>CP106725.1:130750696-133150696 GCA_025506655.1 Gossypium rotundifolium | reverse complement strand
TGTTAGCCATCTTATTTCCCGGGTTTCTCTGTGGTCTTACTCTAGCAGTACTTCCCAGTCTTGCATTCTGAGGCTTCTCTTTCTCACCCACCTCGGGGAAATCTCTGATGAAGTGGTCTAAGGACCCACATCTGAAACAAGCTTTTTCATTTGCTCGACACTCACCAGAATGGCGCCAGCTACATTGCGGGTATTCTGGTCTACTTGGTCGAACATTGCCCACACTAGCAACTGATGTGGTTTGCCCTTTAGACCCCAAAAATTGTTTGCCTTTACTCCGGTTTGAAAACTCGGTTGAAGTGACTGATCGAGTTACAAAATCCCTCGATTTCTTAGAGGAGGATTGGTAGGACTTATTCAACTGCCTTTTTCTCAAGTCACGGGACTCATTCTCAGCTCTTCTCTTCTCTTTAGCCAAATCTTCAGCTTCACAAGCCCTATCCACCAATACTACAAATTCTTGTAGTTCGAGGACTCCAACATATAAACGGATGTCCTCATTCAGTCCGTCCTCGAATCTCTTGCACAAGACTACTTCGGTAGACATGCACTCCCAAACATATTTGCTAAGCCTTACGAACTCCCTTTCGTAGTTAGTCACTGACAAACGACCTTCCTTCAGTTCCAAGAACTCCTTCATCTTATGGTTGATGAACCTCTGGCTGATGTACTTCTTTCGGTATTCCTCTTGAAAAAATTCCCAACTATCTCCCTTGGTACCACTGACACAAGGGTGTTCCACCATCAGTAGGCTAAATCTATCAAAAGGGATACTACACTTTAAGCACTCATCAGTGTGCAAGATAACTCATCGAATACCCTGATGGTATTCTCAAGCCAAAATTTTACCCTCTTTGGATCATCATCCTTATTGGCCCGAAATTCCTCGGCTCCTTATTTCCGGATCTTATCGACCGGAGGCCTTTCTCTTCTCACTACCTCAACCATTTGAGGAGCTACAAGAGCGAGTTGAGGGATAGGTGGGGGTGGAGGGGGTTGAGCGTTAGGGTTTGTTTGGGTATACTCACTATACTAGTTGCTCATCATATGGAGAAAGGCTTCTCGGGCCTCTTTTCATTGACCTAAGGTCTCAATCTACTATTCACTAGCGCAGTCCCTTGAGCAGGACCCGATGCATTACTTACAGCATCATCAGCTGCAGTTCGATCTGGACCAGAATCCATATACTACATAAAACATGACTTTTAAATGCCAGGAGCCATCACACTATCATTACTCAGACACTTACATATGGCATGTATAGCTAGACTCGTACTTACACAATGTTATTCTTAAATTCAACTAAACCATAGCTCTGATACCAATAAATGTAACACCGCTTACTTGTGTCTGACATAGGGACCAAATAAGAGGCATTGTCATGCTAAACCTTGCTTGAACATGTAATAACGAGCTATAGAACTTCATTTAAACCCATTTCTAGCTCATTCTCGGCATACGAGGCCTTAAACATACCACTAAGAGGTTTCAAGACTTAACCGGGGACTTTTACGAACTTGGAAAACTTTTCATCAAATAGAAGCCACACGCTCATGTTGATTTAGGGACACGTCCGTGTACCCCTAAGACATGCCCGTGTCTTCCACCCGTGGTCAACACTGACTTAATCCACACGCCAGACAAACGCTCGTGTCCTTAACCCGTGTCTCTCACACAGCCTTGACACGCTCGTGTCTTAGCCCGTGTACCAAAACCTTGGCATTCTGACTATGACGTCATCATTTTACTATGGTCACACAACCAAGGCAAACGCTTGTATCCTTAGCCCGTGTGTCAAATTAAATTCTACATTTAATGTGCAGACTTCACACGGCCTGGGCACACGCCCATGTCCTAGGCCGTGTCTCCCACACGACTGAGATATACGGTCGTGTCTATGCCTATGTGTTAACTACAAGGTATACTAACTTGCAATTATAACATGCAAGGGGACACACGGTCGATCCACAAGCCCATAGGGCTGACCGTGTATCACAAACGGCCTAGACACATGCCCATATGTCTATTCGTGCGGACAATTAGATTGCTATCTACCAAGCCTTTACCACCCTAAGTTGCACACAAACAAACTCCAATTCAAGTCAATACAACTTATAACCCAAAGGCACATCTAAGAACTCAATTCAAAACATTCTAATGTAAAAGATGACCAAAAGGTATCTCTAAGAACTCAAAGAATCAAGACATACACAAGGGCATACACTTCATGAAAATTATCTTCATTAAGCAATAAAATTTGCCAAGTATTGGCCTAACTTATAAGACCATTTACAAAATGACTTTAGTAACATACATAGCCAACACTTTGGCTAACAATTACAACGTAACAAAATACTCGAGTCCTATACATGCCATACTAAAAAATAAGTCTAAATTGTTATACCAAAGTGATGTCGATAGTGTGATTTTCGATCTCCTACGTCACGTTCCTCGAGTTATCTTGGCAATACTATAAGGAAAAAGGGCAATGAAAGGGGGTAAGTATAAAGCTTAGTAAGTTTCATGGAAATAAATAGTAACAATAAGCTCATAATATAATCCATCCATGGCATTAATTAACCATACACAAGTCATAGGTTTCTTGCTATACTTACTCACACTTTCCCTTATTTAGCACATATCGTGCCATATATCGTAATCATTTCTTCTTGACTCTTTCACGAGTACCTGTATTCACTCATTCATATGATTTTAGTACAATATCATTTCTACTTCTAAACTCATCTACTTATCCCATTAATCGCTAGTGATAATCAAATACGCATATTCATCGTAATTAATATAGGTATGAAGCCAATGCCACATCCCTGAGGTGGTCTTACATGGAGTCACCTCTAAATGCCAATGCCATATACTGGAATGGTCTTATATGGAATTTCATATCATGGATAGATGCCATATCCCGGATATGGTCTTATACGGGATCTCAACTCGGTGCCGAGGCCATGTCCTGGACATGGTCTTATACGGGACCTTATCTATTTCATATCTCGATGATAGCATTTTCGTATTCAATATGATCCACTAGGACTTCAATATCTCATTCAACATTAACTACTTGATTTAGTAGAGCATCATGAATCAATATAATGCCAAGCATTCTCAAACATGCTAACATAAATGTTGAATCTATTTCATACATACTTACCTCGTTTTCAAAATGAGCTAGTTCGTCGATTTAGTTCAAAACTTTGTTCTTTCTCGATCGAGGTGGATTCTCGGTTCTACTTGCTCTATAATAGCAATTTAACTCATTTTAATCACCACATTAATAAAATCATTTCAATAAACATGCTTTGGTAAAATTACTATTTTGCCTCTAGACTTTGACAAAATGACCATTTTGCCCCTAGGCTCAGAAATAAATTCTAATCATATTTCTACCTTCAACAAGCCTAGGTGAACATTTAATACTCTTATATCTATCATCAAAACTCAACATTTCACATATTTACTACAATTTGGTAACCTTTTCATCAAGGTCCAATTAGGTGTTTTCAAGACAACACCTTTCACAAAAATTGTTTATCTAGCAACCAAGACTCAATTTCTTCCATAAAATGCAACAGCTAAAAATGAAAGCTCTAATGGCAAAACTCTCAACTTTTCACCATATTGCAAAATAGTCCCCTCATTTGAAAGCTTAAGCTTCAGGGGTCTCAAATGTACAACTATTTTTAAGAAAAGATCACTAGAACACTTACTTGTAAAGAGATGAGTGTGCTAAAATTTTTGAAACTTTCAACCGCTATTTACTGTCAATTTTCGGTGGGAGAGATGAGCAAGAAAGATGGATATCATATTTTCTTTATTTTATTAATACTAGTCAAATTAGCCACCAACTATTACTAACTTCGACCAAATTTTTGTTCATCTTTGTCTCCCATGATAACCTATGGCCGGCCACTCTAATATTGGGGGGTCTAATTTCCTTTTAAAGACCTCCAATTAATAATCTATGACTATTTGGTACTTTTAGCTTATAGGATGAAACTTTCGCACTTTATGCGATTTAGTCATTTTTCGCGATTAAGTAAGAAATCGCTAAAATTAAAGCACCAAAATTTTCATGCACTAATGTGATCATGCTTTGACTCATAAAATAACATGAAACCAATTTTTCTCTAACCTTGGGTTAGTGATCTCGAGATCACTATTCCGACTAGCCTCTAAATCGGGCTGTTACAAACAATGCATCCTAAATATACATGTTGTTGCTTATTGGTGCATTGTACGATTAAGAACACATTCGATTTAAATGGATTGAGTTCGGTAGATAATGAATAATTTTCGTATGAATGTTGAAATAGATATGTAAATGTGGAATATTATTCGTAGTAATTAATGGTGGGTTGTGTGCGATACCACCTTAATCATTCTTGTTGGTGGGCTATGTGCGATACCACCTTATTACTTATTCACGATGGGCTGTGTGCGATACCATCGTTTATAATATCATTTGGTGGGCTATGTGCGATACCACCGTAAGTATCCTTATTAGTGGGTTATGTGCGATACCACCCTGTTAAAAATAAATTGTGGGTTAAGTGTGAAACCACCGAGTGTTTAGTATTAATATGAATGGTTTATTTTGATATTATTAAGTGTTGTCTCATGAGATCTTGTGGTGATAAGTGCAGGGTTATATGTTAATTAATGTGAGCATTTGACTTGTGATGTGGCTGGAATGTGGTAAGAGATGAAATAAGTAAGCAAGATCATGGAACGTGGATTGTTCTTGCTTAGTTTGCAATGTTATTTATTGATTAGCATATGTTATGATGTTTATTGTTTACATGTAAACTTACTAAGCTTAAAGCTTACTCCTTTTCTTTTTCCTTGTTTTATAGTGTCAAAGAGTTGGGTCGGGATACGGAGATAACTGAAAGATCACCCACACTATTAACTCATCTCGGTATATCTAGAATTAGCATTTTGAGAATGGCATGTATAGGGGCTAGATTAGGTGAATTATTTTTTTTTTTGGCCAAGTGTGTATTGGTTCCCTATAGATGAATTCTTTTGTATATGGCCATAGTTAATGGCTCAATACTATTATTCAATGAATAGAAGAGCTTATTCATGATTGTGTAGAGTATATGATTGGGTTGTTTGGTTGTCAATTATGCTTGTGTGAGTTAGGGTGATGAAAGAGCTTGGCAAATAGCCTTGTTCTTGTCTACACGGGCAGGCACAAGGGAGTGTGTCTAGGCCGTGTGTGACATACGGTCAATTGCATGGGTGTGTGACCAGGCCGTGTGTCCCTTTGCATGTTATAAATGCAAGTCAATATGCTTAGTAATAAACATACGGGTAGAGACACAGCCGTGTGTCTCAGCCATGTGGGAGGTACGGCCTTGAACATGGGCGTGTGCCCAGGCCGTGTGAAGTTTGCACCTGAATTTAGGAATTTAATTCGACACACGGTCTAAAGACACGGGCGTGTGCCTTAGTCATGTGACCATAGTGATATGATGTCATAAACAGAATGCCAAGGTTATAGCACACGGGCTAAGACACGGGCATGTCGAGGCCGTGTAAGGGACACGGGCCAGGGACACGGGCGTGTGTCCGACCGTGTGAAATAAGTCAGTGTCGACCACGGGTGAGGGACATGGGCGTATATGACCACACGGCATGCCCAAATGGGCGTATCCCATTTCGCACGGGCGTGTGGCCCTTGTTTAGGTAAAAAAATTTAAGCGCACAAAAGTTCCCGGTTGGGTTCCAAAACCCTCCGTATGCATATTTTAAGCCTCATAGGTCCTTAATGAGAATGTTTGAATTGTGAAAGAGATATTGTAAGTTGGAATGAAATTTTATAGACTAATGTTGCATGACTAAGTGAGTTAAATACGGTAATGCCTCATACTCGGTTCCGATGTAGAACATGGGTAAGGGGTGTTACATAGTGGTTGTTTGTAATCTAGCCATTGGAATGACAAATGATAGTATGTTTAGTGCAAATATATATATGTGTGCTTGGTATGATTTGATTTAATTATGTAAATCATATATGTATTACAAAAGGTAAGTTTGAATACATGTAATTATATATCTTATATAATGTTAATATTGGCTTGGTTTTAATGTCTTGAAGTGGTTGGTATATGTATTTATATATTGGTGTAGGTTGAAGATAATTTGGGTGAGAAAAGTGGTCATGAAAATGATCTATTTTTGTCCACATGGGCAGACACACGGGCGCGTGTCTCAACCGTGTGTGACACACGACCATGCACACGGGCGTGTAGTTTGGTCGTGTGTCCCCTGCATCTTAAAATTTGAGAAATAGAATACTCAGAATTGAGCACACGGGTAGAGACACGAGTGTATGTCTCAGTCGTGTGTGCCTTGTGAGACACACGGCCCAGCACATGGATGTGTGTCCTAGTTGTGTAACCCCTGCACCTAATTTTTGAAAATTAAATTGTTCACACGGTCTAGCACACGGGCATGTGACTGGCCGTATGACCCAAGTTAGAGAGTTACACGGCAAGGACACGGGCCGAAACACGATCGTGTGCCTCACATCGAATGCCTACACGCCTAGGACACAGGCGTGTCATTGCTCACATGGCCTGGACACACTGGCGTGTGTCCCCTGCACCTAAGAAAAATTTTGAGATTTTGTGAAAAATATTCTATGATTTTGGTTTAGTCCCGACTCAATTCTAATATGTATTTTAGGCCTCGAGGACCCATATGAGGGACATTATGATTGATTATGATTGATTTTTGAAAATGAATAGTAAATGACATGAATTAACTGTAAACTCGGGTAATGCTCCATAATTCTATTCCGGCGACGGATACGGGTTAAGGGTGTTACATCTTCACTGAGTTCACCATGTAAAAAGACGTCGAGCTGAAAGAATTTCCATCCATTTCTTGCTACAAAAGCTAATACCATTTGAATAGTATCCCATCTTGCTACAGGAGTGAACACATCATTATAGTCTGTCCCCTTCTCTTGAGTATATCCCTTGGCCACCAGTCTCGCTTTGCACTTATCAATCTCCCCATTTTCGTTCAATTTAGTCCGATAAACCCATTTGACTCCAATCACTTTCACACCGGAGAGAGCTTTTACCAGCTTCTATGTATGATTCTTCTCTATTGCTTCAATTTCAAGATCCATGACCTTCCTCTATTCTTTTGATTTTACTGCTTGTTCATATGATAAAGGATCATCAGTAGATAAAAATAACACAAAGTTTTGTACCTCATCTTCTGAGAGACCTTTTCCACTCGTGTAATCATCTAGATATGCTGGAGCCCTTCTTTCTAGAGTTTGAGGAACAGCTGCTTTATCATTGGAGAGATCTGTTGCGTCACCTGAGGTGGAGTTCTTATCAGCTGAATCTTCGTCGCTTAAATCTGATTCATCTTCATCATTTTGATTGTATGCTTCTTCATAGGCTTCTCCCCAATCTAATACATCATTTATGGTTTCTTCTTTTGTACTGCTCCAATTCCAACTTTTATTTTCTTCAAAAACCACGTCTCTGTTGATGGTGATTTTATTTATCAGTAGATCAATCATCTTGTAACCTTTGGATTCTTCGCTGTAATAGATCAGAACTTGCTTTTGGCTTCTTCCATCTAGCTTTTTTCTTTTTGCCTCGGGTACATGAACATTTCCAATGCATCCAAACACCCGAAAGTATTCAACATTGGGTTTGAGGTTACTCCAGCATTCTTCAAGGGTTTTATTCTTCAAGTAGGCAGTGGGACTTCTGTTTAACATGGCACGTCCACTTTACAACATCTGGCCAGAACATTTTGGGCATCTTTTTTTCTTCAAGTATGCATCTCACCATGTTGAGAATGGTACGGTTTTTACGCTCAGCAACTCCATTTTGCTGAGGCATACAAGCTGTTGTGAGTCACCTTTTGATACCTTGAGCCTTGCAAAAATTTGAGAACTCCTCAGAGTTGAATTTTCTTTCTCTGTCTATTCTTAAACTGCACAATGATAAACCAGACACTTTCTCCACCATTATTTTGAAATTTTGTGGAAGTTATAAATGCCTCACTCTTCTCATTCAGAAAATAAACCCACAGCTTTCGACTAAAATCATCTATAAAAGTTAACATGTATCTCTTTTTGCTATATGATGCAGGTGAAATGAGGCCACAAATATCAGAGTGGATGAGCTGCAGTTGTTTTGCTGCTCTTCATTTATTCTTCTTTGGAATAGCTTCTCTATGTTGTTTCCCTACCATGCAGCTAGTGCATCTATTTGTTGGTGTTCTGATTTTGGGAAGCCCTTGAACCATCTCCTTATTATGCAATAATGCTAAATGTTTGTAACTCAAATGTCCATATCGTTTGTGCCAAATATTGTCGGAATCCTCATTGTATGTGTTGAAGCAGGAGGCTAATGTCATGAGAATATTTGTGGTGACCACAAACATTCTATTAGCAGTCATTGTACTTTCCATTATAAGCCTACGAGTCAGATGGTATAGCTTGCAAGCTCCATGTTTGATCAGAATAGTGATGCCTTGATCTTGTAATTGACCTATACTGAGCAAATTATTGCATAAATCAAGTATAAAATACACATCACTTACTGTTTGGACTTTTCATCCAAATTCCAACTTGATGTCTTATTTCCTTTTCACCATCAATTTAGAGTCGTTCTCAAGTTTTACCGAATGCTTGAATCCTTCATCAAGTCTTGTGAACCATTCTTTGTTTCCAAACATGTGATTTGAACACCCGAAATCGAGAAACCATATTCCTTCCTTTTTGTTTTGCTTCGGATCTACTTGTGCCATCAACAGCATATCGTCTTCATCATCAATGTCTACATAATAAGCTTTCTTTTCCCAATTGGGACATTCATATTGATAATGCCCCAAATTGTGACACTTGTAGCATTCTACAGTTGTTTTATCCACACTCTGTCTACCACGACCTCTGCCTCTTCCTCGACTTCTAGTCCAGCCTCTGCCTCTTCCACCTCGATCTTCATTTGTGACCTTCAAGACATGTTCTTCCTCAATTGGGCCTGTCATTCTTTGTTCATGAATCAACAGACTGCTCTGAAGTTCATATACCGTTAGAGTCTCAACATTGTTTGATTTCTCAATTGAGCATACAACATAATTAAATTTAGGAACTAAGGATAGCAGAATCCTCCCTGTAATATCAGCTTCTTTAACATTCTCTCCACATTCTTTCATTTTCTTGGCAATTGAGAGAGTTCTTTCTAAACAAGCATTGACAGTTTCTCCTTCCTTCATTCTCAATATTTCAAAATCAATTTTTAGAGCTTGAAGTTGTGCTCTTTGACCCTTGTTAAATTTTTGCTTCATTGAATCCCATATTTGTTTGGATGTATCATCATTGAGAATGGTCTCCATGATTTCTCTACTTATTGCTTGGTAGAGATAATACTTCACTTTCCTGTCTTTCAATTGCTGTTCTAAAAATAGCTTTACCTCTTCTTCAGATGGTTCTCTCCCTACTGGAATTTCATCTATTCCATTTTCTATTAGACTCCAAAATTCCTTTGCTCGAAGGAAATTCTCCATCAACTTTGCCCAGTGTTCATAGTACCCATCAAACTTGGGAACAACAGGTTGCACAAACGCACCACTGTTGGAACTGCTTTCCGCTATTCTTCACTCTCTTCTCTCGTGTTTCTCTCAAAAGAAAACTCTATTCTTTTCTTCAATCAGGCCTCTTGGACCAAGCTCTAATACCAAATGTAAAATAAAATGATGAACTCAACAGAGAAATGCAACACAATGCAATCTGTAATTCTCATGACTTTGAAAGCAAACAGTAGTGGCTTTAAATTGTCTTATAAAAATAAAAAAACTAAAAAGAAGCTAACGTATCCCACTAATTCAGGAAACTAAAAAACTGAAACAAAGACTAGTTCAAAAATAATAACAAACTAAGATATGCTCCTAATAATTAGTAGAACTTATTCAACAAACATAAGACTTCTTCAAACCTAACATCTAGAAGGATGGATCAAAAGACAGAATGGTTTTTCCACCTGCAAGTTATACTTAAGACTGTCTTCCAAACCACATAAGGTATTTATAAATCCTTGGGTGCATAGAATACAAGAGGAAAAACAATTTTTCATTAACAGTGAAGCAACACACATCGCTCCACTTTCCAACAAACTGCATTTTAAGAAGAAACAAAATTGGGGTAAAAGATTAATATTTACAACCTCGAAATGGCCCGTTAAAAATATTCAAAGAGGATAGTTATTCTGAATAAAAGAATTAGAAAACGACTAAATGTCACAGCAGAGATCAATAGGCACCTGGTGAAGAGCAAACATTGCCCAAAATTCTCCATTGAACCGACCGATCACAGTTCCTTCATGTAAGTTGCAATCTCTAGCACGACTGCGTGCTATAAAAGTAAGATATGTCCCTTGATAAACCAAAAGAATGCAATAGTCATCATTCAATAAGATAAATGAACTTAAATAAGTCTAACGACATACACATACCTCCCCAACCCATATTATTGAAGCTGCAAGACCAAGGAAAAAGGAAACTGGTATCATAGTATACCAACCAAAGTAAGATGAAAAATGTTCAGTCTCAAAGTTTCATCATAACTTGATTAGTACATGCTATTGTATATATAGAAACCAAGTGAGTAAATGAGCAGTGATTACCATGTAGGCTTCAAATTTGCAGCTATAAACAACCAATAACCAGTAGTTCCCAGAACAGAGCACTCTTTGACCCCAGTACTCAACCACCAATGATGCAAACAACGAGAAAACCGCAGAAGATACATACAGTGTTCCAAGAGTCACCATTCCCAAGTTTCCTTGCTAAAACCCAAAGAAAAAAAAGAGTCAAACTTCTCAATTTTATTGATTCTGCAGAACAATAAAATCTTCAAATTTTCCAGGAATTTCAAATAGCAGTCAATCTTCTTAGCAACCAACAGCTGGGGGAAAATTCAATCAAATGTATAAAAGGGAAAATCGGTAGAAGAAACTCACAGCATTAACAGTAGTCTCCAAATTCTGAGCAGCTCCATAAGCGCGGAAGACCAAGAAGGCACAGCTCAAAATATGAATATCCCTTGTTCGGTTTTTGGGAGTTTCTCTTTCTGAAATATCAATAACCAATGGCGCCTCCTCTTCTCGAGTACCCATCAATTCAATTGCCATCTTGAGTTCTAATATTTTTCCAGCCGGTTTGAAATCATAAGCATTGGAGAGAGAATCCAACCGGGCTTGAAGCTCGAGGTGTAAAGCACATATGGAAATAGTTTAATTAAAGAATTGGGCGAGGGACAGGGTGTTAGGTGTTGGATTCTTTGTTTATATTTTTCATAGCCATACGTGTTCTATGGAAGAAGGATCGATCTCTCGGAACAAGATTATAGGAACATTCAACAGCCACTAAGTTCGATTCATGGTTTATATATTTGGGTTATTTTTTTCCTTTTCCTTTACGACCATCCTTGCAGCTTTGGGCTAGCTGCAAGTGCAACTTAAAAAAGAAGTCCTTTTTATTTGTTTTTGTAATAAAATTCCTGGACTAATTCAGACCGTGTACGATGTTAAAAACAAATTCCTGCAATAATGCAACATGACTGCAGTCTGAGAAGGTTAAGGGAAAAAAGATAAACGTTGCCATTTCTGCAGATAAAATAGAGATGCTGGTTCATTACAACAATGCATCAGTGCCTGAAAAATTGAAAAATGGAACACAAAATCTAATAAATTCTGAGTACAAGCATTGCATCTTCCATCAAAATTGGGAACAAATTCATGCTCCATTAACGGCAGGATAAGAACTTACACTCAAAATACACATATAATGAACAATGAAGCTTCTTCTTTGCAACATGTTTACTAAGAGCACTATCTAGCTTCATCCTGACCAGTAAGGTTTCTTCTGCTTTCTGCTGTCCAGGATGTTTCCGAGTGTAGCCAATGCATCTTGAAATTTACGGATTCTAAGAAAACCTCTTATAATGGAAACCTCACTGTCTGAACAGTTAGCTTTATCGATCACCATATTAACCAGCTTAATTAAGGTATCCTCCATAGATAAAGCACAAAGTCCTTCGGCCAGCATATAAAATGATGAGAATTCGGGTAAAAATCCTTTCTCGGTCATCTCAACTACAAAATCAACAGCTTCTCCAATTGGTCCTCCACCACTACAAAGGCCGCGAAATATTACCTTATATGTGATGGCATCTGGAGGGTCACCCTTCTCCAACATCTCTCGATAAAGCCTCATAGCTTCATTAGCTCTCTTTCGTCTAAATAGTGCTTGAATAACAGGGTTATAAGCATGTGGAGTTAAAACCATCCCTTTCATCTGAATAGTTCTAAGGAGTTTACTTGCAACCTCAACTCTACCTGCCTTACAAAGGCCCCCAATCAGGGTCCCATATGTGACAATATCTGGTTCACACCCATTTGAAGTCATGGTTTGGACAATATCCGCTGCCTTCTTAATATCACCAGACCTGCAAAAGTGTGTAAGCAAAGAATTGTATGTGAACTTGTCAGGCTTCAATCCTTCCATTAGCATTTGGTCCATGAGCTGAGCTGCCTCTTCTACTCTCCTGTTTTTGCAGAGACCATCGATGAGGGTGTTATAGGTCACGGAATTTCTTGAAACCCCTTGAAGCTCCATCTCATCAAAGATTTCCTCTGCTTCTTGGATCCTCTTGTTTTTGCAGAACCCATCAATCAAAGTATTATAAGTAATAACATTCCGAGCACAGCCACTTGACTCCATTTCTTTAAGCAGGCTTAAAGCTTCCTCTAGTTTCCCTCTACAACAAAAGCTATCAATCAACATGTTGTAGGTGAACTCATCGGGTTGGCACCCTTTATTCTTCATCTCCTCAAACAATTCCAAAGCGAGAGTATGATTTCTCGTCAGGCACAGACCTTGTATCAAAGAATTAAATGTGCAAACATCAGGTAAAATCCCCTTACTTGTAAGTACACGTGCAAGCTCAGTGGCCTCTTCAATTTGGTTCTCCTTACAAAGGGTGCTAATCAAAGTATTATAAGTAACAGTGTTAGGCGAACAATCCCTCAAAACCATTTGGTCTAAAACCTCCACTGCCTCCTCAATCTCACCAATTTTACACAATCCCGAAATTAAAGAGTTGTATGTGAATACATCTGGATCAAACCCTTCTCGAAGCATCACATCCATGATTTCCAAAGCATGTTTAACAAAACCTGCCTTACACAAACCATTCACCAACGTATTGAAGGTGAACTGATCCGGGTAAAACCCGTCATTCTCCGACATCTCTTGTATAAAATCCAAGGCTTCCTCAACCCTACCTTCCTTACAAAACCCGTGTACCAAAACATTCACGGTCACATTAGTAATCGGACAACCAGCCTCCACCATTTGTCCCCTAAACCTCAAAGCACCATCCATATTACCTTCATCAATAAACCCTTGAATTATGGTGGTAAACGTTTTCTCATCAGGGGCTAAACCATAACTAGGCATTTCTTCCATCATCAAAATGGCCGGCCTAATTTGATGCGCATTACACAAAGCCTTAATCAATATGTTGAAAGTAGAAACATCAGGCTTAATCCCTCTACTAACCATCCCATCATGAGCAATTTCTACCAACTTTAACTTGTTCCCATCAACCAGAACATTCAACAAGAAATTATAAAAATGGGTATCGGGTTTTAACCCGAACTCACCTTCCATCAGCTCAACAACATGGAGAATTTCATCGTACAAACCGAACTCGGCATAACTTTCGATAAGAATTAAGAAAGTACCTGTACGAAGCTCACAACCGGAGTGCTTCACTTGTTGTAAAATAAGCTTTATGGAATCGAAGGAGCCGAGTTTTCCAAGCTTGGTGAGGAGTTCCTCGTAGATGGATAAGTTGGGGGTGAAATTGGGTTGCTTAGAGGCCCAATCGAATAAGCGAAGAGCAGAGGACTCGTCGTTTTGAAGGCGGAGGGTGTGGAGGAGTTGAGTTGGAGTGAAGTCGTGGGAGAGAGGGAATTGGGTTTGGTTTGGTTGAGTAGATGAGAAGGAGATGGAGCAGAAAGGAGAAGTGGGTTTTTGGAAGAAAGGGAAAGGAGAGGAAGACCAAGGGTAGCATTTGAAACATGTAGAGGAAGACATGTGTGTTTTCTTTGCCCCCTTGAATTATATGTGTTTTGTGCTAAGGAAGAGAGAGATTCAGCTTAGCATTCAGCAAAGCAACGAGCGACTAAGTGTGGGAAAGATTAGAGATATTTAGGGTCATTCCATGCTTCTGGTGCGTCGGTCTGACAAAGTAATCCTTTAAAACCGGAAAGACAGACAGACAGACAGAGAGAGAAAACAAGAGCGACGCCGTTTTATTGGAGTTTAGCATTTTAGTGTCTGGCCCAACAATAAAAAGAAAACCCATTTCAGTCTCTCAGCATTAATCCGCCAATGGCAAGTTTTGGCCCATCTTATGGGGAAGATAAAGAAAGAAGGCAGAGTTGATTATCGTTATTTGACTCAACTTTTAGTTTTATTTGAAAACCCAGCTTAATAAAAAAGAAAAAAAGAAGAAAAGATTATGAATGCCTAATATTTTTTAGCAAGTAAGATTTAATAATTCTTATTTAGAAGTTGAAATTTGGATATGTTGCTTGCAGTTTTACCTGAATTCTATTTGTACAAACTAAATGAATGAAAGTGTAATTATTGTATAGTAATTATATTATAATGTAATTATAAAAATTCTAATTCTCTAGATATATTTGACTAACAGAGTATAGTTACATCATAATTTCTTACCTCATGTTTAGTAGTACAAATTACAATATACAATTATATATATTAAAATAATATTAATTGTTATAAAATCTATCTATACGATAATTTTTTCATTAAATTAAGTAACAAAAATAAAATTAAATAATCATATGTACTATATTAGTCCAATAAAATAGTCGATAATACACTTACTAATGAAAATAATAAGAAAAATAAATAAATAAATATATATATATATATATATATATAACACTTTTATAACATGTTTTACAATATACTTTTTTTTGTCATAACTTTAAAAATGTTTTAGGATTTAAATAATATATTTTTATTATAATTTTATAAAATGAACATGAATTATTTTTATAATATAAACTTTTAATATTTATAATACAATTTTAAATTTTTTTGTCATAATCATACTAAACACTTATACATGTTCATGCTTATAATATAATTTTTATAACTTAAAACTTGTATAAAAGATAATTTCTTAAAGTTAAAAATGTATAAGTGTTTAGAAAGTCATAGGATAATTGAATTTGGATATAATTACCTAGGTAATTAATCTTATTCTCATTCTCTTCCTAAAAATTGAAAAGTGTAATTGGAGTTCTAATTACACTAAATTCAATGGGATCCACTAATTATAAATGTTACCCAAATATACCGTTCATGTGTAATTATAAATAATTATACCCAAATTTAATTATTAGATAATTTTCTAAATATTACCTAAATTTTGGTGAATTAGATTAGAATTAAACTTAGTTTTTAGTTTTTGGTAGGGATGATAATGGTTGAATTTAGTTGAAATAATTTTTTTTTTGAATAAACAGACTGGATTTTATAGAAATACTAAAACAATCCTGCAACAAAAGAGAAAGTCCAACAAATGCTGGTTAAATCCAAAACAGAAACAAGGCCCAACAGATAAAGGCCTACATAGCAGAAAAATGAAACGACAAAACTAAAGGAAACCTAAAAACCCTACCCAGTCAAAGAAATGAATTGTCACCCACTCCACTTTCCAAAAACCTCTTTTTTGTTGTCGGTTTCAGTTTCACGAAGAGCTCATTGATGCTACCCGAATGCCCCCATCTAGCACCCTCTCCTGTGATTCGAAGGTCCCCGAAGCCTCTCAATCAGGCTCTTGTTCCCTTTGCCTTCCAAATCCCAGCGATTCTACGGTGTAAGAAGGTACAAATCCTTCCAGCTAAACCTCTTCTTCTCTCTTAAGACTTTATGTTGTGATTATGTGGGTTGTCTGGTTCGCCAATCTTGAAATATATTTGAATCGAATGCTTTGAAATCATCTTTCGTATTGCTGAATATCTCTGATGTATGCTCCTATCTTCGATTTGTCTAAAACGTTGGACTGACATTTTTTATTACTGTTAACGCATCGCCTTTGATTTTGATGAGTAGGTTTAGCGATCTTTTTAAACTTTTGTAAAGTCTTTTGAAGATCTTCGAGAAGTCTTTGAAAATCTTTTGAGTTCTTTTGAAAAATTTAAATGTTTGGCGTTCTTTCTGAAAAAATCTTTTGAGAAGAAAAATCTATTTTATATGATATTATAAAGAATAAATATGTATTTAAATAATTTTTAAATTAGTTAATATTATGATATTTTGGCAAAATATAAAAATAATTTATTATAATTTGTTATTAATATTTTAATAAATAATATTAATATTAAATATTTCTAAGTAATTAATATTAATTACTTATTAAATTTAATTAAAATATATAAACTATATTTAAATATTTAAATATAATAATTAAATATTTATAATTAGTTATTACAATTGTATTATTTGCATGTCTTTTGGTTTAATTACAATTATTCAAGTTTGTTAAATATATGACCAAGATTTGAAAGCTTAGAATTATTACTTTGTGAGTTAGATAATTAGTTGATCAATTGGATTCGTAATTGTGATGATTGCATAAGATAATTAGTTTATCAATTGGATTCGGATAATTGTGATGATTGCATAATAACACTACTTTTTGCTTGAACTTTAAAACTAAGAAAATGTAGAGAAGCAACATCAAATTTTTCTGTATTTTTCATTAAAAAGAACATTCATTGTCATTGAAAAGTGCATATCTCACTAAAATCCTTAAACAACAAAAAACATAGATCCAATTACGTAAAATTGATGCCAAGCAAAGTTTTCAATATTTTGAAAATGCTCAAATTAATCGTCTTTTGAATCCTCTCCTAGATGGTCTTCATATGAAACAGGGACCCTAGTTCTATCATGAATGATTTACGTGTTCCTTCTAAGACCTTTGAACTCTTCTATCGGGTCATTAGGAATAAGTCCAAAGATCTTGTGGAACACTTGTCGCAATTCCATTCGAGAGTGTAGTTTCTTGAGAAGAGATCTCTTTGCTCGTGCTAGTGCTTGTCGACATTTTGTTACTTAAATTGCTTCGCAAGATTATAAATACTAATTAGGCATCTGTTCTAGATTAGTATTTGAAGAACAAAAAGTATACACCACATGATACATGAGCCAAAGGCACGTGAATCGCGCCACGAT
Organism: Gossypium rotundifolium; assembly: GCA_025506655.1. Taxonomy (NCBI): domain Eukaryota; kingdom Viridiplantae; phylum Streptophyta; class Magnoliopsida; order Malvales; family Malvaceae; genus Gossypium; species Gossypium rotundifolium. The sequence goes on along the minus strand of CP106725.1, from coordinate 133,133,356 downwards.
CCCATCTCAAGCCAGTTCAAAGGCTATTTTATGAAAAACAGAGTTGCTTGAATCATAATACTAATGTTAACAACACTTGTCATTCTTTGCAATTAGATAATGAAGTCGGAAAACCAAAATCTACAAAAGTTTTGCGAATATTGGAAGTTAATCTAAGAAAACAAGCAAAGCATACAAACAACCACACAAGGCAACTGCTTCCTAATGATTGTTATTTAGACATCCAATTGACAAATGAACTTGGAAGTTTTCATGCACACATGTTTATATTCATCGGACAAAAGAAAAAAAGAATATAACTCTATGTGCAAATAAGTACACACCTCAAATTCCTTGGCCTTTTCATTATTTCTCGATAAGCACCGGTTATCGTGCTTTTATGATATTCCATAATATGCCACCACTTGTCCAACATCGTCGCCATCAAGAATCATCGACCCGAGATTTGCATCGAAGGAGTGATATTATAGAACCGTAGATTTGCTTATCAATTGCGTTGAAATACAAATAATTGTCAACCACTTATCAAAGAAACGATACAAGTGATTCTTAAATTAGCAACTTATTTCAAGTTCACACTTCATACCACTCAACCTTATGTTTTATAAATTCTTGAATTAAAAAAGAAAAGAAAAAAGGTATATACAATCACAAACCTATCTCCTGTTACCAACAAACTTGATGGTATCCATTCAAAAGAGGCTTACATCATTTGTCGTTATCCTACCATCCAAATAAATACATGCGAATGATTGTCTTATGAACTTTTAACATATTCATTCTTAGTTTCGATAAGTAGCTTCCGATATGTGACAATCTAATTGATAACATATTCTACATCACCACAGAGTGGCTCACATCTAGGAAAGAAAAGGCAACTAATGAAATCACCATATCACTAAGAGCACATGATTTGAAGTGGCAAATGGAATCAGAATCAGTAGAGGAAACAATGTAGATCATAAGATGCTAAGACTTGAATTATTTTCAACCCAAATTCGACCTTTCCTTTAAGAACAAAATGAATGGAGGTTGTGGATTAAACGTAAAAGGGATAACCCTAAACTCTAAACCCCAACACAAGATAGGAAGAAATGCTACCAAGTGACAAACTTCATTATAAGGTATTAATACATCATAAATCCCAACCAGACAAGATGAGCTTGTAAGAGAGCATCCTAGCTAGAACAGCAACACTAAGTCTAGGATATCCAAAAAAACTATTTGCTAATTAATTAACTTATTTATGGTAAATTCAACATTGAATTTCATATCTTGCAAGGTATTAAGTTAAAAATACCTCTTTAATAAGATCACTAAGTGAATAATCCCCAAACATCCCACAAAGAAGGTACACCATGTATGACTTCTTCTCTTAACCATCTACAAGTATCTAACACAAACCTGCAAAAACCCGAATTTAACAAAGTTTCATAAATCGAATCCAAATGAAAAAACATAACATTGAATTAGGACGACTATATGCAAATCAACAAATCAGCAACTCAAAGAGCAAGTAAAAACACAAATTAGAACTAAAGATCCGAGAACAAGACTATCTGTTGAAGGTCCGCCACAAACAAATTATTAAGTATTTAAAATATGCAAAACAAATACATAAATCTGAATGAATGAATTAGTAGAAACTAAAGACAACCAATTGAAGGAAATAAAGAAATAGTGAAAAGTTAAAAAAAGCATGTCAAGCACAAATAACATAGATTATGATGATTCGTTCACCTTTTACAAACCAAATTCCATAAAGTCGCAAGTCGGTTTTGTTTCAATGGAAGAAGCGTTCTTTAGGGAAAAAGAAGGAACTTGAATGATTAAGATGGCATTGTAAGACACATATTTTGATAGAGAAACTAGGAAAAAGAAAAGAGAGACCTAATTGTCGATTGGGAGATATCTTACGCCTTGAGCCATTATTGATCGTGAACAAAAGTCTCCAAATAAAACCAGATTTCATTGCCTAATCTCTCTTCGTATACCATTGCCAAAGAACCAAGAAAGCAAAGGAAAAGAAGGGTTCTCCTCGGTATACCATTGCCAAAGAACCAAGAAATCCTCTGGAAAGGTTATTTGGAGAAGAAATAATAAAATGATGAAAAAGTAAATTGGCTGCCAAAAGTCTTTTACGCTGAGAAAAGGAGAAATTTTTGGCTTCTTCATCTGGCCAAAAGTCCTTCACTAACGTGAAAAAAAATTCTCCACTGACCATTGTTCCTTATTCCGTTTTACTGAAAATAACTTTTTTGGCCAAAAGTCCATCACAAATGGAGCAACGAACGGGGCCTGAATCCACTTCATTGCTTATCCCCAATCTTACCGCTTGAGAACATACACAAGCCTCTGTAGTGAACATAGAAGCAACCTTCTTCTCCAATGGCGATTTCGAGACCAGGACCTTTCCACTGTCATCTTTGGCAATTAGTCCCGAGGCCAATCTAAATTGTTGAGGGTTATAGGCCGCGTCAAATTTTATTCGAATGGTTAGGTTTTCTGGAGGCCTACATTCGAAAACAATACACCATTTGGTAAGATTTCTATCCCCTAATGCATCAATTTCCTGAATATATCTAGTAATCATTTCTGATATTCCCCTTCCAAAACTATTTTTATCCTCATGGATATTTTTGTTCTTTCGATCCAAATAACCCAAAGCGCGCTGCAGAAGATACATCATTGGTGACTCGATCCTCTTCTAAACACCCAATTTCCTAGATTAGGCATAGATAATACCCATGCAAGATTTAAAAATTCTAAATTTTTGCTGAAACAAGACATTCTCTAAACACATGTGTTATAGTCTCCACTCCATCGCCACATCTTGGACATGTTGTACTCAATCTGAGCCTTCTATAATGTAGATTTACTAGAGTAGGTAGAAAATTCCATGAGACTTTTCATACTATAATTTTTAGCTGTAAGATTGAGGTTCCATAGTTTTCTGTAAAAATGTTTCATATCATTATGTAAATCAATAGTATTAGGATCAGAAGTAATATCGAGAAATAGTTTGTTCCCACTCTGAACCGAGAACTCACCAAAAGACTCCCCTCCATACTACCATATCTTCATGTTCCATCGTGGCCAAAGGAATCCTCAGGATTCTACTTGCATCAACATCAAAAAAGGTATCCTTAATAACACCAACTTTCCAAGTTTTAGTCAAACTATTAATTCATTCTAATACCCTTGTTATTCCATTATCACTAACACTACCACTGATTCTATAATTTTCAGCTCTCGGGATCTATACAACTTTTACAACAGAAAGTTTGTCTCTTCTCCCAACCCTTCAACAAAGCTCCTTCTCAAGGAAACCCCTAGCTACCCAAATACTCTGTTAGGTATAAGAAGGTAGAGTCCCTAACCTAGCTTCAAAAAAATCACATTGCAGATGATATTTAGCTTTAAACACTTGAGTTAACAAGGAATTTGGATTATTAATAAGATGTCAACCCAGTTTTGCTAACAATGCTAAATTAATTTTTGCTAGGATTCAAAACCCAAGCCTCCTATTTGTTTAAACTTACAAAGCCTACTCCATTCACACCAATGTATTCCCCTCCTACCATTTCCTTTTTGCCACCAAAATCTAACCATTATGCTCTCCAACTCCCCACAAAGCGACTTAGGCAGCAAGAAACACATCATAGAATATGTTGGAATGACTTATAGGACTACTTTAATGAAAATTTCCTTCCCCCTTTGAGAAAATCATCTCGTATTCCAACTATCGATTTTTATTTGAGCATTTCCTTTAAAATCTAAAACGCCCACTTCTTTCGTCTTCCCAGCATTTTTGAAAGTCCTAAGTAATGCTCTAGATCATTCGAACACTTAACACCCAAAATTCTCGAAACTGAGAGCCTCACACTTTCGATAGTATTCGAACTGAAGAAAATAATTGACTTATAATGATTAATACATTTACCTGAGTAGACCTCATACTCCTTTAAAACGCTTTTCAATGTGTGAGCTCCCTTTTTATTTGCCTCACCAAACAACATGCAAGCGTCAGCAAATAAAAAATGCATTATTTGTGGCCCATTTCTACTAACCTTGGCCCCTTTAAGCAAGCCTTCATTCAAAGTCAACTTCATCAGAATCGAAAAACCTTCGCTACAAATTAGAAAGAAAGAACAGACTCAAAGGGTCTCCTTGACGAAGTCCTCTACTTGGCTTTTCATTAACAATCATCGAATATGAAACAGAGGTAATACATTGCATAATTAAATCCACCCATGACATGGCAAAACCCATTCTTTCCATCATGACCTGAAGGAAACTCCATTTAACTCAATCATTTGCTTTGCTTATATCTAGATTTAATGTTATAAAATCATTGTTTCCCACACTTTTTTGTCTAAAAGAGTGTAAAATCTCATAAGTCATGTAACATCCTAGATTAGGGGTTATGCGTTTGTACATAATTCATGAGTAGTAGGTTTTGGCAGTGTTTGGAAGTGAATTAAAAGTTTTTAAAATCCTAGGATGGAAGAGAAAGCTTTGGACAATTATTGGTTTTTAAGTTAAAAACAAGAAGTGATGTGGAAAAGTGGCACGGGACGCCACCTAAGGTGCAAGGGTAATGACATCAAGTGAAGTACTTTGAAGGAAGAGGTTCGAATCCCATTGTGTGCATTTTTAAAACCTAGGAAATGCATGAAAATGGAAATGAAAATGGAGATGGAAATGAAAATGGAAATGGAAATGGAAATGGACATTTTTGGAAACTTAGACATTTTTGGAAACTTAGACATTTTTGGAAACCTAAGTAAATTAGGAAAGTGAACATTTTGGAAACCAAACCAAAATAGGAAACTAAACATTTTGGAAACCAAACCAAAATAGGAAACTAAACATTTTGGAAACCAAGCCAAAATAGGAAACTAAATATTTTGGAAACTTGGAAAATACAGAGTGCATGAAAATTTTAGGAAACTTAAAATGACCCAAAATGTCGAATTTAAGAGCCCAAAGGGAGCTTAGGGCCAAGTGACCCTAAAATATAAAGTACATAAAATTTGATCCAATAACGGACTTGGAAATGTGGCTGAAGATGCCACCTAAGGCCTAGGAAATGGCCCAAATGCAAGAGGTTTTGGGCTCGAGTTTGAGTCATCTAGGAAGCAAATAAAAGAAGTTTTATTTTGCTTCCATGAGTGGGGAGTTGACGGCACAAGGGAAGCTAAGAAGAGGAGTTTTATTCAATAGAACTTTTGGCTAATTAGGAGATTTGATGGAATTTCATAGTTGATAAAATTAAAACTTATCACAAATGAAGAGTTGGAGGATTTAGGGACTCTAAGACTAATAGTTTTACCAAAGAGAGAAAAGTAAAAGCCATTCTCTCCTCTTCATCTTCTTGCCAAATCTCCTAATCAAAGTAACAACAACTTTTTCTTTTCTTTAGTCAATCCTCCTTGTCAAAAGTTCTTCCATCTCTTTTCCTTTCTTTTCTTTTCTTCTACTATTCCTCCACAAAAGCCAAAACTTTGAGATCCCAAATAGTGCCATAGCCGAATATTAAAAGAGATCATCCGGATTCAAAATGAGGTAAGTACATCAACATACATTCGCAAAAGGTCCATTCCATAGTTAAATAATAGTTCAAATTTAACAAGTGATTTGGCAGAATTAAATCAACTTGATTTGAGAACTTCAAGGTAAGTAAGTCTATACATTCGCCAAGGCCAAATCTTAGTCAATTAGATCAAATTGATCAAAAACTAACCTATTCGGAGATCTAGGTGTTGGCCGATTATAAGGAAAAAGGAAGGTGAAATTTTGGATTTAAAACCCATAAGGTAAGCATTTGAAAGTATTCACCAAGGTTGTATGATTACATAGATAAGATCTATAATTATTAAAAGCGAAAACTAATTTATGTTGAGATTTAAGGTTGGTAGAATATCAAGTGAAGGAAAACAAAGTTTCCGGGATTTGAACAAACATCAAATCGGCATCAAAGGTAAGCCTCTTTACAAATCCTACTAGGATTTGGATATTATAGCCCAAAATAGAATTTATGCTAAGTAATACTTGATAAACCAAATGTAGGAATTAAGGATCTAAACATTAGATCTTGCTTTCGAAATCTCAAGGAATCGCTAAACAAATCAGGTGTGTATTCCACACTATTCTTAATAGTTTTATGGTTTAAATATGTTATATATGTTAATGTGAAAGTGAAAGAAAGTGGCTAAAGTGCCATAATATGGTACAAAGTATTCAGGTACGCTTTTCCTACTTCTACTAGGATTTCAAATAAATGTTATACAAGTGAAAAGTGATGTGAAAGTGAAATAAAAATATGTTATGCATGATATTTATTATTTGGGGCATTTGGGTCAATTGAAGAAGGTCATTTTATGTAAACATCACAACAAAAACGTTATGAGTTTAGCGCTTTATAAAGTCGATGCAAGTATAATAGATAAATTTGAGTTTGTTTTCCTCAAGCCCAACCCACAATGAGCTATCGATTCCATAGGTATTCGAATATCGATTCCACATGGATAGTTGCAACTCTATTAATGTGTTAGCGTACAATGTAATAACTTGATAGAATCAATTCGATATCGAAATTGTGAATATAGTTGTCGAAGCAATAACTCAAAAATAATAAGATAAAGTATGTTATGGATAAATTGGGATCCTCAACATGAATCTTCAACAATATACTAAGTACTCACAAGGTATAAATGATAGGTGATTGTTAACGCAATAAAATTTAATATATTCTTACCAAATGCCACTCTTTTATTTAATCTAGGACTTAACCATGCACATGAACCTCACCTTTTGATAATGGCAATATGGCACTATTAAAAACAAGTGGACTAAAATCCTTTAGTCCTTACTCAACTTCAGCTAAAATGCTTATAAGCTCAAATTGTCAGCACACTTTCCAGTGTTAGTGACTGTAATAATATTTGTGTTTAGAACATTCAAATCCCCAAAATTAAACAATAAAAATAAGATTTAATAAGATAAAATTTAATAAAGCATTCATTGTACTTTCATATAATAAAAAATATAAAGTAATCACTAGCATTTTCAAAGAAATGAGAAAGAATTTAATGACGAATATTATTCCTAGGCTACTTGATTGAATCTCTCCATTTCCCTTTGTTTTGCACTTAAATCTCATCGTTAAGAGTGGATCTGCATCAGTCTTCACGTTGGCTCACCCAAAGAAGGCTCAAGCTACCATGGCTGTAAGCGTCAAACTAGGGTAAGAAAATGGTGGTCTAGCAAAAAATCCTTCCTTCATTCTTCTCACGTTATCGTTTTATGTTTTTCTCAACAGTACAGGTGTCTTTTCCTTAAGATTCTTCCATCCTTGTTCGTACAGGGTAGTTACACCGGATTGGACAGCTAATGCATGGTTGACTCTTATCAAACAACTGTCAACTGCGGTGATAATTTTGGACACAATTTGGAATTAATTCTTGTAGTGATATTGTGGACACCTGTCAATTGTGACGATAATTTCGGATGCAATCTGAAATTAACTCATGCAGCGATATTAATGCAATAAGATAGCAAAATTAAGGATAAAGTAAGATATGATTCACTGAGTTATAAAATGCAATTTACTAAACTGAGCATGCTAAAATGTATTCTAAAGGTAACTAAATAGGAACAATTTAACCAATAAGTAGGTGAAAACTTATGTTCTTTTTAGTGCTATCACCAACAGTCCACTATAAGAAATTAACCTTATTTACACAAAATCACTTTAGGCACTATCAATGCAATCTTCTAAAACTCGTTGAAAATGGTTTGCTATCACTTTAGCTAAATTTATAAATGACTATGCATAAACTAATAGGCCTAAAATTTTTAAGATGCCTTGGATGGGGAATTTTTGAAATTAGAACAATATTGGTAATGTTTAAAGTATCCAACGCCTTACCTTCATTCAACACCTCCAAACAAAGATTTGCAATCTCTCTTCCCATAATGTGCCAGCATTTTTGAAAAAATAAAATCGAAAAATCATCATCTCCTGATGCCTTTGTTGGACCTATTCCATTCAAAATCGTAACAATCTCATCCACTTTATACATCTCTGCTAACATTAAATTGGCTTCATTAAAGATGCAATTCAACTTCCCTACTAACTTCTGCCCCGCTCGTTGAGAATAGATTTTGGAAATAATTTCGAGCGATCTTTTCTATTTCTGACTCTTCCACTGTCACTCTCCCATCCTCGTATTGTAATCCCCCAATTCTATTCATCCTTTTGCATTGTGAAGTATAATTATGGAAGAAGGTTGTATGCTTATCCCCTAATCACAACCCATTCACTCTAGCTCGCTGCTCTCAGAGCATTTCATCTTTGTCAATCTCTAAATATAATTGGATTTTTGTATCAATCAACTCCTTAAGAGTGTCAACGTCTCTTTTTTTCCCCAAAAACTCTTTCAATTTATTAGTCAATTCTCTTTTAATTCCATCCCTTTTCCTTCTAATCAACTTCGCTCAATCATACAAACCTTCCCTTACACTCTCTAACTTGACAAAGATGTCGCCTCCACCCTCATCCTACAACCTCATAACCTCTCCTTTAAAGGACTCTTCCATTACCCACCATGCCTCAAACCGAAATCTTTCCGGTCTTCGATTATTTCCCTCTTGCTCTAACTAGATAAAAATGGGACAATAATCTGAATACGAATGTGGAAGATGGTGAACTGCTAAGTTTGGAAACATATTCATCATTCTTTCATTCACCATTCCCCTATCCAGCCTTTTTCTAATATTTGTTTCTGGAAGATTCCCTCTCCCAAGTGAACCAAATTCTAGAGTATCCCACATCTACTAGGTGACACTTCTCTAATACTCCTCAAAATATTTTTATCCTCCTCTTAACCCTTAGTACCCCATCCACCTTCTCTAAAGAATATATAATCTCATTAAAATCCCCACACACCATCCATAGAAGATTTTGCGGTCGACCCAAAGTTTTTAGTAAACTTTACGTGTCATCCCTTTCTCGAGTATAATAAGCTTCATAAAAGTCGATAAATCTCCACTATTTGTTTTTATCAAGCACCTGAACTTCAACATCAATGTGATGAACTAAATAACTCCTAAGAACATCTGTATTGTTTCCTTTCCAAGCCAAACTTTAAACCTCTTCTAGACCCTTTGGTTGAAACTTCAAAACAACTCAAAAAACCACATCTCCTATGAACGTTTTCCATTCTTTTATTATTCAATTTAGTCTCTATAAAGAAAACTATCTGAGAATTATATATCTTCAACAAATGTCAAAGCCTCTTAATTGCCCGTGGATTCCCCAAACCACGTACATTCCAACATAAAATTTTCATTGCGACTAGTCGGCTTGCGTCCTGGCAGCCACCGATATAAAATGGGCTCTCCCCACCAGTCTATCCTCCTTAACTACTATTGAATCCTCCACCCCAAAAATAATATGATTCCCACTCTTACCATTACCACCTTCGATTGATGTTTCCACCGTATCATGTTCCATATCTATTTGCCCCACACATTGAGCCTCCTCCCATTTTCCCCTTTCATATTAATACCTAACATGGGATCTAATATTGCCCTTGAACCCTTTCGACTTCCTTCCCCAGAGTCACTTCCCAAGCTCGAGTATCGGATATTACTTTCAATCCCCCAATTGCCTTCTTCTATCAGCCATACATTGTGCATTGCAGCAGCTCTTCTAGACTGCACTCGAAGGGACAAATCCTAACCCAACTCAACAGACGACTCCTCCCTTTTGACATCCTAATATGACAGGAGTCGTTATGCCCTAGACAACCACAATTGAAGCAAAATATTGTTAATCTCTCTTACTTGAAACTGACATAAGTACAATTCTCGGAAGCAAACATGATATTTTTCTTCCATTTCAAAGGCTTCCTAATATCCAACCGAACCTTGATTCGAAGGAAATTCCTCACACCTCTACTCAAACTCTTTGAGTCATATTTTAAGAACAGCCTCGTAGGTAACTCATGGACTTGTACCAAAAAATTAGCGAAAACTAATGGAAAACCGGATCTTCCCCACTCTCTAATTGATGGATCACCAAAAGATGATTCTTGAAAGTCCAAGGCGCAACACTTATTACCCGATCCATACCCATTTTATGGAAAAAATCTAAAAAGAAATCTTTTATCCCCTAAATCCGAGATCCAAACTCTTATTACCAGATGCCAAACATTCTCCATAATACTCTTCAAAGCTAGAAAATGGACTATATTTGCCATAAGAAAACACTCAACAACATTGAAATTTGCCCCCACCGACTGAGATCTAGATTAGTTGAAATAAATTTTGATTGTTGTAAAATATCAAAAACCAAATCATGTATCTAAAATAATTGAACCTAATCCAATTTCAATGGTTCAAATCAATTCGATAAATCAATTTTATTTTTAAATTATATAAAATTTTAAAGTTATTTTACTATTTTAAATATAAAATTTTATAAATCATTATAAATAAAATTCTCTTTACTAGAATCAAAACAAATAATAACGATTTTTAACATGTAAATTGTAAATCAACTCAAATTAAAATATTTATATAGTAATCAAATTAAAATTGATAAAATATAATCTAACTCCTAATAAGGAATCTCCATGATACTTTTATCCTACAAATATGATTAAAAAGCTAATTTATGCCCTTTTCTTTTATTTTATTTTTAATATATCAATTAGGATATATACCGGTTTTTAACTCCACTAATAGAGTTAAAAAATCTCCCATTAATGTATTAAACAATAATTCACATTTTCTTAATAAATGAAGTGTTTATTTAAGGTAAATTACTTTTTCATATATTAATATTAATCTTTTATATTTATTTGATAGAAATTTACTTAACAAAAGGGATAGAATGTTATTTGTTAATTGAAATTTATATATTTTTAATAAATCATTTCATTTTTCACTCTTTAATCACAGAAGGATCATTAAAAGATTTTCTTTTATCTGAAAAAATATATATTTCTTTTCTTTTCTTTTGTTACCCTCATGCAACCGTCACCTAAAATTATTAAAACAATTCTTTCCTTTTTTGAATTATATTAGAAAATTTCTTATAACACAAACAAAGGGTTTTTTAAATATTAGATTGTGATAGTTTTTAATATTATTTTTCATTATAAATATCTCTCAAACTTATTTCTAAAATACGTATTTTTGGATTATCTTGAGACTCATGAATGTTGAGTTCTGTCGTAAATTAGAGTTGCAAAGTTTTCATCACCCTTGTAGAGTTAAGAGTAAAAATTATGTAATAATTAAATACGCTTGACACCTACCTATGTTGTATTTAATAATGCCTTTTAGATATTATTATTGTAATTAATTTACAATGATATTCACATTTGTAGGTGCCAAGTTATTTTTAATATTTAATTATATAATTAATTTCTATTGTCAAAAGTCAAACGGTAATATATATAGAAGGACCTCGACACCGGTGGTTATTAAGTTCCTTTATATTTAAAATTTTAATTGTATCCTAAACCTAGCTTTAAGAAATGCATGCTTTATACTTAGCTCTACCCCATGGGTGTTAAATTTGTATTTATTTTATTTTCACCATTTCACCATAAATATAACCTTAGTAAATAATTTATTAGAAGCTCAACACGCATGGATGTGGAGTTGGAAAATTAGGATATAGATTAAATTAAATAAAGTGGAAAATATAGGAATTAAAGTGCAATTTTTTATTTTATGGATGAGGGATTTAAATGTATTTTTCATTTTAATTGATATTTAGGGACATAATGGTGGGATTAAAATCTCATAGCTGATGAGGCGGAAAGTTTGGTAAAAATTTATGAAAATTAAGGTTGAAAAGTGTTGAAATTTGATTGGAAATTAAAAATAAAAGGATGAAATTAAAATAAAAAGAAAATGTAGAATTTTCTACACTCTTTGGGGAGTGAAACCGCAGCAGGACTCAGCTGAAGGAAAAAAAAAAAAAGAAAGAGAAAGGAAATTTTCCTATGAATTTTTCTTCAGTTTTCTTCAAAACCATAGCCTAATATCAAGTCTTAGAGTGTTAGAAAACTACTTTCTATCATGAAAACTACATAGATGAAGAAGAAAGCCAATGAAAAGCACAGGAAAGTGAAGAGAAAAGTTAAGAGTTGAAGTGAAGAAATAGGTAAGTTCTTAATAGGATTCAAGTTAGTTTATTTTAATTTGAATATTTGAGTATTTAAATTTTAATATGAAATAATTAAATAAGATATGGTTAAGATTATTGAATTTGTAAATTGAATTTAGTGTGAATAAGTAATTAAAGTTATGTTAGTAATAAGAAATGATAAAGTGATAATTTAATGATTAGTAAATTTCACGAAATTAAGGATTCAATTAGAAAGAGTGAAAATTTATTTATTTTTCATAAATTGATTAGTGAATAGATGTATTATAGTGAAATTAATATAAAAGGACTAAATTGTAATGTATATAAAAGGTGTTATGTGAAATTAGTGTTGTGATTAAAGACTTAAATGAAGTGTTATATGATAGTAATGGAGTGTAAAGTGATATAATTGTAACACCCTAACCAAAGTCCGTCACGGATTATGGTTACTGGCATTACTTGCTTAAATCACAACTTTTAATCAATCACTTAATTGAACCAATGCAAACCTAAAATTTGTTAACATATGCATAATTGAGCCACATAAATTTAAACAACTTATTTATTTGTTTTGCATGCCCTATTCATACCAAATGCTACTTCAAATTAATGCTCATATATTTAAAATAACAAATTTTCATTCAACTTGCAAAACCAAAATGTCATTTTATAACCCAATATAATACACCCATATGTTCAAGCTCTATAATCATAATTTAACATCACGTACATATATCACTTAGGTGGTTGAATATACATGGTCATGTATACACATGTTTGAGATTCAATTCCAAAATTTTCATATCATTATTTCATTAGGCCGAACACACTTACCAAATTCTCTAATATTCTCTGTTACCAAATGCATAATTTACAAGGCTAACTCATGCTTTTAATTTACACTTCCAAATAATATGCACCGAGTCCTAATCCAAATTTCACTAAACTACCACCCTTATTCACATATAAAAGGTTTATCAAGTCTCATATAAGTAATCACATAACAAACATATCATATCTAAATATTATTTGTTCTAACAATCAATAAACTAATCAAAAGTTCGAACCTAATATACAACTAACCAAGAATAATATATGTATGTACTCACTTACACAAACCGAATCAAATAGCCCAATACAACCATACGTTATTGAACTTAATGCTTATCTATCAAATGACCAATTCAAATATACACATGCCATAACATTATTTAACACCTATATCTCACATTTGATAACTTCAATATACATCCATCGCTTTACTTTATTGACTAAACCTAATATCACACCAAATTTACCATTATTCATTGTCGAATCATAAATCTAACATTATAAACGATATATATCATATAATAAGCTCATCATCATGAATTATTTTATAAATCATTCATGTCATAACCTAACATGCATAAATAATAGCACCACTCCCACACATGATTAAACCATAATCAAGCATAATTAATAGTTCATGGCATGAGCAAACTATAACCTCAAAACACAAAACAAGTTATTCAAAATGGTTAGCCATTTTCGCATGGCTAGCATATTTACACTATTACAAACATTGGTTATACGGTTTAGTCTAGCCTATACATGCCCTTTCAAATAACAAACCAAGTTTTCAATACCAAAAGAAGTCGATAGTGTGGTTGACTTCACGGATGATCCTTCAAGCCTGTAGTTCGATTCAAGATCTATAAAACAGAGGTAGACAAAAACACACACACAGTAAGCTTACTAGCTTAGTAAGTCTCAAGCAAATATCAATATAATGAACATACATTCAAACATATTAAAATCCAAACTTGTAATATGAAACATAATTATTTCACTATGTAAAATTTTGATGGTGAATAATAGTAATGCTCTTTACTTAAACATCATTGCTATGACATCATAAACACATAAATATTATTGTACCATATAAACCAATCTAGGCATCGATCTTCTATTTCTACTTATACGCAAGAACAAGCGCTTTTGTCACACTCATCACTGATCTTTAACTATACAATAAGAATTTTAGTTCACTTCATTCTCTACTAAAATGGTAGGTTAGTTCTTACGAACTTGTACCACTTAACACTATTTAAACATCTCACCTTATTTGATATTCGTAATCTCCACTTATAACGTTTCACCCAAGATAAAGTCGCTAGGCATTTTAAAGTCCGAAATAAATCACCAAGACTAAGCTCGCTAGGCACTAAGTCCGAATATGTCACCGCACGAAGCTCGCTAAGCACTAAGCCCGAATATATCACCCAAGACGAAGCCCGCTAGGCACTAAGCCCGAATATATCACCGACACGAAGCCTGCTAGGCATTTAGCCCGAACGTGTCACCTAAGACTAGGCTCTGCTAGGCATTTAGCCCAATTCATCACATTTAACATTTCAATACACTTTACTTAATACTGAAATCTCCACAACTTATATACTTCATACGATTTTCATTCATCAACCAAACTTACATACTTACATCACATTTAATAATTTAAAACTCACTATCAAGTTATACTACCACATTCGCCAATACACATTTTATACTTAAAATTTCCTAACTTTATCATATGCAATATTCACAATTATTCCTATAGTATACACTTGCTTACGGACTTACCTCGGTTGTCGATAGATCCGCGTAAATCCGCTTATTCGAGAACCTTCGTCTTTCCTCGATCCAAACTGCTTTTCTTTGCTCTTGATCTAAAACACATTCAAATTTAGCTCATTCAAGTACATTTCATCTCAATTTAGTCCCTAAGCACATAAATAAGAAAATTACCATTTTACCCCTATTATTTCAATACTTTGCAATTTAGTCCTATTTGCATAAAACTCAAAATACATCAAATTTCCCCATACTTCTTAAGGGCGAATATATGTGAGGACTATACAAGTCCATTTCTTTCATTTATTTTGCAATTAAGCCCCTCTAAATTTTTATTTTTACAATTTGGCCCTAAAAACACAATTTCACTAAAACTTCCAACACATAATATACTAATTTTAACCTAACTATCATCTAAAATCATCAAATATCAAAACCACATGAACACAACAATGGCCGAACATCAAGCATACTTAGATTCAAAAATTACAACATGGGTCGGCTACGGTTCGAAGCAACGATCTCAAAAACGTAAAAATTACTAAAAACCGAAATCAAACTAACCTTGAAATCAAGCCTCAAATTGTCGAAATTTGAAGAACAAAACCCCTTTTTATCTTTCTCAACTTTCGGCCTTAAGAGAATGGATGATATCATGGCTTTATTTTATGTTATTATAACATATAATAAAGAAATTTATTAAATTACTTATATAACCTTTAATATAAAATAAAACCAATATATATACTATGGATATTTTTGTCAAAAGCCACCCATTAACTTTAAAAATGGGTTATTTACCCATTTAATGCTTCATTTAAGAAGTCATGCTCAAATAGGCACTTTACACTCTAGTATGCCACTTTTACATTTTACGCGATTAAGTCCTTTTGTCTAATTCGATACTCAAACGATAAAATTTTTCTACAAAACTTTCACACACATAAATTCATATATAATAAGCATAAATATAATATTTAAATATTTCTCGGGTTCGGATTCGTGGTCCCGAAACCACCGTTCAAATTAGGGTCGATTTGGTCTCATTATAATAATAATTATTGAATTTTCATGAATTCAAAGACTAAAGTGTAAAATGTCCAAAAGTTACTATGTGTGTTAAAGTAGTGAAATAAAATATTTAAGTGAAGTGTTATAAGAAAGTAAAGTGCTTAATGATAGTGAATCGAAATCTAAAGTGCAAAGTGTTGTAAATATATGTTATTTTGTATTTTATGAATTGTGAATAAAGTGAATATGTGAAATAAAAATGTAGTGAATGTGTTTATGCGATTCAAAGTGAATAAGTAATATGATACAAGTTGATATATGTGTGATATATCAAGTATGTTATATAAAAGTGATATGAATAAATGTCTTAGTGAACTCATAGAAAATACGATATATAATAAATGGAATTATTTTGGAGTTGAGATGGCCTGTGACTTGACGCCAAATATAGTAGTCGATTTAGGTAATTTCTATACTTAAACGAGCTTGTTTTCTTGGCATTTTAATATTAATTATTACATTTTCAGTATTAGTAGGTTAGAAACTAAAAGTTAATAAAATAAGAGTTTTTGCGCATTTTCTGCTATTTTGATGACTCATAAGGCTGACTCGGGCCCCGTGAGTGACTAATGCGTTATTTAAGTGTGTAGGATGACCGGCCTGATAAGCTAACAAAGCTGCCAAAGGTCCGGAACACATTTGATGTCATGATGAGGAGCTCCCTCTCATCACAACGACGCGATGAATAAGGGAAGATTTGCACAGTGGCGACGTCGTAACGAGGAACACTCCCACGTCCTGATGATGCGATGGTGACCAACCAAAATGAAGCTAATTTCCTTGGATGGCACGTTTGGGAAATTTCCATATATGGACCCCAGCCTTTAGTAGAATATTTTATTTATTGGTATTTGAGTGTATCTCAGGTTGAGTGGTCACCAAGTAGGTTGTTGCCTACATAAGCAACCTTAGGGTTACTAGAACTATAAGTAGATTTAGACATTTTTACTATTCAATTTTTAGTTTTCTTTTCTTTTTAGGATCGTGTAGCCGAAACATTTCTATTCTAATGTGAAGACAATTGTGAGCGGAGATTGCTCTGAATCTGCGCTTCAATATATATAATATATATATATATATATATTCATGAGCATTCTTTAATCTCTTCTCTTCTATTTGTTTATTTATCTTCTGTTAATTTGGTTAATTGATTGTTGTATAGATATCTGAATTGATTACTGTGCTTTATTCATATCTCGTATGATTTAATTATTAAACTAATTTATTTGTTAAGTGATTAGTTATCCGAAATTAGTTTTCTATTCAAGGGTACTTAGTATATTAGAGAGTTACGCCCTTAATAAAATATGTAGATAGGTGAGACCAGAAGGGTATCTTGTGGTGTATAATTTGTGCCAAGCGGTGAGACCGGAAGCGTATCCGTATGACTAGGAAGAGACCAGAAGGGTAACTTAGGTGGTAATCCTTAGTGAAGATGAACCGAGAGGATAGTCTTATCTAAGGGTGATAAATCAATCAATCTAGGATAATTATTTAATTAGATAATTAGGGATTTAATCGATCATTGGTTAGAGGCTTGCATCATCAACACTAGGAATAAAAAAGTCCATTAGGTTAAGTTAGGTTAGTTAGTTTAATTAGTTTAATTAAAATATTAATTTGGATTCACACTACTAATTCATGACTCGATTATATTAGTAGTTATTTTCTGTAATTAATTTAATATTAATTTCTCTAATCTGCAATCCCTTGGGTATGATCTTCAGAATACTTACCAGTGTTTCATTGTAAACTTTACTATATTAAAATTTGACCCGTACGCTTGCGACACTACCGATTTAATTTAATATAGTTTTGGTGTGATATTTAACTATAGGTGGTCAAGTTATTGGCACCGTTGTTGGGGATTACGATGGTGAATTTTTTATTAGATTGATCATTGTTAAATAATATTACACAAAAGAAAAATGAGCTAGATAGTGTTTTAACTTTTATTTAATTTAATTTAATTATTTTAGTGTAAAAAAATATTTTGAATTTTGTAGTTAAGTAAATATTTTTATTTAAAATTTTTTTATTTACCTTGTTAATTATTAGATTTAATTATGAATATTGATTTTTCTAAGTTGGTGTACGGATAATCCAAATTGAGTTGGTTGTACGGATATTCCACAAACCCATGGAGTTGTGAATACAAAGATGAGCATACCGAATATTCGAACGAACACCAACCCAAGCCGAGCAAGTATACGTACAAGAGGGATGTAGATTCGACGAAACTATTGGATGAAGAAGAGGTATACGAGGATGGAGTATACAAACAATGGGAGATTATGGAGAACCAAAGATCGCTTACGCTAGAGCTTTACCAACGAAGAAACAAAACAATTATTTCATTGGAAGAAATAGATGAGCGACAATTAGGGACATTTGAGTGTCTAGCCGGAACTCCTTGTGATTCATTTGACTATACGTCTGAACAAAAAAGCCATGAGCAAGAATTCCAAGCTATATTAAGGCAATCCAACAATAGTTGGATCAATTAGAGGAATTTTCCGGAATAAATCTCAAGCAAGTATTCCAGTGGAAGAGGTCATACATGATTTCTCTAATTTTAATCTGTCAGATCAATGTACTATTGATAATAATTCAGAATTAAATCTTGAAAGTCCACAAGGGTTTGGAATCGAAGACGAGAAAGAATTGAAGATTGCCGAAGAAGTCTCCAATCCAATTAACATAGATATTAAAGTAGAAGTAGTAGTAGTAACACCTTATACTTGACCCGACTCACCTGATCTGAATATAAGATGTTATAATACTTGTAAGAGCCCAAATTTGTCCGGGGCCCAATTAACCAAATAAAAACACAATAATAAAAACCCAAATATTAAAGTCCATTACAACCAAAATATTAAAGTCCATTACAACCCAAAAAAATTAAAATCAAAATAAACCCTAGCTAGTCAAGCAAATTTCACGACGCGCGCAAGATCATGCACCCGCCTCCACGTCGCCCACCTCTCAGACGCCCACGCCGAAAAGCTCACGTACAACCACGCGGCCTTGTACTTACGAAAACAACGAAAAAAGATAGCATAACAAAAAAGAAAAAACGATTGTATTTTGGATTTTTTATTTTTCGAATGCGGTTATAAAAACCGAAGAAAAAACAATTGTAAGGGTTCACAATTTTTTTACAAGGAAATACAAAAAAAAAAAAAAAAATCAATAGCAACAGAGATCAAAAGAAAGAAAGGTCCTTTTTTTCTTTTCTCTCTTCTCCCTTTTTCTTTTCGGCACTGTTTGCATGTAATAAGTTTTTTATTTTCTTTATTTTTACTATATATATATATATAGTAATATATAGTCTAAAAAAACAAAAAAGGCTTACCTTTTTACTTCCGGCCGCTGTGTGCGGTAGTTGACTGTGACGGGCCACGGTCACTGGCGGCGGTGTCAAGGGTGAGTGATAAACCCTAGTAGAGGTGAGGGGAAAGCCCCTTTTTTTTTGTAGCAGCAGAAATAAAAAAAAAGGAAAAATTTGCCTTTTATAAAGAGATAAAACGACGTCGTTTAGGGCCTATTTCAGTGGCCTCAAAACGGCGTCGTATAGGGCCATTCAATCTGCGACCCAACCCATACCGCCAAGGATCCGCGTCTTTTGAACTGACGGTCTATTTGCGCCCTTAGTCCTTCCTCATTTGAGGCTTGTTTCACTTGAATCTTTTTTACTTTTAATTTGGCCACGTAATTTTGCGTAGTTTTCATTTTAGTCCCAAAGTGTGCGACGCCGTTTTGAAGGACGGGGATATTTCCCCATTCGGTCTTTCCATGTTATTTGAGCATTCAAATGGGCCCCTTTCTTTTATTTATTTGTGGATTTCCCCCTTAAATTCCTGTTTTAAGTTCAATTAATCCCTTTTGTTCCTTTTGCTATTAAATTAATTATTTTTAATGTTATTATTAATAATGTTATTATTACTATTAATTAATTTTAGTATTATTACTATTATTTTCACTACTATTATTATTATTATTATTATTATTACTATTATAATTATTATTTTAGTATTATTACTATCAATTTACCATTATTATTAATTTTAGTATTACTAATATTATTTTTATTTTCACTACTATTATTATTATTCTTATGATTATTGTTATTATTTTTATTTATTTATTTTTGCTATTATTTTTTAAACATATTTTCATTATAGCTTATTATTATTTTACTATCCTTAAATTATCGTATATAATATTTATTTATTTATTACTTATCATTAGCTTTTATTTTTGTTATTACTTTCTTCTTTTATTTATCTGTTCCTTTACTTATTATTTCATATAGATTGTTGGTTTTAAAATTTCATTTTTATTGTATTTTATTTTGCCTTCATTATTGTTATTTATATTATGCCTTCATTCTCATTCTATTATATATATCGACTTTGTAAGTCATTTTCCATTTTGTTACGATAATATTTTGTTTCATCCGATACATTAAACTTTTGAAATTTGTTAACACTCCGTGTTCCAAGATTCGAAAGAAATCATACCCTAATTTATTGGGTTTAAATTTTTCTCATTGAGGTCTAAAGAACGAATTATTTTTAAACTAAAACATTTACATTAAATAAAAGCTTATTCTCGGGAATCCAAAAAACGTTGTGTTCTAACTCACTGAATATGACTTTTTGTTATCTCGAGAAAAGGATTTCCAAAATCAAAGGCAATATTTTGTATTTGGAATTTTGAGAAATAGTGCCCTAACTTACCGAGTTTCGATTTCTCATGACCGAATATCTTTCTTGAATTTAAACATACGAGTTCTAAATGTCAAAAGACAAGCTTAGTTTTGAGGATTCGAGGTGTTATATCCTAACTTATTGGATATAATATTTTTTTCCTTCGAAATAAGCGAGTCTCGACATCTAGTTTAATTCACTCAAGTTTTCAAAACAAAGAGGATCGTATTTTAAAATCTTTTCAAATTTTTTGCATTAAGACATTAATCAATCAATTCGGTACCAATTTTGGGCGCTACGAGGGTGCTAACCCTTCGTTGTACGTAACCGACTCCCAAACCTGTTTTCTCGAGTATAGTAGACCAAAATTTGTTTTAATAAATCAAAGTTTTATTAAAATGATCAATTTCAAGGTGATCCGATCACACCTCGAAAAAGGTCAGAGGCGACTCCATTTTTATTTTTAAAGTCGACCACGTTTTCCAAACCAGAGAAATGGTTTTGACAGCTTGGCGACTCCGCTGGGGACATGAGAGAGTTGAGCCGTAAAATTGATTGCTTTCTGTCTTGTTGTTGAAAATTGAAAATCTAATTTGAAAAATTACGATCCTATTATTGCATTGTTCGTATTGTTATTTCATAATTACTGTGGTTTGAGTCTCGCATCATATTGCATAGGGACCATTTTGGTCTTACCCTTTTAAGTGGGAGTGAGAGGCTACTCCTTCGTGAGGTTTTCACCTCTGTGCAGGATAGTGGATCGCTTTCGGGATACGTCCATGCCTATGTCTTCGTGAGATTTTCATCTCCGTGCAGCCATAGGGAAATGTATTCCCCTAAACTGAACTCGGTCTGTATGAGCCTATAATGGGTGAAGATCGAGGAATCTGCTGGTTTGGGTACCTCTCTTTAGAACCAAACCACATATAGTGAACCCTAGGAGCCCACTTTAGGTAGAACTATGTTGAACCCTAGCAGTCACCTGGATAGGTGTTTAACTATTTTTGTTTGATTTGATTTTTACCATCTGTAAACGATACTAACTTGTTTACTTTTGTTTATGACTACATTGCATCATCATAGAAAGGAGGTGTTGATTCATATTCGATTGCTAAATAGAAGAGTTTGTCATAGGTAAATGGATTTCTTGATAAAGTGGGTTATAATACGTTCGTCCAAATATTTTCCAAGTAAACACAACGAGAAAAGATTGATAGTATATGACTTTGCCTCGTTGCCCGAGGATTCAAGCCAACAAGGATTATTCGAGAGTCATCATGTCTCAATTTTCTTAAAGAAGCTGATAAGCATCGTAGAGGATAAGTGAGTGAAGAGTCACGACCTGGATCAAGCAACAAGAAGCTAGAAGGGGCATCTATTGAGAAAGTTCACGGGACATGACCATAACATCTGGATACGAAGAAAAAGGATTGATATCTTCACCTGGACTATGGGGACAAAACTACATACGTAATCCGTTTTATGTAAAGGAATTTATTTTCTAGAAAAGTTCTTCTAATGGAATTGAATTTAGAATCAACGCCTCTCTTTTTTTTTTTTTGCATTCATTCCATGCATTTGCATTGCATTGCATTTCATGCATTTGCATTTGCATTGCATCACATCATATGCATTAAAATTTGTAAAAAGACTCTAATTAATTAAAATTATTTCAGCAACCTAGAAATCGACAAAACCTTACCAAATATGCATCCTTACGGTACAAGAAAAAAGACTAAAGCAATGGATAAAACTAGAAAGGTTGGAACCAATGCAGAAAGAGATGCAAGAATAGATGCAAGCACAAATGCAAGAGCAGCTGGTTATGATCCAGCAAGACATGATGGAAAAAATGATAAAATCTCAGAGGAATATGATGACTCAAATGACTCAGATGACGCAGCTATTGAATGGGCTTATGGATAAAGGAAAGAGCCCCGTGGTTAATGCTGAGGAGAATACTGAGTATCCTCAATATCCCCCTGGTTTTACTCCACCACATGTGCAAACACAACCTGAAGTAGCTTTACAAAGGCCATCTGTCACGATCGGGCCTCAACAATTCCAAGCTGGTGCTTCAATGAATCTCTAAACCGGCTCAGGTTCAGGAGATAATCAAATCAATACTAATGTCCTTGTTTGGATGAAATAGCTGAGGGAGAGAGGAAAAAAGTAGACTTACCAAAGCAAATAGAAGATAGATGTAAATGGTTGGAGGAGAAGTTTAAAGTGATAGAAAATGATGATAGCTGTTATGGAATTGATGCTAAGGATTTAAGCTTGGTCCCAATCTTGGTGCTTCCATACAAGTTCAAAATGCCTGAATTTGAGAAATATAATGGGACAAGTTGCCCCGAAGCTCATATTACTATATTTTGTAGAAGAATGACGGGGTACATTAATAATGACCAACTGTTGATCAATTGCTTCCAAGATAGCCTGGTGGGAGCAGCAGCCAAATGGTATAACCAGTTGAGTCGTACCAAAATTGGTTCATGGAAAGATTTGGCTCATGTAACATCCTGAAAAGGGCCTATGCATTTTCGGTTTAATTGTACGAAATGACATGTCTTATGTGTTATGAATGTATTTTGAATATTTTTTGAAACTTGGGAATGTATGGAAATGTCAAGTTAAAATAGGAAAGTGAAGATTTTGGAAACTTGGAAATGTCAAGTAAAATAGGAAAGTGAACATTTTGGAAACTTGGAAATGTCAAGTTAAAATAGGAAAGTGAACATTTTGGAAACTTGGAAATGTCAAGTTAAAATAGGAAAGTGAACATTATTGGAAACCTTGGAAATGTAAGGAAATGTATGGAAATGTATGGAAATGTAAGGAAATGTATGGAAATGTAAGGAAATGTATGGAAATGTAAGGAAATGTATGGAAATGTATGGAAATGTATGGAAATGTATGGAAATGTAAGGAAATGTATGGAAATGTAAGGAAATGTAGGGAAATGTCCTAGAAATGTAAGGAAATGCTTTAGAAATGATAAGTTTAAAGGAGGGAAACGAACGTTTTTGGTGTAACACCCCAAACCCGGTCTATGCATTGAGACTAGATTTGGTTTGTTACATGAATCGAGCTATCTTAAAATCTTCAATAAGTTGAAAACTACAATAATATTTTTTTTACGGGATTTAATAAAATTAGAAGAGTATTTTAATTTGATGAATATTAGAAAACATTAGTTGAAAAACATTATTAACATTGTATTATCATAAACCCTTAGGTAATTTATTTGAGAGTTAACAATAATAAAATATTTATAAAAGAATTTCATATATTTGAAAACCCAAATTTATTTTAATAAAACATCATATAATCATAGCCCATATTTAAAAGTCCAAAGTATAGTTTAAAACCAAACACACATAAAAATACATAAAATTATTAATAGAGGCCCTTATTACATTAACCCAAAATAGTAAAATACTTATAAAAAGTTCGAGTTTAATAAACCCATGTTTTGCAAGATGGCCTCCACGAAGTCATCCTCGCCCAAGTCCACGCCAATTTCCATTACCCGAGATGGAAAAATTTAAGGGGTGAGTTACTTAGAACTCAAAGTATAACTCACTTACTTGTCCACCGGG
This sequence comes from Gossypium rotundifolium, assembly GCA_025506655.1. Taxonomy (NCBI): domain Eukaryota; kingdom Viridiplantae; phylum Streptophyta; class Magnoliopsida; order Malvales; family Malvaceae; genus Gossypium; species Gossypium rotundifolium. The sequence continues at coordinate 133,109,186 of CP106725.1, read as the reverse complement.
CCGATTTTCAAATTATGGATTTGGGCCTTGAGCCCATAAGCAACAAATAATAATATAATGAATAACATAATTAATAGCATGCATGTAAAATGAATTTTCCCTCCCAAACCTAATTCCATCCGCTACACACCCCGTGCATCAACCATCACACCTGTGGGATCAAGTCAACCCACCCCGCCATCACACCAATCATAGGCATTAAGCCGATTTATATTTTGTGGCAAAGCCATCGAACTAGATTGTGACAAAGTCACCGAACTAGAGGCATTGAGCCAATTATTATTTTGTGGCGAGCCACCGAACTAGAGGCAAATAGCCATTTATAACTTTTGTGGCGAGCCACCGAACTAGAGGCAAAAGCCATAATTTTGTGGCGAGCCACCGAACTAGATTTTGGCAACAGCCTTCTTCTCTTCATCATTTCCCAACCCATGCAATATGTATGCAATAGTAAACTATGGTCATACAATAATTTTATTAAAAGGCCCATTACAAGAGTTAATATTTCCAAATCTTTATTAAGGCCCATAAATAACACTTTGGCCTAATTAACTATTTATCAACTAGGGCCCAAATTTACGATCTAGCAAGTATTTTAGTCCGCTTAACAATTTAATAGAGTTTACGCCCATTGATCGATCTAGCAGGATTTCGCCCAATTTATAATCAAACAATGATTTCGCCCGATTATCAATCTAATGAGTTTTCGCCCATTTATCGATCTAGCGAGGATTTCGCCCAATTTATAATCAAACGAGATTTCGCCCGATTTATCAATCTAATGAGTTTTCGCCCATTTATCGATCTAGCATATTTTACGGCCCATTTTACTAAACATACGATTTACATATTAACAAGTAATTTCTCGAGGGCGTTTTTGTAATTTTCATGATTTTAGTCGTTTTCATGTATTTTCGTCAAAATATCAATTGTTATGTTTCATACCGATCTAGTCATTTTTACGATTTTACTTCAATACCGAAATTGATATCCAACCCGAGAAAAGTGTGAAGTTACACACCTCGATACCGAGAGTACTAATCCTTCTCGCCTCGACACCTAAAACATATTTCGATCCGTTAGAACACTATTTTGTATAAATATACTTTATCGATAATAGATCCAAAACCTTACCCTCTTGATTTTGAATCACTTTGATTTTCGATTTCTCCTCGTTTATTGGTTCGTTAGTCGCCGAGAATCCACTAACGTATAAAGGCTCGAAAGTTCGTACCACTTCAAATAATTGACTTCCTTCGGAAGATGGTCCGCAACCCGTGGAAAATCCCGACCGTCAAAACCGCTCTTCGCTTAAATGGGGATTTACGGATCCGCCCTCTTAATATGACTAAACACCGCCTTTTCTTCCCTATTTTGAAAGTCTTCAAGATCAAAAGAACATTAATCCAATCTAAAATAATATCGAAATAATACTAGAGGTTTTAAAGGATGTGATTTCCTTACCATAATAAATCGATTCCAACGCTTTCTACGATTCTCTCGTACACTTGAGTTCCGATCTTCCGTTATTGCATTATATTATAACGAATAAAACGTTAATAGAACGAACGCTTATTTCGATCCAAATGGTCCTTCATCACACCATCAATATTCTACCATATCACTATTAACTAATCGAAACGAAAAAGAATCCCTTACCTATATTTCCACGGTTGAAAAGAGTTGATTGATAGAAATGTTTGTGATTGATGAAAATTCGACTATGTATGATCAAAGAAAAGAAAGAAAGGTTCGCTATGGGCACTCTAGCATTCGCCATGAAGGAGTTTAATGGAGAAACTTTGAGTGAAAAGAAATAAAATATGAAAGAAGAGATGGTGATGATGTTGTTTTGATTTCAAAGAGAAGAGAAGAAAAGATGGGTTTTAGGAGCTAGGTACATTCGACCATGGTAAAAAGAAAAGAAAAGAATGGCTTTTGGTATAGGTGATTTCGCACTCAAAGAAAAGGCACAAAACAAATGCTAAAGCAATAAGCAAAATGACCAAATGGTCAAAAGATTAGAGCTTTACCAAGGTTCAATTTCGCCAAAGGAAAAAGTTGAGGAGAGGAAAGCAAAATTCTGCACAAGGATGCTAGGAATGACCAAAAGAAACTTCAATTCTTAGCCAAACTATCACCAAAAATTCGCTCCCCTATAGTCCAAATTGTCATTCCAAAACATGGTCAATTGGCCATGATTTTGTTTCCAAAACTTTTCCTTGATATGTGCCTTATGTCCCCATATCTTTCCTTAAGTTTTGATTCCATTCCTTGTTAACAATTTTCCTTAATCCTTTGATATGCTAACCAAAAATAACATGGTCAACACTTACCATATATGCTCTTGGCCGACACTTGCTATACATGTGCAGAAAATTAAAAATAAAAATTCATCTAGATGCTAAATAAGGGATTCGAACCTCTCCCCTCATGCTACAACTCATGCGCCAACACCACCATGCCATATACTCATTTTATGTCACTTATTAACACTTAATTTAACTTAAGTATTAATGACACTTGCTTCTCTTCAATAAATTCTCAAATATTAAATTTATTCCTTACCCAAATTATGCTATACTCTTCTTTAGGACTTCAATAAACACGAAAATAAAAGTAAGAAATTTTCCTTTAAAATCTAAACACCAAATCATGCAATATATATATACTCGGATTTTTAGGGTGTTACACTCTACCCTCCTTAAAGAAAATTTCGTCCTCGAAATTTACCTGGTTGAAAGAGGTGAGGGTATTGTTGCCGAATTGCATCCTCAGGCTCCCACGTAGCTTCCTCCACTCCGTGGTTACGCCATAGAACTTTGACCAACGGCACGGTTTTCTTTCTTAGCACTTTGACATCTCGATCTAAGATTTCCACCGGTTCTTCTTCAAAAGACAAATCAATTCAACTCCAATTCTTCTACCTAGATAATGTGCGAAGGATCCGATCTATAACGCCTCAACATGGAAACATGAAAACATTATGAATTTGATCCAATTCGGAGGTAACTCAACTGATAAGCCATCGGACCAACACGCTTCAAAGACACGATAAGGTCCAATGTACCTAGGACTTAGCTTGCCCTTCCTTCCAAACTCAAGATCTTTTTCCAAGGAGAGACCTTCAAGAAAACCCGATCCCCACATCATACTCGATATCCTTTCGCTTCAGTCCGCGCATACGACTTCGCTCATCTAAGGCTTCTTTCAACCGTGCTCAAATAACTTTTACCTTATCCTCTGCTTTAGATATCATCTCGTGACCTAACATCTGTCGTTCGCCCAACTCACCCAACAAATAGGAGAACGACACTTACGACCATACAATGCCTCGTAAGGTGCCATCCAATGCTAGACCGATAGTGTTGTTATATCGCAAATTCTACCAAGGGTAGATAATCCTCCCAACTACCCTCAAGTCGATTACACATCCTCTTAACATATCTTCTAATATCTGAATTACTCTCTCCGACTGACCATCTGACTAAGGATGAAAAGCCGTACTGAAGTTTAGCTTTGTTCCCAGAGCTTCATGTAGAGCTTTCCAAAATCGGGATGTAAACCTAGGGTCCCTATCCGATATAATAGACACAGGTACCCCATACAGCCTCACAATTTCGGATACATACAGTTTCGCCAACTTCTGTAATGAATAATCCGTACGAACTGGCAGGAAATGAGTTGTCTTCGTCAACTGATCAATAATTACCCAAACGGAATTTTTCTTAGTAGGTGTTAACGGTAACCCACTAACAAAATCCATAGTTATCCGCTCCCATTTCCAAAGAGGAATCTTTATCGGTTGTAACAATCTAGACGGTAATTGATGTTCTGCCTTCACTTGCTGACAAGTCAAACATTTTCCCACAAACTCTGAAATTTCACGCTTCAACCCTGGCCACCAATACTGTTCACGGAGATCTCGATACATTTTATTTCCTCCGGGATGCATAGCATAAGGGCTACTATGCGCCTCAGAGAATCATTTGCCTCAGATCCGAGTCCTTAGCATACATACTCTTCCTTGAAAGCACAACACACCCTCCGTGTTTATTCCAAAATCCTCGATTTCACCATTTTCAACTTGCCGAAGTAAAGGTCCCAACTTCTCATCTGATGTCTGTTTTTCCTTGATTTGTTCCAGCCACAGAGGCTTCACCTGAAGTTCTGCTAACAAACTGCCATCCTCATACAGACTTAAATAGGCAAACAATGCTCTCAAATCGGATATTGTCTTACGACTTAACGCGTCAGCAACCACGTTAGCCTTTCCAGGATGATATTTGATTGAGAAATCATAATCCTTTAATAATTCTACCCATCTTCTTTGTCTTAAATTCAACTCCTTTTGGGTAAGGAAGTATTTAAGACTCTTGTGATCCGTGTAGATTATTGACTTCTCACCATAGAGATAGTGCCTCCAAATCTTTAGAGCAAATACCACGGCAGCTAACTCTAAATCATGCGTAGGGTAGTTTACTTGTGTGGTCTCAATTGACGAGAAGCATAGGCCACCACCTTTCCATTTTGCATCAACACACAACCTGCACTGTGTGAGACGATCACAATAAACAAGTGAATTCTTTTCAGCCTCCTATCAATCAAAACCGAGCTTCCGTCAGATCTTCTTCAATTTCTCAAAACTCTCTTGCTTTTCACCAATAATACTAACTCCCTTCCGCAATAGTTTAGTTAGGGTGCAAAAGAATCAACGAAAACCCTTCTACAAAATGTCTATAGTATCCAGCCAAACCCAAGAAACTCTGAATTTCAGCTACCGATGTTGGTGGTTTCCAATCCAGAATAGCCTCGATTTTCCGAGGATCCACCCTTATTCCTTCGGCTGATACCACATGACCAAGGAAAGTCACTTCCTTTAGCCAAAATTCATATTTACTAAATTTGGCATACAATTGCTTATCACGAAGTAGCTGTAATACTATCCGCAAATGCTTGTCATGCTCCTCCTCATTTCTTGAATATACCAATATGTCATCTATGAACACTACCACAAACCGGTCTAAATATGGTTGAAAGACTCGGTTCATCATGTCCATAAATGCGGCTGGTGCATTGGTTAATCCAAACGGCATCACTACAAACTCATAGTGTCCGTAACGTGTCCGAAATGCCGTTTTATAAATGTCCGCTTCTTTCACCTTGAGCTGGTGATAACCTGGCCTCAAATTAATTTTGGAGAAAACTGAAGCTCCTTTTAATTGATCAAACAGGTCGTCAATTCTCGACAGAGGATACCGATTCTTGATCGTCAATTTATTCAATTGTCTGTAGTCAATGCACATACGCATCGATCCATCCTTCTTCTTGACGAACAAAACTGGTGCTCCCACGGAGACACACTTGGTCGAATAAATCCCGATCCAACAATTCTTGAATTTGAGCTTTAAGCTCACCAACTCCTTCGTGCCATTCTATAAGGAGCAATGGACACCGGAGTCGCCCTGCAAAAGCTCAATGCCAAATTCTACTTCCGATCCGAGGTATACCGGAAGTTCTTTGGGAAATACATCGGAAATTCCTTCACCGTCCTCACATCATTCACGAGATAACTCTTTGGCATCCAAAGCACGATAAAGGCTAGGAATGCTCCATATCCTTTCCGAACCAACTTCTCCGCCTTTAATGCAGATACCACATTTGCCGTAGTTCCTTCGCCACCAATCATTATGACTTTCTTATCATCCGAGGTTCTTATCGACATTCGTTTTCAGACAATCCAATTGCGCTCGATGGTTAACCAACCAATCCATGCCCGTAAGATCGAATTCACCGAAAGGTAGTTCCATCAAGTTTGCCACGAATACCTCTTCTTGAATTTTCAAGGCACGCCTTTAAACACTTTATTAACAATTCCGATCGTCCTAAAGGACTTATTATCGCATCTCATTATCGGTAATTTCAGATTCTAAATTTAGGTTTCCAGATATGGCACTAGCTACATATGAATGGGTAGAGCCAATATCTATTAAAGCAATAATAGGTACATCGAAGATGAAGAACATACCAATTATCACATCAGGTGCATTGCCGTCTTCGCAGCGCCTAACCGCATAGACCGACCCAGTCGTCTTGCATCTGCATTTCCTCTAGGACCATTGCCTCGACCCGGTGCACCTTGACCACGACCAGCCCCATTACCACCACGACCTGGTCCACGACCTCTCGGTGGCTGCTGATTACCCTTGGCCGGCTGTGCATCATTATTACGAACTTCTTGAGTTGTATCCATACGTCGAGGATAATTTTTGTACTGATGATCCATTGAACCACATTTGTAGCATGTGCCCATTTTCCTCCAACATTCTCCAAAATGTCTTTTCCCACACTCAGTGCAATCTCGACTTCGATTATTTGCTATCGGGTTCTACCTTGAACTGGTTCATCATTCCGAGGTCTCTTCTGGAATCTCTTTGAAGAACCAGATCATGTGTCTCTCTTGTTTCAAATCTTTCTGCTTACGCTGCTCAATTCTTAGCCTCCTCGGCTATTTTGGCCTTCTCCACAAGAGTGGAAAATTTCTAACTTGTCAGGAGCAATCGAACCCTCACTCATCATTAAGTCCATCCTCAAATGCACACAACGTTCGTGATCTGTTGCTACAATTGTCCGCATAGCGGCTCGACGTAAAAACTCACTTCATATGTCGCCACCGCCTTACTTCCTTGGACAAGATTCAAAATTCCTTCCTTCGAGCGTCTACATAACTCGTTCCAACGTATTTTCCTTGGAAGGCAGCTTTAAAGAATTCCCAATTAATCAGTGCAGCTTCGGTGCCTTCTCTAACAGTGAGCCACCACTGATACGCCTCATCTCTTAATAAGGATACAGCTCCTCTCGCTTTTGCTCAACAAAGGCATTCCATATCATCCATAATCTGCTCCACGCCTTCGAGCCAAGATTCACCACATTCGAGCTACACCGAGACTCCTCTAAAACTTCGCATTATTTGACTTAAGTCGCTCGAAATTGACCCACGAGTTGTTGGCCCAATTCTAGTTCCGGCGACCCTTTCCAAGACTCGCAGCATTGCTTGAGTCAATGCATTATCTTCTTCCATGTGATCGCGTGATCCCGTCTCACTTTCAATTGACGCAGGTGCGTCCACTTTCGGCATATGATTTGGTGCTTCAATCGTAGCACCTCGGCCTCTACCACGGCCACGTCTACCGCGTCCACGACCACGTCCTCTAGTGCTCATGATAGCTTGTTCGTTTTTATCTGATTACAAGTTTTATGAATCAGAAAATTTGTTTCGGTGTTTATTAACGATATTTTATAAGATTTGAGATATAAAGTTGTTTTTTGCAACATATCCTATAGTCTCAATCTCTACGGTTTTTCACATCAAAAACTAGAAGATCTAGAGTGTTCCTATGATCATATCATAGTAATCATTAAGTAATAAATACTTACTTGACTTGTTGCCGGATGCTTGTGGTGCCATACTAATCTTTGAAATATAATCGAACGATTTCATACAGAATTTATTTGCGAACCCAAACCACAGCCGAGTTTTTGAAACTGGCTCTGATACCATTAAATGTAACACCCCAAACCCGGTCTATGCATTGAGACTAGATTTGGTTTGTTACATGAATCGAGCTATCTTAAAATCTTCAATAAGTTGAAAACTACAATAATATTTTTTTACGGGATTTAATAAAATTAGAAGAGTATTTTAATTTGATGAATATTAGAAAACATTAGTTGAAAAACATTATTAACATTGTATTATCATAAACCCTTAGGTAATTTATTTGAGAGTTAACAATAATAAAATATTTATAAAAGAATTTCATATATTTGAAAACCCAAATTTATTTTAATAAAAACATCATATAATCATAGCCCATATTTAAAAGTCCAAAGTATAGTTTAAAACCAAACACACATAAAAATCCATAAAATTATTAATAGAGGCCCTTATTACATTAACCCAAAATAGTAAAATACTTATAAAAAAGTTCAGAGTTTAATAAACCCATGTTTTGCAGTATGGCCTCCACGAAGTCATCCTCGGCCCAAGTCCACGTCAATTTCCATTACCTGAGATGGAAAAATTTAAGGGGGTGAGTTACTTAGAACTCAGTGTATAACTCACTTACTTGTCCACTGGGCCAGATTTTCAAATTATGGATTTGGGCCTTGAGCCCATAAGCAACAAATAATAATATAATGAATAACATAATTAATAGCATGCATGTAAAAATGAAATTTTCCCTCCCAAACCTAATTCCATCCGCTACACACCCCCGTACCAACCATCACACCTGTGGGGATCAAGTCAACCCACCCCGCCATCACACCAATCATAGGCATTAAGCCGATTTATATTTTGTGGCAAAGCCACCGAACTAGATTGTGACAAAGTCACCGAACTAGAGGCATTGAGCTAATTATTATTTTGTGGCAGAGCCACCGAACTAGAGGCAAATAGCCATTTATAACTTTTGTGGCGAGCCACCGAACTAGAGGCAAAAGCCATAATTTTGTGGCGAGCCACCGAACTAGATTTTGGCAATGTGCCTTTTCTCTTCATCATTTCCCAACCCATGCAATATGTATGCAATAGTAAACTATGGTCATACAATAATTTTATTAAAAGGCCCATTACAAGAGTTAATATTTCCAAATCTTTATTAAGGCCCATAAATAACACTTTGGCCTAATTAACTATTTATCAACTAGGGCCCAAATTTACGATCTAGCAAGTATTTTAGTCCGCTTAACAATTTAATAGAGTTCACGGCCCATTGATCGATCTAGCGAGGATTTCGCCCAATTTATAATCAAACAGTGATTTCGGCCCGATTATCAATCTAATAGAGTTTTCGGCCCATTTATCGATCTAGTAGGGATTTCAGCCCAATTTATAATCAAATAGAGATTTCGGCCCGATTTATCAATCTAACAGAGTTTTTGGCCCATTTATCGATCTAGCATATTTTACGGCCCATTTTTACGAAACATACGATTTACATATTAACAAGTAATTTCTCGAGGGCATTTTCATAATTTTCACGATTTTAGTCGTTTTCATGTATTTTCGTCAAAATATCAATTGTTACGTTTCATACCGATCTAGTCGTTTTTACGATTTTACTTCAATACCGAAATTGATATCCAACCCGAGAAAAAGTGTGAAGTTACACACCTCGATACCGAGAGTACTAATCCTTCTCGCTCCTCGACACCTAAAACATATTTCAATCCGTTAGAACACTATTTTGTATAAATATACTTTATCGATAATAGATCCAAAACCTTACCCTCTTGATTTTGAATCACTTCGATTTTCGGTTTCTCCTCGTTTATTGGTTCGTTAGTCGCCGAGAATCCACTAACGTATAAAGGCTCGGAAGTTCGTACCACTTCAAATAATTGACTTCCTTCGGAAGATGGTCCGCAACCCGGTGGAAAATCCCGGACCGCCAAATCGCTCTTCGCTTAAATGGGGATTTACTGATCCGCCTCTTAATATGACTAAACACCGCCTTTTCTTCCCTATTTTGAAAGTCTTCAAGATCAAAAGAACATTAATCCAATCTAAAATAATATCGAAATAATACTAGAGGTTTTAAAGGATGTGATTTCCTTACCACAATAAATCGATTCCAACGTTTCTACGATTCTCTCGTACACTTGAGTTCCGATCTTCCGTTATTACACTATATTATAACAAATAAAACGTTAATAGAACGAACGCTTATTTCGATCCAAATGGTCCTTCATCACACCATCAATATTCGCCATATCACTATTAACTAATCGAAACAAAAAGAATCCCTTACCTATATTTCCACGGTTGAAAAGAGTTGATTGATAGAAATGTTTGTGATTGATGAAGATTCGACTATGTATGATCAAAGAAAAGAAAGAAAGGTTCGCTATGGGCACTCTAGCATTCGCCATGAAGGAGTTTAATGGAGAAACTTTGAGTGAAAAGAAATAAAATATGAAAGAAGAGATGGTGATGATGTTGTTTTGATTTCAAAGAGAAGAGAAGAAAAGATGGGTTTTAGGAGCTAGGTACATTCGCCATGGTAAAAAGAAAAGAAAAGAATGGCTTTTGGTATAGGTGATTTCGAACTCAAAGAAAAGGCACAAAACAAATGCTAAAGCAATAAGCAAAAATGACCAAATGGTCAAAAGATTAGAGCTTTACCAAGGTTCAATTTCGGCCAAAGGAAAAAGTTGAGGAGAGGAAAGCAAAATTCTGCACAAGGATGCTAGGAATGACCAAAAAGAAACTTCAATTCTTAGCCAAACTATCACCAAAAATTCAGCTCCCCCTATAGTCCAAATTGCCGTCCAAAAACATGGTCAATTGGCCATGATTTTGTTTCCAAAACTTTTCCTTGATATGTGCCTTATGTCCCCATATCTTTCCTTAAGTTTTTGATTCCATTCCTTAAGTTAACAATTTTCCTTAATCCTTTGATATGCTAACCAAAAATAACATGGTCAACACTTACCATATATGCTCTTGGCCGACATTTGCTATACATGTGCAGAAAATTAAAAATAAAAATTCATCTAGATGCTAAACAAGGGATTCGAACTCTCCCCTCATGCTACAACTCATGCGCCAACACCACCATGCCATATACTCATTTTATGTCACTTATTAACACTTAATTTAACTTAAGTATTAATGACACTTGCTTCGCTTCAATAAATTCTCAAATATTAAATTTATTCCTTACCCAAATTATGCTATACTCTTCTTTAGGACTTCAATAAACACGAAAATAAAAGTAAGAAATTTTCCTTTATAATCTAAACACCAAATCATGCAATATATATATACTCGGATTTTTAGGGTGTTACATTTGGAAGCTTGGAAATGTAAGGAAATGCCTTAGAAATGATAAGTTTTAAGGCAAGGTGGCCTTAAGAAAATTAATAGAAGAAATTTGACACAAAAAGGGGCTTGGAAAAGTGACAAGGAGGCACCACTTAAAGCCCAAAGAAATGACGCCACCAAGATATGTGCAAGTTTAGGTTCGAGCAGCAAGGAGAGCATTTACGAGAGTGTTTTATGTTCGAATTGGGCTTGCATGCCCAATTCGTTATTAAAGCTAAACTAATCATAGAGAGGCGCCACATATGTGGATAATTTGGGCCTCGTGATGGCCACAAGGAGTCCAATAGAATAAGTTTAAATTCGGCTCATCAAGGGAAGGGGGTGGACGGCATCTAGCTAGGACTTTAAGTAATTTTTATTTAATTACTTAAAGAGGAAGCAATAGACGGAAATAGGGACTCTTAAGGGAAGAGTTTAATTCTCTTTAAAACTCGGCTAAATAGGTGGATAAATGATGATTTATTTTAGATTATTTTCAAAGAGATAATTGAGGGATTATTCTTTAATTTTTAATTAAAGAGATAAAGCTATCAAAATAGAAGAGTGATGGCCAAGTAAGGGATTCTAAGTTAGTAATTTCGGCTATAAAAGGAAAAGAGGGCCATTCATTCTTTCTTTTAACTCTCTCTCTGCTGAATTCTCTCTAGCAAATATCTCCTTTCTTCATTGTTTTGCCAAGCCGAAAATACACCTTGTGTAGCCGAAACTTCATTACCAAATTGCTCAAACTTTTTTCTCTTCTTCTTTCATAATCTTCCAAAAGCCGAAAGTTTGCTAAAATCAAGGCCATAGCCGAATAGTTTTGAGACTTCAAACAAGGGGTTGTCGACTTTTGTATTAAGGGCAAGAACTAGTTATCATTCGATTTTCATCCTTTTTCTTTTAAGATTTGCCGAAATCTAGGACTAACCCCATTAATATCTTGTTGTCGAAACTTTGAAGAGATCTTTTCGGGATTTGTTTAAGTCAACTACAAGAAGGAGAAGTTCTTTCCCGAAGGTACACCATAGGCCGCGTGTTCCCTAGTTATTCGATGAATTTCGGATTTAAAATCCACAAGGTAAGCACATAGGTATGTTCGCCAAGGCCTATTTTGGATATCTAGATCTATTTCATAATTGTTAAAAAGCGAAACTAACCTATGTAGAGATCCAAGTGTTTGGCGAATACAAGGAGAAGAATAACAAAGTTTTGGGATTTGAGTAATAAGCAAATCGATATTAAGGTAAGTTTTGTACACAAATCCTACTAGGATTTGGTTTTATGGTCGAATGAGTTTTTCATTAAATATTTAATATGGGCCTAATGTAGGGAGTTAAAGATCTAAGATCGAATTTGGGATTTCAAGTGAAATCGTTAAGCGAATCAGGTGTGTACCCCACACTATATCATAATATGTTTTATGGCTACGTTTAATTAATATATGTGATATTAAGAATATGAAAGTGGCTAAGGTACCATGTTATGGTACAAAGTACTCAGTCGCTTCCTACTCCTACTAGGATTATGAAATATGTTAATTGTAACATGAGAATAAGAATAAGAATGTGAACTCTGGCATATTTATGCATATTACTATTATATGGGGCATATGGGTTTATTTTTGGGGAAGTGAATGTGGTGACCTAAGACCACAAACACGGTGACCTAAGACCGTGATATCTGAATGTGGTGACCTAAGACCACGAATCTGAATGTGGTGACCTAAGACCACGAAATCGAACGTGGTGACCTAAGACCACGAATGCGGTGACCTAAGACCGCGATATGGAGTGTAGCGGAAGGAGGGTCGACTTAGTAGTCCCCACGGTGTACAGGGTTGGTACGGGGAGTGTAGTGGATGGTTTAATAGGTTTGGGTTTTGGGAATGCATCATAAATTGTATGCTATGATATGAATGTGTAATAATTGTTATGCCTGATTCGATTATGATTTAGTGCCATGTACACATTGAGTCTGTTGACTCACCCCGTTGTGGGACCATGTTTCAGGTGATGAACAGTGATGATGGACCGAACTTGTGGTGGCCATGCTCAACTTGGAAGTTTTATTTTTAATGGACATTTTATTTCATTTAACTACTTTGAACTATTTGGAATTGTTTGATGTAATAAGGCCATAAGGCCATGGTGAGCCATTTTATTTCTGTTTATTGTTTAATTATTTTACAAACTTTTATTTATTAAAAGATCAAGTAAATCTATTTTTTTAAAACAAAGCCCAAACATTTTGTCACCTAAAGTATAGGATTTTAATAATAAAATAAACTTGTTTTCAACTCAAGCCCAACCCAAAACAATCTTTCTTTCAAAACACACAAGTTTTTCCTAAGTAACAAAAGAATTTGAAACGGTTTACACCGGGGAACATACCAGATCCGATCAAGGCTCGTGGGCCGGGTTTGGGGTGTTTCAATTTGGTATCAGAGCCCAATTTTAAACTCTCGACCTTGGGTTTAAGGCCCAAAACGTTTTCAAAGTTAAGCCCAAAAAGAATTTTTGTGAATTAAGCAGGTTTTTCTGGCATGGCCCACTAAGTCTCCGACCCGAAGTCCACTAGGTAAGTACTCCTAACCTCTTTGTGATTTATATGTAGGGATATATATGTAGGGACGTAGATTAGTGGACTAGGAATTGAACCCTAGGACTAGTTTACCCCAACAATTACATAAGACTCTAAGGCACAAGTAAACAAACCTGTGTCTAAGTCGCCGAGTTAGGGTGTGGCAACCGTTATGCGCATGTTTAGGATTGGTTTCAGTGGAAGCTTGGTATTTAAACAGTCCTAGTGACTCACCTGCTACCCACTCGAATCCTACCTAGTGCGTAGCTTCGGTTCACCCTAACCAAGAGGACTTAGTCACGGGCTAAACCCAATAACTAAAACCCGAAAGGGACTAGCCACATTTTTATGGAAACCCTAGTTTTAAAAAATCAACAAACTACCCTTTTGAAATTATGGAAATTATTATTTTGGAAAAACTTTCTAAGAATTTTTAATTTTTAAATTACCTAAATACCCTTAGTGGTAAAATTACTAAAATGCCCTTGGTTCTAAAATTTCCATATTACCCTTGATTTTAATACAATTTCTCTACCCTGCAAAAGTATCCATGAAACCCTAACTTGTGAAAATTCAAGATACCCTAATTTGGCAAATTTACAAAATTACCCCTGATTTGCAAAATTACCGAATTACCCCTAACCTGTGTAAATGACCAAAATACCCCAGTAAGGAAAATTACCGAAGTACCCTCAAATTAGAAATCTTTAAAAATGCCTTGTTTTGAAAGTCACCAGGAACCATACTTTTGGCAAAAAATTATCGAAATGACCCTGGCTTGTAAAATTACAAAAATACCCCTAGTGTATAAATTACCATTTTACCCTTGAAATTTTTCCAACAAGTATTTTAATTTTGTAAAGTATCAACAACCTCTATTTTACAACATTTTCAAATACTCTAATTCAAAAATTACCAAAATACCCTCAGAGGGAAAAATTAAAGAAATACCCCTGGGTAGTGGAAAACAACAAACAACGACAATTACAACATTTCTCTGTAATGAACGCAAGTTCATGTGTGTGACTGAATGAATGATGTGAGACTGTATGTGTATGAATCGAAGGAACTACTTCCTAAAACTATTAAACATAAAACTGTTCGTGATAAAATAGTGGAACAAAAACTAATCTATAAAATTCTTTAATCAGATTAACGCAAGCGAAAGTATGAATTCAAGGGGGGTGGAATTTGGAATACCCTTCATTGCCTTGTTTCTTATAGAGTTAGTTCGTTCTTGTAATGCTAGTGAAGTGTATGAAACCTTGGATGTGAATTTTTGTAAGAAATGTGTTAGTTTTGTTAAGATCAGCGCAGTGAGCAGCAAAGGCGTAGTGTGGTGAGTTAGATTGTACGATTGTTCGTTAGTAAGTAATTTCGAGGATGAAATTATTTTAAGGGGGTAGAACTATAACATCCTGAAAAGGGCCTATGCATTTTCGGTTTAATCGCATGCGAAATGACATGTCTTATGTGTTATGAATGTATTTTGAATATTTTTGGAAACAAATGTCAAGTTAAAATAGAATGTATGGAAATGTCAAGTTAAAATAGGAAAGTGAACATTTTGGAAACTTGGAAATGTCAAGTTAAAATAGGAAAGTGAACATTATTGGAAACCTTGGAAATGTATGGAAATGTAAGGAAATGTATGGAACTGTATGGAAATGTATGGAAATGTAAGGAAATGTATGGAAATGTAAGGAAATGTAGGAAATGTAAGGAAATGTAGGAAATGTCCTGGAAATGTAAATGGAAATGCTTTAGAAATGATAAGTTTAAAGGAGGAAATGAACATTTTGGAAACTTGGAAATGTAAGGAAATTTCTTAGAAATGATAAGTTTTAAGGCAAGGTGGCCTTAAGAAAATTAATAGAAGAAATTTGACACAAAAGGGCTTGGAAAAGTGACAAGGAGGCACCACTTAATGCCCAAGAATGACGCCACCAAATGTGTGCAAGCTTAGGTTCGAGCAGCAAGGAGAGCATTTCGAGAGTGTTTTTATGTTCTGAATTGGGCTTATGCCCAATTCGTTATTAAAGCTAAACTAATCATAGAGAGGCACCACATAGGTGGATAATTTGGGCCTCGTATGGCCACAAGGAGTCCAATAGAATAAGTTTAAATTCGCTCATCAAGGGAAGGGGTGGATGACATCTAGCTAAGACTTTAAGTAATTTTATTTAATTGCTTAAAGAGGAAGCAATGGACGACAATAGGGACTCTTAAGGAAGAGTTTGATTCTCCTTAAAACTTCGGCTAAATAGGTGGATAAATGATGATTTATTTTAGATTATTTTCAAAGAGATAATTGAGGATTATTCTTTAATTTTTAATTAAAGAGATAAAGCTATCAAAATAGAAGAGTGATGGCCAAGTAAGGGATTCTAAGTTAGTAATTTCAGCTATAAAAGGAAACGAGGGCCATTCATTCTTTCTTCTAACTCTTTCTCTGCTGAATTCTCTCTAGTAAATATCTCATTTCTTCATTGTTTTGCTGTCGAAAATACACCTTGTGTAGCCGAAACTTCATTACCAAATTGCTCAAACTCTTTTCTCTTCTTCTTTCATAATCTTCTAAAAGCCGAAAGTTTGCTAAAATCAAGGCCATAGCCGAATAGTTTTGAGACTTCAAACAAGGGGTTGTCGACTTCTGTATTAAGGGTAAGGACTAGTTATCATTCGATTTTCATCCTTTTTCTTTTAAGATTTGCCGAAATCTAGGACTAACCCCATTAATATCTTGTTGCTGAAACTTTGAAGAGATCTTTTCGGGATTTGTTTAAGTCAACTACAAGAAGGAGAAGTTCTTTTCCCGAAGGTACACCATAGGCCGCGTGTTCCCTAGTTATTCGGTGAATGTCGGGATTTAAAATCCACAATGGAAGCACATAGGTATGTTCGGCCAAGGCCTATTTTGGATATCTAGATCTATTTCATAATTGTTAAAAAGCCGAAACTAACCTATGTAGAGATCCAGTGTTTGGCCGAATACAAGGAGAAGAATAACAAAGTTTTCGGGATTTGAGTAATAAGCAAATCGATATTAAGGTAAGTTTTAGTACACAAATCCTACTAGGATTTGGTTTTATGGCCGAATGAGTTTTTCATTAAATATTTAATATGGGCGAATGTAGGGAGTTAAAGATCTAAGATCGAAATTTGGGATTTCAAGTGAAATCGTTGTTTAATCGAATCAGTGTGTACCCACACTATATCATAATATGTTTTATGGCTACGTTTAATTAATATATGTGATATTAAGAATATGAAAGTGGCTAAGGTACCATGTTATGGTACAAAGTACTCAGTGCACGCTTTCCTACTCCTACTAGGATTATGAAATATGTTAATTGTAACATGAGAATAAGAATAAGAATGTGAACTCGCATATTTATGCATATTACTATTATATGGGGAATATGGGTTTATTTTGGGGAAGTGAATGTGGTGACCTAAGACCACAAACACGGTGACCTAAGACCGTGATATCTGAATGTGGTGACCTAAGACCACAGTAATCTGAATGTGGTGACCTAAGACCACAGAAATCTGAACGTGGTGACCTAAGACCACGAATGCGGTGACCTAAGACCGCGATATGGAGTGTAGCGGAAGGAGGGTCGACTTAGTAGTCCCCACGGTGTACAGGTTGGTACGGGGGAGTGTAGCGGATGGTTTAATAGGTTTGGGTTTTAGGAATGCATCATAAATTGTATGCTATGATATGAATGTGTAATAATTGTTATGCCTGATTCGATTATGATTTAGTGCCATGTACACATTGAGTCTGTTGACTCACCCCGTTGTGAGACCATGTTTCAAGTGATGAACAGTGATGGACCGGGACGGTAGAATGCTCAACTTAGAAGTTTTTATTTTTAATGGACATTTTTATTTCATTTAACTACTTTGAACTATTTGGAATTGTTTGATGTAATAAGGCCATAAGGCCATGGTGAGCCATTTTATTTCTGTTTATTGTTTAATTATTTTACAAACTTTTATTTATTAAAAGATCAAGTAAATCTATTTTTTAAAACAAAGCCCAAACATTTTGTCCTCTAAAGTATAGGATTTTAATAATAAAATAAACTTGTTTTCAACTCAAGCCCAACCCAAAACAATCTTTCTTTCAAAACACACAAGTTTTTCCTAAGTAACAAAAGAATTTGAAATGGTTTACACCGGGGAACATACCAGATCCGGTCAAGGCTCGTGGGCCTGGTTTGGGGTGTTTCAGCTCAAGCATTTATAAATAGTACAGTCATGTGACGGACATGACTCCCAATAGAATTACCCTTCAAAACATGGAGAAAAAGGCGAATGAAAGTTTTAGACAATATGCACAGAGGTGGAGGGAGGTTGCCATCCAAGTTTAGCCACCACTTCTGGAGAAAGAGACCACAATGTTCTTTATTAATACACTGAAAGCCCCGTTTATCACTCATATGCTAGGAAGCACTATAAAGAGTTTCTCAAACATTGTAATGACTAGAGAAATGATTGAGAATGCCACAAAAAGTGGAAAGATAGAGGTAGGAGAAAGTAACAAGAGAATGAGCATAAGGAAGAAAGAAAATGAAGTGAATAATACAAGTATGGGGTACTCAAAGTTGATTACTATTAATCAGCCAAAAACAGTGACTACTCGGTATTAGGGTTCACCAAGAAAAGAATCTAGCACAAGGAAAAACACTGAAAAACTTCAATTTATGACGATCCTAATGAAGTATAAGGAGTTGTATTAAAGTTTATTTGATGCGCACGTTGTGTCCCCCCACTACCCGAAACCAATGCAACCTCCATACCCAAAATGGTATGACTCAAATGCCCAATGTGAGTACCACGCAGGGATCACAGGGCATTCGATAGAAAAATGCCTTACTTTCAAGAAATTGGTGGAAAATTTTATCAACATGGGTATTGTAAAGTTCAATGACGAAGAAGTAAAATGTGATAATTGAAAGTGGGGGCAGGAGAGTTGCGTTTCCTTGAAGAAATCATCAGGAGCCTAGAAATCGGAAATCAGAACACCAATGGTGTATCCGAAGAGGGAACCGATGAATAAAAGTTTTCCAAGCATCTACCTTTACGTACTTGGGGTGTTTTGAGCAATGGGACTGTGGAAAAGATACTTGTATTTTTAGAGCTAATTTAGAGTAATATTCAAAACACACTTATTGCTTTCAGTCTAGAAGTAATAAGAGTTATTTTGTGAAATAGGCTTGTGTTCAGAATCTTTATTTCAATAAAATGTATTTCTTTTAAGTAGATATTCTTTTATTCTAAAGATTCTTTTGTTCTTTAAACCTTCTTTCAAATATTCTTTCATTCTTCAATCATGATCATATCATATAAATAATCATCCTTAGAATCATTTATTCTTTGGGATTTGCCTTCATACCTAGGTACCAAGATACAAATGACATGAGCGACGCTGTTACTGACTCCCTTTTAGTGAATATGTGTCAGAGGGATCTAAGGACTTTGAAGATGATAGAGATTGCAACTTATTTCCTAATTTGTTAAGAATGGTAGATCCTACCTTACGAAATATCAACGACACTATGAGCTAACGAAGGAGATAAAGATGGAAGCCTAGCTCACCACAAGAATAAGGCAAGGCATCATTGAGTTATTTCCAAGAATTCAAAGATACTTTCGCATGATCATATTAAGAGACACTTGGGAAAATCTTAAAAGAGGTCCATAAAGGTGTTTAATGAACACATGCTAATGGTTCTACAATAGTCAAGCTAATCATGAGGTTTAGGTACTGCTAGTCTGCCAGAAAAGGAAGGTTATACAGGACTTATGCACCTCCTCTATTTCTTTACAGATTCCTTATATGTGGGGCATGGACGTTATCAAGCTAATCTCTTCAAAAGCTTTTAGCCAACATCGATTCATATTCGTGGTCATTGGTTACTTCACCAAAAGGGGTGAAAGTCACTTTTTATGCCAATATTATAATGTCGGAAGTCATAAAACCCCACTTTCAATGCAAAAAAAGGGTGCCAACAAAGAATGCCAGAAAGGATCATGCATAACCGCACAATGTCAAAAATTTATAGTTTGTTCAAAAATCAGACGCTATATCAGTACAGTAAAGGTAGCCCAAAAAAAATAGAAAGAAAAATAAAAACAACAAAACAAGAATCATTGGAAAAATGATTGAGATTTGTAAAGATTGACATATAGAAGTTACGTTTGCCCTTTATGCTTATTAAACGTCAGCCAGGACCTTCGTCGGGTAGCACCTTTCTCATTGGTTTATGGAATGGAAGTGATTTTGCCCATTGAAGTTGAGATTCCTTTTCTTCGAGTCTTGTCAGAGCTAAAATTGGATGAGGCAGAATGGACCCAATCTCAATATGATCAGTGTAATATGAGAGCTTGAAAGCTATCAGAGAGCTTGAAAGTTATTCGTCGTGGTTCAATGCACCAAAATAAATGATGCGAGCTTACAACAAAAGGCTCGCCCTAGAGAATTTAATGAAGGAACATTGAAGAATATCTTTCCATGAAAAAGATACTTCAGAGGAAAATAGATGCCAAGTGGGGAAGGACCTTATGTAGTAAAGAAGGCTTCCTCTGGAGAAGCATTGATTGAGATGAATAGTAAAGATTTACCCAATTTGGTGAATCCAGAAGTTTTTGTCTAAAAGGGGAGTGGCTAAGGTAAAAAAAACTACAAAAGGGCGCCAAAAAAAATAAAAAAATCAATAATCAATAATAAAAAAAAGAATCAATCAAGGAAAAAAAGAAACAAAAAGGAAAGGCCAAGGCGAAAACTCGAAAAGGGCAACTCAAATTTTGATCGAAAGTGGGGCATACGGTAGTCTTGCTACGCTTGAATTAACAATGAGGAAGTATGTTACGTCTTCGGACATCGAAAAAGTACTCCGGATCCCCTAAACACATATTGAGTTTTAAATGGTCCTCAAGTTTGAACAGAGAAGCTTAGGCTGCGATATCTGGACACCTAGTTTCCATCTTACCCATTCTGAATTTACTATTTTTAATTATTTTATTCGTTTCAAAATAGACTACCAATAAATTTCCTTCTGGATTGCATTTGCTATCTTTGATTAACTTATTTGTTTCGAGCTATACCCTCAATTAATTTCATTCTTATCCATGGTTATGATCTTTTTCAAACATTTCGCATTGAAATAACGATTAGTGGACTAATAACACTTTCACAAAAGGAGTTTCGCATATTACTCTGGGAACTTCTAAATAATACAACAACTTGAAATAGGACTATTGTTTAAAACTCACCAAGTTTAAGGAAGAGTCTAAACTAAGGCTATCCCTTCGGATTTTTGTCAAAAATGGTGGTTGAACAAATGACAAGATATTGCGTCAGTGATACAATCTTGACGAAAAATGGGCAATGTTAACCCAAGTGTAAAACGAGAATCATTCTAGAAAAAAATGATATTCTGCATCCATTCAATATCATGCATACACATTTGGTTAGGTCACCCGGGGAGTGATCAGTTGATGGAACAAGTTACGGTCCTCTACCCTTGAGTTGTGGTGGGATGGATTAAAAATGATACAAGTCTTCTACCCCTGAGTTGCAATGGTATGGATTGAAAATGAAACAAGTTCTCTACCCTTGAATGGCGGTGGGATGGATTGGAAAAGTTTCATCCCCCTGAATCACAGTAAGATGGTTTGAAGATGGTACAAGCCCCAGGTCCAAGAGGTACCATGGTGAACTTTGAAGTTATGGTGGGGCAAACTGGTTGAGTGAAGTATGATCATTTCTACGAGTTTGCTGTCAAAATACTAGCCGAGCAAGAAGGCAACATAATATGTCAGGGTTAAAGCCCTGATGAACAAAATTGACACTTTAAACATTTAAAAAGGGATCATTCTCATGAAATTCTGCATTCATACAAAACACATTTTAGTTAGGGCATTTGATTCATTCCGATCATTGCATCCCAATCATTCTCATGACATTCTGCATTCATGCAAATGTCCTCCATAATATCATTTAGTTAGGAGCATTCGATTCATTCTGATCATTGCATCCTAATCATTGTGAAAAAAATCATTCTTATGACATTCTATATTCATGCAAATGAAGTCTATAATACATTTAGTTAGGAGCATTAGATTCATTCTGATCATTGCATCCTAACCATTTTGCATAAGCATAAACACATAAAACCTTTTACAGGATAGGTCCCCCAGAGGATGGTGTCGCAACATCAGTGAATTCACAGATCTTGTCTTCTTGAGATTACAATGAAGCGGATCAAAGATACCAGTCTGGCATCCCTGAGTTTGCAGTGGATCAGACCAAAGATAGTAGATCTTGTCTTCCTGAGATTGCAGCGAAGCGGATCGAAGATACCAATCTGGCATCCCTGAGTTTGCATTGGAGTAGATTGCAGATAGCAAATCTTGTCTTCCTGAGATTGCAGTGAAGCGGATTGAAGATACCAATCTAGCATCCCTGAGTTTGCAGTGGAGCAGATTGAAGATAGCAGATCTTGTCTTCTTGAGATTGCAGTGAAGTGGATCGAAGATACCAGTTTGGCATCCCTAAGTTTATAGTGGAGCAGATTGAAGATAGTAGATCTTGTCTTCCTAAGATTGCAGTGAAGCGGATCGAATATACCAATCTGGCATCCCTGAGTTTGTAGTAGAGCAAATTAAAGATACAGATCTTGTCTCCCTAAGTAGTAGTGGAGTAGAGCGAAGACGGCGAATCTCATCTCCATGAAGTAGCGAAGTAGATTTAAACTGCCAATATCATCTCTTTAAAGCTACAGTGGAGCAGGTTGAAATTACCAATTCTTATTTCTTTGAAGTTTCAGCAGATAAGATTGAAATTACAAATCTCTTCTCGTTGAATTCTTATTTCCTCGAAGTTCCAGTAGAGTAGGTTGAAATTAAAAATCCCGCCTTCCTAAGATTACATTGAGGATCAATCCTTATTTCCTCGAAGTTCCAATGGAGTAGGTTGAAATTACAAATCGCGCCTCCCTGAGATTACATTGAGGATCAATCCTTATTTCCTTGAAGTTTCAGTAGAGAAGATGGAAATGGTGAATCTTTTCTCCCTGAATTCTTATTTCCTCGAAGTTCCAGCTGGAGTAGGTTGAAATTACAAATCTCGCCTCCCTGAGATTACATTGAGGATCAATCCTTATTTCTTTGAAGTTTCAGTAGAAAAGATTAAAACTACGAATCTCTTCTCCCTGAATTTTTATCTCCTCGAAGTTCCAGCAGAGTAGGTTGAAATTACAAATCCTGCCTCCCTGAGATTACATTGAGGATCAATTCTTATTTCCTTGAAGTTTCAGTAGAGAAGATGGAAACTACGAATCTCTTCTCCCTAAATTTTTATCTCCTTTTAAGTTCCAGTAGAGTAGGTTGAGGCTACAAATCCCTTCGCCTGAGTTTACAATAGGATCAACCCTTATTTCTTTTAAGTTTCAACAGAGAGATTGAGGTTATGAATCTCTTCTCCCTAAACCGTATCCATCGTCGAAACAGGGTTATAGAGCATTACTAGAACTTTTCATAACATTTTTAGATAAATTATGTAAATCACTACTCATTAACCGAGATCATTCGTAACGTCCCTTAGATGGACCCTCGAGGTCCAATACGAGCATTAGAATCAAGTCGGGACTAAATTGGGAACTCAAGGAATTTTTTGCTAAATTCCAAAATTTTTCAAGGTGTAGGGCTCACACGTCCGTGTGGTTCGAGGGACACGCTCATGTAACCCTGGGACACACTCGTGCTGCAGGCCATGTTTGAAATTAGGTAGCTTTCTGACTTGTGCCACACAGCCATGCCATACGCCTGTGTGCTAGGCCGTGTGGTTAATTAATTCAATTTGAATTAGGTGAAGGTTTCACACGGCTAAGACACATGCCCATGTTCAAGGCCTTGTCACCCATACGGATGAGACACACGTTCATGTCTCTGCCCGTGTACTAAATTCTGAGTATTCTATTTTCTTGAATTTAAGGTGCAGGGGACACACGGCCTAACCATATGCCCGTGTTACTAGGCCGTGTGTCACACACTGTCTGAATATGCCCGTGTGAAAAAAATAAAGCCATTCCTAGCTATATTTCTCACCCCAATCTTTGCCATAATCCTACACCACATCTTGCATTCATAACCCAACAAATCCAAGCATTTTATTCAAGTTAATTCTACCAATTAACATGATATATCATCACATACAATTGTTAACCATTTCAAACATTCTAATCAATCATATTCCATCCATCACCATGGCATATCATTTCATGCATACATGTTTACAATCTTACCTTGATTATGTCCTCATGATAGACATAATTTGATCAAGTACTTAACATATATGTGGCTAACATAATATGACATTACAAGTCTATCAAAACAATCATTACTAGCCATTCCAATGGCTAGATTGCAAGTATCATTTATGTTTACATGCCAAATTGGCCAACATATCCTATACATGCCATTACAATCGCAATTTAATTACCATACTATACCGACATTGGCCTATGGATAGTGTGAGTGATCTCCGCCGAGCTTCCAATCTAATGAGCTTCCGATTTACTCTAAAATAGGGGAAAATAAAATGGAGTAAGCATAAAATGCTTAGTAAGTTCGTATAACATGGTACTTAACTTACCATAAATCCTATTTGAGGTAACTAAGTAAGGCATATTTAACCACTTTGATCTCAAGCCCTACACACATACTTATTGCTCTTGTTAGTCAAATATTCCATAGTAATATCAAGGCATGTATGGGCTCAGCAATAATCAAGTTTCCAAGCACATATGCTTTCCACATCATGTATTCATTCAACATACATAATTCATCTCATTATTTCGAGTATAATTTCATAATAGTTCATTTCAAGTTCAGATCATTTCGCATAAGAACTTTACACATATTACTCGGAATATCAAAGTCACGATTAGTACACTCTAGGTGTACAAGTCCATAATCAAGAATGAACATTCTCATCAAATAGTTTCCATGTACAAATATCATCATCTCATTTTTCATATATCACTTGTCATGTATAATCATTTTCTTGCATTTCATGTAATATTCTTTCATGTCATATTTTCATATCATATGTATCATTCCATGTCAATTTGTTTTCAATTCATCTTTGCTCTTGTCAGAAATTTACCCGTTGAATTTATTCGAAATATCGATGGATACACAGGTAGTACACCCAACGTGTACAAATTAGAATCCGTCAATGCACGTCCAATAGTACCCTTAAGGTATAATTTTCAGAGAGTACACTCTCGAGCTACACATGTATACAATAGGATTACCAGTCCAGGCTAAATCCTTTTTATGTCATATGCTCTAAAGAGATTGATCTAGATTACCTTTTCGGGCTAAATCCAATCCATAACATATGCTCGAGAGGACTTATATCAGGATTACCCGTCTAGGCTAAATCCTATCAGAATTGAGGTCGAAGGATTACTCATCCGAGCTAAATCCTATCCGCAACAAATGCAAGACCTCTTTCGTTTTGGGAAACCACATATCCATCGATTTTCCATTTATTCAACCGTGATTTAAAAACTTTTCATACCTTATCGGCATTTGATTATTTCATACCTCCGTAACATTTATGTAATTCGAGTAAAACACATTCCACATTCATGTCAAGTCTACAAGTAACATTTTATTCATTTACCATTTTATCGGGCAGTTTCATTTATCGGACTATATCGAGTAGGTGATCATTTCACATATTTAGGACATTGATAAAATTCACAAACACAAAATTTAAATCAAGCATAAAAACATATACAATTTAGTTACACGAACTTACCTCGACAAAGGTTCGTGTACGTAAAATCTACTAATCTGATATTTTACTCTTTTTCCTCGTTCTAACTCCAAATTTGGTCTATTCGTATCTATACGAGTAGATTTAACATCAAATTATCATATTTTACATTCATGTGGACTAAATTTTCATCCTAGACAAAATTACTATTTTGCCCCTAACTTTTTCATAAATTCCATTTTCGTCCCTAGGCTCGGGAGATGAAACTTGTGCCAATTACTCCTTATTCCAAGCCTAACCAAAGCCCCATTATAAATTTTTATAGCACATATATTCATAAAATTTTAGAATTTTTCATCAAATTTCACAACTTTTCATTTTAGACCTTAAATCATGTTTTCATAAAAAATCACTTTGTAAAAGTTGTTTATCTATCAATAATCTTTCATTTTCTACCATAAATTTATAATTTCCAACATATACATCCATGACCCATTTTTATACTTCGATAACTTTTCAAAATAATCCCCAAATAGAGAGATTAAGTTCTCCCGGTTCTAAAAATATCAAAATTACATAAACAGGACAAGGAAACTTACCCAATTTGGCCATGAAAATCTCCTCTCTCTCCTAGGGTTTCCCGTTTATTTTGAGGAAGAAGATGAGAAAATATGTTTTTTATTTTCTTGTCATCTTTTTAATTAATTAAAACTTTCACTTTTCAATTTAGTCCTTACCCTTTTTCTATATTTTCATGGATGAGTCACCAAGAAAAATCTAAATACTTTTCTTAATGGTCTAATTACCATTTAAGGACCTCTATTTTTGAATTCCATAGCTATTTGATCCTTATAGCTACTAGAATTCAACTTTCTCATTTTATGCGATTTAGTCCTTTTCGTAATTAAGCAAATAATCGGTAAAATTTTCTTATCAAAATTTCACACGACATTTCTAGTATAATATGGATCACATAATAAAATAAAAATAAATTTTATTTTTCGGCTCGAATTTATGGTCCCTAGACCACTGTTCCGATTTCACCGAAATTGGGCTGTTACATTTCTTCACTTGAAAACACCTTAAATTTAAATCCTTAGGAACTGTCAATGGGTGGATTCTTTGTTGATATGCACCAAAACTCTATCTCGCTAACCAACTAGCCAGGTGGCAGGTTATGCTATCATAGTGCGCCAAAATAGAATTAACATGCATTGTCTCACTCTCAATTGAATTCGCAAATTTTAGTGTGTGACACGTTGAGGTAGAGATAACCACTAACTTGGACCTTCAATGGTTTCTAAATGAAAGTTTGAACGAGTTGATACACTTTCTTACTATCACTGAGGAGGTGCTAGTCAAAGAAATTGACGAGTTTATTTCATTCTCATTCGATCAAGAAGATAAAACTTGGTTTAACCGAATGTCGCATGACATGGAGGGGAAGTGGCTCGAGGTAATAATACCATAGAAGGCAATTTGGGTTTGGCTTGAATTCAGCACAAAGTGGCTCGTGATGTGGATGTCGTGACAGTCGAAGATATGTCAATATCATTGGAATAGAATGAGGATGCTGGTTTATAATTCTCAATGCAATAACAAATGACGAATCAAAATCTTGAGGACCAGCTGTTAGTTCTTCTTCAAGGGCGATACTGATCACCCTGACCCCGGAAAAAGACTTCAATTTTAAATTTTATTAATTATTTTTATTATCATGTTTAGTTATAGTTATCTGTTATTATTACTTTATTTTATCTTAGGAGTGCTGAGCTTGTGACAGAGAAAGCTGAAAAATCGTGAGGAGAGGCTGAAACAGTTGACATGTCGTGACGTGAGAAATCGGGGCATCACGATGAGTCGATACAACCTGACCCAAGGGAGAATTTAATATAGTACCATTTCAGGAAGAGCTTACCATCCACATTGAGATGAGGCGAGCTAAGTTGTTAGGACGAGATACACCATAACATCTGGATAGAAAACGACATAAATGGCCTTGGGATTTGTTCGACGCCAGGATGAGCTAGGTAGCCTATGTCGAGACGAGCTGAAGAGAAACCCCTACGTAACTGAATGACTTGCGACGCCGAGATGTCAAAGGATACCACATCAGGACAATACAACTGGTACAAAAGATACCACATCCCGATGAAACACTGACAGATGGCTTCTCATCAATCCTCTGCCATCACCTCTACCATTTTACACCATCCCGACACCTCATACCCACTCGAAACCACTGATAAGAGATCCCAATGGCCGATAACGCACTATCCAAGTCCTCTATTCCATCCTCTGCACCATTACTTGCCATTTCATCATAGCCACCACTACCGGCGAACACACGAAGGCCACCAACAAGTCAATTGCCACTTTTACGATTGGAGTTTAATCGTTGTTCTCCAATATCCACGTTAAACTCTGATTTTTTAAGTGAAAAATTTTAATGGTTCTCAGCCGCTGCCGTGATCTCCACCTCCACAACATCAACATGCCAGCACTTCCAATATCCCATTCTTCGCTGGGCAACAAACATCCTTTCCTCGCCGGTGATAGAAGGCAGTGCCCAGAAATGCACCATTGTAACTGACAGGTACCACCACAATAGAAATAAATGATATTCACTCACTTTAATCTATAATTAATTGCGCGATATTTTGCTAAAGAGTGTTAGAAACACTGATTTTGCTTAACTGTGGTTATTGGTTGCTTGAATATTATTGGTTATGACTTCCCGTAAGAGGACCAAATCTTAGAGAATCGTGGAACACGATGTTTCTCACAATCTAAGGGGACGATTCATCTCCGAAGATGCCGTGGAAAGATTCGAAAATTTACAGACAAACCACTTATATCGAGAAGTGGATTTGATTTTTCCACAAACTTATTTTATGACCCGATCATAGCTAGGGTCGAGAGGTTAAAGTGGTCTACTTTTTTTTGACATCTCTTTCAACCAGCAATTACTGCAATCATGCAAGAATTTTATGCAAATTTTATTGAGGCACAATACCGAAAGGTCTTTGTGAGAGGCATTTTCATATATGCCTCTTCTATCGCAATTGAGGATTTCCATAGAACCCCTCGTTACACTTCAAAATTTTGCGAGGAGTTAGATGAGCATGAGGTTGACTATAATGCCATTATAAATTTACTAACGAAAAGGTTGAGCCACCTGGGTTCGAAAGGAGGGAACCAATGACCCAATAAGGTTCTAGCAATCAATTATGGTACCTGAAGCCAAATGTGGATTTATTTTATTTTTGCTAAATTATTACCTACACAACATGTTACAGAAGTTACCCACGATTTTGTTGTTATGCTACATGCCATCTTGCAGGACCAGCAGATCAATGTGGGAGACTAAATCTTCCACAACATGAGGCAGTGTGTAGAAGGGCACACACTAGGGCTTCCGTATTCACATCTTATTACGGAGTTGTGTAGGAGAGCCGGAGTGGATTTTGATGTGAATGAGCCGTGCTGCCCATCAAAGGGCATATTAAACGATGTTATCTATGCACGATTCTGTAATCTACGTGTCAATTGGGTGGAGCAGCGAAACAAAAATGTAGTGGCACATCAGGCGTACACACAAGATTGTGGGTTGCCATAGTCCATGGAAGAACCCCAACCCGTACCACCAAGGGTACAATGAAGGGGACGACATCGACTTTGATAGCCCCGATGAATGAAGAAACAACTCAATGCATAGAGGCATACCTCGAGTACAACACTGCGTGCAACTATGAGTACAGGAAGGTGATGAGCCGTCTAGCCGAGCAATTTGGCGTAGAGTCATTTTGATGCCCGCAACCTCCACCATTTTGGATAGCCCCATCTAGCACCACATGACCCGCACAGGCCAGACTATCCATTGCTCGAGGGATAAAGTCGAGAGCCCTCTTAAATGAGGGCAGTGACATCGAGGAGTTTAATGCCGAGGGCTCCATCGACGATTAAGGGACACAAAAAAATTATTATATTTATTTTTGTGTTTTCTTTTTCTGTGTAAGAACCCCACAAATTATGAGGCACTACAATTTCGAGTCAAAATCACAAGATAGAGTTAGTCCACTTATTGAGATGGAACTTTAAAGTTAATCGGGTAACCTCTTTCTTTTATTTTTTAGCACATTAGGGACAATATCCCGAATAAAGTGTGGAGGGATGACATAATAAAATATTTAAATATTTATTTATTTCATTTTTATAGGGTTTTAATCATTTTAAAATTTTATTTTATTTATTTTGTTTGTGCTTGAGCCTATAGAAATATAAGTGATTGGTAAGGAGTATATACCTAGGTTGTTTGTTTAGATTGTAAATTTAGCTTGAAATTAAATAATTTAGGTTGTTTATATTTAGACTAATTAGTTCAGTTTATTAGACCGTAAATAGGAAAAATAGATTAAATATATCAAGTCATAAAGATATATACGAATAGGTAATCATATTTGTAGAAGTATAGGATGTTCAAATTAAAAAAGAACATACTCAATAAAATCCGTGGTTATTGAAACGGTGCAGTATAACTAGTATAACCTTTGTAAAAAGTGTTCGAGAAAAAATCTCAATTGTATTGACACAAAAAAAAAATCATAAGGGATTATCGGAAAATATTATTGCATTAGAGTTCAAAGCATGGACAAAAATAAACTGAGTAGGAAATAAATATCCAAACTGACTATACCCTGCAAAAATAAATACTATATTCATATATACATTTTGATAAAGCTCTATATTTAATTTTCTTTAACTTGTTTACTTTGTAATTTATTCAACTAATTTAGGCATAAATAACTTTGAATTGTTTAAATTTCTAGCTAGAGTTATATATTTACGCAAATCTTCTTAGTGTCGATACTCCAATCCAATCTCGTGTATCAAGCTAGTTCAAGTAAATTTTATTTTCCTTGCATGTTTATTTCCAGTTTTTCATTTTAGTTTATTTATTTTATTTTATCTTGGGTAGTTTCTTGGGGACAATCAAATACTAAAGTGTGGGTGTATTTGACTTGACGCCAAGCATAGTAGTCGATTTAGGTCATTTCTGCACTTAACGAGCTTATTTTCTTGGCATTTTAATATAATTTTTATGTTTTCAATATTAGTACTTTAGGAACTAAAAGTTAATAAAATAAGCATTTTTACACATTTTTTTGCTATTTCAATGACCCTTAAGGCCGACTCAGG
This sequence comes from Gossypium rotundifolium, assembly GCA_025506655.1. Taxonomy (NCBI): domain Eukaryota; kingdom Viridiplantae; phylum Streptophyta; class Magnoliopsida; order Malvales; family Malvaceae; genus Gossypium; species Gossypium rotundifolium. The sequence continues at coordinate 133,078,731 of CP106725.1, read as the reverse complement.
CCTCATGAGTGAGTAACGAGCTATTTAAGTGCGTAAGATGCCAATTTGGGTCTAATAATACAAGGAAGGGTGACCCACCTGTGAGACAAATAGCCCAATAAGCCAACAAAGCTTCCAAAGGCCCGAAACACATTTGACGTTGTGACGAGGATCTTCCTCTTGCCATGACGACGCGATGAATAAGGAAAGATTTGTAAGGTGGTGACATAGTGACGAGGAGCACTCCCACGTCCTGATGACGCGATGATGGCCAACCAAAATGACGTTGATTTCCTTGTACGACACATTTGGGAAATTTCCATATTTGGACCTTAGTTTTTAGTAGAATATTTTATTTAATAATATCTAAGTGTATCTCAGGTTGAGTGGTCACCAAGCAGGTCGTTGACTATATAAGTAACCTTAGTGTCACCGAAATTGTAAGCAGATTCAGATGGACAGTTTTAGTATTTAGTTCTTAGTTATCTTTTCTTTTTATGTTTGTGTAGCGGAACTTTTCTATTCCGATGTGAAGGCAATCATGATTGGAGATCGTTTTAGATCTACGCTTCAATATATATATTTATGAGCGTTCTCTTTTCTCTTCTCTTCTCTTTGTTTATTGATCTTCTGTTAATTTGGCTAATTGATCGTTGTATAAATATTTGAATAGGTTATTGTGATTCGTTTATATCTCGCATGATTCGATTATTAAACTAATTTATTTGTTAAGTGATTACTTATTGGAAATTGGTTGTTTACTCAAGGGCACTTAGTATATTAGGGAGTGATGCTCTTAATAGAATATCTAGATAGGTGAGACTGGAAGGGTTTCCTGTCGTGTGTATTTTGTGCCAAGCGGTGAGACCAAAAGGATATTTGTATGCCTAGGAAGAGACTAGAACGGTGACTTAGGTGGTAATCCTTAGTAAAGATGAACCGGAGGTTAGTCTTAGCTAAGGGTGATAAATAACTCAATCTAGGATAATTAATTATTTAATTAGATAATTAGATATTTACTAGATCATAGGCTAGAGGCTCGCATAGTTGACACTAGGAATAGGAAAGTTTAATAAGTTTTGTTATGTTAGTTAATTTAATTAGTTTAATTAAAATATTAATTTGGATTTACACTACTAGTTCGTGACTTGATTAAATTAGTAATTGTTTTCTATAATTAATTTAATGTTAATTTCTCCAATTTGAAATCCCTTGGGTAGGGTCCTTGGAATACTTACCAGTGTTTCGTTGTAAACTTTACTATATTACAATTTGGCCTGTACACTTGTGGACACCGTCGATTTAATTGAATATATTTTTGGTTTGATATTTAACTAAAACGATAACACGTTTATAGGAGGTTAGGTTAGGGTTCGAATGGGAACCTAGTTGGTGATATGAGGGTTCAAAGGGGATTAGGGAAGGAGTATTGGGTTATGTTATGTGTTTACCGAGTTCCCATCTATTTTTCTCAAGTTACTGTTATCAGAGTTCTATTATAGGCCGGGAGTTCATGTTTGGCCTAGATCTTTGCAATGTATCAGAATTATTGAACTCCTTTGAGATTCATTAAGGTTTGCAAAGGTGATCTATGAAAGTAAAAGTGTTATAGTGATATATGTGTTTCAGCAATAAATGTGAATTAAATATTAAATGAAATATTTGAATTAAGTGTTTATGTTATGTTTGTGATATGAGAAAATATTTTGATATGTGAATCTAGAAGTTGATTAGTGCTATATGTGTTAAAGTAAAAACTATAATTTATAAAGTTAATTTAAATAATTTTATGTTTTGAAAATGAATTAAAAGTTTAACTATATTAGTGAAATAAAATATGAACAAATGTTATTAAAATTTTATTTAAATTGTATTCATATTAAAATGGTAAGATTTAATTTAGTTGAGTACGTACTAAGTTATATACATAGCTTAACACATTTGTTTTAAACGCATAGGTGATAGATAAGTCCTGAAAAGAATCGAGGATTGCTACTTCAGTTTGGATCACATCACTACTCAAGCTTCAAGTTCAAGCCCTTTGGTATATATATTTTTTGGACTTTAGTTTGACATGTACTTAGGTTTTATTAGTAGAAAAAAGTGAATTATGTTTGAATGATAGTGTTTTGTATTATAAGTTACCTCGATTATACTGAAACAATAATATGTTTAAGTGGTGACTTTATTGTTTAAATGTAGCATCTCTTACTAGGATTGGGTGAGAGGTGTTACATTAGTTATTGTTGATTTTTAATCTTTAGTCTAAATCTAACCCTCATAAAATAATGTCGACACCCATGGGATTCGATTTCTTTAATAATTTTTTTTATCGTGCCTATAAATGCCCCATCCCCTCATTTGATTTTTCACCCAATCTAAAGTTGACAATAAGTTGCCTCCCACTATTATCAACTTCATAAGCCAAAAATCTCCTTAAATCCCTCATTTTCACCTTAAAACTAATCTTGTAAACCTTATTATGGCTCTATTAAGGGAAGTGAATCATATAGGGTACATTTTTTTATTAACTTATTAGGTAAGCAAGTATTCATTTATCATTAAAATTTCATTTTAGTATTAATTTTTTATATTTAATTTAAAATATTGATTATTTTTTTGTTTACTTACTAGATTGAGGAACGAAACCTCCATATTCAGAATAACATACATTTTTTTATTCTAGAGGAAGTGTAACACCCCTAACCCTAAACTGTTACCGAAACAGGGTTACGGAGCATTACCAAACCTTTCAGAAGTATTACAAACCTTATACAAATCAATAACATACATATTGTAAAATAATCATAATGTCCTTTTATGCAATATACATGTTAGAAGTGATTCGGGACCATTTCGAGTGCTCAAGAAATTTTTCGTGAAATTCCAAAATTTTTCTCAAATATAGAGTTCACACGCCTGTGTGGTCTAGGGACATGCCCGTGTGACCCTAAGACATGCCCGTGCTTTAGGCCGTGTCCTAATTTATGTGCTCTCTGACTTACCTCACACGGCCAAGCCACACACCTGTGTGTTAGGCTGTGTGGTCAATTTATTTTTTGGAAATTAGGTGCAGTTTTTACACGGTGTACCAGGCCGTGTTCTTCACACAGTTGAACACACACCCGCGTCTCTGCTCGTGTGGAAAAACCTGAGCATTCTGTTTTGGAAAATTAAAATTGTAGGGGACACACGGCCTATCCACACGCCCAAGTATAAGCTGTGTGTCTCACACGGTCTGGTCACACGCCTGTGTGCTAGGCCGTGTGGACTCAAAATGAGCCTTATACTTCAAATTTACCAACCCTCCAAACTTTGAACATCAAACAATTCAAAAACCAATCATTCAACCAATCCAAAACAAACACAAATACATATAAATCATGACAAAATAATTAATCTATTAACTTAATCAATATACTAACATAGATATTATACATATATTAACCAATTCAATTCATTTAACTTCATTAAAACTAAACTAAATTTAAAGCCAAATATCAACCTAAATTTGCATATATATTAACTTCACACATACTTTAACCAAAATAAGCCATTTATAACTTCAACATAACACATATTTTATACATAAAACCAACTAATATAATCTTATATCATCACTTACAATCCATTTATTAAAATGGCATACATATGACCACCTAGGTACATGTCATTAACAAAAGAAATATACTTCACCACTTTGAGTTCGGGATCGGCTTTGGATTCTGATTCAGCAATTACACTTTAACCTAACTTGCGCACGAAAACAAACCGTATGTTGAGTATAAAACTCAGTGGTATTTCTATAATCCGAATACTTCAAAGGAAATAACATTATAAAACATACACTTTTTAACCAAATATAAACATTAGCCAATCAATAATTCATTTTATACATTTAACCTTCAATTCTCATCAACAACTAATTTAATTAGCTTTTCTCACTTTGATTCATATATCAATTGGCAATAACAATACTCTTTTCATGAACCCTTGGTTCATGGATTTCATTTGTACAATTTAATTCCATATCCAATTTCAAATTCACATTCGATATCAAACTTATTGCCAATTCATTCATTTTCCCTATTAACAAGACTCGGACTTTGGTTGATACACGAATCCAACCAAAACACACCAGTATGACACCCAGTGCCTTATCGGATAATTCGAAGCAATAAGCTAACATCCAGTGTCTCATCGGCCATGCTGAAGTAAGTTGGTACCCAGTACATCATCGAATTTATCCGAAATAATAATTTGACACCCAGTGTCTCATCGACTCGTGGTCGAAGTATCCCTGAACACTTCCAATCCTATGGCATGCCAACTATATCCGAATTAACCCGATATAGTTAATGGGGTTTCCAAATCACTTTTCAATTTTCAAAACATTCATTCCAATTCAAATAATCACATAATCAATTCAATTCAATTCAATTCAATTCAATTCAATTCAATTCAATATCATAATATCAATACTCACCTTATTTCACTTACCATACGTATTAATCAAAATACAACAATTAATACACTAGATTCGGATTATAGAAATACAAACTAGAATTATCGAGCTACTCCTCGTTAACTTTGTCTTTTCCTTTCCTAGCAGAGGTCTCTGGCTCAACGTTAGCTACGAAATTTTGAATAATTGAAAATCATCAATACAACACAATTTAACATTAAATATTTCAATGTATAAACAATTTTTGTCTAAATTCCAATTTAGTTCTTAACCAATACTAACTTTATTTATACAAAACTAATTCCATATCTTTATTAAATTTTCACTTAAAACTAATTTCAACTCCTAATTTCATCATAAAATCCTAATTTTGAAATTCTTTCAATTTAGTTCCTATTACTCAAAACTTATGATTTGTTTTACAATTCAATCCTTTATTCAATTCCAACTTGAAATTCTATCAATTTAACCCCTAATTCTTCAATTAATTCAACATAAAATTCATCTAAAAATCAACTAACTTACAAAATTTCCACATAAATCAGGTAGTATTTTGTTCTAGGATTCAAAAAACATCAAAATTATAAGAAAAAGGGCTAAATTGACTTACCAATTAAACTTGAAACCTTAAAAACCCTAATTCCCTTTTTCTTTTTCTTTCTATTTTCTTTCTTTCTTTTTCGTGCCAACCTTCTGTTCCTTTTTCCATGTTTCTTTCTTTTTTCTTTTATTTACTTTTCTTTTATATTATGTTTTATTATATTATTATATTATATTTTGGTAATAGTTATTATTAACTTAAATAATAAGTAAATACATACATATATTACAAAAGTATGTATAATATTTATTACACATGTATTTAATTTTACCATACATTTAGCACCTATGGCTTAATTGTTAATTTAGTTCTTCAACTTTTATTAATTCCATAAATCAACTTTTACCCTATATTCAATCTAGTCTTTACACTAAATTAACCTTAATTCAAGCTAATTAACCTATCCAAAATCTAATTAGCCACACAACTAACTTCGTAAACATTTCTAATAAATATTTACAAATCCATTTTTCAAAAATAGTGACCCGAAAATGCACTTTCCAATTACTCGACTATCAGGTCATTACAGGAAGAGCATGTTTGGCTTAGGTATCGTCTAGATGTAGAAAGGTGGTTGAAGTACCTCATATTCCACTACAGTCACTATCACTTACAACCTTTGTAGAAAGATGGAAACTGGTGGCTTTTACCTTTCACTTCCCTTGTGATAAAGCGACAATCCTGTTGAAAGATGTAGCCCTAATCACGGACTTTCAATTTTATTAGTCCTTGTCACCAAGGGTAGACGGATTTGAGCTTGAAAAAGAAATGAAAAGGTTAATCGGCTATTATCTAGTTGACAAAAATGATTTTAAAGGTGTTCAAGTGAAGTTCACAAGGATGTATAAATTGGTCATGCATCCACCAGTTGATGATGTAGGCAATTAATAGTTCCACCAATATGCTAGAGCATACATATTTTACATCATTAATATATTGCTTATAAAAATTAAGTCTAGGTTTATTTGTCATTGTTAGAAGACCTTATTCATGTCTAAACATACAATTGGGGTCTGCGATTTTGGCATTTTTTATACTAGGACATTAACAAAGCACTTGAAAGAGAAAAAAAATAATTGAATGGTTGTTGCACCCTCTTACAAGTATGGGCCTAGATGCAAATACTATTTATAGTACGGATCCTTTATCATCCATCATATTTTCCAATAATGAAATTAGATATTTGTATATAACTTTTAAAGCGTACTTCAAATTACAAGTTTTTATAATATGTCTAATAAAAATTTAATATATTTATAGATTTAGAGTCAATTTTGATCACACACTTATTATCAGAAGCTTATACAAATCCAAATTGACATTGATAAATATGCTAATCAAGAGATTAGATGTTAATTTCTTTTAGGATTTATTGAATCAATAATTATCATCAATTTTTTCTTTGTTAAACATAAATAAATATTTGTAGTTTAGATGGAAACTTTACTAGGTTGAGGACATTTAAGACATGTTCCTAAAGGAAATAGCTGAGGAGGCAGTTGGAAAAAAAAATCTAGTTTGAAAGTGGTATTATTGTACAACGAAAAATAAAAATTTTGAAAACTGAACTTGTTTGTAATATTTATAGTAATAAACCATTTACCAAAATCACACATGTGTTTTCGGCTAGATGGATCCTTGTCGTTTCTAGCTTTCAATCGAATGACCTTCTCCGCTATTCTCGTACGACAAACTGCTTCGAGTGTGGGCTTGAAAATTTTGAATCAAACACAAAACTAGAAATAGTTTTCTTTACTTTTAGTGTGAAAATGAAAATCTTTTCTTAATAGAAATCGGTAAAATTATTATTTCGAAGAATAGATTTAATACTTAGAGAATAAAATCTCACTATTTTTGGGTAGGGTAACAGTATCTTCAAGTTTGTGTCTTTAGCCCTAGCGGTGCCATCTATTTATAGGGAGAAGAAGTAAAACCCTTATTGAGTTGTAGAAGTTTCTTTCAACTAGAAAAACAAACTCCTAGTCTAGCTAGAAGTATAGAAGTTTCGTCCCTCCCTTTAACATGAGGGAATTTTGGGCCTCTCTCATATCGGTTCCAATTACAAGTACTTCTTTTAGTTTTAACCCAGTACTTTATAATTTGATCCAACCTGATATTTGTTTTTCTATTTCCCAAAATAAACATCTAAATTAATTTCCAATTAGATAATATTCTCAATCCAAATCTAATTCCGTTAAAATCATGATGACTTTATTCTAAAGAATATATGAGAAAATATATTTAATATTTCTACATTCAACGGGTTCACTATGACCAAATGATTTATTTTCATTTTTGAACTTCATTTAATTAGAAAACCATAAATTCCTTTCTAGATCATTTTCATTTTTTATTTTCATTTTGGAGAAAACCAAATTCATTTCCAAATGTTCCCTATTTATTCATTTTCACTATTTATATCAATTTCTTTTTATTTGATTCAAAATGTAATTCATTTTTGGTTTCAACAAGCTAGAGGAGGGATCAATTGGACATATGCGATTAAGGCTTAAATGATTTATAATTAAGTTTCAGCTTTTCACCTAATGATTATAAACTCATTTAGTCACGAAGTCATTCCACTATAGTATCATGACTGAGCTTTCCCCCAACAACATACCATTACGAAAGCAACTTGATCAGTGCTCGTCCAATGACCTTGTGGTAAGTTTGTTACCCTCATAGGATATTCTTAATCTCTTTAGGATAAATCTGTTCTCCCAATATGATCATATTTTTTCTCATTGTAACAATTACATATTCTTTCATGAAAAGTCAATCACTATCAAATAGTAATCACGCCATTCATCCCAAAGACGAATAACCTGTGGCCACGTTTACTTTTCATCAATCATGTAATACCAATGAGAGGATATCATTTACCCATACCTTGGGCTATGAATTCCATTATTGCTAATGGTGCTACATACTGCAGAAGTCGTATACCCAATGCATCACCTTTCTGTAACACTCTTACCTGACCCGACCGTTGAATTCGGGTATGGAGTGCCACAAATGTATCGGTTTGAACTAAGAACCAAAATATAAACTTAAAAATTGAAACAGACTTTATTAAGTAATATTTATATCTCTTACAACAAAAACCCTAAATTAGAAACAAAGTACTATCTCAAATTTAGAACTCTAAGAAAATGATTTGTCTACAGTATATTCGACCCTGAGGAGAAGCCTCTAAGGGTACCTCCTTCCTTTATGCATGAAACCTTACTATCATTGACTATTAATCCAACACTATTTAGCTTGGTCTCTTTGTAACACCCCAAACCCGGCCTAAACACCACGATCGGATCTTGGCATGTCACTAGGAAGAATTAATTAAACACATTGCGTTTTTAAGGGAAAATTTCAGTTACTCCTTTGGTTGCGTTTTAAAAAAATTTATCGGATGTTTAGAAAACTTAATAGTTATATGTTACCTAATTTAATTTGTCCAGTTTCAAAATCAAGTGACATTTGAAAACCCATGTTATCCGTTTATGTGACGAAGTTTTGTCGCAAAAGATAATAAGTTACTTAATAATTTAGTCGCATGAAAAATACTTTGTGTTTTTTTTAAAACATGTTTTTATTTCAATTATTCATATAACTTGAGTGTCTAAAACTTAAAATCCAAAACGTAAAACCCGAACTATAGTGGCCTTATTACAGTGCAAAAATGAAACCAATCATAGGAAATAAGTAAAGTCATTTACTGAAACGAATTAGAATCATGCATGGCCACCTCGTGCTCCTCTCCAGCCCGGTCCATTGCACTATGTATTACCTAAAAGAAAATGTTAAACAACGGGGTGAGTCACAAGACTCAGTGTGCAACACTCAAGCACCACCGAATTGGGCTTTAGCCCTACAGAACAGAATAACAGAACAACATATGCCAGAATGATGCAGAACCCATCCCAGTCCTAGGTTTCCATCTGCTACACACCACCTGTACCTGCCAATCACCAATGGGGATTTCTACAATCGACCCTCACCACTACACACCATCGATGGAAGTCATGCTGCAATTAGCTGCTCATTGTCAGAATCGTGGCATAGTCACCAGAACAGATCGTGGCAGAGCCACTACAACAGATCGTGGCAGGGCCACTACAACAGATCGTGGCAGAACCACTACAACAGAACGCTTCCCCTTTAATCATATAATCCCAAACCCATGCACACATAATAACTTTAATGCACAGATGCAGTAGATTTGGCATGCATGTACAGAATGCTCATCACCTATATAACATATCATCTCATCATAACCGTTATTTAATACCATAGAGATCACTAACCTGATAGCGCCTTTACCCTCCAAGGGTAACTCACTAGCCATACTGGAATTTGGCATTTAACAGAATATAATTTTACAATAACATAACATTATAGATGGTGTGAGAAGTTACACACCTGATTACGCTCAACACTAAACTATCTGAGTCAACACTATTGCTTTCGAAGACTATCACTATCTGCCTCTTATTTAGCTCAGAAGCCGGCCCACAACCTGGCGGCCAATCCTGAACTACTGATACCGCTCGCTTATTAATCTTAGGGGCTGAATTTACGGATCCAATCCCCTCCTTTGAATGATCGATTTTAGATTCCATTAAAAGACCTTGTCAGATGCTACTATAATGAAATATGGTTATTAACCACGGTATAGGGTTAAGGCCAGAATACGATAACACACCTAAACATAGATCTAAAGAGGATACCCTTACCTTGAGATCTCAGAAGGATAGAGTTTAGAGACTAACGGTTCCGGCTTGGAGATCTTAGATACTCCGATCCACTTCACTTCCCGAAATATCGCCCCACAGAGAATACAAGAAAGTAGTCAGTACTCCAAATGATAGCCTTACCAAGCCGACTAGCCTTTTGGCTTTGGCCTCTAAAACCCGAAAGAGAAGGGTGAAGGAATAGAAGAAATCGTCACTTACCTAACACAGGAGATTCGACTTCAACCACAAGAATTCGGTACTTATCCCAATCGAGAAAGAAAGTTGACACCACCAGGAGAGAAAATAGAAGATCCAAAAATAAGCAAAAGAATTACAAGTGGGTCTTAAAAGTTTTCGGCTTTAGGAAAAATCAAAAGAAAAGACATAAAGGAGAGATATATGAAGATTCGGTTTGCAGAAAACAAATGGAGAAGAGAATAGAAAGTATAGGACATTCGGCTATGGCGTACATGTGGAGATGAAATTGGTTTTGTGGATTTCGACTTTTGAGAAAGGGAATGATTGAGAGAAAAAGAGAAAATAAGATGGAATGAAACAAGAGAGAATGGTAGAAGGTGGTAAAGATGAAGGAGACTTTTGGCTCACACTTAGAAAAATAAAGAATGGATGAAGACCCTAAATGTCACAGTTGAAAAAAAAAGATATTCATATGACCACATGGAATTTCGGCACTAACTCCCCAAAATAAAAATACACACTAAAACCGATTCCCCCTCTCCTTGTGTTTGAATTTTGGCCAACACTAAGCTTCCATGACCATCCCCTACTTTTTCTCCTTGGATAGCTCTTGATCACTTATCCAGATGTGTTGACCAAATCCTTCTCCTTGAGATGCTCTTGACCACCTATCCATCCAGAGTCCATGCTGAGTGAAACTCCTCCCCTCTCTGGCGTAAAAATAAACCTCCAAAAAGGATTCACATAGCTCGAACCTCCTCCCTTCCATTTCCCTAAGGCGTCACCTCCCTAGGCTCAAAGTAGCGTCCCCTTGCCACTCTACCAACACCTTACTTGTGTCTAAACACACAACCAACTTCCCTTAAGTCCTATCCCTTTTAGCTTCCCCTTTAAGAGCCTAAAACAAATTTTTACCCAAAGCTCCAGCTTACTCCTAAGTCATCCCTGGATCCTAAAATACCTTAAACTAGCATAACAACCACAACATGCACACACAAACACACAGAATACAAAGGCCTTAACTTTAGGATGTTATAGTTCTACCCCCTTAAAATAATTTCAGCCTCAAAATTACCTGATCAAAAGAGATGAGGATACTGCTGTTGTATAACCTCTTCTGGCTCCCACATCGCTTTCTCTGCACCGTGGTTCCGCCACAGAACTTTGACCAAAGGGACTACCTTCCTTCTCAATACCTTAATGTCTCGATCCAAGATCCGCACTGGCTCCTCCTCAAAGGATAAGTCTGGTCTTACTTCAATTTCTTCCACCAGCACAACGTGCGATAGATCAGAACGATAACGTCTTAGCATCGAAACATGGAACACATCATATATTTGCTTCAACTCTAGAGGTAATTTTAGTCGATACGCCATGGGCCCCATATGTTCTAATACCCCATAAGGCCCAATAAACCTTGGGCTTAGCTTGCCTTTCCGACCAAATCTTAGTACCTTCTTCCACGGTGACACTTTCAAGAAAAGTCAGTCACCCACTGCAAACTCTATCTCTCTCTGCTTCAGATTCGCATATGATTTCTGTCTGTCTGACGCTTCCGTCAATCGAGTCTGAATTAGCTTGACTTTCTCTTCTGATTCTGAGACCATTTCTGGACCCAACATCTGGCGCTCACCCAACTCCGTCCAACAAGTAGGAGTACGACACCTTCGTCCATATAATGCTTCATAGGGTGCCATCTGAATGCTAGACTGGTATCTGTTGTTGTACGCGAACTCTGCCAAAGGTTAATACTCTTCCCAACTGCCCAAAGTCAATAACACAACCTCTCAACATATCTTCCAAGATTTGGATCACTCTTTTAGACTGACCGTCAGTCTGCGGATGAAAAGCGGTACTAAAATCTAGCCTTGTTCCTAACGCCTGATGCAATGCCCTCCAGAACCGTGATGTAAACTTAGAGTCTCTATTCGATATAATCGACACTGGTACCCCGTGTAGTCTCACAATCTCTGCCACATATAGTTTTGCTACTTCTGTAAGGAATAGTCGACCTGAACAGGTATGAAATGAGCAGACTTCATCAGTCAGTCAATAATTACCCAAACTGAGTCTTTCTTAGTGGGCGTAAGAGGTAAGCCACTAACAAAATCCATCGTGATTCTTTCCCATTCCCACTGCGGAATCTTTCTGGTCAGAACAACCACAAAGAAACGATGTTCGCTTTAACTTGCTGACATGTCAAACACTTACTCACGAACTCAGTTACCTCTCACTTCAAACCTGGCCACCAAAACTGTCCCCGTAAATCCTAATACATCTTATTCCCTCCAGGATGAATAGCATAATGGCTACTATGTGCCTCCTGAAGAGTCATCTATCTTAACTCCACATCCTTGGGTACACAAACCCTTTTTCGGTAACATAGGACCCCATCACTATTGAAACTATAACCTTCTACTCCGCCACCCTGCACATGTCGAAGTCGAGCACTCAAGACATCATCTGACCACTACTTTTCTTTAATCTGGCTTGTCCACATTGGTTTCACTTGAAGTTTAGCTAATAAACTGCCATCCTCGTACAGGCTGAGATGAGCAAACATTTCCCTTAAATCCGCTATCACTGTCCGATTCAGCGCATCTACCACCACGTTGGCCTTCCTTGGGTTATACTTGATCGAACAATCATAGTCTTTTAATGACTCAATCCACCTACGCTATCTCAGATTCAACTCCTTCTGGGTAAGGAGATATTTTAGGCTCTTATGGTCAGTGTAGATAACAGACTTTTCCCCATACAAGTAATGTCTCCAGATCTTTAGAGCGAACACCAGCTCTGCCAACTCTAAATCATGCGTGGGATAGTTTCTTTCATACGGTCTTAACTGTCGAGACCCATATGTTACAACTCTCCCATCCTGTATCAGCACACACCCTAATCCTGTGTGTGAAGCATCACAATAAACCACGAACTCTTTACCAGCCTTCTGCTGAATCAACACCGGAGCCTCTGTCAAAACCCTTTTTAGTTTCTCAAAGCTTTCCTGCTGCTTGTCGGTCCAAACAAAAACTTCCCCTTTCCACAACAACTTAGTTAAGGATGCTGCAATCAAGGAGAACCCCTAAACAAACCTTTTATAGTACCCGACTAACCTCAAGAAACTTCGAATCTCTACTACAGGCTTCGACGATTTTGTAACAGACCGATTTTGACCCTAATCGAAACGGTGGTTTTGGGACCACGAATCCTAGTCCGAGAAATATTTTAATATTTTATTTTGAGTCGATATATGTGAATTAATGTGTGAAAGTTTAGTATAAAAATTTAATCTGTTTGTGTGTTCAATTAGTTAAAAGGACTAAATCGTGTAATCGGTAAAAGTGGCCTTTTATTTGATTTATGGCTAAATTGATGTGGCTTTATTTTAGTGAAGTCCTTAAAGGTAATATACCCATTTTAAGTTATAGTGGACGACAATGTGGTCTTATAACATGTTTTTAAGTATTATTTTATATGTTAAAGATTATATTATAATTGTTTTATAATTTATAACTATATTATAATAAAACCAATATGAAAGTGGGATTTTATTCATCCTTTCTTCAATCGAATAACAAAGAAAAGAAAAGAGTGTTGGAGCTTTGTACATTCGTCCATTTGCTATCTAAATTAAAGGTTAGTTTTTAATCGGTTTCGATAATTTCTACGTTTTATAATCGTTGCTTGAATACTTCAAGACCCATGCTTGAAATTTTGATTTTGATGAATATTTTGAAATGTGCCATTGATGAGTTCATGAGTTTTATGATGATGGTTGATGAATTATGAAAGATTTGTGTTAGATTAATATGTTTTGTAGTGAGATTTTGGTGATTTTGAGTGAATAGGGCTAAATTGAGAAAATAAATTTTGAGGGTTAAAATGCAAAATAAATGAAATGCATGGACTTATATGGCTATGTGGAAGATTCGGCCTAGCTATAGTGTTGGGAGATTTTGCATATTTTGTGTTTTGTGCAAATAGGACAAATTTGTAAAAATGGGAAACATTAGGGGCGAAATGGTAATTTGCCTATTTAAGTGTTTTTGGATTAAATTGAGATGAAATGTGCTTGAATGAGCTAAATTTTAATGTGTTTAGATCAAGAACAAAGAAAAACGGGAATTGGATCGGGGAAAGACAAAGGTTCTCGAATAGCCGATTTACACGGTCTATTGACAACCGAGGTAAGTCCTTAAGCAAATATACGTTAAAGATTTATTTACGACTATGATGAATGATGGAACTTAAATATTTAAAGTATAATTATAGATAATAGCCGAATGTAGAAGTATGGTATTGAATTGAATTTACTTTGTAAAACGAAAAGTGTATAAAATGTTTTGGTTAGTACGTGAAAGTAATATGATCTATATGAGTTGTTTGCATTGTTGATGTTATGAAATGAGTGTTGAATTGATGGTCATGTCTATATCGGGCTTTAAGCCTAGCAGGTGCTTCGTCTTGGTGTTATTTATCGGGCTAAATGCCTAGTAGGCCTTGTCCTAGCTTGTTGTTGATGTAATTCGGGCTATGAGCCTAGCGGGCCTTGTCTTGGGTGATGTATATCGAGCTTATTGCCTAGCGGTGCTTAATCTGGTGATCAAATTCAGACCTTGGGTCTAGCAGGCTTAATCTTGGGTGATGTGTTATAAATTCTTTACAAGGTGGGATGTAAATACTTCAATAAACAAAATGCTCGGGTAAAAAAAAATAAAGGTTTATAGATGCAAGGAACAAGGTAAGTGATTATCTTTCCTTTCAAATTATATAAGTGATAGAATAATTAAAGTTTTTGATAATGAGTCTTTATGATATGTGCATTTGAATTACTCATTAATAAGTGTGATATGTGTATTGAATATAAGCTTGGTGATATCTTTGAGATTCGGTCAAAGGTAAAAATGTCCAAAGTGATAGTTATTGAAAATGCATATCCGTATATATATATATATATATATATATATATATGATTAATCGTATATAATTGTGATATATGTTATACTTGTTAATAAAGTAATATCACGAATCTTGAAGGCTTAAAGTGCTTTGGAAGGGTTGTATACCTTCAATGAGGGAATAATAAATGTTAAGTTACGAGAGATGGTTGTTAACCATATTGAAATTATTAATTGTTAAATTACTGGATTTATAGGTATATTTATATATGTATGTGTGCTAAATGTTGGAATATTTGACTGTTGTTTCGTAAATGCTTAAGACTTACTAAGCTAGTGAGCTTATTTCGTGTGTGCTCTTTGTTCTGTTTTATAGATTTTCCATTAAGCTACGGGCATCTGAGGATCGTCGGAAATGTCAACCACACTATCACCCCCCTTTTTGGTACTAAATTTTAGTTTTGAATCGAAGGCATGTATAGGTTAGACTAAGGTTTAGATTAATGATATTCGGTCTTGTATAAATATGAATAGTCTTGCGAAAATGGCTATTTCTTTTGATCAAGTTTAATTCCTATGCTCTTGATATGATGGATGTGATTATATTATTAAGGGATGTGAAATTCGGCCATGGTTTAATCATTTTGGAATGTGGTCAAATAATATGCCTATTATATATATAGGTGATGCATATTGAATAAGCATGATATTGAGATGTTTTGCATTTGTTATTATGACGTAAAAGTTGCATAGAATTGTTTACCTCATATTCGGTTATGGTATAGACTAATATAGTTATTATAAATAAATGTTGTGGGTGATGACATTAGTTATACGAAATAGGTGTGATTTGTTCAGTTATGTTTTATGACTATTAAGGAAAATGGTGATGATGCTTAATGATTCATGTAGGTAATCTATTTATATATATAAATAGTAGTTATGTAATAATCTTGTACTATGTTTGGATTAATATACCTAGTTTTGAATTATATATGCAAAACGTAGTTGTTGCATTGTATGTATAATTTTGTCCAAAGTTTATTAAGTGAGTTACTCGTAGAATATCCATTACTAATGATAGTCTTGAGTTAACATGTGCTTTGGCATTATATTAAATGATGTATATTTAAGGTAGTAAGGGTAAGAAACATCTCGTTTAGGCAAGAATCCAAATGGTAAAAAAAAAAAATAATAAAAAAAAAAAAATATGGTTTGATTTCAATAATTGAACCACAGTGATTAGCTTATGATATTAGTAATAGTATGACCGAACCTTTGGTTAATAAATTGCAAAGTTTAGGTACACTAATAAACATATTAATATTTGGTGTATGATGTATGAATAATCATGTGCAAGTATAAATGTGACCTTTGTTATAAGGAAATACATGCGATATATGTTCGTAACAATAGATGTATGTTCGGTCGGGATGTAACTTTGATATGCTTATATATGCAATTATTACGAAAATGCTATAAATGGTTACATTGGTTTAAAATGTATATGTATTAAAGTATTATGAGTACATATTATATTATATTATATGATGTGATGGAGATCACATTGCTCGTATTGAATTCAATTGAATGTCTATTTGGAATTTAGCTTAGTTTGGTAATGCCTCATAACCCTAATCCGGCGACGGATACGGGTTAGGGGCATTACAGGTTTCCAATCTAGCACAGCTTCTATCTTCCAGGGATCCACCCTAATCCCTTCTGTCGATATCACATGACCCAGAAATGTAACCTCCCTCAACCAAAACTTACACTTGTTAAACTTGGCATATAGCTGCTTCTCCCTCAATATCTGCAGAACCACCCGAAGATGCGAGTCGTGCTCCTCTTCAAATTTGGAATATGCCAAGATGTCGTCTATGAATACCACGACGAACCGGTCCATATAGGGTTGAAAAACCCGGTTCATCATATCCATGAACGCCGCTGGTGCATTAGACAACCCAAATGGCATCACCAAGAATTCATAGTGACCATAGCGAGTCCGAAAGCCATCTTGTGAACATCTGCTTCCTTGACCTTAAGCTGATGATATCCCGACCTCAGATCTATCTTTGAAAAGATCGAGGCCCCCTTGAGCTGATCAAGCAGGTCGTCTATCCTCGGCAGCGGATATTTGTTCTTGATAGTTAGCTTGTTCAACTGGCGATAGTCAATGCACATACGCATAGACCCGTCCTTCTTTTTCACAAATAAGATCGGCGCTCCCCACGGAGATACACTTGTTCGAATGAAACCATGATCCAATAGTTCCTGGATCTGAGCTTTAAGTTCTACTAGCTCCTTTGGCGCCATTCTGTAAGGGGCAATGGACACCGGAGCTGTACCTGGAAGCAACTCAATTCCAAACTCCACCTCAAGATCCGGAGGTAACCCAGACAACTCCTCAGGAAAGACATCCGCAAAATCTTTCACTGCTCTCCAATGCACTAATAAAAGCTAGGAATGCCTTACATCCTTTTCGAACCATCTTAACAGCCTTCAACGCAGAAACCACGTTGGACAAATAATTCCTTCTTTCCCCTATCACAACCACCTCTACGTTTTCTGGGGTACTCAACACCATACGCTTAGTCTCGCAATCCAGTTTAGTATGGTGTTTCACCAACCAATCCATTCCCAAGAAGAGATCAAACTCCCTAAATGGTAATTCCATTAAGTTTGCTGAAAACACTATTCCCTGAGTCTCTAGAGGTACATTCCGAAATAGTTTGTCCACTAACATGGATTGTCCTAACGGGCTAACCACAGTCATCTTCCTAGTAGTTATTTCAGGTTCTACACTTAAAGTCTCAGATACCGAACATGCAACATAAGAGTGGGTTGATCCAATATCAATCAAAGCAAGAAATGGAGTATCAGCTATAAGAAACATACCGGTTATAACATCCGGTGCATTACCATCCTTTTGCCGACGAGCTGTGTATACCAACCCCGGTTGCCTTACATTTGCATTACTAGCACCCCTACCGGGTGCCCCACGACCCCGACCAAATCCATTTCCACCTCTGGCTGGGCCACGACCCCTCCCTAATGGTTAACCACCCTCCTAACTTTGATCGAACCCGTCCAATCGGTCATACTTTGATCCACTGTGGACAATCTTTTATCATATGTTCCATAGATCCACACCTGAAACATCCACCGGTTCTTCTTCTGCATTCCCCATAATGCACCTTCCCACACAAAGCACACGATCAAAATGACCCTTTACAGCCGTGGTCAGAGCACGAGCTGGACCATCAACCCTAGGCCTTTTCTGAAAACCCCCAGATGAACCTGACGACCCAAAACTTCTCTTATTCCTACCTCGATCCTTATCCTTATTCTTCTTCTCTGTCCGCTTTACCTCTTCGGCTATTTTAACTTTCTCCACCAGAATGGAAAAGTCCCTTTCTCGCTGAGGTGATATCAACACTCTTAACTCATCCGCAGCCCATCTTCGAACCGTACGCAGCGCTCATAGCCAGTCGCCATAATACCTCGAGCGTAACGACTCAAGTGCAAAAATTCTGCCTCATATACGGACACAGATTTTCTCCCTTGTACCAAATTCAAAAATGCCTTTCTCTGGTAATCAACATAGCTGGCCCCGACGTACTTTGCCTGAAATGATACCTTAAAAAAGTCCCAGTCAATTCGGTCCACTGGAGTACCTTCTTTTACCGTAAGCCACCACTGATAGGCCTCGTCTCGAAGTAGAGACACCACCCCTTTCAATTTCTCCTCTACCGTGAAGTCATGGTCATCCATTATGCACTCACTTGCCTCTAACAAATACTTAGCTGTATTAGGGCCTACGCCAGAAACGCCCCTAAACATTTTCGCTCCATTGGCTCGAAGTCGTTCAGACACTGATTTTTGAGCCTCAGTACCCACGCCTGCTCCCGCAACTCTCTCCAATACTCGAGCATTACCTGAGATACCACATTGTCTCCTCCCGTTTGGTCCTAATATTCTGCCTCTACGGCGGCACTGGTATCTCATTTTCGGACTCATGACCTGACCCTACCGGTTCGGACACAGCAATACGGCCTCTCCCACGGCCATGCACACCACGCCCCCTAGTACTCATATCTATAATCTCGTTTTAATTTGATTTAAAGAAATTTTATGTATTAGCATTTCTTCCACTGTTATTAAGGAGTAAAAATTTTATGAAATATAATTACAAGTAGTTTCCATGATGCACATACAACCTAAAAGTTTCGTTTCTAAGGTATAGTTCCTTAGTTCTAACATTCATGGTAATATATTCACATAGCACACGCAATTTTATACAAATCCCTTGCGGATCAGAAAACTTACCTGGCGGACTTGGGCGGAGACTTGGGTGCCATGCTAAAATAAATAATATGTATTTCATTATATATGTATAAAAAAAACCTATTTTTAGAAAATGTTTTAAACCCAAAACCCAAAGCCGAGCTTTTGAACCTGGCTCTGATACCAATTTGTAACACCTCAAACCCGGCCCAAACACCACGACCGGATCTTGGCATGTCACTAGGAAGGATTAATTAAACACATTGCGTTCTTAAGGGAAAATTTTAGTTACTCCTTTGGTTACATTTTAAAAAAAATTATCGGGTGTTTAGAAAACTTAATAGTTATATGTTACCTAATTTAATTTGTCCAGTTTCAAAATCAAGTGACATTTGAAAACCCATGTTATTCGTTTATGTTACGGAAGTTTTGTCGGAAAAGATAATAAGTTACTTAATTATTTAGTCGCATGAAAACTACGTTGTGTTTTTTTTTTAAAACATGTTATTATTTCAATTATTCATATAACTTGAGTGTCTAAAACTTAAAATCCAAAATGTAAAACCCGAACTATAGTGGCCTTATTACAGTGAGAAAATGAAACCAATCATAGGAAATAAGTAAAGTCCTTTACTGAAACGAATTAGAATCATGCATGGCCACCTCGTGCTCCTCTCCAGCCCGATCCGTCGCACTATGTATTACCTGAAAGAAAATGTTAAACAACGGGGTGAGTCACAAGACTCAGTGTGCAACACTCAAGCACCACCGAATTGGGCCTTAGCCCTACAGAACAGAATAACAGAACAACATATGCCAGAATGATGCAGAGCCCATCTCAGTCCTAGGTTTCCATTCGCTACACACCACCCGTACCTGCCAATCACCAATGGGGATTTCTACAATTAACCCTCACCGCTACACACCATCGATGGCAGTCATGCTGCAATTAGCTGCTCATCGTCAGAATTGTGACATAGTCACCAGAACAGATCGTGGCAGAGCCACTACAATAGATCGTGGCAGGGCCACTACAATGCAGTTAATGGCGTAACCACTACAATGAGCGCTTCCCTTTAATCACATAATCCCAAACCCATGCACACATAATAACTTTAATGCACAGATGCAGTAGATTCGGCATGCATGTACAGAATGCTCATCACCTATATAACATATCATCTCATCATAACCGTTATTTAATACCATAGAGATCACTAACCTGATAGCGCCTTTACCCTCTAAGGGTAACTCACTAGCCATACTGGAATTCGGCATTTAACAGAATATAATTTTACAATAACACAACATTATAGATAGTATGAGAAGTTACACACCTGATTACGCTCAACACTAAACTATCTGAGTCAACACTATCACTTTCGGAGACTACTACTATCTGCCTTTTATTTAGCTCAGAAGTCGGCCCACAATCTAGCGGCCAATCGAACTCATCGACACCGCCGCTTAAACTTAGAAATTTGGATTTACGGATCCAATCCCTTATTTGCCTGATCAGTTTTGGATTCCATCAAAAGACCTTGTCAGATGCTACTATAATGAAATATGGTTATTAACCCATGGTATAGGGTTAAGACAACGAATACGATAACACACCTAAACATAGATCTAAAGAGGATACCCTTACCTTGAGTTCTCGGAAGGATAGAGTTTAGAGACTAACGGTTCCCGGCTTGGAGATCTTAGATACTCCAATCCACTTCACTTCTGAAATATCACCCCACAGAGAATACAAGGAAGTAGTCAGTACTCCAAATGATAGCCCTACCAAGCCGACTAGCCTTTCTGCTTTGGCCTCCAAAACCCGAAAGAGAAGGGTGAAGGAATAGAAGAAATCGTCACTTACCTAACACAGGAGATTCGGCTTCAACCGCAAGAAATTGGCACTTATCCCAACAGAGAAAGAAAGTCGACACCACCAGGAGGGAAAACAAAAGATCCAAAAATAAGCAAAAGAATTACAAGTAGGTCATAAAAGTTTTCACTTTAGGAAAAATCAAAAGAAAAGACATAAAGGAGAGATCTATGAAGATTCGATTTGCAGAAAACAAATGGAGAAGAGAATAGAGAGTATAGGACATTTGGCTATGGCTTAGATGTCGAGACAAAATTGGTGTTATGGATTTCGGCTTTTGAGAAAGGGAACGATTGAGAGAAAAAGAGAAAATAAGATGGAATGAAATAATAGAGAATGGTAGAAAGTGGTAAAGATGAATGAGACTTTCGACTCACACTTAGAAATTGAAAGAATGGATGAAGACCCTAAATGTCATAGTTGAAAAAAGGAAAATCACATGACCACATGAAATTTCAGCACTCCCTCCCCAAAACTGGAAATACACACCTTAACCATCCTAAAACCGATTCCCCCTCTCCCTTGTGTTTGAATTTCGGCCAACACTAAGCTTCCATGACCATCCTCTACTTTTTCTCCTTGGATAGCTCTTGATCACTTATCCAGATGTGTTGACCAAATCCTTCTCCTTGAGATGCTCTTGACCACCTATCCATCTAGAGTCCATGCTGAGTGAAACTCCTCCCCTTCCTGGCGTTAAAATAAACCTCCAACAGGGATTCACGTAGCCTGAACCTCCTCCTTGCCAGTTCCCTAAGGTGTCACCTCCCTTGGCTCAAAGTAGCGTCCCCTTGCCACTCTACCAACACCTTATTTGTGTCTAAACACACAACCAACCTCCCTTAAGTCCTATCCCTTTCAGCTTCCCCTTTAAGTGCCTAAAACAAAATTTTACCCAAAGCTCCAGCTTACTCCTAAGTCATCCCTGGATCCTAAAATACCTTAAACTAGCATAACAACCATAGCATACACACACAAACACACAGAATGTAAAGGCCTTAACTTCAGGATGTTACAGTTCTACCCCTTAAAATAATTTTGGCCTCGAAATTACCTGATCAAAAGAGATGAGGATACTGCTGTTGCATAACCTCTTCTGGCTCCCACATCGCTTTCTCTGCACCATGGTTCTGCTACAAAACTTTGACCAAAGGGACTACCTTCCTTCTCAATACCTTAATGTCTCGATCCAAGATCGCACTGGCTCTTCCATAAAGGATAAGTCTAGTCTTACGTCAATTTCTTCCACCAGCACAACCTGCGATGGATCAGAACGATAACGTCTTAGCATCGAAACATGGAACACATCATGTATTTGCTTCAACTCTAGAGGTAATTCTAGCCGATACGCCATGGGTCCCACACATTTTAATACCTGATAAGGCCTAATAAACCTAGGGCTTAGCTTGCCCTTCCGACTAAATCTTAGTACCTTCTTCCACGGTGACACTTTCAAGAAAAGTCAGTCACCCACTGCAAACTCTATCTCTCTCCGCTTCAGATCCGTATATGATTTTTGTCTGTCTGACGCTTCCTTCAATCGAGTCCGAATTAGCTTGACTTTCTCTTCTGATTTTGAGACCATTTCTGGACCCAACATCTGACGCTCACCCAACTCTATCCAACAAGTAGGAGTACGACACCTTCATCCATATAATGCTTTATAGGGTGCCATCTGAATGATAGACTGGTAGCTGTTGTTGTATGCGAACTCTGCCAATGGTAAATACTCTTCCCAACTGCCCCTGAAGTCAATAACACAACCTCTCAACATATCTTCCAAGATCTGGATCACTCTTTCAGACTGACCGTCAGTCTGCGGATGAAAAGCGGTACTAAAATCTAGCTTTGTTCCCAATGCCTGATGCAATGCCCTCTAGAATCGTGACGTAAACCTAGAGTCTCTATCCGATATGATCAACACTGGTACCCTGTGTAGTCTCACAATCTCTGCCCCATACATTTTTGCCAACTTCTGCAAGGAATAGTCGACCCGAATAGGTATGAAATGAGCGAACTTCGTCAGTCGGTCAACAATTACCCAAACTGAGTCTTTCTTAGTGGGCGTAAAAGGTAAGCCACTAACAAAATCCATCGTAATTCTTTCCTATTCCTACTGCAGAATCTTTACCAGCTGTAACAACCCCGAAGGAAACTGATGTTCTGCTATGTTCTGCTTTAACCTGCTGACACGTCAAACACTTACTCACGAACTTAGTTACCTCTCGCTTCAAACCTGGCCACCAAAACTGTCCCCGCAAATCCTGATACATCTTATTCCCTCCAGGATGCATAGCATACTAGCCACTATGCACCTCCTGAAGAATCATCTGTCTTAACTCCACATCCTTTGGTACGCAAACCCTTTTTCGGTAACATAGGACCCCATCACTATTCAAACTATAATCTTCTACTCCGCCACTCTGCACTTGTTGAAGTCAAGCACTCAAGACATCATCTGACCACTATTTTTCTTTAATCTGGCTTGTCCACATTAGTTTCACTTGAAGTTTAGCTAATAAACTGCCATCCTCGTACAGGCTGAGATGAGTGAACATTGCCCTTAAATCTACTATCACCGTCTGACTCAGCGCATCTGCCACCACGTTGGCCTTCCCTAGGTGATACTCGATCGAACAATCATAGTCTTTTAATAACTCAATCCACCTACGCTGTCTCAGATTCAACTTCTTTTGGGTAAGGAGATATTTTAGGCTCTTATGGTCAGTGTAGATAACAAACTTTTCCCCATACAGGTAATGTCTCTAGATCTTTAGAGTGAACACCACCGCTGCCAACTCTAAATCATGCGTGAGATAGTTTCTTTCATGCGGTCTTAACTGTCGAGACTCACATGCTATAACTCTCCCATCCTACATCAGCACACACCCTAATCCTATGTGTGAAGCATCACAATAAACCACGAACTCCTTACTAGCCTCCGGCTAAATCAACACAGAGCCTCTGTCAAAACCCTTTTCTGTCAACACCAGAGCTATGGAGGACTCTGTGGTGGCCATACATCGGAGTTTTATTCACGAAATTTAGTAAATTCGGTCTTTACCTTATTTTTAAGATTATTTTAATTTGGGTTTAATATTTTGTAATAAGGCCTTTAAACTTTAATTTTCTTTTAAACTTTTTTTTCGCTATGATTTATTGTTAAAGGTTTAATATGGGGTTTTCTTAAAAGTTAATAAACGATTTTCCAAAATATTGTATTTCCACAACTACTCAACCTAGATTTTTACATCTAAAATAGTCACTTAGAATATCAACAACTTTTACAAATGGTCATTATGCAAATAGCATTTTTATCAAACCGACAACGAACTTAGAGTTTAAAAAAGGATGTAAAATTTGTAATGGATGCAAAACTTTTAAACAACCTTTCTATTTGACATGCTAGATTCGATCGTAACATCTAGGCTGGGTCTGGGGTGTTATATTTTATGGTATCAAAGCCAGGTTGCAAAACTCGGCTGTGGAATGGGTTCGAAAATGATTTTGTAAATTTGTTTGAAATATGGTTTAAAAGATAAATAGCTTTACTAGAAGTATGACACACTGAGTCTCCGGCACCAAATCTGTAAGTTCCTTGATTTTTATAGTTGGTTATATGAGTGACTGTACTAAAAAAAAACTACTAGGGATAGTAGTAATATTGCAAACCCTAGATTAGGGAAATTGAGTTATATAGACTAAAATTTTAGGAAAATCGAGTTGCAGAAACTACTTATATCACTACTTTTTCATAAAATGTTTGTCAATAATTACTTAAACAATACGCTGATGCATAAAACTCTTAAACATATTAACTTGATTTAGTAATATGAGTACAAGAGGACGTTGACGAGGTACACGGGGCCATGGTAGAGGCCAAGGCGCTGGGACAGAATCCTCAAAATTGGGGCATGTGCCTGAAGGCGAAGTGCCAACATCGCTAGTGGCAGAAGCGGGGTCTCATGACCGAACTGGAGGGGATGATGTTTTGTCCCAAGCAATGCTACGAGTTTTAGAATGGGTTGCTGGAGCGAGTACTGGGTCGGTAGCTCGGGGATCTATTTTTGAGCAACTCCGATCGAATAGGGCTGAAGTTTTTAGGGGCATCTCTGGTGTACCCTCGAATGTAGCGGAGAACTGGTTAGAGGCTGTGGAACGAATTATGGATGACCTGGACTGCACATTAGAATAGAAATTGAAAGGACCAATGTCTCTACTGCGAGATGAGGCATACCAGTGGTGGCTCATTTTGAGGGAAGGTACACAAGCAGATCGTATAACCTGGGATTTCTTTAAAATAACTTTCTAGGGAAAATATGTCAAGGCTAGTTATGTGGACGCCTAGAGGAAGGAATTTTTGAATTTGGTTCAGGGAAACAAATCCGTAATAGAGTATGAGACAGAGTTTTTACACTTGAGTCGTTACACTCGGGGTATAGTCGCTACCGATTATGAGCACTGTGAACAGTCCGATGATGTCTGCGGGATGAACTGTGGATACTGATAGCTCCGCAGGGAGAAAGAGATTTTTCCACTTTGATTGAGAAAGCAAATATTGCCGAAGAAGTGAAACGCTTTGAGAGACAAAATTGAGACAAGGAAAGGGGCAAGAATAAGAGAGGTTTTGGGTCTTCGGGTTCTTTTGGGGGATTTCAAAAGAGGCCTAGGTTGGATAGGCCAGCTCGAGTTGGGGTGCCAGTTACTGTAGGTCCGTTGCAACCTTGTGTGCAGTGTGGGAAGATACATCCGGGGGAGTGCTGAAGAAGAACTGGTGGGAGTTTTAGATGTGGGTCAAAGGATCATCAGATAAAGGACTGTCCTCGGGAGCCTAGTCGAACGCAGGTAGTAGGTTAGAGGTTTATACAGTCAGGGAGAGGTGGTCAGCAGTCACTGAGAGGTCGTGGCCCAGCTAGAGGGGGAAATGGGTTAAGACGTGGTCGTGGAGCATCGGGCAGAGGTGCTGGTAATACGGGTAGTACAGATGTGAGGCAATCGAGACTGGTTTATACTGCTCGATGTCGAGATGATGGCAACACATAGGACATCATAACTGGTACGTTTCTCATATTTGATGTGCCATTTTCAGCTTTAATTGGTATTGGGTCTACACACTCGTATGTTTCTTATACTATGTCTGGGACTCTGGGTATACAGTTTGAGGTTGCTGATAGAGAAATGTTGGTAACTAGTCTTTTAGGACAAGCTGTGGTAGCGAATAAGCTATTTAGGAGTGTGCCTCTAGAAGTTCAAGAGGTTGTATTCGTGATTTGATAGAACTACCGTTCGGCGAGTTTGATCTTACACTGGGCATGTACTGGTTAGTGAAACACCGTGGGACCTTGGATTGCGTTGCTAAGCGTATGGTATTAAAGACTTCAGAGGATGAGGAAGTGATTATGATAGGTGAGAGAAGGAATTATCTGTCCAATGTGACCTCAACACTAAGGGCTGAGAAGTTGGTGCGTAAAGGTTGTGAAGCGTTCATAGCTTAAGTCAACAGGACTGATGCTGATAATTTTTCGATTGAGAATGTCAGGACCGTAAAGGAATTTTTGGACCTATTTCCTGAAGAGCTTTTGGGGTTGCCCCCAAATCACGAGGTCGAATTTGACATTGAGCTATTACTGGGAACGGCTCTGGTGTCCGTCGCCTCTTAGAGGATGGCACCGAAGGAGCTGGTAGAACTAAAAGCTCAGATCCAAGAGCTATTGGATCAAGGATTTATCAGACCAAGTGTATCTCCATGGGTAGTGCCGGTATTGTTCGTGAAAAAGAAGGATGGGTCGATGCGTATGTGTATTGACTATCGTCAGTTGAATAAGCTGACGATTAAGAACAAATATCTGCTACCAAGGATAGGCAACCTATTTGATCAGCTGCGGGGAGCCTCAATTTTCTCAAAAATAGACTTAAAATTGGGATATCATCAGCTAAGGGTTAAGGAGGCAGATATATGCAAGACTGTATTTCGCACTCGTTATGGGCATTACGAATTTCTGATCATGCCGTTCGGATTAACGAATGCACCCATCGCTTTCATGGATATGATGAACCGGGTCCTCTAACCCTATTTAGACCGGTTCATGGTGGTATTTATAGATGACATATTGGTGTATTCAAGAACTGGGGAGGAGCATGATTCATATCTTCGGGTTGTGCTGCAGATATTGAAGGAAAAGCAACTTTATGCCAAATTCAGTAAGTGCGAGTTTTGGCTGAAGGAAGTGACATTTTTGGGGCATGTTGTGTCTATCGAGGGGATTAGGGTTGATCCTCGAAAAGTTGAAGCTGTGTTGGATCAGAAGCCACCGAAGTCAGTGTCAGAGATCTAAAGTTTTCTGGGTTTGGTTGGATACTATAGGCAGTTCGTTGAGGGGTTTTCTTTAATTATTGCACCCTTAACTAAGTTATTGCATAAGGGTGTAGAGTTTGTTTGGACTAATAAGTAGTAAGAAAGTTTTGAGAGACTGAAGAAGATTCTGATTGAAGCACCGATATTGATTCAGCCTGAGGCTGGGAAAGAATTCGTTGTCTATTGTGATGCGTCGCAAACAGGTTTGGGTTGTGTGCTGATGTAAGAAAGGAAGGTAGTTGCATATGCATCTCGTCAACTAAGGCTACATGAGGTGAACTACCCCACTCATGACTTGGAACTAGCTGTAGTAGTGTTCGCACTAAAGATATGGAGACACTACCTATATGGGGAAAAGTCGACCATCTACACCGACCATAAAAGCCTTAAGTACCTCCTTACCCACAAGGAGTTAAATCTCAAGCAATGGAGATGGATAGAGTTGCTGAAGGATTACGATTGGTCGATTGGGTATCACCCGGGTAAAGCCAATGTGGTGGCAGATGCACTAAGTCGTAAGGTGGTATCGGATTTGAGAGTAATGTTTGCTCGTCTCAGCCTTTATGAGGATGGTAGTTTATTAGCAGAACTTCAAGTGAAACTGACGTGGGTTAGTCAGATTAAGGAGAAGCAGTTATTAGATGAGTCATTAGGTTCTCATTTTCAGCAATGATGGATTTTGGGCTAAATAGTGAAGGGGTGTTATGTTTTCGTGGAAGAATTTGTGTGCCGAAGAACTCTGAGTTAAGACAGATGATTCTGCAGGAGGATCATAGTAGCCCATACGCTATGCATCTTGGTGGAAACAAGATGTATCGAGACCTACGGGAATAGTACTGGTGGCCAGGGCTTAAACGTGAGGTTACTGACTTCGTAAGCAAGTGTTTGACATGTCAACAAGTAAAGTCTGAGCATCAACTGCCTTTGGGACTACTGCAACACATGAAAATTCTGCTCTGGAAGTGAGAGAGGATAGCAATGGATTTTGTTAGTGGGCTAGCCCTCACGCCTACTAAGAAAGATTCAGTATGGGTAATTGTGGACCGGTTTACTAAGTCTGCTCACTTCATACCGTTTCACACTGATTACTCATTACAGAAGTTAGCCAAGTTGTACGTGGCTGAAATTGTGAGGCTACATGGTGTACCAGTGTCTATCATCTTAGACAGGGACCCTAGATTCACATCTAAGCTCTAGAAAGTGTTACATGGAGCTTTGGGTACAAGGCTAGATTTCAGCACAGCGTTTCACCCACAGACTGATGGTCATTCAGAGAGGGTAATCCAGGTTTTGGAAGACATGTTGAGAAGTTGTGTGATTGATTTCAGGGGCAGTTGGGAAGATTATTTACGCTTGGCGGAATTCGCATATAATAATAGTTACCAATCCAGCATTCAGATGGCACCCTACGAGGCATTGTATAGTCGAAGGTGTCGTACCCCTACTTGTTGGACAGAATTGGGTGAGCGGTAGTTATTGGGTCCAGAATTCATTTTAGAAATTGAGGAGAAGGTGAAGTTGATTCGAGGTTCGGTTAAAAGATGCTTCTAATAGAAAGAAGTTGTATGCAGATATTAAGCATTAAGAAATCGAGTACTCAGTGGGAGATTATGTTTTCTTGAAGGTCTCACCGTGGAAAAAGACCTTGAGATTTGGATGGAAGGGCAATTTAAGCCCTAGGTTCATCGGGCCTTATCGGGTGTTGAAACGTGTTGGACCAATCGCATAGTAGCTAGAGCTGCCCCCTGAGTTAAATCGGATACATAATGTATTTCACATTTCTATGCTGAGGCGCTATCGCTCAGATCCTTCTCATATAGTGCCGGTGGAGGAAATTGAGATAAGACCTGAACTGACATTTGAAGAAGAATCGGTGCAGGTTCTGGAGTGGGATGTTAAAGTGTTGAGGAGGAAATCCATCCCGCTAGTCAAAGTGTTGTGGCGCAATCACGGTTTAGAGGAAGCCACGTGGGAGCCGGAAGAGGCAATGCGACAACAATACCCTCACCTCTTTTAATCAGGTAAATTTTAAGGCCGAAATTTCTTTAAGGGGGTAGAACTGTAACATCCAAAAATTAGGGGTCTGGCATTTTCGGTTTGAGTGGGGGTGGAGTTCTGTTTTTTTCAAAATTCATTTAGGGAGAGTATTGTTTTTGGCATTTGGACCATAGGATTTCGGGTCTTTTCCTCAAACTTGCTTGTGTCGAATTTCTTTTCATCTATTTTCTTCATCTTTTCGCTTTGTTTTCGTGCATTGTTTCCTCTACTTATTACATAAACACCACTTGGCCGAATCTCTCATTTCCACCTCTTTTCACACATTCTTTTCTACTTTCCTCTCACCTTTTCTCTTTTGTGTGTTCACCATAGCTGAAACCTCCATTATTCTTCATTGCCTTTCTACTCTTTTCTCCATTAACCAAATCTCCCCTTTTCTCCAATTTGAATCGATTCCTCTCTTCTTTTCCTAATAGCCGAACACCTTGTAGCCTGAAGCTTGGTGTTCTTTGGTTTGTCGGATCTACCTGGTCTATTCGGTTCTTCTGTGATCACAAGGTAATGTTTCTTTCCCTTTGTTTCTTTATCTTCTTTTCTCTCTTTTCTCCTTAGTAAAGCCAAAACTCTCATCTATTTGCCTAGGCCGATTTCATTAAGGATCAAGCTTACCCTCTTCTCTGTTCATTAAATGTTCAAGTTTCAGAAAGTTTTGTAAGAGCCAAAACTCTTTGGGGGAAGGGACCAACTGCCGAATCTAATTCTTTTGGTTCCTAGTACGCTTCTAACTCGTCCTTTTTCTTGTAGTTAGATATCATCTTTGAGGCGTACGTGCTTAACTCCCTTTGTTCAAGGGATCTGTTTCCACCGATTATAAGGGTAAGTAGCATTAAACACTGCTTTGGATTTCTTTCTTGTGTCGAGTATTGGTAGATGCTAACCCCTGTGCATCAATCAATTAAGGGAGTTGTTCGCTTTAGCCATTAAAGAAGCAAAACTGAATAGTGGTCACTCGGTTGAAGAAGGTCACATCTTGTGGTGCGTATCTCGAGGGGTTCAATCTACGCTTGTAATAGGTGTGTAATCTCACACCCTTCTGGATGAATGCTTGCAGTGTTCTATGAATCGGTCGAAAGCCGAAAAGCTAAAAAATGGCAACTGTGACCACTCAAGCGTGTGAGCGTTGGTAGTGGTAAATCGAAACACGAATAATGACGATAAGCCATTGAGAGTGCCACGAGCACTCCCGTAGAATTGAGACTGTAATGGGCCTGACCGAGCCGAAGTGGGCTGAACGGGCCCAATGGGCTAACAGGCCCACATGGGAAAAATTGATGGAAAACTATCAAATGATAGATGCGATTGCGAAATCTGAAAAACTAAGACCGAAACCATGCAAAATGGGCCACACGAGTGTGTGGGCTGTTTGGGCCTAAAATGGATTTTTGGCCCAATTGTACAGCAGTGACCCAAAAAGGGTCCGTGTCGCTCGTGGCTACCATAGGCCTCCAGTAAGGCCGCTCAATGATAAAATTACTAAAATACCCTAGAAGGGTAAATTATCGAAATACCCCTAGAGGGTAAATGATCGTTATACCCTTGATTATGGATGGTTATCATGTATCTACTTTATTTACACTTTTGTACGTATGATGCGTTGCATTTATAATATGTTGCATAGGTTGGGTTTGATGATCGAAGGAAGTGTATTCTGGTGGCTTTGCCACATTCTATGTAGTGGCTATGCCACGTATATTCTGTTATTCTGGTGGCTCTGCCACAAATTCTGTGATTAGCTGAAACACCCCAAACCCGGCCCACGAGAATGGACTGGATCTGGTATGTTCCTCGAAGTAACCCGGTTCAAATTCATTCGAATACTTTGAAAACTATGAGTTTTGGAAGATAGTTTGTTGTGGGTAGGGCTTGAGTTGAAAACAAATTTATTTCTATAACAAAAACCCATTTGTTTCAAGTGACAAATTATTTAAACTTATTTCATATTAAGTGGGCTTACTCTTTATAAAGCCCTAAATTCATAACATAGTAATTATAGCGAAATAAAAATTAAATCACGGTGGCCTTATTACATAAAAACGAAACCCAAAATAATAAATTGTACAGATACTTAAAATAAAAAGAAAATATTCAAATTAAATTGCACATCAAGTCGAACATGGCCACCACAAGATCTGTAGTCCGGTCCATTCTGCTCATCACACAAACATATTCCCACAGCAGGGGTGAGTCGATAGACTCGGTGTGTAACCAACACTAAACATAATAGAAATAGGCACACCATAAAATCATATGCATATAACAATTTCAAGGTAATGATGCAAACCCGAACCCGAACCTATATGCCATTAGCTACACTCCACCCGTACCAACTTTTGTACAAGTGGGGACTACTAAGTCAACCCTCCTTCCGCTACACTCCATCGAAGGCGTTCATTGCGGTCGGCGTGCTCATCGCCCATGATAATATTGTGGCATAGCCACCTTTGTAATGTAACCGAGTTACCACTTAGTGAGACCAAGTCATCACATTCACTTAGTGAGACCAAGTCATCACATTCACTTAGTGAGACCGAAGTCATCACATTCACTTAGTGAGACCGAAGTCATCACATTCACTTCCCCTTCTTCAATTGACCCAAATGCCCCAAATAATAAATATCATGCATAACATATTTTTATTTCACTTTCACATCACTTTTCACTTGTATAACATTTTTTTGAAATCCTAGTAGAAGTAGGAAAACGTACCTGAATACTTTGTACCATAATATGGCACTTTAGCCACTTTCTTTCACTTTCACATTAACATATATAACATATTTAAACCATAAAACTATTAAGAATAGTGTGGAATACACACCTGATTTGTTTAGCGATTCCTTGAGATTCCGAAAGCAAGATCTAATGTTTAGATCCTAATTCCTACATTTGGTTTATCAAGTATTACTTAGCATAAATTCTATTTTGGGCTATAATATCCAAATCCTAGTAGGATTTGCAAAGAGGCTTACCTTTGATGCCGATTTGATGTTTATTCAAATCCCGGAAACTTTGTTTTCCTTCACTTGATATTCGGCCAACCTTAAATCTCACCAAAAATTAGTTTTCGGCTTTTTAATAATTATAGATCTTATCTATGTAATCACACAACTTTGGCCGAATACTTTCAAATGCTTAATAATTATAGATCTTATCTATGTAATCACACAACTTTGGCCGAATACTTTCAAATGCTTACCTTATGGATTTTTAAATCCCGTAACTTCTCCTTCCCTTTTTCCTTGTAATCGGCCAACACCTAGATATCTGAATAGGTTAGTTTTTGATCAATTTGATCTAATTGACTAAGATTTGGCCTTGGCCGAATGTATAGACTTAGTTACCTTGAAGTTCTCAAATCCCAAAGTTGATCTTTATTTTTTTAATTCCTGCCGAAATCACTTGTTAGATTTGAACTATTATTCAATTATGGAAGGGACCTTTTTGCCGAATGCATGTTGATGTACTTACCTCGTTTTCGAATCCCGGATGATCTCTTTTAATATTCGGCTATGGCACTATTTGGGGATCTCGAAGTTTTGGCTTTTGTGGAGGGATAGTAGAAGAAAAGAAAAGAAAGGAAAAGAGATGGAAGAATTTTGACAAGGAGGATTGACTAAAGAAAAGAAAAAGTTGTTGTTACTTTGATTAGGAGGTTTCACAAGAGGTTGAAGAGAGAGAATGGCTCTTTACTTTTCTCTCTTTGGCGAAACTATTAGCCTTAGAGTCCCTAAATCCTCTAACTCTTCATTTGTGATAAGTTTTAATTTTATCAACTATGAAATTCCATCAAATCTCCTAATTAGCCAAAAGTTCTATTGAATAAAACTCCTCTTCTTAGCTTACCTTGTGCCGTCAACTCCCCACTCATGGAAGCAAAATAAAATTTCTTTTATTTGCTTCCTAGATGACTCAAACTCGGGCCCAAAACCTCTTGCATTTGGGCCATTTCTTAAGCCTTAGGTGGCATCTTCAAGCCACATTTCCAAGTCCGTTATTGGGTCAAACTTTATGTACTTTATATTTTTAGGGTCACTCGGCCCTAAGTTCCCCTTTGGGCTCTTAAATTTGACATTAAAGGTCAATTTTAAGTTTCCTAAAATTTTCAGCATGACTCTGTATTTTCCGGGTTTCCAAAATGTTTAGTTTCCTATTTTGGTTTGGTTTCCAAAATGTTTAGTTTCCTATTTTGGTTTGGTTACCAAAATGTTTAGTTTCCTATTTTGGCTTGGTTTCCAAAATGTTCACTTTCCTAATTTACTTAGGTTTCCAAAATGTCTAAGTTTCCAAAATGTCCATTTTCATTTCCATTTCCATTTCCATTTCCATCTCTATTTTCATTTCCATTTTCATGCATTTCTAGGTTTCCAAAAGTATCAAAATTTATTCATAGTACTTGAAACTTGTCATTTCATACAATTAAACTAGAAATGCATAGGCCCTATTCGAGGATATTCTGTTCTACCCCTTAAACAAAATTTACGTCCTCGAAATTTTCTAACTAAACAATTGAGGGTATTGTTGTCTCATTGCCTCTTACGGCTCCCACGAAGCTTCCTCCGATCCATGATTGCGCCACAATACTTTAACTAGAGGCGGCTTCCTCAGTAGTACTTTCACGTCACGTTCAGAATCTGAATCGGCTCTTCCTCGTAGGTTAAGTCCGGCCTTAGCTCCACTTCTTCTCTTGGTACTATGTGAGAGGATCCGGCCGTGTAACGACGTAACATGGACACATGGAACACGTCATGCATTTCTTTGCAACTCCGGTGGCAACTCTAGGCTGGTATGCCACTTGGTCCCACTCGCTTTAGTACCCGATAGGGCCGATAAATCTTGGGCTTAATTTCCCTTTCAGACCAAACCTCATCACTTTCTTCCATGGTGAGACTTTTAGAAACACTTGGTCTCCTACTTCAAACTCTATTTCCTTCCGCTTGAGGTCGGCATAAGACTTACATCTGTCTGAGGCTTCTTTTAACCGTGTTGAATTATTTCAACCTTCTCTTACATCTCTGCCACTATCTACGGTCCCAAAACTTGGCGTTCTCCTAACTCAGGTCCAACAAGTAGAGTACGACACTTTCGTCCGTACAATGCTTCATATGGTGCCATTGAATGCTAGCACGATAACTGTTGTTGTAGGTGAACTCGCTAAAGGCAAGTAGTCCTCCCAACTTCCTCGAAAATCCATCACACATCCTCTCAACATATCCTCCAACACTTGTATTACTCATTCGATGCCCGTCGATTGTGGATGAAAAGCGTAGTGAAATCCAACTTGGTGCCTAAAGCTTGATGAAGTGCCTTCCAAAATCGAGGCGTAAACCTTGGGTCTCTATCGGAGATGATCGATATTGGTACTCCATGTAACCTCACAATTTACGCCACATATAACTTGGCTAGCTTTTGAAGGGATAGTCCATTCTTCTTTGGGATGAAATGTGCGGACTTAGTCAAGCGATCTACTATAACCCATACCGAGTCCTTCTTAGTAGGCGTGAGGGAAGCCCACTAACGAAGTCCATGGTAATTCTTTCCCACTTCCTTTGTGGAATCTGGATTGGTGAAGCAATCCAGATGGAACATGGTGTTCAACCTTAACTTGCGACACGTCCGACATCTTCCCACAAATTCTGTAACTTCGTTTAAGATCGGCCACCAAAATTGTTCTCTTAAATCTCATGCGACAATGCCTCGGGATGCATAGCATAAGGGCTACTATCGCTTCTCGAAGGATCTTACATCTTAACTCCTTGTCTCTTGGCATCTGAGACTTTCCCTTTGTAGCACAATACTCCTTCATCATTAATCTCATAGTCCTCCAACTCTCCGTTCTGTGCTTTTTGTAGCTTAACATTTAAATCTTCATCAACCAACTGTCCCTCTTTTACTTCCTTCAACCATGTTGGCTTGACTTGTAACTCGGCCAACAAACTTCCATCCTCATATAAGCCTAAATGGGCGAACATTGCTCTTAGGTCCGTCACAACCTTCCTACTTAAGGCATCTGCTACTACATTCGCCTTGCGGATGATATTCTATCGAGCAGTCATAGTCTTTCGATAATTCCACCCACCTTCATTGCCTCAAGTTTAACTCCTTTTGAGTCAGCAGTGCTTGAGACTCTTGTGGTGCATGTAGATCATTGACCTTTCTCCATCTGAGATAATGCCTCCACACCTTGAGGCGAAAACCACTGCTGCCAATTCCAAGTCATGGGTTGGGTAGTTCACTTCATCTGACCTTAAGCTGCCGGGACGCATAAGCGACTACCTTTCCATCTTGCATAAGAACACATCCTAACCCGTATGTGAAGCGTCACGGTATACCACAAAATCCTTTCTTGCCTCGGGTTGAATCAACAAGACTTACATTAATACCTTTTAAGTTTTCAAAACTCCCTGTTGTATCTGTCCACACAAAGGTACTTCCTTCCTCAACAATTTTGTTAATGGCGCTGCTATCGGCGAGAATCCTTCCACAGAACCTTCGGTAATAGCACGCCAACCCTAAGAAACTACGAATCTCTGCCCTTGACTTAGGTGGTTTCCAATCCAACACCGCTTCTATTTTCTTAGGATCCACCCTTATTCCCTCGGCGGACACCACGTGTCCTAAAGCAACTTCTCTAAGCCAAAATTCACACTTGCTGAATTTGGCATAAAGCTCTTCTCCTTAATACTTGTAACACAATCCGGAGATGCTCATCATGCTCCTCTTGGACATAGAATATACCAAGATGTCATCAATGAATACCACAACAAACCTATCTAAGTAAGGTTGGAACACTCGGTTCATCATATCCATGAGCAGCTGGTGGGCGTTTGTCAACCCAAATGGCATTACTACAAACTCAAAGTGACCATATCTTGTCCTAAAGCGGTCTTATGGATATCGGCCTCCTTCACCTTCAATCGATGGTATCCGGACCGTAAATCGATCTTGAAAACACTGCGGCTCCCTTGATTGATCGAACAAGTCATCGATCCTTGGCAAGGATACTTGTTCTTGATGGTCACTTATTCAATTGGCGATAGTCTATGCACATCTCGCATAGTTCCGTCCTTCTTCTTCACAAAGCAGGACCGGTGCTCCCCATGGAGACCTGCTTGGGCGAATAAACCACGATCCAATAATTCTGGATTTGAGCCTTAAGCTCCACTAATTCCTTTGGCGCCATTCGGTATGGAGCAATTGACACAGGCGCCGTTCCTGGTAGTAGGTCTATTCCAAACTCAACTTCTCTATCTGGGGGTATTCCTGGTAATTCCTCTGGAAACACATCCTCGAAGTCTCTTACCGTTCTGACTCCTTCGACACCTTCCTTATTTCCATCCAACGCACTTACAAAAGCTAAGAACGCCTCGTACCCTTTACGTACCATCCTTTCAGCCTTAAGCACCGAAACTACATTAGTCAAATAGTTCCTTCTCTCTCCTATCATAATGACCACCTCATCCTCAGGGGTCCTTAGTTCCATTTGTTTAGCCGCACAATCCAACACGGCTCGATGTTCTACTAACCAATCCATACCAAGTATAAGGTCAAATTCCCCGAAGGGTAATTCCATTAGGTCAGCCCGAAAGCTCACTCCCTGAATTTCTAGGGGTATATTCCGAAAGATCTTATTTATTACTATAGTTTGGCCTAGTGGGCTTACCACCGTCATCTCCTTATCAGAAAATTCAGAGTCTAGGCCTAGTGTCTCAACTACACTACAGGCAACATAAGAATGGGTCGAGCCCACATCAATTAAAGCATAATAGGGTTTACTATGAATGAGGAACGTACCGGTTATGATGTCCGGCGCATCTTCATCCTTCCTACGGCGAACCGCATAAACCAAACTCGGCTGTCTTGCCTCAGTATTGGTGGCTCCTCTGCCACATCCTCTGCCAGCACTATTACCTCTGTTATTCGAACCTCGGCCTCGTTGAAATTTCTTTGTCCTCCCTATCGGCTGATTAACATTTTGAGTTCTTTGGTATCATCATCGATATCTTTGGACAGGTCCTTGAGCATATGGTCCTTAGACCCACATTTAAGACATGCTCCTATCTTTTCCAACACTCACAGTGTTTCTTTCCTAATACTCACAAGGGCGATCGCCTCGGCATCAACTTGCGACCCTTGACCCCTCGATTACGGGCCTTTTACGCACATTTCCGACGATCTATAACCTCTCTTGGGTCTATTTACATGGAGTTACGCCTAGTCGAGTCCTTGATTCCTTCACTACCTTAGCTTTTTCAACCAACGTGGAGAACTCCGCTCACGATGTGGAGCTATCAATAACCTTAGGTCATCCCTTAATCCGTCCTCAAAAGCGGACCTGGCGTTCATGTTCGATCGCGACTACTCCTCGAGCATATCGGCAACCTCGGAAATTCACCTCATATGCATTCTTGATTTGTTCCCCTAAACTAGTCCTAGAAAAGCTTTTGTTGCTCATCAATATCTGAGTGCTTGACATACTTCTTCCGATATGCCCTTAGCATACTCCCGTCGGATCCTCTGCGTGGCACCATCCTGACGATTAGCCACCATTGGTATGCTTCATCACGTATGAGGCTACCATCCCTTTTAACTTCTCCTCGAGGTCGGTCGAGTTCATCCATAATACGCTCGATTGCTTCCAACCAATACTCGGCGATCTTGGGTGCCACCGGACACTCCACGGAACACCTCGGCCCGTTGGCTCGAGTCATCGGTCTGATTTCAAGCTCCCGAATTTCCACCCACGCCACCACCATTTCCAATACTCGCAACATGGCACGCGACCTGACCTCATCCCGTCTGAGCCTGCTACTCGACATTAACAGCTAGGGGTAGTGGTGGCGGTGGTAACTCATTGTCAGAACCTTGACCAGATCTAACGGGTTCTGACACAGTTATTCTTCCTCTACTGCGTCCTTGACGACCGTGTCCTCTAGAACTCATTTTCTAGCGTCGAGATCTGATTAAGAAATTTTATGGATTAGTCTTTGTTCCACTTATTTATCAGCGAAGAAGTTTTATGGAAAGGGATTTAAGAGTGGTTCTTTCGTATTCATACAAACACACGATCTTTTCCATTCATTCATTCATCCATCAAACAAGTATGAACTTTCGTTCATTCGGAGAAACGTTGTAGTTTTGTTGTTGTTGTTGTTTTCCTCTGCACGGGGTATTTTCGTAGTTTTGTCCTACAGGGGCATTTTCATAATTTTTCAGAAGAAAAATGTTCCTTGGTGTTTTTGTCGAAAATTATTTTGAAAATTTTGAAGTCTAGGGGTAATTTGGAAAATTTTTTTTGTTTGGGGTTATTTCGGTAATTTTTGACCTCGGGGTAAATTTGTAAAATTTTAATAAATTTGGGGTATTTCAAAAGTTGTAAAACTTTGAGGTTCTTTTCGAAAATGGTTCCTTCAAGAATGCGGATGTTGCAAAAATTTTGGAAATCAGGGTTATTTTGGTAATTTTGTAAGTTAGGGGCAATTTTGTAATTTTTTCCAAAATCATGGTATTTTGATATTTTACAAATTAGGGTTTTGAATGTTTATGAAATCATGAAATTTTGGTAAAGTTGTTGAGTAGTTGAACATTTTACAAACCAAAGTGCGTTTTGGTAATTTCTTTGCTAAGGGCATTTTGTAATTTTACGCAAATCAGAGTTTTTCGAGAAAATATTGTAAAAATAATTTTCTCAGTTTAAAGAAGGTTTTAAAGGTTTGAAAACTAGGGTTTGTTGTTTTGTTCTCTCTTTTTTTTTTTTAAAACATGGCTAGTTCCTTTTGGGTTTTAGTCATTATGTTTAGCCTATGGTGAGCCTTCTTGGTCGGGGTGAACCAAAGCTACGCACCAGGCGGGATTCGAGTGGAGAGGAGGTGAGTCACGATTGCTTAAATACCAAGCTCCCAGAATCCATTCCTAGACATGCGTCAGAGGGGTTACCACACCCGCTAAGTCCTCTAGGTTAGGGTGAGCCAAAGCTACGCACTGGTGGGATTCAAGAAGAGAGGTGAGTCATTAGGATTGCTTAAATACCAAGCTCTTGAGGATCCACTCCTGAACATGCGTACCATGGTTGCCACACCTAAGCAATTGACTTAGTCATAGGTTGGTTTAGTGCCTTAAATATTATGTGTTTGTGTTTGAGTAGTCTACCCTAGGGTTCAAGTTCCTATCATGCTATTCTCGTTTCATGCCTTTTCTACCCTTATATAAATCACAGAATCACACATAGAGTTAGGGGTACTTACCGTGGATCATGGGTTGGAGACTTAGGGGCCATGTCTTTATACCTGTCTATTTGAAAAAAAAATACTTTCATAAAACTCATTTGGCCTTGTTAAAAAAAAACGTTTTGGGCCTTAGGCCACAGGCCGAGAGTTTGAACCTGGCTCTGATACCAAACTGAAACACCCCAAACCCGGCCCACGAGAATGGATTGGATCTGGTATGTTCCTCGAAGTAACCCAGTTCAAATTCATTCGAATACTTTGAAAACTATGAGTTTTGGAAGATAGTTTGTTGTGGGTAGGCTTGAGTTGAAAACAAATTTATTTCTATAACAAAACCCATTTGTTTCAAGTGACAAATTATTTAAACTTATTTCATATTAAGTGGGCTTACTCTTTATAAAGCCTAAATTCATAACATAGTAATTATAGCGAAATAAAAATTAAATCACGGTGGCCTTATTACATAAGCGAAACCCAAAATAATAAATTATACGATTACTTAAAATAAAAGAAAATATTCAAATTAAATTGCACTTCAAGTCGAACATGGCCACCACAAGATCTGCCAGTCCGGTCCATTCTTTTCATCACAGAAACATATTCCCACAGCGAGGTGAGTCGATAGACTCGGTGTGTAACCAACACTAAACATAATAGAAATAGGCACACCATAAAATCATATGCATATAACAATTTCAAGGTAATGATGCAAACCCGAACCGAACCTATATGCCATCCGCTACACTCCACCCATACCAACTTTGTACAAGTGGGGACTACTAAGTCAACCCTCCTTCCGCTACACTCCATCGAAGGCGTTCATTTGCATCTACGTGCTCATCGCCCACTGATAATATTGTGGCATAGCCACCACTGTAATGTAACCGAAGTTACCACTTAGTGAGACCGAAGTCATCACATTCACTTAGTGAGACCGAAGTCATCACATTCACTTCCCCTTCTTCAATTGACCCAAATGCCCCAAATAATAAATATCATGCATAACATATTTTTATTTCACTTTCACATCACTTTTCACTTGTATAATATTTTTTTTGAAATCCTAGTAGAAGTAGGAAAACGTACCTGAATACTTTGTACCATAATATGGCACTTTAGCCACTTTCTTTCACTTTCACATTAACATATATAACATATTTAAACCATAAAACTATTAAGAATAGTGTGGAATACACACCTAATTTGTTTAGCGATTCCTTGAGATTCCGAAAGCAAGATCTAATGTTTAGATTCTAATTCCTACATTTGGTTTATCAAGTATTACTTAGCATAAATTCTATTTTGGGCTATAATATCCAAATCCTAGTAGGATTTGTAAAGAGGCTTACCTTTGATGCCGATTTGATGTTTATTCAAATCCCG
This sequence comes from Gossypium rotundifolium, assembly GCA_025506655.1. Lineage (NCBI taxonomy): Eukaryota > Viridiplantae > Streptophyta > Magnoliopsida > Malvales > Malvaceae > Gossypium > Gossypium rotundifolium. The sequence continues at coordinate 133,037,678 of CP106725.1, read as the reverse complement.
GAAACTTTGTTTTCCTTCACTTGATATTCGGCCAACCTTAAATCTCAACAAAAATTAGTTTTCGGCTTTTTAATAATTATAGATCTTATCTATGTAATCACACAACTTTGGCCGAATACTTTCAAATGCTTACCTTATGGATTTTTAAATCCCGAAACTTCTCCTTCCCTTTTTCCTTGTAATCGGCCAACACCTAGATCTCTGAATAGGTTAGTTTTTGATCAATTTGATCTAATTGACTAAGATTTGGCCTTGGCCAAATGTATAGACTTACTTACCTTGAAGTTCTCAAATCCCGAAGTTGATCTTTATTTTTTAATTCCTGCCGAAATCACTTGTTAGATTTGAACTATTATTCAATTATGGAAGGGACCTTTTTGCCGAATGCATGTTGATGTACTTACCTCATTTTCGAATCCCGGATGATCTCTTTTAATATTCGGCTATGGCACTATTTGGGGATCTCGAAGTTTTGGCTTTTGTGGAGGGATAGTAGAAGAAAAGAAAAAGAAAGGAAAAGAGATGGAGAGAATTTTGACAAGGAGGATTCGGCTAAAGAAAAGAAAAAGTTGTTGTTACTTTGATTAGGAGGTTTCGGCAAGAGGTTGAAGAGAAGAGAATGGCTCTTTACTTTTCTCTCTTTGGCCGAAACTATTAGCCTTAGAGTCCCTAAATCCTCCAACTCTTCATTTGTGATAAGTTTTAATTTTATCAACTATGAAATTCCATCAAATCTCCTAATTAGCCAAAAGTTCTATTGAATAAAAACTCCTCTTCTTAGCTTACCTTGTGCCGTCAACTCCCCACTCATGGAAGCAAAATAAAATTTCTTTTATTTGCTTCCTAGATGACTCAAACTCAGGCCCAAAACCTCTTGCATTTGGGCCATTTCCTAAAACCTTAGGTGGCATCTTCAAGCCACATTTCCAAGCCCGTTATTGGGTCAAACTTCATGTACTTTCTATTTTTAGGGTCACTCGGCCCTAAGTTCCCCTTGGGCTCTTAAATTCGACATTCCGGTCAATTTTAAGTTTCCTAAAATTTTCATGACTCTGTATTTTCGGGTTTCCAAAATGTTTAGTTTCCTATTTTGGTTTGGTTTCCAAAATGTTTAGTTTCCTATTTTGGTTTGGTTACCAAAATGTTTAGTTTCCTATTTTGGCTTGGTTTCCAAAATGTTCACTTTCCTAATTTACTTAGGTTTCCAAAATGTCTAAGTTTCCAAAATGTCTAAGTTTCCAAAAATGTCCATTTTCATTTCCATTTCCATTTTCATTTCCATCTCTATTTTCATTTCCATTTTCATGCATTTCTAGGTTTCCAAAAGTATCAAAAATTTATTCATAGTACTTGAAACTTGTCATTTCATACAATTAAACTGGAAATGCATAGGCCCTATTCAGGATGTTACATTAGCAGCTTGTTTGCCATATTGGTGTGTTTGGCGGGGTGGGTTGACTTGATCCCCACAGGTGTGATTGGTTGGTACGGGGGTGTGTTTGTTTGGATTGGGTTGGGCTACATCCTCTGTTTGCTTTATCATGTTTATGGGGCTAAAGCCAAGATTGTTACTGAATAGGGTTTCGACCCAGACTGCTTCTGTGTGGGCTCGGGCCCAGATAATGACCGTTTGGGGGATTACACACTAAGTTCTCATAACTCACCCCTCTATTTTAACCTTGCAGGTGACCCCCAGCGTTAGAGGATTTGGAGCGGAGGACTCTGTGGTGGCCATTCATCGGAGTTTTATTCACGAAGTTTAGTAAATCCGGTCCTGACCTTATTTTTAAGATTATTTTAATATGGATTTAATATTTTGTAATAAGGCCTTTGAACTTTAATTTTCTTTTAAACTTTTTTTTTCGCTATGATTTATTGCTAAAGGTTTAATATGGGGTTTTCTTAAAAAGTTAATAAACGGTTTTCCGAAATATTGCGTTTCCGCAACTACTCAACCTAGATTTTAACATCTAAAACAGTCACTTAGAATATCAACAACTTTTACAAACGGTCATTATGCAAATCACATTTTTCTCAAACCAACAATGGGCTTGGAGTTTAAAAAAGGATGTAAAATTTGTAACGGATGCAAAATTTTAAACAACCTTTCTATGTGACATGCTGGATCCGGTCGTAACGTCTAGCCGGGTCTGGGGTGTTACAGTTAAATTTTTAAACATGTCAGCTGTATAACAATCCATATATACCTCATGCTATTTTTAATAGGAAAATGTTTTGCTTATTTTGAAGAGGTCTTATTTTTTTGCGAGAGTTTTTACTCATCTTCTAGAGTCAAGTTTAAATGTGTACTAACTATTCTTTATTTTATGTCTAACTATTGTAATACTTATGTAATAAATAAATTTTTTCCTCATGTTATTACACTAGTAACCAAAAAAGGAAAAATCATTGTAATATTATGCTTAAGCCTGACCTAGCACATGACCGCCTCTAAATGTACCATCTGGCAAGTGTTGGAGACAATTGGTCTAATATGTGACATGCCCAACAAATCTAATGGCCCAATCACACTCTTGCACCATAAGCAAATCTATGGAAAAATAGTCATCCATGTTCCTTGGATCTACCTAAATTTCTTAAACCATCCTAAACTGTCATCATACTCAATTGGATTGATGTCACTCAATGAAAGAAAAAATATAAGAGGCATGCACAAATTAAAAACATGACTATGCTTACGTGCCTCCGATGGTAGTATGACTACAATCTCTTTTGTTTGGTACGACATCCACACAAATTGGAAAAAAAATATTGCATTTAAATACTATTATGAGGTAATATTAATTAAAGTAAATAATCTTGACAAAATAAAACAAATTTACTGTATCACTAGATTATGTATCAATTGATGTTCGTATCTCTAACAATATTTTCTTCTAGTAAGTTGTATGGTCACAATGCTCGGATCACCTATGAAAGTATAAATTATTATTACATATAAAAACAATTAAAAGTAATGATTTTTAGAGTTTTGGGTTCTACTTTTACTTATATCTAGAGGGAAACTAAGAGTTGCTAAGGTATAAGCACAATCCAAAAAAGTCGTCAAGGCATCTAATAAATTCCTCGTTCCCCAATCTATAGGCCTTGTATATTGCTCTATATAGGCATGTCGAAATAAAAAATTCCAACTATATATACTAGTCATTTGGAAATTCGATAACAACGATAAGTATGTATATGGTATGAACTAAGTTTCCAAACGGCCTAAGCACAACCAAAACACTTATTTTACTTCTAACAATACAAAAAGCTAAGTGTAAAAGACTCACAATTAAGCACAAATAATGACTTATCACCCACGTTAGATTAAAATTAGAATTTCCCATTACAAGAAGCCCATCCACTAGGAGCAATGTAAACAAGAATGCATCTTCCAATGTTATTGTCACTTCATTGTGTGAGAGATTAAATGTATAGATTTTGGGTCTCTATTATTCTATCAAAGTGGATATGAATGATGACACAAAAGTAGTTTTTCTAATTAGACTAGTGTGATAGAAGTCGGCTTCTGCTAATAGAGGAATGATTCTATCTTTAGATAGGTTTAAACCCATATTATCTCGAAGTGGAGTCACAAGAGAATACTCCTTTTTTAATGCATTCTTGGCAACATGTCATCATTCGAATCTCAATAAGCAAACAAACATTATGGTTTTTTGGAAATTAGAATTTTGAGATACTTAGGTATGTAGGCTAAAATATAATATAGAAAATGATTTTTTTTAGTTTTCTGTAAAAAACTAACAAGTTTGATTGCCTATTTATATGTTTCAAAATTAAGGTTCTAATAAGTGAAACTTGACACCCACAAGTGTAAGGTCTATTTAAATTTTTGTTAAAATATTCTTCGATTACATTATACAATTTTTAAAATATTATTTAGAACTCAACACTAGTGGATGTCAAGTTTTGAATTAAATGCTATTATCAACTATTTAAAATTAAGTTAATTTGTTACGATTTAAATTCTAAATATTTCACAAGAAACTTAACACCTATGACTGTTGAGGTGCTATAATTAGTTCATAATAATTACCTTAATTTCAATAAGACTTGGAAAAATGAGTAGTGTTGACATCTTCATTGATCTTGATACCCATGAATGTCGAGATATCTCAAAAGAATATTTTTAAAAAATAAAATTTTAAAATAAATATTATAAATAATATGAAAAATTAAGGTAAACTACACAAATTTTCACCCAACTTTCATGAGTTTTCATTTTGGCACCAAAAATAAAAAGTTTGTAATATGAGCATTAGCATTACATAGTTTGATCATTTTGGTCACCCTTTGTTAAATAGCTAAGGAAAATCCTAACTAGAATTTTTGTGACTAATAAATAATTTATATAAAGTTCGCATAATATTATAATTCCATATAATGATGAAGTGGAAATTCTAGCTCTAAAAAAACTAAATTCTTATTGACAAAAAAAAAAAAAAACTCTCCTCTCTTGCTACTTCCAACTTGCTATTGTCGCTTCTAGTGGTCTTCTTCTGCGACTAGGCACACCAAATATCTCCTCTTTCCTCCCCGTCTTAAATCTTCTGCTAGTTTTTCTTGAATCAGCTACAAACTATTCAAATCTTGCCTTGAAACTATGTCATTTGGTCTCCTTCCCCGACTGTCCAATTGCCTTAGTTTTGAGGTATGCTATTATTTTCAATCTTGACACTAAACCTACCATCTAGATTTGGAAGGACATCACCAGAGGCTTTGACTCTATCAAATGAGTCTCTTTTTATGTTGTCATTGGTTACATTAAAAGAAGACATACCTGACTCTTGAATCTTCTTCAAAGCTTATTGTGAATATGATTTTTGATGGGAATATGGGCTCGTCTAAATTAAGTATGACCGGTTCTCGATCGATCCAATAAAGAAATAACCTATTTGAAAAAGCTAGCAATCTTATTTGTAACAACTTGGATATCCATGGCTAACTCAAATGATCCTGTAATGCCCCAAAAATGAGGGGTTGGTAGTTTTGCTTAATTTCCATTTTATGCTTGAATGGCTAGCTATTTGAGTGTATTTGGGGGTTCTAAGGAGGCTTGGGTTCGACTCTAAGTTGTGGAAAAATTTTAGTTTTTTCTCATAAGGGGAAACTGGTAGTTAGTAGTAGGACTTATGTATAATTATGTGTGTTTTGTGACACAAAAGAGCTTGTGGTGTAGTGGCAAAGTGGCACCACTTAGAGAGCAGGGAGGAGGCGTCATTAGCAGGCAAGGGAGTCCAAGGTTCGAGTAATGGCATAGTATTTTATTGGGGTATTTATTTTACAGATTGGACAGCCTAGAGTTTGTGTTGGATTTGAACTTTAACTTTGGAGAGTTTGAATTGGTCTTGTGAGATGGTTGTGTAGGAGCTTATCTTGGAGAAAATTTTGGATGAGACTAAGGAGTTATCAAGGAGAAAAGTTAGGAGCTGAGAAGTGTGAAGACTTGGTGCCATTTTGGGAAGTGGGAAGTGTATAAATTCAGCTTAGGAGGGTAGATGAGTGCAGTTTTTGGGTCTTTTAGGAGGTATTACGAATTTTCATTGTGGCTTTCGGCATTTGGAGAGTTTTGCAAATAGGTCAGTCTTTCTTTTCTTTACCGAATATCCTGTAGTTACCCTCACACAGCACATTTGATCTTTTTCTTTTCTTCTTGTTACCTTTTCCAAACCCTCTAAAGCTGAATAATTCCACCCTCCCTTTGCCAAAATTATTTTTGTTCTATCACTGTTTCTTCAACCTAGCCGATTCTTGTGTAGGTACTTTACTCTTTCAATTGATCTTGCTAGAACCGACTTCTCCTCTGCCTCACTCTTCCTAAATTGATTTTGGTAGGGGATTGATATCGAATCTGCTCTTTAGATCTCTATCGAATTAATCTTTATGCGTTTCGGGATTTGGGTAAGTATTCTTCACTTTTGGTTTTGAAGGTTGGCCGAATGGTCGTAAGTAATGTAAGGATGACTTAAGATGAATATAAGTCACTTATGGTTCAGTTTTTAATAATTAAGATTGATGCAGATTTAAGAAGTACTCGTGATTAGTGATCGAGGGAAAGCTATTAAGGCTTGGTGTTTCAAGTAAGGTTAAGGTGAGACTTTGGCTTTTGGTAAAGTATTCAATAAGTATATGTGATTAATCATTGAGTGACATCATTTGTAGGATCGTGGCTAAGGAGATCGCAGTGCGTTTTGTTGTCAAGTGTGTACATACACTATACACACAATGGATTGGGAAATCTCGAAATCCTGAAAGTTTAGCTTCGGTAGTATGAGGAAAATGGAATCGATAACAGAGACCCCATGAGCAATCTCATGGACTTGGGTTGTGTTATGGCCAACTGGGCCAAAATGGGCAAAATGGGCCCAATGGGTCGTGGGCTCAAAATAGGCGAATTTGATGATTTGGTAATATGTGATGAACTAGTCATGCTGGTTACATGGCTTGGAATTGATTTCAGCTAGATGGGCCATATGAATGTGACTGGGCCAGACGGGCCATATGAATATGATTTGGGCCTAATAGGCCATACGGATGAGATTAGGCCTGGTGGGCCATATGAACGTATGTGAATTTGTTTGGGCTTTGTAAGGGGTCTTGGGCTTAGTATTTGGTAAATTGTTTAACCTTGCATAAAACTTTAATAATCTATTAAGTGCGACTGTGAACAAGTCATAAGGTTTATGTGTGGCTACGGGCATATGCATGTCTAGGATTGGATCTAGGGAGAACTTAGTACTTAAGCGATCTTAATGACCCACCTCCTCTTTTCTAGAATCCTACCTGGTGCGTAGCGTCTGTTCACTTTAGCCGCGAGGACTTGTTGACGGGCCAAGGTTTGTAATTAAGATCCATACTGTTAAGAATTACTGAAATACCCCTATAGGGTGGGATTAGAGAAATACCCTTGATTTGTGAAATGACTAAAATATCCTTATGTGTTGAATGTAAACTTTATGGATGTTACTCGTATATTTGCTGCATTCATATGATATTCTGTTTAGGATGTATATGGGTGGGAATTATGGACGGAGGAAGTATATGAGGACAGCATGGTTGCTTGAAGACCGTGGATCCACCGATGACTTTTTAAGCCTATTATATGATTAACAACTTTGTTGAATCATTAGGTAGTACCGCAACTGGGCTACCCTTGAGGTGTATCGGATGGGTGGGTTGATTTAGAAATCCCCACAGAAGTGTTTCGGTTGGAAGGAGACGAAGTGTACCGGATGGATTATTTGGGGATGGTTTGTACAGCACTGCATGTATGATATTATTATGTTAATAATATGATGTGTATGCTATTTATTTAACGAGGGTCGTACACACTAAGTTTTCGAAAACTCACTCCCTCTTTTGTTTTTCTCAGGTGATCCACAATAGGCGGTTCGACGGATGGAGGGACTCAGAGGTGGCCAACTAGCAAGACGATTAGACCTGCTTTTCTTAATATCTAAATTCTAGATTTTAAGTTATTTTATTTTGGATTGTAATAAGGTTTTCCCTCTAGTTATTATTCCATTACTTCCACTATGCATTATAGTTTTGAAACGGATCTTGGATTGATTTCCTCTAAGCATATTTCAAGTTTTTGGAAATAATTGTGTTTTAAGAACGAGCTTCCGCTATCAACGAAAATTTTTACATAGTAACAAGGAAATGGTTTTTGGCTAAATCTTGTTTTGAAAGCAAAATGGATTTTACTTAACTTTTCTCTAGAAGGGTTTTCAATGAAAACAAGGTGTAACACCCCAAACCCGTCCCATGCGTTATGACCGGATCTGACATGTCACTTGAGGAAAACATGGTAAATCCTTTTTATTCGAACTAAAATAGGCATTATTATAATCAAGAAAACAAGTTTGATTTGAAATGTTTGATAAAATACTACTAACCTCGAAGGTTGATTGATAAATCGATAATTTGAACTAATGATCTTATAAAAACCGTAACTTTTGAAAATATTGTTGATAATTTGAGAGAAAATTTCTGAGTTAAAATATTTGTATAAGTTTGTTATGAAATCCATTTGTTAGTCTATTTTAGAAAACCTTTATTAATGATTTTAGAAAATCCCATTTAAAATAATTCAAGAAAAATAATAAATCGTCCAAATATAAAGCAAATTAAAGTTTATCCTGGAGGCCTTATTACAAGTTTAAACCCAACATAATAAAAGTAACGAAATAGAGCTAAAAATTAATTTACTAAAGTTCGAAACATTTATTTTCGAAGTATGGCCTCCACCGAGTCATCCATGGGCCCAAGTCCTCGTCACTGAGATATACCTACAAGGATTAAAAAAGAAAGGAGGGTGAGTTACAAGAACTCACTGCATAATACCCTTACCGTCATCCACTGGGTCTGAACTCGTTTAGAAATAACTTGGGTCGGAGCCCATGTAGCATAATCTTGGGCTGAAGCCCATTTACATAACAGAATATATATATATATATGCAATGTGTGCAACCCAACCCATCCATCCAATCACACCCCGTACCAGCCAATCACACCTATGGGGATCAAGTCAACCCACCCCGCCAACACACCAATTCGCAGGCAAGTTGCCATTTATAATATTTATGGCTGAGCCACCTGAAATGCTGCAGTCAAGCTACTTTTTATAATATATTTGTGGCTGAGCCACCAGAGTATCATATACGGTAATATAATTGGCACACAGCCTTAGGTAAATACATTTAGCACAAAGCCATAATCATGATGGCACAAATCCACATTTAGGTTGGCACATAGCCATAATCAGATTTTGTGGTAATGCCACTAGGCTACACTTATCTTCATTCAAATTTCCCATCCTATGCAATATGTAGAGATGCAACATACATAATAACATAAAATATCCACATACAAATAACAACCATTATTCTATTGTATACTTTAATGAATCGGCCCATAGGGGCATTTCGATAAATCGGCCCATAGGGGCATTTCGATAAATCGGCCCATAGGGGCATTTTTGTAATTTCACAACCTAAAGGTATTTTTGTAATTTTTACCCATCGAGGGTATTTTGGTAATTTTGCAACCCCGGACTTAACTACTAATTTGGGGCATAAAAATTGAAACTGTCCATCTGCGTCATATTGACTAAATTGACTATAACTTGAGTTAGGAAACTCGAAATTTAGATTTATAAATTTTTCTTTAAACTAGACTCATATATTTTCTTACTACAATATTTCCAGAATTTTTGGCTTAGCCGATTAGTACATTTTATTCATTAAATTTTACCCTGTTTCACTGACCAATGATTCTGACCTAACTTACCTTAAATTCAAATATCTCATTGTACAGTTTTCATATATTGCTCCTACTTGTTTCTATTGAAAATAGACTCACTAAGTAATCTATACATATAAATTATAACTCATAATTCACTTTTTACAATTTTGAATGATTTTTCCAAGATAGAATAGGGAACCACGAATTCATTCAGAACCAGTCTCACTAAAATTAAAATATCACAGAATATAAAATACCTCTTCCTACTTTGTTTCTTTCATATAAAAATAGACACAATAATATTTAATTCTATATCTTATTCACTTTCTAATTCCCTTTCTCCTATTTTTCATGATTTTTCAAAATCACGTCTCTGCTGCTAAACAAAAAAACTGTTTCATTGCAAAATATGGTTTCCACTACGAACATATGCACGCCCGAGTGATCACAAATGCCGTTTTTGATTTTTCGATCTTTCGACTGAATCACAAAATATTTCATGCAAATATTCAGAGAGGGTTTGAGATTACACACCATTTCAAACATGTATTCGGAAGGGGTATGAGATTACACACCTTATTCGGATTTCCTAAAGAACCACTCTTCGTTGCCCCCACAATTGCGATCCTTCCCTACTAGGTTCTAAAATCCAGCCTTGCACTTTGGCTATTGCAATGAGTTCCTAAAATAAATAATTGATGTACCAAAGGGTTAGCCTTCATCCAATATTTGGCCCTTCCACAAGAGCAAGAAATTGATATCATCACCAAAAAATAGAATCAAATGAGTGGCGCAAAACATCAAAATAAAGAGTAACATCTTACCACCAATATTCGGCCTAATCACCCACTTACCAATCAACTTCCAAAACCAAGTTTAAGAGAAATATAAGTAGCAGCAAAGAATGGCTTGAAAGTTTAAGCAAAACAAAGGAAGAATGAACAAAATGGATTGAGGGTTATTACACAACAAGGGGACAAAATGAATAATGACTAGGTATTTCAGCCAAAACAAGAGAAAAGTAGTTGGTAAAGAAAATGCCAAAATGAACAAAAGCTTTGCAAAATAGCCAAGAGAAATTCAGCTCTCCCTTTCCCTAACAAAACCTGTACCTACTACACCAAAGATGATGGTTGACCAATTTTCTTTCCAAAACACCTTCCACAAAATTGGCCAACATGTTCCCTCCCTTACCTTTTTCCTTTCTTCCTTTCCTTATTCTTCCCTTGTTTCTTGATCGCTGAAATTAGAGCTTTAAAATCTATAAATAGAATGATCAAACCTGGAAAATAACTCTGACAATGACTTAAAGGCAAGTGTACCTATCGAACAGTAGTATAGCATAGGCAAGATCGGATTATCGAACCCAAAGGAACTCAAAGTACTAATACTCATTTTATTTTTATTATTTAGCCTAAAATATGGAGTGATTGGTTGATTTAATCTAGTTTAACGACTACTAAGCTAAAGAAGCAAAGACAAAAAGAATGAATTAGGGAAATAATTTGAAGAAACTCAATTGATTACGATGATACCCTTAGGAAGAATCCACCTAGACTTCACTTGTTACTTATTACTGAATCATATGATTTCTTTACTTAGCTTGATCCGTAGGACTCCCTAACCTATATTTAACCCTCTCTCGAGGCGAATAACGTCTAACCCTAGGTTAATTAGTGGAAATCTCGTTCGCTTATAATAACCCCCTAGAATAGCAGTAAATCGATCAATGGATTCCCATATTATGTTCACCCTAATCTGGCAAAATCTTGTATCCCTATCTCTAGGCGTTCGATCAACTCCGCTTAATTATGCTAGATCTACTCTTAAGTAGGGTTTATTTCTCCTCCACCTAAGCACATCGATTTAGATTAAGCAACATAATTAAGAACAAACTAAGTATTTATCATATAATTCAGAAAATAATATCAAAATTCATCTAGGTTTCATCCCCTTCATGTATCTGAAGGGTTTAGTTCATAACAAATAAAGGAAACATCTCATGAGAAAAGATAAAACAAAACATAAAAAATCCCTAAAACCCCCTAGAGGAATTGAAGGAGAAATCCGCCATCTTGAGTAGAATTTCGGCCTCTTGAGATGGATCCACTGGCTATCTTCGAGTGATTCCCATAAATGTGATCCTTCTGGCTCGGCTCCTTGGCCTAGCTCACCGTCCCCCTTTCAGGATACACTTAGGGTGTTTATATAGGCTCTTGGAATGCTTTACTTGGCCTCTAAGTGTTTCTTTGGCTCTAAATATCCAAATCCGAGTGAAATTGCTCTTTCCCGTAATAGGGGCACGGCCATGGCACATGCCCGTGTAAATCGTGGTTGCGTCGTGTCTCGATTCTGTCGATTGGGGAAAGGCCATGTAAATTGCAGCATGGCCGTGTCTTAGTTAATTGTCGAAGCAAGGCCATGTTGCTTGAAGTCCAAGCCGTGTCTATTTTCTTCTTTGGCCCAAATTGGCCCGTTTTAAGCCCGTTTCTTGTTCTTTTCGTCCTCAGATGCTTTCTTGAGTAGAAATATGAAAAGAAAGGATTAAAAGCACCTTTTTACATAAATCAGGGCTAAATCATCCTAAAAGCATACTAAATATGGGGTTAAAATATGTTACTTTTACGGTTTATCAAATACCCCCACACTTAAGCTTTTGCTTGTCCTCAAGCAAAATTCTCAACTTACAATTAAAACAAACTTTCTGTAATTCACAATTCCTATCAACAATGCTTTATCATAATTCACAGACAATTTATACATGGATAATTTAACTCAAAGAGTCTTAAAGATTCAAACAATATAAGTCATGAATTCTGTAGTACGAAAACATAGGTGTCTCCCCTTATCTAAACGATTACCTTTTAATTTAAAACTGACAAGGATTGACATCCTCACTAAGGATTCACTCAAAGAACTTGAAGTGTTTAAGTTTTAAGAAAAAGTACTCATAAGTCGAACCTTAAAAGTTAATCCCATAGGCTTACCTGAAAATCAAATCTCCACCACTGTAATATGAGATGATACACAAATCAAAAGGTCTTTGACAGGGTTGTAACGGGGCTTGGGTTAAAGGTGTGGATAAAGGCTGAATTAGAGGGTTTAGAATCGAGATTGACCTGACCAATTACTTAACTAAAAATAATAAATGATTAAATCAATTGAAAATTTGAAACTAATAATACTACTATTGATAATACTTTTGATACGAGCTCTTCTTCAACAATTGGAATTTAAATGCATAAGCTCCTTTAATCATATACTAATACTTGAATATACTTTGGTTTTTTTTTAAGAATAAACTAAGTATATAATTAAATAAATAAAGAACTTTATCAAATAAACTAATTCGGTAACTTGATCAATTCAATTCTCGATAGAAGGGTGGTCAAAAGAATGGTGATAACAAATACAAAGGGTTTTAGGTTAATATTAAGCGGGTAATTCAATAAAAGGGTTGTTGGGATCAAATGGGCTCACTAAGGGTTAATTATGTAGGTAAGCTTTTTAGTGGAGTGAATGGGTTAAAGCCTAGGTGCCTTTATCATCTCAGTATATCAAATCATTAATGTGGTCTCGACATGTATAATCGAGGCAAGTTCTAGAGTAACAATTCAGTGTTGACCCACTCATAATTAATAACGTGAGCATGAAAAAGAATATATGCCCTATAAGGCTCAAATCTCACAAAAAATTATGGGTATTTGACATCAATCCTGTAATTTTCAAGCTTCAAGGTAATATTCAAATTCAGTTCAACAACCTAGAAAATTTTTGAAAAATAGACTTATCATCCTTAATTCTCTAGTATTCTTTAAGTATAAATCATCAATGCACAATTATCAATGACTTACTCAAAAACATGTCAATAAAAATCATAAATCATTAGAAATTTCACCCTAATTAATAATATGAGAAGATTTCTTATAGACAAGACTAAAATTTAGGATTTGAGAATAATACAAAAAGTTAGGTACTTTTACCCCCCACACTTAAGTTGTACATTGTCCTCAATGTACAAAGATAGATAAACAATTATGTAATAAAAAGAAAAGGGGAGAAGTAACACTTCTTGAATTTTGGATGATTCCGGGAGTCGGCATTGGTCGTAGTGAAAGATGACTTATGTATAAGTGAACTACTCCTAGTGATTTGTGTATGTGAAGTGTGTGGTTGAAACTGCGAAGTCATTAGTCAGATATGTCGGAGGCATAAATAAATATATGTTAGGTGTACTCAAATATTAGATAACCAATCATAACTAAAATAACAAAAGCTATTTGCAATGAAGAAAAATTAAAAGTTACGACGAATATAAAGATTTAAAATAAATGAAAAGTAGAAATATAATTGAACTAAAAATAAGAAAGGACTTAAAGGTCCTCATCATCTGCCAGATCCCGTGGTGATGTCGGTGATGATATATGAAATTGATGGCATATTTGTTGGAGTGTGGCCTCGATCCCATCAAAACATCGAGCGGTGTCGGTGAACTGCTGAGTACAGTACTGTTCGAGTTGGGTGAGGCATTGCAGGATAAGCACGGTGGAAGTAGGGGTGTGGGGTTTATGTCGCACGACGGTGTTTGAGCATGTGGATGGTTTTTGTTTTGTTTTGGATGGAAAAAGCGGTGGTTTAGGTGAGAGCGTGGCCGAAATTTTAGAAGAGGGGGTTGAAAATTGTTTTTAGGGTTAAAATGGAGAGGGATTTCGGTTAATTAGTTTAAATAGCAGTAGGGGCACGTGTAGGTGCCACGGCTGTGCTGTTTTTTCAAGTGCCCGTGTAATTCGAGATTTTGAATTTTTTGGCGCGATTGGTTTTTTAGCATGGTTGTAACATGGGCATGCATTATTCATGTGCGATATGTCAGTATGTCCCCACTATCATGAAGCACGGTCGTGGGTAGCCCGTGTTTTGGAAGTCAGTATTTAAGCATGGTTACTTAGCACGGGTGTGCGTTACCCATGTTCGATAATCCAGTATGTCTCCACGGTTGTGAAGCACGGCCGTGTCCTGGCCGTGTCTAGGAAGTCAGTATCTTAGCACGGTCGTGAGGTACGATCGTTGATAAACTGTAAAAGTAACATATTTTAATCCCACATTTAGTATGCTTTTGGATGATTTATCCCTGATTTATGTAAAAAGGTGCTCTTAATCCTGTCTTTTCATGTCTTATGCTCAGAAAGCACCTAAGGATAAAAAGAACGTAAAACGGGCTTAAAACGGACCAAATTGGGCCAACCCAAGAAATCAACACGGCCTAGACTTCAAGCCACACGGTCGTTTTATTTCACACGGCCATGCCACGATTTACACGGCCGTGCCCTAATCGACAAAATCGAGACACGGCCTGAAGACGACTTATACGGGCGTGTGCCATGGGCGTGCCCCTGCCGCGGGAAAGAGCAATTTTATTCGATTTGGATGCTTGGAGGCAAAGAAACACATTCCTAAGTCTACTTAAACATCCTAGGAGGAACTCTACTTGAATTAGGATACTTAGGAGCCAAGTAAAGCATCTCAAAGCTTATATAAACACCTAAGGTAGCAACTAAAAAGGGAGTTCGGCAGAAGCCGAAATAGGATGGCTTTTTGGCAGAGGCTTTTGCTGAAGCTTTCATCTTTTAGGGAATCACATGAAGATAGCCAGTTGATCCATCTCAAGAAGCCGGAGCTCCATTCAAGACGGAGGATCTCTCCTTCAATTCCTTCAGGGGGTTTTAGGGATTTCTTATGTTTTGTTTTATCTTTTCTCTTGAGATGTTTTCCTATTTAGTTATGAACTAAACCCTTCAGATACCTGAAGGGGATGAAACCTATGATGGATTTTGTTATTTGATTTCTAAATTTATATGAGAATTACTTAGTTTGTTCTTAATTATGTTGCTTAATTTAATCTGATGTGCTTAGGTGGAGGAGGAATAGACCCTACCTAAGAGTAGATCTAGCATAATTGAGCGGAGTTGATCGGGCGCCTAGAGATAGGGTTACGAGATTTTGTCGAATTAGGGTGAAACCTAATATGGGAATCCACTAATTGATTTATTGCTTCCTTAGGGGGTTATTATAAGAGAACGAGAGTGCCACTAATTAACCTAAGGTTAGACGTTATTCGCCTCGAGAGAGGGTTTAATATAGGTTAGGGAGTCTCACAGATCAAGCTAAGTAAAGAAATCATATGGTTTGGGGAATAAATAATAAGTGAAGTCATAAGTGGATTCCTCCTGAGGGTATCATCTTCATCAACTGAGTTTTCCTAAAGTCTTCCTCCAATTCATTCTTTTGTCTTTGTATCTAGTTTAGTTTTTCATTAGTTTCATAAACCAATCACTCCATATTTTAGGCTAAATAATAGAAAGAAAGTGAGTAGTAGTACTTTTAGGTTCCCTTGGGTTTGATAAGATATTCTTGCCTAAACTATACTAGTGTTCGATGGGTGCACTTGCCTCTATCGTTGTCATAGCTAGTCTACAGGTTTGATCATTCTTTTTATAAATTTTAAAACTCGACTGTTTGACACGATCAAGTTTTTGGCGCCGTTACCGGGGAACACTAAAATATTAAGAAAACTCTATTTCTATTACTTTAGCCAATTTTTTTATTTGTAATTTATTATTATAATATTATTATTTATTATTATTTCTTTTACTTTGCTAATTTTTTCCTCTATTTTTCTTTTGGCAGAAAATTTTAGTTTATGGAAAAGATGGCACTGGATAATTATCAGTGGCAAGGCATGGGGGCAATTCCTACTAAAGCAACCAGTGTTTTCAACCTCGACATGGTCACCAGGTTATCTAATCAGTTAGAGATGATGAATAAAAAGATTGATGATTGGTATAGCCCCTCGCAGGTACATCCAGAAATACAATATGATTTGAATCTAGGAGGCGTGGCGAATCCTGAGTACCCACCCTACAAATATGTCATGGAAAACGAGCAAGCTCACTATACAGGTAACTATTCTAGATATCAAAATAATTTTTATAGTGACACTTATAATGTAGGTTGGAAGTACCATCCCAATTTCTCGTGGAATTATCAAAATAGCCAAAGATTGGAACTTCCTCCAGATTTTCAACAACCACCTCACCAACAAGAAGAGGAGTCAAATCTTGAAGAGATGCTGACGAATTTCATGGCAGCCACAGATTCTCATCTCTAAAAGACTGAAGCATCACTTGATGAACAACAAAAATATCAAAGGGATCGAGAATCAAGTTGGAAACTTACTAGGTCAGTGGGACATCTCACAAAGCTAATACGACCGCTAGGACGTCTACTAAGTAACACCGAGGTTAACCCAAATGAGCAAATTCAAGCCATCTCAGCTCAAGACAGTAAGGGGTTAGATGAACCAAACTCAATACAAGAAAACAAGGTGACGAAGGTATGATAGAGGTAACACAAGAAAAGCAAAAACTGGTAATCAAGGAGTACCAACGTCACATACCTTATCCCAAAGCAATGAAAAGAGACGATTCAGAGGAACAGTCCGGTAAGTTTCTTAAACTCTTAAAGAAATTACATATTAACTTCCCTTTCCTTGAAGCTTTTCTTCAGATACCAGACTCGAGGAAATTTTTAAGACAGATCTTGACCAACAAACACAAATTAGACGAAGAGCACCACGTGGAGCTAAATGCAATGTGCTCAGCAATTCTAGAAAATAAACTGCCACGAAAATTAAAAGATCTAGGGAGTTTTACAATTCCATGTTTAATTGGTAGCTTATCTATTGATAATGCGTTAGCAGATTTAGGGGCAAGCATCAATGTTATGCCTTACAAAATGTTTAAACAACTAGGTCTAGGGAAACCCGGACAAACTAGGATGAACATTCAATTAACTGATAAAACTATAAGAATTCCTAGGGGTATAATAGAAAATGTGCTAATCAAAATTGATAAATTCGTATTCCCAGTAGACTTTGTCATTTTAGACATGGATGAGGACAACACGATCCCCTTAATTTTAGGAAGACCCTTTTTAACAACTGCCAGAGCTAAAATTGATATCTATGCAAGAGAACTCATACTTCGTGTAGGTGACGAGATAGTCACTCTTCAAGCTCTTGACTCGACCAGAACATCAAGTGATAAAGGTGAGAAAGTAAATTCAGTTGATAACCAACTTGTTCATCCTTCATTGCAGGAAACACCACAAAGCTACAAACCTGAGCTGGATCATAGACCTCGTATTAATAAAGAAGAATTACATGAGGAACCAGAACCACACGAAGTGAAACCGAAGGAAACCCCAGACGAGCTGATAGGAACAACAAATCACATCAAAATAGAGGATCAGGTATTGTTGAATAAGGAAGACCCTCGAATCACCAATTCAGAACTCAAGGCAAATGAAGAAATCACTTTTGAGGTACTTAATGTCTTCTTATACGACACAGTCGAGGTAAGCAATCCTAAATTCAACACTTTTGAGGTAAACATTACTCGACTTAAACTTTGTATCCATAACCGAGTTGATCGAATGAGAAAGGATTTCCACCTCCTCAAACCATCATGACCATACGAATGAGAGGTAAAGTCTAGCTAAGACTATAAATGAGCGCTTCTCGGGAGGCAACCCGAGCACTAACCCCATTTTTACATTTTTTATATTTTATTTTTTCTTTTCTTTTTCTTTTTAGCACCTAACCATAAACTAACCAAAGAGCAGATTTCTAGGCCACACGGCCCTACACACGGGCATGCCCGTGGCCGTGTGGAAGCTAGGGGCTGAACCATGGGCGTGCCGTTAGCCGTGCACTAACAGGGAATAAAATTCTTCAACACAGGTTGCGATACTAGTCCACACCCGTGCTGACGCCCCATGTGAGGTTACTGACTCGTCAAGCACGGGATAAACACGGTCGTGCCTCCCAACCGTGCCAACATTCTGACTTATCAAACACTGGAGGAGCACGCCCGTATTGAATGACCGTGTGAAGAAAGACAAGGGCGTGCCATGACACCCACGGCCATGCCCAAACACCCTGAATGTGTTCAAAATTCAAAATCCCAAAACACGGGCTACATCTCTATTTAAACCTCATTCCCCATTTTTCTAGTTGTCTTTCATTTTCCATTATTTATTTTTGTTTCTAATTTATTTCATCATTATTTTTTTGACTTTATTTTATTTTATTTTATTTTATTTTCTTCTTCTTATTCTTTATGATATTTAGATTTAGCTTAGGATACAGTAAAACCAAGCCGGCTACTTTGAGGATTCAATTTCAAACGGTTTGAGACGCTTCCCCATGTTCACCTCCAACCTTATCCTATTTCTTTTCATAGACTTCATCCAAAAATTCAGGAAGTGTTACTTCTCCCCTTCTCTTTTGATTTTATTATTACATAATTATTTATCTATCTTTGTACATTGAGGGCAATGTACATCTTAAGTGTGGGGGTAAAAGTACGACTTTTGCATTATTCTCAAAATCTGGATTTAGTCTTGTTGAAAGTATTTTCTCATATTACTAATTAGGATGAAATTTCTTATGATGTATGATTTTTATTGATATGTTTTAGAGTAAGTCGAGTTAATTGTGCATTGATGGTTAAATCTGAAGGATACTAAAGAATCGAGCATATAAGTCTACTTTCTAAAAATTAAAAATTAATAGGTTGTTGAACTGAATTTGAGTATTACTTTGAAGTTTGAAATTTATAGGGATTGAGGTCAAAAACACCACATATTTTTTGTGAGATTTTAAGCCTTATAGAGCATATATTCTTTTTCGTGCTCACTTTATTGATTATGAGTGTGTCAACTTTGAACTGTTATTATAGAACTTGCCTCGTTTATACATGTCGAGACCACACTTTTGATTTGATATCTGAGAGATGATAAAGGCACCTAGGATTTAACCCACTTACTCCATAAAAAGCCTACCTTCACAAATTAACCCTAGTGAACCCCGTTGAATCCTAACAACCTTTTATTGACTCACCCACTAATATTAACCCAAAACCCTTTGTACTTGTTATCACCCTTTCTTTTGACTACCCTTTAATCGAGATTTGATTTGATTAAGTTACCAAATTATATTAGTTCAGTAGTTATATTTATCATTTATGATGTAATATCTTAGTTTGTTCTTAAAAAAAGAAGAAGAAGCTTAGAGCATTTAAAACTCCAATTGTTGAAGAAAAAGCTCGTATTAAAGTATTATCAAATTTCAAGTGATGAAAATACTCTTTATTATAGAGTAATTATCAATAGTAAGTATTATTAGTTTTCATTCGATGTAAATATCCATAATTAGTTCATTGTTTCTAGTTAGGAAAATTGTCAAGTTAGTCTCGATTCTAACCTTCTAATTCAGCCTTTATCCACACCTTTTAACCCAAGCCCCGTTACAACCCTGATTAAAGACCTTTTGATTTGTGTATCATCTCATATACAGTGGTGGAGATTTGATTTTCAGGTAAGCCTATGGGATTAACTTTTTAGGTTCGACTTATGAGTGCTTATTCTTGAACCTTAAACACTTCGAGTGATTTGAGTGAATCTTTTGTGAGGATGTCAATCCTTGTCGGTTTTGAATTAAAGGTAATTACTTAGATAAGGGGAGACACCTATGTTTTCGTATTACAAAGGTATGACTTATCGTAATTGAATCTTTAGGACTCTTTGAGTTTAACTATCCACGTATAAATTATCTATGAATTATGATGAGACATTGTCCATAGCAATTATGAATTATGGAAAGTTCGTTTTAATTGTAAGTTGAGAATTTTGCTTAAGGACAAGCAAAAGCTTAAGTGTGGGGTATTTGATAAACCGTAAAAGTAACATATTTTAATCCCAAATTTAGTATGCTTTTGGATGATTTATCCCTGATTTATGTAAAAAGGTGATCTTAATCGTTTCTTTTCATGTCTTATGCTCAGGAAAGCACCTAAGGATAAAAAGAACGTAAAACGGGCTTAAAACGGACCAAATTGGGCCAACCCAAGAAATCGACACAGCCTGGACTTCAAGCCACACGGCCATGCCTTTCCATTTACTTCACATGGCCATGCCACGATTTACACAGCCGTGCCCCAATTGACAGAATTGAGACACGGCCTGAAGATGACTTACACGGACGTGTGCCATGGGCGTACCCCTACCGCGAGAAAGAGCAATTTTACTCGAATTTGGATGCTTGGAGGCAAAGAAACACATTCCTAAGTCTACTTAAACATCCTAGGAGGAATTCTACTTGAATTAGATACTTAGGAGCCAAGTAAAGCATCTCAAAGCCTATATAAACACCCAAGGTAGCAACTAAAAAGGGAGTTCGGCAGAAGCCGAAATAGGACGACTTTTTGGCAGGGGCTTTTGCCGAAGCTTTCATCCTTTAGGGAATCACTTGAAGATAGGCAGTTGATCCATCTCAAGAAGCTGGAGCTCCATTCAAGATGGAGGATCTCTCCTTCAATTCCTTTAGAGGGTTTCAGGGATTTCTTATGTTTTGTTTTATCTTTTCTCTTGAGATGTTTTCCTATTTAGTTATGAACTAAACCCTTCAGATACCTGAAGGGGATGAAACCTATGATGGATTTTGTTATTTGATTTCTAAATTTATATGAGAAGTACTTAGTTTGTTCTTAATTATGTTGCTTAATTTAATCTGATGTGCTTAGGTGGAGAAGGAATAGACCCTGCCTAAGAGTAGATCTAGCATAATTGAGCGGAGTTGATCGGGAGCCTAGAGATAGGGTTACGAGATTTTGTTGGATTAGGGTGAAACCTAATATGGGAATCCATTGATCGATTTACTACTTCCTTAGGGGGTTATTATAAGAGAATGAGAGTTCCACTAATTAACCTAAGGTTAGGCGTTATTCGCTTTCGAGAGGGTTTAATATAGGTTAGGGAGTCTCACGGATCAAGCTAAGTAAAGAAATCATATGGTTTGGGGAATAAATAATAAGTGAAGTCATAGGTGGATTCTTCCTAAGGGTATCGTCTTCATCAACTTAGTTTTCCTAAAGTCTTCCTCCAATTCATTCTTTTGTCTTTGCATCTAGTTTATTTTTTCATTAGTTTCATAAACCAATCACTCTATATTTCAGGGTAAATAATAGAAAGAAAGTGAGTAGTAGTACTTTTAGGTTCCCTTGGGTTCGATAGGATATTCTTGCCTAAACTATACTACTGTTCGATAGGTGCACTTGCCTCTATCATTGTCATAGCTAGTCTACAGGTTTGATCATTCTTTTTATAAATTTTAAAAGTCGACTGTTTGACACAATCAGCCGTGTCCTTCCCGTGTCGATAAAAGTTTTACCTTTTGTCATACACGGCCATAAGAGTGCCAGTGTTTTGTCTCGTGGGCTCCACACAGCTATGGGTACGCCCGTGTGTAAGGCCGTGTGGTCTACGAAACTTGTGCTTTAATCTTATTGATGGCGTTAAGATGCTTAAAGTCAAAAGTATAATGTTTAGATAAATCATGTTAGTGCTTGGGTTGCCTCCCGAGAAGCGCTCGTTGTATAGTCTTAAGCTAGACTTTCCCTGTTTTCGATTCTAAAAGAAGGCTCATGGAGCATAAGCTCCTCTCTTATATCTCCAAAATCTGCACCATTATAAAATTTAAGTCGGTGACCATTTACCTTGAATGTGCCTTTAATGGGATGAGTTACCTAGATGGTGCCGTATGGAAAAATTGTTTTGATCATACATGGGCCTGACCATCTTGATTTCAGCTTTCCTGGAAATAGTTTAAGCCTTGAGTTGTATAGTAGGACCAGGTCCCCTACCTCGAACTGTTTTGATCTCTTGAGACTTGCATCGTGGCGTCGCTTTGTTGCTTCCTTGTATAGTTTTGAGTTTTCATAGGCTTCTGTTCTCCACTCGTCCAGCTCATTTATCTACATCATTCTTCTCTTTCCTGCAGTTCTAATATCAAAATTTAAAAACTTTATGGCCCAAAAAGCTTTGTGCTCTAACTCAAATGGTAAATAAAAGCTTTTTTCGTATACAAGTTTGTATGGGGATGTCCCTAGAGGTGTTTTAAAAGCTATTCTATATGCCCATAAAGAATCATCTACTCTAACTGCCCAATATTTTCTATTTGATTCAACCGTTTTTCCTAGAATGCGCTTAAGTTCTCAGTTTGCTACTTCAACTTGCCCGCTGGTTTGGGGGTGATATGTGGTAGCTGTCCTGTGGTATACTCCATATTTCTTTAGGACTCTTTCGAATTGGGTATTACAAAAATGTGTACCCCTATCACTAATGATAGCTCTTGGTGTGCCAAATCGGGAGAACAATTTTTTGAGAAATTTAACTACTACCCTGGCATCATTTGTAGGAAAAGCTTCCGCTTCAACCCATTTTGACATATAATCAACTGCCACTAGGATTTACTTGTTTCCAAATGAACTAGGGAATGGTCCCATAAAATCTATACCCCATAATCAAATATTTCACATGACAACATATATGTTTGAGGCATTTCATCATGTTTAGAAATATTACCTGTTCTTTGGCATCTATCACATGAGGCAACATACCTGTTGGCGTCTTTAAATAAAGTGGGCCAATAAAAACCTGATTCGAGTATTTTGTGTGCTGTCTTAATACTACTATAGTGTCCTCCTGAGGGTCCTGAATGGCAATGCTCCAGGATTTTACTTGTTTCCATTTTCGTAACGCATCTTCGAATTACCTGATCTGCACATATGCGGAAAAGAAAAGGATCTTCCCAAAAAAAAAGTTTTCACATCAACAAAGAATCGCTTCTTTTGGTGATGTGTTAATTTTCTTGGCAAGATATTAGCTGCTAAATAATTCACAATATTTGCAAACCGTGGTACCTCAGAATGTGTTATAGAAAAGAGTTGTTCTTTGGGAAATGAATCATTTATTTCACTTTCATTGAGATCTTTGGTGTGCGATTTTCAAGTCTAGACAGGTGATCCGCTGCAAGATTCTCGGCTCCCTTCTTATCTTATATTTCCAAGTCGAATTCCTATAAGAGTAAAATCCATCGTATGAGTCTAGGTTTTGCATCAGGTTTGTTTAAAAGATAACGAAGAGCTGAATGGTCAGTGTAAACGACAAGTTTAGACAATATCAAATACTATCTAAATTTGTCAAAAGTAAAAACTACAGCTAGCAATTCTTTCTCTGTAGTGGTGTAGTTTTCTTGTGCGGGTGTTAATGTTCTGCTAGCATAGTAAATTGGCTGAAAATGCTTGTTTCTTCGTTGTCCCAAAATCGTACCTACTGCAAAATCACTTGCATCACACATTAGTTCAAAGGGTAAGTTCCAATCAGGGGCAATTATAATCAGAGAATTTATTAATTTACCCTTAAGGACATTAAATGCATCTAAACATTCCTGATTGAAATTAAAAGGAACATCTTTTTCTAGTAAATTTGTCAAAGGCTTAGCTATTTTAGAAAAATCTTTAATAAATCTTCTATAAAACCCTACATGTCCTAAAAAGCTTCTAATAGCCTTAACTGAACTAGGGGGAGGTAATTTTTCTATAGTTTCAACCTTCGCTTTATCTACCTCAATCCCTTTACTAGAAATCTTATGTCCTAATACAATTCCTTCTCTAACCATAAAGTGACATTTTTCCCAATTCAAAATAAGGTTAGTTTCCTCACATCTCATTAGAACTCGTTTTAAATTTTAAGGCAAAGATTGAAAGAATTATCGAATACCGAGAAATCATCCATGAATACCTCCATGATATCTTTCACGAGTTCGTCAAAGATTGCCAACATGCAACGTTGAAAAGTAGCAAGATCATTACATAATCCAAAAGGCATTCTACGATAAGCAAATGTACCGTATGGACATGTAAATGTTGTCTTCTCTTAATCTTCTGGAGCTATGGGAATTTGGAAGTAGCCAGAGAGTCCGTCCAAGAAGCAGTAGTACATATGCCCAGATAGTCTTTCTAACATTTGATCTATGAAGGGTAGAGGGAAGTGATCTTTTCTGGTGTCATCATTGAGCTTTCTATAGTCTATAGAGACTCTCCATCTTATAACTGTTCTTGTGGGGATTAATTCATTCTTCTCATTAGGCACTATCGTCATACCTCCTTTCTTTGGAACTACCTACATAGGACTTACCCAAGGGCTGTCAGAAATAGGATAAATTATTCCTGCATCTAGAAGTTTAATTACCTTAGCTTTGACTACTTTTTTCATGTTGGGATTTAGCCATCTCTAGGGCTGCACACACGACTTGTATTCTTCTTCCATTAAAATTTTGTGGGTGCAGAACGAGGTACCCTTTATCTCAAATATTTTCCAAGCTATGGCTTTTTTATGTTCTCTTAGTACCTTTATCAACACCTCTTTTTCTTTAGGTTCTAGTTCTGAAGAGATAATTACCAGTAGCGTAGAATTGTCCTCAAGGAATGCATATTCTAAGTGTTTTGGTAATTGTTTCAATTCCAGACTAGGTGGCTCATCAATGGAGGATTTCTATTTTATTTCGTCATTGTTTTCAATGCTTTCTTCTTTCACTTGCCTGAATGACGATGTATTCAAATTCATCTCATCGCCTTTATCTTCTTCCCCCTCTTCTTGAGTCAGGCACAGTTCCATTGTGTCGTCATGTATAATTTCCTGCAATGAATTTTGAATGATATGATCAGTAGTATAAATAAAATAACAGGAATCATCTTGCTCTTTAGAATATCACATGGCATCATAAATTTGAAACATAA
Source organism: Gossypium rotundifolium (assembly GCA_025506655.1). Taxonomy (NCBI): domain Eukaryota; kingdom Viridiplantae; phylum Streptophyta; class Magnoliopsida; order Malvales; family Malvaceae; genus Gossypium; species Gossypium rotundifolium. Next base: position 133,012,713 of record CP106725.1, on the reverse strand, counting down.
TTTCTTCATCGCCTATAATGCAAGTTTACCATCACCTACATTAATAACGGCCTTAGCAGTGGCTAAAAAAGGACGTCGTAGAATTAAAGGAACATTAATGTCTTCTTCAATGTCTAACACAACAAAATCAACAGGGAAAATAAATTTATCAATTTTTACTAAAACATCTTCGATTATTCCTCTATGATATTTAATGGATCTATGGGCCAATTGAATACTCATCCTAGTGGGTTTTGGTTCCCCAATATCTAATTGTTTAAAAATTTTGTAAGGCATTAGATTAATACTGGCACCTAGATCAGCTAATGCTTTCTTAATATTTAGGCTACCAATTAAACAAGGAATAGTAAAGCTTCCTGGGCCTTTTAATTTGGTTGGTAACTTGTTTTGGAGGATGGCTGAGCATTCTTCATTAAGTTCCACCATCGATACTTCTTCAAGCTTCCTTTTATTCGTCAGGAGTTCCTTTAAGAATTTTGCATATTTCGGCATTTGTGAAATAGCTTCAATAAAAGGTAAGTTAATATGTATTTGTTTAAAAAGTTCAAGAAACTTACCGTATTGGGCATCTAGTTGTTCCATCTTTATCCTTGCTGGATATGGGATTGGTAGTTTAATTCCTTTGCGTACTGGATTTACATCCTCAACTCCCTCATCTATTGCTTTGTTATCTTCGTGTGGAATTTGTTTCTTTGATTCCACTAATTCTTTTCCACATCTTAGTGTAACTGCTTTCACCTGTTCTGTTTCTTTAGAAAAAATCTCTGCCCGTATTTCAAAGATCATCTTAGTGAGTAGTCCAATCGACTTAGTGAGCTCCCCGAATGACTCAATAAGTTCTTCAACTGACACTTGTTGATCTTTAAATGTTCTCTCAGTATCTTGGAAACAGTTTTCTGTGTCTGCCATGAATTTTGTTAGCATCTCCTCGAGGGTTGGCTTCTTCTATTACGGATATGGCTGATTTTGGAAATTTGAAAGAGGTTATTATCTTTGATTTCCTTGAATTCCTTGGCCTCCACATGAAAAATTTGGGTGGTTCCTCCAACCTGGATTGTAAGTGTTACTATAAGGATTGTTATTAGATCTGAAATTATTACCTATATAGTTTGTCTATTCGCTCTCTGTGTCCGATTGGTAGGGTGGATAATTAGGATTCACCACAGTTCCACTTGCGTTGCATTGCATGACTGGGTGTGCCTGCGAAGAACATAAACTGTCAAGCTTTTTATTCATCATCTGATCGTGTCAAACAGTTGAGTTTTAATATTTATAAAAGAATGATCGAACCTGCAGACTAACTATGACAGCGATAAAGGCAAGTTCACCTATCGAACAATAGTATAGTTTAGGCAAGAATACCTTATCGAACCCAAGGGAACCTAAAAGTACTACTACTCACTTTCTTTCTATTATTTAGCCTGAAATATGGAGTGATTTATTTATGAAACTAATGAAAAACTAAACTAGATGTAAAGACAAAAGAATGAATTGGAAAAAGACTTTAGGAAAACTCAGTTGATGAAGACGATACCCTCAGAAAGAATCCACCTATGACTTCACTTATTATTTATTCCCCAAACCATATGATTTCTTTACTTAGCTTGATCCGTGAGACTCCCTAACCTATATTAAACCCTCTCTCGAGGCGAATAATGTCTAACCTTAGGTTAATTAGTGGATCTTTCGTTCTCTTATAATAACCCCCTAAGAAAGCAGTAAATCAATCAATGGATTTCCATATTAGATTTCACCCTAATCTGACAAAATCTCGTAACACTATATCAAGGCACCCGATCAACTCCGCTCAATTATGCTAGATCTACTCTTAGGAAGGGTCTATTCCTCCTCTACGTAAGCACATCAGATTAAATTAAGCAACATAATTAAGAACAAACTAAGTACTTATCATATAATTTAGAAATCAAATAACAAAATCCATCATAGGTTTCATCCCCTTCAGGTATCTGAAGGGTTTAGTTCATAACTAAATAGGAAAACATCTCAAGAGAAAAGATAAAACAAAACATAAGAAATCCCTAAAACCCCCTGAAGGAATTGAAGAGGAGATCCCCCTTCTTGAGTATAACTCCGGCTTATTGAGATCGATCAACTGGCTATCTTCAAGTGATTCCTTAAAAGATGAAAGCTTCGGCAAAAGCCTCTACCAAAAAGCTGTCATGTTCAATGTCTACCTTGGGTTGTTTATATAGGCTTTTGAGATGCTTTACTTGGCTCCTAAGTACCTCTTTCAAGTAGAATTACTATTAGGGTGTTTAAGTAGACTTAGGAGTATGTTTCTTTGGCTTCAAGCATCAAATTTTGAGTGAAATTGCTCATTCTCGCGGTAGGGGCACGCCCATGGCACACGCCCGTGTCAGGCCCGTGCCTTGATTCTGTCGTTTTGGGCATGGCCGTGGCACGGCTGTGTGAGTTGGGATTTAGGTCGTGCTTCAAGTTTGTCGATTGGGACACGGCCGTGCAATTCACTTGACATGCCCATGTGTGGTAATGAGGTGATGCGCAGCCGTGCAACTCGTGAGTTAGGCCGTGCTCTAGGTAGTCGGCGGGACACGACTGTGCAGGATTTGTGCCAGGCCGTATTGATTTCTTGCTAAGGCCCATTTGCTCCGTTTTAAGCCCGTTTTGTGTTCTTTTTATCCTCGGGTGCTTTCTTGAGTATATGACATGAAAAGAAAGGATTACAAGCACCTTTTTATATAAATTAAGGGCTAAATCATCAAAAAGCAGACTAAATGTGGGATTAAAATATGTTACTTTTATGGTTTATCAAATACCCCCACACTTAAGCTTTTGCTTGTCCTCAAGAAAAATTCTCAACTTATAATTAAAACGAACTTTCCATAATTCATAATTCCTATCTACGATGTCTCATCATAATTCATAGATAATTTATACATGGATAATTCAACTCAAAGAACCCTAAAGATTCAATCAAGATAAGTCATACCTTTGTAGTACGAAAACATAGGTGTCTCCCCTTATCTAAGTCATTACCTTTAATTCAAAACTGACAAGGATTGACATCCTCACTAAAGATTCACTCAAATCACTAAAAGGTGTTTAAGGTTCATAATAAGGCACTCAAGAGTCGAACCTAAAAGTTAATCCCATAGGCTTGCTAAAATCAAATCTCCACCATCAGATATGAGATGATACAGATCAAAAGGTCTTTATCAGGGTTGTAACGGGGCTAAGGTTAAGGGTGTGGATACAGGCTGAATTAGAAGGTTAGAATCAAGGCTAACTTGACTAATTACCTAATCTAAAAAACAATGAACTGAATATGAATATTTACATCAAATGAAAACTAATAATACCACTATTGATAATTACTCTATAATTACGAGTATTTTCCTCACTTGAAATTTGATAATACTTTAATATGAGCTTTTTCTTCAACAATTGGAGTTTAAATGCTCTAAGCTCTTTTGTATACTACTAATATTGAATAAACTTGGATCTTTTTTATTAAGAACAAACTAAGTTATTACATCATAAATGATAAATGTAACTCTTGAACTAATATAATTTGGTAACTTAATCAAATCAAACCTCGATTAAAGGGTAGTCAAAAGAATGGTGATAACAAATACAAAGGGTTTTGAGTAATATTAACTGTAAATCAATAAAAGGGTTGTTAGGATCAAAGGGGTTAGCTAGGGTTAATCATGAAGGTGGGCTTTTAGTGGATTGAATGGGTTAAAACCTAGGTGCCTTTATCATCTCAGTATATAAAATCATGAATGTGGTTTTGACATGTATAAACGAGGCAAGATCTAGAATAACAATTCAAATTTGACACACTCATAATCAATAAAGTGAGCACGAAAAAGAATATGTGCTTTATAAGGCTCAAAATCTCACAAAAAATATGGGTGTTTTGACATCAATCCCTATAAATTTTGAACTTCAAGGTGATACTCAAATTCGGTTCAACAACCTATCAATTTTAATTTTTAGAAAGTAGACTTATCATGCTCGATTCTCTAGTATTCTTCAAATTTAATCATCAGTGCACAATGAACTATGACTTATTCAAAGACATATCAATAAAAATCATAAATCATTAGAATTTTCACCCTAATTAGTAATATGAGAAAAATACTTAAGATCGAGACTAAAATTTAGGATTTTGAGAACAATGAAAAATTAGGCATTAATTTGAAAATTATGCAAAAAGTTAGGCACTTTTATCCCCCCACACTTAAGATGTACATTGCCCTCAATATACAAAGATAAATAATGACAGTAATGGGATAAATCAAAAGAGAAGGGAGAAAGTGACACTTCCCTAATTTTGGATGATTCCTAGCGTCTTTGGTGGCGGTGATGGTGTTTTCTATGGGCTTGGTGGTGTGGCTACCAAAAAGCAATTTGCTAGATGAAGAAATTGGGTAGCCTGCGAAGATATAGCCAAGAGATCTAGAGAAATAATAATAATATACTAATAATACAATTAAAGACTAAGAAAATAAAGAGAATGAGACTAAGAAGAAAACTAAAATTTAAAGAAAAGACTAATGGACTAAGGAGTCCTTATTAGCAGATGGTTCGTGAGGTGGGTATGATTTCGAAGGCTGCGGAGTGTTGGTGATGGTGGAAGTGGCGTGATTTCATAGCAGCCTTTAGAACCTAAAACTAAGAAACTAATATGAAATAAATTAAATTAAGCAGAAGAGAAGTATAGATAAGGAAAATAAAGGAGAGGAGAAAAGAAAAATAGAACTTAAAAGGTTTTGAAGCCCTTGGCGTGTCAATTAGCTGAAGCTATCGGTATGGACTCATGTTGAGGTCTCCTCTAAGGAGACGATGCTTACCTTCTTATGTTTCTTCAGCATGATTTTTTTGTGTTCGCTCAAGAGTCTTGGACCTTTTCTATGAACAGAGAGAAAAATTTAAAAGAAAAGAAGGAAGAAAGAAGATGGGAAAAAGGGTGGGCTATGGGGATTTAAATAAGATTTCAAATCTGGCACGTTTCCACGCCCATGTACCGAGGGTGTGTCAATTCACACGGCCGCATCGCACGGCCGTGTTGTGGAGTGTGTTGTTCTTCCATGCCCGTTTGTCGTTTGGCACTCCCGCTCCTAAAAGGCCAGCATGTGAGCACGGATGCAATGCATAGGCGTGGTTTGCCCGTGCTCAATAAGTCAGTATCTTAGCACGGTCGTAAGGCACAACCGTGCTATTTTGTAGGTGCCCGTGGTGTGGGTGGTTGGATCCGTGACGTTGGGGGGTGGGTGGACTGACTTGCACGGCTCTGCTCTGTCAGTGCGGTGGTTTCGGTGGTCCACACGGCCACGGGCACGATCGTGTGTAAGGCCATGTGCCTTAGAAATCTACATTTTGTGTTAGTTTAAATGTTGAGAGAAGAGAGAAGGAAAAAAAAGAAAATAAATTTGAAAGTAAACAGTGTTAGTGCTCGGGTTGCCTCCCGAAAAGCGCTCGTTTAAAGTCTTAAGCTAGACTGTAACATCCCAAAAATGGGGTTATTTGGAATTTAATCATTTTTCTTATGTATGAACTGTTGAGATATTATTTATGGAATAATAGAGTTTAATTAAGGCTTTGAGTGTACGGTTTGGTAGAAAATCTCAGTTTGTAACTTTAAAGGTAGGGAGCCTTAGCGAGGGGTGTTATAAGAATAAATAAGGAAATATCGACATAAAATAAGCTTAGAATAAGTGGCAAGGGAGGGCCACTTGGGAGCTACACTTGACGCCATCAAGAACAAGGGAGAGCCTTGGTTGAGTCACAATTCTCCTTTTTCTTTCATGTTTTGGGCGGCATGGGGGAGAGTTTCTCCTCTCTTTAAACTCTTATTATTATTTATTTATTGGTGATAAATAATAAGTTAAAGGAAGGATAATAGGGATTTTATTTTAAGGATAATAGGGATATCACATGGATTATTAAGAGATTATTACTTATTATTAGAAATTAAATCATATTAGTTTGAATTAAACTAAATGGGTGGCCTAGAGTGAATTAAGGAAGTAAGATGAATCTTGGACTCCTTGTTGAGGAGGAGTGGGCTGACAAGGACTTGTGGAAGAGGGGAGTGCCAAATTCCCTATAGGCACATTCTCCATCTTTTGTTTTCTTTCTTCCAAAATTTCAAGTAGCCAAATTCCCATTCTTGATTTTCCCTTTTTTTTCTCAAACTCTTAAAAACGGGAAAAAAACAACATTCTCCTTGCCGAAATTTCCATCCTCAAATCTTCTTTCTCTCATTTCCTATTAGCCGAATCAACTATTCCCTTTACCTTTCTTCTTTTTCCTCACTAAAAGTCCAGCCTTATTTAGGCAGCCATAGCCGAATCTAATTCCTATCAAAGTGCCGAAATTCCTTCTCTTTACATTAAACTTTACTTGGCCGAATAACTCCTTGGAAGTGCTGACTTTCTCTTCTCCTATTTGCTCACCTTGGCCGAATGGTATAAGTGGCATAGGCACATCGGGATTTCGCTAGGTGATCAATCAATTGTATGGTAAGTAGAGTTGGCCGAATGCCTATGCTCCCTTTTTCCCTATCTTTGTCGATTTTTACAAGGTACTAAGTATCTGTTTTGGAAACCGAATCTATCTAGGTGTTCTGGGATTTTGGAGATCGTCAACTAAGTTCCATTCGTGACCAATCAAGTGGTAAGAATCGGTTTTCATGGGTTTAGTTTGCAAGTATTTAAAAGCCGAAGGCTACTAACTTATTGAGTCCGATTTTAGGGTGGTGAAGCAAAAGGTTGATACTCAAGACTTTGGGTAAGGATTCGGGTTCAAAGGAGAACCCTTTAAATTATTTAATTTGGCGAATAGGCCATAGGGCTAATCCATGGTTGGTCGAATGTAGGTACAAAGAGATCTAAGGTGGTCGACTCCTTTATTCGGGATTTAGATCACTCGGTGGTGACAGTGTGTACATACACATATAATTTATTAATATGCTGATTGTTGTGAATGCTATCTTGGTTTTATGTAGCATTGGATAATGTGCCTAGCAGTATAGTTGGCAATTCGGGTAAGTCCACGAAAATGTGTATTTGTCACTTGATGCTTTTGGTAAGCATAATGTATTGATGCATGAGATTTAAGCATGTGATGGCATGAAATATATATGTATATATGATTGATGTGGGATTAGTGAGTGGAGGGCGGTATTATTGTGCCGACGGGCACCAAGTGTTTTGGTAACACACCGTGACTACGGTCACCGGAGGTTTGGTACCTCGGAGGTTTGGCACCTCATAGCGACTTGTCCCTGTGGTTAACACCACCGTGGGTTGGCCCCACTTGAGATATGGGATCGTGCGCGGTGATTTGGTATCACACGATGGGTTGGCCCCATCAAATGATCTGTGTCTCTGGACACGGTGTTTTGGTAACACATTGTGACTATATGTCACCGTGGTTTGGCACCACCGGTGGTTTGGTACCACAACGGGGTGAACAATGGCGTTTGGATGGCTAGGTCGGAATTAAATATTACGCATATTAATTGTTATGTGTTGTGTATGGAAAATGTTTTAAAAGCGGGGAAGGGTTACATCTTGAGTCTTGGTGACTCACCTTCTCCATTATTTTTTTCGTGATGCTTAGATCGCGGACATGGGCCGGAGGGACTTGAGGAGGCCATGCGGTGGATTTAAAATTAAATGAACTTTAATTTTAGTTATTTTAAATTTTGTTATTGGGTTGTTTTATTTTGGATGTAATAAGGCCTCATTATACTTTACTTTAGTTACTTTCTTATATGTTGGATATTTTTTTTACTATAAATTTGAACCACACGTTTTCTAAATTATCACGAAAATGTTTTATCGTGCCATCGAGCACATCCTCAAGTTTGTATAATAACTTGACTTAAGTAAATTTTAATTTGGATTGAGTATGATTTCGACAAGCTAGCTTAAAACGAGAAGTTTTCAATAAATCTTAAATTGGTTTTAAAATGGGTTTCAAAAAAAATTTTTCTCCGTGAATGTGACCCATATTCGGTCCTAACGTTTGGTAGGGTTTGAAATTATTACAAATTGATATCAAAGCCAGTTCAAAACTTCATTTGTGGGGCCCAAGGCCCAAAAATGTTTTAGTAGGCCTTATTAATTGATTTTGGGTTTTAAGCGGCATGGCCGAGTCTCCCAACACCGATCCGCCTGTAAGTACATCTAAATCTCTTGTGAATTATATTACGTAGAAGGGTAGGAAGCATGGAGCGTAGATAGACTTATAGAACTTGAACCCTAGGATTAGATTACTCAAACACACAAGCGAACAACCTATGACTTAGTCATTTGAGCTAGGTGTGGTAACCCCTGACGCATGTCTAGGATTGGATCCCAAGAGCACAGTTTTAAGCGATCAAGTGACTCACCACCTCTTGCAGAATCCTACAGTGCGTAGCTTGGGTTCACCCTAACCTGGAGGCTCGATGGTGTGGTAACCTCTGTCGCATGTCTAGAAAGGTTGGTGGGAGCTTGGTATTTAGCGGTCCGTGTGACTCACCTCCTCCACCTGAAACACGCACAGTGCGTAGCTTGGGTTCACCACGACTAAGAGGGCTCGGTCATAGGCTAAACATAATGACTAAAACCCGAAAGGGAATTAGCCTTGATTTTGAAAAAAGAATGAAACAACAAAACTTGGTTTTAAAACTTTTCAAATCACTCCTTCAAAAGTAAGAACAACTCTTTTTACAATGTTTTCCCCGAAAAGTTCGATTAGTGGAAAATTACGAAAATGCCCTTGGGGTAAAATTACTAAAATACCCTTGGTCCATAAAACATCAACTCAATGATTTTGTCCAAAATTTTAACTACTTCTCCAATATTCAACTCACTTTGGAAATCCTCAATGAAACACTTTGGTTTTGGAAAAATTACAAAAGCCTCAACTTATAAAATTACCAAAAGCGACCACGAGTACAAAATTTTTGCAACATCACCGTTTTAAGAAAGGAAAATTCTCAAAAGGGACCCTCGGGGTTTTGCAATTACTAAAACACCCTTGATTTACAAAATTACAAAATTACCCCGAAGGACAAAATTACCAAAATACCCCGGATTTGAAATAATGCCATAACTTCAAACCTTATCAATTTTTTATAATACCCTCCAAAGTTGGGAATTGCAAAATAACCTACTTTACTAAAGTTTTAAAATCTCTTTTATTACGAAAATACCCACAGAGGAAAAAGACGAAAATACCCCAGGTTAGAAATGGGCGAAATGTTCAAGAGCGAATAGGTATGGAAAGTATTAAGGAATGGATGTAAGAACTTCTTTGTGTGAACTAGGATGAAGATGAAGCCTTGTTTACGGAAGAATCTCTAACTAAAATTTCTTCATAAAATTTCTTCATGAGTAATGAAGTGGAACAAACGCTAATACATAAAATTTCTCTTAATCAGTTAAAAGCGCGAGAGATAGAATGAGTTCTAGAGGGCGTGGGCCTGCGTGGATGCGGTAGGGTAGGATGATTTATCAACCCGTCAGTCGGGACAAGGTTACGAAAATGATGTACCACCGCCACCACCACCTCCGACTTTTGGAGCGGAGGAGGCGAGATCGGGAGCGGGAGGAGGCGATGCTCATGGCGGTGTTGCGAGTCCTCGAATTGGTGGTGGGGCTAGTGGAAATTTGGGAGCTCAAAATCTGCTCCCGAGCGAATTGGTCCAACAGAGCCGAGGTGTTCCGGTGTGTCGAGTGGCACCAGTGTAGCGAATCTTGGCTAGAGTCAACTGAAAGGGTCATGGATGATCTTGACTGACCGAGGAGAAAAAAGCGAAAGGGTCAGACGCTTCTAAAGGATGAAGCGTGTCGGTGGTGGTGACGATTCGAGATGGTGCTACTGGCGGATGATTTGACTTGGGATTATTTCAAAACCGCCTATCGAGAAGAAGTATGTGGGCACCGTTATCTGATGCTCGAGAGGAAAGCCTTTACGGGGTTAGTACAAGGAGCTAAGTCGATGGCGAAATATGAGGTGGAGTTTTTAAGGCCGAGTAGGTATGCTAGGGGTATCGTGGCTCTTGAACACGAGCGTAATGTCCGCTTTGAGGACGGACTCAGAGATGATTTGAGGTTCTTGATTGCCCATGACAAGTTCGTGAGTTTTCATCTCTTGTGGAAAAGGCTAAGGTAGCCGAGGAGATCAAGGAGGTGTGAGATGTAATTATAGTAGGAATAATCAAAAGAGAGGATTTGGGTCGGTTGGATCCGATGGTAATGATCGAAAGAAGGCTAGGCGAGTGGGCCGTCAGTGACAGGCCGTAGCTACTAATCGAGACCGGCCAAAGGTAATCGTGGGAAGTCCCATTGGGGAGGTTGTTCGACCGCGATAGAGGATGTTTTGAGTGTGGGTCTTTAGAGCATCGGTCGAGATTGTCCCGAGCGAGCTCGAAATCGGCCGAAGAAGCGTAACCGTACCAGGATAGAAATGTGGGACCGCAGAGGGTCGTGGTAATGGCAGAGGAAGCAACGGTCCTAACAAAGGTCGTGGAACTGAGGCAGGTTCAGGCAACACGAGGCTAAGCGGCTGGCTTAGTCTATGCAAGGCGTCATGAGGAGGTGACGCACCGGATGTCATAACCGATGCGTTTCGATTTTGGTCTTCCTTATTATGCATTAATCGATGTGGGTTCTACGTATTCATACGTAGCAAGTAGTGTGGTAGAGACTTTGAACCTAGACTCGAGGCTCGCTGCTAGGAGATGACTCTGATTAGTCCGTTAGGTCACTCTGTAGTGGTAGACAAACTTTATAGAGGCGTACCCTAGAACTCCAGGGGTAGTATTTGTGGTGATCGATGGAACTACCGTTTGGGGAGTTCGATTTGATCCTTGAATGGATTGGTGGTTAGGTACCAGTGAAGTTGGATTGCTTTGCTAAGCGCATGGTTCTCCAAACGATCAAGGGAATGAAGTAGTTATGATTGGTAATCGAAGGAATTACTTGTCCAACGTGGTGTCTCGCTTTGAAGGTTGAGAAGATGGTCAAGAAGGGTTGTAAGCGTTCTTGGTTCAAATCGTGCTTTGGAAGCTAAGGAGTCGATGGTTGGAAAGGTCCGAACGGTTGGGGAATTTCTTGATGTGTTCCCGGAAGAACTTAAGGTGCGCCTCCGGATCGGGAAGTCGAATTGATATAGACTTGCTACCCTGAGCGGCACACATGTCTATAGCACCTTACCGAATGGCACCAAAGGAATTGGTGGGTGAAGGCTCAAATTCGAGAGCTCTGGATAAAGGGTTTATTCGACCTAGTATATCTCCGTGGGGGCTTTGTATTGTTTGTCAAGAAGAAGGGCGGTTCTATCGAATGTGCATCGATTCTGCGTCGAGTTAAACAAGTTAACGATCAAAACAAGTACCGTTACCTCGGATCGATGACTTGTTTGACCAATTGAAGGTGCGTCGGTGTTTTCGAAGATAGACCTTAGGTCGGGTTACCATCAACTTAAGGTGAAGGGGGCCGATGTTCACAAGACGGCTTTTCAAACTCGGTATGGGCATTACGAGTTTCTAGTGATGCCATTCAGATTGACCAATGCACCGGCGGCGTTCATGGACTTAATGAATAGAGTATTTCAACAGTACCTAGACCAATTCGTCGTGGTGTTCATAGACGACATTTTGGTCTACTCAAAGACGGAGGAGGAGCACGACAAGCATTTACGGATAGTCCTACAAGTGTTGAGGGAAAATAGCTTGTATGCCAAATTCGATGAAGTGCAAATTTTGGTGAGGGAGGTGGCTTTCTTAGGTCACGTAGTGTCGGCGGAAGGATTAGAGTGGATCCCATAAGATTGAGCGGTGTTGGAGTGGAAACCGCCTAGGTCGGTGGCGAGAATCTGAAGTTTTCGGGCTTAGCGAGGTATTATCGGAGATTTGTGGAAGGGTTCTCTCGATCGCAGCTGCCGTTGACTAAGTTGCTAAGGAAAGGTGTTCCATTTGTATGGTTGGAGAAGCAAAAGAAAGTTTTGATAAGTCGAGAAGATTCGATGAAGCTCGGTTTTAGTACAACCCGAGGTGGAAATTATTCACGATCTATTGTGATGCATCTCACACTTGGTTTGGGGTGTGTGTTGATGCGAGATGGGAAGGTAGTAGCCTATCGTCCGTCACCGAGACCGCATGAGGTTAACTATCCAACTCACGACACAGAGTTAGCGGCAGATTGTCTTCGCTCAAAGATATGGAGACATTATCTTTATGGGGAGAAGTCGGTAATTTACACGGACCACAAAAGTTTGAGGTATCTTCTGACTCAGAAGGATCTGAATCTGAGACAGCGCCGATGGATTGAACTGTTAAAGGATTACGACTGTACCATCGAATATCATCCGGGAAAGGCTAATGTGGTGGCTGACGTGTTGAGCCGGAAGGTTGTGGCGGACTTAAGAGCAATGTTTGCTCAGTTGAGCCTTTATGACAATGGAAGCCTTTTGGCAGAGCTTCAAGTTAAGCCAACATGGATCGAGGAAATCAAGGACAAACAGTTAGTGGATGAAGGGTTAAATGCGAAGAGAATGCAAGTTCAGGATGGTGGTTTAGAAGGGTATAGTGTGACTGATGATGGTGTGTTATGTTTTCAAGGTCGGCCCTGTATGCCGAAGGATATGGAGTTGAGGTGGAAAATTCTCCATGATGCACATAGTAGCCCATACGCTATGCATCCGGAGGAAGCAAGATGTATGGAGATCTCACGAAACATTACAGTGGCGGGTTAAGCGTGAGATAACGGAATTAGTAGGGAAGTGTTTGGCGTGTCGGCGAGTTAAGTGAACACCGATTACCATCGGGCTACTTCAGCCGGTAAAGATTCCTCAATGGAAATGGGAGAGGATCACTATGGATTTCGTCGATGGTCTACCCCTTACACCCAAAGAAGAAGGATGCGGTTTGGGTGATCGTGAGCCGTCGACTAAATCACTCACTTCATCTGGGTGAGAATGGACTACTCACTCGAAGCTAGCAAAGTTGTATGTGGCGAGATAGTCGATTGCATGGTGTGCCCGTGTCGATTATCTCGAGATAGGGACTCAAGGTTCACTTCGAGGTTTTGGAAAGCATTACATCAAGCGTTAGTGCGCGATTGGATTCAACCATGACTTTCCATCCCGGTCAGACGGGCAATCCGAAAGGGTCATCTGATCTTAGAAGATATCTTTGAGGGTTGTGTCTTGGAATTTCGAGGTAGTTGGGAGGAATTCTTACCTCTAGCCGAGTTCGCCTACAACAATAGCTACCAAGCGAGTATTCGATGGCACCATCGGAATCCTTGATGGATTTTAAATGCCGAACTCCGACGTGTTGGATGAGTTGGGAGAACGACAAGTGTTGGGTCCAGATTGGTAACGAGATCAAGACAAAGTCAAGGTGATTGGTCTCGTCTCAAGGAAGCATCGAGATAGGCGTAAGTCTTATCTTGATCTCAAACGCAAGGAAATGGAGTATCTTTGTGGAGATAAGGTCTTCTGAAGGTATCGCCTTGGAAGAAGGTACTAAGATTTGGGCGAAAAGGAAGGCGAGCCCAAGATTCATTGGCCCTGATCTTGATCAGCGAGTAGGACCGGTAGCTTATCACCGAGCTACCGTGAGTTAAGTCGATACATGACGTCTTCCACGTGTCAATCTTTGAGGCAGTGTCGGTCGATCCATCACACGTGGTACCGTGATGAAATTGAGGTCAACTCGGACTTATCTTTTGAGGAAGAACCGGTTCGATCTTGGATAGAGATATAAAGGTTCTACGTGGGAAGACGATGCCTTAGTGAAAGTCTTTGTGGCGGAACCATGGTGTGGAAGAAGCTACGTGGGAACACGAGGATGTGATCTGGCGGCAATACCCTCATCATTTTTAGTTATGTAATTTGGACTAAATTTATTTTAAGGGGTAGAATCTGTAACATCCCAAAAATGGGGTTATTTGGAATTTAATCATTTTTCTTATGTATGAACTGTTGAGATATTATTTATGGAATAATAGAGTTTAATTAAGGCTTTGAGTGTGCACGGTTTGGTAGAAAATCTCAGTTTGTAACTTTAAAGGTAGGGAGCCTTAGCAGGGGGGTATTATAAGAATAAATAAGGAAATATCTGACATAAAATAAGCTTAGAATAAGTGGCAAAGGGAGGGCCACTTGGGAGCTACACTTGACGCCATCAAGAACAAGGGAGAGCCTTGGTTCGAGTCACAATTCTCCCCTTTTTCTTTCATGTTTTGGACGGCATGGGGGGGAGAGTTTCTCCTTTCTTTAAACTCTTATTATTATTTATTTATTGGTGATAAATAATAAGTTAAAGGAAGGATAATAGGGGATTTTATTTTAAGGATAATAGGGGATATCACATGGATTATTAAGAGATTATTACTTATTATTAGAAATTAAATCATATTAGTTTGAATTAAACTAAATGGGTGGCCTAGAGTGAATTAAGGAAGTAAGATGAATCTTGGACTCCTTGTTGAGGAGGAGTGGACGGCAAGGACTTGTGGAAGAGGGCGGTCTTAAATTCCTATAGGCACATTCTCCATCTTTTGTTTTCTTTCTTCCAAAATTTCAAGTAGCCAAATTCCCATTCTTGATTTTCCCTTTTTTTTCTCAAACTCTTAAAAACGGGAAAAAAACAACATTCTCCTTGCCGAAATTTCCATCCTCAAATCTTCTTTCTCTTATTTCCTATTAGTCGAATCAACTATTCCCTTTACCTTTCTTCTTTTTCCTCACTAAAAGTCCAGCCTTATTTAGGCATCCATAGCCGAATCTAATTCCTATCAAAGTGCCAAAATTCTTTCTCTTTACATTAAACTTTACTTGGCCGAATAACTCCCTTGGAAGTGCTGACTTTCTCTTCTCCTATTTGCTCACCTTGGCCGAATGGTATAAGTGGCATAGGCACATCGGATTTCGCTAGGTGATCAATCAATTGTATGGTAAGTAGAGTTGGCCGAATGCCTATGCTCCCTTTTTCCTATCTTTGTCGATTTTTACAAGGTACTAAGTTTACATTTTGGAAACCGAATCTATCTAGGTGTTCGGGATTTTGGAGATCGTCAACTAAGTTCCATTCGTGACCAATCAAGTGGTAAGAATCGGTTTTCATGGGTTTAGTTTGCAAGTATTTAAAAGCGAAGGCTACTAACTTATTGAGTGCCGATTTTAGGGTGGTGAAGCAAAGGTTGATACTCAAGACTTTCGGTAAGGATTAGGGTTCAAAAGGAGAACCCTTTAAATTATTTAATTTGGCGAATAGGCCATAGGGCTAATCCATGGTTGGTCAATGTAGGTACAAAGAGATCTAAGGTGGTGGAATCCTTTATTCTGGATTTAGATCACTCGGTGGTGACAGTGTGTACATACACACATATAATTTATTAATATCTTGATTGTTGTGAATGCTATCTTGGTTTTATGTAGCATTGGATAATGTGCCACAACAGTATAGTTGGCAATTCGGTAAGTCCACGAAAATGTGTATTTGTCACTTGATGCTTTTGGTAAGCATAATGTATTGATGCATGAGATTTAAGCATGTGATGGCATGAAATATATATGTATATATGATTGATGTGGGATTAGTGAGTGGAGGCGGTATTATTGTGCCGACGGGCACCAAGTGTTTTAGTAACACACCGTGACTACGGTCACCGAGGTTTGGTACCTCGGAGGTTTGGCACCTCATAGCGAATTGTCCCTGTGGTTAACACCACCGTGGGTTGGCCCCACTTGAGATATGGGATCGTCTGCGCTGATTTGGTATCACACGATGGGTTGGCCCCATCAAATGATCTCGTGTCTCACGGACACCAGTGTTTTGGTAACACATTGTGACTATATGTCACCGGTGGTTTGGCACCACCGGTGGTTTGGTACCACAACAGGGTGAACAATGGCGTTTGGATGGCTAGGTTGGGAATTAAATATTACGCATATTAATTGTTATGTGTTGTGTATGAAAAATGTTTTAAAACGGGGAAGGGTTACATCTCGAGTCTTGGTGACTCACCTTCTCCATTATTTTTTTCAGTGATGCTTAGATCGCGGACATGGGCCGGAGGGACTTGAGGAGGCCATGCGGTGGATTTAAAATTAAATGAACTTTAATTTTAGTTATTTTAAATTTTGTTATTGGGTTGTTTTATTTTGGATGTAATAAGGCCTCATTATACTTTACTTTAGTTACTTTCTTATATGTTGGATATTTTTTTTTTACTATAAATTTGAACCACACGTTTTTCTAAATTATCACGAAAAATGTTTTATCGTGCCATCGGGCACATCTGAAGTTTGTATAATAACTTGACTTAAGTAAATTTTCGAATTTGGATTAAGTATGATTTCGACAAGCTAGCTTAAAACGAGAAGTTTTCAATAAATCTTAAATTGGTTTTAAAATGGGTTTCAAAAAAAAAAAAATTTTCTCCGTAACGACCCATATTCGGTCCTAACGTTTGGTAGGGTTTGGTGTTACATAAACATCCTTGACTTTAAAAATTTTAGGGAGGTTTAAAGGTTTGAATATTTTCCTTTTTGCTGACAGTTTTATTTTTGTGACAAAGTTTAGGTCGAGAAGCGTTTACCTTGAAATTGTCGAATATTGGATTGCTTACCTCGACTATTTCGTGTGGGAAAATATCGTGTACCGAAGGAGTATTTCTTCCTTTTCTTGGTCTCATTGAAGTGATGTGAGGATCAACTTTGTCTAACAGCACCTGGTCTCCTATTTTAGAGTGATTTGATGTCCCTATGAGCTCTTCTGGTGGTTCCTTTGGTTTTACTTCGTGTGGATCCGGCTTTCTTTGATGTGTATCTTTTGCTTCTTCTAAATTGTCGATCTTACGGTTTTGTTTCTGGCGTGATTCTTCTGTGACGACTTAGGGGCTATGAGTTGGCTCAGGTTTGATGTATTGTGATGTTTCCTGCGCTGAAGGTTGAACAATTTGGTTATCTATTGAAATGAATTTCTTACCTTCATCTTCTGTTGTTTTGGCTAAGTCGAGAGCTTGAAGATTGATCGATTCTTCTCCTACACGAAGTATGAGTTCTCCTGTGGCAACATCAATTTTAGTCTTGGCAGTTGCAAGAAAAGGTCTTCCTAAAATTAAAGGGATTGAATTTTCCTCATCCATGTCTAAAACAACAAAATCTACTGGGAAAACAAATTTATCGATTTTTACTAAAACTTCTTCAATAATGCCCCTAGGAATTCTAATAGTTTTATCAGCTAGTTGAATACTCATCCTAGTTTGTTTGAGCTTCCCTAGACCTAGTCGTTTAAATAGTGCATAAGGCATGACATTTATACTTGCCCCTAAATCAGCTAACGCATTATCAATAGTGAAACTACCAATTAAACATGGAATCGTAAAACTCCCTGGATCTTTTAGTTTTTGTGGTAGTCTATTTTGTAACATTGCTGAGCATGTTGCGTTTAGTTCCACATGGTGCTCTTCATCTATTTTGCGTTTGTTCATCAAGAGCTGTCTTAAAAATCTCCTTGAGTCGGGCATCTAAAAAAGAGCTTTAAGAAGAGGTAAGTTAATATGTAATTTCTTTAAAAGTTTTAGAAACTTACCGAATTGTTCCTCTGAATCATCCTTTTTCAATGATTCGGGATAAGGTATGCGAGGTTGGTATTCTTTGATTACCGATTTTGGCCTCTCTTGTGCTACCTCTATTTTACCTTTTTCTTCCTTGGTTTCTTATACTGAGGTGGGCTTGTCTACCTTTGTACCCTCTTGAGCTGTGATGGCTTGGATCTGCTCTTTTGGGTTTATTTTTGTGTTGCTTGGTAGACGTCCTTGTTGATGTTCAGAAATCAGCTTTGAAATATGTCCCACTGACCTAGTAAGTTCTCCAACTTGATTCTCGATCCCTTTGATCAATTTTTGTTGTTCATCAAGTGTTGCTTCAGTCTTTTGGAGACGAGAATCTGTAACTGCCATGAATTTTGTCAGCATCTCTTCAAGGTTTGATTTCTTTTCTTGTGGATAGGGCTGATTTTGGTAATTTGAAGAAGGTTGCTGCATTTGATTTCTTTATCCTCCTCACGAAAAATTTGGGTGGTTCCTCCAACCTGCATTATAAGTGTTACTATAAGGATTATTATTAGATCTAAAATTGTTACCTATATAGTTTGTCTGCTCGCTGTCTGCGCACGGTTGGTAGGGTGGTACTCAGAATTCACCACATTTCCACTCGCTTCGCATTGCATGACTGGGTGTACGTGCGAAGAACATAAGTTATCAAGCTTTTTATTCATTAACCCCACCTGCATTGATAGCATTATTACTGCGTCTATGTTGAAAACTCTGGCTGATTTTGTTGGTTTGGCTCTTGTAATTTGCCATTGATAGGTGTTCAACGACATCTCTTCAATAAAATTGTAAGTCGCTTCAGGAGTTTTGTTATTCAAAGTTCCAGCGGCTGATGGATCAATCATTTGCCTAGTTGGAGAATTCACACCATTGTAAAAAGTTTGGACTTGAAGCCACAAAGGTAATCTATGGTGTGGACATCTCCTTAGGAGATCCTTGTATCTCTCCCATGCATCATATAATGTTTCTGCATCATTCTACACAAAAGAAGATATGTCATTCCTAAATTTGGCCGTTTTGGCCGGTGGAAAATATTTTAAAAGAAATTTTTTGGTCATTTGATCCCATGTGGTGATTGACCCTCGTGGTAACGAGTTCAACCACTGCTTTGCTTTATTCCTTAATGAAAAAGGGAATAACCGAAGACGTATGGCATCAACAGAAACACCATTTATTTTGAAGGTATCACAGAATTCTAAAAAATTAGATATATGAGTATTTGGATCTTCATCCTGCAAACCATCAAATTGAACAAACTGTTGAATCATTTGTATTGTGTTAGGCTTTAATTCAAAATTATTAGCAGCTATAGCAGACCTAACAACACTAGATTCTTCTCCTGTCAAATTAGGTTTAGCATAATCATACATAGTATGCGAGCATTCATTTTCTGCACATTTGGCAATGGATTGTTTTCGTCCATCCCTTCAGTAGGATTGGATCTTTCTTGTTGTTCTTCCCTTTGGTAGTCTAGAGCTCGTCTAGTTTCTTTGCGATTCCTACGAGCAGTAGCTTCAATGTCACTTTCGTATTATAAAGGTCCTCTCGGGTTTCTTCTAGTCATAAACGAGAGGTACCTGCTTGTAACACCCCAAACCCGGTCAATACGCCATGACCGAATCTGGCATGCCACAGAGGAAAATGTTTTGAAGAAAATTGAGTTACCGATTAAATTTTAGTGATAAACTCTTTGTTGTTCTATATTTGTAGAAAACATGAGTATAACAAGTTAAAAACTGATAATTTACTTTGAAATTTCGTAAATAAATCTTTTAAAACTTAGTTGTCAATCCATAGGTTAGAAAACATTTATGTCATTTTAAGAAAAACTCGAATTATTACTTTGAAAACCGTTTGCATTTGTGTGTAGAAACTTCAATTTGGAAATCATCTAAGTTGTTGAAAACGCTTAAGTTGTAATTTTACTATCAAACGATTTATATTACCTGATGGTAAGATTTTGAAAACCATTGCGTTTTTATAGTTTAGAAAACTTTGGGCTCAATTATTAAATCAACCATGATATTTATTTAGCCATGTTTAAAACAAGTCCAAAGCATATAAATAATCCAAAAACATAATTAAAGAGGCCTTATTACAAATCCAAATAAAGATGTTAACCAAATTAAAATTAAATAAAATATCCAAATCGAAGTTCATATAAAACTGAATTTTATTGCATGGCCTCCTCGAGTTCATCCGGCTCTTCATCCGCGATCTACGAATCACTTGAAAAGATAAGGGAGAAGGTGAGTCACCAAGACTCAGTGCATAAATCCTTTCCCCGATTAATGGAACATACTTACACAATTCATAACCAAGTAATGTAAATAATGCACCCAACCTAGCCATCCATAACTCCTTTTCTACCCCGTGTGGTACCAAACCACTGGTGGTGCCAAACCACTGGTGACCCAAAGTCACGATATCTAATAATATGGTGCGAAATCACTGGTGACCCAAAGTCACGAATAATCCATCTGTGGGGCCAACCCACGTGTGATACCAAATCACTGGCGATGATCCCGTAATATCATATGTGGGGCCAACCCACTGTGGTGCTAAGCCACTGGGACGAGTCGCTATGAGGTTCCAAACCTCTGGTGTCCTAAAGACACGAAATAACTGTGGTACCAAACCACTGAAGATGCCAAACCTCTGGTGTCCCAAAGACACAGATATCAAATCCTTCCCCCTCCTCTCATATCACCCATATCAATGCAACATTTAAACAAATCATGCCTTTATGCTTTATTAGAAATCACATAGGAAATTAATCATAAATCGTATCATCATGCATCATATTGCAAAAGTCATATTGAAATGGACTTACCCGATTTCTTGCTCATACCCTTACGGTATCAAATTGAGAATCTCATAGCTTTTGGCTTTAACAACATGATTAGAATATTTACATATTTATATTACCGATTTATGAAGTGTGTAAGGTACACACCTGATAATAGCGAAATCACTAAATCTCGAAGACCCGATCTACTGCACTAGATCTCCTTGTCCTACATTCGGCCAACACTAAGATTAATACCATAGACCATTCGGCCAACAACCAACCTTAGTCTCAATAGCTTTCGGCTTAACATCTTCTTAAAGAATAATAAACCAACATAAATCCTTACCACTTGACTTACCAACTTCGTTTGCTAGAGAAATAGGATTAAATCGTTTGCTTCCAAAGTCCCGAAAAGCCTAGAAGAAATCTGTTTCTAAGAATGATTAGAACCTTGTAAGCAAATGCCCAAAAATTCAGCCTTTGCCCTCAAGAAAACGACAGAGAAAAGAGAAAAGAAACTAAAGAAATACGGCCATGAACACTTACCCCCTTCCAAAACCGATTGAAGGAAAACCAAATGAAGGCCTACCCTTGTTGTTATTCGGCCAAGATAACACCAATGGAGAGAAAGAAGATTCGGCTATGGTGGATAGAAGACTATCAAATAATTTCAGCTAGAGTGAGGAAAGAGAAAGGAAAAGAAAAGGGAAATTAGGAGAAGGAGGATTCGGCTTGAGCAAACAATGGAAGAAAAGAAATGAGAATTAGGGAAGGAAGAAGATTCGGCCAAAAAGAAAGTTAAAGAAAAGATGTAGGTTTTTTTTAACAATTATGAAAAGAAAAGAAAAGAGATGGGAGAAAGAGATTCGGCCAAACACCTTGTTTGCCGAAAAAAGAAAAAAGCACAAAGTGCTAAGTGTGGTTTCGGTTTCAAAGAAGAAAAGAGAGAAAGCAATTAGGATTTGGTTCAAGGATGAAAGCCAAAACAAAAACAAAATTGCACCTTATGTCCAAGACACATTCGGCTAAGGAGGAAGATTTTGGAGAGGAAAAGAAAAAAGCAAAAGATGCACAAAATGCTAAGAATTGACCAACTAATCCCCCCCAAAATCCTATCAACATTCTGCCAACCCCCTAGACACCCATACCGTCCACATTCATGGACAATTAGCCATTAAAAGCTTCCAAAACCTCACCTTAAACCAAGCCTTATGTCCCCATCCTTCCTTAATCCATATGATTCCTTTCCCAAAGTTCAAGCATTCCTAATTTACTATTCAACTTGCCATAAAAATTGAAAGTCCAACTTACCAAATGCAAAACTTGGCCAACACTTAATGCAATGATGCATAAAAATAAAGTCTTCCAAATGCAATCCATGCTACTCGAACCACTTCCCTCAAGCAACCTTTCATGCGTCATAACCACCTTGCCACTAACTCCTCATGTGCTAGAATATAACACTTAAATTAACTTAAGTGTCAGGTTCACCTAATCCACTTCACTAAATTTTTAATACTAAGAATTATTCTAGCCTCATAAATAAAATCAAGCCTTCACAAGACTATGCCAAACACAAAAAAATTCATACCCGAGCCAACACAAATAACAAGATAATACTCTAATTTTTCCTAAAGCCCAAGGTCCAATTGGCCAAATCCTACTAGGCCCAATTTCGGGATGTTACAATTCTACCCTCCTAAAAAAAATTTCGTCCTCAAAATTACCTGATCAAAAGAGTTGAGGGTACTGCTGCCTCATTGCATCTTCCAGTTCCCACGTAGCTTCTTCTACGCCATGGTTTCACCATAAAACATTCACTAAAGGAACTAACTTCTTACGGAAAACTTTCACATCTCGGTTTAGAATCTGCACTGGTTCTTCTTCTATCGTCAAATCTGGACTCACTTCTATTTCCTCCACTGCCACGACATGTGATGGATCAGAACGATAGCGTCTAAGCATGGAGACATGGAACACATCGTGTATCTGACTCAGCTCTGCTGGCAACTCAAGCTGATAGGCTACTGGTCCCACTCGTCTCAACACCTTATACGGCCCAATAAACCTTGGACTTAACTTGCCTTTTCTCCTAAATCTTAATACTTTCTTCCATGGCAAGACCTTCAGAAAAACCTTGTCACCCACGGCAAACTCTATATCCCTCCGCTTGAGATCGGCATATGACTTCTGCCTATCCGAAGCTTCCTTCAAACGAGCCTGAATCAACTTCACCTTATCCTCAGTTTCTGCAACCAACTCTGGTCCTAACATCTGACGTTCACCCAACTCTGTCCAGCATGTAGGTGTACGACACTTCCTACCATACAACGCCTCATATGGTGCCATGTTAATGCTTGCCTGATAACTATTGTTGTATGCGAACTCAACTAATGGTAAAAACTCTTCCCAGCTGCCTCTGAAGTCCAAAATACAACCTCTCAACATATCCTCTAAAATTTGTATAACCCTTTCCGACTGCCCGTCAGACTGTGGATGAAATGCCGTACTGAAATCCAATCACGTACCCAAAGCTTGATGTAACGCTCTCCAAAACCTCGACGTAAATCTAGGATCTCTGTCCGAGATGATCGACACTGGCACACCGTGCAACCCTACTATCTCCGCCACATACAACTTAGCTTACTTCTGAAGCGAGTAATCCACCCTTACCGGAATGAAATGAGCTGACTTAGTCAGACGATCCACAATTACCCAAACTAAATCCTTTTTACTCGGTGTAAGGGGTAATCCACTAACAAAGTCCATAGTGATCCTTTCCCACTTCCACTGTGGAATCTTCACCGGCTGAAGTAACCCAGACGGCAACTGATGTTCAGCCTTGACCTGCTGACATGTCAGACATTTACCCACAAACTCAGTTACCTCTCGCCTTGGACACAGCCACCAAAATTGCTCTCTTAAATCCCGATACATCTTGCTACCTCCAGGATGCACAGCGTATGGGCTGCTATGTGTGTCCTGAAGAATTCTTTGCCTCAACTCAACATCTTTCAGCATACAAGCTCTCCCTTGAAAACACAACACTTCATCACTGGACAAACTATAATCCTCTAAACCACCATTCTGAACCTGCAACCTTCGATCATTCAAACCATCATCTTCTAACTGTTTCTTCTTGATCTGCTCTAACCAAGTCGGCTTGACTTGCAATTTAGCCAAAAAACTCCCATCGTCGTATAAACTAAGACAAGCAAACATCGATTTTAAGTCTGATACAACCTTACGGCTTAACGCGTCTGCCAACACGTTAGCCTTGCCCGGATGATACTCAATATAACAGTTGTAGTCCTTCAATAACTCAATCCATCTACGCTGCCTCAAATTCAAATCCTTCTGAGTCAAAAGATACTTTAGACTCTTGTGATCAGTATGGACTATCGATTTCTCTCCGTACAAATAGTGTCTCCAAATCTTCAAGGCGAAAACCATCGCAGCTAATTCCAAGTCATGCGTCGGATAGTTAACCTTATGTGGTCTCAAGCTGTCGAGATGCATAAGCCATCGCCTTTCTTTCTGCATCAAGACACATCCCAAGCCAAGATGTGATGCATCACGATGGCCGTGAATTCCTTGCACGCCTCGGGTTGAATCAAAATCGAGCTTGATCGTAATCTTCTTCAACTTGTCGAAACTTTCTTGTTGCTTCTCGGTCCACACAAATGGAACTCCTTTCCTCAATAACTTGGTCATAGGTGATGCTATCAAAGAAAATCCTTCCACAAATCTTGGTAATACCCGCTAGACCTAGAAAACTCGAATCTCGACCATCGACTTAGGCGGCTTCCAATCCAACACTTTGCTTCGATCTTCCGAGGATCCACTCTAATCCCTCGGTGATACTACGTGACCCAAGAAAGTCACCTCCTTAAGCGAACTCGACTTACTAAATTTGGCAAAAGTCGCTTTTCCCTTAGAATCTGCTACATTACTCGCAAATGCGCATCATGCTCCTCCTCTGACTTGGAGTATACCAAATTCAACTTCACGATCAGGAGGCAGTCCCAAAAGTTCTTCCGAAATACGTCGGATATTCCATTCTTGTTCGACATTCTGACGACAGAGACTCCTTAGCCTCCAACGTACGCACATGAACCACAAATGCCTCACAGCCCTTCCTGACCATCTTCTCAGCTTTCAATGCAGATACCATGTTGGATAGATAATCTCTTCTATTAACTATCATAACCACCTCTTTACCCTTAGTTTTCTTCAAAACCATGCGCTTAGCAGCGCAATCCAAACTTGCCTGGTACTTAACCAACCAGTCCATCCCAAGAATCAGATCGAACTCCCCAAACGGCAGTTCCATCAGATCAGCTACAAACACTACCCCTTGAAGTTCTAGGGGTACATCTCTATACAGCTTATTTACTTCTACAGAGTGACCTAGAGGGCTAATTACTGTCATCCTCCTAGAAGTAGTCTCAGAGTCTAAGTTCATGGTCCTTACTATGCAGCTAGCAACATACGAATGCGTCGAACCCACATCTATCAAAGCAGTATATGGTGCACCAAAGATTAAGAACGTACTGGTTATGACGTCCGGTGCATCGCCCTCTTTACGACGTCTCGCTGCATACACCAAACCAGGCTGTCTTGCCTCAGTGTTACTTGTACCTCTGCCCGATGCTCCGCGGCCTCGACCAGAACCATTACCTCTTCTACCATTACCACGACCTCTCTGCGGTGACGATCCCTCCTTTCTGAACTGAGCATGACCTTGACCCTCAGTCTGATTCCTGGCTAGCTTACGTGGACAGTCCCTCACACGATGATCCAGTGAGCAACACTCAAAACACCCTTTTCCACCAGTCCAACATTCGTCCTAATGATATTTCCCACATCGGTTACCTTGTCTTTGGTCCACGATTAGCGATAATGAAGCTTTCCAGATTGATTCAAATTTAACCCCACTGCCTAGCCCTTTTCTAAGAATTACCGGCCGACCCAGATGATCCAAAACTTCTCTTATGTTTGTTCATATCGTGACTCTGCCTTACAGATTCCTTTATCCCTTCAGCAATCTTAGTCTTTTCAACTAGCACAGCAGACTCTCGCTCCTGATGTGGAGCAATCAGTAGTCTCAGCTCATCCCTCAATCCATCTTTGAATCTAACACATCGCTCGTGCTCCGAAGCCATGATACCTCCAGCATACCGGCTCAATCTTAAATATTCTGCCTCATATTCTGATACGGACTTACTCCCCTGAACCAAACTCAGAAATGCCTTACGCTGCGCATCAATGTAACTAGACCCAATATATTTCTTCTGATACGCTGCCTTAAAATAGTCCCAAGTAAGATCCTCCGCTGTAGCACTATTCCTCACTGTGAGCCACCACTGATATGACTCATCCCGAAGAAGCGATACTATCCCTTTCAGCTTTTCCTCAGCATTCAGATCCAAATCATCCATGATTCGCTCCGTCGCCTCTAACCAATACTCAGCCGTACTGGGAGCTACACCCGAAACACCTCAAAATACCTCAGCTCCATTGGCTCGAGTCGCTCAGGTACAGATTTTTGAGCTCCCGTGCCTCCACCTACTTCAGCTACTCTCTCAAGAACTCGCAGCATTGCTTGAGACAATGCGTCGTCCCCCGTTTGATCCTGAAACTCACCACCTACAGTGGTGGAGAATCGGTATCTCATTTTCGACCCCGACCAGACCTTCTTGGTTCGGAACACGACCATCCTACCCCAATCAGCGTCTCGCGTATTACGACCTCGACCTCAGGTGCTCATGTCTAATAGTCTCGATTATCTAATTTAAAAGTTTTATGCTTTAGTCATTATTCCACCATCTTTAAAGCACAGTTTTATGAATAATTCTTATTAAAGAGTTTTGTTTTCGCGAGTACATCCAACCTATAGTTTTTAGTCTCTTAGAGTAGTTCTTACTACTATACAGTCATGCCATCATCATCATAATCATATCATCAAAAGCAACAGTTTGAGGTACTTACCTGGGCGGATCGGTGCCGAAGACTCGATGCCATGTCTTTCAAACCATATAATTTCAAACAAAACATTTAAAAAAATCATACTTTAAATCATTTTGGGCCTCGGGCCCACAGCTGAGCTTTTGAACTTGGCTCTGATACCAATTTGTAACACCCCAAACCCAGTCAATACGCCATGACTGAATCTGGCATGCCACAAAGGAAAATGTTTTGAAGAAAATTGACTTACCGATTAAATTTTAGTGATAAACTCTTTGTTGTTCTATATTTGTAGAAAACATGAGTATAACAAGTTAAAAACTGATAATTTGCTTTGAAATTCCGTAAATAAATCTTTTAAAACTTAGTTGTCAATCCATAGGTTAGAAAACATTTATGTCATTTTAAGAAAAACTCGAATTATTACTTTGAAAACCGTTTGCATTTTTGTGTAGAAACTTCAATTTGGAAATCATCTAAGTTGTCGAAAACACTTAAGTTGTAATTTTACTATCAAACGATTTATATTACCCGATGGTAAGATTTTGAAAACCATTGCGTTTTTATA
Organism: Gossypium rotundifolium; assembly: GCA_025506655.1. Lineage (NCBI taxonomy): Eukaryota > Viridiplantae > Streptophyta > Magnoliopsida > Malvales > Malvaceae > Gossypium > Gossypium rotundifolium. The sequence goes on along the minus strand of CP106725.1, from coordinate 132,985,775 downwards.
GTTTAGAAAACTTTGGGCTCAATTATTAAATCAACCATGATATTTATTTAGCCATGTTTAAAACAAGTCCAAAGCATATAAATAATCCAAAAACATAATTAAAGAGGCCTTATTACAAATCCAAATAAAGATGTTAACCAAATTAAAATTAAATAAAATACCCAAATCGAAGTTCATGTAAAACCGAATTTTATTGCATGGCCTCCTCGAGTTCATCCGGCTCCTCATCCGTGATCTACGAATCACCTGAAAAGATAAGGGAGAAGGTGAGTCACCAAGACTCAATGCATAAATCCTTTCCCCGATTAATGCAACATACTTACACAATTCATAACCAAGTAATGTAAATAATGCACCCAACCTAGCCATCCATAACTCCTTTTCTACCCCGTGTGGTACCAAACCACTGGTGGTGCCAAACCACTGGTGACCCAAAGTCACGATATCCAATAATGTGGTGCCAAACCACTAGTGACCCAAAGTCACGATATCCAATATTGTGGTGCCAAACCACTGGTGACCCAAAGTCACGAATAATCCATCTGTGGGGCCAACCCACATGTGATACCAAATCACTGGCGACGATCCCGTAATATCATTTGTGGGGCCAACCCACTGTGGTGCTAAGCCACTAGGACGAGTTGCTATGAGGTGCCAAACCTCTGGTGTCCCAAAGACACGAAATAACTGTGGTACCAAACCACTGGAGGTGCCAAACCTCTGTTGTCCCAAAGACACGGATATCAAATCCTTCCCCCTCCTCTCATATCACCCATATCAATGCAACATTTAATCAAATCATGCCTTTATGCTTTATTAGAAATCACATAGGAAATTAGTCATAAATCGTATCATCATGCATCATATTGCAAAAGTCATATCGAAATGGACTTACCCGATTTCTTGCTCATACCCTTACGGTAACATATTGAGAATCTCATAGCTTTTGGCTTTAACAACATGATTAGAATATTTACATATTTATATTACCGAGTTATGAAGTGTGTAAGGTACACACCTAATAATAGCGAAATCACTAAATCTCGAAGACCCGATCTACAGCACTAGATCTCCTTGTCCTACATTCGGCCAACACTAAGATTAATACCATAACCATTCAGCCAACAACCAACCTTAGACTCAATAGCCTTCGGCTTAACATCCTCTTAAAGAATAATAAACCAACATAAATCCTTACCACTTGACTTACCAACTTCGTTTGCTAGAGAAATAGGATTAAATCGTTTGCTTCCAAAGTCCCGAAAAGCCTAGAAGAAATTGGTTTCTAAGAATGATTAGAACCTTGTAAGCAAATGCCCAAAAATTCGGCCTTTGCCCTCAAGAAAAACGACAGAGAAAAGAGAAAAGAAACTAAAGAAATACGGCCATGAACACTTACCCCCTCCCAAAACTGATTGAAGGAAACCAAATGAAGACCTACCCTTGTTGTTATTCAGCCAAGATAACACCAAAAGAAAGAAAGAATATTCAGCTATGGTGGATAGAAGACTATCAAATAATTTCGGCTAGAGTGAAGAAAGAGAAAGGAAAAGAAAAGGGAAATTAGGAGAAGGAGGATTCAGCTTCAGCAAACAATGGAAGAAAAGAAATGAGAATTAGGGAAGGAAGAAGATTCGGCCAAAAAGAAAGTAAAAGAAAAGATGTAGGTTTTTTTTAACAATTATGAAAAGAAAAGAAAAGAGATGGGAGAAAGAGATTCGCCAAACACCTTGTTTGCGAGTAAAGAAAAAGAGCACAAAGTGCTAAGTGTGGTTTCGGTTTCAAAGAAGAAAAGAGAGAAAGCAATTAGGATTTGGTTCAAGGATGAAAGCCAAAACAAAACAAAATTGCACCTAATGTCCAAGACACTTTCTTTAAGGTGAAGATTTTGGAGAGGAAAAGAAAAATGCAAAAGATGCACAAAATGCTAAGAATTGACCAACTAATCCCCCAAAATCCTATCAACATTCGCCAACCCCCTAGACACCCATACCGTCCACATTCATGGACAATTAGCCATTAAAAGCTTCCAAAACCTCACCTTAAACCAAGCCTTATGTCCCTATCCTTCCTTAATCCATATGATTCCTTTCCCAAAGTTCAAGCTTTCCTAATTTACTATTCAACTTGCCATAAAAATTGAAAGTCCAACTTACCAAATGCAAAACTTGGCCGACACTTAATGCAATGATGCATAAAAATAAAGTCTTCCAAATGCAATCCATGCTACTCGAACCACTTCCCTCAAGCAACCTTTCATGCGTCATAACCACCTTGCCACTAACTCCTCATGTGCTAGAATATAACACTTAAATTAACTTAAGTGTCAGGTTCACCTAATCCACTTCACTAAATTTTTAATACTAAGAATTATTCTAGCTTCATAAATAAAATCAAGCCTTCACAAGACTATGCCAAACACAAAAAAATTCATACCCGAGCCAACACAAATAACAAGATAATACTCTAATTTTTCCTAAAGCCCAAGGTCCAATTGGCCCAATCCTACTAGGCCCAATTTCGGGATGTTACAATTCTACCCTCCTAAAAAAAATTTTGTCCTCAAAATTACCTGATCAAAAGAGTTGAGGGTACTGCTGGCTCATTGCATCTTCCGGTTCCCACGTAGCTTCTTCTACGCCATGGTTTCGCCATAAAACCTTCACTAAAGGAACTGACTTCTTATGCAAAACTTTCACATCTCGGTTTAGAATCTGCACTGGTTCTTCTTCTATCGTCAAATCTGGACTCACTTCTATTTCCTCCACTACCACGACATGTGATGGATCAGAACGATAGCGTCTAAGCATGGAGACATGGAACACATCGTGTATCTGACTCAACTTTACTGGCAACTCGAGCTGATAGGCTACTGGTCCCACTCGTCTCAACACCTTATACGGCCCAATAAACCTTCGACTTAACTTGCCTTTTCTCCCAAATCTTAATACTTTCTTCCATGGCGAGACCTTCAGAAAAACCTTGTCACCCACGATAAACTCTATATCCCTCCGCTTGAGATCGGCATATGACTTCTGCCTATCCGAAGCTTCCTTCAAACGAGCCTGAATCAACTCCACCTTATCCTCAGTTTCTGCAACCAACTCTAGTCCTAACATCTGACGTTCACCCAACTTTGTCCAGCATGTAGGTGTACGACACTTCCTACCATACAACGCCTCATATGGTGCCATGTTAATGCTTGCCTGATAACTATTGTTGTATGCGAACTCAGCTAATGGTAAAAACTCTTCCCAGCTGCCTCTGAAGTCCAAAACACAACCTCTCAACATATCCTCTAAAATTTGTATAACCTTTTCCGACTGCCCGTCAGACTGTGGATGAAATGCCGTACTGAAATCCAACCGCATACCCAAAGCTTGATGTAACGCTCTCCAAAACCTCGACGTAAATCTAGGATCTCTGTCGGAGATGATCGACACTGGCACACCGTGCAACCTTACTATCTCCGCCACATACAACTTAGCTAACTTCTGAAGTGAGTAATCCACCCTTATCAGAATGAAATGAGCTGACTTAGTCAGACGATCCATAATCACCTAAACTGAATCCTTTTTACTCGGTGTAAGGGGTAATCCACTAACAAAGTCCATAGTGATCCTTTCCCACTTTCACTGTGGAATCTTCACTGGCTGAAGTAACCCAGACGGCAACTTAAGTTCAGCCTTGACCTGCTGACATGTCAGACATTTACCCACAAACTCAGTTACCTCTCGCTTTAGACCTGGCCACCAAAATTGTTCTCTTAAATCCCGATACATCTTGCTACCTCTAGGATGCATAGCGTATGGGCTACTATGTGCGTCCCGAAGAATTCTTTGCCTCAACTCAACATCCTTCGACATACAAGCTCTCCTTTGAAAACACAACACTCCATCATTGGACAAACTATAATCCTTTAAACCACCATTTTGAACCTGCAACCTCCGATCATTCAAACCATCATCTTCTAACTATTTCTTCTTGATCTGCTCTAACCAAGTCAGCTTGACTTGCAACTCTACCAAAAGACTCCCATCGTCATATAAACTAAGACGAGCAAACATCGATCTTAAGTTTGATACAACCTTACGGCTTAACGCGTTTGCCACCACGTTAGCCTTGCCCGGATGATACTCAATCGAACAGTCGTAGTCCTTCAACAACTCAATCCATCTGCGCTGCCTCAAATTCAAATCCTTCTGAGTCAAAAGATACTTTAGACTCTTGTGATCAGTATAGACTATCGATTTCTCTCCGTACAAATAGTGTCTCCAAATCTTCAAGGAGAAAACCACTACAGCTAATTCCAAGTCATGCGTCGGATAGTTAACCTCATGTGGTCTCAACAGTCGAGATGCATAAGCCACTACCTTTCCTTCCTGCATCAACACACATCCCAAGCCAGTATGTGATGCATCACAGTAAACCGTGAATTTCTTGCTTGCCTCAGGTTGAATCAAACCGGAGCTTCAGTCAGAATCTTCTTCAACTTGTCGAAACTTTCTTGTTGCTTCTCAGTCCACACAAATGGAACTCCTTTCCTCAATAACTTGGTCATAGGTGCTGCTATCAAAGAAATCCTTCCACAAATCTTTGGTAATACCCTGCTAGACCTAGAAAACTCCGAATCTCAGCCACTGACTTAGGCGACTTCCAATCCAACACTGCTCGATCTTCCGAGGATCCACTCTAATCCTCACCGATACTACGTGACCCAAGAAAGTCACCTCCTAAGCCGAACTCGACTTACTAAATTTGGCAAAAGTCGCTTTTCCTCAGAATCTGCAACACTACTCGCAAATGCGCATCACGCTCCTCCTCTGACTTGGAGTATAAATTCAACTTCACGATCCGGAGGCAGTCTCGAAAGTTCTTCTGGAAATACGTCAGCATATTCCTTTATTGTTTTGACATTCCCTACAGTAGACTCCTTAGCCTCCAACGCACACACATGAACCACAAATGCCTCACAGCCCTTCTTGACCATCTTCTCAACTTTCAATGCAGATACCACGTTGGATAGATAATCTCTTCTATTACCTATCATAACCACCTCTTTACCCTCAGCTGTCTTCAAAACCATGCGCTTAGCAGCGCAATCAAAACTTGCCTGGTACTTAACCAACCAGTCTATCCCAAGAATCAGATCGAACTCCCCAAACGGCAGTTCTATCAGATCGACTACAAACACTACCCTTGAAGTTCTAGGGGTACATCTCTATACAAACTTATTTACTTCTACTGAGTGACCTAGAGGGCTAATTACTGTCATCCTCCTAGAAGTAGTCTCAGAGTCTAAGTTCATGGTCCTTACTATGCAATTAGCAACATATGAATGCATCGAACCCACATCTATCAAAGCAGTATATGGTGCACCAAAGATTATGAATGTACCGGTTGTGACGTTTGGTGCATCATCCTCTTCACGACGTCTCGCTGCATACACCAAACCAGGCTGTCTTGCCTCAGTGTTACTTGTACCTCTGCCCGATGCTCCGCGGCCTCGACCAGAACCATTACCTCCTCTACTATTACCATGACCTCTCTGCGGTGACGGTCCCTCCTTTCTGAACTGAGCACGACCTTGACCCTCAGTCTGATTCCTGGCTAGCTTACGTGGATAGTCCCTCACACGATGATCCAGCGAGCCACACTCAAAACATCCTTTTCCACCATCCAACATTTGTCCCAATGATATTTCCCACATCGATTACATGTCTTTGGTCCTCGATTAGCGATAATAGCCTTCCAGATTGATTCGCCCACTGCTCTCTAGCCCTTTTTGAGAATTATCGGTGACCGGATGATCCAAAACTTCTTATGTTTGTTCCTGTCGTGACCACCTTACTGATTCCTTTATCCCTTCAAAAATCTTAGTCTTTTCAACTAGCGTAGCAAACTCTCGCTCCGATGTGGAGCAATCGAGTCTCACTCATCCTCAATCCATCTTGAATCTAACACACCGCTCGTACTCAAAGCCACAATACCTCCAAATACCACTCAATCTTAAATTTTCGCCATATTACGATACGGACTTACTCCCCGAACCAAACTCGAAATGCCTTACGTCATGCGCATCAATGTAACTAGACCCAATATATTTCTTCCGACACGCCCTTAAAATAGTCCCAAGTAAGATCCTCCATTGCAAAGACTATTCCTCACTTGTGAGCCACCACCGATGTGACTCATCCCAAGAAGCGATACTATCCCTTTTAGCTTTTCCTCAGCATTCAGATCCAAATCATCCATGAATCTATCCATCGCCTCTAACCAATACTCAGCCGTACTGGGAGCTACACCCGAAACACCTCGAAATACCTCGGCTCCATTGGCTTGGAGTCGCTCAAGTATAGATTTTCGAGCTCCCGCGCCTCCACCTACTTCATCTCCTCTCTCAAGAACTCACAGCATTGCTTGAGACACTGCGTCATACCCCGTTTGATCCTGAAACTCACCACCTACAACCGGTGGAGGTAATGGTATCTCATTTTTGACCCCGACTGCACCTTCATCGGTTCGTATACGACTATCCTACCCCGATCAAGGTCCCACGCCAGATTACGACCTCGACCTCGAGTGCTCATGTCTAATAGTCTCGATTATCTGATTTAAAAGTTTTATGCTTTAGTCATTATTCCACTATCTTTAAAGCACAATTTTATGAATAATTCTTATTAAAGAGTTTTGTTTTTGCGAGTACATCCAACCTATAGTTTTAAGTCTCTTAGAGTAGTTCTTACTACTATACACCATGCCATAATCATCATAATCATATCATCAAAAGCAACAGCTTGAGGTACTTACACAGGCGGATCGGTCTAGTCAAGACTCGATGCCATGTCTTTCAAACCATATAATTTCAAACAAAACATTTAAAAAAAATCACACTTTAAATCATTTTGGGCCTCGGGCCCACAGCTAAGCTTTTGAACTTGGCTCTGATACCAATTTGTAACACCCCAAACCCAGTCAATATGCCATGACCGAATCTGGCATGCCACAGAGGAAAATGTTTTGAAGAAAATTGAGTTACCGATTAAATTTTAGTGATAAATTCTTTGTTGTTCTATATTTGTAGAAAACAGGAGTATAACAAGTTAAAAACTGATAATTTACTTTGAAATTCCGTAAATAAATCTTTTAAAACTTAGTTGTCAATCCATAGGTTAGAAAACATTTATGTCATTTTAAGAAAAACTCAATTATTACTTTGAAAATCGCTTGCATTTGTGTGTAGAAACTTTAATTTGGAAATCATCTAAGTTGTCGAAAACACTTAAGTTGTAATTTTACTATCAAACGATTTATATTACCCGATGGTAAGATTTTGAAAACCATTGCGCTTTTATAGTTTAGAAAACTTTGGGCTCAATTATTAAATCAACCATGATATTTATTTAGCCATGTTTAAAACAAGTCCAAAGCATATAAATAATCCAAAAACATAATTAAAGAGGCCTTATTACAAATCCAAATAAAGATGTTAACCAAATTAAAATTAAATAAAAGACCCAAATCAAGTTCATGTAAAAGCTGAATTTTATTGCATGGCCTCCTCGAGTTCATCCGGCTCCTCATCCACGATCTACTAATCACCTAAAAGATAAGGAGAAGGTGAGTCACCAAGACTCAGTGCATAAATCCTTTCCCCAATTAATGCAACATACTTACACAATTCATAACCAAGTAATGTAAATAATGCACCCAACCTAGCCATCCATAACTCCTTTTCTACCCCGTGTGGTACCAAACCACTGGTGGTGCCAAACCACTGGTGACCCAAAGTCACGAATAATCCATCTGTGGGGCCAACCCACATGTGATACCAAATCACTGGCGACGATCCCGTAATATCATATGTGGGGCCAACCCACTGTGGTGCTAAGCCACTGGGACGAGTCGCTATGAGGTACCAAACCTCTGTGTCCCAAAGACACGAAATAACTGTGGTGCCAAACCACTGGAGGTGCCAAACCTCTAGTGTCCCAAAGACATGGATATCAAATCCTTCCCCCTCCTCTCATATCACCCATATCAATGCAACATTTAAACAAATCATGCCTTTATACTTTATTAGAAATCACATAGAAAATTAATCATAAATCGTATCATCATGCATCATATTGCAAAAGTCATATCGAAATGGACTTACCCGATTTCTTGCTCATACCCTTACAGTATCATATTGAGAATCTCATAGCTTTTGGCTTTAACAACGTGATTAGAATATTTACATATTTATATTACCGAGTTATGAAGACTGTAAGGTACACACCTGATAATAGCAAAATCACTAAATCTCGAAGACCCGATCTACATCACTAGATCTCCTTGTCCTACATTCGGCCAACACTAAGATTAATACCATAGACCATTCGGCCAACAACCAACCTTAGTCTCAATAGCCTTCGGCTTAACATCCTCTTAAAGAATAATAAACCAACATAAATCCTTACCACTTGACTTACCAACTTCGTTTGCTAGAGAAATAGGATTAAATCGTTTGCTTCCAAAGTCCCGAAAAGCCTAGAAGAAATCAGTTTCTAAGAATGATTAGAACCTTGTAAGCAAATGCCCAAAAATTTGACCTTTGCCCTCAAGAAAATGACAGAGAAAAGAGAAAAGAAACTAAAGAAATACGGCCATGAACACTTACCCCCTTCCAAAATCGATTGAAGGAAACCAAATGAAGACCTACCCTTGTTGTTATTCGGCCAAGATAACACCAAAAGAGAGAAAGAAGATTCGGCTATGGTGGATAGAAGACTATCAAATAATTTCGGCTAGAGTGAAGAAAGAGAAAGGAAAAGAAAAGGGAAATTAGGAGAAGGAGGATTCGGACTTGAGCAAACAATGGAAGAAAAGAAAAGAGAATTAGGGAAGGAAGAAAGAAAGAAATTTAGAAAAACAAAGATATATGTAGAAAAATAAGAAAAAATTAAAAATAAAAATAAAAATAATGGCTAAAGTAATAGAAATAGAGCTTTCTTAATATTTTAGTTTCCCCAACAACGGCGCCAAAAACTTGATCGTGTCAAACAGTCGAGTTTTTAATATTTATAAAAGAATGATCTAACCTGTAGACTAACTATGACAACGATAGAGGCAAGTGCACCTATCGAATAGTAGTATAGTTTAGGAAAGAATATCTTATCGAACCCAAGGGAACCTAAAAGTACTTCTACTCACTTTTTTTCTATTATTTAGCCAGAAATATGGAGTGATTGGTTTATGAAACTAATGAAAAACTAAATTAGATGCAAAGACAAAAGAATGAATTGGAAAAAGACTTTAGGAAAACTCAGTTGATGAATACGATACCCTCAGGAAGAATCCACCTATGACTTCACTTATTATTTATTCCCCAAACCATATGATTTCTTTACTTAGCTTGATCCGTGAGACTCCCTAACCTGAAACACCCCAAACCCGGCCCACGAGCCTTGACCGGATCTGGTATGTTCCCCGGTGAAAACCATTTCAAATTCTTTTATATTTAGGAAAAACTTGCATTCTGAAGGAAAGTTTGTTTTGGGTTGGGCTTGAGTTGAAAACAGGTTTATTTCGTTATTAAAAATCCTTTTGATCTAGGTGACAAAATGTTTGGGCTTTGAATTAAATTAATTTTTACTTAATCTTTTAATAAATATAAAGATTGTATGCTCAATAAATAAAAGTAAAGTAAACGCTACTACGACCTTATTACATCAAATAATTTCCCAAAATTAAAACCAAAATAAAATTTAAATTACTTAAAATAAAATAAAAGTCCAAGTCGTAAATTTCTTGCTGTGCATGTCCATCCCTAAGCTTCTGCCGAACCCGGTCCATCACTGATCGTCACCTGAAACATGTTCCCACAATGGGGTGAGTCAAACAGACTCAATGTGTACACAAACACTAAGTCTTAACAAATTCAGGCATAACAAATCATTTTCATACATATCATAATTTCCCATTTAGTGATTCAAGATAATGATGATGCAACCCAAACCCAAACCTAGATGCCATCTGCTACATATCCTCGTACCAACCTGCACACCGTAGGGACTACTAAGTCAACCCTCCATCCGCTACACACCATCGAAGGCGATCATCGCAATCGACGTGCTCATCGCCCATATAAAAGTTATGGCATAGCCACCAGATTAAATAATTGTGTCATGTGACACCACATTCGAGATAATGTAACCGGTTACCACATTCGATAATGTGACCAAGTCACCACATTCGTATAGTGGGACCAAAGTCACCACAAACACTTCCCTTTCTCATATATCCCGAATGCCCCACATTATTTATATCATGCATATTATACTTAATTTCACATTCATGTCACTTTTCACATGTTAATATAACATATTTCGTAATCCTAGTAGGAGTAGGAAACGTACCTGAGTACTTTGTACCATAACATGGTACTTTAGCCACATTCTTACACTTTCATATTAACAACATATATCAAATTAAAGCCATAAATCTATTAAGATTTGTGTAGGGTACACACGTTACCTTAGCCATATTCTCACATTCTTAATATTTCATTTAATTTAAAACATAGCCATGAACATATCAAGACTTAGGATAGGGTACACACCTGATTTGCTTAATGATTTCACTTGAAATCCTGAATTTCGATCTTAGATCTTTAACTCCCTATATTCGGCCCATATTAAAGATTTAATGAAAAACTCATTCGGCCATAAAACCAAATCCTAGTAGGATTTGTACACTAAAACTTACCATGGTGCCAAATCCCGAAATCTTCACTATACTCTTTTTTGTATTCGACAAAGCTTTAAATCACTTTAACAAATTAGTTTCGGCTTTTGAATAAATATGAACTAGATCTAAAACACCAAAAATAGGCCTTGGCCGAATATTCGCATGTCTTACCTTGTGGATTTTAAATCCCAAAATTCACCGAATAACTAGGGAACATGCGACCTATGGTGTACCTTCGGAAAAGAACTTCTCCTTCCTTGTAGTCCACACTTAGTAAATCCCAAGAGCCTTCTTTCCAAGTTTCGACTAACACAATAATGGGGTTAGATTTCCTAGTTTCGCTTTAATCTTAGAAGAAAAGAATGGAAATCGATAACTATCGACCTTACCCTTAATCTTTGTAATCGATGTACCCTTTTCTTGAGTCCTCAAAGATTTGGCTTAAGACCTAGAGAGTAGTCACACAAGTTTCGACTTTTGGAATATTGAGAGGAGAAGAATGAAGAAGAAAAGAATAGTTGCTTAAGAGAATTCGCAGAGGTTATCAAGGAAGAGAAAATAATGTTTGAATGGCCTCTCTTTCCTTTTATAGCCGAATTTACTACTCGTAATCCCTTACTTGGCCACCACTCTTCTATTTTGATAACTTTATCCTTTGAATTATCACTTTATTAAAAGAATTAATCCAACAATTATCTCCTAAAAATAATGATAATTAAATCTATTATTTATCTCCTATTTAGACGAAATTCTAAAGGAAATAAAACTCCTCTTTTAAGAGCCCTCATGCCGTCCACCTCTCTGCTCTTTGTAGCAAAATAAAACTTCTTTTATTTGCTTCCTAAGTGACTTGATCCCTGGCCCAAATACACTTGCATGTGGCGCCATTTCCAGAGGCCCTAAGTGGCATCTTCAAGCCTCTTTTCCAAGCCTGTTTGTGTGTCAAATTTCTCATACTTTTTCTCTTAAGGCCACCTTGCCTTAATTTCCCCTTTTAAACTTTAAAACTCGACATTTCTAAGTCATTTCTAAGTTTCCAAAAATTTTCGTTTGGCTCTTTAAACTTGACATTTCCTTACATTTCCAAGTTTCCAGAAATGTTCACTTTCCACTTTTAACTTAATTTTCCAAAATGTTCACTTTCCTCTTTTAACTTAAGTTTCCAAAATGTTCACTTTCCTCTTTTTGAAACTTAACATGTCTAAACCATTTCTTTCATTTCCAAGTTTCCAAAAACGTTCGTTTCCCTCCTTTAACCTAACATTTCCTTACATTTCCAAGTTTCCCAAAATGTTTACTTTCCTCTTTTGAATCATTTCTAAATCATTTCCTTACATTTCCTAGTTTCCAAAAATGTTCACTTTGAACTTAACATTTCCTTACATTTCCTACATTTCGTACATTTCCATACATTTCCTTACATTTCCATACATTTCCATACATTTCCTTATATTTTCATACATTTCCTTACATTTCCAAGGTTCTAAAATGCACACCACATATCACAAGAAACATGCTATTTCATAAAATTAAGCAAAAATGCACACAATGGGATTCAAACCTCTTCCCTCAAAGTACTTCACTTGATGCCATAACCCTTGCACCTTAGGTGGCGTCCTTACCACTTTTCCACATCACTTCTTGTTTTAACTTAAAACCAATAATTGTCCAAAGCTTTCTCTTCCATCCTAGGATTTTAAAACCCTTAATTCATTTCCAAACACCGCCAAAACCTACTACTCATGAATTATGCACAAACGCATAACCCCTAATCTAGGATGTTACAGTTCTACCCTCCTTAAAAGTAATTTCGTCCTCGAAATTACTTACTAACAGTCGTACAATCCTTCTCACCGCACTATGCTTACGCTGCGCATTCTGATCTTAATAGAACCATCATCCTTTTCAAGCACAATCTCTAAGTTCACGCCCTTAGAACTCATTTCTAACGTCACGATTTAATCGATTAAGAAGTTTTATGTATTAAAAATTTTGTTTCACCGATTAACCGCAAGAAGTTTTATGGAAAGAATTTTTAGAAGTGGTTCTTTCGTATTCATACATGCACACGCCTTTACATTCATACATCCATCAATCAATTATGAACTTTCGCTCATTCGGAGAAATGTTGTAGTTTTCATTGTTGTTGTTTTTCCACTACCGTGGGTATTTTCGTAATTTATCCTATAGGGGTATTTTTCGTAATTTGTCAAATAGGGTTCCTTGGTAATTTTTTAAAAACCCGGGGGTATTTCAAAAATTTTAAAATTACAGGGGTATTTCAGTAATAAATAAGGGTAAATTTATAAATCTTAATAAATCAAGGATATTTTGGAATTTACAAAACTTGAAGGTCGTTTCTGAGAATTTGTTTTCCAAATTAGTGTTGTTGCAGAAATTTTTGAAGATCGAGGGTCATTCTGGTAATTTTGTAACTCGAGGGTATTTCCGTAAATTCTCCAAATCAGGGTATCTTGATATTTATAAAATAAAAGTTTTTGGTATTTTTGTAAAGTAGAAACATTTTAGCAAAAGTCGAGGGTATTTTTGAAAATATTAAAAACTAAGGGTATTTTATTAATTTACAACACAGGCATTTTAGTAATTTTCCCAAATCAAAGTACCTTGAATTTTTCAGTAAAATAGAGTTTTGGACACTTTTGCAAAATAGAGAAATTTTACTAAAATCGAGGGTAATATGGTAATTTTAAAAACTAAGGGCATTTTTGTAATTTTACCACTAGGGGTATTTTAGTAAATTTGTAATTCAGAAATATTTCAGGAAAATTTATAAAAATAATCTTTTCAAATCAAGAGGGTAATTTAGAATTTTAAAACTAGGTTTCCATAAAAATACGGCTAGTCCCTTTCGAGTTTTAGTTAGGGGTTTAGCCCGTGTATAAGTCCTCTTGGTTAAGATGAACCGAGGCTACGCACTAGGTAGAATTCGAGTGGAGAGGAGGTGAGTCACTAGGACTGCTTAAATACCAAGCTCCCACCGAAACCAATCCTAGACATGCGCACCATAGTTACCACACCCTAACTCTCGTGACTCAACCACGAGTGTTTGTTTAATTAGATATTTAAGTCTTATGTATTTGTTGGGGTACACTAGTCCTGTGGTTCAAATACTTATCGACTAATCTATGTTGCCATAAAAGCCCATGCATTTCACATATTCAAATCACTTCAGAAGTCAGAAGTACTTACCTGGTGGACTTCGGGTCGGAGACTTAGTGGCCATGACATCAAACCTGCCTATTTTTAGAAACACTTACATAAAACTCATTTGGGCTCGATTTGAAAACGTTTTGGGCCTTAGACCACAGGCCGAGAGTCTAAAACTGGGCTCTGATACTAAATTGAAACACTCCAAACCTAGCCCACGAGCCTTGACCGGATCTGGTATGTTCCCCGGTGAAAACCATTTCAAATTCTTTTGTATTTAGGAAAAACTTGAGCGTTTTGAAGGAAAGTTTGTTTTGGGTTGGGCTTGGGTTGAAAACAGGTTTATTTCGTTATTAAAAATCCTTTTGATCTAGGTGACAAAACGTTTGGGCTTTGAATTAAATTAATTTTTACTTAATCTTTTAATAAATATAAAGATTGTATGCTCAATAAATAAAAGTAAAGTAAACGCTACTACGACCTTATTACATCAAATAATTTCCCAAAATTAAAACCAAAATAAACTTTAAATTACTTAAAATAAAATAAAAGTCCAAGTCGTAAATTTCTTGCTGTGCATGGCCATCCCTAAGCTTCTGCCGAACCCGGTCCATCACTGATCGTCACCTGAAACATGTTCCCACAACGGGGTGAGTCAAACAGACTCAATGTGTACACAAACACTAAGTCTTAACAAATTCAGGCATAACAAATCATTTTCATACATATCATAATTTCCCATTTAGTGATTCAAGATAACGATGGTGCAACCCAAACCCAAACCCAAACCTAGATGCCATCCGCTACACATCCCCGCACCAATCACACACCGTGGGACTACTAAGTCAACCCTCCATCCGCTACACACCATCGAAGGCGATCCATCGCAATCGACGTGCTCATCGCCCATATAAAAGTTGTGGCATAGCCACCGATTAAATAATTGTGTCATGTGACACCACATTCGATAATGTAACCGGTTACCATATTCGGATAATGTGACCAAGTCACCACATTCAGATAGTGGGACCGAAGTCACCACATACACTTCCCCTTTCTCATATATCTCGAATGCCCCACATTATTTATATCATGCATATTATACTTAATTTGGCATTCATGTCACTTTTCACATGTTAATATAACATATTTCGTAATCCTAGTAGGAGTAGGAAACGTACCTGAGTACTTTGTACCATAACATGGTACTTTAGCCACATTCTTACACTTTCATATTAACAACATATATTAAATTAAAGCCATAAATCTATTAAGATTTGTGTGGGGTACACATGGTACCTTAGCCATATTCTCACATTCTTAATATATCATTTAATTTAAAACATAGCCATGATCATATCAAGACTTAGGATAAGTTACACACCTGATTCGCTTAACGATTTCACTTAAAATTCCGAATTTCGATCTTAGATCTTTAACTCCCTATATTCGGCCCATATTAAAGATTTAATGGAAAACTCATTCGGCCATAAAACCAAATCCTAGTAGGATTTGTACACTAAAACTTACCTTGGTGCCAAATCCTGAAATCTTCACTATACTCTTTCTTGTATTCGGCAAAGCTTTAAATCACTTTAACAAATTAGTTTCGGCTTTTGAATAAATATGAACTAGATCTAAAACACCAAAAATAGGCCTTGGCCAAATATTCGCATGTCTTACCTTGTGGATTTTAAATCCCAAAATTCACCGAATAACTAGGGAACACGCGGCCTATGGTGTACCTTCGGGAAAAGAACTTCTCCTTCCTTGTAGTCGACACTTAGTAAATCCCGAAGAGCCTTCTTTTCAAGTTTCGACTAACACAATAATGGGGTTAGATTTCCTAGTTTCGACTTTAATCTTAGAAGAAAAAGAATGAAAATCGATAACTACTGACCTTACCCTTAATCTTTGTAATCGACAGCCCCCTTTTCTTGAGTCCTCGAAGATTTGCTTAAGACCTAGAAAGTAGTCACACAAGTTTCGGCCTTTGGAATATTGAGAGGAGAAGAATGAAGAAGAAAAGAATAGTTGCTTAAGAGAATTCGGCAGAGGTTATCAAGGAAGAGAAAATAATGCTGAATGGCCTCTCTTTTCCTTTTACAGCCAAATTTACTACTTAGAATCCCTTACTTGGCCACCACTCTTCTATTTTGATAACTTTATCCTTTGAATTATCACTTTATTAAAAGAATTAATCCAACAATTATCTCCTAAAAATAATGATAATTAAATCTATTATTTATCTCCTATTTAGACGAAATTCTAAAGGAAATAAAACTCCTCTTTTAAGAGCCCTCATGCCGTCCACCTCTCTGCTCTTTGTAGCAAAATAAAACTTCTTTTATTTGCTTCCTAAGTGACTCGATCCCTGGCCCAAATACACTTGCATGTGGCACCATTTCCAGAGGCCCTAAGTGGCATCTTCAGGCCACTTTTCCAAGCCTGTTTGTGTGTCAAATTTCTCATACTTTTTCTCTTAAAGCCACCTTGCCTTAATTTCCCCTTTTAAACTTTAAAACTCGACATTTCTAAGTCATTTCTAAGTTTACAAAAATTTTCGTTTGGCTCTTTAAACTTGACATTTCCTTACATTTCCAAGTTTCCAGAAATGTTCACTTTCCTCTTTTAACTTAAGTTTCCAAAATGTTCACTTTCCTCTTTTTGAAACTTAACATGTCTAAACCATTTCTTTCATTTCCAAGTTTCCAAAAACGTTCGTTTCCCTCCTTTAACCTAACATTTCCTTACATTTCCAAGTTTCCCAAAATGTTTACTTTCCTCTTTTGAATCATTTCTAAATCATTTCCTTACATTTCCTAGTTTCCAAAAATGTTCACTTTGAACTTAACATTTCCTTACATTTCCCTACATTTTCGTACATTTCCATACATTTCCTTACATTTCCATACATTTCCATACATTTCCTTATATTTCCATACATTTCCTTACATTTCCAAGGTTCTAAAAATGCACACCACATATCACAGTAAACATGCTATTTCATAAAATTAGGCAAAAATGCACACAATGGGATTCGAACCTCTTCCTTCAAAGTACTTCACTTGATGCCATAACCCTTGCACCTTAGGTGGCGTCCCTTGCCACTTTTCCACATCACTTCTTGTTTTTAACTTAAAAACCAATAATTGTCCAAAGCTTTCTCTTCCATCCTAGGATTTTAAAAACCCTTAATTTATTTCCAAACACTGCCAAAACCTACTACACATGAATTATGCACAAACGTATAACCCCTAATCTAGGATGTTACATAACCTATATTAAACCCTCTCTCGAGGCGAATAACGTCTAACCTTAGGTTAATTAGTGGAACTCTCGTTCTCTTATAATAACCCCCTAAGGAAGCATTAAATCGATCAATAGATTCCCATATTAGGTTTCACCCTAACCCGGTAAAATCTCATAACCCTATCTTTAGGCACCCGATCAACTCTGCTCAATTATGCTAGATCTAATCTTAGGCGGGTCTATTCTTCCTCCGCCTAAGCACATCAGATTAAATTAATCAACATAATTAAGAACAAACTAAGTACTTATCATATAATTTAGAAATCAAATAACAAAATCCATCATAGGTTTCATCTCCTTCAGGTATCTGAAGGGTTTAGTTCATAACTAAATAGGAAAACATCTCAAGAGAAAAGATGAAACAAAACATAAGAAATCCCTAAAACCCGCTGAAGGAATTGAAGAGGAGATCCTCCGTCTTGAGTAGAACTCTAGCTTCTTGAGATGGATCAACTGGCTATCTTCAAGTGATTCCTTAAAAGATGAAAGCTTCAGCAAAAGCCTCTGCCAAAAAGCCGTACTGTTCAATGTCTGCCTTGGGTTGTTTATATAGGCTTTTGAGATGCTTTACTTGGCCCCTAAGTACCTCTTTCAAGTAGAATTACTATTAGGGTGTTTAAGTAGACTTAGGAGTATGTTTCTTTGGCTTCAAGCATCAAATTCTGAGTGAAATTGCTCATTCCCGCAGTAGGGGAGTACCCATAGGACACGCCCGTGTCAATCGAGGTTAGGCCGTGCCTTGATTTTGTAGTTTTGGGCACGGCCGTGGCACGACCATGTGAGTTGGGATTCAGGCCGTGCTTCAGGTCTATCGATTGGGACACGGCCATGTAATTCACTTGACATGCCCGTGTGTGGTAATGAGTTGATGCGTAGCCGTGCAACTCGTGAGTTAGGCCGTGCTCTATGTAGTCGAGGAGACACAGCCGTGCAGGATTTGTGCTAGGCCGTGTTGATTTCTTGCTAAGGCCTATTTGCTTTATTTTAAGCCCATTTTGTGTTCTTTTTATCCTCGGGTGCTTTCCTGAGTATATGACATGAAAAGAAAGGATTACAAGCACCTTTTTATATAAATCAAGGGCTAGATCATCAAAAAGCATACTAAATGTGGGATTAAAATATGTTACTTTTATGGTTTATCATCATCACTACCTGATTTGATTGCATGGTTACTGCATCAATGCTGTAGACTCGGTTGATTTTGTCGGTTTTGTCCTTATAACCTGCCACTGATAATTATTCAACGACATCTCTTCAATGAATTCGTAGGCTGCTTCAGGAGTTTTATTATTCAAGGTTCCACTGGCGGCTGAATCAATTAGTTATCTCGTTAAGGGATTTACACCATTGTAGAAGGTTTGGACTTGAAGCCGTAATGGTAACCCGTGGTGTGGACATCTCCTCAAGAGATCTTTGTATCTCTCCCATGCATCATATAATGTCTCTAAATCCATCTACACAAAAGAAGAAATATCTTTCCGTAATTTTTCCGTTTTGGCGGTGGAAAATATTTTAATAAAAATTTTCGGACATTTTTTCCCATGTAGTGATTGACCTTCTTGGTAATGACTTCAACCATTGCTTGGCTTTATTACTTAATGAAAGGGAAATAACCGAAGATGAATGGCATCATTAGAAACGCCATTTATTTTGAAAGTATCACAAAACTCTAATAAAGTTGCTATATGAGTGTTCGGGTCTTCGTCTTGCAAACCATCAAATTGAACAAATTATTGAATCATTTGTATTGTATTAGGATTTAATTCAAAATTATTAGCAGCTATAGCAGGCCTAACAATACTAGATTCTGCTCCTGTCAAATTGGGTTTAGCATAATCATACATAGTGCGTGGAGCATCCGCCACATCTCGTGGTGGATTATTCTCGTCCATCCCTTCAGTAGGATTGGATCTGTCTTCTCGTTCTTCTTCTGTGTAATTTAGAACTCGCCTAATTTCTCTGCGATTTCTCCGAGCGGTAGCTTCAATTTCACCATCGTATACTAGAGGTCTTGTCGGGTTCCGTCTAGTCATAAACTAGAGGTACCTGCTGGGAAAAAGAAAGAAAAATAAAATTTAGAGAAAAAAGAAATAATGGAATAAAATAAATTGCAAAACAAAATAATGGCTAAAGTAATAAAAATAGAGTTTTCTTAATATTTTAGTTCCTCGGCAACGGCGCCAAAAACTTGATCACTGAAATCAGAGCTTTAAAATTTATAAATAGAATGATCAAACCTGGAAACTAACTCTGACAACAACTTAAAGGCAAGTGTACCTATCGAACAGTAGTATAGCTTAGGCAAGACCAGATTATTGAACCCAAAGGAACTAAAAGTACTAATACTCACTTTCTTTTTATTATTTAGCCTAAAATATGGAGTGATTGGTTGATTTAATCTAGTTTAACGGCTACTAAGCTAAAGACGCAAAGACAAAAAGAACAAATTTGGGAAATAACTTGAAGAAACTCAATTGATTACGATGATACCCTCAGGAAGAATCCACCTAGACTTCACTTGTTACTTATTACTGAATCATATGGTTTCTTTACTTACCTTGATCCGTAGCACTTCCTAACCTATATTAAACCCTCTCTCAAGGCGAATAACGTCTAACCCTAGGTTAATTAGTGGAACTCTCGTTCGCTTATAATAACCCCCTAGAATAGCAGTAAATCGATCAATGAATTCTCATATTTGGTTTCACCCTAATCCAACAAAATCTCGTAACCCTATCTCTAGGCGTTCGATCAACTTCGCTTAATTATGCTAGATCTACTCTTAAGCAGGGTCTATTCCTCCTCCACCTAAGCACATCAGATTTGGATTAAGCAACATAATTAAGAACTAACTAAGTATTTATCATATAATTCAGAAAATAATAAAAAAATTCATCTAGGTTTCATCCCCTTCAGGTATTTGAAGGGTTTAGCTCATAACAAATAAAGAAAACATCTCAAGAGAAAAGATAAAACAAAACATAGAAAATCCCTAAAGCCCCCTAGAGGAATTGAAGGAGAAATCTTCCATCTTGAGTAGAATTCCGGCTTCTTGAGATGGATCCACTGGCTATCTTCGAGTGATTCCCACAAATGTGATCCTTCTGGCTCGACTCATTGGCCTAGCTCACCGCCCCCTTTCAGGATACACTTAGGGTGTTTATATAGGCTCTTGGAATGCTTTACTTGGCCTCTAAGTGTCCTAATTTAAGTCTGCTACTTACTCGGTATTTGAATAAGCTTTGAAAAGTGTTTCTTTGGCTCTAAGTATCCAAATCCGAGTGAAATTGCTCTCTCCCGTAACAAGGGCACGGCCATGGCATACGCCCGTGTAAATCGTGGTTGGGCCGTGTCTCGATTCTGTCGATTAGGGCATGGCCGTGTAAATCGTGGCATGGCCGTGTCTTAGTTAATTGTCGAAGCACGGCCGTGTGGCTTGAAGTCCAGGTCATGTCTATTTCTTTGGCCCAAATTGGCCCGTTTTAAGCCCGTTTCTTGTTCTTTTCGTCCTTGGGTGCTTTCCTGAGTAGAAATATGAAAAGAAAGGATTAAAAGCACCTTTTTACATAAATCAGGGCTAAATCATCCTAAAAGCATACTAAATATGGGGTTAAAATATGTTACTTTTACGGTTTATCATTTCTCTCCTTACTCTTCTCCCTTGTGTTCTTTCCTTCAATAAAAAGTCTTCCTTACCATCTTTGAAGCTTGGCCGACACTTCCCATAAACACTTGATTAGTACAAAAAAAAAATCCCAAAGGTTGCAATAGATAGGATTCGAACTCCAACCCTTAAGCCCTTTCATGTGATGCCTCACCACCTTGCTACTAGCTTCTCTTGTGCTAGCTAAATACATACTTATTTGCTTAAACCTTGATGCCACTTACGATCTCTCCTTAAAGTACTCAAGCACTAAAATTTTCCTTTAGCGTAACTTAAACATGGAACTTCCTAGAAACCCCGTAACTTTCCAAAATCACCTTCCTAATAAGTTCAACTTGAAATAAATCCATTCTCTTGTTCTCCAAAAGTTTTAAATGCTTTCGTGCTCAAGGCCCAATGGGCCCATCCTACTAGGCCCAATTTTGGGATGTTACACAAGGTTTTTGCAAAAACACTTTAATGTTGCATGCTAGATTTGGGCCTAACTTCTAGGTCGGGTTTGGGGTGTTACAAATCCTAAAGGAGATCTATTAACATATTCATCTTAATTCAAAACATCTTGGTTTTTAGACATCAATGCTATTAATTCCTCAACACCCCGAATCGCAGAATTTGCTACTTCTTTCAATTAGTTTTCATTGTTTTTCCCACAAAATTACCACTATCACCACCACCATCACCGTTGTTTACCAGCTTTAATTCCACAACCATCTTTTTTCAAACATTCATCTTTAAAGGAGTTTCTTTTTATGTTTTATTTTCTCTTTTATATTTTTTATATTTCTTTATTTTTGTGCTTCTTTCTTTTCTTTTCTTTTTGACTTATTTTATTATTTTTTGGTTTTAATTTCAAATTTTGGGCTTTTTATTTTTGCTAGTAGTGGGGATTTGGGGTTGTAAGGACATTACGTATGTTTGTTGAAGAGTGGACACTGGTGTTGATGGGGTTAAGTTTGGATCGATCTATGGTGGTTTTGTAACACCCTATACTCAACCTGACCCACGAGTCTAGGTACTGAATGTCACAAGCAACACAAATAACTTAATCAAGACTTTTAGACTAACTGATTTAAATATTTTGACTCTACCAATTTACAAGATTTAACTTCATTTATAATCCTCATTATTTGAGCTTTACTATTCTTACAAATTCACTACATTAATGAAAAATTTTAGTATATATATACACAATTCTAACTTAAGCTTCTAAGACTAATACATCTAATTTGATCCTCTAGGAATGCCCTTCTATACGCATGTTACGGCTATCATGCCCTTTGCACCAAGTTGGCAATGTTTGACTTGATCCTCTTCCTCAATGTCTGTGCTAATTTGATCCTGTACCCAAGGCATTACAGTCGTAAGTTCGAATGAACTAAGTGAGCTTCTAGGAGGCAATGTAACAACATTAATTCGAAAACTTCAAAAGATAAAATTTCAAAGAGATTTCCATCTCCTTATTTATCTGTAGACTTCCGTAGAATTTCACCGGCGTAGCTGAGCTCGGTCCTTTTTTCACAGCTCACTGATGGCGGACATTCTTTCTGTCTTAGTCATAACATGTCCTTTATGATAATTGTTCTCCATAGTACTGGCTTGTTTCCGCCTCAGTCCAATTCTCTTAATACCTTAATGATCTTAACTCTTATCATTAGCCCTACACTTTGAATATAGAGTTCGTGGCCTTCCATTGGATATCCTCTATTCAGGTTCTCTTAAATTTTGAACCTTAATTTGGTCTGTTCATCTATTACTTTCTGACGGACAGTCAGCCCAATGTAGTCCTTGACAATCTCTTCTCTCTTTATTTCTTCTGGATTCCCCATATGGTTTAACTGACATTACCTAATCCTGGCTAAACATCCTTCCCATTTGTAAATTCTTGATAGACTCTAGTAGCCTGACCGTTAAAGTGGTCATTATCTCTGAGTGAACCTTGGCGGACGTCCTCATCCTTGGTTATCCTTTTTCCACCCACTGATTCTTAGATTTAGGTTCTGCTTGAGCATCTCATTATTACCTCAATGTGGGTTTATTATACAAATTCTGTGAACTCATCCTAGCAGAAATTTCCTATCACACTGTAGTTTTCCCCTCCTAGTTCCTCAAAAACGTTAAAGATCGCACATTCCTGTTTCTTTCCCATAACAAATTGGTGGATTCTTGACTGTGCCACTTTCTCATAATCTAGGATGCATTGTAATCATCAGATCATGTTGCCTTTCATGCTAGGCATACCTTGATCTCCTTTGCCTTGCCCTGTTAGCTTCCAAGTTCAACATCTTGACGGACTTTTCCTGATGTCATAGTCGAGCTATGGTTTTTCTCAGTATGAACCAATGTTTAATGTCCTGGCGGGCTTTATTGGTTGTCATAGTCGAGCTATGGTCTTTGTAACACCCCTTACCCATAATTCCCACCGAAACCGAGCCTGAGGCATTACTGAATAAAAACCACATGATCGCCACCTAGGCTCATCGTGACTACTCTCTCTTAAGTAACCTCATCAACCTCATTCTCGACTTACGAGGCCTCACTAATACACACGAGGCTCTCGAGACTATATCGAAACTTTTTCAAATTTTAAAATTTTCTCCATATAAACAGGGACTACACGCCCATGACAACCAATCGTGCATGAAAACTCAAGCATTCTGTCAATGCCCCACGGCTAGAGCACACGCCCGTGCCCACCACCCGTGGTGAACACTGACTACTTCACAAGGCCTTGAGTCTAGGCACACGCCCGTGTGGCTAGCCCGTGGCCTACACTACTCAATTCTGCCAAAGTGACACGGCCAAGGCACACGTGGCCTAGACACATGCCCGTGTGTCTATCCACATGAACAAGAACTAAGCTATTTGCCAAGTTCTTTTCACTCCTCATTCATACACAACATGCACTCATCCAATCCATCTATAATTAACTCATATTGAAGTACAATCTCACATGGATAACTACATCTTTTCATATAATAAAATAGCCAACAACTATTGCATTATACAAAATAGATTATCCATCTAAAGGCCAACACATCTTAGCCATTTACAACAAAATTCACTAACTTGTCTAGCCTCTATACATGCCATATAGAAAACATTGAGTCTTATGTACCAGAGTGTGCTGATAGTGTGTGCGATCCTCCAATTGATTCACGTATCTCAATTCAACTCTTTTGCTCTATAAAATAAAGGAAAAGAAAAGGAGTAAGCTTTGAGCTTAGTAAGTTTACACATAAACAATTTAAGCATTCTAGTATAAGTTAAACAACAATTAGCATTATACTACCAAATAAATTGACATCCACAACCATGCTTACTCTTTCTATTCCTTACCACATTTCCAACGCATCATTAGTCACATACTCATAATCATCGACATGCACCCCTGCACTCAATACCACATTTACTCAAAAGTACAACACATCATTTTATCACACTAATACATCCACACAGCTTAATTACTTGGTGGTTTCGCATTCAGCCCACCACAATCAGATAATAAGGTAGTATCGCACATAGCCTACCAAGAGGAAATCATAGTGGTTTCGCACATAGCCCACTAAATAATATACTTAACTATGGTATCACACACAGCCCATTGTTGTTAAGTATTAAGGTGGTATCATACTTAGCCCACCATCAAATATTATCACTACACATCCACATATCTACTTACTCATTCATTCATTCATTCATGATATCTACCACATTCATTCCACTTGGACCACATAGGTTCTCAATCATTCTCAATCATTCTCATTCATTCTCATTCATGCTACACACTAGTTAGCATTAAGAATGTGTAAGTATAATCGCATTGATTACACATAAACTTACCTCGGCACTCAAAAGTATTGAGACGTGCAATTCAGTCCACCACCTTTCTCTTGCCTCGGTTTCGATCTGGGCTTCGCCTTTCTTGATCTATAATGATAAATCAACTCATTCAATACACACATTGACTAAATTGATCATTATCTCATACTTTATCAAAATTACAATTTTGCCCTTAATCTTTCTCATATTTACACTTTTTCCCCAAGGCTCGTAAAGTGATTTTCATTCAACTTTCTAGCCTTTCATGCTTAGCCGAACCATTTACTCAACTAAGGCAATCATCAATTCTCACTAAATCACACATGTATGACCAAACTCGAGACTTTCACAAACAAGTCCCTACATGCATTTTTCATGGAAATCACTTAGCAAAAGATGTTTCTACTACATCAAGCTTTCATATTCTTCCATAAAACATCAAAATACATGCATGTCATACATGGGTACATTTTTGAACATCCATTTTAGCTCAACATATAGCTAAAAATAGCTTTCTCATGTTACTAAGACTTCAAAAATTCAAAAAAAATATCAAAAACGGGGCTTGGATGCACTTACTAGCAAGCTTGAAAAGTTGAAGAGCCCTAACAATGGCTTCTTGAAAATTTCGGTAGCCTTGGAGAAGAAGATGAATGAAATTCTATCATCTTTTCTCATTTTAATCGTTTAATTGCCAAATGACCAAAATGCCCTTTTTGACAAACTTTCTATTTTAACTCATCCATGCCCAATTTTGTCCAAAAATTGGAAATTGGGAAAATTTCTCTTTAAAGACCTCTAATTGATATTATAAAGCTATTTCATTCAAATAAAATCTAGAATCTCACATTTTACAACTTTTGCAATTTAGTCCTTTTAGACAATTCAACCGCAATTTCACAAAATTGCTTCATAAAACTTTCACACTAACATGCAAACATGACATAAACCTCAAAAACTCATACATATAACTCAGATTTGTGGTCTTGCACCACTATTTTGACAAGCCTTAAATCGAAATGTTACAACTTTTCCCCCTTTAGAGATTTTTACCCTCGAAAATCTTACGAGTAAAGAGGTTTGGATGTTGCTCTCTCATAGCTTCTTTCGTCTTGTAACATCCCGATTTAGGGCTTAGTCAGAATAGTGGTGTGAGACCACAAATCTGGGATATATTTATGAGTTTTTGAGGTCTATGCCATGTTTGCATGTTAATGTGAAAGTTTCATGAAGCAATTTTGTCAAATTGTGATTGAATTGTCCAAAAGGACTAAATTGAAGAAGTTGTAAAATGTGAGATTCTAGAAGCTATTTGTGTGGAATAGCTTTGGATTATCAATTAGAGGTCCTTAAATAGTAATTTTCCCAAATTTTAATTTTTGGACATATTTGGGCATGAATGGGTTAAAATTTGAAAGTTTGACAAAAGGACGTTTTGGTCATTTGTCAATTAAATGTTTAAAATGGGAAAAAGATGATAGAATTTTCATTCATCTTCTTTCCCAAGGCTGCCAAAAATTGAGAGAAGCCGTTGTTAGGGCTCTTGAACTTTTCAAGCTAGCTACTAAGTGTATTCTAGCTCCATTTTTTATATTCTTCGTATTTTTAAAATCCTAGTAGCATGAGTAAGCTATTTTTAGCTATATGTTGAGCTAAGATGGATGTTCAAAAATGTACCCATATGTGGCTGATCGTCTAAATTTTTGAGTTTTAAAATTTATAAAGAGAATGATCGAATCTGAAACTAACTCTTACAACGACTTAAGGCAAGTGCACATATCGAACAGTAGTATAGTTTAGGCAAGACCGGATTGTCAAACCCAAAGGAACTAAAAGTACTAATACTCACTTTCTTTCTATTATTTAGCCCAAATATTAAATGATTTGGTTGATTAAATCTAAATTAACTAATTAATTACTAAACTAAGATGCAAAGACAAAAAAAATGAATTTGGGAAAATAACTTTAGGAAAAACTCATTTGATTAAGACGATACCCTCAAGAAGAATCCACCTAAACTTCACTTGTTATCCAACACTGAACCAGACGAATTATTCACTTAGCTTGATCCATAAGACTCCCTAATTTATATTAAACCCTCTCTCAAGGCGAATAACGTCTAACCCTAGGTCGATTATCCGAAATCCTTTTCAAATTAAAACCCCTAGAATCGCACTATCTCGATCTATGGACTCCCATATTAGGTTTCACCCTAATCCGGCAAAATCTCGCCACCTTATTTCTAGGCGCGCGATCAACTCCACTTAATTATGCTAGATCTATTCTTAACTAGGGACTTTTGCTCCACCACCTAAGCACATTCAACTTGAATCAATATTCTGAAAATATTAACACAAGAATTAAGCACACATAATTAAGAATAAACTAAGTATTTATCATATAGTTCAATAAATAATAACAAGATTCATCTAGGCTTCATCCCCTTTAGGTATCTGAAGGGTTTAGTTCATAATGATAAAATAAAACATCTCAAGAGAAAAGATAAAACAAAACATAAGAGATCCCTAAAACCCCCTGAAGGAATTGAAGGAGAGATCCGCCATCTTGAGTAGAATTCCAGCTTCTTGAGATGGATCAACTGGCTATCTTCGAGTGATTCCCACAAAGGTTCCGACTTCTACCAAATTCTGAACGTCTTAGCCCCCATAAAGGTTGGCCTCTAGGTTCTTTATATAGGCTTTGAGATGTTTTACTTGGCCTCTAAGTGTCCTAATTCAAGTATACTTCCTACTCAGCATTTGAATAGGCTTTGGAATGTGTTTCTTCGCCTCAAAGTATCTAAATTCGAGTGCAATTCCTCTTTTCCATGACAGAGGGACCATGGTACACACCCGTGTAGATCGACATCAGACCGTGTTTCGGTTCTGTTGATTGAGGCATGACCATGTAAATCGTGGTCAGACCGTGTGAACTAAATTGACGAGACACGGCCGTGTGGCTTGAAGTCCATTGATAAACCGTAAAAGTAACATATTTTAACCCCATATTTAGTATTCTTTTGGATGATTTAGCCTTTGATTATGTAAAAAGGTGCTTTTAATCCTTTCTTTTCATGTTTATACTCAGGAAAGCACCCGAGGACAAAAAGAACGAGAAACAGGCTTAAAATGGGCCAATTTGGGCCAAAGAGGAAATCAGCACGGCCTGGACTTCAAGCCACACGGCCGTGCCTCGTCAAATTACTTCACATGGCCATGCCACGATTTACATAGTTGTGCCCCAATTGACAGAATCGAGACACGACCTGAAAACGATTTACACGGACGTGTACCATGGGCATGCCCCTACCACGGGAATGAGCAATTTCACTCGAATTTGGATGCTTGAAGGCAAAGAAACACATTCCTAAGTCTACTTAAACATCCTAGGAGGAATTCTACTTGAATTAGGATACTTAGGAGCCAAGTAAAGCATCTCAAAGCCTATATAAACACCCAAGGTAGCAACTAAAAAGGAGAGTTCTAAGAAGCGAAAATAAAGCGAGTTTTACGCGAGCTTTTATTCAGGAATTACTCAAGATAGCGTTGATCCATCTCAAGAAGTGGAGTTCTACTCAAGGAAGAGGATCTCCTCTTCAATTCCTTCAGGGGTTTTAGGATTTCTTATGTTTTGTTTTATCTTTTCTCTTGAGATGTTTTCTTATTTTGTTATGAATTAAACCCTTCAGATACCTGGAGGGGATGAAACCTATGACGTATTTTGTTATTTGATTTCTAAATTATATGATAAGTACTTTGTTTGTTCTTAATTATGTTGCTTAATTTAATCTGATGTGCTTAGGTGGAGGAGGAATAGACCCTACCTAAGAGTAGATCTAGCATAATTAAGCAGAGTTGATCGAGCGCCTAGAGATAGGGTTACGAGATTTTATTGGATTGGGGTGAAACCTAATATGGGAGTCCATTGATCGATTTACTGCTTCCTTAGGGGGTTATTATAAGAGAACGAGAGTTCCACTAATTAACCTAAGGTTAGACGTTATTCGCCTCGAGAGGGTTTAATATAGGTTAGGGAGTTTGACGGATCAAGCTAAGTAAAAGGGTCATATGAATTAAAGGTTAGATAACAAGAGAAGTCATAGGTGGATTCTTCCTGAGGGTATCGTCGTAATCAACTAAGTTTTTCCACAGTCTTTTCCCAAAGTTTTGTTCTTTTATATTTGCATTTAGTTTAAGTATTTCATTAGTTTTTAGATTAATAAACCAATCCCTCCATATTTCAGGCTAAATAATAGAAAGAAAGTGAGTAGTATTACTTTTAGGTTCCCTTGGGTTCGATAAGATACTCTTGCCTAAACTATACTACTGTTCGATAGGTGCACTTGCCTCTATCGTTGCCATAGTTAGTCTACAGGTTCGATCATTCTTTTTATAAATATTAAAACTCGACTGTTTGACACGATCAAGTTTTTGGCGTCGTTGCCGGGGAACACTAAAATATTAAGAAAGCTTTATTTCTATTACTTTAGCCAATTTTTTATTGCAATTTATTATTTATTATTATTTTTTTGACTT
This sequence comes from Gossypium rotundifolium, assembly GCA_025506655.1. Lineage (NCBI taxonomy): Eukaryota > Viridiplantae > Streptophyta > Magnoliopsida > Malvales > Malvaceae > Gossypium > Gossypium rotundifolium. The sequence goes on along the minus strand of CP106725.1, from coordinate 132,956,546 downwards.
TGCTAATTTTTTCCTCTATTTTGCTTTTGGCAGAAAATTTTAGTCTATGGAAAAAATGGCACTGAATAATTATCAGTGGCAAGTCATGAGGACAATTCCTACTAAAACAACTAGTGTTTTCAACCTCGACGTGGTCACCAGGTTATCTAATCAATTAGAGATAATGAATAAAAAGATTGATAATTGGTATAGTCCATCGCAGGTACATCCAAAATACAATATGAAATGAATCTAGGAGGCGTGGCAAATCCTGAGTACCCACCCTACGGATATGGCATGGAAAACGAGGAAGCTCACTATACAGGTAAATATTCTAGATATCAAAATAATTTTTATAGTGACACTTATAATGTAGGTTGGAAGTACCATCCCAATTTCTCGTGGGATGATCAAAATAGCCAAAGATCGGAACTTCCTCAAGATTTTCAACAATCACCTCACCAACAAGAAGAGGAACCGAATCTCGAAGAGATGTTGACAAAATTCATGGCAGCCACAGATTCTCGTTTCCAAAAGACTGAAGCAGCACTTGATGAACAACAAAAATCAATCAAAGGGATCGAGAATCAAGTTTGAGAACTTACTAGGTCAGTGGGGCATCTCAAAAAGCTAATTTCTGAACGTCAACAAGGACGTCTACCAAGCAACACAGAAATAAACCCAAAATAACAAATTCAAGCCATCTCAGCCCATGCCAGTAAGGGGTTAGATGAACCTAATCCAATACAAAAAGCCAAGGTAGACAAAGGTAAGGTAGAGGTAACACAAGAAAAGCCGAAACCGGTAATCAAGGAGTACAAACCTCGCATACCTTTTCCCGAAGCAATGAAAAGAGATGATTCAGAGGAACAGTTTGGTAAGTTTCATAAACTCTTAAAGAAATTACATATTAACTTACCTCTTCTTGATGCTCTTTTTTAGATACCAAACTCGAGGAAATTTTTAAGACAACTCTTGACCAACAAAATACACTGCCATGAAAATTAAAAGATCCAGGGAGTTTTACAATTCCATGTTTAATTGGTAGTTTATCTATTGATAATGCGTTAGCGGATTTAAGGGCAAGCATCAATGTTATGCCTTACAAAATATTTAAACAACTAGGTCTAGGAAACCCGCACAAACTAGGATGAGCATTCAATTAACGATAAAACTATAAAATTTCTAGGGTATAATAGAAAATGTTCTAATAAAATTGATAAATTCGTATTCCCGATGAGACTTTGTCGTTTTAAACATGGATGAGGACAACACGATCCCCTTAATTTTAGGAAGACCCTTTTAGCAACGCCGAGCTAAAATTGATATCTATGCAGGAGAACTCATACTTCGTGTAGGCAATCACTCTTCAAGCTCTTGACTCAGCTAGGACATCGAGTAATAAAGGTACGAACTTTAATTCCATTGATAACCATTTGGTTCAACCTTCTTTACAGGAAACATCACGAAATCACCTAGCTGAGCTAGATCTTAGACCTCGTGCCAATAAAGAAGAATTATATGACGAACAAAGCCTTAGGGTCGATAAACTAGAAGAGTGGAAAACACAATTTAAAGAAGAACCAGAACCACACGAAGTGAAACCAAAGGAAACCCCAGACGAGCTGATAGGAACAACAAATCACATCAAAATAGAGGATTAGGTATTGTTGAATAAGGAAGACCCTCGAATCACTAATTCAGAACTCAAGGCAAACGAAGAAATCACCTTTCAGGTACTTAATGTCTTCCTATACGACACAGTCGAGGTAAGCAATCTTAAATTCAACACTTTTGAGGTAAACATTACTCGACTTAAACTTTATAACCATAACCAAGTTGATCGCATGAGAAAGGATTTCCACCTCCTCAAACCACCATGATTGTGCGTACAACAGGTAAGTCTAGCTCAAGACTTTAAATGAGCGCTTCTCGGGAGGCAACCCGAGTACTAATCGTACTAATTAGTTTGGTTTTATTTCTTTTCGTATTTAGGCATAGGTTTCCATACCCACAAGGCCTTGCACATGGTCGTGGCCGTGGTCGTGTGGACACCACGACTAGGCACATGAGCGTAGACCTTGTCTCTATTTAATTATTTACTTTTATTCATATTTATTTTTATTTTTACTTTATTATTTTCTCCTTTTTCTCAATGGTATTTAGATTTAGCTTAGGATACAATAAAACCGAGCCGGCTACTTCAAGGATTCAATTTCAAACGGTTCGAGACGCTTCCCCACGTTCACCTCCAATCTTATCCAGTTTCTTTTCATAGACTTCATCCAAAAATTCAGGAAGTGTTACTTCTCCTCTTCTCTTTTGATTTTATTATTACATAATTGTTTATCTATCTTTGTATATTGAGGGCAATGTACATCTTAAGTGTGGGGGGTAAAAGTGTCAAACTTTTTGCATTAATCTAAATCCTGAATTTTAGTCTTGTCCATAAGAAATCTTCTCATATTACTAATTAGGATGAAATTTCTAATGATTTATGATTTTTATTGATATATTTTAGATTAAGTCATAGTTAATTGTGCATTGATGATTAAATTTGAAGAATACTAGAGAATCATGATAAGTACATGATAAGTCTACTTTCTAAAAATTAAAAATTAGTAGGTCGTTGATCTGAATTTGAGTATTACCTTGAAATTTGGAATTTACAGGGATTGATATCAAAAACACCCATACTTTTTGTGAGATTTTGAGCCTTATAGAGCATATATTCTTTTTCGTGCTCACTTTACTGATTATGAGTATGTCAACTTTGAACTGTTATTCTAGAACTTGCCTCGTTTATACATGTCGAGACCACACTTTTGATTTGATATACAGAGATGACAAAGGCACCTAGGATTTAACCCACTTACTCCATAAAAAGCCTACCTTCACAAATTAACCCCTAGTAAACCCCATTGAATCCTAACAACCTTTTTATTGACTCACCCACTAATATTAACCCAAAACCCTTTGTATTTGTTATTACCATTCTTTTGACTACCCTTAAATCGAGATTTGATTTGATTAGTTCAGTAGTTACATTTATCATTTATGATGTAATATTTTAGTTTATTCTTAAAAAAATAATAAATAAATAAGCTTCGAAAAATCAATGTATAATCAGTATTAGTATAAGAAGTGAGCTTGTGCATTTAATTTTCAATTATCAAAGAAAAAGCTCGTATTATTATTAGTTTCAAAGTTCCAATTGATGTAATCAATTATTTCTAGATTAGGTAATTAGTCAATTTGATCTCGATTCTAGCCCTTCTAATTCAGCCTTTATCCACACCTTCTAACCTTAGCCCCGTTACAACCTTGATAAAGACCTTTTGATCTGTGCATCATCTCATATATAGTGGTGGAGATTTGATTTTCAGGCAAGCCTATGGGATTAACTTTTCAGGTTCGACTTATGAGTGCTTATTCTTGAACCTTAAACACTTTGAGTGATTTGAGTGAACCTTTAGTGAGGATGTCAATCCTTGTCAGTTTTGAATTAAAGGTAATTATTCAGATAAGGGGAGACACTTATGTTTTCATACTACAAATGTATGACTTATCGTGATTGAATCTTTAGGACTCTTTGAGTTGAATTATCCATGTATAAATTATCTATGAATTATGATGAGACATTGTCGATAGGAATTATGAATTATGGAAAGTTCGTTTTAATTGTAAGTTGAGAATTTTACTTGAGGACAAGCAAAAGCTTAAGTGTGGGGGTATTTGATAAACGGTAAAAGTAACATATTTTAACCCCATATTTAGTATATTTTGGATGATTTGGCCCTTGATTTATGTAAAAAGGTGCTTTTAATCCTTTCTTTTCATGTTTATACTCAGGAAAGCACCCGATGATGAAAAAACGAGAAACAGGCTTAAAACGGGTCATTTTGGACCAAAGAGGAAATCAGCACAGCCTGGACTTCAAGCCACACGGCCGTGCCTCGTCAAATTACTTCACACGACCATGCCACGATTTACACAGTCGTGCTCGAATCGACAGAATCGAGACACGACCTAAAAATGATTTACACGGGCGTGTACCATGGGCGTGTCCCTACCACGGGAATGAACAATTTCACTCGGATTTGGATGCTTGGAGGCAAAGAATGTAACACCTCAAACTCGATCAAAATGCTACGACTGAATCTGACATGTCACATAGAAGAAAATTTTTTGAAAACCGAACCTAAACCCAGAGTTGAGGGAAATTTACAAGTCTCTATGCCTTTGGCGAGGATTTAAAACAATTGTTTAGTTCAGATTCCTTAATCAAAATTGATTTTAAGAAAAATCACATTAAGAGAGTGTTGGAAACAAAATTTCAGTTCCAGTTGAAAAATTTGAGTCGATTTGTTACTAAAACCCGCCATTAATTAACCAATTATAAATCCATAAATTCAAAGTTTTTATTATTATCTTTTTTAAAGAAAACCACCAATTTTGACGATTTACTAGACAAACCATACCAATATCATAAAAAAACCCAAATTACGTTTAAGTGGCCTTATTACAACACCCAAAATCCAAATTTAGATAGTAGTGACTAAAATAAATATTAAAATAGAGTTGCTTAAAGCATTACGCATGGCCAACTTGAGTCCCACCCGGCTCCATGTCTGCAGTCTAAGGCTTTCACACAAATTCATATGTGTGTAAATCCCCATCTCAATGAGCTTTAGGCTTTCATACAAATTCATATGTGTTATGCATGTAATGCAACCCAACCAACCTATTATGTTCAATCTCCGCATCTCCTTAATCTACCCAATAACTATGGCACCCAGCCACTGGTGGTACCTAACCACTGGTGGTTCCAAACCACTGGTGACAAATGTTAAAAAAGAGAATATGTGGGGCCAACCCACTTGTGGTACCAAACCACTGGTGACAATCTCGTAATGAATATATGTGGGGCCAACCCACTGTGGTACTGAACCACTGGGACGCGTTACAAAATAATATATATGTGGTATCAAACCACTGGTGGTTCCAAACCACTGAGACTTAGTCACAAAGGTAATATGTGAGGCCAACCCAATTGTGGTGCCAAACCACTGGTGACAGTCTAAAAGATATCATGTTTTCTCCCTCATCACATCATACCTCAAGTCCATGCCATGTTTAACAGTCAATGTGATATGATCATACTTTCAAATGCATAACAACCAACCATTCCATTCATACATACTTTTGCTATCAACAGAGTATTATGAAACTTACTTGGAATCATTGATCCAAACCCACAAGGTATTTTTAGTGACCAATATCGTCAATTCGGCTTTTAGGCATAACAATTAATAGCATAACTAACATACAAAGTGTGTGAGAGTTACACACCTGATAACACGTAAGGTCATGCTCTTTACGTCGACACTATCGCTAATCGAAACTACTGCTATCTGCCTACGACTTTGCTCAGAAGCCGGCCCACAATCCGTGGCCAATCTCGAACTGCTAGCACTGCTCGCTTCTTAAACTTAGGGGATGGGTTTACGGGTCCAACCCCCTCCTTAGAATTGCTGGCATTCGAGTCCATGGAAAAGATCTTGGTTAGAAGACCAAGTTAACACATAGAGTAAGATATGAATTAATTTACGCATTTAGCAGAATAGATCTCCTTACCTAGATCAACAAAAGTCGAAAGCTTTATGCTTGGTTCACAAGTCGAGTGAATCCCGAAAGTCTCCAAAAGAATGCGACACCACCCCCACCTATATTCGCCAAGAGTTTAAATAATGGGATCACTGCCCTTGGCACCCAAACGCAAGCAAGATGATTGAAACGAAAAGAAAACACTTACCACTACCACTAGAGAAACCGATTGGGTGTAACAAAAGATCAGTAATGGCGATCCACTACAAATAGGAGTCAAACGAGGAGATTTGAATGCCAGAGAGAGATTCAGCCAACAATTAATTATGAACTACCTAGAAAAGATGACAAGTTTTGGTTAAAGAAGAAAATGGATATCCAATGGCCTTGATTGATTCGGCTAACACTAGGTGTGAATGAAGAAGAGAAAAGAGGGAGAAAAGAAGAGAGTTTTGATTGTGGGGTTTGAGAAACTGAGTAAGGTAAAAGAAAAGATTCGGCTAAAGAAGGAGGAATAAAGAAGAGAATAAAACGAGGAGAACAAAATGAGAAGAAGCAAGGAGTAAATGAAGGTTCGGCTATGACTTAATGAAATAAGAAGGAATATGTGACCGAGAAACAAAAAAAGAATTAAGAGAATGGGGTTTCGACACCGATATAAGGAAGAAGAGAGAACTATTTGCTTGAACTCAGGGTGTTTTCGAAAATGAAAAGAAAGAACAATATGCACCACCACCTTCGGCTTTCTACTTACTCCCAAAAATGAAATAGCATAAACGGCACTATGCTAACTCCATGTGACCGAATATACACACAAAGAGAAAAGCAATGCTCCAAACCTTAAGAATTTTGGTACCCCCTAAGTTAACACCCAAACCGAATGCCCAACCTCACCTAGCTCCCTCCAAAATTTGGCTCACACTCCTCCTCTCCCCACCAACACTATGTCGTCCCTTCAATCCCTCATTGATTCCCTCTCCTCCATCCGTTCAAACAAGTTTGAATGATTCAAACTCCTTAAAACCCTCTCCACCATTCCTTTGAAATATTTGACCAAATCAACTCTCCCTTTTTCAAGCATCCCAGCCGAGCTCTACCTCTGCTCCCCTTGACGCCAAAAAGAGTTCTTAAAATGAGGAATTCGCAACTTGAACCTGCTCCCTCCAACTCCCCTGTGGCGTCACTTACCTCAACCTTTATGTGGCGTGTCCTTGCCACTTTACTAAGGCACTCTTTTGTGTCATCCAACCCAAACAATATCCCTTAAAGCCTAATTCAGCTAGCTTTCCTTAAAAGTGCTCAAAAAGCAAATTTTTACCGAGACTCCGGCTTACCCCTTAATCATTCTTGGACCCTAAAGTATCCTAAACTAGCATGATAGACATACTATTCACACACACAAGCACATAAGATGCAAAGGCCCAAATTTTGGATGTTACAGTTCTACCCCCTTAAAATAATTTTGGCCTCAAAATTACCTGGTTAAAAGAGTTGAGGGCATTGCTGGTGTATCGCATTCTCTAGTTCCCATGTTGCCTCCTTTGAACCATTATTTCGCCACAACACCTTCACCAAAGGAATTGATTTCCTACGCAAAACTTTGACATCACGATCCAAGATCTACACCGGTTCTTCTTCAAAGGACAGGTCTGGACTTACTTCAATTTCTTCCACTGGTACCACATGAGATGGATCTGAGCGATATCATCTTAGCATTGAAATGTGAAACACATCGTGGATCTGACTTAACTCTGAAGGTAGCTCAAGCTGATAGGCTACTGGTCCCATGCGTTTCAACACGCGATAAGACCCGATAAATCTGGGGCTTAGCTTACCCTTCCGCCCAAACCTAAGCACCTTCTTCCATGGTGACACCTTTAAGAACACCTGGTCACTCACTGCAAACTCTATGTCTTTACGCCTCAAATCGGCATAGGATTTCTGCCTGTCCGAGGATTCTTTTAACGGAGTCCGAGTTAACTTAACATTGTCTTCCATTTTAGCAACCAATTTTAGACCCAACAACTGACGCTCACACAACCCTATCCAACATGTAGGAGTACGACACTTCCGACCATAGAACGCTTTATAAGGTGCCATCTGAATAGTAGATTGGTACCTGTTGTTATACGCGAATTTTGCCAATGGTAGAAATTCTTCCCAACTACCTCTGAAGTCCAAGACACAGCCCCTCAACATATCTTCCAAGATTTGAATCACTCTCTCCGATTATCCATCAGATTGTGGATGAAACGCTATGCTGAGGTCCAGCTTTGTACCCAACGCTTGGTGCAACGCCTTCCAAAATCTTGACGTAAGCCTAGGGTCCCTGTCTGAAATGATAGACACTGGTACCCCGTGCAACCTTACGATCTCTGCTACATACAACTTAGCCAACATTTGTAGAGAATAGTCGACCCGTACCGGTATGAAATGAGTGGACTTCGTTAGACGGTCTACTATTACCCAAACTGAATCCTTCTTAGTAGGCGTAAGAGGTAGCCTACTAACAAAATCCATTGTAATCCTTTCCCACTTCCACTGCGGAATCCTGACCGGTTGCAACAACCCTAAAGGTAACTGATGTTCTACTTTTACCTGCTGACACGTCAAACACTTACTAACAAATTCGATTACATCTCTCTTTAGACCTGGCCACTAGAACTGTTCATGCAAATCCCGATACATCTTACTACCTCCAGGATGCATAGCGTATGGGCTGCTATGTGCTTCCTGCAAGATCCAATGCCTCAACTCCAGATCTTTTGGCATGCACATCCTTCCTCGAAAACATAAGACTCCATCACTGTTCAAACTGTAATCCTCTAACCCACTATCCTGCACTTGCAGAAGTCGAGCGCTATAGACATCATCTAATAACTGTTTCTCTTTTATCTGACTTACCCATGTCGGCCTCACTTGCAGTTCGCTAATAAACTTTCGTCATCGTATAGGCTAAGGTCGGCAAACGTTGCTCTCAAGTTTGATATTACCTTACGGCTCAACACATCTGCCACCACGTTAGCCTTACCGGATGGTACTCAATTGAGCAATCATAGTCCTTCAATAGCTCGATCCACCTTCGCTTTCTTAAATTAAACTCCTTCTGGGTAAGGAGGTATTTCAAACTCTTGTGGTCTGTATAGACGATGGACTTCTCCCCATACAAGTAATGTTTCCATATCTTCAGGGCGAAAACTACTGCAGCCAACTCCAGGTCATGCATCTGATAATTTACCTTGTGAGGTCTCAATTGCTGAGAAGCATACGCTACCACTTTCCCTTCTTGTATCAGCACACATCCTAACCCTGTATGTGATGTATCTCAATAGATAGTAAACTCTTTCCCTGCCTCTGGCTTAATTAACACCAGAGCTTCTGTCAGAATCCTCCTTAACTTCTCAAAACTTTCCTACTGCTTGTCAGACCACACAAATGGAGCCCCTTTCCTTAACAACTTGGTTAACGGTGCTGCAATAAAAGAAAACCCTTTCACAAACCTTCTGTAATACCCACCAGACCAAGACAAACTCTAAATCTCTGCCACTGACTTAGGAGGTTTCCAATCCAACACAACTTCAATTTTTTGAGGGTCCACCCTAATCCCCTCGGCAAACACCCAAGAAGGTAACTTCCCTTAGCCAGAACTCGCACTTACTGAACTTAGTGAACAACTGCTTTTCCCTCAGAATTTACAAAACCACACGAAGATGTGAATCATACTCCTCCTCAGATTTTGAATAAACCAGGATATCGTCTATAAACTCCACAATGAATTGATCCAGATAGGGTTGAAAAACCTAGTTCATCATATCCATAAACACTACTAGAGCATTGGTTAACCCGAACAGCATCACCAAAAATTCGTAGTGACCATAGCGAGTACGAAACACCGTCTTATGAATATTCGCCTTCTTAACCTTAAGCTGGTGATAGCCCGATGTCAAATCTATCTTGGAGAAGACTGATGCTCTCCTAAGTTGGTCGAACAGGTCGTCTATTCTTGGCAACGGGTACTTATTTTTGATCGTCAACTTATTCAACTGATGGTAATCAATGCACATACGCATTGATCCGTCCTTCTTCTTAACGAATAGTACTGGTGCTCCCCAAGGTGATACACTTGGTCGAATAAAACCCCGTCCAACAATTCCTGAATCTGAGCTTTCAGCTCCACTAACTCCTTCTGCGCCATTCTATATGGGGTAATAAATACTGGCACTATTCTCGGTAGAAAATCAATACCAAACTCCACTTTGCGATTCGGAGGTAAACTTGGAAGCTCTTCTGGGAAAACATCAGAATATTCCTTCACCGTTCGAACATTTCCCACAGTCGATTCCCTGACCTCCAAAGCACAAACGTAAGCCATAAACGCCTTACATCCTTTTCTCACCATTCTCTCATCCTTTAAAACGGATACCACATTAGATAGGTAGTTTCTCCTCTCACCTATCACTACTACCTCTTCACCCTCGACAGTTCTTAGCACCATTCGCTTGGCTGCACAGTCCAAATTTGCCTGGTACTTCACTAGCCAATCTATCCCTAAGATCAAGTCGAACTCCCCGAACAGCAGTTCCATCAGATCAGTCGAAAAGACTACCTCTTGAACTTCTAAAGGTACATCTCTATACAGTTTATCCACCACTACAGATTGTCCTAGAGGGCTAATTACTGTCATCTCCCTAGAAGAATTCTCAAAGTCTACATTTAGAGTTCCCGATATAGTACTAGCAGCATAAGAGTGTGTTAAACCAATGTTAATCAAAGCAATATAAGGCATCCCATCAATAAGAAACTTACTGGTTCACTACGTTGCTCTCCTCTCTGTGCCTAGCTACATAGACCAATCCAGGCTGTCTCACATTTGTATTTCCAACACCTCTGCTCTGTGCTCCACGGCCCCGACCAAAATCGTTACCTCCTCTGCCTAGGCCACGACCCCTCTACAATTGTCGACCATCCCTTCTAAATTTTGCACGACCTTGCCCCTCAAATTATGTCCTAACTAGCCTCCGTGGGCAATCCTTAATCCAATGATCCATAGACCCACATTCGAAGCATCCTCTATTGCCTGCCCAAGACTCTCCCGAATGAGATTTCCCGCATCGAGTACACTGCGGTGGCCACTGAACAGCATCAGGCTTCGTAACTTGACTCGGTCCACCTACTCTAGGCCTCTTCTGAAAACCCCAATAGACCCTGATAGCCCAAAACTTCTTTTATTTCTATAGCTCTCCTGATTCTTCTTTTCGGACTACTTCATCTCCTCGGCTATCTTAGCCTTTTCCACAAGAATAGTAAATTTCCTCTCTCGTTGTGGAGCAATCAACACTCGTAACTCATCCCTCAGCCCGTCCTCAAATCGAACACAGTGCCCATGGTCCATGGCCACAATACCCCGGGCATAACGGCTTAAACGTAAGAATTTTGCCTCATACTCGGACACCAACTTCTCCCCTAAACCAGGCTCAAGAATGCCTTACACTGCACATCCACATAACTTGATCCGACGTACTTCCTCTGGAATACTGTTTTAAAGAAATCCCAAGTGATATCATTGGCCATCGTGCCATCCCTGACCGTGAGCCACCACTGATAGGCCTCGTCTCGAAGGAGGGACACGATCCCTTTCAACTTCTCCTCTACCGTGAAGTCAAGATCATCCATTATACGCTCAATTGCTTCTAACCAATACTCAGTTGCGTTGGGGGCTACGCCAGAAATGCCCCTAAATACTTTCACTCCATTAGCTCAGAGCCGTTCAAACACAAATTTTTGAGCCCCGGTACTCGTGCCTACCCCAGCAACTCTCTCTAGAACCCGTAACATTGCCTGAGACATTACACCGTCTCCACCCGTTTGGCCCTGAAACTCTACTTCTACAACTGGCGGTAGCGGTACCTCATTTTCTGACCCAAGACCAGACCCTGCTGGTTCTGATATAGTAATACTGCCCCTACCATGACCACGCACATTATGCCCACGTCCTCGAGTGCTCATGACTAACGTTCGCGATTTAATCTGATTAAGAATTTTATGAGTTAATATTTCTTTCTTCCACTATTTATTACCGAGTAGTCTTATGAGTGTATTATAGAAGCAGTTGTTTTCTCGAACACATGCATTCTTACAGGCTTCAGTTTCTAAGGTAAAATTCCTTAGTACTAGCAATCACCTTACAAAACAATTAATCCATACCACTAATGATTAGAAAACTTACCGTCACGGATCAGTGCCGGAGACTCAGGTTCCATGCTTTTCGAAAAGAAAAAACCATTTTTCAAACCATCTACTGAGAATATTTTGGGCCTTACACTCACGATCGAGCTTTTGAACCTGGGCTCTGATACCATAATTGTAACACCTCAAACCCAGTCAAAACGCTACAACTAAATCTGACATGTCACAGAGAAGAAAATTTTTTAAAAACTGAACCTAAACCAGAGTTGAGGCAAATTTGCAAGTCTATATGCCTTTGGCGAGGATTTAAAACAATTGTTTAGTTCAGATTCTATAATCAAAATCGATTTTAAGTAAAATCACATTAAGCGAGTGTTGGAAACAAAATTCAGTTCCAATTGAAAATTTTGAGTCGATTTGTTACTAAAACCCGCCATTAATTAACCAATTATAAAGCCATAAATTCAAATTTATTATTATCTTTTTTTTAAAAAAACACCCATTTTGATGATTTACTAGACAAACCATGCCAATATCATAAAAAAAAACCTAAATTACGTTTAAGTGGCCTTATTACAACACCAAAATCCAAATTTAGATAGTAGTGACTAAAATAAATATTAAAATAGAGTTTCTTAAAGCATTACGCATGGCCACCTTGAGTCCACCCAGCTCCATGTCCGCAGTCTAAGGATTACCTGTAAAATTTCACAGAAAGGGTGAGTCACCGAGACTCAGTGTGTAAATCCCCATCTCAATGAGCTTTAGGCTCTCACACAAATTCATATGTGTTATGCATGTAATGCAACCCAACCAACCTATTATGTTCAATCTCCGTATCTCCTGAATCTACCCAATAATTGTGGCACCTAGCCACTGGTGGTACCTACCCACTGGTGGTTCCAAACCAATGGTGAAAAATGTCACAAAAGAGAATACGTGGGGCCAAACCACTTGTGGTACCAAACCACTAGTGACAATCCCATAATGAATATATGTGGGGCCAACCCACTGTGGTACCGAACCACTGGGACGAGTCACAAAATAATATATATGTGGTACCAAACCACTGGTGGTTCCAAACCACTGAGACTTAGTCACAAAGGTAATATGTGGGGCTAACCCACTTGTGGTACCAAACTACTGATGACAGTCTAAAAGAGATCACGTTTTCTCCCTCATCACATCATACCCCAAGTCCATGCCATGTTTAATAGTCAATGTGATATGATCATACTTTCAAATGCATAACAACCAACCATTCCATTCATACATACTTTTGCTATCAACAGAGTATTACGAAACTTACACAGAATCCTTGATCCAAACCCACAAGGTTATTTTTAGTGACCAATATCGTCACTTCGGCTTTTAGGCATAACAGTTAATAGCCTAACTAACATACAAAGTGTGTGAGAGTTACACACCTGATAACACGTAAGGTCATGCTCTCTATGTCGACACTATCGCTAATCGAAACTATTTCTATCTGCCTGCAACTTTGCTCAGAAGTCAGCCCATAACCCGGTGGCCAATCTCGAACTGCTAACACTGCTCGCTTCTTAAACTTAGGGGATGGGTTTACGAGTCTAACCCCCTCCTTAGAATTACTGGCATTTGAGTCCATGGAAAAGATCTTGGTCAAAAGACCAAGTTAACACATAGAGTAAGATATGAATAGATTTACGCGTTTAGTAGAATAGATCTCCTTACCTAGATCAACAAAAGCCAAAAGCTTTATGCTTGGTTCACAAGTTGAGTGAATCCCGAAAGTCTCCAAAAGAATGTGACGCCACCCCCACCTATATTCGGCCAAGAGTTTAAAGAATGGGATCACTACCCTCGGCACCCAAATGCAAGCAAGATGATTGAAATGAAAAGAAAACACTTACCATAACCACTAGAGAAACTGATTGGGAGTAACGAAAGATCAGTACTGGTGATCCACTACAAATAGGAGTCGAACGAGGAGATTTGAATGCCAGAGAGAGATTCGCCCAACAATTAATTAAGAACTACCTAGAAAAGATGACAAGTTTTGGTTAAAGAAGAAAATGGATATCCAATGGCCTTGATAGATTCGGCTAACACCAGGTGTGAATGAAGAAGAGAAAAGAGGGAGAAAAGAAGAGAGTTTTGATTGTGGGGTTTAAGAAACTGAGTAAGGTAAAAGAAAAGATTCGGCTAAAGAAGGAGGAATAAAGAAGAGAATAAAATGAAGAGAACAAAATGAGGAGAAGCAAGGAGTAAATGAAGGTTCGGCTATGACTTAATGAAATAAGAAGGAATATGTGATCGAGAAACAAAAAAAGAATTAAGAGAATGGGGTTTCGACACTGATATAGGGAAGAAGAAAGAACTATTTGCTTGAACTCGGGTGTTTGCCGAAAATGAAAAGAAAGAACAATATGCACCACCACCTTCGGCTTTCTACTCACTCCCAAAAATGAAATAGCATAAATGGCACTATGCTAACTCCATGTGACCGAATATACACATAAAGAGAAAAGCAATGCTCCAAACATTAAGAATTTCGGCACCCCCTAAGTTAACACCCAAATCGAATGCCCAACCTCACCTTGCTCCCTTCAAAATTCAGCTCACACTCCCCTTCTTCCCACCAACACTATGTCGTCCCTTCAATCCCTTCTTGATTCCCTCTTCTCTATCCATTCAAACAAGTTTGAATGATTCGAACTCCTTAAAACCCTCTCCACCATTCCTTTGAAATATTTGACCAAATCAACTCTCCCTTTTTCAAGCATCCCAGCCAACCTCTACCTCTGCTCTCTTTGACGCCAAAAAGAGTTCTTAAAATGAGGAATACGTGACTTGAACCTGCTTCCTCCAACTCCCATGTGGCGTCACCTACATCAACCTTTAAGTGGCACCTCCTTGTCACTTTACTAAGGCACTCTTTTGTGTCATCCAACCCAAACAATATCCCTTAAAGCCTAATTCAACTAGCTTTCCTTAAAAGTACTCAAAAAGAAAATTTTTACCAAGACTCCGGCTTACCCCTAAATCATTCTTGGACCCTAAAGTACCCTAAACTAGCATGAAAAACATAGCATTCACACACATAAGCACATAAGATGCAAAGGCCCCAATTCGGATGTTACAAAGAAACATATTCCTAAGTCTACTTAAACATTCTAGGAGGAATTCTACTTGAATTAGGATACTTAGGAGCCAAGTAAAGCATCTCAAAGCCTATATAAACACCCAAGGTAGCAACTAAAAAGGGAGTTCTAAGAAGCCAAAGCAGGCGAGTTTTACGCGAGCTTTTATTCGAGAAATTACTATAAGATAGCAGTTGATCCATCTCAAGAAGTCGGAGTTCTACTCAAGACAGAGGATCTCCTCTTCAATTCCTTGAGGGGTTTTAGGGATTTCTTATGTTTTGTTTTATCTTTTCTCTTGAGATGTTTTCTTATTTTGTTATGAACTAAACCCTTCAGATACTTGAAGGGGATGAAACCTATGATGGAATTTGTTATTTGATTTCTAATTTATATGATAAGTACATAGTTTGTTCTTAATTATGTTGCTTAATTTAATTTGATGTGATTAGGTGGAGGAGGAATAGACCCTACCTAAGAGTAGATCTAGCATAATTAAGCGGAGTTGATCGAGCGCCTAGAGATAGGGTTACGAGATTTTGCCAAATTAGGGTGAAACCTAATGTGGGAGTCTATTGATCGATTTATGGCTTCCTTGGGGTTATTATAAGAGAACGAGAGTTCCACTAATTAACCTAAGGTTAGACGTTATTCGCCTCGATAGAGGGTTTAATATAGGTTAGGGAGTCTCACGGATCAAGCTAAGTAAAAGAGTCATATGAATTAAAAGTTAGATAACAATAGAAGTCATAGGTGGATTCTTCTTGAGGGTATCGTTGTAATCAACTGAGTTTTTCCATAGTCTTTTCCCAAAGTTTCATTCTTTTGTCTTTGCATTTAGTTTAAGTATTTCATTAGTTTTTAGATTAATAAACCAATCGCTCCATATTTCAGGCTAAATAATAGAAAGAAAGTGAGTAGTAGTACTTTTAGGTTCCCTTGGGTTCAATAAGATACTCTTGCCTGAACTATACTACTGTTCGATAGGTGCACTTCCCTTTATCATTGTCATAGTTAGTCTACAGGTTCGATCATTCTTTTTGTAAATATTAAAACTCGACTGTTTGACACGATCATCCATGCCGTGTTAATTTCCACTTTGGCCCAAATTGGCTCGTTTTAAGGCCGTTTCTCATTATTTTCATCCTCGGTGCTTTCCTGATTATAAAACATGAAAAGAAAGGATTAAGAGCACCTTTTTACATAAATAAAGGGCTAAATCATCCAAAAGCATGCTAAATATGGGGTTAAAATATGTTACTTTTACGGCTTATCAAATACCCTCACACTTAAGCTTTTGCTTGTCCTCAAGCAATATTCTCAACTTACAATTGAAATGAACTTTCCATAATTCATAATTCCTATTAATAATGCCTCATCATAATTCATAGATAATTCATACATGGATAATTTAACTTAAAGACTCCTAAAGATTCAAACAATTCTAAGTCATATATTTGTAGCATGCTTATCTAAATAATTACCTTTGATTCAAAATCGACAAGGATTGACATCTTCACTAAAGATTCACTCAAATCACTCAAAAGTGTTTAAGGTTCACAATTAAGCACTCAACAATCGAACCTGAAAAGTTAATCCTATAGGCTTGCCTAAAATCAAATCTCCACCAACGTAATATGAGATGATACACAAATCAAAAGCTCTTTAACGAGGTTGTAACGGGCTTTGGTTAAAGGAGGATAAATGCTGAATTAGAAGGTTAAAATTGAGATTGACGACAAATTTACCTAACTAAGAACAATGAACTGGAAAATAAATGATTACATCAATTGAAACTTTGAAACTAATAATACTAAGAGCTTTTTCCTTGATAATTAAAAATTAAATGCACAAGCTCACTTTTTATACTACTAATGCTGAATATACTTTGATTTTTTTGATCGATTTTTTTTTAAGAACAAACTAAGTAAATATATAATAAAGAAAGAACTTTATCAACTGAAATAAACTAATTAGCAATTGATCAAATCAATTCTTGATAGAAGGGTAGTCAAAAGAATGGTGATAACAAATACAAAGGGTTTTTGGGTTAATATTAGCGGGTAAATCAATAAAAAGGGTTGTTAGGATTAAAAAGGGTTCACTAGGGGTTAATTATGTAGGTAGGATTTTTGGTGGTGTGAATGGGTTAAAACCTAGGTGCCTTTATCATCTCAGTATATCAAATCAATAATGTGGTCTCAACATGTATAAACGAGGCAAGTTCTAGAATAACAATTCAGTGTTGACACACTCATAGTTAATAAAGTGAGCACGAAAAAGAATATATGCTCTATAAGGCTCAAAATCTCACAAAAATTATGGGTATTTGACATCAATTCTTGTAAATTTCAAACTTCAAGGTAATATTCAAATTTAGTTCAACAACCTAGAAAATTTTTTATTCTTGAAAAATAGACTTATCATGCTTGATTCTCTAGTATTCTTCAAATTTAATCATCAATGCACAATTATCAATGACTTAATCCAAAACATATTAATAAAAATCATAAATCATCAGAAATTTCACCTTAATTAGAAATATGAGAAAATAACTTTAAGAACTAGATATAATTCATGGATTTTAGAATAATACAAAAAGTTAGGTCCTTTTACCCCCCACACTTAAGCTGTACATTGTCCTCAATGTACAAAGATAGATAAGTAATCATGTAATAACAAAATCAAAAGAGAAGGGGAAGAAGTAACACTTCTTGAATTTTTGGATGAATCCTTGTTCCTTTGTCGAATTGGAGGTGGGGGCGTTTTCTATGGGCCTAGTGGGGTGGTTACTGACAAGCACTGTGCTAGATGAAGAAATTGAGTAGCCTAGAAAGATATAGCCAGGAAATCTAAAGAAACATTAAAAATATACTAATAATATAATTAAGGAAAAGAAAAATAAAGAGAAGGAAACTAAGAAGAAAACTGAAATTCAAAGAAAAGATTAATGGACTAAGGAGTCCTTATTGATAGATGGTTTGCGAAGTGAGTGTGACTTCTAAGGCTGCAGAAGGGCTGTGGTCGTGGTTTTGGTGTTATTCTTTAGCAGCCTGACGAACCTGACACTAAGAAACTAGAATAAAATAAACTAAATTAAGCAGAAAAGTAGTAAAGATAAGGAAAATAAAGGATATGAGAAAAGAAAAATAGAATCGAAAAGGTTTCAAAGACCCTTGGCGTGTTGAGTAGCTGAAGCTGCCGACATGAACTCATGTAAATCGGTCTCTTTTGAGGAGATTGTGGTTGGCCTCTTACGCTTCTTCGATATGGAATTAGTGTCTCAAGAGTTATAAGAATGTTAAAAGAAAATGAGAGAGGTGAAATATGATAAGAAGAAGAAAGAAAGAAAGGAGAGAGGAGGGTGAGTGAGAAGAGGGGGAGGAGGTGGGTTTAAATAAAATTTTGGCTCCTAACACCTTTCCATGCTCGTGTCCCATGGGTGTGTTGATTTACATGGTCGCCTCGCACGGCCGTGTGTCTAGGGGTGTTGGTTCACCCACGCACAATTTCCAGATGCCATGCCCGTTCTTGAAACAGCAGTGTCAGCCCACGGCTACATCGCACGGCCGTGGGACTTTGTCTGTGCCTGTGGGGTAGTGGTTGGGTCCGTGACTCCAATAGTTATTTGGGGCTGATTTGTACCGTCTCTGCCATATCAGTATGGAGATTCTATACTTCCACACGGCCACGGCCACGGCCGTGTGCTAGGCTGTGTGGTCGGGGAATCTACACTTTTGTTTCATTAAAATTTTGGAATAAAATATAAAGAAATAGCCAAAAATAGAAATAAAGAGATAGTGTTAGTGCTCGGGTAACCTCCCGAAAGCGCTCGTTTAAATTCTTAAGCTAGACTTTCCCTTTTTGCTTGCACGATTATGGCAGTTTAAATGTTTTAATATCTTTCCTCATGCTTTTATTTTCATGATAAAGGTTAAGTCGAGAAGTGTTTACCTTAAAAGTGTCGAATATGGGATTGCTTACCTCGACTATTCCGTATGGAAGGATATTGTGTACCTGATCTCCTATTTTGAAGTGATTTGATATCCTTAGTAGTTCTTCTAGATGCTACTTCGATTTTACCTCGTTGGGTTCCGGCTTCTCTTTAAAATGTGTTTTCCACTCTTCTACTTCGTTGTCCTCAAAGCTTTGCTCCTTACATAATTCTTTACTGGCACAGGGTCCTTGCTTTTGTTCAGGTTTGTAGCTTCTGTTTAGGATTTGAACAGATTGATTATCAACTGAATTTACTTTCTCACCTTCACTGATCGATGTCCTGGCTGAGTCAAGAGCTTGTAAACTGATGGATTCGTCACCTACACAAAGTATGAGTTCTCCTGTGGCAACATCAATTTTAGTTCTGGCAGTTGCTAAAAAGGGTCTTTCTAGGATTAAAGGAATCGAGTTATCCTCATCCATGTCTAAGACAACAAAATATACTAGGAAAACAAATTTGTCAATTTTTACAAGAAAAACTTCGATAATACCCCTAGGAATTCTAACAGTTTTATCAGCTAATTGAATACTCATCCTAATTTGTTTGGGTTTCTCTAGACCTAGCTGCTTAAACATTTTATAGGGCATGACATTTATACTTGCCCCTAAATCAGCTAATACATTATCAACAGTTATTCTACCAATTAAACATGGGATTGTAAAACTCCCTGGGTCTTTTAGCTTCCGTGATAGTCTATTCTTAACATTGTTGAGCATATTGCATTTAATTCCATATGTGGTTCCTCATCTAGCTTACGTTTGTTCGTTAGAAGCTGTTTTAAAAATTTCCTCGAATCTGGCATCTGTGAAAGAGCTTCAAGAAACGGTAAGTTAATATGTAATTTCTTTAAAAGTTTAAGAAACTTATCGAACTGTTCTTCTGAATCGTCACTCTTCAACGCTTTGGATAAGGTATGCGAGGCTGGTACTCTTTGATTACCAATTTTGGCTTTTCTTGTGTTACCTCAATTTTATCTTCTTCCACTTTGTCTTCTTGTATTGAACTGGGTTCGTCTACCTTTATACTACTATGAGCTGTTATGGCTTGGATTTGCTCATTTAGGTTAATCTCAGTGTTGCTTGGTAGATACCCTTGTGGTCGTTCGGACATCAGCTGCGCGAGTGGTCCAACCATTTTAGTGATTGCCCCGACTCGGTCCTTGATCTCTTTGATAGATATTTCTTGGTTATCAAGTGTTGTATCAGTTTTTTGGAGACGGGCATCTGTGTCTGCCATGAACTTTTTCAGCATTTCTTCAAGACTCGGCTCGTTTTCCTGTGGATAGGGCTGATTTTGAAAATTTGGAAGAGGTTGTTGTTTTTAATTTCCTTGATTTCGTTGGCCTCCGTAACCTCCCCACAAAAAATTTGGGTGGTTCCTCCAACTTGGATTATAGGTGTTACTATAAGGATTATTATTAGATCTGAAATTATTACCTATATAATTCGTTTATTCATTTTCCGTGCCCGGTTGGTAGGGTAGGTACTCAGGATTCGCCACGGTTCCACTTGCGTCGCACTGCATTACCAGATTTACTGCAAAGAACAAAATTGTCAAGCTTTTTATTCATTATCTCTACCTGATTTGACAGTATGGTTACTGCGTCAAAGTTGAAAACTCCGGTTGATTTTATTGGCCCTGTCCTTGTAACTTGCCACTGATAGTTGTTCAGCGACATCTCTTCGATAAACTCGTAGGCTACTTCAGGAATTTTGTTGTTCAAGGTTCCACCGGCGACTGAATCAATTAGTTGCCTCGTTGAGGGATTTACACCATTGTAAAAAGTTTGGACTTGAAGCCATAAAGGTAATCCGTGGTGTGGACATCTCCTCAAGAGATCCTTGTATCTCTCTCATGCATCGTATAATGTCTCTAAATCCATCTGCACAAAAGAAGATATATCATTCCGTAATTTGGCTATTTTGGCCAGTGGGAAATATTTTAATAAAAATTTTTCGGTCATCTGGTCCCATGTCATAATTGACCCTCGTGGTAACGAGTTCAACCACTGTTTGGCTTTATTCCTTAATGAAAAAGGAAATAACTGAAGACGAATGACATCATCAAAAACACCATTTATTTTGAAAGTATTACAGAACTCTAAAAAATTAGCTATATGAGTATTGGGTCTTCGTCTTGCAAACCATCAAAGTGAACAAATTGTTGAATCATTTGTATAGTATTAGGCTTTAATTCAAAATTATTAGCAGTTATAGTAGGCCTAACAATACTAGATTCTGCTCCTATTAAATGAGGTTTAGCATAATCATACATAGTACGCGGAGTATTATTTTTGCCAAATCTCGTGATGGATTATTCTCGTCCATCCCTTCAGTAGGATTGGATTTGTCCTGTTGTTGTTCTTCTTGGTAGTTTAAGGCTTGCCTGATTTCTCTGCGATTTTTACGTGCGGTAGCTTTGATATCACTACCGTATGCTAGAGGTCCTGTTGGGTTCCTTCCAGTCATAAACGAAAGGTACATGCTAGAGAAAGAAACTTAGCAAAAATAAAATAATAAAATAAAATAAATTGTGAAAATAAAAATAAAAATAATGGCTAAAGTAATAAAAATAGAGCTTTCTTAATATTTTAGTTCCCCGGCAACGAAGCTAAAAACTTGATCGTCTAGAATTGTCGAGTTTTAAAATTTATAAAGAGAATGATCGAACCTGGAAACTAACTCTGACAATGACTTAAGGCAAGTGCACCTATCGAACAGTAGTATAGTTTAGGCAAGACTGGATTGTCGAACCCAAAGGAACTAAAAGTGCTAATACTCACTTTCTTTCTATTATTTAGCCTAAATATTAAATGATTTGGTTAATTAAATCTAAATTAACTAATTAATTAATAAACTAAGACGCAAAGATAAAAAGAGTGAATTTGGGAAAATAACTTTAGGAAAAACTCAGTTGATTAAGACGATACCCTCAGGAAGAATCCACATAAAATTCACTTATTATCCAACACTGAACTAGACGAATTATTCACTTAGCTTGATCCGTAAGACTCCCTAATTTATATTAAACCTCTCTCGAGGTGAATAACATCTAACCCTATGTTGATTAACCAAAATCTCTTTCAAATTAAAACCCCTAGAATCGCATTAACTCGATCTGTGGACTCTTATATTAGGTTACACCTTAATTCGGCAAAATCTCGTCATCCTATCTCTAGACGCGTGATCAACTCCGCTTAATTATGCTAGATCTACTCTTAAGTAGGGACTTTTTCTCCATCACCTAAGCACATTCAACTTGAATCAATATTCCAAAAATATTAACACAAGAATTAAGCACACATAATTAAGAACAAACTAAGTATTTATCATATAGTTCAATAAATAATAACAAGATTCGTCTAGGCTTCATCCCCTTCAGGTATCTGAAGGGTTTAGTTCATAATGATAAAATAAAACATCTCAAGAGAAAAGATAAAGCAAAACATAAGAAATCCATAAAACCCCCTGAAGAAATTGAAGGAGAGATCTTCCGTCTTGAGTAGAATTTCGGCTTCTTGAGATGGATCAATTGGCTATCTTTGAGTGATTCCCACAAAGGTTCTGGCTTCTGCCAAATTTTGAATGTCTTAGCCCCCCTGAAGGTTGGTCTCTAGGTTCTTTATATAGGCTTTGATATGCTTTTACTTGGCCTCTAAGTGTCCTAATTCAAGTATACTTCCTACTCGGTGTTTGAATAGGCTTTGCAATGTGTTTCTTTGCCTCAAACTATCCAAATTTGAGTACAATTCCTCTTTTCCATGACAGGAGCACGGACATGGTACACGCTCGTGTAGATCGACTTCAAACCGTGCTTCAGTTCTTTTGATTAATGCACGACCGTGTAAATCGTGGTCAGACCGTGTGAAGTAAATTAACGAGACACGGCCATGTGGCTTGAAGTCCATGCCATGTCAATTTCCAATTTGGCCCAAATTGGCTAGTTTTAAGGTCGTTTTTCGTTCTTTTCATCCCCGGTGCTTTCTTGAGTATAAAACATGAAAAGAAAGGATTAAGAGCACCTTTTTACATAAATCAAGGGCTAAATCATCCAAAAGCATGCTAAATATGGGGTTAAAGTATGTTACTTTTACAGCTTATCAATGACATGCATGTATTTTGATGTTTTAGGGAAGAATATGAAAGCTTGATGTAGTAGAAACATCTTTTGCTAAGAGAATTCCATTAAAAAAATGCATGTAGGCACTTATTTGTGAAAGTCTTGAGATTGGTCTTAGTTGTGGGATTTAGTGAGAATTGATGATTTCTTTAGTTTAAGGTTGGCTATCCATGAAAGACTAGCAAATTTGTAAATATAAAAAAGTTTAGGGGCAAAATGGTAATTTTGCTAAAGTATGAGATAATGGTCAATTTAGTCAATGTGTGTATTGAATGAGTTGATTTATCATTATAGATCAAGAAAGACAAAGCCCGGATCGAAACCGAGGCAAGAGCAAGGTGGTGGACTAAATTGCACATCTTTATACTTTTTGAGTACCAGGGTAAGTTTATGCGTAATCAATGCGTTATACTTATACGTTCTTAATGCTAGCTAGTGTGTAGCATGAATGAGAATAAATAAGAATGATTGAGAACCTATGTGGGTCAAGTGGAATGAATGTGGTAGATATCATGAATGAATGAATGAATAAATAGATATGTGGATGTGTAGTGATAATAATTGATGGTGGGCTAAGTGCGATACCACCTTAATACTTAACAACTATGGGTTGTGTGCAATACCATAGTTAAGTATATTATTTAGTGGGCTACGTGCAAAACCACTATGAGTACCTCATGGTAGGCTATGTGCGATACTACCTTATTACCTGATTGTGGTGGGCTAAGTGCGAAACCACCGAGTAATTTAGCTGGTGGATGTATTAGTGTGATAAAATGATGTGTTATATTTTCGAGTAAATGTGGTATTGAGTGTAAGGGTGCATGTCAATGATTATGAGTATGTGACTCATAATGTTTTGGAAATGTGGCAAGGGATAGAAAGAGTAAGCATAATTGTGGATGTGAATTTATTTGGTAGTATAATGCTAATTGTTGTTTAGTTTATACTAGAATACTTAAATTGTTTATGTGTAAACTTACTAAGCTCAAGGCTTACTCTTTTTCTTTTCCCTTGTCTTATAGAGAAAGACGGTTGAATCGAGATACGTGGATTAATCAGAAGATCGCCCACACTATCAGCTCACTCCGGTACATTAGACTAAATGTTTTGTATATGGCATGTATAAGGGCTAGACAAGTTAGTGAATTTTTGTTGTAATTGGCTAAGATGTGTTTGAATTTGAATTGATTATTGATGTGTTGTCTGAGCATGTGTTATAAGAACTTGAGGGGTGAGAAGAGCTTAGCATATAGCTTTGTTCTTGTCCATGTGGATGGACACACAGGCATGTGTTTAGGCCATGTGTGACACACGGTCAGACCACGGGCGTGTGCCTTGGCCGTGTCTCTTTGATAGATTCGAGCAATATAGGCCACGGGCTAGCCACACGGATGTGTGTCGAGACTTCAGGCCGTGTGGTGTAGTCAGTGTTTACCACGGGTAGTGAGCAAGGACGTGTGTCCTAGACGTGGGGCATTGGCAGAATGCTTGGGTTTTCATGCACGGGTTAAGGGCATGGGCATGTGTGACCTTGCACGGGCGTGTCTCACCTTACACAGGCGTGTAGTCCCTGTTTAGGTGGAAATTTTTTAAAATCGCAGAAGTTTTCATAGGGTCTTGAGAGCCCTCGTAAGTTTGAGTGAGGCCTCATAAGTCATGATTGAGGTTGTTGAGGTGACTTAAGAGAGTAGTCACGATGAGCCTAAGTGATGATCATGTGATTTCAATTCAGTAAAGCCTCGGGCCCGGTTCTGGCAAGTATTATGGGTAAGGGGTGTTACACGTCTCCCATGTAACCTCTTCCACACCGTGTATTTGCCACAACACTTTCACTACATCTATGTTCTTATTCCTCAACTGTTTCACTTCTCGAGCCAAGATCTTAATCGGCTCTTCTTCATAAGATATGTCCGGTCTTATCTCAATTTCTATCTAAGGAATCACATGTGAAGGATCGGAGCGATACCGTCGCAACATCGACATGAAACACATTATGTATCTTTTCCAACTCTACCGGCCAACCAATAAGCTACTGGCCCAACTCTGTGTAATCTCATACGGTCCTATGAATCTTGGACTCAATTTCCCCTTTTTGTCCACATCTCATGATCTTCTTCTACGGGGACACTTTCAAAAACATTTTGTCACCCACCTTAAACTTAATTTCTTTTCTTTTCCAATCCGCGTACGACTTCTATCGGTCTGAAGCAGTTGTCAAACCATCACGGATCACTTTCACTTTCTCTTCAATTACTTTCACTAGATCGACCCCATGGATTTGCTTCTCACCAAGCTCAGTCCAATTGAAAGGAGTCTGACACTAATGACCATACAAGGCCTCATACGGAGCCATCCGTATACTCAACTGATAACTGTTGTCGTAGTCAAACTCAACCAAAGGTAGATATCTCTCCCAATTACCTTTGAATTCTAACACACAACATCAAAACATATCTTCAAGAACTTCAATCACTCTTTCAGACTTACCATCATTTTGCGGATGGAACGCAGTACTGAAATCTAATCTCGTACCCATGGCTTCTTGCAACTTCTTCCAAAACCTCGAAGTAAACCTCGGATCTCTATCCGATATTATAGACATAGGCATACCATGTAATCTCACTATCTCCGCCACAATCAATTCGGCTATCTTATCTAGTGAGTAATCAACACGTTCTGGAATAAAATGAGCCAACTTCTCCAATCTGTCCACAACAACCTACACATCATCTTTCTTTTTCGGAGTCAAAGGTAACCCCATCACAAAATCCATGGTAACCTAATCCATTTCCATTTGGGTACCATCACTAGCTGAAGCAATCCTGAAGGTACTTGATGCTCAGCTTTCACCTAATGACAAATCAGATATTTTGCCATAGACTCTAAAATGTCTCTTTTCATACTCAACCACCAATAAAACTTTCTCAAGTCATTGTATATTTCGTACTGCCGGGTGTACAAACAATAATCACTATGTGCCTCAAGCAAAACCTTTCGGATTAACTCTTCATCTCTTGGTACACAAATTTTGTCATGGTACAACAAACAATCATTCGAGCCCACTCGAAAATTAGAATCACTTCCTGATCCGCACTTAACTCTCTTAGCTTGCATCTCACTATCATTTCTCTGAGCCTCACATAATTGTTGAACAAATAGTGGCTTAGCTCTCAGCTTTGCCAAAATAGCACCATCATCAGACAATGCTAAACTCGTTCTCATAACTCTTAGAGCACACAAGGATTTCCTACTCAAGGCCTCCACAACTACATTTGTTAAGCCTAACAAACTCGCGCTCATATTATGCTACTGACATTCTTCATTACTTCAACTCAAGAAATTCTTTCCTTTTCGATCAGTAAATTACTGGCTTATATACTTCTTTCAAAACTCTTCCAGAAAGAAGTCTCATGTCACCCACTCTTTTGGGACCACTGATGTCAACATCTTCCACCAATGGTATGTCGAATCCCTTAGCAAAGATACAGCACACTTCAGGTTCTCTTCGAGTTGACATGACAGTTCATTGAATACTCTCATTGAGTTATCCAACTAGAACTCTACTCTTTCAGGGTCATCATCTACCTTAGCTTTAAACTCCTCAGCCCCGTGTTTCCTAATCTTATCCATCGGGGTTTCAATATCCTCACTACATCTATACCTTAAGGAGCCACTTGAATTGGCTGAGGCATAGGAGGAGGTAGATGAGGTTGAGCATTAGGGTTCATTCGAACATAGTCCGAGTACCAATTACTCATCATCTGGAGAAAGGTTTCCCGAGCCTCTTTTCCTTGACCCCTAGTCTTGGGTCCAGTCTGCACAGACGCGGTCCCCTGCGTAGGAGCCGACGCATTACTAACTATTTCACCAGCAGTCGATGGATCATAATCTATATACTATATCAAACAAAATTTAAAATCATAAAAACCACCACATTATCCTTATAAACTTATGGCATGTATAGTTAGACTCTTACACCCGCTATGGTAGTCCTAGAATCGACTAAAACATAGCTCTGATACCACTAAATGTAACACCCATTACCCGTAATTCTCACGAGGCATTACTGGATAAAAACCACATGATTGCCACCTAAGCTCATGTGACTACTCTCTCTTAAGTCACATCATCAACCTCATTCTCGACTTACGAGGCCTCACTCATACACACGAGGCTCTCAAGACTATATCGAAACTTTTTCAAATATTAAAATTTTCGCCATCTAAACAGGGACTACACACTGTGTTAGATGGCACACGCCCGTGTGTAGACACACACGCCCATGACCACCAACCGTGCATAAAAACTCAAGCATTTTGTCAATGCCCCACGGCTAGAGCACACGCCCGTGCCTACCACCCGTGGTGAACACTGACTACTTCACATGGCCTTGAGTCTAGGCACATTCTCGTGTGGCTAGCCCGTGGCCTACACTACTCAATTCTGCCAAAGTGACATGGCCAAGGCACACGCCCGTGGACTGGCCGTGTGTCACACATGGCCTAGACACATGCCCGTATGTCTATCCACATGAACAAGGACTAAGCTATTTTCCAAGTACTTTTCACTTCTCATTCATAGAGAACATGCACTCATCCAATCCATCTATAATCAACTCACATTGAAGAACAATCTCACATGGATTACTACATCTTTTCATATAATAAAATAGCCAACAACTATGGCATTATACAAAATAGATTATCCATCTAAAGGCTAACACATCTTAGCAGTTTACAACAAAATTCACTAACTTGTCTAGCCTCTATACATGCCATATACAAAACATTGAGTCTCATGTACCAGAGTGTGCTGATAGTGTGGGCGATCCTCCAATTGATTCACGTATCTCAATTCAACTCTTTTGCTCTATAAAACAAGGGAAAAGAAAAGGAGTAAGCTTTGAGCTTAGAAAGTTTACACATAAACAATTTAAGCATTCTAGTATAAGATAAACAACAATTAGCATTATACTACCAAATAAATTGACATCCACAACTATGCTTACTCTTTCTATTCCTTACCACATTTCCAACGCATCATGAGTCACATACTCATAATCATCGACATACACCCCTGCACTCAATCCACATTTACTCAAAAGTACAACATATCATTTTATCACACTAATACATCCACACAGCTAAATTACTCGGTGGTTTCGCATTTAGCCCACCATAATTAGATAATAAGGTAGTATCGCACATAGCCTACCAAAAGAAAATCATAGTGGTTTCAGAACCACTAATATGAGGTTGGAGAAATAAGTTTTAATGTTATTTTATGTGTTATGCCATGATTGTATGAGTGTATAAAAATTTTGGTCCATTACTTTTAGCGATTGCATGCTAAATTACGAAAAAGGACTAAATTGCATAAAGTGCAAAAGTTTTATTTTACAAGCTAGAAGTGCTAAATAGCTATAGAATATTAAATTGTAGGTCCTTAATATGCAATTACTGGGAGAGTGATGGCCGGCCAAGGAGACAAATATGAGACATGGTCAATCGGTTGGTGGATTAGGTGACTTAATTAAATAAAATAGAATAAAACAAAACAAAGGCTATCATCTTATTCATCCTCCTTCTTCCTCCAAAAAAATACTAGCAAGAATTGGGGTTTGAAAGCTTAAAATTTTCAGCAACTTATTCTCCTTGCAAGTAAGTGATTTGGGTGGTCTTTCTTGATAATTTTTGTACTTTTGGAACCCTTGTAGCATGATCTAGCTAATGAGGGGACTATTTTGTAAAATGGTTATGTGTCTAGGGTTTTTCCATGTCATTTATGTTGTTTTCTAAATTTTTAAGGAAAAAATGAATCTTGGGTGTTAAATACACAACTTTTGTGAAAGGTGTTTCCATAAAAACACCTAAAAGGACCATTTTGTAAAGGTTGTAAAATAGGTGGTAAATGTATGCAATAATTGGTATTGTGAGTTTCTATAAGAGTAATAAATGTTCATCTAGGCTTGTTAAAGGAGGAAATCTGATTAGACTCAATTTACGAGCCTAAAGATAAAATCATGATTTTGTGAAAGTATAAGGTCAAAATGATAATTTTGCCAATGTATGATTAATGCTTTATTTTAGTCAATGTGATCATTAAATAAGTAAAATTGTCATTATAGATCAAGAAACATGAAGTTCGGACCAAAACTGAGGAAAGGACAAAATTGTGGACTAAATCGAACAACTATACATATTTTGGTATCATGGTAAGTTTGTGTGAAACTAAAGCTACATAAGTTATTATATTCTTAATTGCTTGATAACATGAGAAATGTATATTATTTCTATGAAATTGATTAATGATGCCTCGATGAGAGTATAATGATATTATGTTAAGTAGAAGTCCCAGTTGAACATTAGGAATAATAAGGATACGATTGTCATAATATGAGATAAAGAAGGCCCCGTAAAGGACCATGTCTGGGACATGGCTTCGGCATCGAATAGATATCTCGTGTAAGACCATGTCTAGAACATAGCATCGACATAAATATATGATCTCATATAATACCATATTTGGGATATGGCATCGGCATTGATATGTGATCCCATGCAAGACCATATCTGGGATATGGCATTGGCATCGTGTTACATGTAACATGAGATTGAGTATCATTCGACATTCCTAGTAGTTCAACGGGTAAATAACAAATTTTATGTTAAAGATAGCAAAGAACTAAGTCTATGTTCAAGAGAGTAAAAGTGCTAAAGTTATGTGATGAAGTGATACAGGTACCTATGAGTAATTTACAAGAAATGAATGCAAAATGTGATATGTGATTTGGTAAGAATAAGCATGAGTAAGTTATGTCGATGTGCTTGAGAACTTATGTATTATTTAGAGTGATGAGTGGATGTTATCATGAACAATTATATTGCTATTTATTTCATGCAAACTTACTAAGCTTTATGCTTACCCCTCTCTTTTCCCTATTCCTTGTAGTATCGCCAAGCTAGCTCAAGGATCAAAGGAACTCAGAGTTCGATTCACACTATCAACTATTCTTTTGGTATAGTAAAGTTGATAATTTTAGGTATGGCATGTATAGAAACTTTGTTATTTTGTGATATGTCATATTTGTTAGCCAATGTGTTGGCTATGAGTGCTACTCATTCATTTTGTAAATGGCCATTGGAAGTGGACAATACTTGTTAAGTTTTATATATATTCAATGATGATGAAATTCATGAAGTACAAGATTTTGCAAGTGATTGAGTAATGAGTAAAGTATGTTCATGATGAATGTAGTGTGGGACTAAGATGTAGATGCCTTGATTTTGGATATTAGAAGTGCCTTACTGTCATGTTGTGTGTTAAGATGAAATGGTATTAGTGTTGTTGCTTTTCAGGGTGGCAATTGGCTTAGTAGTTAGCCTTACAATTGTCCACATGGGAAGACACACGGGCGTGTGTCTAGGTCATATGTGACACATGGTCAGCCCCATGGGAGTGTTAATAGGTCGTGTGTCCCTCTGCATGCTAAGTTGGCAAGTCAAAATGCCCTGTAGTAAACGCATGGGCTGAGGCACGACCGTGTGTCTCAACCATGTGGAAGACACGGCCATAGAACATTGGTGTGTGCCCAGGCCGTGTGAAGTCTGCACCTAAATTTATGAATTTAATTCATCACACGATTTAAGGGCATGAGCGTGTGCCTTGGTCGTGTGACCTTATGAGGATGATGAGGTCAGAAACATAATATCAAGGTTTTTGCACACGGGCTAAGACACGGCCGTGTCATGGCAGTGTGAGGGATACGGGGTATGGACACGGGCGTGTGTACGGCTGTGTGAAAACCCCTATAGGTTTGAAATGAAAACAAAATTCACATTGACTAGGGACATGGGCTAGTGTTTCCACACGGCCTGCCCACACGGGCGTGTCCCTCTTCACATGGTCATGTGGTCCTGTTTGCATAAATATTTTTTAAGTATTCAAAAGTTTTTGGTTTAGTCCCGAACCATTCTGTATGTATGTTTAGGGTCTCGTAGACCTATAATAGGGACGTTGTGATCTCGAATGAAAAGTTTTAAGTTGAAACAAAATT
Source organism: Gossypium rotundifolium (assembly GCA_025506655.1). NCBI lineage: Eukaryota > Viridiplantae > Streptophyta > Magnoliopsida > Malvales > Malvaceae > Gossypium > Gossypium rotundifolium. Next base: position 132,925,477 of record CP106725.1, on the reverse strand, counting down.
TTATGATTCGATGTTGTATGTTTGAGAAAGTTAATAATGGTAATGCCTCATACCCGGTTCCAGCGACGGATATGGGTAAGGGAGTTACATTTAGTAGTATCAAAGTTACGATTTAAACGATTCTCAGACTAACGAGCATAAGCATGAGTCTAGCTATACATGCCATACGTTTGAGTATTTACATAATGATAGTGTGATGACTCTTGATGATTTAAATTATGTTTTCATATAGTAAATGGATACCGATAGAGCTATGGCGGACGATGTAGAAAATAATGCGCTAGCCCCCGCCCAAGGGATAGTGCCGACTGAAAATGAGAATACACTAGCAACTGTGAGTCAAGGAGGAGGAGAAGAGGCTAGGGAAGCCTTTCTCCACATGATGAATGCTTGGTAAACGGAGTTTGTTCGAATGAACCCGAACGCGCAACCTCCTCCACCCCCACCTATTCCTCGGCCTACCCCTGTAGCTCCCCAAGTGGTAGAGGTAGTAAGAAGGGAACAGCCCCCTATTGATAGAATCTAGAAATAAGGAGCTAAGGAATTTTGAGCTAACAAAGATGATGATCCAGAAAGAGTAGAATTTTGGCTTGAAAATACCATCAGGGTATTTGATAAATTGTTCTGTACACCCGAGGAGTGTATGAAATGTGTGGTATCTCTCTTGAGAGATTCAGCCTACCAGTGGTGGAACACCTTGTGTTTGTTGTACCAAGGGGAAAATTAATTGGGAGTTTTTCCAAGAAGAGTTTCAAAAGAAGTACATTAGCAAAAGATTTATTAATCAGATGAGAAGGGAATTCCTAGAGCTGAAGTAAGGTAGAATGACGGTGACTACATATGAGCATGAGTTTGTAAGGCTCGGTAAATGTGCACAAGAATATGTGTCCACCGAGGCCATTATGTGCAAAAGGTTTGAGGACGGGTTAAATGAGGATATTATATTGTATGTCGGTGTCCTAGAATTAAAGGAATTTGTTGTGTTAGTAGATAGAGCCTGTAAGGCCGAGTAGTTGGCCAAAGAGAAAAGAAAAGTTGAAATTGAGTCCCATGACTCGAGATAGAGACAACTAAGTAAGTCATTCCAATCCTCATCCAAGAAGTCAAGAGATTTCACTACTCAATCAGCCACTTCAGGTAAGTTTTTGAATAGATGCGAGGGTAAATAGTACTTGGGATCTAAAGCTCAGACCACTTTGATTGCTAGTGTTGGTAACGCTTGACCAAGTAGACTGGAATGTCCACAATATGACAGATGTTACCCCGGTGAGTGCCGAGAGAATGAGAGAGCTTGCTTTAAGTGTGGATCCCTAGACCATTTTATTAGAGATTGTCCCGAGATGGGTGATAAAGAGAAATCTCAGAGTGCAAGATCGGGAAGTATTATTAGAGAAAGGTCGCAAAGAAATTCGGAAATGAAACAAGTAGTAAGAATACACCTAGAGAACATATTGCAAGATCTGAGGGTAGAGCACCTGCGAGGACTTATACTATTCGCGCTTGAGAAGAAGCATCATCCTCAGATGTGATCACGGGTACATTTTCTCTCTATGATACTCATGTTGTTGCTTTAGTTGACCCGGGATCTACCCACTCATATGTTTGAAAGAAATTAGTCTCTAGTATGAACATGTCTGAAAAGTCTACAGAATTTGTGATAAATGTGTCAAACCCCCTAGGAAAATGTGTGTTAGTTGATAAAGTATGCGAAGGTTGCCCTTTAATGATTAAAGGCCGTTATTTTCCGGCAAACCTCATGCTATTGCCATTTGATGAATTCGATGTAATCCTTGGTATGGATTGGTTAACTACTCATGATGTGATAGTGAATTATGGAAGCAAATTTATTGAGTTAAAATGTAAAATTGAGGATATTCTTCGTGTTGAATCAGATGAACAAGATAGATTGTCGGTAGTGATTTCTTCCATGTTGGTTCAGAAATACCTGAGAAAAGGATATAAAGCTTATCTTGCCTTTGTGATGAATGCCAAAGAGACTGAGTTAAGAATTGAATCAATGCCCATAGTATGTGAGTATCCAGATGTATTTCTAGAAGAATTGCCAAGGTTGCCTCCGGTCAGAAAGATTGAATTTGGTATTGAATTAGCCCCTGGTACTGCCCATATTTCAATTACTCCGTACAGGATAGCTCCAACCGAGCTGAAAGAATTGAAGGCACAGTTACAAGAGTTGACGGATGAAGGATTCGCAAGATCAAGTTATTCTCTATGGGGTGCTCTGTATTATTTGTGAAAAAGAAAAATGGTTCCATGAGATTATGTATAGATTACCGGCAACTTAATAAGGTAACCATAGAGAACAAATACCACTTGCCAAGGATTGGTGATTTGTTTGGCCAGTTGAATGGAGCCATGGTGTTTTCCAAGATAGACTTAAGGTCCGGATATTATCAGTTGAGAGTCAAAGACTTTGATGTGCTGAAAATCACATTTCAGACAAGGCATGGTCACTACGAGTTTTTAGTCATGCCTTTCGATTTAACAAATGCCCCTGCTGTGTTTATGGATTTGATGAATCGCATCTTTCGGCCATACTTGGATAAATTTGTTATGGTTTTTATTGATGATATATTGAAATATTCTCGTGATGAGAATGAGCACGCGGAGCACTTTAAGACGGTTTTGCAAATCTTATGAGATAATCAGTTATATGCCAAGTTTAGTAAGAGCGAATTTTGGCTTAAAGAAGTTGGATTTTTGGGACACATTGTCTCAGAAGATGGAATTAGAGTTGACCTGTGTAAGATCTCAACAATTGTGGATTGGAAGCCGCCAAGGAACGTATCCGGGATTAGGAGTTTTCTGGGCTTAGCTAGTTATTACAGGTGGTTCGTTAAAGGATTTTCCATGATAGCCACTCCGATGATGAGACTATTGCAAAAAGAAGTGAAGTTTGAGTGGACAGAAAAGTGCCAACAGAGTTTTGAGAAATTGAAAGCATTGTTAACTGGGGCTCCAGTTCTAGTTCAACTGAACAAAGAAAAGAATTTTGTGGTCTATAGTGATGCATCCTTAAATGGATTGGGTTGTGTGATCATGCAAGAAGGAAAAGTGATATCTTATGCCTCTAGACAGTTAAAGCTACACGAGAAGAATTACCCGACCCATGATTTGGAGTTAGCCGCTATTGTATTTGCACTGATGATATGGAGACACCATTTGTATGGTGAAAAATGTCAGATATTTACTGATCATAAAAGCCTAAAGTACTTGATGACTCAAAAGGAGTTTAATTTAAGGCAATAAAGATGGTTGGAGTTGATAAAGGACTACGAGTTAGTGATTGACTACCATTTGGGAAAGGCGAATGTGATCGTCGATGCCTTGGGTAGGAAATCCTTGTTTGCATTGAGAGCCATGAATACATGGTTGGCTTTATCGGATGATGGTTCTATACTAGCTGATTTGAGAGCTAAACCGATGTTCCTCTAAGAGATTTGTGAAGCTCAAAAAGGCAACAGTGATTTGCAGGCTAAAAGAGTTCAGTGTGAATCGAGTATTGAGTGGGGCTTCCGTATTACTTTGGAAGGATATTTGACGTTCCGAGACAGAGTCTATGTATTGAAAGATGATGTACTCATTTGGAAAATTTTACATGAAGCACATAGTGGATGTTTATCTGTACATCCAGGCAGCACAAAAATGTATAATGACTTGAAGAAAGGGTATTGGTTGCTGAGTATAAAGAAATATATTTTCGAGTTTGTATCTAAGTGCTTGATTTGTCAGCAAGTAAAAGCTGAACACCAAATACCTTCGGGTCTACTTCAGCCTATTATGATTCCCAAGTGGAAATGGGACCGTATTGCTATGGATTTTATGACGGGTTTGCCTTTGACACCGAAAAAGAAGGATGTCGTATGGGTTGTGGTTGATAGACTCACGAAGTCGGCCCATTTTATACGAGTACGCATTGAATAATCGCTTGATAAGTTGGCGGATTTATATGTGTCAAAAATTGTGAGACTTCATGGAGTACCGTTGTCAATCATATCGGATAGAGATCCGAGGTTTACATCATGATTTTGGAAAAAGCTACAAGAAGCTTTGGGCACAAAGTTGAGTTTTAGTATAGCTTTCCATCCGCAGACCGACGGTCAGTTGGAAAGAGTAATCCAGATTCTTGAGGACATGCTCCGATATTGTGTTTTGGAGTTTCAAGAAAGCTCCCAACCTTTTTACCAATAAGATTTTCGGGGACGAAAATCCCTAAGGGGGAAGAATTGCAACAGTCAGATTTTAGGGCTAGTTGAAATAGTGATTTTGAAACCACTAATCCGAGGTTGGAGAAATTAGTCTTAATATTATTTTATGTGTTATAACATGATTGTATGAGTGTATAAAAATTGTGGTGCATTAATTTTAGCGATTGCTTGCTAAATTGCGAAAAAAGACTAAATCGCATAAAGTACAAAAATTTTATTGTACAAGATAGAAGTGTCAAATAGCTATAGAATATTAAATTGGAGGTCCTTAATGTGCAATTAGGCCATTGAGAGAGTGTTGGTCGGCCAAGGAGACAAATATGAGACATGGTCAATGGGTTGGTGGATTAGGTGACTTAATTGAATAAAATAGAATGAAACAAAAGAAAGGCTATCATCTTTTTCATCCTCTTTCTTTCTCCACCAAAAATACCAGCAAGAATTGGGGTTTGAAATCTTAAAATTTTCAGCAACTTGTTCTCCTTGCAAGTAAGTGATTTGGGTGGTCTTTCTTGATAATTTTTGTACTTTTGGAACCCTTGTAGCATGATCTAGCTAATGAGGGGACGATTTTGTAAAATGGTTAAGAGTCTAGGGTTTTTCCATGTGAGAATTTATGTTGTTTTCTGAATTTTTATGCAAAGAAATGAATCTTGGGTGTTAAATACACAACTTTTGTGAAAGGTGTTTCCATGAAAACACATAAAAGGACCTTTTTGTAAAGGCTATAAAATAGGTGGTAAACGTGTGTAATAATTGGTATTGTGAGTTGCTATAAGAGTAATAAATGTTCATCTAGGCTTGTTAAAGGAGGAAATCTGATTAGGCTCGATTTACGAGCTTAGGGGTAAAATCGTGATTTTGTGAAAGTTTAAGGGCAAAACGATAATTTTTCCAATTTATGATTCATGAGTTATTTTAGTCAATGTGATCATTAAATAAGTGAAATTGTCATTATAGATTAAGAAACATGAAGTCTGGACCAAAACCGAGGAAAGGACAAAATTGTAGACTAAATCGAACAACTTTACATATTTTGGTATCGAGGTAAGTTTGTGTGAAACTAAAGCTACATATGCTATTATATTCTTAATTGCTTGATAACATGAGAAATGTATATTGTTTCTATGAAATTGATTAATGATGCCTCAATGAGAGTATAATGATATTATGTTAAATAGAAGTCCCGGTAGAACATTAGGAATTGCAAGGATACCATTGTCACAACATGAGATAAAGAAGGTCCCGTATAAGACCATGTTTGGGACATGGCTTCGGCATCGAATAGAGATCTCGTGTAAGACCATGTCTGGAACATGGCATCGACATTGATATACGATCTCACATAAAACCATATCTAGGATATGGCATCGACATCGAGATGTGATCCCATGTAAGACCATATCTGGGATATGGCATTGGCATCGTGTTACATGTAAGATGAGATTAAGTATCCTTCGACCTCCCTAGTAGTTCAATGGGTAAAGAACAAAGTTTATGTTAAAGACAGCAAAGAGCTAAGTCTATGTTCAAGAGAGTAAAAGTGCTAAAGTTATGTGATGAAGTGATATAGGTACCCATGAGTAACTTACGAGAAATGAATGCAAAATATGATATGTGATTTGGTAAGAATAAGCATGAGTAAGTTATGTCGATGAGCTTGAGAACTTGTGTAATATTTTATGTGATGAATGGATGTTATCATGAATAGTTATATTGCTATTTATTTCATGCAAACTTACTAAGCTTTATGCTTACCCCTCTCTTTTCCCTATTCCTTGTAGTATCGCCGAGCTAGCTCAGGGATCGAAAGAAGTCGAAGTTCGATTCACACTATCAACTATTCTTTTGGTCTAGTAAAGTTGATAAATTTTAGATATGGCATGTATAGGAACTTGGTTATTTAGTGATATGTCATATTTGTTAGCCAATGTGTTGGCTATTAGTGCTACTCATTCATTTTGTAAATGGCCATTGGAATTGGCCAACACTTGTTAAGTTTTATATATATTCAATGATGATGAAATTCATGAAGTACAAGATTATGCAAATGATTAAGTAATGAGTAAAGTATGTGCATGATGAATGTAGTGTGGGACTAAGATGTGGATGTCTTGATTTTGGATATTAGAAGTGCCTTATTGTCATGTTGTGTGGTAAGATGAAATGGTATTAGTATGGTTGCTTTTTAGGGTGGCAATTGGCTTAGTAGTTAGCCTTACAATTGTCCACATGGGTGTGTGTCCCTCTACATGCTAAGTTGGCAAGTCAGAATGACCTGCCGTAAACACACGGGCTGAGGCACGGCAGTGTGTCTCAACCGTGTGGAAGACACGGCCATAGAACATGGCCGTGTGCCTAGGCCGTGTGAAGTCTACACTTAAATTTAGGAATTTAATTCATCACACGATTTAAGGACACAGGCGTGTGCCTTGGCCGTGTGACCCTATGAGAATGATGACATCAGAAATAGAATATAAAGGTTTTTGCACACGGGCTAAGACACGGCCGTGTGAGGGACACGGGCATGTGTACGGCCTTGTGAAAACCCTTGTAGGTTTGAAATGAAAACTAAAATCCACACGGACTAGGGACATGGGCGTGTGTAACCACACGGCCTGCCCACACGGCCTGCCCACACGGGCGTGTCCCTATTCATATGGGTGTGTGGCCTTGTCCACGTAAAAATTTTCTAAGTGTTCAAAAGTTTTGGTTTAGTCCCAAACCATTTCGTATGTATGTTTAGGGTCTCGTAGACCTATAATAGGGATGTTATGATCTCGAATGAAAAGTTTTGAGTTGAAACGAAATTTTATGATTTGATGTTGTATGTTTGAGCAAGTTAAGTACGGTAATGCCTCATACCCGGTTCCGGCGTCGGATACGAGTAAGGAGAATTATAGGGGCCTTCAACTCAAATGGTTTACTTCAGTGTTCGTCAGGGCTGTGAACATATTCTTAAAGATTGGGTCCCAAACCTTCATTTAGACCACAATAAATTTGGAGAAAAAGCAAGCTTTCCTACATTTTTAAATTTCCCACGAGGCAGTCACTTCCCACAGGTTCTACTTGTCGCCTATCCCAGCCCTTGGACACAGAAATCGCAGTAGCACAAGTTGAAAGGTTGAATTTGGGGTGAACTCTGGAGTTAAAAAGGCTTCTTACTGTTAGAAATATCTTTCACTACTGATTGGAGGGAATGAGCCCAAATGGTTTGCAAGCCTCAGATCGTTATCTTGGCCTGAACCCAGAATGATTCATTTCGCCGAAGAAGCATGGCCATTTGGAGTCAATAGCAAGTTAGCTTGGGCTCTTATTGGAAAGTAGAGGGAGCCCGTTGATTTCTTCTACCCCGTCTACAATATTCCTCCTTGCCACTGGCTTTCCTCAACTCTAGAGTTCATGGGTGACTCATCAAGTAAAAACTTAGTTGAAAACCTTATTGGCTGTACTGTTTCTCCTTTAGGTCTTACTCATCTCTAGCCCCCGACACTTGTGTCCCAACCCAGAGTCATGGATATAGAGACTTTTTTTTAGAATGCGTAACAAGCCGTGGACGTATTTGCTTTGAATATTTGAGTTGATAGTAGTAGTTGCAAAAGGTCGAGATTCAAAAGGGGATCCTCTAGCGTTGGATAGAGTAGTGGCAAAGAGTAAACTCATCACAAACCTAATAAGCAACCCATCCTTTCATAGGATGAATTCCCTGTTCCTTTAATGCCCACGATGACATTCCCAATATCCTGCTCTAGAACACGCCCTTTGTTCCTTCTTCTAGCCATTCTTGATCCCCCTATGATGGCCACCAATATTGCAAACCCTCCAGCTACTACTTTAGCTCCCCTTTCTACAAATTTCAACATTTATTGCCAAGTTCCCTATGCTTCTAAAATCGACGCCCTCCATTATACTCCTCCTTTAAGAGAGGCCCAAACCTTTTTCTCCTAGAAAAAGCATATCGACACATGCCAGTATCCTTTCTCTCTCTTTGTTGTTCAAAAAAGACAAGACAAGGAGTTGTCTCCTAAATTAAAGGAGTTTGTTTACCTCTCACCCCTTTCCTCTAGCATTCACAAGCCCACTCTGTACAAGCTAGCAGGTTCCTTCTCCATGTTATCTATGGAGGGTAGCCTCGTGAGTTGGGCCTTTTAGAAATCTTGTGTTGAAGTTGAGGCCAAGTGGACTAATTATAAAATGGCCCTTCTCTTTAGTGAGTGGTCTCTTACTCAGCTCTGCCATTTGTATGAAACTTTTGTCAAGCAAATTCCTGAGCTCACTAAGTCTATCTCCACCTGAGAGCCTAAGTGTTAGTCCTTGGAGAGCCGAGCAAAGGAGTTAGAGGTGAGGATTCGTTAGTTGGAGACCCTCGAGAAGTAACACCTTAGTAATAGGGAACCTATTTAGAAGGAGAATGTTGAGGCCTTGGAGAAGTACATGGTGACCACCCAATAGGGCATTTAAGATTTTGTTCCTAAGTTAAGGGCTAACCTGATCATGCATGCACACATTACAAAAACTTTCCTTAACTTGAGTCAAGTAAATTTTAGCTCCATGCGCCCATTTACCAACAAGAACATTGGTTTTGATGTTTACAATCCCTCGAGAGCTACTTGGGAGGAGTTTTAGAGGGAGCAAAAGGAATCTAGAGAGATCTTCCATGCTCAAAATGTAACACCCCTAACCCGTAACCATCGCCGGTATAGGCTTAAGAGACATTACCTGACAATTCGTAACTTTTACGAACATTTCACATCATAACTTAACAATTCATAATCAAAGAGTCCCTTAAATAGGTCTACAATACCTTAAACATGTATTAGAAAGGGGTCAGGACTAAACTGAACACATAAGAAATTTTTTGAAATTCAAACATTTATCAAAGTTACAGAGGTCACACGCCCGTGTTGGCAGGCCGTGTACCTTACACAGCCTCAGACACACCCGTGTGTCCAAGCCGTGGCAAAAAAGGGCATACATACTAACTTCTCCACACTGCCTAAGACACGCCGGTGTGCTTCGCCCGTGGTTGAAACTGACTTACATCACACGGCCAGTCACACGCCCGTGTGTTCAACCCATGGTCAACACTGACTTGAATTGAAATACAAGTTCAAGGGACACGGTCGAGCAACACGCCCGTGTGCTCAACTGTGTAGGCAAATATAGGCCATTTGCAAGGACAATTTGCCACCCATTTAAGGTCAAAACAACAAGAACAAATAAACACATTTTATGCCCTCAAAATACAACCAAATCATACCAATAATGTCTATCTTTTCGAACCATTCAATGCATATCAAACTTACCAACTTATGAACCATTTATCTCATTCTAATCACAAGCATTTCTAGGAAAAATCCATCCAAAAACTTACTAATTCAATTTACTAAACATTCATCAAAACATACCAACTTTGCATTACAAAACATAATTGACATTTACCATAGTCATATCCCATTTACAAGCCATCTCACATAGCTTATATATACAACTCAAAACATCATCTAATTCGACTAGACTATACATGCCATACATAGCTAAAAACATATTTAAAAGGTACCAAAATATGATTTGATAGTGTGATGATGATCCTTGATGATCCTCAAGCCTTCTGTAGCTTTAACGATCTATAAAACAATGCAAACACACATAAAGTAAGCTTTCAAAAGCTTAGTAAGCCATATATAAATAAACTGAACATATAAAACATTTAAAACCATTTCAATACAAGAACTTTAACATATCTCAATAGCATATTCATATTTCTTCTTTAACTCAATTGTATCCAACCATTTACTTGACAACAAATCACATCTCCGTATCTCATTAGATCATACCACATTCATACATATACCATATTTTGTCTCAACAAATCTATGCACATATCTCACTTTTGCAAATTCACATATACTTACCTTTCATACTCAAATATCTTCCGTTTCTCAGAATTTCCTGTTGAACCATTCAGAATCAAATAGGATACTCGGATAACTTAGAATACTCATAAAATGCCAACGTCCCAGACGTGGTCTTATATGTAATCAAATATCGATGTCACTATCCCAGACAGGGTTTTACACAAAATCATACATGATGTCGATGTCCCAGACATGGTCTTACACGTAATTCTCAAATCGATACCAATGTCCCAGACGTGGTCTTACACGATATCACATATCGAAACCCTGTGTCATGACATATGAATCCTATCTATTCCTAATGTTCGTACTGGACATTTTGAACATTGACATATTGTCAATACTTCTTCGTATTTCATATACATATCATTCAAAGCCATTCATTACAATTAAACATTATATGAACATGAATGAATCAACTTAAATACATTTATTTGTATATAGACTTACCTCGTACGGATATAAACGGATGGATTCGATTACTCGATCACTTTCAACTTCCCTCGGTCTAAATTCATTTTCTTTGGTTCTTGATCTATACATATTCAAATTTAACTCATTTATTCACCAAATCATTCAATTCAATCCAAAAACACACATTTAGGGCAATCTACAAATTAGCCCCCATATTTTCACATTTTGACATTTAAGTCCTTATTTCACAAAATCACAAAATAAACATAATTTCCTTGTACCCATGCTTAGCCGAATGTTCATATGCTTCATATAACATTTTATTTATTTCACATTTTAGTCCTTCAAATTATTATTTTCACAATTTAGTCAAAATTACTCAAATTCATCAAAAATCCAAAGACAAAACATGTTAAACTAACACATATATTTCATATTTCATCACCATCTAACACAAAGCTCAAGCATTCATCAATGGAATATTTTAAAATCATCATCAAATTCCAAAATTAAGACATGGGTTTGATAGAAAAAGAAGCAACGATCATAAAAACATAAAAATCATCAAAAACTGAACAAAACCCATACCTTAATCACAAACACAAAGTGTCGAGCCCTCAAGCATGTAAATGGTTCGTTCTTTCTTCTATTTTCGGTGTAAAAAGATGAACAAAGCATGTATTTTTACTTTATGTTTTGTTTAATATCATATATTAACATAATTACCTATTTAGCCTTTTTATTTTCATTTATACTCCACTATCTTAAGGCATTTTTGTTCATAAAAAATTCATAAGGTTTAATAACAACATAAGGACTCCATATAGTAAAAGCCATAACACTTTGACACTTACACATTAATAGCCAACCTTTGCATTTTATGCGATTGAGTCATTTTATCAAATTAAGCATACAAACAATAAAATTAATCCACAAAACTTTCACACATGCTTAATCACATACTATAGGCACGAAAAATAATATTAAAATATTTTTCTAACTCAGATTTGTGGTACTGAAACCACTATTTTGATTAGGGTCTAAATCAAACTATTACAATTCCCCCTTAAGGATTTTCGTCCCAAAAATCTTACTATTAAACAGATTCGGATATTGTTGCATCATAGCATCTTCAGGCTCCCACGTAACCTTTTCCACTCCATGTCGATGCCACATTACTTTTACTAATGGAATTTTTTTATTTCGTAATTCTTTAACCTCGCGAGCTAAGATACGGATCAGTTTCTCTTTGTAAGTCATATCAGATTGAATTTCTATCTCAAATGGAGAAATTACATGTGATGGATCAGATTTGTATCATCGAAGCATTGATACGTGAACTGCATTATGAATCTTTTCTAGTTCCGGTGGCAACAACAATCTGCACGCGACAGGTCCAATACACTCAATAATTTCATACGGCCCAATGAACCTCGGACTTAATTTTCCTTTCCTGCCAAAATAAAGTATTTTCTTCCACGGAGACCGTTTCAAGAACACTTTATCACCCATCTCAAACTCGATATCTTTTTGTTTCAAGTCTGCATACGATTTCTAATGATCTGATGGGGCTTTTAGACTATCACGAATCACATTCACTTTCTGTTCAGTTTCTTTGATCAAATCAACCCGTGTATTTTATTCTCACTGAGCTCAGCCCAATACAAAGGTGTTCGACATTTGCGTCCGTACAAATCCTCGTAAGGAGTCATTTTGATGCTCAACTGAAAACTATTATTGTACGCAAATTCAATCAATGGCAAATATTGTTCCCACATACCTTGAAACTAAAGAATGCAACATCTCAACATATCCTCAAGAATCTAAATAATTCGTTTGGATTGACCGTCTGTATGTGGGTGAAAAGCTATACTAAAATGCAATTTAGTACCTAAAGCCTCTTACAGTTTCTTCCAGAATCATGAAGTAAATCTCGGATCTCTATTAGACACAATAAATAGTGGCACCCGGTGCAATCTAACAATATTAGAAATATATAACTTAGCTAATTTATCAAGTGAGTAATCAGATCTTACAGGAATAAAATGGGCTGATTTCGTCAATCTATCTACTACGACCCAAATTGCATCTTTTTTCTCGGAGTCAAAGGCAATCCTGAAACAAAATCCATCGTCACTCTATCCCATTCCACTCAGGAATCATTATCGGTTGTAACAACCCAGATGGCACATGATGTTCAGCTTTAACTTGTTGATAGATTAAACATTTCGAGACAAATTCTAAAATATCCCACTTCATACCAGGCCACCAATAAAGTCATTTCAAATCATTGTACATCTTTGTACTTTCCGGATGAACAGATAGATGACTATTATGTGTTTCTTTCAAAATTAGCTGAATCAACTTTGGAATCCTCGGAACACAAATCCAATCTCAAAATCTCAAACAATCATCATCATCAACTCGAAATTCTGAATTAGAATTCAAATTACACAAAGCTCATTTCGCTAACATTTCATTATCAACTTTCTGAGCATTACATATTTGTTGTAAGAACAACGGTTTTTCTTTTAATTCAACCAAAAATAAACCATCATCAGACAAATCTAAATCAGCATTCATCGCACGTAGTGCAGATAGTGATTTACTACTCAATGCATCAGCAACAACATTTGCTTGACCGGATGGTAATATATCACAAGCTCAAAGTCTTTCAACAGTTCTAACCATCTTTTCTGTCATAGATTTAGATTTTTCTGAGTCCTCAAATATTTCAGACTTTTATGTTCTGAAAACACATGACATTTTTCACCGAAAAGATAGTGATGCTAGATCTTTAAAGCAAACACAATCGCAGCTAGCTCAAGGTCATATGTCGGATAATTCTTTTCATGCGGCTTCAATTGTCTCGAGGCATAAGCTATAACTTTGCCTTCCTGCATCAAAACACATCCTAGACCGTTCAACGAAGCATCACTATAAATCACGAACTCTTTACCCGATTCTGGTTGTACCAAAATTGGAGCTTCAATCAAAGGGCTTTCAACTGATCAAAGCTTTTCTGATATTTATCGGACCATTCAAATTTCACATCTTTTTGAAGTAATCTCGTCAATGGAGTTGCAATCATTTAAAATCCTTTTACGAACTTTCGATAATAACCAGCAAGTCCCAAAAAACTGTGAACTTTAGACACATTTTCAGAGGCTTCCATTCTAAAATAGCTGAACGGATCAACCCGTATACTAGATGCTGACACAATATGTCCCAGAAAACTAACTTCACGAAACCAAAATTCAAATTTACTAAACTTTGCATACAATTGCTTATCTCGTAGAGTTTGTAGCATAATTTTTAGATGTTCAGCATGCTCAATTTCTTCATGTGAATAAATTAATATGTTGTCAATGAACACAACAACAAATTGATCTAAATACGGTCTAAAAATTCTATTCATCAAATCCATAAAAACAGCGGGAGCATTTGTTAGTCCGAAAGGCATAACTAAAAACTCATAGTGCCCGTACCTCATTCTGAAAGTAGTTTTTAGAATGTTTGAATCTTTTACTCGTAATTGATAATACCCAATCTCAGATCTATCTTTGAAAACACAGAAGCTCCTTTCAGCTGATCAAACAAATCATCAATTCTGGGTAGAGGATATTTGTTCTTAATAGTCACTTTGTTCAACTGACGATAATCAATGCACATTCTCATTGTACCATCTTTCTTTTTCACGAACAGAACAGGAGCACCCCAAGGTGAGAAATTCGATCGTGCAAATCCTCTATTGGTCAACTCTTGCAACTGTGACTTCAACTCTTTTAATTCTATTGGTGCCATTCTATACAGAGCGATTGAGATAGGAGTCGTACCCAGCATTAAATCAATACCAAAATCAACTTCTCATATCAGAGGCAATCCTGGTAATTCTTCAGGAAACACATCAGGGAATTCTCTAACAACTGGCACAGTTTCAACTTTCTTTTTTGTCATTCTCGAATCAATCACATAAGCAAAATAAGCTTCATAACCCTTTTTCACATAACTTTGAGCTTTCATCACTGATATCACAGCTGATAACTCATTCAAATCATTAGATTCAATCCAAACTATTCATTATTCTGACATCTCAAATCAATAATCTTTCGTTTGCAGTTCACAACAGCATCATGAAATGTTAACCAATCCATACCCAAAATTATATCAAATTCATCAAAAGGAAACAGCACCAGATCAACCGAAAAACAAACATCTCAAAATATCAACGGACAATTCTTGCATACTTTGTCAGCCAGGACACATTTACCTAAGGGTTTCGATACTCTAAAAACAAATTCAGTAGACTCAATAAGCAAAGTCTTACTAGATACTAAGTTCATGCATATATATGAATGAGTAGACCCTGGATCTATTAATGCAATCACAGAAGTATCATAAAGATTACATGTACCAGTAATAACATCTAGAGATGAAGCTTCGTCACGAGCTCGAATGGCATAAGCTCTGGTAGGTGCTCTAGCTTCAGATCTCGCAACTGTATCTTTCGTAGCTCTTTGACTACCACTGACATTTCTTATGTTTCTAGAAGGTCTACCTCTAGCTGAAGCATTATTTGATTTTGGATTCTGTAAAATTTCTTGTTCAATAGACTCTATACAATCTTGGATGAAATGATCTAATGATCCACATTTAAAACAAGCTCGATTATTCAATCTATAATTACTCGAATGTCTTTTACCACAATGTCTACATTCAGGTTGCTCAAATCGGACATTTCCAACACTAGCTATCGAAGTTACTGGAGCTTTGAAATATGAATGTGATCTAGCACGATCTCTATTTGAATGTCCCACATTAGCCTTTGAACGACTATGCTTATCTCTGAATTTCTTTAATGCATACTGAAATGATTTAGTTGAGAATCACTTTCCCACATCTCTGGCTTCAGACTCATCTTTTCTTTTATCTTTCCCGAGGGCTTCAGCTTTACATGCTCGATCAACAAGCACAACAAATTCTTTGATTTCTAGAATTCCAACTAGCAAATGGATATCTTCATTCAGGCTATCTTCAAACCTTTTACACATTATTGCTTCAGTGGAAATACATTCCCGAGCATATTAACTTAATCTCACAAATTCTCGCTCATATTCTGTGACAAACATATGACCCTATTTCAATTTTAGAAACTCTTTTCATTTTTGATCTATAAATCTCTGACTAATGTATTTCTTCTGGAATTCAGATTGAAAGAAATCCAAAGAAATACGTTCTTTTGGAACAATAGAAATCAAAGTCTTCCACCACTGATAAGTTGCATCTCGTAACAATGAAACAATACATTTCACACATTCTTGAGGAGTACAAGACATTTCATCAAACATTCAGATTGAATTCTCGAGTCAAAACTTAGCTCTCTCAGCATCATCATCCACTATGGCCTTGAGCTCTTCAGCCCCATATTTATAGATTTTATCAACTGGAGGCTTATTCAACAGATTCAAATTCATAACTGAAGGTACAATAGAAGTCTGAAGAGGATTGGGTGGGGGCAGAGGTTGTGAAATAGCGGATTTATTCTAAAGTATTGAGTGAACCACTCATTCATCATTTGGAAGAAGACTTGTTTAGCCTCTCCTTCCAGACCACTAGTAGTTGGTCTTGAATCAGATGGTAGTGTCCAATTAGTGGGAGCAGGAGCATTACTTTCAACATCGTCAGCTACAGCTCTTTCGGGATCCATTTACTATACGAAAAAAAAACATTTTATATGTCAAGATTCATCACACTATCATAGTTCATATATATGACATGTATAGCAAGACTCTCACATGCAACGTTAGTCCTAGAATCTACTAAACTGTAGCTCTGATACTAATAAAATGTAACACCCCTAACCCGTAACCATCGCGGTCTAGGTTTAAGAAACATTACCTGACAATTCAAAACTTTTATGAACATTTCACATCATAACTTAACAACTCATAATCAAAGAGTCCCTTAAATAGGTCTACGAGACCTTAAACATGCATTAGAAAGGGGTCGGGACTAAACTGAACATATATAAAAATTTTCTAAAATTCAAACATTTATCAAAGTTACAGAGGTCACATGCCCGTGTGGGCAGGCCGTGTGCCTCACACAGCCTCAGACACACCCGTGTGTCCAAGCCGTGGCAAAATAGGGCATACATACTAACTTGTCCACACAACCAAAGACACGGCTGTGTGCTTTGCCCGTGCTTGAAACTAACTTGCATCACACGGCCAGTCACATGTCCATGTGTCCAACTCATGGTCGACACTGACTTGAATCGAAATACAAATTCAAGGGACATGATCGAGCCACACGCCCGTGTGCTCAACCATGTGCGCAAATATAGGCCATTTGCAAGGCCAATTTTCCACCCATTTAAGGTCAAACCAACAAGCACAAATAAACACATTTCCATACCCTCAAAATGCAACCAAATCATACTAATAATGTCCATCTTTTCTAACCATTCAATGCATATCAAACTTACCAACTTATGAACCATTTATCTCATTCTAATCACAAGCATTTCTAGGCAAAATCCATTAAAAAACTTACCAATTCAATATACTAAACATTCATCAAAACATACCAACTTTGCATTACAAAACAAAACTGACATTTACCATATTCACATCCCATTTACAAGCCATCTCACATAGCTTATATATACAACTCAAAACATCATCTAATTCAACTAGACTACACATGCCATACTTAGCTATAAAAACATTCAAAAGGTATCAAAATATGATTTGATAGTGTGATGACGATCCTTGACATCCCCAAGCCTTTTATAGCTTTAACGATCTATAAAACAATGCAAACACACATAAAGTAAGCTTTCAAAAGCTTAGTAATCCATATACAAATAAACTGAACATATAAAACATTTATAACCATTTCAATACAAGAACTTTAACATATCTCAATAGCATATTCATATTTCTTCTTTAACTCAGTTGTATCCAACTATTTGCTTGACAACAAATCACATCTCCATGTATCTCATTAGTTCATAGCACATTCATACATATACCACATTTTTTCTTAACAAGTCTATGCACATATCTCACTTTTACAAATTCACATATACTTACCTTTCATACTCAAATATAGTATACATTTCGAATGAACCTGAATTGGTTACACATTTTACATAATCTTTCTTTTTCAGAATTTCTTGTTGAACCATTTGGAATCAAATAGGATACTTGGATATCTTAGAATACTCGTACAATGCCAACATCCCAGACGTGGTCTTACATGTAATCAAATATCGATGCCACTGCCCTAGACAGGGTCTTACACAAATCATATACGATGCCGATGTCCAAGACATGGTCTTACACGTAATTCTCAAATCGATGCCAACATCCCAGACATAGTCTTACACGATATCACATATCGAAACCCTATGTAATGACATATGAATCCTATCTATTCCTAAGGTTCGTACGGGACTTTTCGAACATTGACATATTATCGATACTTCTTCGTATTTCATCTACATATCATTCAAAGCCATTCATTACAATTCAACATTATATGAACATGAATGAATCAACTTAAATACATTTATTTGTAAATAGACTTACTTCATACGGATATAAACGGATGGATTCGATTACTCGATCACTTTCGACTTTCCTCGGTCTAAATCCATTTTCTTTGGTTCTTGATCTATACATATTCAAATTTAACTCATTTATTCACCAAATCATTCAATTCAATCCAAAAACACACATTTAGGGCAATCTACAAATTAGCCCTCACATTTTCACATTTTTACATTTTCACATTTAAGTCCTTATTTCACAAAATCACAAAATAAAAAAAATTCCTTGTCCACATGCTTAACTGAATGTTCATATGTTTCATATAAGTCCATACATTTCATTTATTTCACATTTTAGTCCTTCAAATTATTATTTTCACAATTTAGTCCAAATTACTCAAATTCATCAAAAATCCAAAGACAAAAATGTTAATCTGACACATATATTTCATATTTCATCACCACCTAACACAAAGCTTAACCATTCATCAATGGCATATTTCAAAATCATCATCAAATTCCAAAATTAAGACATGGGTTTGATAGAACACGAAGTAACAATCATAAAAACATAAAACTCATCAAAAACCGAACAAAATCCATACCTTAATCACAAACACAAAGTGCCGAACCCTCAAGCATGTAAATGGTTCCTTCTTTCTTCTATTTTTAGTGTAAAAAGATGAACAAAGCATGTATTTTTACTTTATGTTTTGTTTAATATAATATATTAACATAATTACCTATTTAGCCTTTTTATTTTCATTTATACTCCACTATCTTAAGGTATTTTTGTCCATCAAAAATTCATAAGGTTTAATAACAACATAAGGACTCCATATAGTAAAAGCCATAACAATTCGGCATTTACACATTAATAGCCAACCTTTTCATTTTATGTGATTGAGTCCTTTTATCAAATTAAACATTCAAACAATAAATTTAATCCACAAAACTTTAACACATGCTTAATCACATACTATAGGCACACAAAATAATATTAAAATATTTTTCTAACTCATATTTGTGCTCCCAAAACCACTATTCTAACTAGGGTCTAAATCGGACTGTTACACAAAACTTTGAAGTGTCTGACCTTGAGACTTTGGGAGAGTCCACTCAAGGAGAATTGAAATATATGTGTATTGTAATAGCCCGATTTTGGGCCTAGTTAGAATAGTGGTGCGAGACCACAAATGCAAAGTAGAAATATGTGTTTTATGATTTTTACGAGACTCATGATGTGTTTTCATGATTGTGTGAAAATTTCATGAGGAAATTGTATTTATTAGTGATTAATTTGTCCATTAGGACTAAATTGCAAAGATTAGAAAATATGAGATTCTAGAAGATTTAAGTATGAAATAGAATTATAAAAATTACTAGAGGTCCTTATTTAGCAATTATACCATTATATCTTAAGATGGACAAAAATAGACATGGAAAGGAAAAATCTCAATAAAGGGGCCTTAAGGGAAAATTGGTAATTTAGTTAATTAATGAATTAAAAAGGGAAAATAAGTCAAAAATGGTGTCCATCTTCTTCAAGCTTGGCCGGAAATCACAAGAGCACCATAGCTAGGGTTTCTTCAACTTCCAAGCTTGATAGTAAGTGCATCCTAGCCTCGTTTTTAATGTTCTTCATATTTTTGAGACCCTCGTAGCTCGGTTTAGCTATTTCTAGTTATATTTTGAGCTATGGTTTTTGCTCAAAAATTTACCAATGTATGGAATGCATGTAATTTGATGTTTTATGGAAGAATATGAAAGTTTGATGTATGATAAACATCTTTTTCTAAGTGATTTTCATGAAAAATGCATAAAAAGGACCAAATTATAAAGTTGTAAAAATGGTCATACATGAGTGAAATAGTAGAAATTGAAGGATGTTGTAGTTAAGATAATGTTTTGACTAGGCTTAAAATACAAGAAAGTTGAATGAAAATCATTTTACGAGCCTAGAGGCAAAAGTGTAATTATGTGAAAGTTTAGGGGCAAAATTGTAATTTTTCCAAAGTATGATTCATGAGTTAATTTAGTTAATGTGAGTATTAAACAAGTGAAATTTTCATTATAGATCAAGAAACACAAATCCCAGACCAAAACTGAGGCAAGAACAAAGTATCAGACTAAATCGAACATCTACATGTATTTTGAGTACCGAGGTAAGTTTGTGTGAAGTTAAGGTTGCATGTGTTATTGTGTTTAAATTACTTATTATTTTGAGAAATACATGTCATTTCCATGAAATTTATGAATAATGTCTTGATGAGAAAATGAATGAGACTATGCTAAGTAAAGTCCCGGTTGAAATTTCGGAATAACGAGTATACCTATGTCACGACATGAGATAAGGACGGTCCCATATAAGACCATGTCTGGGACATGGCATCGGCATTGAATGTAGATCCTGTATAAGACCATGTCTGGGACATGGCATCAGTATCGAATAAGAAAGGTCCGTGTAAGACCATGTCTAGGACATGGCATCGGCAATGAATAAGGAAGGTCCCGTGTAAGACCATGTCTAGGACATGGCCTCGACGCCAAAGGAAGATCTCGTGTAAGACCACATCTAGGACATGGCATCGACATCTAAGTGCGATCTCGTATAAGACCATGTTTGGGTCATGGCATCAACATCGAGCTAAGAGATCCCATGTAAGACCATATCTGGGATATGGCATCGGCATTAAGAGGTGATCCCATGTAAGACCATATCTGGGATATGGCATTGGCATCATGATACATGTATGATGAGATTGAGTATCCTGTGATATTCCGAGTTGTTCAATGGGCAAAAGAGCTAAGTATGCAAAGATGCTATAGAGTTAAATTATACAATGTTGATAATGAGTTCCATTTATGTTAAGGATGATGATGATTTAAGTTTATGCCCAAGTTAGCATAAGTGCTAAATTATGTGACTAAGTGATACAGGTACCATGAGTAAAATTACAAGTTATGAAACTATAATGTGATGTGTGATGGTAAGAGTGAGTATAAGTAAGTATGCCTAAGCATTTAAGAACTTGTGTTGCTATTTTTATATTAAATGAATGGATTTTACCATGAACACTTATGTTGCTATATTAATTCATGCAAACATACTAAGCTAGATGCTTACCCCTCTTTTTCCCTTTTCCTTATAGTATGGCCAAGCTAGCTCGGGGATAGTAGAACGTCAGAGCTCGGATCACACTATCAATCATTCTTTTGGTATAGTAAAGTTGATTTATTTTGGGTATGGCATGTATAGGACTTGGTCATTTTGTATTATGTCATATTTGAGAACCAAAGTGTTGGCTACTAATGTTATTTCCTCAATTTGTATATGGCCATAGGGAATTGGTCAATATTTGTCAAGTTTCATATTTCAATGATGATAAGTTTTATGAAGTAAAATGTAAAATGTATGAATGATGATTAGTGATTCTTTGTAGTTTATTATTATCATATCATGTATTGCTTGAGTTGGTATAAGTGTGTTTATGTTTCAGGGTGGCAATTGGCTTGGAAAATAGCCTTCTAATTGTCCACACGGGTAGACACACGAGTGTGTGTCTAGGCCGTGTGTGACACACAGTCAACCCCTATGGGTGTGTTGATAGGCCGTGTCCCCTGCACCAAAATTTATGAGAATTTGATTCGACACACAGGCCAGCACACGGGCGTGTGCCTAGGCCGTGTGCCTAGGCCGTGTGTGCCCTTTGAGAAGTTGCTGGCATCATAAATAGAATGCTAGGGTTTTCACACTCGGGTGAGGACACAGGCGTGTCTAGGCCGTGTGAGAGACACGGGCCATTGACACGGGCGTGTGTCCGACCGGTGAAAACCCTTGTAGGCTTGAAATAAAAATTAATTTCTACACGGACAAGGGACATGGGCGTGTCTGACTACACGGCCTGCCCATATGGGCATGTCCCAGTTCACACGGGCGTGTGGGCCCTATTTAGGTAAAAAATTTCTAAGAGCATAAAATTTTCCAGATTAATTCTAAAACCTCTTGTAAGTATGTTTAAGGCCTCATAGGCCCATAATAAGGATGTTATGAATATGAATGAAATGTTTTAAGTTTGAAAAGAAATTTTATAGCCTGATAATGTATGTTTAAGTAAGTTAAGTTCAGTAATGCCTTGTATTCTGTCCTAGCGTCGAGCACGGGTAAGGGGTGTTTCATTTAGTGGTATTAGAGCTACGCTTTAGTCGATTCTCGGACTAATGTAGCGTATGCATGAGTCTAGCTATACATTCCATACTTAGAAGTATTTATATAATGATAGTGTGACGACTCCTGACGATCTAAATTGTGTTTTCATATAGTAAATGGATCCTGATAGAGCTGTGGCGGATGATGTAGAAAGTAAAGTTCTGGCTCTCGCTAAAGGGACGATGCCGAATGAAAATGAGAATAGACTTATGACCGTGAGTCAGAGAGGAGGAGAAGAGGCTAGGGAAGCCTTTCTCCACATGATGAATGCATGGTATACGGAGTTCGTTCGTGCGAACCCAAATGCACAACCCCCTCCACCCCTGCCTATTAATCAACCTACCCCTGTATCTCCCCAAGTGGTAGAAGGAGTAAGAAGAGAAAAGCATCCAGTTGATAGAACAAGGAAGTAAGGAGCCAAGGAATTTCGGGCTAGTAAAGATGACGATCTGGAAAGAGCAGAGTTCTGGCTTGAAAATACCATCGGGATATTTGATGAATTATCTTGCACACCTGATGAGTG
Organism: Gossypium rotundifolium; assembly: GCA_025506655.1. NCBI lineage: Eukaryota > Viridiplantae > Streptophyta > Magnoliopsida > Malvales > Malvaceae > Gossypium > Gossypium rotundifolium. Next base: position 132,902,631 of record CP106725.1, on the reverse strand, counting down.
CATGAAATGTGTAGTTTCTCTCTTGAGGGATTCACCTTATCAGTGGTGGAATACCCTTATATCGGTTGTACCAAGGGAAAGGATCACATGGGAGTTTTTCCAAGAAGAATTCGAAAAAGTATATCAGTCAAAGATTCATCGACCAGAAAAGGAAGGAATTCCTTGAACTAAAACAAGGTAAGATGACAGTAATTGAGTATGAGCATGAATTTGTAAGACTTAGCAAGTACGCTCGTGAGTGCGTGTCCTCTGAAGCCATCATGTGTAAGAGGTTCGAGGACGAATTAAATGAAGATATCAAATTATTTATTGGTGTCCTCGAGTTGAAAGAATTTTTTATGCTCGTAGATCGGGCTTATAAAGCCAAGGAATTGGTAAAAGAGAAAAGAAAAGCTGAGATAGAGTCTCGTGACTCAGGAAAGAGACAAATGAACAATTCATTTTAGTCCTCGTCCAAGAAATCGAGAGACTTCCCTACCCGATCAGCTACTTCAGTCGGGTTTTCAAACAGATGTAAGAGTAAACAACACTCGAAATAAGACTCAAACTACCTTAGTTGCTAGCGTTGGGAATACTCGACCTAATAGACTGAAATGCCCACAGTGTGGCAGACGTCATCCAGGTGAGTTCCGACCACATGAGAGGGCCTGTTTCAAATGTAGTTCCCAAGATCATTTTATTAGAGAATGCCCTGAGATGATTAAAAAATAGAAAATTCAGAGTGCAAGAGCGGGAAGCACTACTAGAGGGAGACAACAGAGAAACTTGGGTAGTGGGACGAGTAGTAAGAATAATCCCAGAGAGCAAGCTGCAAGATCTGAGGGTAGAGTGCCTACAAGGACTTATGCCATTCGCGCTCACAAAGGGGCGTCATCCCCTGATGTAATTACGGGTACATTTTCTCTCCATGATACTAATGTTGTTACTTTAATTGATCCGGGGTCTACCCATTCATACATTTGCATGAAATTAGTATCTAGTATGAGCATGCCTGTTGAGTCTATAGAGTTTGTGATTAAAGTGTCCAACCCTTAGGAAAATGTGTACTAGTTGATAAGGTATGAAAAGATTGCCTATTGATTATTAGAGGTCATTATTTTAAGGCATGTCTCATGTTATTGCCATTTGATGAATTCGATATAATTCTTGGCATGGACTGGTTAACTACTCATGATGTGCCAGTAAATTATGGAAAGAAATGCATTGCATTGAGATGTGAAAATGGGGACACTCTTCGTGTTGAATCAGATGAACAAGACAGATCGCCTGTAGTGATCTCTCACATGTCTGCTCGGAGGTATGTAAGAAAGGGATATGCAGCATATCTTGCTTTTGTGATGAATGTCAAAGAAATTGAGTTGAGAATTGAATTAGTACCGATAGTATGTGAATATCTAGATGTTTTCCCCGAAGAATTACTAGGTTGCCTCCGTTTAGAGAGGTTGAATTTGGTATCGAATTAGCTCCTGGTACGGAATCGATATCAATTGCTCCATACAGAATGGCTCCAATTGAGTTGAAGGAATTGAAGGCACAGTTGCAAGAGTTAATGGACAAAGGTTTTGCAAGATCAAGTTATTCTCCGTGGGGTGCTCCAGTGCTATTTGTGAAAAAGAAAGATGGTTCCATGAGACTATGCATAGATTATCGACAACTTAATAAGGTAACCGTGAAGAAAAAATATTCATTGCCGAGGATTGATGATCTGTTCGACCAATTGAAAGGAGCCAGTGTGTTTTCCAACATAGACTTGAGGTCGGGATACTACCAGTTGAGAGTAAAAGACTCAGATGTGTTGAAGATTGCATTTCGAACAAGGTATGGGCACTATGAATTTTTAGTCATGCCTTTCGGCTTAACAAATGCCCCTGCGGTGTTTATGGATTTAATGAACGGTATATTTTGGCCATATTTGGATAAGTTTGTTGTGGTTTTTATTGATGACATACTGATCTATTCTCGTGATGAGTATGAGCATGCCGAGCATTTGAGGATAGTTTTACAGATTTTATGAGATAATCAGTTGTATGCCAAGTTTAGTAAAAGTGAGTTTTGGCTCAAAGAGGTTGGATTTTTAGGACACATTGTCTCGGGAGATGGAATCCGAGTCGACCCAAGTAAAATTTCAGCTATTGTTGATTAGAAACTACCGAAGAATGTATCTGAGGTTAGAAGCTTTCTGGGCCTAGCTGGCTATTACCGACGGTTCATCAAGGGATTTTCTATGATAGCTACTCCAATGATGAGGTTGTTACAAAAAGTTTGAGTGGACAAAAAAGTGCCAATGGGGTTTTGAGAAACTAAAGGCATTGTTGACAGAGGCTCCAATTCTAGTGCAACGTGAGCCGGGAAAAGAATTTGTGATCTATAGTGATGCATCCTTGCATGGTTTGGGCTGTGTGCTTATACAAGAAATCAATATGATAGCATATGCCTCTATACAATTAAAGCTATAACACCCCTCACTCGTATCCGTCGCCGGATTAGGGCTACTAGATGTTATTCGACTAACCACCAAGCACATTTAGTTACATGTACCATAAAACTTAAGATAAAATATTATGAAAATCAAATCATCACAAAGATAAAGTCAATTGTATGATATACAATAAAATAAGTAATCTTTAAAAAAAATTCAAGCAATGTTCATTTGAGACAAATTGGTATATTATAGCCAAATATAAGAATTACTCATATTAAACATATATCAATCAAAGACTATAATTATAAAATCACATGCATATCGTTATAAATGATTCACTAATAAAATTTTATTATTTCCAAATCTCAAAACCAAACATATATATATACATACGTGGTTCAATTTGAACTCCAAAATTTATGTAAATACTTTAACCAAATACTAGAAAGAAAATTTAATTCAATTCATTAATTGGTATAATTCACATAGCATAACTTAAATTTTCCTTCAACTTAAGGTTATGATTTATGCCGAATGTATATTCAAGAGATTCAGATCATTACCCAATCGAATCTAAACCATATTTAAAAACCTACTTTAACAACATTTAGCATATAATTCATTCTTGAAACCTTCATCTGAAATTTATAAAAGAAATATCCTTTTTAAATTCACAGAACTTACATATCAAACATGCGTAAATCAAAATCTACTATACACCAACACATGAATATATATGTACTCACATCATTTCATACATAACCATGTCATTCCAAAGATGAAAAGTTCAGCCATTTTTGCATGGCATCATCATACAAACATATTTACCCATTCAAAACATTTCCATTCAAAATTTAGTCTATACATGCCATAGACCATGGGTTCAAAAACAAAAAGGTACCAAAATGGATGATAATGTGATTGACTTCGACGACGATCCTCGAGCTTGAGCTTCAACTTCAAAATCTAATGAACAATGCATAAAACACACCAAGTAAGCTATTATAGCTTAGAAAGTTTAAGCAACTTATACTCATTGAATAATATAAACAAAATTTTATTCAAAATTTCAAAACCTAATCTCTTGATAACATCCATACCAATCATCCCAAACCATAAAAAAAATTTTAATTTATAATCACATCATACACTTCTAACAACTTCCATATACCATCACCACATGATAAATAATTAATATTTATATCATATACTTTCCAAATTTTCTATTTGCATTTCAAGCTACTAATAGTCTCAACTAATAGGTATATTACATACCATTAATTTACTTACCCTTTTCCAACTAAATTGTTCATACATAACCTGTATTACTACACTTCTTACATTTCCATATGCATAATAACATTTCTCATATAAATCCTTTAACGAATCTCATACTTACACTATTGTTGGTAAAATTTAGTAACGTATCACTCACATAGAGCCGTTACATAAAATTTCTCATAATGTATCGCTCACATAGAGCCGTTACTTAACACTTTTCGTAACGTATCGCTCACATAGAGCCGTTACTTAATACCTTATGTAACGTATCGCTCACATAGAGCCGTTACTTGACATTTTCACACACTTAGTGCCCTTAAATCCAAATACTCTTATTCCATATAAACATATGTTTAAATCCACCAATTCCTCCCATGAATTTCCAACATATTTGATACATTCATATACTAAAAATATATATATCATACTCTAATACAAATCTCTTTCTCAATTCATTTCCACATATACTTAACATTTAGTACATATGTATAAATTCAATTCACCATTCAACTATCACTAATTCAATTCTCTGTCACTTTCAGCATTAAAGAATTTAAATATAATAACATGAACTTAACAAGTACATGTTCATATAAATAACTTTTATTTAATCAAATGCTTAAAATCTTACCTCGGAAGTCGATAAATTTGAATTTCTCGGCTATTCATTTACTTTTTTTTTCCACGATCTAAAGCCTTCTCCTTTTGTACTTGAACTAAATGATTCAAATTGAACTAATTCAACTACATTTTCATTCAATTAAAAGCAAAACCATATAAATATACAATTTACTGATTTACCCCCAACATTTATAATATTTATAAAATAATCTTTAAAATTCAAAACACGAAATATCAAGAATTTACTTGCCCCTTTCAAAGGCCGAATGCTCACCATCTCCATCCAAATTTTTATGAATTAATTACTATATAATTTAACACACTTAAGTTCATGAAGGCCGACTATACAAGCTTAATTTCTTCTTCTCTTATGACCGAATTTGCTAACTCGCTATACACATGCACATTTCTTCAATACATGACCAAACAACAAGCTAAATAAACACTATTTATATTCATCCCATTCTAGATGAATAATAAGATCATTCCTATGCTCAAATCCAAAATAAATTCTATAACTCTCATACAATTTAAGCCACTAGTCTTCAATTCATCTAAGTCTCTTAAGCAATTCATGTTGTTTTTAAATCTATACTAAACATTTTTCAATCAAATACAACAACTCAAGAGTGCTCATCCATGGCCGAATATTAACATGCTTAACCCCAAAATTTTTAACATGATTTTTATTAGCATTCAAAGCAACCAACTCCAATATGTAAAAATTTACTAAAACCAAGCTAAAATACCCACCTTACTACTACATGCAAGGCTGAAAAAAATGGAGGTTTAAGCTTCCTTAATTTCTTTGGAGAAGAATCGGTGAAGAAGATGATGATGAGGAAAGAGAGAATGAAATTAAAAACAAATTTCCTTTATTTTATAAAATAAATACTTATTATAATATACTTAAACTAAAATAATGCACCCATTATATATATAAAATTATTTTCCTAGCATGCTTGCCGACCACATCATGAAATTGGGCAATTTGACATGCAAGTCCTCATGCAAGAAAGACAATTCAATTAACCCTTCAACTTAATAGATACTATTTTTACTACTTTAACTATTTAGTCCTTTCTCTTAATTTAAGCACACCAAAGTAATTAAATTCATAAATTTCCACACATATTCATTCATGATTATTATACACGACACAAAAATAATATTAGGAAATTTTTCCGACTCAGATTCGTGGTTTCGAAACCACCGTTTCGATTAGGGTCGTAATTGGGCTGTTACAAAAGTCACACGAGAAGAATTACCCGACACATGATTTAGAGTTAGCTGCCATAGTGTTTGCATTAAAGATATGGAGACATCATTTGTATGGTGAGAAATGTCAGATATTCACCAATCATAAAAGCCTAAAGTACTTGATGACTCAAAAGGAATTGAATTTGAGGCAACGAAGATGGTTAGAGCTGATAAAGGATTATGAGCTGGTCATTGATTACCACCCGGGAAAGACGAATGTAGTCGCCGATGCTTTGAGTAAGAAATCCTTGTTTGCATTGAGGGCTATGAATACATGGTGACTTTTTCAAACGATGGTTCCATTCTAGCTGAGTTGAGGGCTAGACTGATGTTCCTTCAAGAGATTTATGAGCCTCAAAAAGATGACAGTAACTTGCAAGCCAAAAGAGTTCAGTGCGAGTCGGGTGTTGAGTCTGAATTTTAGATAAATTTTGATGAATGTTTGATGTTCAAAGATAGAGTTTGTGTACCTAGGAATGATGAGCTTATTCGAAATATTTTACACGAAGCACATAGTGGATGCTTATTAGTACATATGGGCAGCACGAAAATGTATAACGATTTGAAGAAATGGTATTGGTGGCCGAGTATGAAGAAAGATATTTTTGAGTTTGTATCAAGATGCATGATTTGTCAGCAAGTAAAGGCTGAACACCAAGTACTTTTGGGTCTGCTTCAACCTATTATGGTTCTCGAGTGGAAATAGAATCGGGTTACTATGGACTTTGTACCGGGTTTTCCGTTGACACTGAGTAAGAAAGATGTTGTATGGGTTGTGGTGGATAGACTTACGAAGTCAGCCCATTTCATACATGTACGCATTGGTTATTCACTTAATAAGTTGGTAGACTTGTATGTTTCTGAGATTGTAAGAATACATGGAGTGCCTTTATCGATCATATCGGATAGAGATCCGAGATTTACATTCCGATTTTGGAAAAAAGTTGCAAGATGCTTTGGGCACAAAGTTGAGTTTTAGTACGACTTTTTACCCCCAAACCGATGGAAAGTCAGAATGATTAATACAGATACTTAAGGATATGCTTCAGTGTTGCGTTCTTGAGTTTTAGGGCAGCTGGGAAAAGTACCTACCATTGGTAGAGTTTGCTTACAATAACAGTTTTCAATCGAGTTTGAAAATGGCACCTTACGAGGCTTTGTATGGGCGTAAGTGCCGAATGCCTTTATATTGGACTGAACTCATAGAAAATCAGATTGACGGGGTCAATCTGGTTAAAAAAACTGAAGAAAATGTAAGAGTGATTCGAGATTGTTTAAAAGCTACTTCTGATAGATAAAAATCCTACTGGATTTAAAAAGAAAAGAGATCGAGTTTCAAGTTGGTGATAAAGTATTCTTGAAAGTGTCACCATGGAAGAAAGTTCTTAGATTCGGTTGGAAAGGAAAATTGAGTCCGCGTTTTATCAGACCATATGAGATCACCGAAAGGATAGGGTCGGTAGACTATCGATTGGCTTTGCCGTTTGAGTTAGAAAAGATTCATAATGTGTTTCACGTGTCTATGTTGTGACGCTATAGATCAGATCCTTCGCATGTGATTACACCGACAAAGGTTAAAATTCAACTCGACATGACATATAGCGAAGAACCGGTAAAGATTTTAGCACGGAAAGTCAAATAGTTAAGGAATAAAAGTATAGCTCTTGTGAAATTATTATGGCAAAGACATGGGGCAGAAGAGGCTACTTGGGAGCCCGAGGAGGCTATGAGGAACCAGTACCCAAACCTTTTTACTGGTAAGATTTTCGGGGACAAAAATCCCTAAGGGGAGAGAATTGTAACAGCCTGATTTAGGGCCTAGTTGGAATAGTGGTGTGAGACCATAAATCTGACGTAAAAATATGTGTTCTATGATTTTTACGAGACTCATGATGTGTTTGCAAGATTGTGTGAAAATTTCATGAGGAAATTGTATTTATTAGTGATTAATTTGTCCATTAGGACTAAATTGCAAAGATTAGAAAATATGAGATTCTAAAATATTTAAGTATGAAATAGAATTATAAAAATTACTAGAGGTCCTTATTTAGCCATTAGACCATTATATCTTAAGATGGACAAAATAGACATGGGAAGGAAAAATATCAAGAAAGGGGCCTTAAGGGCAAATTGGTCATTTGGTTAATTAATGAATTAAAAAGGGAAAATAAGTCAAAAATGATTTCCATCTTCTCCAAGCTTGGCCGAAAATCACAAAAGCACCATAACTAGGGTTTCTTCAACTTCCAAGCTTGATAGTAAGTGCATCATAGCCCCGTTTTTAATATTCTTCATATTTTTAAGACCGTCGTAGCTTGATTTAGCTATTTCTAGCTATATTTTGATCTAGGGTTTATGTTCAAAAATTTATCCATGTATGACATGCATGTAATTTCATGTTTTATGGAAGAATATGATAGTTTGATGTATGATAAACATCTTTTTCTAAGTGATTTTCATGAAAAATGCATTAAAAAGACCAAATTGTAAAAGTTGTAAAAATGGTCATACATGAGTGAAATAATAGAAATTGAAGGCTGTTGTAATTAAGATAATGTTTCGGCTAGGCATGAAATATAATAAAGTTGAATGAAAATCATTTTACAAGCCTAGGGGCAAAATTGTAATTATGTGGAAGTTTTGGGGCAAAATTGTAATTTTTCCAAAGTATGATTCATGAGTCAATTTAGTCAATGTGAGTATTAAACAAGTGAATTTGTTATTATAGATCAAGAAACACGAAGCCTGGACTAAAATCGAGGCAAGAACAAAGTATCGGACTAAATTGAACATTTACACGCATTTTGAGTACCGAGGTAAGTTTCTGTAAACTTAAGGTTACATGTGTTATTGTGTTTAAATTACTTATTATTTTGAGAAATACATGTCATTTCTATGAAATTTATGAATAATTTCTTGATGAGAAAATGAATGAGAATATGCTAAGTAATGTCCCGGTTGAAATTTAGGAATAACGAGGATACCTATGTCACGACATGAGATAAGGACGGTCCCGTATAAGACCATGTCTAGGACATGGCTTCGGCACCGAATGTAGGTCTCGTATAAGACCATATCTAGGACATGGCATCGACACTGAATGTAGATCCCGTATAAGACCATGTCTAGTACATGGCATCAGCAACGAATAAGGAAGGTCCCGTGTAAGACCATGTCTGGGACATGGCATCGACAACGAATAAGGAAGGTCCGTGTAAGACCATGTCTAGGACATGGCTTCAAAACCAAAGGAAGATATCATCTAAGACCATGTCTGGGACATGGCATTGACATCTAAGTACGATCTCGTATAAGACCATGTGTGGGACATGGCATCAACATCAAGCTAAGAGATCCCGTGTAAGACCATATCTGGGATATGACATCGGCGTTAAGAGGTGATCCCATGTAAGACCATATCTGGGATATGGCATTAGCATCATGATACATGTATGATGAGATTGAGTATCCTCTGATATTCTAATTTGTTCAACAGGAAAAAGAGCTATGTATGCAAAGATGCTATAGAGTTAAATTATACAAGGTTAATAATGAGTTCCATTTATGTTAAGGATGATGATGATTTAAGTTTATGCCCAAGTTAGCATAAGTGCTAAACTATGTGACTAAGAGATACAGGTACCATGAGTAAAATTACAAGTTATGAAACTATAATGTGATGTGTGATGGTAAGAGTGAGTATGAGTAAGTATGCCTAAGAAATTAAGAACTTGTGTTGCTATTATTATATGAGATGATTGGATTTTACCATGAACACTTATGTTGCTATAGTAATTCATGTAAACTTACTAAGCTAGATGCTTACCGCTCTCTTTTCCCTTTTCCTTGTAGCATTGCCAAGCTATCTCTGGGATCGTAGAATGTCGAAGCTTGGATCACACTATCAATCATTCTTTTGGTATAGTAAAGTTGATTTATTTTGGGTATGGCATGTGTAGGAATTGGTCATTTTGTATTATGTCATATTTGAGAACCAAAGTGTTAGCTACTAATGTTATTTCCTCATTTTGTATATGGCCATAGAGAATTGGCCAATATTTGTCAAGTATAATGTGAAATGTATGAATGATGATTAGTGGTCCTTTGTAGTGTATTATTGTCATATCATGTATTGCTTGAGTTGGTATAAGTGTGTTTATGTTTCAGGGTGGCAATTGGCTTGGAAAATAGCCTTCTAATTGTCCATAAGATAGACACACGGGCGTGTGTCTAGTCCGTGTGTGACACACGGTCAACCCCAATGGGTGTGTTGATAGGTCATGTGTCCCATGCACCAAAATTTATAAGAATTTGATTCGACACATAGACCAGCACACGGGCGTGTGCCTAGGCCGTGTGCCCCTTGAGAAGTTGCTGATGTCATAAATAGAATACTAAGGTTTTCACACACGGGTGAGGGTACGGACGTGTCTAGGTCGTGTGAGAGACATGAGCCATTGACACGGGTGTATGCCCGGCCGTGTGAAAACCCCTGTAGTTCGAAATAAAAATTAATTTCCACATGGGCAAGGGACATAGGCTTGTGTGACTACACAGCTTGCCCACACGGGCGTGTCCCACTTCACACGGGCATGTGGCCCCTGTTTAGGTAAAAAATTTCTAAGAGCGTAAAAGTTTTCAGATTAATTCTGAAACCTTCTGTAAGTATGTTTAGGGCCTCATAGGCCCATAATAAGGATGTTATGAATATGAATGAAAAGTTTTAAGTTTGAAAAGAAATTTTATAGCCTGATAATGTATGTTTAAGCAAGTTAAGTTCGGTAATGCCTCGTATCCTATCTCGGCGTCGGACACAAGTAAGGGGTGTTTCATGTATCTTGTAAAAATTCTCCCTATTTTTAATAAAGATTACCTTTACTCTCTTTCTTCGTTATCATGTTTATCTTACTTATCTTCCTTTAGGCTATAGTTTGCCTAATGTCGGCTTCAATAATTTGTATAATTGCATCCACTTCCATAACACATATTAATCTCATATGGTAACTAAAGCGACTAGGATAGAGCTATCGTAACATGCCTATTGGGGCTATTTCTCAATTTCTTATGTCTAGAAGATCGACTAAACCAAAGATTTGATACCACTAAATTTGTAACACTCTATACCCAATGTAACACCTGGTTATCTTAATTGACACAAAATTTATGAATAGTTAAGGTTAAATTGAAAGGATTTGAAAAATTTTGGACTCCATCAGGAGATTCAAAATTTCAGCAACCAAATTGCACTTAGTTGAATCTCAATTCTATTTTGGTTAGGGTAAAACTAGTTGGTTCTATAGTAGGAGACAAAATAGTTAAAGATGAAAGGTTATAATGGACGGTGAAGATCCTGCCAAAGGAGTATATATATGTGTATTTGTAGAGACAAAATTTTCTTAATTTTGTTTACAAATTTTTTTCTTCATAACATCATCTTCTTCATTCACTCTGAAGAAGAAGAAGAAGGAAGCTCTACATTTTGTAGTTGTTGTATGAATTGTAGTTTGAAAGTTGGAGAAATTGGGAAAAATGGTAAGCTTCTTATTCCTCTGTACTTGTGTATTAAAAGAAGGAGTAAAGTAAAGACTCTCAAAGCTTTTGGGTTTCTAAGGGATTACAACCATTAGATTAAATAATAATTGGTTGTCATGCTTAGCTACCAAGACAAAAGAGGCTCTAACATTTGGACAAGCTAAGCTGACAAGAATAGGAAGCAAGGTGAGCTTCAGTGCTCTATTTCTGAGTGATCGTTGAGCATGCACTATTTGAATGGTTTTTGTGTTTACTTGTTCTGAGTTGTCTGAAACTGTTGTAATGTATGGATATGGTAAATAAGCATGCTAGACATGAATTGGTGTTGAGTTCTGTGATGATGCATGATTTTTCGCTAATTGTGAATGTTAGTCATGTATAAGATGGCATAGGTAATTGGTTATCTGCAGGTGTGGTGGTATGTTTAATTGGTTATGATATTATGCCTAAAAAGTAGAATACCTCATGAAACTATGTTGTGCATTACATGGATTGCATATGGTGGAGTACGGAGGGAAAAGTATGGATGGGATAGATGGAGCTAGTATTTGGGAATGGGAGTTTCTGTTAGATACCGCCATATGGTGTTGCTGTATGCAAACTGTGATGTGCGAAGCTTTAGGCCTTGTGGAGGGGAGACTGCAGTGTTTGACCATCAAGGTGTAGGAATGGGCAGATGAATAGGAGAATGAAATTCCATTATGATACCGCCATATAAGGTTTCTTAGTGCAAAACGTGATGAGCAAAGCTCCGGGCCTTAAAGGAGGACACTTTGTTGTTCGATCATCAAGGTATAATGTGGAAAAAATGATATTGACTTGTCCTTCAAGGCAACACCATGAAAATGGTATTTAGGTTTCATAGAGTAACACCACGATGGCGGTCAACAGACTCTATGGGGTGACACCACAACGATAGTAAGGTCCTTCAGGGCGACACATCAAGAGAGGTATAAAGTGTAAAACCATAGCTCAACCATGGAAACCAATAGAGAGTTTTTCAAGACAATAAACACGGGGTAGCCTACCAAGATAGTAAACTCAAGGTAGTTCATCGGGACAATAAACATAGGGAAGTCTGCCAGACACTAAACATGGGTTCATACTGGGTAAGATCGTAGCTTAGCTATGGCACCACGTGAAGTCTACGAAAAAGTTTGGCTAGGAAAAATGACAGTAGAAGGTAAGAGAGAGATTAAAGTATGATCTACTTAAAGAGTAACATGAAAAGATGAATACGACTTGTTTAGGAATACAGGTAGATGGGATAGCCCAAGGATCCACCAAATTAAAAAAGATAAGAAATGTAAGTATGAAATTATGATTTTGTATGTATTGGCAAGTAAATCTAAGTCAGAGGTGAAACTAAGAGGATAAAGCAAAACCTAAGTCTGAGGGGTCTGTGGGCCAAAGACCACTTGGGCTGATAAGTTTGCCAGGGTTTCACTTGGGAACAATGATAGTGTAATGGTCTAACTGGTAGAGTTAATCTGAACCTATAGAGAGGAAGGATGTTTGACCAAGACTAAATAATGTTGAATAGATCACGTGGAACTAACAAGAGGGGTGTCCGTCAGGGATGGATGGCTCGTTAAGAATAGCAGAGGATAAATATCAAAATTATGAGGAATTAAATGGATGACAACCAATGGTAAATAGTGGAATTCATATCTAAGGTTGTGAGAAAAAAGGAAGATGAGTTTGTTAAGTAGTAAAGGAAGTTGGGATTGGCGGAATTAGGCCTGTACTAATAGAGGATAGTTACCATAAATGAACACACCAATGGCTTAGATAGAGAATGAGATATCCAGCGGCAAGCTGTCGGAAAAAAGGAGACATAAACCTTACCGTTGAAATTTAGGGAAGGCCAAGGATGATCAGGGAGTTGAAATCTCTACTTAAAGGTTGTTCCTTAAAGTTTATGAATTATTACTATAGTGCAGTCATATAGATTCTCATTAAGTTCATTTAAACTTACAAATGTACTGCTTATTTGCAAGATAAAGTTTTGGTTTGAGAATCAAGTGAATGGACCAAGCCAGACATTGTCAGTTTGTGAGAGAGACATGATTATCGTTCATGAGTCTAAAAGGGCACTCATTAGAGGATACGCCTCGGGAGTTGGAACGAATATATTAAAGTAGTAGAATGAAATCAAAATGGCGAATAATGTTAGGAATTTACCATCATTGTGAAATTGTAAAAATTATAAATGTTTGTTTGAATTAGATTACAAATGTTGCTACATTTTGAGAAATGTTTTGTTTGAATTAGATTACAAATGCTGCTACATTTTGAGAAATGTTGAAACCCAAAATATGTAATTACGACAGTTAAAGAGTTTTTTGAGTTATACATGGTTTGTGACATTCGGTACCCAGACTCGTGGATCGGGTCGAGTATAGAGTGTTATAAATTTAGTGGTTTCATAGTTTCGATTCAGTAGATCCTCTGGGTTAGTCCCTCATGTTATTATTGTAATATCCCGGGTTGGGGGCTATTTTATTTTGGCTTTGCTGCATGTGCTTGATGTGTTATGTTGCTATTTCGATAATGTTGGGGCTTAGTTATAAGCTAGGTGTAAGCTTCGGGTGATAGGAAAATTTTTGTTTTGGGCTTTATGTGATAGAAATTTGAAGGATGGGTCTTATGTATTTTATTTGGTGAATTGTTGCATAAGTGAAGAGCTAGCAAAGTGGCAAAGCATCGCCACTTAGAGCTTGTGTGTGGCGTCAAGTGCAAGGGGAGAGGTCTTGAGTTCAAGGCTGCAGTGCTCCTTTTGTTTCATTTTGACGGCATGGAGGGAGGAGTTGTTGGTAGTTCAAACTACGCCTTGGACTAAGTCTTCCTATTCAAGCGATGGGTGGAGAGCAAATTGTGGAGGTGGACTAGTTCAACTAATTTGAATTAGTGGTTTGGGAGTGTTTGGGGAGTTGTGGCGGTTGTTGAGGAGAGTTTGAGGGGTGAGTGGTCGGTTTGGTGTAGTAGGAGTGTCGAATTTTGCATTTGGCAAGTGAGCATTTCGGTCAAATTCTTTTGGTAGTGATTTTCTTTGTGTCAAAAGCTTTCTTCTCTTTTCTCTCTTTCAATAGAATGTTCAAGTCTGTTTTGCCAAAATTGCTTTGCATCTTTTTACTTAGTGTGTGAGTAGAATATTGTTCCCTTTTCCACTTGAATCTTGTGTGGCAGAAACCTCAAGCACCTACACTTGTCGAAACTACAACACTTTCTTCTCCACATTTCTTTTCTCTTTTCTCATTTGGGTAATCTTGGTAGCCAGAATGTTCATCTCTCTCCCTTTCTTTTCCAAGTGTTGAAGCGAAACTAGTTTCTTTTCTCTCCTTCTTGGCCAAAACACATCTTTCCAAAACCTACATCCTCCATCTTCTTTTTTCTTTTAACAAGCACCCTCCATATCTTCAATCTATTTTCTTCTTTTCCAAAACCATTTCTAGCAAACCTTCCTTGGTGTGAAGCCAAAGTAGGAGTGTTAATATCTTGGCGAATCTTTCTTCTCTCTTAGTGGTGTTTTGTTGGTAGAATATTGGGTGTTGTTGGGTGCATGTTTTCAATCGATTGGTAGTGGGTAAGAGCTTGGCGAATGGCCATTTTCCTCTCTCGTTCTTATATTTTGTGGTTTAGATGAAGGCCGATTTTGTTATTGGTTGAAGGATATTGATCTAATGTGTAAACCAATTTCTTTATAGGACATCCGAATTTTGGGAACAAGTGGGAGGAGCTTTATTGATCGGTTATGCAAACGGTAAGTGGTGGTAAGAATAGTTTCTTTTAGACTATTCATTTAGTCTTTGTTAAGGCAAGTGTTTAAGGATTAACCATTTTCTTTCTAGGGTGAGGCCGATTGTCGGAAGAACCATTATTGGTTCAATTTGGTAGAAAACCAAAGCAAGTCTAAGGTAAGGTTAATCGAAATACCCTTTGGTTATCTATTTTTGGCCGAATGGTTTAAGTGTTAATCCTTGTTGGCGATTGTAGGCTCGGGGTTGTCGAGGTGATCAAGGGCGTGAAAGATTCTTAGGATTAACATCTTCGCTATTTGGTGTGTAAACTAACACACTTGATTACCTAGTAATATGTTGATAATAATATGTTCGTGTATTAAGTGGAACAGTATGATGGTTGCTATGGTACCCTATGGGGTATGTGTTCGGATCCGGGTAAGTTCATTCCATTGCGAGTTCTCTTAAGGGTATATGCTAGCATGATTGTTGATATATGTAATGTGTGAGGTGATACTATATTAGCATGTTTGCACTATGGCATGATTTGCATCAATATGACATGTATGGGTGATATGAGTGGAGGGGGAAAATATGATATCAAGTGACTTTGGGACACTGTGACTTTGGGTCACGAGGTTTAGCACCTCCGATGGTTTGGTACCACATATTTTGTGACTTTGGGTCACGGAGGTTTGGCACCTCGGCGTCTCGTCCAGTGGCTTAGTACCACGGTGGGTTGGCCCCATTGATTATCTGGGATTGGCGCGATGATTTGGTATCACACGATGGGTTGGCCCCATCATCGAATTTGTATTGTGGTCACCAGTGATTTAGTATCCTGCTTGTGTCTTTGGGACACGGAGGTTTAGCACCTCATTGCGACTCGTCCACGTGGTTTGACACCACCGTGGGTTGGCCCCACTTATGAGATCTGGGATTGTCGCTAGTGATTTGGTATCACACGATGGGTTGGCCCCATCATTGGATTATTCGTGACTTGGTCACCGGTGGTTTTAGCACCACGTTATGGATATCGTGACTTTGGGTCACGGTGGTTTAGCACCACCAAAGTGGTTTGGTACCACACGGGGTAGAGAAGGTGTAACGGATGGTTAGGAACGGGTGCATTAATTATATTGCTTTGTCATGATGTGTGTTAGCATGTTGTATTATCGGGAGGGGGATTTACACACTGAGTCTTGCGACTCACTCTCTCTCCTTTGACATTTGAGGTGACACCTAGACGCGGACATGGGTAGGGATGGACTCGAGGTGCTCATGCCATGCTTAAATAAGGATTTGCTCGGACTTTTATAAAATTTGGTACATTAGCCTATTTATTACTATTCGGTTTTATTTTGGGTTTGTAAATGGCCTTTTAAAATTTTGTTTTGCTATGTTTATGCTTAAAGTAGATTTTAATATGTCTTAACAAATTAATTGGGTTAAAATGTGCTAAAACTTGAAAAGACAACGTTTTCAAAACTACAAAATGATATTTTAACCTATACCATCGGGTATCACACTAAGGTTTGGAATAAAGAGAACTCAAATGATTTTCTAACTTAAACTCGATTTTCTACTAAGTCAAAATGTTTTAGTAATAATAATAAACAACTTAAACTTCTAAATGAGATAAACTCGTTTTAACTACACATCGATTAAGTTTTAAAATTACGGGTTTTCAATTACATCATTAGATTTTAATCAAGCACCTTGAGTTTTTCTTCAAATACACAATTTAGCGAAGTGTTTTCATCAAATTTTTTAAGCTGAAACCTAAACCTCTCAAATCTTTTTCCTGTAACATACAGTTAAATTGTGGTGTGTTGGCCGGGTTTAAGTGTTACAATTGTGGTATCGAGCCAAGTTCAAAGGCTCGGCGGTGGGCTGAGGCCCAAAATGTTTTCAAAAGTCATTTTATGTATTATGTTTTAAAAGTATGGTGTGAAAGGCATGGCACCGAGTCTCAAGACCAATCAGCGAGTAAGTACACCTTACTATTGGTTGTGATAATGATATTGATAAGATGTGATTGGATGGCTAGAGATAGTAAGACTACTTTAGAAACTAAAGCGATAGGGTGAGTGGACTCATGAAAACAAAGCTCCTTTAATATTCATAAGACTTTGCTTTAAAAGCAGTGGAATAATTCTTGATGCATAAAATTCTTTAAATCGGATGAGATTTAGTCATGAGTACACGAGGTGGGCGTGGTGCGTGGGCGAGTCGCGGTAGGATGACAGTTTACGAACCCGTAGGATCTGGTCAGGGTCGGAGAATAAAATCTGGATTCATACCACCGGAGGTGGTGAGTTTCGAGAACGAATGGGGATATTGTGATGTCACAGCGATCTTTGGGGTTTTAGAAAGGGTAGGCTGGAGTAGGTGGGGGCGCAGAATTAGGAAATCGTGCTGAGCAACTTCGGGCAAATAGAAATTTGAATTCTTTCGGGGTGTCTCGGTGTTGCTCCTAACCTTCTGAATATTGGTGGAAGCGACAGGCGGATAATAGGCGATCTAGACTGTTCTGAAGAAAAATTAAAGGGATAGTATCACTTCTAGAGATGAGTCATACCGATGGTGGCTCACGGTTCGAGACGATCTTTGCGTGGAAGATCGACTTGGGACTATTTGGGGCTACTTATCGGAAAAAATGCGTGGGAGCTAATTACATTAATGAGCAGCGGAAAGCATTTACGAGGTTAGTTCGAGAGCAAATCGTTGTCGAGTCTGGCGAGTTTACGAGGTGAGTCGGTATGCGAGGTATGGTGGCTCTGAACACGAAAGGTGTGTTCGTTTGAGGATGGCTGCGAGGCGAATTAAGATTGTTGATTGCGCCTCGGCGAGGAGCGTGAATTCTTTATTCGGTTGAAAAGGCGAAGGTGGTAGAGGTATTAAAGAGTCGTGAGGCAAGGCATGGATAGGAACAAACACAAGAGGAGTTTTGGATCTTACGGGTCATCGGGTAATCCATGAGAAAAGGGCTAGACCGAGTGGGCGAATCGATCTGTAGGTTTGTTCTTGCTAAGCGGGGGCCTTGTGATGTAACCGTGGGAAAGCTCATTGGGGAGGATGTTGGACCGGTGGAAAAGGTTTGTTTTGGGTGTGGCTCATTGGACCACCGTGTGAGGGACCGTCCGCAAAGTTGGCTAGGATTGATCCAGAGTCGTGGCCGTACTCGATCTGGAATAACGGACCACCACCGCAGAGGGCGAGGTAATGGCGAGAGGAGGTAATGGTTACAGTGGTAGTGGAGCACCGGAGGTCTTGAGTAGTTCGAGGCCGGCGGTAGGGGCTAGTGTATCTGACGAGGCACCGAGAGGAGGCGGCGCACCGGATGTCATAACCCATGCGTTTTTAATCTTTGGTTCTCCATTTACTACTTTGATTGATGTGGGTTCAACACATTCATATGTTGCAAGTAGCATAGTGAAGACCATGGTTTTAGACTCGAGATATCTTCTAGGCGGATGGTAGTAATAAGCCCTCTAGGTCACTCGGTGGTTGTAGATAAAATTTGTATAGAGGCGTACCTCTAGAACTCAGGGGTAGTGTTTGTGGCGATCGATGGAGCTACTTGGTTTGGGGAGTTCGATCGATTCTCGGGATGGATTGGTGGTTAAGTACCGAGCGAAGTTGGATTGTGACTAAGCGCATGGTTACAACGACTAAGGGTGATGAGGTAGTTACGATCGGTAATAGGAGAAATTATCATCAATGTGGTATCTGCTCTGAAAGTCGAAGATGGTCGAAAGGGCTATGAAGCATATGTGGTTCATGTGTATGCCTTGGAGGCTAAAAGTCTGCTTTGTGGAGCCAGTTCGAACGATTAGGGAATTTGTTGATGTGTTTCTGAGGAGCTTAGGGTTTGCCACGGATCGTGAGGTAGAGTTAGGGATAGATCATTACCCGTAATCGCTTCGTATCTATAGCTCCGTCTGAGATTGCGCCTAAAGAGTTAGTGGAGCTTAAGGCCCAAATCCAGGAGTTGTTGGACCGAGGCTTTATTAGGCCAAGTGTTTCGCCTTGGAGAGCGCCGGTACTCTTTGTCAAGAAGAAAGATGGTACTATGCGGATGTGTATAGACTACCGCCAACTGAATAAGCTGACGATCAAAAACAAGTATCCGCTGCCTCGGATAGATGACTTGTTTGATCAATTTGAAGGTGCGTCGGTTTTCTCGAAGATCGATTTAAAGATGCAGGTATCACCAGTTAAAGGTGAAGGAGGCGGATATCGCAAGACGGCATTTACGTACTCGGTATGGGCACTTTGAGTTCTTAGTTATGCCGTTTGGGTTGACTAACGCAACTGGCGGCCTTCATGGATATGATGAATAGGGTGTTCCAACGATATTTAGATCGATTCGTAGTGGTTTTTTTCGACGACATCTTGGTATATTCAAGGGCCGAGGAGGAGCATGATCGCATTTATGGGTGGTATTCTGATTCGAGGAGAAAGCATTTCTATCTAAGTTCGATAAATGCGAATTTTGGCTTAGGGAGGTGGCGTTATTGGGTCATGTAGTATCGGTGAGGGATTAGAGTGGATCCTCGAAAGATTGAAGCGATTTTGGATTGGAAGCCGCCTAGGTCGATGGTCGAGATTGGAGTTTTACGGGTTTGGCGAGGATACTAGAAGATTTGTAGAGGGTTTTCGTTGATCACGTCTTGATGACCAAATTATTAAGAAAAGGGTTAGTTTATTTGGGTGAGAAGCGGCGGAGAGCCGACAAGTTGAAGAAGATTTTGTGAAGCTCGGTTACGATTCAACTGAGGTCGGTAAGGAATTCACGGTGTCTTGCGATGCATCACATCTGAGTTTGGGTTGTGTCTTGATGCAAGAAGGAAGGTTGTGGCTTACGTATCTTGGCGGTGAGGCCACATGAGGTCAATTATCAATGCGATCTGGAGTTAGCGGTACGTAGTCTTTGCCTTGAAGATATGGAGGCATTACTTATGCGGAGAGAGATCGATAGTCTACACGAATCATAAGAGTCGAAGTACCTTGACTCGGAAAGACTTGAATCGAGGCAGTGCGGATGGATTGAGTCTTGAAAGACTACGATTGCTCAATTGAGTATCATCCGGGCAAGGCTAACGTTGTGGCGAGCGCGTTGAGCCGTAAGGTTGTTTGATTTGAGGCGTTGTTTGCCCACTTGAGTTTGTATGACACGGGAGTATTACAGCGGAGCTGCGGTTAAGCCTACTTGGGTTGAGCGGATCGGAGAAAAAGCAGTTGATGGATGAGGTTTTGAGTCGCGGAGAAACAAGTCTGAGAATGATGGTTTGGAGGTTCTGAGTTTGTCTAGTGATGGGGTCTTTGTGTTTTCGGGAAAGGCTTGTATCTTAGAGACACCGAGTTAAGGCGAAGATTCTTGAGGATGCACATAGCAGCCCTACGCTATGCATCCCAGGTAGTAAGATGTATAGGGATCTCGGAGATCGATTACGGTGGTAAAGATGCGAAAAGGAAGTAGCGAGTTTGTAGGAAGTGTCGACATGTCGGTGGTCAAAGTGAGCATCGATTGCCGTCGAGGTTGCTTGACCGGTGAAGATTCCTCGATGGAAGTGGGAAAGGATAACTATGGATTTCGTCGGTGGATTACCGCTTACACCAAGCAAGAAGGATTGATTTGGGTAATTGTGGATCGGTCGACTAAATCGACTCACTTTATTCGGTGAGGTGGATTACTCACTTGAGAGGTTGGCGAAATGTATGTGTCGAGAGATTGTGAGGCCGCACGGGTGCGATGTCGATCATCTCGAATAGGGATCCCGATTTCGTCGAGGTTACGGAGAGCGTTGCATCGAGCTCTGAGTGCAGCAGTTGGATTTCAAAGACGGCATTTCATCCACGTAATGACGGGCGATCGGAAAGGTTATCTGATCTTGGAGGACATATTACGAGGTTGTGTATTGGACTTGAGGGTAGTTGGGAGGAGTATCTACCGTTAGGCGAGTTCGCCTACAACAATAGTTACCAAGCAAGCATCAAGATGGCACCATATGAGGCGTTATGCGGTAGGAAGTGTCGCTCACCTACTTGTTGGGCGAGTTAAGTGAGCGTCGGTTGTTGGGACGAGTTAATTCTTGAGGCGAAGACAAGGTTAAGTTGATTGAGCTCGATTGAAGAAAGCTTGGATCGACGAAGTCTTATCCGATCTTAAGCGAAGAGATATAGAGTTTCTTTGTGGGGATCAAGTTTTTACGAAGGTCTCGCCATGGAAGAAAGTGTTAAGGTTAGGGAGGAAAGGCAAGCTAAGTCAAGAGGTTTATTGGGCGTATAAGGTATTGAGACGAGTGGGACCAGTTGCATATCATTTCGAGTTGCAGTGAGCTAAGTCGATTCACGACGTGTTCCACGTTTGATGCTCGAGCGATATCGTTCCGATCCGTCGCATGTGGTAGCGATGAGGAGAGATTGAGGTAAACCCAGTTTGACCATGGAGGAAGAGCACATGCATGATTTTAGATCGGGATGTGAAGGTCCTGCGTAGAAAGTGCATGCCTTTGGTTAAGGTTCTTTAGGCGGAATCATGGCGTGGAAGAAGCTACGTGGGAACCGAGGATATGATGAGACAAAGAATACCATAACTCTTACGATCGAGTAATTTCGGTAGAAATTATTTTTAAGGGGTAGAGCTGTAATATCCGGGTTGGGGGCTATTTTATTTTGGCTTTGCTGCATGTGCTTGATGTGTTATGTTGCTATTTCGATAATGTTGGGGCTTAGTTATAAGCTAGGTGTAAGCTCGGGTGATAGGAAAATTTTTGTTTTTGGGCTTTATGTGATAGAAATTTGAAGGAGCTGGGTCTTATGTATTTTATTTGGTGAATTGTTGCACAAGTGAAGAGCTAGCAAAGTGGCAAAGCATGCGCCACTTAGAGCTTGTGTGTGGCGTCAAGTGCAAGGGGGAGAGGTCTTGAGTTCAAGGCATAGAGTGCTCCTTTTTGTTTCATTTTGACGGCATGGAGGGAGGAGTTGTTGGTAGTTCAAACTCGCCTTGGACTAAGTCTTCCTATTCAAGCGATGGGTGGAGAGCAAATTGTGGAGGTGGACTAGTTCAACTAATTTGAATTAGTGGTTTGGGAGTGTTTGGGGAGTTGTGGCGGTTGTTGAGGAGAGTTTGGGGGTGAGTGGCGGTTTGGTGTAGTAGGTGTGTCAATTTTGCATTTGGCAAGTGAGCATTTTCGGTCAAATTCTTTTTGGTAAGTGATCTTTCTTTGTGTCAAAAGCTTTCTTCTCTTTTCTCTCTTTCAACCGAATGTTCAAGTACTGTTTTGCCAAAATTGCTTTGCATCTTTTTACTTAGTGTGTGGTAGAATATTGTTCCCTTTTCCACTTGAATCTTGTGTAAACCAAACCTCAAGCACCTACACTTGCGAAACTACAACACTTTCTTCTCCACATTTCTTTTCTCTTTTCTCATTTGGGTAATCTTGGTAGCCGAATGTTCATCTCTCTCTCCCTTTCTTTTCCAAGTGTTGAAGCCGAAACTAGTTTCTTTTCTCTCCTTCTTGGCCAAACACATCTTTCCAAAACCTACATCCTCCATCTTTTTTTTCTTTTAACCAAAGCACCCCTCCATATCTTCAATCTATTTTCTTCTTTTCCAAAACCATTTCTAGCCGAACCTTGCTTGGTGTGAAGCCGAAAGTAGGAGTGTTAATATCTTGGCCGAATCTTTCTTCTCTCTTAGTGGTGTTTTGTTGGTGAATATTGGGTGTTGTTGGGTGCATGTTTTCAATCTTTGGTAGTGGGTAAGAGCTTGGCGAATGGCCATTTTCCTCTCTCTCGTTCTTATATTTTGTGGTTTAGATGAAGGCCGATTTTGTTATTGGTTGAAGGATATTGATCTAATGTGTAAACCAATTTCTTTATAGGACATCCGGATTTTGGGAACAAGTGGGAGGAGCCTTATTGATCGATTAAGCAAGCGGTAAGTGGTGGTAAGAATAGTTTCTTTTAGACTATTTATTTAGTCTTTGTTAAGGCAAAATTTGTTAAGGGATTAACCATTTTCTTTCTAGGGTGAGGCCGGTATCGGAAGAACCATTGTTGGTTCTGAATTTGGTAGAAAACCAAAGCAAGTCTAAGGTAAGGGTTAATCGAAATACCCTTTGGTTATCTATTTTTGGCGAATGGTTTAAGTGTTAATCCTTGTTGGCGATTGTAGGCTCGGGGTTGTCGAGGTGATCAAGGGGCGTGACCGATTCTTAGGATTAACATCTTCGCTATTTCGGTGTGTAAACTAACACACCGATTACCTAGTAATATGTTGATAATAATATGTTAGTGTATTAAGTGGAACAGTATGATGGTTGCTATGGTACCCTATGGGGTATGTGTTCGGATCCGGGTAAGTTCGTTCCATTGCGAGTTCTCTTAAGGGTATATGCTAGCATGATTGTTGATGTATGTAATGTGTGAGGTGATACTATATTAGCATGTTTGCACTATGGCATGATTTGCATCAATATGACATGTATGGGTGATATGAGTGGAGGAAAATATGATATCCGTGTCTTTGGGACACTTGTGACTTTGGGTCACCGGAGGTTTGGCACCTCAGGTGGTTTGGTACCACATATTTTGTGACTTTGGGTCACGGAGGTTTAGCACCTCGGCGTCTCATCCCGATGGCTTAGTACCACGGTGGGTTGGCCCTACGATTGATTATCTGGGATTGACGCCGGTGATTTGGTATCCTACGATGGGTTGGCCCCATCATTGGATTTGTATTGCGGTCACCGGTGATTTAGTATCACACTTGTGTCTTTGGGACACTAGAGGTTTGGCACCTCATTGCGACTCGTCCACGTGGTTTGACACCACCGTGGGTTGGCCCCACTTATGAGATCTGGGATTGTCGCTAGTGATTTGGTATCACACGATGGGTTGGCCCCATCATTGGATTATTAGTGACTTGGTCACTAGTGGATTAGCACCACGTTATGGATATCGTGACTTTGGGTCACCGGTGGTTTAGCACCACCGGTGGTTTGGTACCACACGGGTAGAGAAGGTGTAACGGATGGTTAGGAGCAGGTGCATTAATTATATTGCTTTGTCATGATGTGTGTTAGCATGTTGTATTATCGGGAGGGGGATTTACACACTGAGTCTTGCGACTCACTCTCTCTCCTTTGACATTTCAGGTGACACCTAGACGCGGACATGGAGCCGGGATGGACTCGAGGTGCTCATGCCATGCTTAAATAAGGATTTGCTCAGACTTTTATAAAATTTGGTACATTAGCCTATTTATTACTATTCGGTTTTATTTTGGGTTTGTAAATGGCCTTTTAAAATTTTGTTTTGCTATGTTTATGCTTAAAGTAGATTTTTAATATGTCTTAACAAATTAATTGGGTTAAAATGTGCTAAAACTTGAAAAGACAACGTTTTCAAAACTACAAAAACGATATTTTAACCTATACCATCGGGTATCACACTAAGGTTTGGAATAAAGAGAACTCAAATGATTTTCTAACTTAAACTCGATTTTCTACTAAGTCAAAATGTTTTAGTAATAATAATAAACAACTTAAACTTCTAAATGAGATAAACTCGTTTTAACTACACATCTGATTAAGTTTTAAAAATTACCGGGTTTTCAATTACATCATTAGATTTTAATCAAGCCTGCCCAAGTTTTTCTTCAAATACACAATTTAGCGAAGTGTTTTCATCAAATTTTTTTAACTGAAACCTAAACCTCTCAAATCCTTTTTCCCTGTAACATACCAGATTCGGTCGTGGTGTGTTGACCGGGTTTGGGGTGTTACAATAATATAAGATTAATATGTATTATGGAAGTGGATGTAGGCATGCAAATCATTAAGTCAATATCAAACGTGCTATAGTCTTAGGAAGAATAAGAGAGGCGGAGCATAAAAGACAAAGAAAGAGAATAAGGAAAAACCTTATTGAAGCGAAAAGAAATGTTTTTAAAAAAATATAAGAACAATTAACTTTCCCTTAGAGTGGACTTTCTAGATGCTCAGGGTCAGATGTTTCTAAGTTTTGAGCATGGAAGAGTTCTCCAAATTCCCTCCACTCCTTCTAAAATCCCTCCCAGCTAACTCTCTAAAGGCTATAAATATTGAAGCCAAGGGTTGTGTTGGTAAACTGGCGCAGACAAATAAAGTCCACTTGGCTTAAATCAAGAGGATCTGTTGTGACCTATGTGTGCAGGATCAAGTTAGCCCTTAACCTACGCAAAGTCCTAAATGCCATACTGAGTGTCCGCCTTATAATTCTCCAAGGCTTCAGCATTCTCCATCTGGATCTATTCTATATTAGTAAGGCACTGTTTCTCAAGGGTATCCAACTTGTGAAACGTCTCCTCTAACTCCTTTACCTGGGTCCCCAAGGACTAACAATTAGACTTCCATTTAGAGACAGACCTTGAGAACTCAGTAGTTTGCTTAACAGAAGTTTCATGCAATTGATGAACCCGGGTAAAAGAATACTCGCGAGAGAGAAAAGCTTATTCAAACTCAGTCTGTTTGGCCTCAGCTTTAGCACAAGCTTTCTGGAGAGCCCAGCTTGTAAGACTACCTTCCAGTGATAGCACAGCCTCCACAGACCTCTATAGCCAATCTCTGCTAATCATTGTGTCTCTCACTATGGAACCAACTAGTTCTATCCTAATCGAACAAGAATTGAGATCCAACTAATCATAATCCTGCCACTAAAACTTTTGAATTTCCAAGTGGAGCTCGACAATTTGTCAATCTATTCAATTGAATCCTAGTTTTCCTTAAATTTTCGGTCAGTAAAGATATTTATAGGTTTACGGGCTCTTGACACTGGGTTTGAGAATGAAAGTGGAGGAGGACACACCATTCAAATAGACCAAAGCTTACATCTTGCAAGTTTTCAGTCATGGATCGATTTTCACTAAAGATTTGGTGCTGTCGATAGTGAAACTGAGAAAAGTTGGAGCACTCGTTGGAAATCAATGTGAGATTGGGAAACATTTTTGTTTGAGAGAAAAAAATTGTCAACAATATTTTTTTTAAAACTTGGAATTTCCATGTTATCATACTCTAATATTGAGTGGAATTTATAGAAATTATTTATTAATTACAAAAATTTCATGTAGGATTTTTACTAATCATTTTGTAAACTATGTAATGCTAGTGCCTATTTTACAAACTTTTTTTCGGTGCTCAAAATGAAAATCTATGAAAGTTAGGTCACCAACTTTACCCTAATAACTATTATATTTATGTAAGGGTAAACTACTAACCTAACGTCAAATGTAATAGTTGATTTAGGTCATTTCTTTAAAGCTGCTTTCCAAGGGAAGTATGTCGGAACCAGTTATGTAGATGCCCAAAGGAAAGAATTCCTGAATTTGGTTCAAGGAAGCAAGACTGTGGCAGCTTACGAGGCAGCATTTCTTCGTTTGGGTCGTTATGCTCGTACTATAGTGCAGATTGATCATGAGCGCTGTGTACGCTTTGAGGATGGACTGAATGATGAGTTGCGGGTACTGATAGCCCCACAGTAAGTGCGGACTTTTACCTTGCTAGTAGAGAAAGCTAAGATAGCCGAAGAGGCTAAGATTTTAGAATGCCAGAATCGGGAAAAAGTAAGAGGCAAGAGGGATTTTAAGTATTCTGGTTCTTCTAAAAGGTTTCAAAAGAGGCCACGGAATGATGAGGCAATTCAAGTTAGGGCACCTGTGACTACTAATCAGAATCGAGAATGTGCCGACTGTGGTAGACGACATCCCGGAGAATGTTAAAGGAAAACTGGAGCCTATTTTAAATATGGATCTAAGGATCACCGATTTAAGAATTGTCCTCGACGGACTGAAACGACTCGAAGCTCGTAACCCTGAGGCTCATCCAACTAGAGGTACTCAGCAGCCACCAAGAGGTCGTGGATCGGGTCGTGGTGGTAATGGTAATGGACGTAGACAAGGTGCACCGGGTCGAGGTAATGGTGTTAGAGGTAACACGGAGGCAAGACAGCCAGGATTGGTCTATGCTGTCAGGCGTCGTGAGGATGGCGATACACCTGATATGATAACTGGTACGTTCTTCATCTCTGATGTACCTGTTACTGCTTTGATAGATATCGGATCTACCCACTCGTATGTTGCTAGTGCTATATCTGTAAACCTAAATATTAGATCTGAGATTACCGATAAAGAGATGATGATAATTAGTCCTTTAGGACAGTTGGTAACAATGAATAAATTATTCAGAGATATGCCCTTAGAGATTCAAAGAGAGGTATTTCTAACAGACTTGATGGAATTACCTTTTGGTGAATTTGATCTTATTTTGGGCTTGGATTGGTTGGTGAAGCATCGGGCGCAATCGAATTGTGCCGAAAAATGGATGTCAATTAGGACTGTGGATGATAAGGAGATAATAATGATAGGGGAGCGAAGAAACTTTTTGGCAAATGTGGTATCTGCTTTGAAGGAGAAAAAGTTGGTGCAGAAAGAGAATAGACCATTCCTAACATTCATCAGTGCTTTGGATGCCAAGGATTTATCTGTAGAAAGTGTAAGAACGGTGAATGAATTTCCAGATGTCTTTCCTGAAGAACTTCGGGTCGACCTCCAGATCGAGAAGTAGAATTTGGCATTGAGCTTTTACCCAGAGCTGCTCCGGTGTCCATTGCTCCCTATAGAATTGCACCGAAGGAGTTAGCGGAGCTTAAAGCTCAAATTCAAGAACTGTTAGATCGAGGATTTATTCGACCAAGTGTGTCTCCGTGGGGAGCACCGGTTTTGTTTGTCAAGAATAAGGATGGGTTGATGCGTATGTGCATTGATTATAGGCAGTTGAATAAATTGACGATCAAGAATAGGTATATATTGCCGAGAATCGATGACCTGTTTGATCAATTAAGAGGAGCTTCAGTCTTTTTCAAGATTGATTTAAGATCGGGTTATCATCAACTCAAGGTGAAGGAGGCAGATATTCATAAGATGGTATTTCGAACTCGTTATGGACATTATGAGTTTTTAGTAATGCCATTTGGTTTGAATAATGCACCAGCTGCATTTATGGACATGATGAACCGAGTCTTCCAAATTTCTATTTAGACCGGTTCAGTAGTAGTGTTCATAGATGACATCTTGGTATATTCAAGGAATGAAGAAGAGCATGACTCTCATTTGCGCACTGTGTTGTAAATTTTACGAGATAAGCAACTTTATGCCAAATTCAGTAAGTGTGAATTTTGGTTGAAGGAAGTGACTTTCATGGGTCATGTAGTGTCAGCTGAAGGAATAAGAGTTGATCCTCGAAAGGTAGAGGCTGTGTTAGATTGGAAACCGCCAAAGTCAGTAGCTGAGATCCGAAGTTTCTTGGGTTTGGCTGGTTATTATAGACGCTTTGTTGAGGGGGTTTTCATTGATTGCTGCACCCCTAACTAAGTTGTTACGGAAGGAAGTATCGTATGTATGGACCGATAAACAACAAGAAAGATTTGAGAAACTAAAGAAGATTCTAACGGAAGTGCCAGTACTGATTCAACTAGAGGCCAAAAAAGAGTTTACCGTTTACTGTGATGCGTCACACACGGGATTAGGATGTGTACTGATGCAAAGTGGAAAAGTGGTAGCTTATGCTTCTCGATAGTTGAGGCCGCACGAAGTCAATTATCCTACTCATGATTTGGAGTTGGCTGCGGTAGTGTTTGCATTAAAGATTTGAAGACATTATCTATACGGTGAGAAGTCAATCATTTATACAGACCATAATAGTCTTAAGTATCTCCTTACCCCAAAGGAGTTGAATTTAAGACAACGGAGATGGGTGGAGTTGTTAAAGGATTATGATTTCTCAATCGAGTATCATCCTGGAAAGGCTAACGTTGTGGCAGACGTGTTGAGTCGAAAGGTTGTATCAGAGTTAAGAGCAATGTTTGCTCATCTCAGTTTGTATGAGGATGGCAGTTTGTTAGCGGAACTTCAGGTGAACCCTCTGTGGTTGGAACAAATCAAGGAAAAGCAATTATCCGATGAAAAGTTGTGTCCTTTAATACAACAATCTGAAAGTGGTGTAATAGGAGATTTTGGTTTGAATAAAGAAGGTGTACTATGTTTTCGTGGAAGGGTTTGTATGCCCGAGGATTCGGATTTGAGACGAATGATTCTTCTAGAGGCGCATAATAGCCCTTATGCTATGCATCCTAGAGGAAATAAGATGTATCGGGATCTCCATAAACAGTATTGGTGGCCAAAGTTAAAACGGGAAGTTACTGATTTTGTGGGAAAGTGTTTGACTTGTCAACAAGTAAAGGCGGAACATCAATTACCGTCGGGATTATTGCAACCAGTAAAGATTCCATTATGGAAATGGGAGCGGATAACGATGGATTTTGTTAGTGGGCTACCCTTAACACCTACTAAGAAAGATTCTGTCTGGGTGGTAGTAGATCGATTAACGAAGACTGCTCATTTTCTACTAGTTCATATGGATTACTCGTTGCAAAAGTTGGCTAACCTGTATGTATCTGAAATCGTGAGGTTGCATGGGGTACCAGTGTCTATCATATCGGACAGGGATCCTCGGTTTACATCACGATTTTGGAAAGCTTTGCATGAGGCTCTGGGTACAAAGTTAAACTTCAGTACAGCTTTTCACCCTCAGTCAGATGGTCAGTCGGAACGAGTAATCCAGATTTTGGAAGACATGTTAAGAGGTTGTGTGATTGATTTCAGAGGTAGTTGGGAGGATTTTCTACCGTTGGTAGAGTTTGCATGTAATAATAGTTATCATTCTAGTATTCAGATGGCACCCTATGAAGTGTTATATGGTCGTAGGTGTCGTACTCCTACTTGTTGGACTGAATTAGGGGAACGACAGTTGTTGGGTCCTGAACTGATAACTGAGACGGAAGAAAAGGTAAAAGTTATTCAAGCGCGATTAAAGGAAGCCTCGGATAGAAAAAAGTCATACGTGGATCTGAAGCGTAAAGATATTGAGTTTGTGGTGGGAGATCAGGTCTTTTTGAAAGTTTCGCCGTGGAAAAAGATTTTCAGATTCGAAAGAAAAGGCAAGTTGAGCCCTAGGTTCATTGGGCCGTACAGTGTGTTGAAGCGTGTAGGACCAGTGGCCTATCAACTTGAGTTACCTCCAGAATTTAGTCAGATTCATAGTGTTTTCCATGTTTCTATGCTGAGACGCTATAGATCGGATCCATCGCATATAATACCGATAGAAGAAGTGGAATTAAGGACAGATTTGTCTTTCGAGGAAGAACCAGTGAGAATCTTAGACCGAGATGTTAAGGTGTTAAGAAAGAAGACTGTACCGTTGTTCAAGGTTTTATGGCGTAATCACGGAGTGGAGGAAGCTACGTGGGAGCCTGAGGATGCAATTCGACAATAATATCCTCATCTCTTTTAGCCAGCTAAATTTTGAGGACAAAATTTTCTTTAAGGAGGGTAGAATTGTAACATCCTAAAATTTGAAGTATTTATTTGATGCGTGTTTTAGTGCTTAACATGTGTATAGTAAAATTTTTCATGTTTAGTATAGTCTTGAGAAGACTTGAGAACTATTCGAAATTAGAATAAATTCTAGTAAGGAGTATTTAATTGAAGTGGATCAAGTGATTTTGAGGTTTAAGTAAATTTAAGTGTCTAAAATTAGCATAAGATGAGTAATTGGCAAGGTGGTGTTGGCGCATAAGTAATTGCATGAGGGGAGATGTTCGAATCCCTTGGGTAGCAATTAGATGATTTTTATTTTTGCACTTGTATGGCAAGTGTCGGTCAAGCAATACTTACGGTAAGGATGGACTTTTTCATTTATGGAAAGTAGACTAAGGGAATAAGGTAAGTACTAACTTAAGGTATGGAATCAAGAAGTTTTGGTATGATAAGGGGACATAAGGCTTGGATTAAGGGAAGATGTTTTGGAAACTTTTTAATGGCCTATTGTCCATGTATTTGGACGGTTTTTTGGGGCTAGGGAGGTTGGCCGAATTTTTGTTAGTAGCTTGATAGGGATTAGTAGCTAGTTTGGTCAATTTCTTTAGCAACATGAGCATTTTTTCATTCTCTCCAAAACCCTTTTCTCTAGCCGAATGTACTTGTAACCATTGCCAAATTTTTGGTTGTTTGGCCATTTATTTTTGACCAATTAGTATCATTTTATTCTTTTTCTCTTTTGTGCCGAAACCATGCAACTTTGAAGAAACCTAATTCATTCTCTTTTTCTTTCTTTTGGCCGAATATACATCAACTTCAAAACCCATTTCTTTGTTCATCTTTCATCCTTGGAAAATAGATTCATAAACTCTCTCTATTCTTTTTGTTCGTTCATTCTTTTTGAAAAGACTCTCAAATATCATCCTCTCTCCCATTCTTCATTATGGCCGAATGTTGATGGTAAAACCTTAGCCGAATCATTCTTTTCTTTTATTTTAATCTTTTCTCCTTTAAACAAATTCTTCTTTCTTTGTAGTGGTATAGTGGAGTTCTGATTTCTTTTCTACATCTTAAGTGATTATAGCTATTATAGATCGGGTGAAAAAGGAGATTTCATCAGTCAAGGTAAAGGATTTTCAAGGTAAACCGATTACACTTTCAAGTCTTTAGAGTTAAGATTTTTGATAGTTTATTGTTAAGACTAATGATCTTTTGTCATTAGAGGCAATCAAAATAGGGTCGAAAAGGGCAGTAAATAGTACTCGGAAGAGGGGTGGTTCTACTAATCCCCCTAAGTTTAAGAGAAGGAATGTTTTGGGAATCTGAGATTTTCCACCGGGTTGTGGACCTTCATCCGCGAAAATCAAATATTTGAAGTCATACGTACTCCCGAACCACTGTTTACTCAGGGTATAGAACCTTTGGTTGGAGAGAAATCGCAAATAGTGGTTATTCGAGATTCCGAGGGTAAGATTTAGATCGTTCAATATTAGAATAGTTTAATATCAAATTTTAGTGTTCTAATCCTTCGTAATGTGTGTTTAGATATCGACGAGCGGGAGAGTGTAGTTCTCACCGTAATCAGGTGTGTAATCTCACACTATATCTCATGGGTTAGATGACTATACAATGGTTAAAGTTGGATTAAAAATCGCAAAGTTGGTGAAATCGAAAAATATGACATTATTGACACTTTGTGTTAAAATCTCGAAATCAGTAGTAAGATCGTGAAATTTTGAAAATCGCCCTTAATGGTTAAAACGATAATAAGTGATAAATTTGGGCCATATGTGATTTTTGATAAATTTGGGCCATATGTGTTATTTGGCAAATTTGGGCCATATGTGTTATTTGGCAAATTGGGCCATATGTGATATTTGGAAAATTTGGGCTATATGTGTTATTTGGAAAATTTGGGCCATATGTGTTATTTGGCAAATTTGGGCCATATGTGTTATTTGGTAAATTTGGCCATATGTGTTATTTGGAAAATTTGGGCCATATGTGTTATTTGACAAATTGGGCCATATGTGATAATTGAGAATTTGGGCCACATGTGATAATCGATAAATGGGCCTTAAGTGAAAATTTATAATTGGGCCATTTATGATAATGTATAAATAGGCTATATGTGAAATGTGTTTTAATGGGCCAAAATTCATAAATTATGATATGGTTTTCTTTACAAATATTTTCTAATGCATAAACATGATTGCATGGGTTGGAATCAATGATGAAGAGAAGAAAGGCTTAATGCCAGAATTCTAGATAGGTGACTCTGTCACAATGGCCGTTGCCCGAAATCTAGATCGGTGGTTTTACCACAATTATTTAAATGGCCGTTGCCACAAATATGATATTGGGCTTAAAGCCTACTTCGGTGTGATGGCGAGGTGGGTGACTAAAGCTCCCCACAGGTGTGCTAGTTGGGTACGGGGGTGTGTAGCGGATGGAAATCTAGGTTTGGTTTTGGGAATTGCATATCATTTGCATTATTATTTTTAAATACTAAATTATTATATTTTGAAATGGGCTTAGGCCCAAATAAATGTTTAAATGGTTTTGGCCCAATGGACTATGGTAAGTGAGTTGCACACTGAGTTCTAAGTAACTCACCCCATTTTTTTACCCCTCTCAGGTCATAACAATTGATGGAGACTTGGTTCGGAGATGACTTCGTGGGGTGGCTATACTACAAATGGTGATTCATAAAACTTTGAGACTTCTTTTATAATTTCTATTAAGTATTATTAATGGCGATGTAATAAGGCCTTTTTAATTATGAATTTTATTGTGTGGATGGATTTATTTATGTTTTAGTTTATTTAAGTTGGATTGATTTTGTTTTTCAGAAATGATTTTCTATAACTCTCGTTTCAAATAAAAGTTTTTCTTATCTAGAAACTTAGAAAATTCTTTTAAAACTTTTTGATGAAATATTTCGATTTAATAAATTTAAAGCTTTTATCGATTACTACTTTATATATATCAAACGACAAATTCTTGTGTTTTAAATCAAGCATTTCAAATAAACCTCAATTTTTTGATAAAGTAATGTTCTTAATCGTTTTGCAAATTTGATTTTTACTTCGTTAAATGTTTTGAATGTTCGTTAAAATTGTGTGGCATGCTGAAATCCGGGCTTAATACATAGGTCGGGTTTGGGGTGTTACATTTGATGGTATCAGAGCCTAATTTCAAAACTCGACTGTGGTTTGGGTTCAACAAATGATTTTGTTTAAAAACCACTTAAATTCTAGACTTTATGTTTTAAAGGTAGTATGGCACCACGAGCATCCGACACCAAGTCAAGTAAGTTTGTTCAGTAAGCATTTGTTTATTTTTGTGATGAGACCAAAGGAACACTCTAGAACTTCTAGTTTTAGGTGTTGAAAACGATAGAGATTGAGACTATAGGATGCGAGCGAAAACAACTCTATCTCTTATATCTCATAAAATATCGTTAATAAACACTGAAATAATATTCTAATTCATAAAACTTGTAATCAGATTAAAGTGAATTAGTCAATATGAGCTCTAGAGGACGTGGTCGTGGACTCAGTAGATGTGGCCATGGTAGAGGACGAGGTGCTGCGTCTGAAGCACCGGGTCATATACCGGAAATGGATGCACTTGTATCATTTGATAGCGAAACTGGATCTCATGATCATGCCAATGAGGATAATGCTTTGACTCAAGCAATGTTGCGAGTCTTAAAAAGAGTAGCTGGAGCCAGAACTGGGCCAGTAATTCACGGATCAATATCAAAATGACTCAAGTCTAGTGGTGCAGAAGTTTTAAAGGTGTCTCTGGTGTAGCTCCGAATGTGGCAAAATATTGGCTTGAGGCTGTAGAACAAATTATGGATGATTTGGAATGCATTGTCGAGCAGAAACTGAGAGGAGCCGTGTCTTTGTTAAGAGACGAGGCGTATCAATGATGGCCTACTATTCGAGAAGGCACCGAGGCTGCATTGGTTAATTGGGATTTCTTTAAAGTTGCTTTCCAAGGGAAGTATGTCGGAACCAGTTATGTAGATGCCCGAAGGAAAGAATTCCTAAATTTGGTTCAAGGAAGTAAGACTGTGGTAGCCTACGAGGTCGAATTTCTTCATTTGAGTCGTTATGCTCGTACTATAGTGCAGACTGATCATGAGCGTTGTGTACGCTTTGAGGATGGACTGAATGATGAGTTATGAATCTTGATAGCCCCACAAAGAGTGCGGACTTTTACCTCGCTAGTAGAGAAAGTTAAGATAGCCAAGAGGCTAAGATTTGAGTAACGCCGAATCGGGAAAAGTAAGAGGCAAGAGGATTTTAAATATTCTGGTTCTTCTAAAAGGTTTTAAAAGAGGCCACGAAATGATGAGGCAGTTCAAGTTCAGGCACCTGTGACTACCAATCAGATTCGAGAATCTATCGACTGTGGTAGACGACATCTCGGAGAATGTTGAAGGAAAACTGAAGCCTATTTTAAATGTGGATCTAAGGATCATCGGTTTAAGAATTGTCCTCGACGGACTGAAACGACTCAGGAAGCTCGTAACCCTAAGGCTCAGCCAACTAGAGGTACTCAGCAGCCACCAAGAGGTTGTGGATCGGGTCTTGGTGGTAATGGTAATGGACGTGGACAAGGTGCACCGGGTCGAGGTAATGGTGTTAGAGGTAACACGGAGGAAAGACAGCCAGGATTGGTCTATGTTGTCAGGCGTCGTGAGGACGGCGATGCACCTAATGTGATAACTGGTACATTCTTCATCTCTGATGTACCTGTTACTGCTTTGATAGATATCGAATCTACCCACTCGTATGTTGCTAGTGCTATATATATAAACCTAAGCATTAGATCTGAGATTACCGATAGAGAGATGATGATAATTAGTCCTTTAGGATAGTCGGTAATAATGAATAAATTATTCAGAGATGTGCCCTTAGAGATTCAAAGAGAGGTTTTCTAGCAGACTTGATGGAATTACCTTTCGGTGAATTTGATCTTATTTTGGGCATGGATTGGTTAGTGAAGCATCGGGCGTAATTGGATTGTGATGAAAAGCGGATGTCAATTAGGAATGTGGATGATAAGGAGATAATAATGATAGGCGAGCGAAGAAACTTTTTGGCAAATGTGGTATCTGCTTTGAAGGCAAAAAAGTTGGTGCGGAATGGGAATAGAGCATTCCTAGCATTCATCAGTGCTTTGGATGCCAAGGATTTATCTGTAGAATGTGTAAGAATGGTGAAAGAATTTCCAGATGTCTTTACCGAAGAACTTTCGGGTCTACCTCTAGATCGAGAAGTAGACTTTGGCATTGAGCTTTTACCCGGAACTGTTCCGGTGTCCATTGCTCTTAATAGAATTGCACCGAAGGAGTTAGTGGAGCTTAAAGCTCAAATTCAAGAACTGTTAGATCGAGGATTTATTCAACCAAGTGTGTCTCCGTGGGGAGCACCGGTTTTGTTCGTCAAGAAGAATGATGGGTCGATGCGTATGTGCATTGATTATAGGCAGTTGAATAAATTGACGATCAAGAATAGGTATCCATTGCCGAGAATCGATGACCTGTTTGATCAACTAAGAGGAGCTTCAGTCTTTTCCAAGATTGATTTGAGATCGAGTTATCATCAACTCAAGGTGAAGGAGGCAGATATTCATAAGAGGGCATTTCAAACTCGTTATGGACATTATGAGTTTTTAGTAATGCCGTTTGGTTTGACTAATGTACCAGCTGCATTTATGGACATGATGAACCGAGTCTTCCAGCCCTATTTAGACCAGTTCGTAATAGTGTTCATAGATGACGTTAGTTATATTCGAGGAATGAAGAAGAGCATGACTCTCATTTGCGCACTTTGTTGCAAATTTTGCGAGATAAGCAACTTTATGTCAAATTCAGTAAGTGTGAATTTTGGTTGAAGGAAGTGACTTTCTTGGGTCATGTAGTGTCAGCTGAAGGAATAAGAGTTGATCCTCGAAAGGTAGAGGCTGTGTTGGATTGGAAACCACCAAAGTCAGTAGCTGAGATCCAAAGTTTCTTGGGTTTGGCTGGTTATTATAAACACTTTGTTGAGGGGTTTTCGTTGATTGCTGCACCCCTAACTAAGTTGTTACGGAAGGAAGTATCGTATGTATGGACTGATAAACAACAAGAAACTTTCGAGAAACTGAAGTAGATTCTAACGGAAGCACCAGTACTGATTCAACCAAAGGCCAAAAAAGAGCTTACCGTTTACTGTGATGCGTCACACACGGGATTAGGATGTGTACTGATGCAAAGTGGAAAAGTGGTAGCTTATGCTTCTCGACAGTTGAGGCCGCATGAAGTCAATTATCCTACTCATGATTTGGAGTTGGTGCATGTAGTGTTTCCATTAAAGATTTGGAGGTATTATCTATACGGTGAGAAGTCAATCATTTAAACGGACCATAAGAGTCTTAAGTATCTCCTTACCCAAAAGGAGTTGAATTTAAGACAACAGAGATGGGTGGAGTTGTTAAAGGATTATGATTTCTTAATCGAGTATCATCTTGGAAAGGCTAACGTTGTGGCAAACGCGTTGAGTCGAAAGGTTGTATCGGAGTTAAGAGCAATGTTGGCCCATCTCAGTTTGTATGAGGATGGCAGTTTGTTAGCGGAACTTCAGGTGAACCCTCTGTGGTTGGAACAAATCAAGGAAAAGCAATTATCTGATAAAAAGTTGGGTCCTTTAATACAACAATCTGAAAGTGGTGTAATAGGAGATTTTGGTTTGAACAAAGAAGGTGTACTGTGTTTTCGTGGAAGGGTTTGTATGCCCGAGGATTCGAATTTGAGACAAATGATTCTTCAAAAGGCGCATAGTAGCCCTTATGCTATGCATCCCGGAGGAAATAAATGTATCGGGATCTCCATGAACAGTATTGGTGGCCAAAGTTAAAACAAGAAGTTACTAATTTTGTGGGAAAG
Organism: Gossypium rotundifolium; assembly: GCA_025506655.1. Classification (NCBI taxonomy): domain Eukaryota; kingdom Viridiplantae; phylum Streptophyta; class Magnoliopsida; order Malvales; family Malvaceae; genus Gossypium; species Gossypium rotundifolium. The sequence continues at coordinate 132,865,411 of CP106725.1, read as the reverse complement.
TGTTTGACTTGTCAACAAGTAAAGGCAGAACATCAATTACCGTCGGGATTGTTGCAACCAGTAAAGATTCCATTATGGAAATGGGAGCAGATAACGATGGATTTTGTTAGTGGGTTACCCTTAACACCTACTAAGAAAGATTACATGCAGGTGGTAGTAGATCGATTAACGAAGACTACTCATTTTCTACCGGTTCGTACGGATTACTCGTTGCAAAAGTTGGCTAAACTGTATATATCTGAAATCGTGAGGTTACATGGGGTACCAGTGTCTATCATATCGGACAGGGATCCTCGGTTTACATCACGATTTTGAAAAGCTTTGCATGAGGCTCTGGGTACAAAGTTAAACTTCAGTACAGCTTTTCACCCTCAGTCAGATGGTCAGTCAGAAAGAGTAATTTAGATTTTGGAAGACATGTTAAGAGGTTGTGTGATTGATTTCGAGGTAGTTGGAGGATTTTCACCGTTGGTAGAGTTTATGATAACAATAGTTATCAATCCAAGATTCGATGGCACCCTATGAAGCGTTATATGGTCGTAGGTGTCGTACTCTACTTGTTGGACCGAATTAGGGAACGACGCTTGTTGGGTCCCGAATCGATAACCGAGACAGAGGAAAAGGTAAAAGTTATTCGAGCGATTAAAGGAAGCCTCGGATAGACAAAAGTCGTACGCGGATCTGAAGCGTAAAGATATTGAGTTTACGGTGGGTGATCAGGTCTTTTTGAAAGTTTCGCCGTGGAAAAAGATTTTCAGATTTGGAAGAAAAGGCAAGTTGAGCCCTAGGTTCATTGGGCCGTACAGTGTGTTGAAGCGTGTAGGACCAGTGGCCTATCAACTTGAGTTACCTCCAGAATTGAGTCAAATTCATAGTGTTTTCCATGTTTCTATGCTGAGACGCTATAGATCGGATCCATCGCACATAATACCGGTAAAAGAAGTGGAATTAAGGCCAGATTTGTCTTTCGAGGAGGAACCAGTGAGAATCTTAGTTCGAGATGTTAAGGTGTTAAGAAAGAAGACAGTACCGTTGGTCAAGGTTTTATGGCGTAATCACGGAATGGAGGAAGCTACGTGGGAGCCTGAGGATGCGATTCGACAACAATATCCTCATCTCTTTTAGCCAGGTAAATTTTGAGGACGAAATTTTCTTTAAGGAGGGTAGAATTGTAACATCCTAAAATTTTGAAGTATTTATTTGATGCGTGTTTTAGTGCTTAATTGTGTATAGTAAAATTTTTCATGTTTAGAATAGTCTTGAGAAGACTTGAGAACTATTCAGAATTAGAATAAATTCTAGTAAGGAGTATTTAATTGAAGTGGATCAAGTGATTTTGAGGTTTAAGTAAATTTAAGTGTCTAAAATTAGCATAAGATAAGTAATTGGCAAGGTGGTGTTGGCGCATGAGTAATTGCATGAGGGGAGCTGTTCGAATCCCTTGGATAGCAATTAGATGATTTTTATTTTTGCACTTGTATGGCAAGTGTCGGTCAAGCAATACTTATGATAAGGATGGACTTTTTCATTTATGGAAAGTAGACTAAAGGAATAAGGTAAGTACTAACTTAAGGTATGGAATCAAGAAGTTTTGGTATGATAAGGGACATAAGGCTTGGATTAAGGGAAGATGTTTTGGAAACTTTTAATGGCCTATTGTCCATGTATTTGGACAGTTTTTGGGGCTAGGAGGTTGGCCTAATTTTTGTTAGTAGCTTGATAGGATTAGTAGCTAGTTTGGTCAATTTCTTTAGCAACATGAGCATTTTTTCATTCTCTCCAAAACCCTTTTCTCTGTCAATGTACTTGTAACCATTGGCAAATTTTGGTTGTTTGGCCATTTCTTTTGACCAATTAGTATCATTTTCTTCTTTTTCTCTTTTGTGCCAAACCATGCAACTTTGAAGAAACCTATTTCGTTCTCTTTTTCTTTCTTTTGGTGAATATACACCAACTTCAAAACCCATTTCTTTGTTCATCTTTCATCCTTGGAAAATAGACACATAAACTCTCTTTCTATTCTTTTTTGTTCTTTCATTCTTTTTGAAAAGACTCTCAAATATCATCCTCTCTCTCATTCTTCATTATGGCCGAATGTTGATGTTAAAACCTTAGCCGAATCATTCTTTTCTTTTATTTTAATCTTTTCTCCTTCAAACAATTTCTTCTTTCTTTGTAGTGGTATAGTGGAGTGCCGATTTCTTTTCTACATCTTAAGTGATTATATCTATTATAGAACGGGTGAAAAAGGAGATTTCATCAGTCAAGGTAAAGGATTTTCAAGGTAAGCCGATTACACTTTCAAGTCATTAGTTTTAAGATTTTCGATAGTTTATTGTTAAGACTAATGATCTTTTGTCATTAGAGGCAATCAAAATAGGGACGAAAAGGGCAGTAAATAGTACTCGGAAGAGGGGTGGTTCTATTAATCCCCCTAAGTTTAAGAGAAGGAGTGTTTCGGGAATCCGAGATTTTCCACCGGGTTGTGGACTTTCATCCGGCGAAAATCAAATATTCGAAGTCGTATGTACTCCCGAACCACTATTTACTCAGGGTATAGAACCTTTGGTTGGAGAGAAATCGCAAATAGTGGTTATTCAAGATTCTGAGGGTAAGATTTAGATCGTTCAATATTAGAATAGTTTAATATCAAATTTTAGTGTTCTAATCCTTCGTAATGTGTGTTTAGATATCGCCGAAAGGAGAGTGTAGTTCTCACCGTAATCGTGTGTAATCTCACACTATATCTCATGGGATTGATGACTATACAATGGTTAAAGTTGGATTAAAAATTGCAAAGTTGGTGAAATCGAAAAATATGACATTATTGACACTTAGTGTTAAAATCTTGAAATCAGTAGTAAGATCGTGAAATTTTGAAAATTGCCCTTAATGGTTAAAGCGATAATAAGTGATAAATTTGGGCCATATGTGATTTTTGATAAATTTGGGCCATATGTGTTATTTGGCAAATTTGGGCCACATGTGTTATTTGGCAAATTGGGCCATATGTGATATTTGGAAAATTTGGGCTATATGTGTTATTTGGAAAATTTGGGCCATATGTGTTATTTGGCAAATTTGGGCCATATTATTTGGTAAATTTGGCCATATGTGTTATTTGAAAAATTTGGGCCATATGTGTTATTTGACAAATTGGGCCATATGTGATAATTGAGAATTTGGGCCACATGTGATAATCGATAAATGGGCCTTAAGTGAAAATTTATAATTGGGCCATTTATGATAATGTATAAATGGGCTATATGTGAAATGTGTTTTAATGGGCCAAAATTCATAAATTATGATATGGTTTTCTTTACAAATATTTTCTAATGCATAAACATGATTGCATGGGTTGGAATCAGTAATGAAGAGAAGAAAGGCTTAATGCCAGAATTCTAGATAGGTGACTCTGTCACAATGGCATGTTACTTAAATCTAGATCGGTGGTTTTACCACAATTATTTAAATGGCCGTTGCCACAAATATGATATTGGGCTTAAAGCCTACTTGATGTGATGGCGGGTGGGTGACTAAAGCTCCCACAAAAGTGCTAGTTGGAGTACGGGGGTGTGTAGCGGATGGAAATCTAGGTTTGGTTTTGGGAATTGAATATCATTTGCATTATTATTTTAAATACTAAATTATTATATTTTGAAATGGGCTTAGGCCCAAATAAATGTTTAAATGGTCTTGGCCCAAAGGACTATGGTAAGTGAGTTGCACACTTGAGTTCTAAGTAACTCACCCCATTTTTTTTTACCCCTCTCAGGTAATAACAATTGATGGAGACTTGGTTCGGAGTTGACTTCGTGGGGTGGCTATACTACAAATGGTGGTTCATAAAACTTTGAGACTTCTTTTATAATTTCTATTAAGTATTATTAATGGGGATGTAATAAGGCCTTTTTAATTATGGATTTTATTGTGTGGATGGATTTATTTATGTTTTAGTTTATTTAAGTTGGATTGATTTTGTTTTTCGTAAATGATTTTCTATAACTCTCGTTTCAAATAAAAGTTTTTCTTATCTAGAAACTTAGAAAATTCTTTTAAAACTTTTGATGAAATATTCGATTTAATAAATCTAAAGTTTTTATCGATTACTACTTTATATATATCAAACGACAAATTCTTGTGTTTTAAATCAAGCATTTCAAATAAACCTCGATTTTTCGATAAAGTAATGTTCTTAATCGTTTTGTAAATTTGATTTTTACTTCGTTAAATATTTTGAATGTTCGTTAAAATTGTGTGGCATGCTGAAATCCGGGCTTAATGCATGGGCTGGGTTTGGGGTGTTACAGCGACAATGGCCAGCCAAAATGAAGTTGATTTCCTTAGGCAACACTTTTAGGATATTTCCATATTTGGACTCTAGTTTTTAGTAGAGTATTTTATTTGTTTGTGTTCGTGTAGTCAGAAATTTTTTATTCCAATGTGAAGACAATTGCGAGCAGAGATTGCTCTGGATCCGCACTTCAATATATTTATTCATGAGCATTCTCCTATATTTTCTTTTCTATTCTTTTATTTATCTTTCGTTAATTTGGTTGATCAATTGTTGTATAAATAATAGAATAGATTATTGTTCTTATTTCATATATCACATGATTCTGTTAATAAAATAATTTATTTGTTAAGTGATTATTTATCTGAAAATGGTTATTTATTCAAGGGTATTTATTATATTAGTGAGTGACGCCCCTGATAGAATATCGAGACAGGTGAGACCGGAAGGGTATCCTATCATGTATAACTTGTGCCAAGCGGTGAGACCGGGAGGGTATCCGTATGCCGAGGAAGAGACTAGAAGGGTGACTTAGATGGTAATCCTTAGTTGAGATGAGACCAGAAGTGTATTCTTGCTAAGGGTGATAAATAACTCAATTTAGGATAACTTATTATTTAATTAGATAATTAGGGATTTAATTGATCATAGGTTTGAGGCTCACATTGTCGACACTAGGAATAGGAAAGTCCATTAGGTTAGTTGAGGTTAGTTAATTCAATTAGTTTAATCAATATATTAATTTTGATTAACACTACTAATTCGTGACTCGATTAGATTAATAATTATTTTCTCTAATTGATTTAATAATAGTTTCTCCAATCTGCAATCCCTTGGGTACAATCCTCGGAATACTTACCAGTGTTATGTTGTAAAAGTTGCTATATTACAATTTGATTCGTACGCTTGTAGAAACTACCGATTTAATTTAATATATTCTTTGTGTGATATTTTACTATAAACGATAACATATTTATAAGCAGTCAAGTTATTGGCGCTGTTGCCGAGGATTGTGATGGTGAAATTTTTATTAGATTGATTACCGTAAAATAATATTAATCAAAAGACAAATGAGTTAGATAGTGTTCTAACTTTTATTTAATTAATTCTATTTTGTTTGTGTTTGAAAAAATTATTTTGAATTTTGTAGTTAAGTAAATATTTTATTTAATATAATTTTTTTACCTTGTTGATTATCATATTTAATTATGAATATTGATTTTTATAGGTCAGTGTACGAGCAATCCAAATTGAGTTGGTTGTATGGAGATTCGGCAAATCTATGGAGTTGTGAATATAAAGACGTGCATGCTAAGTGTAACACCCCAAACCCGGCCTAGAAGTTAGGCTCGAATCCGGTGTGTCACACTAAAAAGTTTTCCGATAGCGTATAAAGAAAACATGTCAAATGAGATAAAAAAAATGTTAGATCATTTTCTATTCGTATAAAAATAAAAGTTTATTTGTAAAATCCACTTATTAATCAATTTGGAAAATCGTTGATTATGCTTTTAGAAAATTCCCATTTAAAATAAACCAATGAAATAATAAATACGCCAAACATAAAACAAAATAAAATAATCCAGAGGCCTTATTACAACATAAAAACCCAAATAGTAAAAATAACGAAATAGAGCAGAAAAGTAATTTACTAAAGTTTGAAATATTTATTTCCGAAGTATGGCCTCCACCGAGTCATCCATGGGCCCAAGTCCTCGTCACTGTGATTTACCCACAAGGATTAAGAAAGAAGGGGGTGAGTTACAAGAACTCAATGTGAAATCCCCTTACCAACATCCACTGGGTCGGAACACACATAGCAATATTTTGGGCCTAAGCCCATTTTCATGTAATAAACAGATATGAATGCAACCCATCCCATCCATCCAATCTCTCCACCCGTACCAACCAATCTCTCCTGTGGGGATCAAGTCAACCCACCCCGCCAGTCTCTCCAATTTGTAGTCAAGCTGCCTTTTATAATATTTGTGGCTGAGCCACCCGAACTAGATTGTGGCAAAGCCACCCGAACTAGATTGTGGCAGAGCCACCCGAACTAGATTGTGGCAGAGCCACCAGAATCATATATGGTAATATAATCAGCACACAACCTTAATCACGATGGCACAAAGCCATATTTAAATTGGCACATAGCCATTATCAGAATTTGTGGCAATGCCACCTGTCTACTCTTCTCTTCATTCAAGTTTCCGATCCCATGCAATATGTAAACACGCAACATACATAGCAAATCATGATATTTACAAATATAACAATGATAACTATTTCATACAAAAGTTTAACCCATTAACACTTTGCAATTTGGCACATTAAGGCAATATGTCAATTCAGCCCATTAAGCAATTTCGTATTTCGGCCCATTAACACTTTACAAATCGGCCCAATAGGGGTATTTCCATAATTCAGCCCATAAGGGCATTTTCATATTTCAGCCCATTGGGGCATTTTCATAATTCGGCAATCGTACCCGCTAAGGGTATTTCGATAATTTACCCTCTAAGGGTATTTCGGTAATTTCATAACCAAGGCTTAACTACTAATTTGGGGCATAAAAGTTTGAAACTGTCCAACTGCATCATACCGACTAAATTGACCATAACTCATGTTAGAAATCTCGAAATCTAAATCCGTAAATTTTATTTGAAACTAGACTCATATATCTTTCTTCCATAATTTTTCTAGCTTAACCATTTTGTACAGTTTATTCCTTAGAGTTTCCCTTGTTTCACTGTCCAACGATTCTGACCTCTTTACCTAAAATTCAAATATCTCACTGTACAGTTTTCATATACTGCTCCCACTTGTCTCTATTAATAATAGGCTCGCTAAGGAATCCATACATATAAATTATGTCCCATAATTCACTTTTTACAATTTTATATGATTTTTCCAAAATAGAACAGAATACTCCAAAGTCATTCAGAACCAGTCTCACTAAAATTAACATATCTCAGAATATAATATTCATTTTCCTTCTCCGTTTCTTCCATATTAAAGTAGACACAGTAAGCTTTAATTTGATATCTTACTCTCTTTTTATTTCCTTTTATCCAATTTTTTGTGATTTTCCAAATACACGTCACTGTTTCTAATCGAAACTGTTTTATTACAAAACATGATTACCACTACGAGCATACGCACGTCCGAGTGATCACGGATGCCGATTATCGATTTTCTTCGATATTTCTACCGAATCACAGAATCTTTTATGTAAACTTTCAAAGATATGTGAGACTTACTCACCATTTCAAACATATATTCTAAAAGGTACGGGATTACACATCTTGATTACGAGTTGTGCTTTCTACCGATTTCAATACCTATATTGATAGTTGATAGAAGATTAGTCTCAACTTTGATAATCGTAACTAGAAACACTTTATTAGGCTAACTCCACTTACCACGACTGTGATCTCCCTCGATGTACCAAGAATCGATCATACCAACAATATCAATTAGCCAACCTTCAATCCGATTAACTCAATAACCGAATGGAGATATCGAATGGACTATGAAAGATCTTCTTTACCTTAATCGATTATAATCCTGTTTCTCACGATCGTCCTATGACTAGAGATGATTAGGCGATGTTGTGGTATTCGGCCTCCCTCTATATCACTACAAAGAAGAAAATGATCTCGTATGAGAGAAAGTAAGGTGATGGTCTCGGTCAAAATGACCATCCAAAAACCAAAGTATGGATTCGGTCATAAGAGAAGAAAATAAAACATTGGAAAGAATACTTACCGATTGCTTAAGGAATGAGAAAGAAAGAACGATGGAAAGGTTTCAATTACGGAGGAGAATGAACAATGATATTCAGCTATCAAGGAGATTAGACAAAAGATGAATATGTGACCAATTCAAGAGAAGAGAAAATGCACTATTGTGCTAGAAAATTTCAGCAAAGAAAGTAGCAAAAACAGAAAAGATGACACAAAGGTTGCAATAGGATTTTTGGCCAAAACAAAACCAAGGCCTTACCAAATGCCAAGGTAAAATTTTCAGCCACCTATCTACCTCAAAACCATCTACATGCATCCCCCCTTAGGATAAGGGTTTGGCCACCCAAGCTTTCCAAAACACCATCCACAAATTAAGCCTCATGTCCCCCTTTCACTCCTATTTCTCTTGATTCCTTTCCCGAACTTCAACCTTGCCTTATTCTTATAGCCACCTTACCAAAAATAATGAAGTCCACCCTTGCCATAAATAGTCCTTGGCCAACACTTAAGGAAATAGTGCAAAAATATTAGCCAAACATTCACACAAAGGGATTTGAACCTCTTCCCTCAAGGTACTTCACTTAATGTCATAACCTCTTTACTAATTGCTCACTTATGCTAACCATTTATTCATTTATTTCAATAAGCCTTGAAGCTACTTACCATCTCTCCTTAAAGTACTAAAATACCAAATGTTTCCTAAGGCCCAATTAAACCCGAGACTTCATAGAAACCCCATAAACTCTAAATTCACTTAACTAACAAGTCCAATTTGTAATAATGCCATTCTCTTGTTCTCAAAATTTTAAACATTCCTACACCCAAGGCCCATTGGGCTCAATCCTACTAAGCCCAATTTTGGGATGTTACACTAAGTGTTTGAACAAACTCCCACCTAAGCCGAACAAGTATACATCCAAGAGGTATGGATATTTGATGAACCAATGGGATGACAACGACATATACGAGGAAAGAATATACGAACAATGGGAGATTATGGAGAACCGAAAATTGCTTGTGCTAGAGCTTTACCAACGGTGAAATGAAACAATAAATTCGTTGGAAGAAATAGATAAGCAACATAGAGACATCTAAATATTTTAGACGAAACTCCTTATGATTCATATGACTATATGTCCGAACAAGAAAGCCGTGAGCAAGAATCCCAAGGTAAATTAAAGTGAAACCAACAATAGTTGGATCAATTAGAGGAATTTTTCCAGTAAAAATCCCAAGAAAGTACTCCATTGGAAGAGGTCGTACATGATGTCTCCGATTTTAATCCAAAAAACCAATGTACTATCGACAATCATTCAGAATTAAGCCTTGAAAGTCAACAAGAGTTTTGAATTGGATATGAGAATGAATTGAATATAACCTAAGATGTCTCCGATCCAATTAACATAGATGTAGATATAGAAATAAATGTAGTAGTAGATGTAATGGTAAAATTAGAAATAAAGGAGCTTCAACTGTTTATGAATGAAAATGTAGATGAGTTGATACACTTTCTAGCCATAACCGAAGAGGTGTCAACCGAAGAAATCAACGAGTTTATCTCATTCTAGTTCGATGATGAAGATAAAGCTTGGGCAACCAAAGCTTCTAGCGGCATGGAGGCGAGGAAGCTCGAGACAATAATACCCCAAAAGATAATTTGGGGTTGACTCGAATTCAGCACCAAGTGGCTCATAATGTGAATGTCGCGTCGGTTGAACATAAGCTGAAATAATTGGAATCAACTAAGGGCATTGGTTGAAATTTATCGATAGTGGAACAAACGATAGATCACAGTGTAAAAGACCAACTTGAAGTTCTTTTTCGAGGGAAATACGAATCTTCCTGACTCTAAAAAAGGACTTCACATTTAAATTTTTCTTGATTTTAAATTTTATTTTTCTTTGTTTTTATTGTTAGTTAGATTTAGGATTTACATTTTTAATTTGATGTTAGATTTAGAAGAAAATAAGTTTTCAAGAGCAACGGAGGAGTTAGAAGCAATTTAGGGTCAAGTACAGACAATTGGAGGACTTTGACATGCATGGAAGAGGTGCAAGCAAGGTCATGTCATGCCATACACATTCTATAGTGCGGCATACACACTCTAAGGCAAACATAAGGGCATGAACTCACGTCGTGTCGCGCCATGCCTTCTCTATGACGCGACATGCAAGCCATTTTTAGCAACTTTTCGTTCTTAGTTCAACGCGCTCTTTAGAGATATTCCCCAATTTGAATGACAAGCCAAGCCCTAGATGGCTTCTATATATTGTCCTTATCATAAGGCGTACCCTCCAAGCCTCCACAAGTAACCGAACAACCTTTGCTACTCTATTCTTTGACATTTCTTGAATTCTCTACCTTTCACTTTTTCCATAGTTCTAAAACAATGAGAAGCAACCATACAAATGCCAAATCGAGAGTTGATAATTTAAAGAACTTTGTGAAAGGGAGCTCGAAATTCACCTTAGAGCCATTCAATGAAAATCCCCTCTTTAAGAGAAAGGTTTAGAGTCCTAGATGTCCCTGACTAGCGAGATGAGGGACAGCCAAATTCCATAGATGGGAAAATCTATGAGAAATCTCAGAGGAATGAGCTTGTATCCTAGTCATCCAAGAATTTTATGAATTCTTAAAGGAGATCGAGAAGAATCGACAGGTGGTCGTACCATGGATGAAGGCAATTGTTTGGGGAAACAAAGTTTCTCTCTCTGCCCCCGAGATAGAAGAGAGATACTTAACCTCTAAATAGAAGGATGAGGAGAATGGAAACACCATCTAAGGAAAAATTTCCCAACATCATTTCCATAAGAACAGCTAACTCCGAGGACAAGAATATGGTTACAATTTATCCACACCTGAGTTTTCCCAGCCTCGAACATGTTTAACATAGATACTTTCCAAGCTACATTACTATAGGTCATATCATAATCTATGTCGGGACATAGATTTATCAGAGTATGATGCATTGTGCAAGGAAAAAGAATGTAGAGTTACTTTGTCCACACTTAGTTACTGCTTGGTGTCAGCAAGCACAAGGAACAATGGGATGATTTGAGCGTTATTTACAACCAACAAAGTATTCGATATGCAAACCTAATGTAAAGCATTTGGTGGGAAATTTCAAGCAGAAAAGAGCTATCAAAACAAAGCCACATCTAGGTGAGGCAGTGTTGCCAAATTTGAAATGGATAATTTGATGGATGCAAGAAGCGGGATGGATCTACGAGGACTATCTAAGGAAGACCGGCTTGAGGCGAGCCTAATCCCCAAAAACAAAGTATGAGAAAAAGGCAGAATCCATCAAGATAGAGGTACAAAAGAACCTAAAAAATGATCCTGAAGATAAGTCAGATCTAGAAGGCTACCCAAACGTAGCTAACAAGGAGTCGGAGCCTGATTTCGATTAAATCTAAACATTTTTAATTTTTTTGTTTTGGGATTTATATTTTTTAAGACTTATTTTATTTTTGGTTGGTTTTTATTTTTATTTAGTTTAATTAGGATTTTTATTTTATTATATATATATTTTGGATGTTTAATTTTCTTTGTAAGAACCCCAATTTTTTTTACAGAACTACAATCTCGAGCCAACTTCGTAATGAAGAGTTAGTCCCATCATTTGCGATGAAATTATCAAGCTAATCAGGTAACCTCTTTTCTTTATATTTTTATTACACATTGGGGACAATGTGCCAAAAAAGTGTGGGAATGACAGAGCAAAATCTTTAAATTTTCTTTTTTTCTACTTTATTTTTTTAACACCCCAAACCTTGCCTAGACGTTATGGCCAAATCTGGTGATGTTAATGCAACACATTTGAAAAACCCAGAAACTGTTTGATTTGTAAAGTTAACACTAACTATTGCTAAGTAAAAATCCAGTTTATTAGCGATCATTTATTTCCTTACCAATTCGATGAAACCGTTGATTATTTATACTTTCTAAACATATAAATTTGCAGCGAACTCTTAAGCTAACTCGATTTTGAAAAATGTGATTTGTTGTTGGAAAACCATAGCTTTACAAATACAGTGAGTATCATAAAACTATGTCAAAGTACTTCAAAAGGAAAATCAAAATAATATCCAAACTTTGAAATAGTCCAAAACAGTGTCAGAACATATTGGATGTAGATTTATATTCCTACCCTCATCAGCTACATACCATCTCTAACCAATCCAACATACCATATAGTGTATTAAATACCCATCCAACCCTACACACCACTTAGTGTCGGTATGATACTTTTAGGAATATTTTCAGCTTAGCTGCTAGATCAATAGGCAATTTATCACCAAATAAAAATATACATGTGGTTGAACCACCGAATATGACAAATAATTAAACTGCCCACACTTTCTCCAAAACACAAATCCTACCCCAATGCACATATAGAGTTTTTCAGATATCAGAATATACATGTCATACATGCTCTCATAACAAATACAGATCATGCTTGATGAAAAAAAAAAATCAAACTTACCTTAATATAGATCATGCCGAGCATACATCATAATAGTCATGCATACACATATTAATATTTCACATTAACAGAACATCAAAAATCATGTGTAAATGCTTAATTTATGTCATACGAACCTTACAGAAGGCCTACATTTGACTCAAATGACGCTTACGATCCTAAGGTAAAATTTTAGATTTTGGGCCCACACGGCCTCACATATGCTCACGTAGCCCACACGGCCCAATTGGCCAAGACCATGTGTCTCACATGGTCTAGCACATGGCCTACCACACGACTTTGTGGCATCGACAGTCCCCTTTTTTGGCTTTCACCGTTCACTGTTTCCTCGGGTTTCCGTTACACACCTGGTACGTTCTTTATGCGAAATCGCTCACGAGAATTCCAGAACCTAAACACGTCAAACAAACACTAATTGAGATGACTCTTGATAAACCATAATATGAACATATTTTAATCTCGTATTTAGCATACTTTTGGATGATTTATCCCCTTTATTATGGAATTTGGTGCTCTGAATCCTTTATTTTCATGTTTTATACTCAGGAGAGCACAGGAGGATGAAAAGAACAAGAAATGGGCCAAAAACAGAGAAAATGGGCCAAAGTACGAATTGCACATGGCCTGGGTTTGAAACACACGGTCGTGCCTCCTTAGCAGATCTGACCACGGCCTGGCCCCGAATCACACGGGCATGCCACACGGACGTGTCCCTGCCGCAGCAAAGAAGAGTTTCACTCAAATTAGGGTACTTAGAGGGAAAGAAAGACATTCCAAAAGCCTATATAAAGACCCTAGAGGCCAACCTTCAGGGAGCCGTTCTACGGATCAAGTCAAGTGAATAAATCGTCTGGTTCAGAGTTAGATAACAAGTGAAGTCTAGGGTGATTCTTCCTCGGGTATTGTCTTAATCAATTGGTTTTTCCCTCAAGTATTTTCTCCAATTCCTTCTATGTGTCTTAGCATCTTTGGCTTAGTAGTTAGTTAATTTTAGATTAGATAACAATTCCCTTAATTCTTAGGCTAGATAATAAAAAGACAGTTAGTATTAGTACTTTTGGTTCCTTTGGGTTCGACAATCCGGTCTTGCCACTAAACTATACTATAGTTTGATAGGTGCACTTGCCTCATGTCATTGTCACAGTTAGTTTTTAGGCTAGATCATTCATTGTATAAATATTTAAGACTCTGACAAACGATCAACTCTCAAACCCGATTAATAAATAATCGATAAACTAATAGTCATACAAACTTAAATATTGAACAAAACAACCCCTTTCAATGGTGAATGAATCCTTACCCTTAAAGAACAACCAACAGAGGCACCTAAATCGGTGGATGATCACCAAACGTCTCACAATTCTCCCCTAATCGGGCATCAAAATGATTAAACAAAATCAATAATAAATTCCATAACAACGAATCAAGAAAATCCCAACTCACTCATCAACTAATAGAAATAAAACTTCACCTCCTCGAGTACTTACCAAATCGTAACAACAAGAATGGAATTAGGAAAAAAAAAGGAGTTATGAGCATAACAGAAAAATAGCACAGAAGCATGACAAGTGGAGACCAACAAAAAGAAGCAAAAATAAAACGATTGAAGAAAAAAACAAAATTGAAAAAAAAAAGGAAGAAGAAACAATAGAGAGGAAATGGGAAAACTCCCTAATTCCCTCAACTACTCACTAAATACCACAATACCTGGAACACTAACCCTACCCAACTTCTCCAAAATTCCAATTCCATCCAACCTTTACTACATAGGCAGCACACGTGGAAGCAAAAATATAGCCATTTCGCACATACTAGGATTCAAACATAGGACCCAAGGATAACATAACACATTACCACTAAACTAGCAAGCTTATTCTGACACTAATTGACCAAAAATAATATTTAAGCCCAACAAACAAAGATAGGCCTAGGAACAAAAATAATTGAATTTTCCCAAAAGAGATATTTGAACCCATGACCTCAAACACACACCCAAAGTACATAACCACTGAAGCATGCACTCAATTATAGTAGAATTTAATAAATCAGAAATCAAATTTTTGGGGTGTTACAATTTTTATAATTTTTTAGTAATTAATTTTTCTTTTGTGTTCTGTTTGTGCTTGAGCTTGTAGAAATACATGTGATTGGTTAGGAGCATATACCTAGGTTGTTTGTTTGGATTGAAAATTTAGCCTAAAATTAAAAAATTTAGGTTGTTTATATTTAGACTATTTAGTTCAATTTATTAAACTGTAAATATATTTGTAGAAGTATTGGATGCTCGAATTAAGAAGAAATATTCAGTAAAAACCTTGATTATTGAAATGGTGCAGTATGACTAGTATAACCCTTACAAAAAAGTGCCTGATAAAAATCTCAATCGTATTGGCGCAAATAAAATAAAATAAAAACCATAAGGGATTATACATGGAAATATTGTTGCATTAGAGTTCAAAGCATAGACAAAAATAAATACTATATCCGTACATACATTTTAATAGAATCATATATTTAATTTTCTTTAACTTGTTTACTTTGTAATTTATTGGGCTAATCTGTTTATGTGTAAGTAGTCGTAAATTGTTTAAATTTCTAGCTAAAGTTATATATTTAAGCAAATTTTCCTAGTGTAGATGCTCTGATCTAATCTTGTATATCAAGCCAACTCAAGTACATTGTTTAGCTATATATTTTATTTATTTTCTTTTGTTTGCTTGAGATCAAGTAAAGACTTAAGTGTGGGAGTATTTGACCTAACGTCAAATGTAGTGGTTGATTTTGGTAATTTCTACACTTAACGAGCTTGTTTTCTAGGCATTTTATAATTAAGTATTGCACTTTCAATATTAGTAGGTTAGGAATAAAATATTAATAAAATAAAAAATTTACAGATTTTCTATTATTTCGATGACCTGTAAGGCCAACTCGGGTCTCATAAGTGACTAATGAGCTATTTAAGTGTGTATGATACCAATTCAGGTCCAACAAAACAAGAAAGATTGGGCCATGAGATAAGGAGCCTAATAGGCCAACAAAGATGCTAAAGGCCTGGAACACATTTGACGTCGTGACAAAGAGCTTCCTCTCGTCACGACAACGCGATGAAAATGGGAAGATTTGCACGATGGCGACATCGTGACGAGGAGCACTCCCACATCCCGATGGCGCAACGATGGCCAGCCAAAATGAAGTTGATTTCCTTGGATGACACATTTGGTAAATTTTCATATTCTGACCCTAACTTTTAGCAGAATATTTTATTTATTGTAATCTAACTGTATCTAGGGTTGAGTGGTCACCAAGTAGGTCATTGCCTATATAAGCAACCTTAGGGTTACTAGAATTGTAAGCAGATTTAGACAGTCAATTTCACTATTCAATTTTTAGTTTTCTTTTCTTTTTTTGTTCTTATAGTTGGAACTTTTCTACTTCGATGTGAAGAAAATCACAATTGGAGATTGCTCTGGATCCATGCTTCAATGTATATATTCATGAGCATTCTCTTATCTCTTCTCTTCTATTTGTTTATTTATCTTTTGTTAATTTTGTTAATTGATCATTGTATAAATATTCAAATAGATTATTGTGCTTCATTCATATCTCACATGATTTGATTATTAAACTAATTTATTTGTTAAGTGATTATTTATCTAAAATTTATTATTTATTAAGGGGTACTTAGCATATTAGGGAGTGACGCCTTGATAGAATATCGAGACAAGTGAGACCGGAAAGGTATCCTATCGTGTATAACTTGTGCCAAGCGATGAGACGGGAGGGTATCCATATGCCTAGGAAGAGACCAGAAGAGTGACTTAGGTGGTAATCCTTATTGTAGATGAGACCGGAAGGGTAATCTTGCTAAGGGTGATAAATAAATCAATCTAGGATAATTAATTATTTAATTAGAAAATTAGGGATGTAATCGATAGTAGGCTAGAGGCACGCATTTCCGGCACTAGGAATAGAAAAGTCCATTAGGTTAGTTTAGGTTACTTAATTTAATTAATTTAATCAATATATTAATTTTGATTAACACTACTAATTCGTGACTCAATTAGATTAGCAATTATTTTTTGTAATTGATTTAATAATAAATTCTCCAATCTACAATCCCTTAGGTATGATCCTCAGAATACTTACCAGTGTTTCATTGTGAACTTTACTATATTACAATTTGACCCTGCAGACACCACCGATTTAGTTTGATATATTTTTGGTGTGATATTTTACTATAAATGATAACACATTTATAGGCGGTAAACTACACCACAGGTCACCCTAAAATAATGTTGTTCCTATTTTGGTCACTCTAAATTTTTTTTTTTCAATTTAGTCACTTTAATTAAGATAATTTTTTGAATTGGTCACTACCGTTAAAAATTCATTAATCTACTAACAGATTGCTAACATGACATTTTTTTTTTACTTTTAACTAAAGTTAGGGATCTCTCTCCAAAACACTTTTTTGGGGTTTATTTGCAACATGAAGATTTCAACGGGTTTAGGAGAATCCAACACCAATGATGACAAACATGACCCAACCATTTTTTATGATTCCACTTGCCAACATAACACCACCAGCCATACTACTATCGCTAGCTACCACAACCAAGCTAAAGTTTTTATGAAGCTAATATCATTAATGCATCATTTTTTAACAAAAAAACAAAAATCATTCATATCAAATAACCAATTAAGCTCCATCTTTTAATATTGTGTTAATCAAATCTACAAATTTTCCACCATAACCTTATATTAGAGAATTCTTCAATAAAAAGGTACTAGAATAAATAACAAAGCATGCACTAACCATCAAAATCGTTAAGGAGTTGTAGAAATTGACCAAACAAACTATAGAAAATATTACTTTTTTACTTAAAAAGAAAAAAAAATTAACTTTCTAAACTCAAATATGCTCCTTAAAGTATAGGCGTAAAGTGATATTTTTCTTTTTCCTTTTTTTAATTGAATTTCGATGTTAGGATTTTCATTAAAAAAATTAAAATAATAATCATATTGAACATAACTTTAGCTAATTCACTTGTTTGATAAGACTAAAACAAGTTTAAAACTCAATATTGTTAGTACAAACCTCCAGTAAGGAAAATCGCGAGCATACGAACGAAACTTGAACAGAAAAAGAAGAAATAGGACAAGGCTCCAAGGCATGGATCAAGCCACTATCTTTAAGGTTATATTCAACCCCATCTATCTTTGGTGTGCAAATGAGTTCCAAGCAAACTAACCTCAATGATACAATGAAGCCAATGACTATTTGCGCTTTGCACTAAAGAGAATAGACCACTACGCACTGAGCAATATATAACAAGAAACTTAATTTGTAACATCCTAAAATTGGGCCTAGGAGAATTGAGCCCAATGGGCCTTAGGCGTAGTAGCGTTTAAAATTTTTGGAGAATAGGAGATCGGCTTAAGTGAAAGCTGGACCTTTTAGATAAGTGATTTTGAAAGGTTAGGGGGCTTCTATGAAGTCCCGGGATCAAATATTGGCTTTGGGGAAATTTTGGTTTTAGGTGAAAAAAACCCTGGAAGTTGGCAGGTAGGCCTTAAGAATAAAATATGGAGAAAAGTGACACAAGTGGAGTGTGTGGTGTAGTGGCAAAGTGACACCACTTAAGGACAAGGGGGTGACGCCACAAGGAAGGAAGGAGGTCCAAGGTTCTAGTTATAGCGCTTGCATTCCTTTTTGATTATTTTTATTAAATGAATCTAGACCTTGGCCATTGGGTTATTTTTACTTGTGCACAGTTTAAGACACAAGAGGAGCTTGTGGCTTAGTGGCAAGTGGCGTGAATTGGCTGAGGGGACAGCTTGGGTTCAAATCTCATGAGGAGCAAGGGAGTATTTATTTTGCAGATTGGACGATAAGAGTTTCAGTTGAATTTAAACTCTACTGACAAAGGGATCCCACATCGGAAAGATACAAGGAATGAAGGTGAAGAGCTAGCTATATAAAGAGCATGCCGGAGGAGGTTAACATACCTTGGTGGGCGTTGGGCAGGAGTGGTCGCAGCTGTGATTTAGCACCGAGTCCTATCGTGTGTACTTCTCTACTCTAGTTGTAGAGCGGCAAGTGCCGAAGTGTCGGTCACACGGCATTAGTAACCACACAAGCGTCTGGCGCCGCGTGTGGGGCTTCACGATAGTTGAGGCCATCGATAGTATTCTTGTGGGTTGGGGCTACTTGGGCGCGATGGGCCAAAGTGGGCCCAATTGGAATAAATTGTATGATGATATGGTATATAGTGAACTAGACTAGGTGGAACCTATATCGTGGCTAGATTTGTGTTATGTGGGCCATACGAGCGTGTGGGCTCGAATGGGCCAAAATCGGGTTTTAGGCCCAATAGTCCGGTGACGATTGAAAATGGTAGCCGAGTCACTCGTGGTAACATTAGACCTCCGGAGGGCCATTGCAGGTCTTGAGGAATTACAAAATACCCTTGAAATTACGAAAATACCCTGGTGGGTAAATTATAAAAATACCTTGGTGGGTAAATTACTGAAAATACCCTTGGTGGGTAAATTATGAAAATACCCTTGGTAGGTAAAATTACGAAAATACCCTTGGTGGGTAAATTACAAAAATACCCTTGGTGGGTAAATTACAAAAATACCCTTAATAGGTAAAATTACTGTTATACCCTTAGAGGTTGGTTAGATTGATTATGTTGTATATTATTATTCTGATTATGATGGTAATTCGTTTCATACATTATTTGATATATGATTGCATACATGTCATATTGCATACACGAATTGTAATATTATGTATGTTACATGGGCACGAGGGTTACAATGAAAAGGGGAAGTGTTAGTTGGTTTTACCACATTATCCGGTGACTTATGTCACATATTATGAATCCGTGACTCATCACATTATCTCGTGGCTATACCACGTATTAAAGCGATGTGCGCTTGATCGCAAAGAATCGCCTCAAGGTGTGTAGCGGATGGAGGGTCGATTTAGTAATCCCCATGGTGTGACTGGTAGGTACGGGTGGTGTGTAGAGGTTGGATACTTAGGTTGGGCTGGGTTGCAATGCATACATGCTTAATATGTTGTATTTGTATGGGTTGATACATGTTCTTACTATTGGGGTTGTACACACTAAGTTTTCGTAAACTCACCCCTCTTTTAAATGTTTCAAGTAATCCTTAGTTTGAGGACTTGGAGCCGAGGTGGACTCTGTGGTGGCCATGCACTGCTTTTCTCGTAAACTTTCTATTTCTATTTAAAATTACTTTCTAATTTTGGGATTTTGCAATGTAATAAGGCCTTGGTATTCTATTTGGTTTTAGCTTTTAATTTGGTTACTTCTTGTTATTAAATGTTTAATACGGGATTTTCCTAAAATGTTAATAAATCGTTTCTTATTCAAAATTACTTACACTCAATTTTTCACAACAAATATAACGAACACGAACTTTTTAACGAACACACAGTTTTTAGACATTCCTTTCATGTGACATGCCAGATCCGGTCGTAACGTTTAGGCCGGGTTTGGGGTGTTACAATTTTAGTATCAGAGCCAAGGTTCAAAAACTTCGGCTGTGGTTTGGGTTCAAAAATGTTTTCAAAGGATGGTTTAGAAAATATATATATCTCTTTTACGTAAATATGGCACCCAGTCTCGGCACCAAATTAATAAGTTTCCTTTTTACTATATTCAGTTATATGCGGAATGATTGTATTATTCTTGATGTGTGGATGTGATGCTTGAATATAGGAATTGTATGTATGTGTGAAAAATATATGTTACTTCGGTGGTAGATAGTTGGTTATGTGAAGGGGTTCCAAGATTTAGATAGAAAGTATATTAGTTTTATTAAGATCAGAGTGCGAAGCAAGAGCGTAGTGTGGTGGGTTAGGATGTGTGACTGTTAGTAGTTGGAAATTTTGAGGACGAAATTTATTTAAGGAGGGTAGATTTGTAACATCCTGAAATTGGGCCTAGGAGAATTGAGCCCAATGGGCCTTAGGCGTAGTAGCGTTTAAAATTTTTGGAGAACAGGAGATCGGCTTAAGTGAAAGTTGGACCTTTTAGATAAGTGATTTTGGAAGGTTAAGGGGCTTCTATGAAGTCCCGGGATCAAATATTGGCTTTGGGGAAATTTTGGTTTTAGGTGAAAAAAACCCTGGAAGTTGGCAGATAGGCCTTAAGTATAAAATATGGAGAAAAGTGACACAAGTGGAATGTGTGGTGTAGTGGCAAAGTGACACCACTTAAGGACAAGGGGGTGACGCCATAAGGAAGGAAGGAGGTCCAAGGTTCTAGTTGTAGCGATTGCATTCCTTTTTGATTATTTTTATTAAATGAATCTAGACCTTGGCCATTGGGTTATTTTTACTTGCGCGCGGTTTAAGACACAAGAGGAGCTTGTGGCTTAGTGGCAAGTAGCGTGAATTGGCTGAGGGGAGAGCTTGGGTTCAAATCTCATTAGGAGCAAGGGAGTATTTATTTTGCGGATTGGACGGTAAGAGTTTTAGTTGAATTTAAACTCTATTGATGAAGGATCCCACATCGGAAAGATACAAGGAATGAAGGTGAAGAGCTAGCTATATAAAGAGCATGCCAGGAGGAGGGTTAACATACCTTGGTGGACGTTGGGCACAGGAGTGGTCGCAGCGCGGTTTAGCACCAGAGTCCTATCAGGTGTGTACTTCTCTACTCTAGTTGTAGAGCGGCAAGTGCCGAAGTGTCGGTCACATCAAGCATTAGTAGTCGCACGAGCGTCTGGCGCGCGATGTGGGGGCTTCACGCGATAGTTGAGGCCATCGAGAGTATTCTTGTGGGTTGAAATGCTTGGGCGCGATGGGCCAAAGTGGGCCTAATTGGAATAAATTGTATGATGATATAGTATATAGTGAACTAGACTAGGTGGAACCTATATACGTGGCTAGATTTGTGTTAGGTGGGCCACACAAGCGTGTGGGCCCAAATAGGCCAAAATCAGGTTTTAGGCCCAATAGTCTGGTGACGATCGGAAATGGTAGCTGAGTCGCTCAGGGTAACATTAGACCTCCGGGAGGGCCATTGCAGGTACGAAATTACAAAAATACCTTTGGTGGGTAAATTACGAAAATACCCTTGGTGGGTAAATTACGAAAATACCCTTGGTGGGTAAATTACGAAAATACTCTTGGTAGGTAAATTACGAAAATACCCTTGGTAGGTAAAATTACAAAAATACCCTTGGTGGGTAAATTACAAAAATACCCTTGGTGGGTAAATTACGAAAATACCCTTGGTAGGTAAAATTACTGTTATACCCTTAGAGGTTGGTTAGATTGATTATGTTGTATATTATTATTCTGATTATGATGGTAATTCGTTTCATACATTATTTGATATATGATTGCATACATGTCATACTGCATACACGAATTGTAATCTTATGTATGTTGCATGGGCACGAGGGTTACAATGAAAAGAGGAAGTGTTCCGGTGGATTTATCACATTATCCGGTGACTTATGTCACATATTATGAATCCGGTGACTCTGTCACATTATCTGGTGGCTATGCCACGACATTAAGGCGATGTACGCTTATTGCAATGAATCGCCTTTGAAGGTGTGTAACAAATGGAGGGTCGATTTAGTAATCCCACAAGCAGATTTGGCGGTCTGCACGGTGGTGTGTAGAGGTTGGATACTTAGGTTGGGCTGGGTTGCATTGCATACATGCTTAATATGTTGAATTTGTATGGGTTGATACATGTTCTTACTATTGGGGGTTGTACACACTAAGTTTTCGTAAACTCACCCCCTATTTTTAAATGTTTCGGGTAATCCCTAGTTTGAGGACTTGGAGCCGAGGTGGACTCTGTGGTGGCCATACACTGTTTTCTCGTAAACTTTCTATTTCTATTTAAAATTACTTTCTAATTTTGGGATTTTGCAATGTAATAAGGCCTTGGTATTTTATTTGGTTTTAGCTTTTAATTTGGTTACTGCTTGTTATTAAATGTTTAATACGAGATTTTCCTAAAATGTTAATAAATCGTTTCTTATTCAAAATTACTTACACTCGATTTTTCACAACAAATATAACGAACATGAACTTTTTAACGAACACACAGTTTTTAGACATTCCTTTCATGTGACATGCCAGATCTGGTCGTAACGTTTAGGCTGGGTTTGGGGTGTTACATAATTTCTACAAAGGAATTTCTGCAGTAAATCTTTATAGAACAAACTAATAATATTAGAAAATGAGAAAGGATAGAAAGAACTTTTAGAACTTATTGGTATGATTTTCAAATGAAATATCATTCCTGTTTATAGGAATTTTCATATCTCTTCATAGAGACATCTTTCAATAGGTGTCTTTATGAATAAATAAATAATAATTATTCATTTAATTTTATAACTATTCAAATAATATTGTTTGAATAGTTATAATTATTTTCAAAAATCAAATGATATAACTTTTGACCAATGACCAAATCATATAACTTTTGACTAATGACCAAAAGATTTATCTTTTGATTAATTACAATCATTCATTTATAATTATTGAAATACTATAAATATTTGAAAATGTTCCAACAATCTCCCCCTATTTTCAAAATATTTAGATTTTGATATTATTGGAAATCAATTTGCATAAATGAAGGTGTCTTATGATTGAACCTTCACTTAATGAAATTACGTTAAAGTTAATCGAAATTGCATGATAGACTAAGCTTTGAACCAACCATTCCATTTTATTAACCGAACACATCTTACACAATGATTTCAACATCGGTTAATGCATAGTATCTAGGGACACTATTATGGCTATGTGCCTATGTCCTCTTTTCATGAGTGCTGTCAGAGCCAAGCCCTTGAGCTCTTAGAAGCGGCCACACCTCCACTCACATAGATAGATCCCATCAAGAGTGCACCCGTAATTATAACATTCTAACATATTTATCTTATGGGTCCATTAAGATTACATAACTCATCGTTCCCTTATCATTAAGAGAACCTAGTACTTTAATCTTAGGATGGATTTATTTATAGTGCTAACAGTCACATACTAATGATGTACTTTGTCTCTTTGAACTCAAGACTTGATGTTTACCAAATGTTGAGTCGAGTTTCCATCATGGGTGACTCTAATTAATGGGCTTGAGTCACATCCCTTTTGAAGTCCTTTTTATTGTATCTCTAGCAAGACTTTTTTGTCAAAGGATCTGCCAAATTTTCACTTGACCTCACATAATTAATAGTGATCACCCCATCAGAGATTAATTGTCAGACATAACTATGTCTTAATCCAATGTGTCGAGACTTTCCATTATATACTTGTCTATATGCCTTTGCTAGAGTAGTCTCACTATCACAACAGATAGAAATAGGTGAAATTGGCTTAGGCCATAAAGGTACATCATAAAGCAAATTTCTTAACCATTCTGCTTCTTTAGATACAATGGCTAATGCAATAAATTCTGCTGCCATGGGGGAATCAGTAATACATGTTTGTTTCCTGGAACCCTCAGAAATGAATCCTCCACCAAGAATGAAGATCCATCCACTAGTAGATGCATGATCTTCCAAACTCGTAATCCAACTAGCATCCGAATACCCTTCTAAAACTGGAGGGTATCCATTATAACACAATCCATAGTTAATAGTTTTCTTTAAATACCTAAATACTCTATTCAAAGCTTGCCAATGCAAACTACTTGGATTACTTGTGTACCTATTCAATTTCCCAATAGCATATGCAATATTTAGTCTTGTACAAGTCATTATGTACATAAGACAACCAATTAGACTTGCATATTTCAATTGATCAATTTTCCTACTAGCATTAAATACTAATTTTATTTGAGGATCCATGGGTGTAGATGTTGGTATATAATTGAAAAATCAAACTTTTTAAGCACCTTTTCAATGTAATGTGATAGTGATAAAGCTCTAGTACCTTCATTTCGGGTTATTTTAATCCCAAGAATAACATCTGCTACACCCATATTCTTCATAGCAAAGTTGTTTGACAAGAATATCTTTGTCTCTATTTGTTCCAAATCCGTGCCAAAAATGAGCATGTCATCTACATATAAGCAAATTATGACACATTTTTCATTTTCAAATTTGCTATATATGCACCTATCAGATTCATTTATTTTATAGTCATTAGCTAAAACAACCTTGCAAAACTTTTGGTGCCATTGTTTTGGTGTTTGTTTAAGCCCATATAAAGATTTAACAAGCTTACATACATTATGCTCCTGTATTGGAACAACAAATCCTTCCAGTTGTTCCATGTGCACTTCCTCTTCCAATTCACCATTTAAAAAGGCAATTTTAACATCTATTTGGTGAACAACCAAATTATATATAGAGGTAAGTGATATTAAAAGTCTAATTGTAGCAATTCTTGCTACTGGAGCATAGGTATCAAAGTAATCAATACCTTGTTTTTGGGTAAAACCTTTGGCTACCAACCTTACTTTAAATTTATCAATGGTTCCATCGACCTTCATTTTCTTTTTGAAGATCCATTTATAACCTATTGGTTTGGAAACCGTGGAAGATCAACTAAGATCCAAGTTTGATTTTCCATTATTGAATCCATCTCATCATTAATTGCTTCTTTCCAAAAAGTAAAGTATTGAGATTTCATTGCCTCTTCAAATGTAATAAGATCAAATTTCGTATTATAATAATAAGGTATCTTATTGCATATACTTTCACATTTTCCTTCTACAAGAAACATAATGAAATCTGGTCCAAAATCTTTGACCTTTTTAATCCTCTTACTTCTTCTTAGTTCTTGACAAGATTCATCATTATTATCAATTTTTTCTAATGGAATCTCATTCTCATTTGAAGAATGAATTAATTGTTGTGGCTGTAATTGTCTTGAAATAAAATTAAATCTATTTTCATGTAAAATAGCATCTCTTGATTCAGTAACAGTATTAATTGAAATTAAATTATTTAGTTCAATTACCATGAACCTATATGCCTTGCTATTATGTGCATATCCTATAAATATGCATTCAATTCCTCTTTCTCCTAACTTTTTATGTTTAGGTGTTGGAACTTTGACAATAGGTCTACAACCCCAAACCTTCAAATAATTAAGGTTTGGTTTCCTTTTCTTCTATTTTCCATAGGGGGTTATTTTTGTTTCCTTATTAGGAACTCTATTCAATAAATAAAAAATTGTTAGAACAACTTCTCCCCAAAAATCTTGTCCAAGACTTGAATATGATAACATTGAATTTACCATTTCAGTCAAGACTCTATTTTTCCTTTCAGCTACACCATTTTGTTGTGGTGTGTAAGAGGTTGAAACTTGATGGACAATTCCAGTGGATTCAAAATAACTTGTATTATAGTATTCTCCACCTTTATCCGATCTTAAGCACTTGATAAATGATTCACACTAAAGTTCAACTTCATATTTATAAACTTTAAATTTATCAAGCGCTTCATCTTTTGAATGCAATAAATATACATAACAATATCTAGAACAATCATCAATAAAAGTAATAAAATATTTATTTCCACCTAATGTAGGAGTATTATGCATGTCACATAAATCACTATGTATCAAATCAAGCAATTTTGTTTTCCTTTTAACCTTAGGGAAAGGGTTTCTTGTAATTTTAGTCAACATACATGTATTGTATTTTCAATATTATTATTAAAATAAGAATTGAATCTAACTTATATATGACATTCAATTTTCTATAATTCAAATGACCTAATCTATAATGCCATAAACAAAAAGATTCAACCATATAAGAAAAAATAGTATTTTATTCTTATTAATAATATTGAGTTTGAACATACTCTCATACATATACCCTTTCCCTACAAAAATTCCTCCCTTAGACAAAATAAACTTATCTGCCTCAAATAGAAGTTTGAAACAGAACTTATTCAACAGACTTCTAGAACTTAAATTCTTCCTAACTTCTGGTACATAATATACATCATTTAAGGTTAAAACCTTTCCAGAAGTAAATTTTAGTTCAATAGACCCTTGGCCTTTAATTGTTGCGGTGGAAGAATTTTCCATTTACAAGCCATTGTCATTTTCACATTGTGTGAACTTTGTGAACATGCTTTTGTCTTTGGACACATGTTTGGTTGCTCCGGTATCAATCCACCATGTAACAAATACTTACCGTGATCCCATAATCAAAAGTGGTACGAGGCATTTCTTATCTTAATCACATACATACCCACAATTTCGAATCATAAAAGTCCGTTCAAATTTAAAACTTTTCAAACTTCCTCTTAACATCCTTAACATGGCCCTACGAGGCCCAAAACACATCTTAGAAATGTCTCAAGATCAAATCAAGTTCTTTGGAAAACCTTGGAGAATATCATTAAAAACAGGGACACACGCCCGTGTGGAAAGGGTGACACGCCCGTGTGACTTGATAACATGGCCATGTTGACAGATCGTGTGATTCACACGGCCTAAGCATATAGGGACACACCTGTGTCCCACGCCCGTGTAGATTTATTTCTAAATTTGAACCTACAGGAGTTTTCATGGCATGACACACGCCTGTGTCCATGGCTCGTGTCCCTCACACAGCCATGACACACTCATGTTCTAGCCCGTGTACAAAAACCTTGATATTCTATTTCTTACGTCATCACCCCAATAAGGTCACACGACCAAGGCACATGCCCGTTTCCTTAGGCCGTGTGGCGAATTAAATTCCTAAATTTAGGTGTAGACTTCACACGACCTGAGCACATGCCCATGTCCTATGGTCGTGTCTTCCATACGGTTGAGACAGATGGTCGTGCCTTAGCCCGTGTAGTTACAACTGGGCATTCTATTTTGCCAACTTAGGATGCAGGGGGATACACGGCCAAACCACACTCCTACGGGCAAACTGTGTGTCACACACGGTCTAGACACACGCCCGTGTGGACAAAAACAAAGCTATTTACCATGCCCTTTCTTCCACCCTTACTTGCACCAACATAAGCCATATCAAGCAACCTATTCAATCATGCATATTTTCACATACATGATAAACATCATCATTTTCATATATCAATAATAAAAATTAGTCATCAATTATGGCCTTATACAAAATGAATTCATCTCCAAAATAAGCCAACACATTTGGCCACAACAATATGACACTTTACAAAGACTAAGTCCTTATACATGCCATACTCAAAAAGATAAGTCTAACTATACCAAATATTCCAATTGATAGTGTGATCAAGCCTCCGACATCCTTTGATCCCCAAGCTAACTTGGCAATACTATAAGAAAATGGAAAGGAAAGAGAGTAATCACAAAGCTTAGTAAGTTATAGGTAAATAATTATCAACAACTACCATGAATTATCATGTTCATAGCATTTTATAAACTTGCACATGATTCTCGAATTAATAAAGGCATAACTTACTCATTTCACCCTTACTAATCATACTGTAACATCCTAAAATTTGGAATTTTATGTGTTGCATTATTTCTGGTGTTAAGCTAGTTAAATTACTAATTGTGTATGTTTAGGGGTCCTGAGAAGGCTAGGGGTTTATTTGGGCCCTAGTAAAAATTTGGTATTTTAGCACTTTAAGGAGATATAGTAAGTGACCTCAATGCTTATGGAAATAAATAAGTAATGTGCTAGCATAAATGAGCTTATGGTAAAGGGGATATGGCGCCACATGAAGTACTTTAAGGGAAGAGGTTCAAATCCCATAATGTGCAAATTTTGAATATTATTTTTGTATTCTTTCTCTAAGTGTCAGCCAAGCTAATAAATAACGCAAGGTAGACTTTTTTTTTAATTTTGGCAAGGTGGCTAAGGAAATTTGGAAAGGATGAAGGTAGGGAAAGAAATCAAATGAAAGGGGAAAGTATAGGGAACATGTTGGCACAAAGAGAGGAAAGTGTTATAGAAAGTTTTGGTTGGCAAATTTTGAATTTTTTTCCAAGGTATGGATGGTTTTGGCATAAGGAGAGGATAGCCAAATTTTTCTAAGATTTCTTGGCAATTTTAGTGCTTGAGAGGTTGTTTCTCTTTAGTTTTTTGTGTCAATTTCTTTCTCTCCAAATTTCCTCTTCTCTTTGCCGAATTTTCAAGCCTTTACTGTGCATTTTTGTTTCTTTTTTTTCTTCCTTGTTTGCGAAAGTGTAACACCCCAAACCCGGCCCAAAACACCACGGCTGAATTCAGAATGTTACTGGGGAAAGTGTAAAAAGAGTTCTGTTTGGAAGTGAAAATAAGATTTTGGTTTTCTAAATCAAAACGTCGTTTTTAAAGATAAGGGTTTCTCGTTTAGAATTTGCAATTTGTCGGTGAATAAAATTTCGGGTTATTTAAAGTTCAAAACATGATTCATGCCTGAGTTAAAACATTTGCTTATAGGTGATCCAAGATTTTGGACAAAAACTTTCATTTGTTACCCTTACGTTAGAAATATCTTAAAGCCATCTTTTAATTAAACAACGGATAGGAAAGACTAACTTAAACCTATAATAATAATCCCAAAACATTTAAAGCGGCCTTATTACAATAAAAATATCCCAAGAAAATAACCAAAAGTTCATAATGTACTTAGAAATAAGAACAGCTTCTGCATGGCCACCCCGAGTCCACTCCAGCCCGGTCCAATAGACTACGAATTACCTACATTATTGGAAAAGCAAGGTGAGTCACCAGACTCAGTGTGCAATTAGCCCACATATATCCACAATTGGGCTTGGCCCTAACCCACATTAAACCACATACCACTTATAGTGATGCAAAAATGTTAACCCAGCCCAACCTAATATCCAACCGCTACACACCACCTGTATCCAACCACCACACACCTGGGGATTACTAAATCAACCCTCCATCCGCTACACACCTCTTTGGCAGTCCGTACTAATGGTACACTGCTCAAGTCCACTAGTGGTCTAGCCACTGATCCACGTGATTGAAATCACAAATATCCACGATGAGGCACGAGGTCATCATCAATCCACGTACATAAATGTACACACTTCCCCTTTAACAGTATATATCCCGAACCCCATGCACATGCAGCATAATATGATAGAATGGTAACATAACATATGAACATACCAAATATACATAATGACATGCTTACATAGATCCACAATTACTAACCACATCCGTAGCATGGGTAGTATACTAACCTGGTTACCGGATTACCCAACATGAGTAACAACACCACCACAGCCATGGTTTTGGCTACGGTACACAATTTATTTAAATTAAAGCAGATAAATAACCAGTGTGTTAATTACACACCTGAAAACTTGAAGAACTAGGCTATCAATTGCCCTAACGTCCTCACTCGAAGAAACTACAGTGATCTACTTGTCTCTCTCCGACGCTGGCCCACACCTCGATGGCCAATCCTGAATCGCTGAAACTGGCCGCTTCTTGAATTTAGGGGCATAGACCATGTGTCCAACCCTTTCGCTCCTTGGCTGGTACTCGCATCCATCGAATAATAACTTAATCAGAAGCCCGGAAAACGTTAAATCAGATCTAAACGAGACTAAATAATCATGTTAATTGAATAACCTTACCAAAGTCGACCCAAATCCCGAAGGTTCTCACTTGTACTTGAAAGCTATCGAAATCCCTACATAAATCAATATCAGATTCGGCCTAACAACAATTGTCCAAAAGAAATGGCCCTCTAGACGAACCAAATATCTTCTTACCTTGCTTGGTCAAATCTCAAAGATCCTTAATACTCCTAATGCTGGCTTACACAGAGAACTCAAAATCCCTCCTTCATAGATTCGGCCATACAAGAAAATAGGATTAGTCTTTTGATTTTGGCACACCAAAAAGAAAAAGTAATATTGAAATAAAAGAGAACCCCTTACCACAACACTAGAACCGATTGGGAGATTGATAGGAGATGAACAACGACGCCCCCTCTATAGGCTCTGACAGATTCGGCCAAGAGATATAACTTGAGAAATAAACACAATAAAAGAGGAAAAGAGAGAATAGAGATGAGCAAGAAGAGAATAATGATGAGAAGAAGATTCGACCACCAAGAGAAGAGATGTAAAGATGAAATATTCGGCTTTTGCAAAAGTAATGAAGGTTTAAGGTTGTCAAAGTGAAAAAGAAAAGAGGAGAAGGGAGAGTTATGATTCGGCTAGAGTGACTTCAAGATAATGAACTCAAGATGAAAAAGAGAGAAAATGTGACACTTTCGGCTTTTAGAGAATGAATAGAAGAGAAGAGAAAGGGTTGCAAAGAGAAGAGCAAAATGTACAAAAATGGTCTCTCACATTCAGCTTTTGGTCATATGAAGAGAAAACAATTGAAGAGCCTTGACTAACACTTTTCGGCACAAAACTAGAGAAGGAAAAAACACAAAAGATGCACCCTACAGCCACTAAGCAAATTCAACACCCACTCCCTCTAACATGACCGAAATTTCCACTTTCTAGCATCCCACATTCGGCCAACTTTTCAACCTCACTCCTCATCCCTTCTTTTCCTCATAACTTTCCTCCCATTCACTCATTCAAACTTATTTGAATGATTCAAACTCAAGCCTTACTCTCCACCACCTATTTGAAATCCTTGACCCATTCAAACTTCCACCTTTCAAGTGCCCATGCTGAATCCAACTCCCCACTCCCCTTTATGCAAAAACAAACTCCAAAAAAATGCCGTCCATGTTGCTCGAACCTCCTCCCCCTTGGAACTCCTTGTGACGCAAACACTCCCCTTGCTCCTAGGCGTTACCTTGCCACTCCACCACTTCCTTTCTTGTGTCATAAACCCCACATTAATTTCCTTAAGGCCTAACTCCCCTAGCTCCCCACTAAAGGCTTAAAAACAAAAATTTTTCTAAGGCTCCTACCTAACCTCAAGGTTTCCCGAAGCCCTCAAACACACTCACACAACATCCAAAGCATACTAGCACATAGATCTAAATTAAAATGCGCGACCCCTAAATCCCAGATGTTACAGAAAGTACCTAAGCATTTGAGACCAAATTGTTTCACTCGTTTTCCTTTGGAAAATTGAATTCTCATAAACACTCCTTTTCATCATTCTTTTCTTTTTACAAAATTTTCCAACCCTTTATTCTTCTTCTCAAATCCATATCCTCCATGGTCGAATATCATTATTCATTTTTCTCTATAGCCGAACCCTTCATCTCTTCTTTATCTTTTCTTCTCATCCGTATTAACACTCACTCCTTTGATCAATCGATGAGTGGTTCTATTCTATATTCTCATTTTTCTTTCTCCTAGCTGAATGTGTGTTTATCAACATTCGAATATTCATTTTGTTTCAAGCAAAATATTTTCCTTTTATAACTCCTTACGATATGATCATCTTCTAATGTAGAGTTATAGTGGAAGGCCGAAACTTTGATTCTTCCGTAGCCATCTTACAATCGTTGAGAATCGATTCTATAAATCTTTAAGGTAAGGAGTTCTTCATGGATTTTATGAAATCATTCCTTATTCCTTTAAGATGTTATCAGAATAGTGATGATTAACCGATTATATTTTAGGGATTAAAATACTCGATCTATCGATTTGTGACCATACGATTCTAGAGGTAAGCCGAATCTTTTCCTTAGTCAATCATATCATATCAACGTAATATCGATCTAACTAACATCTAACCGAATGGAGGCTTGTGGTGTTGATTCGAAAGGAAAGGCGAGTGGAGAACTCAAAAGGAGTAGATTTAAGATTCCTACTCCTAAGTTCAAGCGAAGGGCGGTATCGGCGGTTCGGGATTTTCCACCAGGTTGTGGACCATCATCCGGAGAGAATCGACAAATCGTGGTTTTTCACGATTCCAAAGGTAAAAACTTTAGATCGTTTATTTTAGAGTTGATTAATTAAATCACATATGTCGACTAATCGAGCATTATGATATCTTAGGTGTCGAAGATCAAGAAAACCTAGTACTTACCATAATCAGGTGTGTAATCTCACACCGTTATCCGTGGATTTTAATATTGATATCATATTGGAAATAAATCACTATGACTAAAATCGTAATAGGGCGTAAATCGAAAAATTGGCCTAAGATACACTATTTTGATAAAATTGACAAAATCGGTAATATCATTGTCCGAATTACGAAAATACCCATAAAGGGTCGAATTACAAAATTGCCTTAATAGGCCGAATTGATATATTGCCTAGTGGGCCAAATTGATATATTGCTTAATTGGCCGATGTGATATATTGCCTAATGGGCCAAATTGATATATTGCTTAATGGGCCGATTTGATAAATTGCCTTAATGGGCCGAATTTGCAAAGTGTTAATGGGCCGAACTTTTGTCTGAATTAATTATTGTTGCTGTATTTGTAAATATCATGGTTTGCTATGTATGATGCATTTACATGATTTTGCATAGGTTGGGAAAATGTTGAAGAGAAGTAATTTCGGTGGCACTGCCACAAATATGTTTGAAAATATGATACTCTGTGATTCTGGTGGCTTTCCCACAATTAAATTTGTTATAAATGGCATAATGCCTGCGATTGGTGTGTTTGGCGGGGTGGGTTGACTTGATCCCCACAGGTGTGATGGATGGTATGGGTGGTGTGTTGCGGATGGATTATTAGGATGGGTTCGGATTGCATTACATTCATATGATATATTTGATAAATTATTTTGTAAAAAGGGGCTTAGGCCCAAAATATTGCTAAATGGGTTTCAGGCCCAGTGGACAACGGTAAGGGGGTTATGCACTGAGTTCTAGTAGCTCACCCCGTTTCCTTAACCTTTTCAGGTAATGTTCAGTGATGTGGACTTGGGCCATGGATGACTTGGTGGGGGCCATACTTCAAAAACAGTTTTATTTAGACTTTGGATTTCTATTTCGTTTACTTTATTTCTTAAATATTTTGAGTTAAACATTGTAATAAGGCCTCTGGATTATTTTGTTTTGCTTTATATTTGACGTACCTATGTTTTTGCTCAAATTACTTTAATTGGGATTTTTTTTTACTTAAACAAAGATTTTCTAAAATGGATACATAATGGTTTTTATAATAAACTTATATAAATATTTTTAACTCAAAATCTTCTCTTAAATTTTCATCAACACTTTTCAAAAGACATGGTTGTAAAATCATTAGTTCAAATTTATCGATTTATCAATCAATCTTCTATTCAGTAATACTTTGTCTAGAATTTTAAATGGAAATTGTTTTACTTGATTTTAAATCAATATATATTTACGTACGAATAAAAAGGACCTAAAAGCATTTTTCTCATGTGACATGTCAGATCTGGCCTTAACGTATAGGCCGGGTTTGGGGTGTTACACATACATCATAATTCGGACTCATTTCTCATGAATCTCATGTAGGTACCTATATCACTTACAACATAATCATAACTTTCCTCGCTTTTGACACAAACTTTAACTTACCCGTTGAACCAATTGGAATACTAAAGGATACCTGACAAGCCTCACACAAGAGGGTAAAATGTCGATGCCATGTCCCAGACATGGTCTTACACTGGCTCACATGTAGAGGCCAATGCCATGTCCTAGACATGGTCTTACACTAGCTCTCGTCTCAATGCCGATGCCATGTCCCAGACATGGTCTTACACTTGCTCACGTATTATGGCCGACGCCATATCCCAGACATGGTCTTACACTAGCACACATATCAACGCCGATGCCATGTCCAAGACATGGTCTTACACTAGCACACATATCACTCAAATGTCATGGCTAGGGTATCCAATCTATTCCTAAGGTCCAACCGTAAGTATATCACATCAACTCTAATTATGCATAATCATAGCAATAATCAAACAATTCATGCAGTATCATTTGTTTAATGCATAAATTCAATAGCATTGTATTATTTACATACAACTTACCTCGGTATGTAAAAAGTGAGCAACTAAATTGAATTAATCTACTAGTTTGACTTTTCCCTAGTCTAGGTCAGGACTCCTTTTTTCTTGATCTAAAATGATAAAATTCACTCATTTAATCATCACATAAATCGAGACATTTCAAAATTTCTACTTTGGCAAAATTATCGTTTTGCCGTTAAACTTTTACAAAATTATGATTTTGCCCCTAGGCTCGTAAATCGATTTTAATCAAATTTACTCATTTATAAAGCCTAGCCGAACCTTTATTACTCTCATAGCAACTCACAATTTCAATTGTTTCACACATTTACTATGTAACACCCCAAACCGGACCCAAACGCTACGGCCGAATCTAGAATACTACTGAGGAAAAAGTTTGAAAAGAATTTGTCATAAGGGTGAAAACATAAAATTTTTACATCATATATAAAAACATTTTATATTTAAAATTCTAAGTAAAATTATGTTGTTACAAATTTTCGAATTAAAACTTTAATAGAAGTTTTGATGATGTAAATCGCTTTCTAAAATAAAACATTCCAAATATCATCTCAATCAATCAATCCAACTCGAACACAATAAAAGTCCCCAAATACTTTAAGTGGCCCTTATTACAATAAATATTTACTCAAAATACTGAAAATATAAAGTACATAAAACAATGAAAACATCTTCCGCATGGCCACCTCAGATCCGCTCAATTTGGTCCAAGAATCATGTATCACCGCATTGTTTGGTAAAAAAATTGGGTGAGTCAAACCGACTCGGTGTGTAATTAGTCCACGATTTCCACATGGGCTTAGCCCAAACCACACCAATCCACATATCAAATAATAATGCAAAATGCACCTAACCCAACTAGGGTCCATCCTCTACACACCCCGTATCCACCACCGCACACCAGGGGATTACTAAATCAACCCTCCAACCTCTACACACCAATTTGGCAAGCAATGCCATCCATCAAGTGGTCAAGCCACTGGTCCATGTGAAATAAATCACAGTATAATCCACAACGCGACCTCAGTCAACGTCAATCCACGATGTAGCTCGTAGCTAACATCAAATCACGATGAGGCCCATAGCCATCACCAACCACGATATGGCACAAAGTCGATACCAACCACGATGAGGCATAGAGCCGATCATCAATCCACGTGAGGCTCGTATCCATCACTAAACCACGTATATAAATGTACACCCTATCCTTCAATAATCATATCCCAATCCCTATGGATATGTTAGTATCATGGCCAAATAATAGTAAAATTCCAATGAGCATACATCACATGCTTACCACAATTCCACACGTATACCATGGTAAAATAATATCATAAAACTGACCTGGTTAACCGAATACCCACTATGGGTAGCCACCATCTCAGCCATTATTTCCGGCTATCATACATATCTTATACATATATATATACATAACAACAAATCCAAACAACAGGAGATCAGTGTGATAACTACACACCTTTTTCGGCACAGTCGATTAAATCTCGAAACCCAAAGCCTAAACGATTTGTACCTTGCGATTTGATGAACTCCCTCCTACGTAACTATGTTAGAATCGGCTTCAACCCATAAGGCTTACAAAAAAAAATGGCCTTTGGCCAAATATCACACTTCACTTACCTTGGAACCACAGAGATATTCGGCTACTATAGAGGAGTGATTGACTTTGGAAGAAGAAAGAGATGGAGAAATCGACTAAGGCTTACTTGTGCTTTTGGTTTTTGATGGATTGTGAAAAGAAAAGAGAAGGCTAAGACTTGATGCAATTTAGCTTTGGTATCCAAAGGAGATTCGCCTAAGTAAAGTAAAAAGAAAAGAAAAGAAGAAAAAGAAGAAGATGAGGAAAGAGAGAATGATGACTATAAGTTTCACCAAGGAAGAAAAAGAATAAAATGAAAGAAAAACAATGCTCCTTTCAATGGTAGTAATTTCGCACAAAGAGGAAAAGAGATTGAGAGGAAAAGAAAATGGTGCCCAATTTGCTAAAGAATTTGATCAACTATCCCTATTCCTTTTAATATTCGGCCACCCCTAGCCCCAAAAATCGACCGTGTTCATGGTCAAAATGGCCATGAAATAATTTCCAAAACAAAGCCCTTGATTCATGCCTTATAATCCTCTACTTTCCCAAAGTTTAAGAAATTCTATCCCTTATTTCAATCCTTATGTCCCTTATCATACCAAAACTTAGGATTTCATTCCTTAAATTAACACTTACCTTTTCCTTAGTCTACTATCCATAAAAGAAAATAGTCTAACCTTACCTTAATTAAAGTTTGACCATCATATGCCATGCAAGTCCAAAATAAAAAATCACCTTAAGACTATCCATGGATTCAACCTAAGTCCCCTCACACCGCTTGTGGCGTCACTTTCCAAGACCCTAAGTGGCACCTCCCTTGCCACTTTTCCAAGTGAATTATTGTGTCTTAACCTCCACATTAATTCCCTTAAGGCCTAGCTCCCCTTAGCTCCCTTTAACTAACACTTAAAACAAAATTTTTTCCTATAACTCGGGCCTACCCTTGGCTTAAACCTAGATCTTAAAACACCTTAATTAATGCACAATCAAGCCATACACATGCAAAACAATTCAAACCTAATAGCCCCTATTTCAGGATGTTACAGTTCTACCCTCCTTAAAGAAATTTCATCCTCGAAATTTCCAACTAACTAATAGTCGTGCATCCTAACTCACCACGCCACGCCTTGTCACAAGACTCGATCTTAATAAAACTAACATACCTTCTAGGTATAGCCTCAAAGTTCACACTCAAAGTTCTAGATACTTCACTAGCAATACAGGAATGAGTTGACATGATATCTATCAAGGCAATAAAGGGTATTCCAGAAATAAGGAACATACCCGTTATCACATCTGGCACATCTTCCTCTTCACGACGCCTGACTGCATAAACTAACCCTGGTTGTCTCGCATCTACACCCTCAACACCTCTGCCTGATGCTCCACGACCTCGGCGAAACCATTCCTCCATGGTTCGAACCACGACCCCTTGTCGCTGTGCTGACCACCTCTCCCTAACAAGACATAACCCCAGCCTCTTGTCCCTAGCCCTATCCATCTCCACGAGGACAATTCCTAACCAAATGAGCCTTAGACCCACATCAAAACATTCCTTGCTATTTCCCAAAGACTCTTCCGCATGAGCTCTCCCACACCGAGCACATGGATGACTCGATTCGAGCTGACCGCAGTGCACGTCTGAATTCTCAACCCTTGGTCTTTTCTAAAAATTCCCGATGATTCTCGACAATCCATAACTCCTCTTATCCGGCCCCTATCCTTATCTCTATTCGCCTCTCGGCCTCTTGACCTCCTTGGCTATCCGAGCTCTATCCACTAAGATCGCAAAGTCTCTCTCCGATGTGGCGCTATCAACACTGCAGACTCATCTCACAACCCATCCTTAAATCTAACACACCGTCAGTAATCGTGAGCTACAATCCCTCTAGCATACCGACTTAACCGAGAAACTTCGCTTCATACTCACCACCGACTTATTTCCTTGCACTAAATTGAAACGCCTTTCTAAGAGTCGATGTAGCTAGCTCCAACGTATTTCCTTCAAACTTAACCTTAAAATACCCCTAATCCACTCAATCCATGGGATACTCTCCTTGACAAAGGAGCCACCACCGATAAGCCTCATCTCAAGCAAATAAAAAAGACCTTTAGCTTTTCCTCAACAAAGGCAAATCAAATTGTCCATGATCCTCTCGATTGCCTCTAACCAATACTCCGCTACATTCGAGCTACCCCAAATACTCCCTAAAACGCTCAACTCCATTTGACCTAAGTCTCTCACCTCTCGACTTCGAGCACTATTTCCCATACTAGCTCCTCGCTATCGCTCTAAAACTCGCAAAGATAGCTCATGACATCGCATCATCTCCTCCGATTTGCTCTTGAAATTACGCCCCTACAACCGATGGCGGTGCCTCATTTTGGAACCTGACTGCACCTAACCGGTTCCGACACGACCATCCTACCTCTACCTCACCCACGATGACCACGCCCCTAGAACTCATGTCTACTTCGATTTAATCGATTTAAGAAATTTTATGCATTAGTCTTTTGTTCCACCGATTATCCGCGAACAATTTTATGTAAAGAAGTTTTTAGCGATAGTTCTTTCGATCAACCAAAGTTTTCATCTCAAGTTTACTACCCTAATTCGAGAGTCACATTCATTCATCCACAACATCCACTACACTACTATGGGCATTTTATCCGCTCCCAACCTGTGGGTATTTTCAGTAACTCATCCTACAAGGGTATTTTAGTAATAAATTGGGATTAATTCGAAAATCTTTACAAATCAAAGGCATTCTAGAATTTACAAATTTCGGGGTTATTTTGAAAAATTTTCCAAATCAAAGGTATTTTTGGAAATTCCAGAAATCGGGGTTATTTTGGTAATTTTGTAAATCAGGGGTAATTTAGTAAATTTTCCAAACAAGGATATTTTAGTCAAAATAGTGTAGTTTTTACAAAACTAAGGTTTGTATTCAATTTGAGGTAATTTTTTTACAAAATAGTGTAGCTGGTCCCTTTCAGGTTTTAATTATCGGGTTTAGCCGGTGAATAAATCCTCTTGGTTAGGGTGAATCGCCGCTACGCACCAGGTAGGATTCGAGTGAAGAGAAGGTGAGTCACTAGGACTGCTTAAATACCAAGCTCCCACCGAATCCAATCCTAGACATGCGCACAACTGTTGCCACACCCTAACTCGGTGACTTACTCACAGGTTTGTTTGGTTGTAATTAAGTCTTATGTATTTGTGTTGGAGTAAACTAGTCCTAGGGTTCAATAGCTCCTAATCTACTAATCTACGATCCCGTAATGCCCATAAAGTTTCACATACCAATCACTTCAATAGTTAGGGGTACTTACCTCGTGGACTTCGAGCCGGAGATACAGGTGTCATGCCAGAATAAACCTGAAATAGTTCATGAAAGTCTGTTTTTGAAAAGCCCATTTTTTTAAAAAAAATGTTTTTGGCCCAAAAACCCTCAAAGTCGAGTTTTGAACCTTGCTCTGATACCAAATTGTAACACCCCAAACCTGGTCCACACGCTACGGCGGAATCTAGAATGTTACTAAGGAAAAAGTTTGAAAAGAATTTGTCATAAGGGTGAAAACATAAAAATTTTCTATCATTTATAAAAACATTGTATATTTAAAATTCTAAGTAAAATTATGTTGTTACAAATTTTCGAATTAAAACTTTAATTTAAGTTTTGATGATGTAAATTGCTTTCTAAAATAAAACATTCCAAATATCATCTCAATCGTCAATCCAACTCAAACACAATAAAAGTCCCCAAATACTTTAAGTGGCCCTTATTACAATAAATATTTACTCAAAATACTGAAAATATAAAGTGCATAAAACAATGAAAAGCATCTTCTGCATGGCCACCTCAGATCCTCTCCAAATTTCCAAGAATCATGTATCACCGCATTGTTTGGTAAAAAATTGGGTGAGTCAAACCGACTCGATGTGTAATTAGTCCACAGATTTCCACACATGGGCTTAGCCCAAACCACACCAATCCACATATCAAATAATAATGCAAAATGCACCCAACCCACCTAGGGTCCATCCTCTACACACCCCGTATCCGGCACCACACACTGGGGATTACTAAATCAACCCTCCAACCTCTACACACCAATTTGGCAAGCAATGCCATCCACCAAGTGGCCAAGCCACTGGTCCACGTGAAATAAATCATAGTATAATCCACAACGTGACCTCAGTCAACGTCAATCCACGATGTAGCTCGTAGCTAACATCAAATCACGATGAGGCACATAGCCATCACCAACCACGATATGGCACAAAGTCGATACCAACCACGATAAGGCACAGAGCCGATCATCAATCCACGTGAGGCTCAGATCCATCACTAAACCACGTACATAAATGTACACCCCGTCCTTCAATAATCATATCCCAATCCCTATGCATATGTCAAGATCATGGCCAAATAATAGTAAAATTCCAATGAGCATACATCACATGCTTACCACAATTCCACACATATACCATGGTAAAATAATATCATAAACCGACACAGTTAACCAATACCCACTATGGGTAGCCACCATCTCACCATTATTTCGCTATCATACACATCTTATACATATATATACATAACAACAAATTCAAACAACAGAGATCGGTCACGATAACTACACACCTTTTTCTAAGACAATCGATTAAATCTCAAACCCAAAGCCTAAACGATTTGCACCTTGCTATTTGATGAACTCCCTCCTACATAACTATGTTAGAATCAGCTTCAACCCATAAGGCTTACAAAAAAAATGGCCTTTGGTCGAATATCACACTTCACTTACCTTAGAACCACAAAGATATTCGGCTACTATAGAGGAGTGATTGACTTTGAAAGAAGAAAGAGTTTGGAGAAATCGGCTAAGGCTTACTTGTGCTTTTGATTTTGATGGATTGTGAAAAGAAAAGAGAAGGTTGAGACTTGATGCAATTTAGCTTTGGTATCCAAAGGAGATTTGGCCTAAGCAAAGTAAAAGAAAAGAAAAGAAGAGAAAAGAAGAAGATGAGGAAAGAGAGAATGATGACTATAAGTTTGACCAAGGAAGAAAAAGAATAAAATGAAAGAAAAACAATGCTCCTTTCAATGGTAGTAATTTCGGCACAAAGAGGAAAAGAGCTTGAGAGGGAAAAGAAAATGGTGCCCAATTTGCTAAAGAATTTGATCAACTATCCCCTATTCCCTTTTAATATTCGGCCAACCCCCTAGCCCCAAAACCGACTGTGTTCATGGTCAAAATGGCCATGAAATAATTTCCAAAACAAAGCCCTTGATTCATGCCTTATAATCCTCTACTTTCCCAAAGTTTAAGAAATTCTATCCCTTATTTCAATCCTTATGTCCCCTTATCATACCAAAACTTAGGATTTCATTCCTTAAATTAACACTTACCTTTTTCCTTAGTCTACTATCCATAAAAGAAAATAGTCCAACCTTACCTTAATTAAAGTTTGACCATCATATGCCATACAAGTCCAAAATAAAAAAATCACCTTAAGACTATCCATGGGATTCAACCTAAGTCCCCTCACACCGCTTGTGGCGTCACTTTCCAAGACCCTAAGTGGCACCTCCCTTGCCACTTTGCCAAGTGAATTATTGTGTCTTAACCTCCACATTAATTCCCTTAAGGCCTAGCTCCCCTTAGCTCCCTTTAACTAACACTTAAAACAAAAATTTTTCCTACAGCTCGGGCCTACCCTTGGCTTAAACCTAGATCTTAAAACACCTTAATTAATGCACAATCAAGCCATACACATGCAAAACAATTCAAACCTAATAGCCCCTATTTCAGGATGTTACATACTACCCATTTTACAATCTTTACAAAAAGGTCCGTTTTAGGTGTTTTCATGGAAACCTCTTTCACAAAAGTTGTTTATTTAACATCTAAGATTCATTTTATTCCTTAAAAATTCAGCAAACAACATAAATATTTTCATGGCAAAACCCTAGACTCTCAACCATATTGCAAAATAGTCCCCACATTAGCTAGCTTAAGCTACAAGGTTCCAAAAGTACAAAAATTATCAATGATAGCCATTAAAATAACTTCCTTGCAAGGGTTTAAGTGGCTGAAAATTTTCAAGTTTTCCAAGTCCCTTTTTTGCCGAAATTTTCGGTGGTAGGGAGAATGAGGAAGAGGTGACATCTTTTTCTCCTTATTTTATTTTATTTCTAGACAATTTGTCACCAAAACCTCACCTACTCCCTTGACAATCTTATTTCTTTGTCCCCTATGGCCGGCCAACACATTCCTAAGGCCTAATTGAACTTTAAAGACCTCCAATTTAATATTCTATAGCTATTTGACACCTTCAGCTTGTAGAATAAAACTTTTGCACTTAATACGTTTTAGTCCTTTTTTTTTTTCAAAATTAAGCATGAAATCACTAAAATTAATGCACCAAAATTTTCATGCACTCATATAATCATTCTATAACACACAAAATAATATTAAAATAATTTTCTCTAACCTCAAATTAGTGGTTCTGAAACCACTATTCTAACTAACCCCAAAATCGGGCCGTCACATTCCATGTATTATCATCTTGTGCCATATTAATTTCAAATATCATTGCAACGAAATTTTCGTTATTATCAGCCTTAGAAGATGATTTCTTCTTTAAAAATCAACATTCATTCTTGAAATGACTCGGCTTACCACAATGATAACATGAGCCCCTCTATTAGTCTGTTTGAACTTTCTCTTGAATGGTTTAGAAGTCTGTACTTCCTCCGTAACATGCACTTTAACATTTTTAGAATTTAGGTTCTGATCTTGCTTTCAATATTCTTCTTCAATACGAAGATGATTTGCCAAAGCCTCAAGAGATATTTCCTCTTTCTTATGTTTTAGACTTATTTTAAAGTATTTCCAAGATGGAGGAAGTTTGTCTATTATGGAGGATACAACAATCATTTCATCCATCTTCATATCATATTGCTTGAATTAATTCAGCATCTTTTCAATATCATGAAATTATTCCATTACAGAATGACCATCAACCATTTGATAATTATTAAAATGATTGACAAGAAATTTCTTACTTGTAACATCTCAGTCATGTATCTTGTCTCCAGTTGGTCCCATAATTCATTAGCAGTGACCTCATTTTGGTAGGTGTCGAACAAACCATCAAATAAACCATTCAATATGTGGCCTATGCATATGTAATCAGCATTGTCTCATTTTTACCTTTCTCGGGTTACAGCAACAGATTCATTTTCATTCTCTTTAGGTCTTGGAGTATACAAAACATCAGTAATCTTCAAAGTTGATAATATGAAGTGCATCTTTTTCTGCCATCGTCAAAATTATCACCATCAAACCGATCAAGTTTGACAAAGTTGGAAGCCAATTCCTTTAGTGTTCCACTTTCATGTGTTGTAGTGTCATCATGAAATATAACCTTAAAATTGTTAGTACAAATCTCCGGTGAGGAAAATCTCAAACATACGAACAAAACTCGAACAAAAAAATAAGAAATAGGACAAGGCTCCAAGGCGTGTATCAAGCCACTATCTTTAAGGTTATATTCGCCCCCACCTATCTTCGGTGTGCAAATGAGTTTCAAGCAAATTAACCTCGGACATGACTATTTGTGTTTTACACTGACAAGAATAGTCCACTACGCACTGAGCAATATATAACAAGAAACTCAATTTCTACAAAGGAATTTCTACAGTAACTCTTTATAGAACAATGTAACAATATTAGAAAATGAGGAAAGACACAAAGAACTTTTAGAACTTGTTGGTGTGATTTCCAAATGAAATCTCATTCCTATTTATAGGAATTTTCATGTCTCTTCATAGAGACATCTTTCAATAGGTGTCTTTATGAATAAATAAACAATAATAATTATTCATTTAATTTTATAACTATTCAAATAATATTATTTGAATAGTTGTTGAAAGAGTATGACTACTAAGCTTGAGAAGTAAACTGATGATTTATTTGTGTCAAATGAATCTTACTCCTAATGAATCTTGATACACAGATTATATAGAAAACATAATGCTAGCTCATAACAGAATGCTAGCTTATAACCAATGCTAACCTCATAACAGAATGCTAACCACTATTTATCATACTAAACACGTGACTTATACTATAACATTTACCTAGCTTCTTCTAGTGGTACAATCTGAAGAAGATGATTTAAATTGAGTAAACAGGAGATGCATAATGGCTTAGTTAGAATATCGACAACTTTGGTCACTTGCCTAACTTCACCAACAATCAGCTCTCTATTAGCCACCTTTTCACGAACAAAAAATAAATCAAGTTCAACATGCTTGAACTTGGAGTGCAGAACTAGATTAGCTGCAACAGCAACAGCACTAGTATTATCACACCATATAGTAGAAACATCAACAGAGGTGAGTTTTAACTCGGACAAAAGAGACACAAGCCATGCAACATCACTAGTGGCTCCGGCCAAACTCTGATACTCAGCTTCAGCTGTAGATCGAGAAACGACTTGCTATTTCTTGGAACACCACGAGATAGGATTATTCCCAAAATAGATACAATATCCTGTTGTGGAGCGACGATCATCAAAATCAAGACCCCAGTTCGCATCTGCATATCCGACCAAAGAAAGTCTTTCTGACCGACGAAAAACCAGACCATGAGACAGTGTGCCACGTAG
The DNA here is from genome assembly GCA_025506655.1 of Gossypium rotundifolium. Taxonomy (NCBI): domain Eukaryota; kingdom Viridiplantae; phylum Streptophyta; class Magnoliopsida; order Malvales; family Malvaceae; genus Gossypium; species Gossypium rotundifolium. Next base: position 132,820,731 of record CP106725.1, on the reverse strand, counting down.
ATATCGCAGAATGCGTTTAAGAGCTGTCATATGTACTGTAGTGGGCACATGCATGAACTGACATACCCGATTTACCGCATACGATATATTCGATCGTGTTAACACAATATACTGAAGAGCTCCAGCCAAACTCTGATACTCAGTTGGATCAGCTAGTCGTTCACCTTCATCTTTAGACATCATAAGCGAGCTGACCATTGGTGTATGAATAGGTTTTGCATTAGCCATAGAACAACGATTAAGAAGTTCTTTGATGTATTTCTGCTGACTTAAATGAAGATTGCCAGAAGCAGATTTGTTTACTTCTATCCCCAGAAAATAATGAAGCTCACCCAAATCTTTAAGAGCAAATTTGTTGTTTAGCTGCTGAATAAAACTATCAATTGTAGCAGATGAATCTCTAGTGACAACAATGTCATCCACATAAACAAGAACATATAAAGTAAACTTGTTAAGAACTTTGACAAACAATGAAGCATCAGACTTAAAACAAGAAACCCATTATCAACCAGAAATTTTCTCAATTTGTCAAACCAGGCCCGAGGAGCTTGTCGTAAACCATAGAGGGCTTTAGTTAGGCGACACACTAGTTGTTCACCATGTAAGCCATATCGAACGAACCTCGGGGGTTGCTGCATGAAAACTTCATCAGTTAAATCACCGTTCAAAAAAGCATTATTAACATCAACTTGCTTGAGTTGCCACCCACGAGACACAGCAATCGAAATAATAACACGTATAGTTACTAGTTTGACGACTGGACTGAATGTTTCTGTGAAGTCATATCCCGGCACCTGAGAACATCCTTTTGCAACTAACCGAGCCTTCCGCCGATCAACAGATCCGTCAGGATTCTTTTTTACTTTAAACAACCATTTGCACCCAATTGCCTTTCGACCAGACGGAAGAGGAACAAGATCCCAGGTAGAGTTAGCTAATAAAGCATCAATCTCGACTTGAACTGCCTGTCACCATTCAGGACGTGCAAGAGCCTCTTCAATCGAACTAGGCTCAAACTCAGCTATATCAATAGATAATACCTTTGGCTTAAATATTCCTACTTTAGACCGAGTAATCATAGAGTGAGTGTTAACAGGCTCATTTATTGAACCCAAAGGACTAGATGTGCTGAAACTTTGATGAGCATTTTCTGAAGAGCCCAAGACAGAGGGTAAAGAGCTAGTATTTTGATGAACATTTTCTGAAGAGCCCAAGATAGATGGTAAAGGACTAGTATCACTTGAATTTTGATGAGCATTTATAGATTCAATAGGAATATCTTCATAAGCGCCAGAAGAAGCTGGACTACCTTGAGGAACAACCGATCTGACAATAGGAACATATGTAGGAAAATTCACAGGTTGGGACTGCTGACTATTAGAAGTGCCAGAGGAAGAAAACAAAAACTTTTGTTCATCAAAAATCACATAACGGGACATAACGATCTTTCCATCCGGTAGTAAGCAAAAATAACATTTGTGCTGAGAGCTGTACCCAAGAAACGTAGAAGGTTGAGAGCGATAGTCAAGCTTATGTCGAACAAACGGTCGTAAGCAAGGAAAACAATAGCACCCAAACACTCGGAGATGCTCATACTCAGGTGGATGACCATACAGACACTGATACGGAGATTTATCACCCAAGACTGAGGTGGGTAGTCGATTAATGAGATGGACAACACTACGAAAAGCATAACTCCAGTAGTCCATAGGCACATTAGCCTGGGCCAACAACGTAATACTCGTCTCCACAATATGTCGATGCTTATGTTCAGTAACCCCATTTTGTTCAGATGTATAAGGACAAGATAATCGATAAAGAATACCATATGCGGCTAAGATAGATGTAAAATTTCGAAATTCACCACCCCAATCACTTTGAAACTTCTTAATACTTTTTCCAAATGAAGTCGAACCATCATCAAACTCAGAGAAAACACTCGAGAGCTTGAGATTTTCATTTAATCAAATAAATCCATGCAAAACGGCTACACATATCAATGAAAGACACATAGTAAAGATTCCCTTCAGATGAGACTGAGGCGGGTCCCTAGAGATCAGAAACTACAAGCTCAAAAAACTCTTCATACTTTGTAAGAGATTGTGAAAACGGTAGTTTATGTGATTTCCCTTGCTGACATGCTACACATACTTCATCAACACAAGTTTTATTGAATTGAATATGACATTTATTAATAACATTTTTTACTATAGTAAAAGAAGGATGGCCTAGCCTCCTATGCCACAATGTAAACACATTATTACTTAAGGTAGTGTCTCGAACGGAGGCATTATGCACCACTGAAAAATCATCCGTCAAGTTAGGCGAAAAATAGTATAGTCCATCACGAACTCGGCCCCGCATCAAAATTTCTTGTGTCTGGATATCCTTAACCACACAATAAGAGGGGTGAAATTCAAAATAAACTTTGTTATCTGCAGCAAATTTAGACATAGAAAGCAAATTCTTGCGAATGCTAGGCACACACAGAACATTTGACAGGTGTAAGACTTTCTTTTCTGTAGTAAACAATGAATTCCCAATAGATGCAATTTTAGTAGAGACGCCATTACCCATTTTAAGTGATGAGTTACCTGTATACGGATTGGAAGAATTGAGAGCAAACGTATTCTGACACACATGATAAGTAGCACCCGAGTCTGGACACCAAGTCGCACCTCCTACTGGTATTGGAACATACGAATTTGTATTGTTGGAATTCGAACCATAAGCTGTGGCATCTGAATAGTTAGATGCATGTAAGTCAGAAACCCGCGGAGGTAGCCCAACAAATTGAGAGGAGTCGTACGGAGAGGAATCAACAGGAAAAACTCGAGCTCTCGGTTTTGTGCGATATGGAATAGCATGATCACCAACTTCTCGAGACGGATGAATAGTAGCATAATAGACATTAGGTGTAGAATAATTTCGTTCATCCGAAATTTGTGTTTGAACCAGTCTATGAGGCACAGGGTTATTTCCAATTTCATGCAGCCCATGAGAACTTGATGAAACATGACCATGCGGCCCAGATTGCCCATGACCATGCGGCCCAAATTGTCCATCAAACTGAGTATTAAAATGAGCATCAGGGGGTCCACCATAATGACGCCAAGCATTATTAGAAAATCCAGCATTAAATTGAATATTGGATGGCCCACCATAATCATGTCCTGCAAATTGAAAAGATGGAAAGCCATGTGAAAGTGGTCTTACACCATGGGACCCACGTGAATCATATTTATCCACCACTGGCCAACTATTTTGGTAACCACACCCTTCTTTGGAATTTAAAATATTTTTTTGACCATAAGTTCCCCAATTTTGACCATTCAAATTTTCATTTTGTACATTCTCTCTTCCAAGATTCGCACCAACACCAGGCCAAGCTTTTGGATCATCAGAAAACTGATCATCACGCCGGTACCGGTAGAAGCAGCGTTGGGCAAAATGGCCATAGCGACTACAGATCTGACACTGTGCACGAGGACGGAAACCTCGACCCCGTCCACGGGCAGAAGAACGATCGCCACGACCAGGAGTCTCCGTCGTATCAGAGGAGGGGCGTTCGACCAGATTTGTCGCGAGGAGAACATCCTAAACAGCCCGCGCTTGACGTTGTTCGAACTCGAGCAAGGTGTCCACCACACGTTCAAGGGGAAAAGAGAACGGAGAGAGAGAAACCGACGAGACGATGGCGTCAAACTCAGGGGGTAGACTTGCCAAAAGAATGTCGGTTCGGTCATCCTCTGAAACAAAGGATTCCGAAGCCTCCAAGAGAGCACATAATCCCTGCATCTTAGCAACAAGATCAGAGATCGAGAGATTACCTTTCCGAAGAGAATGAAGTTCAAGACGTAACCGGGACTGTTTGGCGCGAGTATCTGCAGCGAATAGCTTCGTGGCCGTCGTCCATACATCCGAGACTGTCTCAACATGATGGAATGAAGAAAGACGCGAGGAGCTAATCGTGGATAGCAACCATGAGGTAATCAAACTGTTTTGTTTATTGAAAGCTAGAACTGCTGGATTGAGAAGTTGAGATCCATCGTTTGTTTGAACAAACTTGGCTGGAGCTGGTACCGATCCATCAAGAAAACCTTCTAGGCCATAACCGGTAAGAATGAGACGAACTTGCTTTTGGCATTGAAGAAACGTACTGCCGTCCAATTTGACAATCTCATGCCGAGGAAACGAAGTAACTAACCTATCACCGGAGAAGGAAGAAGCAGAAGTATCAGTGAGAGCAGGATCAGCGGTATGTGTAGACATAATGTGCACACCAGGAGCAGTCACCGAGCGACTGATACCATGAAAGAGTATGACTACTAAGCTTGAGAAATAAACTGATGATTTATTTGTGTCAAATGAATCTTACTCTTAATGAATCTTGATACACAGATTATATAGAAAACAGAATGCTAGCTCATAACAGAATGCTAGCTTATAACCAATGCTAACCTCATAACAGAGTGCTAACCACTATTTATCATACTAAACACGTGACTTATACTATAACAGTTATAATTCTTTTTCAAAAAGATATAACTTTTAACCAATGACCAAAAGATTTATTTTTTGATTAATTACACTAATTCATTTATAGTTATTGAAATACTATAAATATTTGAAAATATTCCAAAAAAATTTGAGTTTTATTTTCCATTATTTTCTTGACAACTAAATTGCGAACAAAAATAAAAATGACATTATTTTAAAATAAATATTTTTTTTATGTAAAGAAACCAACAATGGTGTTGAAGAATTCCCTTGTATTTTAACCTACTTTACCTTTGGTACACGCACTAGCTTTAAAACAAAACCCGAGACAAGACATCGTACGAACTTTAAATTGTTGGAGTATGGTTTTTTTTTTATTTTTTATGGGTTTAGATTGCTTCAGCACCAGACACGGAATCGGGAGTTGCCTTTACCAAAACCGGCTTAAGATTGAGCACATGGCACGTGACCTGCACATGGGAGTTTAAACGTACCCAAAAAAGCGTGGGAATTTAATGTTTGAGCCAACCCCTAAATCCCAATATTAAACTTGATAATGCAATGAACGATGCCAACAAGCGCAAGTTGCCCACCATTTCCTGGAATCAACCTTTCGTTTCTTTATTGAAAAAGAAATTTCTTAAATAACGAGACTTGAAATTTTAGAATTTTTCAGATTCCAATTATATATAAATTTAATTTCAGATTTTATTTTAATTTTGTAATTGTAACTCAAAGAAAAACATCTCTTAATCGATGAAGTCTTTTAACAAGATCCGATAACCGTGTAATTCATTAAACATTTATTTTATTATTATTATTAGAGTAATAAAAGTATTTAGAGTTAAATTAGATCAGATTTTGGTTTAAAAATAGTCTTTGAGACCTACAACTCTACTCAACTGTGTTTTGATAAAAGAAATTGGAAAGAAAATTTCTAATACAGCTCAAACTTAAGTTTACGAGAACTCATCTCTTAAAATGTTTAAATTAATGTTGGAATTGCTTCTGGGAAGTATTTTTTATTTATTTAATATATATGGAAACTATATTTTAATGGATAAATGATAAAAGAATAGATGTAGATATAGGGGTAGCTGTAGTTGCATGTGGCGAGTATTATTTTTTTAATGAGATACACAGAGAAATATTATAAAAAAAGTAAAACACTTGGGAACCAAGAACTCAAATCGAGGAGATAAGGATCAAAGTGCAGAATTCAACATGGATTTAAGACAACTGATAAACAAGCATTCTCTTTTTGATGTCGTGAAACCGATCAAACATAACATAAAAGTAAGACAAAACAACGTCGAAATAGTCAAATACTAGGACGGAATTAACCAATAGCATTTATTCTGGTTTCTCGCCGTCTTTGGCTACAGTATCAGAAGTCTCCGCCGCTGCCACAGCTGGAACCGGAGAACGAACCGGCTGAGGAGGTGGCGCTTCGTTGGATGGTACGGGCTTATTAGCCGTAGCATTATCGGATATGGGAGCCGTGATATCGTCGAAGGACATAAAAACGCTTTGCGATGCCCTCCTTTGATGGCGATTGGGCCTTTCGGACATTTTCTTCTTCTATTTTGACGAACGATCTAGCAGAAGAGTGAATGATTGTGGAAGTTTTCGATGGGAAGAAGAGAAAACGATATAAAGCTTTGATGTCTCTCCGTACTTTAATTACTCGATTGGTCTTATAAAGAATGAGAAGCCTTGAGATCTTAACAAAGAAAAACTAATCAGAGTATCCTATTAAAAATTATATTTGGCTGAATTTATTTGATTCATGTGATTATTTTTTAAAAAATATATATATTTAATAAATATAAAGTTATTATTTTGGCCATTTTACTTAAAAACGCTCATTTCTAATATTATTTATGAAAATGAGTCAATTTTTTTATTATTTATTGGAAATGATTGAATTCCCTAAAAAAGCATTCACGTCAGTGCGATGTCAATTGTTGTGTCAGCAAAACACTTCACTGAGGGAGCGTTTTTTCATGTCAGCACAAAGCGCTTCATTGAAGGTGTGCTTTGTGCTGACGTGAACAAAGCGATTTCCTAGGGATGCGTTTTGCCCTTTTTTTAGGGTTAGGGTTTTCTGCTTAGTTTTAGGGTTTTTGAGGAAAAAATTTAATAAAATTAGGGCTTATGATTAAATAATTAAATTAGGGTTTAAGATTTTAGGGTTAATTAATTAAATTATGTTTTAGTTTTTTAAAATAATTTTGTGTTTAGGGTTTTGGAAAAATATATTAGCAATATAAAAAATTTTTGTTTTTTTCTCACGATAGTATCTGAAAAATAATTTTGAATCAACGTTTACAAAATAGTGTCCAAAACGCTTCAAGTAGGATGCCTTTGTCAAGAAAATTATCAAAAAAGCTCCCACATTGGCGTTCTTTTCTCTGAATATCTCGAAAAATAATTTTTAGAAGACGTTTTTGAACAAATAGTGTCCAAAACGCTTCAAGCAGGATGCACAATCAGCAGGATGCACAATCAGCAAGATTACTGAAAAAAGCTCCCATGTGGACGCTCTTTTTCTACAGTAGTATATGAAAAAATAATTTTGAGAAGACGTTTTTAAACAAATAGTGTCCAAAACGCTTCAAGCAGGATGCACTGTCAGCAATATTACTGAAAAAAGCTCCCACGTGGACGCTCTTTTTCTACAGTAGTTCCTATTTGGCCTTAGACTATAAATGAGCCAAATTTCATTCTCATGTTCCATAAGTTACAGTAAGAGAAATTGAGGCTAGAGTAGAATAGAAAATGAAGATGAGTGAACGTATTAGTGTTATTATTTACTATGATAGTTAGATCCGTGGCACCGAGAACAGTGTTGTTTTTTTTATCGGAGAACACAGCGCGAATGGTTTTTAACCAAAACATAGATTTGACAGAACTTCGTAAAAGAATTAGGCATAAAATCATCGGAACGACGCCAATGAAAGTTTTGTCTATTAAGTATCAATTTTGTGCTTCGGTTAATCCCGTGAGATATAACTCATTCGACATCAAAGGTCCTTGTAGCTTGGATGCAATGGTGCAGACTCATCTTACTAGTGGATCACCCTATATTGAGTTATATATATAATTTTCATCGCCAAATAATGCATTTGCGACTTCAACATCTACTACTGTTCGAGAGGAATACACAACCCCTAGCCGACACTCTGTTAGTGGGAGGCAGAATACGAAAGCGCCCGTATTTAGTGGCAATATGAAAAATACAACCCCTGCACGATAATCGATTAGTGGATGGGAAATACACATCGGTGGGTCGATGTTCGATGCTGGAAATACGTATTGGGGAACGACATCAACTTCTAATGGTTGGCAATCTACATATGATTAGGGACGTTACGAAACGTCCACAAGAAGGGATGATGTACTCCCTAGACGTCCACCGGTGAGGGGACCTCGTTCGTTGCAGATGATGGTGGGTCGGATGATGAGTCCAATGTGGATCCACCTCGAGAGCCTAGCCCTGATGGTGCAAAAGTTGCATTATTTTTTGAACCGGAGCTATTCCAACCATACCTGAAGATGTTGAAGGGGGTCCAGATGGAGAAGAAGATCAGCGATTCAGGGCGTACTCGCCTCCAGCGCACATGCATAATGTCGATCTATCTCAAGAGGATGCGTTGGAGTTTCCAAATCTACCACACAGAAGACGTGACCGTACAAGTTCGTCATTGGATTCGGGTGAATTGGAAGTTGGTAAGGAGTTTTCTAATAAGAATAGTTTTCTTTGTACATTGAAACAACATAGCATAATGAACGGGGTTAACTACAATATGGTTAAATCCAAATCCGATAAGTATGAGGCCAAGTGTGCAGTGTAAAATGGTACATGTTCATGGAAAATCATGGCCTCGTTGAGGAAAAGGACAGGCTTATGGGAGATAAAAAAGTACAAAGGTCTACATACATGTATTATCGGTACAGTATCACTAGGTGTTTAGGGTTTTTGAATAATACTGTTACTAGGTAATGTTGCATTATTTAACGTACTTCGTTGATAGGTGTTTCACAAGATCATCCCAAGATGGATTCAGATATGTTAGCTAGTTTAATACTACCGACGGTGAAGGCGGATCCCAAGACTTCAGTGCCGGTCTTAATTACCAATATTTGTAACCAATTGAGGTACACGCCCTCTTACTGTAAGGTTTGGATAGCTAAGTAGAAGGTGTTGGAAAAGATTCATGGTCGGTGGGACGCTTCATATAATGAAGTATGGCAGTGGTGTCAGATGCTGGAGAGATATGTCCCAGGTTGCATAACAGACCTTGAAACGGCACCTACGTACTACAACAATCGATTGCTCCATGGATGCCAAGTGTTCAAGCATTTGTTTTAGAGCTTTAAGCAATGCCAAGACGCATTTCTATACTGCAAGCCATTGGTACAAACTGACGGTACCTTTATGTATAGATAGATACCCATCGGCTATTGCTAGATGTGGCGCAGGATGTCAGTGGGAGAATTCTTCCAATTACTTTTACAATAACATCGCGGGAGTCAGCTGATAACTGGGATTTCTTTCTTTCTAGGTTAAGGAGGCATGTTTGCCCTCAACCTGATATCTGTGTTATATCATATTGGGGCACTAGAATACTAGCCGCAATTGAGTGACAGAGAAGCCTATGGCATCACAAACACCATTGGTATTACCTAAGGCATGTTGTATCCAACTACTACGGGCAATATCGATCTACAAGTGAACGATGGCAAGTGACCAACATGGGTATTTAATCTCTATTAATATAATTTCATTTGTAATATTCAATTTATTCTAAATGGAATAGTGGTATGTAATTTTCGCTATCAACTTATATTGGCAAGGTATGAGATAAGTAAGGACCGTTTTCATGAGATGTTGGTGATTTTGCGTTCAGTTAACGAAGAAGGCGCAGACTACCTCTGTAACATACCTTTTGAACAGTATACACAAGCATACGATGGCGGCCTACGATATGGTCATATGACCTCAAACCTAGCTGAATTCATAAATTATGTTCTAAAAGAAACGCGTCATTTACCGATAACATCGGTTGTGTAAGAGACATATTTTTGTTTAGCAGCACTATTTCCAAAACGAGCAGCGAGTTATAAAGGTCAAATACAGGGAGGCCATGTATGGTGTGCAAAGGTATTATAAGAAATTAACAAGGCGAAGGCACGGGCCAAAACTATGCACACAGTGTATCATGATCGCGACAACCTATGGTTTCGTGTGATGAAGTTTGATAGACCGAACCAAGGTATTATTGGTGGGCAATACCGTGTACACTTGAGAAATAGGACATGCGACTGTGGGATGTTTGACGTACTTCATTATCCATGCACTCATGTAATTGCAGCTTGTCAGAATCCCCGTCTGCATCCCATGAGCTATGTCGACAAAGTGTACAAAATAGAATACATGTACAATGTGTGGAGACACGTATTCCCATCAACCCCAGATGAACGTAAGTGGCTGTCTGTATCGCTTGCTACGTTTAAGCTATTACCGGATAGAGAACTACGTCACAAACTAAAGGGTCGACCTTGCTCGACTAAAATATGTAACAATATGGATATCCGTGAAACAACCAACCAACAGAAGTTATGCGGATGGTGTAGGAACCCAGGCCATACAACTCGATCATGTCCAAATCAGAATAGCTGATAGTTGTTGTAATAAAATTATGTTGCATTATTTATATTTTATTAAAATATAAAAATATTAAAAATATTACCTTATTCAAAAGAACTTTTATTTTATTAAAAATATAAAAAGTAAATTACAATTAAAATATTATAAACAACTTTTATTTTATTAAATGAAACAATATAAAAAAGTTTGTATAAATATATTAACAAAAATCAATGTTGGTGCCGGTCAAAATCAGTGCCACATGGGGGTCATCGACAGTTACACGTTGGATTCCTCCTTGGGTCAGCTTCTGGCGGGGTCGTGGTTGCTCCGATAGGGATTATGGTTCATCCGGAAGGGGATTTGGTTGTGGGTGTTGGAAGGATGACCCACCTTGATAGAATAATGACTACGGAGGTGTTTGCATCACCCATGGCGGAGATGTTTGAATCCCATAAGATGATGGAGATTGGTTAAAAGAATAGCTCCCTGACGGTGACTCGTGCGATCCCTCATGCAACGACGGCCTATAGATTGGCAGTTGACTTAAAGTAATTGGGAACGGAGATAAATCGAGCCATGCATTCCAACCTGCCATAGGACTGGGAAAAGGAAACATATAAGGGCTACGATACATATAAGGGCTAGGATACATATAAGGGCTAGGATATGCACCTGGCATAATCTGAAAAGGCTGTGATATGAGTGTCGTTGGTTGAAGTGTTAGGCCCAATGACTGTGTGGGCACTGTTGATGGGCTCGGTGATTGTGTGGGCGTTGTTGATGGGCTCGTGTTGTCATCCATTCTTCTTGGATTTAAAGGGCCCCATCGTTCCCTTTGGACACGAATTTGACGTCGCCTCTCCTCTTTCGACAGTAAAATGGCTTGTCATGGATCTTAAACCATGGCATGTATTCCGGCATGCATGCTAACTCAGGAATAATGATCGGATCCTGAGTAGGTATATAATCATATCGATTTTCCCACATTTCGATATATGCTGACCAAAATCTCGGCCAATCCGTATGCAACTACTGTAAGTCGACTTTGTGCTCATCATCGAGCACCTCAGGTGCCACGAGAATCGGTTGTCAGAATCCAAATTGTCGCAATACTCTATCTGACTGGTGCATCTCTAGGTGGCATAGTTGACCAATGGGACTTTCACATGCCAAATGTTTGGATTTTGAAAGAATTCATCTGGAATTATTGCCCAAATTCCTAGATCCTCGAATGATGTCCATTGAAACTATATGAACATGATAAAAATATTAGTTATATACATAATACTAAATACTAAATACGAAACGACTATTTTATTATGTATATATATTTTATTTAATACTTACTTGTGCTTCCAACCGTTGGTCTAATAGAAGCCGTTATCTTCAAGAGAGGTAGGTATTCCAACATAACTCACCGAATGGCTCCACCTAATTAAATAAATTTTTAGCATACAATTATATTTTAAATCTATGTAATAATTGTAAAATCTAATATAAAATTTACCTTGTTATAAGTGGGAATGTATATGGGTGGTCTACTCGAGGACATAAAAATGGAAATCGAAACCGTGCCCATGATTACAGTAGTGATAGGCAACCTCCAATTTTGGCTTTATTTGGTCGCGTCACCCTGCACATCTACTGGTACAATGTTGCTAACATGGTAGACCCCCAACTAAATTCACCAGCTGCTCTAAAATCAACGAGTTTCAATAGCCATCTCAGATGGACGAGGTTTTGTAACAAGTCCGGCATCAAATAACCTCCAATCATCTCAAGAATGTATGCCCGAGCATATCGTATTCTTTCTAGTTCAGTTAAATCATAATCCGACTTTGGGAATGTGTCTCATAACCAGCCCATCTCAATCCGACCTCCATTAATATTATCCGGAATAGCACCTAAAAGCTCGTAGCATACGGCTCTCCAATCAGCAGATTGAGCGGACCCGGTGACTGCGTACCCATCCACCGGTAGTCCCAATTGCAACTGCACGTCTTCCAGAGTGATAGTACACTCTCCACATAGAAGATGGAAAGTGTACATGTCGACTCTCCACCTCTCTATGAACGCACTAATTAGTTTCGGGTCCAACTTACACCCCCGCCCTATCGTGGCCACGTGCCAAAAACCAGCTTCTCACACGTAATTCTCTATCAACAGCGATGAAGGACCAGGCATGTTACGAATATAGCATTGCAACACCTGATCTGCAGACTGTTATAAAAAATTATAAAATAAAAATTAATTAAAATTGTATAAATGAAAACAATATTAAATAGTATTGAAAATTAATTAAAATTGCATAAATGAAAAAAATATTAAATATTATTGAAAAATTAAAGTTATCACTTATCATTGTCATTTGATCGATGGAGATGTATTTATTATCGAAACGAATTAATTCTACGGCCATTGCTAACACGATCGAATATTTTTAATTAAAAAAAACTAATTCAAAAAAATTTTAAACAAAGCTTTTTTGCAAAAATTAAAGAGAGCTTTGAGAAAATTTGAGAGAAATTTGAGAGGATGACTTTTGTGTGAAAAAATGAAAGGGGGCCTTTTATAATTTTTTTTTTACCGTTGGAGCCCAAATAGTAAAAAAAATAGTCGTTGGTGGTTAAAAAAAGGGCAAAACACGTCCCTGGGGAGCGTTTTGTCCACGTTAGCACAAAGCGCGTCCTCAAGGAAGCACTTTATGCTGACGTGGACAAAATGCTTCCCCAAGGACGCATTTTACTGACACAGCACCTGACATCGAGTTGACGTGGATGTGTTTTCAGGGAATTCGGCCCTTTCCGGTAAGTAATCAAAAAGTTAGCCCATTTCCGTAAATAAATTTGGAAATGGACGTTTATAGGTAAAATGGCCTACTATGTTAAAAGAAAAATTATTCAAAGGCACTAGTTAAAAAACTCAAAAAAAAAAAAAAAGAGAGTAAAATAGTGCTTAAAAATATTTTAAAAAATAAAATAAATTAAAACAGATAGGTATCATTTATTGAACCTTACTTGTGGAATCAAAAATTCTATTAACCTTAGATAGAATAGTAACTTATTAACTTTAGATAGAATAGTAACTCATTATAAAAACAATTGATTTTTAATTAAGAAAATTATATTATTAGATAATTTTTAAAGAGTTTTACAGTATAATTATCCATACAACTACTTGTACAAATACAATTATAAATAATATATTTTGAGTAATTATAACTAAAATGAAATTAATATAAAACAACATATCTAAATAAGACTCACATATGATAGACTTAAACCTAAAATAAATCTAAGAGAGAACTCACATATTATAATTACATATAATGAGACTCGATTTTGATATTTAAAACCCTCAAAATCTCATTATTACAATTCTTTCATGGAAAAGTATTTAATCCCTTTGTGGTTTATGAAAACCACTAACCGTCTAATGTTTGGTTATTAAATGAATTTCAAATAAAAGTTCAATTTTATTATTTATCAGTTAATTATTATTTTATTTTGTTGTTATCTTTAAATTTTATATTAGATTATTTTAATTAAAAATAATAAAAATTAATTAGTTATAAAATTAATTATTAAATTATAAATAATATTATATTATGAAAATTGCATGTACCATTATAATTGCAATTGCAATTGCAATGGATTCATTTGCATAACTATAACAAAATTAATCATTATGAAGTATGATTAAATTGATAATCAAAATATATTTAGATTTATAGGACAATAAATTCATATAGAGTCAACAAATTCATATAAAGTCCATATATCATGAGGTATAAATTAGAATAAGTATAAATTGAGAACTCACTCATGATTTACACAGAGTGAGACTCGAATTTGGGATTTTAAAATTCTTAGTGCCTTAACATTGTCAAAGAGAGGCTAATTCTATCAGAAAAAGTTTGTAAAGTGTTGTTTGCCAGGAGTTGGTGGACCCCTTAATGGGTCAGTATTATCTTCAGCAAGGGTTTAGTTTCTTGACTCTAATAAGAGTTTGAGTGCCCAAAGAGGCAATAGGTTCACAAAGTGGGATGAACCATAAAGTCACATTGTCACCTATTAAAGAAACCTCATTATTTGTTCTTGGTGGAATTTGAACATGTGGCCTATAATATATATGACACTTATGGATAACTACACCACCACTTGGGCTAGCAATAATAATTATATTTTATTTTCGTCATCTCTTTTACCTTCCATTTATTGTTTAATGATTTTAATTCAAATATTAAATATTTAATAATTTAATATGTTAATTTTGAGATCTTTATTACTTTTATATTTTAATTAATTTTTCATTAAACTTCTTGACAATGATAACTAATTAATTTTACATAAAATGATTTAATGAATTTATTTCTAGGTTAATATATAATAGAATTCATATAAATTTAAAATATTTATTCTTAAATAAAGTCAAATATAATTTTTTATGAATTAATTTAAATATATTTAATTTTATAGCACTTTAATATGTAAATAAATTTTTATTATTTTGTAATTAAAAATAAAGAGATGAATAAACTAAATAGAAAATAAATAGATCAATAATAACAAGAGTACAATTGCCTTACTTAAAATTTTGTTGAGGTAGTTCATGAGGAGTGACAAGGAGCAATGTCCATTGGTGTGGGCACTATTCAACCTCTTAACTTGCCATATGTGATGTTGGAAAATTTTGGTAACAAAAACCCTAGGCTATGATCTTTGTTGATACTTTGGACGTGTACAAGCTCATATATGATATCCAAATCATTTATAACAACATATCTTGAAGATTAGTTTGGATTGGATACAATGAAATTGACTTCCTATTTTAAAGAGATTGGATCAAATCGGGAAAACTTGGAAGCATATCCTGAAGATTCAAGACTTATCCTAGATTTATTGAAGATATTCTTAGAGCTAATTATCATGTTTTTTAGTGGGAAGATTTGTTATAATCGATCTAGTATGTTAGCAAGTTTGGATTCCTTATAAATTGAAGAGACTTATATAGGTGATGTACTAATTTGAGAGCACTTATTTTGTTCATTGAAGAATGTTTCTTTGGAGTGCATTGGGTGTAAAATCAATTGTGTTACTTTGTTTTTTTTTCTTAAGTTTTCAGGGGGAAAACTTAGAGGGAAGTGATCTCGACCTTAGGTGCAAAAGTGATATTCTAAGCTTGTGATTGTTAAAGCTTGCAATCATTGTTTGTGGGTGATATTAAGGTATTGGATTATCTATTTGGGTAAGGTCTCATAGACATAGAGAAATCGAACTGCGTAAACATATCACTTTGTTCTTCATTAGTGCTTGAAGTAGTTGGCATTACTCTTAGCAGTTTTTCTGGCATTATTCAATTTTGCTTGAAAATATCATTCCTAGAAGAAGTTGATCGATCAAGTAATGAAAATTCTCCCATGAATCTAGACGACACATAATAAAAGAATAATGGTTTCCTAAAAAACCCTACTATTAAGAAATATTCAGTTAGTTTAGAAGAAGTTATTGTTAAGATTCATAACCTAATTAACAATCCTCCTATTCTTGAGCATTCACCTATTTTTAGTGTAAAAGCTCGTTTTCAGTGAAATCGAATAGTGGTGTAACACCCCACACCTGTCCTGGACGTTATGGCCGAATCTGGCGATGTCACATGATAGTGCTTTAGAAAATGTAACTGCGTTAAAACCATTTTTAGGTATATTAGGCTATCGTCAAAACGTGTTGTTTATTTATTCACTATCCATTTTCATAACTTTATAAGTTCCAGAAGCTTTTAGATGATTTGCAAAGTCGTACGTATTTTAATAAAACCTTTGTTTATTTTGAAACCTCGTGTCTTATCCTACTACTAGCAGTTTATAAAATAATGAACCCAAATTTTAAACAAAAGTCCGAAAGGCCTTATTACATAAAATTTTTTCCAAATATAACCAAATCAAAATTCAGATATAAACCATAAGTAAGTATCCAGAACCGTGGTCACCGCCGAGTCCTCCGCTACTGCCGATCCGCTCTCTTTGGGGATTACCAAGCAGATTAAGCGAGAAAAGGGTGAGTTTTAGCAAACTCAGTGTGTACTCCCCACAGAAAACATACACACAGTAATATTAGATAACATACATAATTTCACAGTTCGGGTCTAAGCCCATTACAGAAACGGTGTGGACCTTAGCCCACTCGATCTGAGAATCGAGACATATTTGTGGTCTTAGCCCATTTCGCATGTAATATGCGTAAAATAGAGTCCTACCCATCAGCCTCTACAGACCAACTCCGTCCAACCCTACACACCATGTGGGGATTAAATCAACCCACCCAGCCCTACACATCGTGTTGTACCGAATGCGGTACATAATTAGAAATTTGCAGTTGAGCTGCCAGATAACAGGCTTAAGAGCCTTTCAAATACTTCCTCCAATCATAATCAACCCACCCCGATGCAATGCAACATACAAGAATGATATGCTATTATGCAATTAAAACTCACATATTCAGATCAGTATTCATGCATAGTATAGAAATCAGACAGATAGATCATTCATTTAGGGGTCTAAGTATTGCTTACCGACCCTACGGTAGGTCCATAGTTGACTTGGGTGACCCGTGCAACCTAACAGAGTTTTTCATAAAAATAGGCTCACACGTCCATGTGGCCCGCCTGTATGGGCCCATACGACCGTATGACCCACACGACCCAAATTGGCCTTAGTCGTGTGGATCACATGGCTTGACCTAAAATCCCACACGCCCGTGTAGTTCACCCGTGTGGGCCACACGCACGGCCCAATTGGTCGAGCTCGTGTGTCTCACAAGGCTTTACCTAGCCATCACACGGCACCGTGTCACTCGCGCACGACCTGGCTCATCGATCAAATAGCCATGTGGTGACTAACAGTCTTGTACACGGCGACTACACGCCCGTGTGGCGTCGACAATAAGGTTTTCAGCTTTCGCTGAAACTTCGCTTCTGTGTTTTCGGGTACACACCTGATATCGAATTGACATTAAAGCAACAACGAGAGCTCCAGAACCTAAAAATCCATAATCCAAACCCGATTTCAGTGATACCAACAAAATCTTAACAAAACCTATAACAGGGCATTCAGTCTTTACCAATAAAACCTTACCCTCGAGCAAGAACAAGAATTTTGCGCACTTCAAAACGTTTACAACCAACCTTCAGCCCTTTGATTAATCCCTAACATCAACGAAACCCTTCATTAACACTTGACCACAACAAGTTAAGGTTTACAAAACTAAACTTACCGAATATGTGAAGTCCACGATGTACAAGAGAATCGAAAAGTAGAGAATCAAAAGAGGGAAAAGATGAATGGAGAACAAAATTTCGGCAAAAGGAATTAGGAAAGGAGGAAGATAGTGCTGAATTTTGCTATTGTTGGGGAGAGGAAAACTGAATTATTTTTTTTTTGAGAAGAGAAAGAATGATGAGCAAGGGAATTTGGGAGAAGAAGATTTGACAATTGCAAAAGAGGAAAAAGAACTAGAAAGAAGGAGAAGAATGAAGCATTTGGTTTGGCAAAACAAGAGAAACTCTTCAAAAAGAATTCGGCACCCCCTATAAATACCCAAAGCCGAACCCCTAAATTCCCAATTGGCTCCACTTCATCCACATCCCATCTTCTAATTTTTCTCCATGATAAGCTCTCCTATCCTCTTCCTATATTTTCTCTTCTGATCACACTCCTTAGAGTCCATCTTCACGCCACTTTTAACCTTCTAAAAGACCAAAATTAAACTCCTAAAAATACTAAGCTAGGATTTGAACCAAGGACCCATTAACACATAATTAACTCCTGACTAAATATTAAGCACACATTCACATAGAAGTCGTAAAAAGAAGTTTTGGGATTTTTGGGGTGTTACAGCTATTGTTGGGAGAGGAAAACTGAATAGATTTTCTGATTTTCCCCCTATCATCTCCCAAAATCTCTCCTTACTATCAGATTTTTAATCCAACACAAACTCTTTGGACGATACAGAGAAAAATAATACTCATGTCGCAACTCGAACACAAAACCTTTTTCATCCTAACACTCCTCCTAACCACCAGACCAGTAGGCCCATTCTGACATGTTCTTACAAATAAATACTTATAAGCCTACTAACCAAAGTTTGGGCTTTATTCATAAAAAATACCAAAATTTACCCAAGTTGAGACTTGAACTTGAGACCTCCCACACACACTGTAACATCCCGAATTTGGGCCTAGTAGATTTGGGCCTATTGGGTTGTAATGCCCCAAAAATCTTGAAACTTTTAATTTCTGTGCATGGGAGTTAATATGCATGTGTAGCATTTAGAATAATAATATTAAGGTATTATCGGGATTATTTGAAGCCTTAGAGTTAGGGAGACCATAGGAAAAATTTATGTTCTTACTTAGTAGACCCTAGTCTCAGACATGAGACCTCATAAGTAGATTAAGAGAAAAGAGGACACAAAAATGGGCTCAGGTTTGGGTTGAGGCCCTAATTAAGTTTTCTGTCTGGGCACTATAGGGTTAAAAGGGTAGCATCTGTGTTTAAAACACCAAAGTGGGCTAGTGGCCCAATATTAAGTAACGCTGCAAGGGAGCTAGAGGGTGGCGTCACTAGCAGTTGAAAGAGGCCCAAGTTTGGCCGCAAGAAGCCCATGTCTTTGGGCCAATTTCAGTACTTAAAAGAGCAAGGAGGAATGGATGGCATTAAGGCTTATTTTTAGGAGGGATTTAATGATAATATTGTGCTGATAATAGAAGAAAGAGGTGGTGTTGTCTAGGAGTCTTTTGAAGGTGTGAAGAGATTTAGATAAAGGAGAAAAGTTAGGAGCTATCTGCTGAGAGCAGAGTTGGCCGAAATTCCATCACCTAGACGAGTAAGGAAATCAGTTTCTAATTGCCATAGGGGGTCCCGAATTTTCCCTTTTTATTTGCTTAATTCTTAGTTATCAGGAAGGGCACTTTCAGTTTTTATTAGGTAAGTGCCAAAATCTTTATAAATAAGGGGGGATAGCTCATCAATTTAGGCATTTGAACCCTACTCTTTTCTTCATTCTTTGGGCTGAAAATCTGAAGGCCATCTTAGTTGTTTTTCTTTTCTCATCTTTTTTCTTCTAAAAGCCGAAAATCATCACCTCCTTACCCTTTTCTTTTTCTTTGAAACCTCCTTCTAGCCGAATCATTTGATCCCCATTGTTATTCTTCTCCCATTCACTAAAATTTGAAACTACGTTTCTTGTTTGTTCTTGCAGCCGAAATCTCTAAGCCTTTCCTTGATTTCTTTTTACTTTCTTTCTAAGCCAAAGCTAAAACACTTTACTCAAACCTTCTAAAAGCCGAAAGTGCATCAGTTCATCTTTTTCAGGATTTTCATAAAAGCCAAAATCCCTAAATCTCATCTCCTATGTTTGCCGAATTCTCTCTGAGGTGTCTGCTTGTGCGAATCTTGAAGAAAACTCAGGGTAAGTGTCGATTCGTGAGATTTTAGTCTTTTTTGACTTTTTAGAGACTCTAGCCGAATGGCTATATGGAAGCTAATCTCATGTTTTTCTCTTATTTGTCGCATTCCGAGATTTGAAGGGGATTCAATCACTTAGATTTCTAAGCCAGAGTTCAGTAGCACTCGAATCGTGTTACTTTTGGGAATTCAAGGTAAGGAGATCTGTTAATTTTAAGCGTGTAGATTCGGGTATACACTAACCCTTGGCCGAATATAGGGAAGGCCTTATCTTTGTGTTCTTTGGCTTTTGAGCAAAGTTGTAGACAAAGGGCAGTAGATCTAATTAGCGAGGGTACCGACGTAGAGGGTAGTCCTACGTATTTATCAGGTGTGTAACACTTCCACACCATTTAGATTGCCTATTATAATATGGTTATAAATCATTAAATTCTGTTAAATGCCGAAATCTCGACATAATGGCTGAAACCCGAAGAGGGTAAAGGTGAATCACCAGGTTAGTGAATTCTGTTATTCATAAAGGAATGTTTCTGTTGAGATGATATGTTTTATGTGTATGCCGATTTCTGTGATTGCACGGGGTTGAAAGATTGATGAAAGGGGAAGTGTTCTGTTGTAGTGGCTTTTGCCATGATATGTTGTAGTGGCTTTTGCCATGATCTATTGTAGTGGCTTTTGCCATGATCTGTTGTAGTGGCTTTTGCCATGACCTGTTGTAGTGGCTTTTTTCCATGATTTGACGATGAGCAGCTAGCTGCAGCATGGCTGCCATCGATGGTGTGTAGCGGTGTGGGTTGATTGTAGAAATCCCCAATGGTGTGATTGGCAGGTAAGGGTGGTGTGCAGCAGATGGAAACCTAAGATTGGGTTGGACTTTGCATAATTACTGATATATTATACTTTGTTATCTGTTCTGTGGGGCTAAGGCCCAATCTGATGGTGCGTGAGGGTTGCACACTGAGTCTCGCGACTCACCCTATTATTTAACATCTTTCAGGTAGCACTTAGTGCATCGGACTGGGCTGGAGAGGAGCGCAAGGTGGCCAAGCGAGAGAATATTTTGATTCAGCAAAAGACTTTCCTTAGTTTATTTATTTTTATTATTTTTAATTAGTGGGTTCTAAATTTCATTGCAACAAGGCCACGGGCCACTAGCTTTATATTTTTTTCGGTTTTATTTTGGGCTTTTATTATTATTAGACATTTAGATTTTACATCTTAATTAAGCTAAGGCATCATATAAAATGCATATCTTTTATAAACTATCAAATCGTTAAGTTTTCCTGAATACATGTTTAAACTTGAAAAATGTTTTCCAAAAATGCGACATGTTTTACTAAATCTTTTTAGTGACATGCCATATCCGGTCGTGGTGTTTGGGCCGGGTTTGGGGTGTTACAAATTGGTATCAAAGCCCTATTCAAAACTCAACTTTGGGGTTTTGGGCTCAAAACATTTTCTAAAGATGGGTTTTGAAACATGCATTTTTATAAATGATACAGGTCTGTTAGCTCGGCATGGCACCTGCGTCTCATGCCAAGTCCGCCAGGTAAGTATTCCGAACCATTGTGTGACATATACATGTGGGCTTGATGGGCTTTATGGGACGTAGATTATTTTAATTAGAATTTGATGAACTTTAGGCTTAGCTTAAACAAATCTTTACCCTTCATAAAACTTAATTTCCCTAATTAAACATGTCTGTGAGCAAGTCACAGGGTTAAGGTGTGGAAACAAGCATACGCATGTCTAGGATTGGATCCAGGAAGAGCTTGGTATTGAAGCAGTCCTAGTGACTCACCTCCTCTTTTACTAGAATCCTACAGTGCGTAGTATTTGTTCGCTTTAGCTATAGGGACTTGTTGACAGGCTAAAATTTATAACTAAAACCCTAAAGGGACCAGTACCCTATTTTTGTAAAATTACTTATATGACCCAATTTTTTTAAAATTATCCCAAGAACCCTAGGTTGAGGAAATTTATCGAGATACCCTTAATTTTGTAAAATTACCAAAATACCCTTAGATTGCAAAATTACCAAAATACCCTCGGATTGCAAAATTACCAAAATACCTATCTTGAAAAATCACCAAGACACCTTATTTTAAAAATTACGAAAATACCCCCGTAGGTAAAAATTATGAAAATACCCCTGGGTAGTGAAATGACGTAAATACCCCTATGTGATGAATGTAAGTTCGTGGATGCTGTTTGTATGACTGAATGTGAACTCTTGAGCTAGGAAGGACTGATTTGAGAACTGAACTGGTAGATAGAATCTGAAATCGAAAGAACCACTATCAAACTACTATTTCATAAAATTGTTCGTGGATAATCAGTGGAAAGAGTTAATAATTCATAAAATTTTCTTAAATCAGATAAAGGCGATATTAGCATGATGAGTACAAGGGGTCGAAGACGTCCGCCACGTAGTCGTGGTAGGGGCAGGATGACTGTGTCCAAACCAGTAGGGTCTGGCCACGGGTCAGGAGATGAGATGCCGGATCTGCCAGCTATAGAGGGAGAATTTTAGGACCAAACGGGTGGAGACGATGCAGTGTCTCAAGCAATGCTGCGGGTCCTTCAAAGAGTGGCTGGAGTAGGCACGGGTTCAGGAGCTCGGAAGTCTATGTCTGAACGACTCTGAGTCAATGGAGTGGAGATGTTTAGGGGAGTTTCTGGCGTAGCCCCTAACACAGCTGAGTATTGGTTAGAGGCAACTGAGCGCATAATGGATGACCTTGACTTCACTGTGGAGGAGAAGTTGAAGGGGGTCGTGCCTCTTCTTCGAGACGAGGCCTACTAGTGGTGGCTCACGGTGAAGGAGGGTACTTTCGCAGATCGTATTGATTGGGACTTCTTTAAGGAGTCGTTTTAAGGAAAGTACATCGGGGACAACTATGTGGATGTGTAGAGGAAGGCATTCCTGAACTTGGTACTGGGAAGTAAGTCCGTGTCTGAATACGAGGCAGAGTTTCTATGGTTGAACCGTTACGCTCGAGGGATTATGGCGACTGGCTATGAGAGTTGCGTACAGTTCGAGGATGGACTAAGGGATAAGCTGAGGGTATTAGTAGCACCGCAGAGGGAAAGGGACTTTGCGATTTTGGTTGAGAAAGCTAAGATATCTGAGGAGGTTAAGCAGACTGAGAAACAGAATAAGGATAAGGATAGGAATAGGAATAAGAGGAATTTTGGGCCGTCAGAATCATCCAAAAATTTTCAGAAAAGGCCTAGGTCTGATGGGCTAGCTCGTGCTCTGACGGGTCAGAATCGATCATGTCCTTCGTGTGGGAAGGAGCATTATGGGGAGTGTAGATGGAGAACTGGTGGATGCTTTAGGTGTGGATCCACGGAGCATATGATTAAGGACTGTCCACAGGTGGAGCAGGCACAACCTGCGAGACGAGGTTTTGATCAGGTTAGGAGAGGTGGTCAGCCTGTACCAAGGGGTCATGGACAAGCCAGGGGCGATATTGGTAATGAATGCGATCGTGGAGCATCAGGTAGAGGTGCAGGTTATACTGAGGCAAGACAACCAGCTTTGGTCTATGCAGCTCATCGCCAAGGGGACGAAGACGCTCCAAATGCGAATAATGGTGCGTACCCTACTGTAGTTTATTGAGTGTTTATTTTAGAATTGGAGTGCGCAGCGAAAGTGTAGTGGTGAGACTTGGGTAGTACAATTGATAGTTAGTTGAAAATTTCGAGGACGAAATTTCTTTAAGGAGGGTAGATCTGTAATATCTTGAATTTGGGCCTATTGGGTTGTAACGCCCCAAAAATCTCGAAACTTTTAATTTCTGTGCATAGGATTTAATATGTATGTGTAGCACTTAGAATAATAATATTAAGGTATTATCGGGATTATTTGAAGCCTTAGAGTTAGGGGAGACCATAGGAAAAATTTATGTTCTTACTTAGTGGACCCTAGTCTCAGGCGTGAGGCCTCTTAAGCAGATTAAGAGAAAAGAGGACACAAAAATGGGCTCAGTTTGGGTTGAGGCCTTAATTAAGTTTTCTGTCTGGGCACTATAGGGTTAAAAGGGTAGCATCTATGTTTAAAACACCAAAGTGGGCTGGTGGCCCAATATTAAGTGACGTTGCAAGGGAGCTAGAGGGTGGCGTCACTAGCAGTTGAAAGAGGCCCAAGTTTGGCCGTAAGGAGCCTATGTCTTTGGGCCAATTTCGGCACTTAAAAGAGTAAGGAGGAATGGACGGCATTAAGGCTTATTTTTAGGAGGGATTTAATGATAATATTGTGCTGATAATCGAAGAAAGAGGTGGTGTTATCTAGGAGTCTTTTGAAGGTGTGAAGAGATTTAGATAAAGGAGAAAAGTTAGGAGCTATCTGCTGAGAGCAAAGTTGGCCGAAATTCCATCACCTAGACGAGTAAGGAAATCAGTTTCTAATTGCCATAGGGGGTGCCGAATTTTCCCTTTTTTTTTTCTTAATTCTTAGTTATCAGGAAGGGCACTTTTGATTTTTGTGAGGTAAGTGCCAAAATTTCTATAAATAAGGGGGGATAGCTCAGCAATTCCGGCATTTGAACCCTACTCTTTTCTTCATTCTTTGTGCCAAAAATCTAAGGCCATCTTAGTTGTTTTTCTTTTCTCATCTTTTCTCTTCCAAAAGCCGAAAATCACCGCCTCCCTCACTCTTTTCTTTTTCTTTGAAACCTCCTTCTAGCCGAATCTTTTGATCCCTATTGTTATTCTTCTCCCATTCACTAAAAGTCGAAACTATGTTCTTGTTTGTTCTTGTAGCCGAAATCTCTAAGCCTTTCCTTGATTTCTTTTTACTTTCTTTCTAAGCCAAAGCCGAAACACGTTACTCAGACCTTCTAAAATCTGAAAGCACATCAGTTCATCTTTTTCGGGATTTTCATAAAAACTGAAATCCCTAGATCTCATCTCCTGTGTTTTCTGAATTCTCTCTAAGGTGTCTGCTTGTGCCGAATCTTGAAGAAAACTCAGGGTAAGTGTCGATTCGTGAGATTTCAGTCTTTTCCAGATTTTTAGAGACTCTAGCCGAATGGCTATATGGAGCTAATCTCGTGTTTTTCTCTTATTTGTGGCATTCCGGGATTTGAAGGGGATTCAATCGCTTAGATTTCTAAGCCAGAGTTCAGTAGCACTTGAATCGTGTTACTTTCGGGAATTCAAGGTAAGGAGATCTGTTAATTTTAAGTGTGTAGATTCGGGTATACACTAACCCTTGGCCGAATATAGGGAAGGCCTTATCTTTGTGTTCTTCTGACTTTTGAGCAAAGTTGTAGACAAAGGGCAGTAGATCTGATTAGCAAGGGTATCGACGTAGAGGGTAGTCCTACGTATTTATCAGGTGTGTAACACTTCCACACCATTTAGATTATCTGTTATAATATGGTTATAAATCTGTTAAATTTTGTTAAATGTCGAAATCCGGCATAACGGCTGAAACTCGAAAAAGGTAAAGGCGAATCACCAGGTTAGTGAATTCTATCATTCATAAATGAATGTTTCTGTTGAGATGATATGTTTTATGTGTACGCCGATTTCTGTGATTGCACGGGTTGGGAGATTGATGAAAGGGAAGTGTTACATTATAGTGGCTTTTGCCATGATGCATTGTAGTGGCTTTTGCCATGATCGGTTGTAGTGGCTTTTGCCATGATCTTTAACCATGATCTGTTGTAGTGGCTTTTGCCATGATCTGTTGTAGTGGCTTTTGCCATGATCTTTTTGATGATCGATGAAGCTGCAGATGACTACCATCGATGGTGTGTAGCGGTGTGGGTTGATTGTAGAAATCCCCAATGGTGTGATTGGCGGTAAAGGTGGTGTGTAGCGGATGGAAACCTAGGATTGGGTTGGCTTTGCATAATTCACGATATATTATACTTTGTTATCATTACGTGGGGCTAAGGTCCAATCGATGGTGCACGAGGTTGCACACCGAGTCTATAACTCACCCTATTATTTAACATCTTTCGGTAGCACTTAGTGCATCGGACCTGGCTAGAGAGGAGCGCAAGGTGGCCAAGCGAGAGAATATTTTGATTCAGCAAAAGGCTTTCCTTAGTTTATTTATTTTTATTATTTTTAATTAGTGGGTTCTAAATTTCATTGTAACAAGGCCACGGGCCACTAGCTTTATATTTTTTTCGGTTTTATTTTGGGCTTTTATTATTATTAGACATTTAGATTTTACATCTTAATTAAACTAAGGCATCATATAAAATCTATATCTTTTATAAACTATCAAATCGTTAAGTTTTCCGAAATACATGTTTAAACTTGACAAATGTTTTCCAAAAATGCGACATATTTTACTAAATCTTTTTAGTGACATGCCAGATCCAGTCGCGGTGTTTGGGCCGGGTTTGGGGTGTTACACACACCCAGGATAAATAACCACTAAAGCAGATACACAATTGTGTCTCAAATTTACAAAAGCCGAAATTAATGAAAAACTGGGGCTTTATAACTCTGCCCCCTAAAAGAAAATTTCATCCTCAAAATTTTATCTGATCAGAAGAGGTGAGGATACTGCTGCTACATCGAATCCTCTGGCTCCCAAGTGGCTTCCTCAATGCTATGATTTCGGCACAGGACCTTCACTAAGGGATAGACTTTCTTCGAAGCACTTTAATGTCACGATCCAGGATCTAGATCGGCTCCTCCTCAAACGTCAGATCTGGTCAGACCTCAATATCCTTCATCGAAACAACGTACGTGGGATCAGAGCGGTAGCGTCTCAACATTGAGACGTGGAACACATCATGAATGTGATACAACTCTGGAGGAAGCTCCAACTGATATGCAACTAGCCCCACTCACTTCAGAATGAGGTACAACCCAATAAATCGAGGGCTCAGCTTACCCTTGCGACCGAACCTTAATACATTTTTCCATGGCGAGACTTTAAGAAAGAATAAGTCCCTCACAGAATACTTAATATCCTTTCTCTTCAATTCGGCATAGGACTTCTACCTATCATATGCCACTTTAAGTTAATCCAGAATCAATTGGACCTTATCTTGAGTCTCAGAAACCAATTTCGGACCCAGAACATGTCACCACCCAACTTAGTCTAACATAAGGGAGTGCGACACTTTCGGCCATACAGGGCCTCGTACGGTGCCATCTGGATGCTAGACTGATAGCTATTGTTATATGCAAACTCTGCCAACGGCAAGTAATCCTCCCAACTACCTCTGAAATCTATAATGCAGCTCCTCAACATATCCTCCAGTCCTTGAATCACCCTCTCCGACTGACCATTTGTCTGAGGATGGAAAGCAGTACTGAAGTCCAACCTTAAACCCAAAGGTTTGTGAAATTTCTTCTAGAATCAAGACGTAAAGCGAGGATCCCTATTAGAATGATCGAGACAGAAACCCCATGCAGTCTCACTATTTCAGATACATAGAGCTTAGCTAACTTCTGGAGAGAAAAGTCTGTCCTGACCAGAACGAAGTGAGCAGGCTTGGTCAATCGATCCACGATGACCCAGACAGAATCCTTTTTAGTGGGTGTTAGAGGTAACCCACTAACGAAGTTCATCGTTACTCGTTCCCATTTCCACATCGGTATCTTTACCGGCTGCAGCAACCCCGAAGGCAACTAATGCTCAGCCTTAACCTGCTGACAAGTTAGACAGCGTGCAACGAAGTTCGTAACCTCACACTTCAACCCCAGCCACCAATAGAACTCTCGCAGGTCTCGGTACATCTTATTCCTTCCGGGATGCATAGCATAGGGGCTACTATGCGCTTCACTCAAAATTGATTGTCTCAAATCCTCATCATTTGGTACACAGATTTGACCGTGAAAACATAGTACCCCATCACCTTTAATCCTAAAATCAGTGGTATCCCCATCCTTAACTTGATAGAACCGCACCTCAAGCGATTTATCCTCCATCTGTTTACCTCTAATCTAATCAATCCACATGGACTTAACTTGGAGTTTCGCTAACAGACTCCCATCGTCGAATAAGTTGAGTCGAGCAAACATCGCTCTCAGATTGGTCATAGCCCTACGGCTCAAGGCATCTACCACCACATTAGCCTTACCAAGGTGATACTCAATGGTGCAATCATAATCCTTAAGCAGTTCAACCCATCTACGTTGCCTAAGGTTTAACTCCTTTTGAGTGAAGAGATACTTGAGGCTTTTGTGATCAGTGTAGATAGTACACTTCTCACCATACAGATGGTGCCTCCAAATTTTTAGAGTGAAGACAACAGCAACTAGTTCCAAACCATGCGTTAGATAGTTAGCCTCATGCGTCTTGAGCTGACGTGATGCATAAGCTACCACCTTACCGTCCTACATCAGTATGCAACCAAGACCTACATGCGATGAATCACTGTATACCACGAGGTTTCTACCAGGCCCCGGCTATATCAGAATAGGAGCCTGTGTCAGAATAGATTTGAGCTTCTCAAAGCTTTCTTGTTTCTTATCAGTCCAGACAAAAGAAACTCCCTTAGGCAGAAGATTGGCCAATGGTCCTGTGATTAAAGAGAACCCTTTCACGAAGCGTCGATAGTAACTCGCCAGCCTAGAAAGCTGCGGATGTCAAACACATTCTTTGGCTATTTCCACTCCAACACAACCTCAATTTTACGATGATCAACATGAATCCCCTCCGTAGAAACTACATGCCCTAAAAAGGTTACTTCTCAGAGCTAGAATTCACACTTACTGAACTTCACATACAACTGTTGCTCACGAAGCATTTGTAATACCACCTAGAGATGCTCATCGTGCTCATCCTCAGTCTTCGAATACACCAGAATGTCGTCAATAAAGACTACCACGAACCAATCTAGATAGGGCTGGAACACTCGGTTCATCAGATCCATAAAAGTTGCTGGTGCATTCGTTAGTCCAAAACTCGTAATGGCCGTATCGAGTCCTAAATGCTGTCTTATGCACATCGGTCTCCTTAAACTTCAGTTGATGGTATCTAGATCGCAGATCGATCTTGGAGAACATTGAAGCCCCTCTGAACTGGTCAAATAAATCATCTATTCTCGATAGTGGGTACTTGTTCTTAATGGTCAGTTTACTCAATTAGTGGTAGTCGATACACATACGAATGGATCCATCCTTCTTTTTCAAAAACAGCACAAGTTCTCCCTATAGAGACGTACTAGGGCAGATGAACCCACGATCCAGTAACTCTTGAATTTGAGCCTTAAGATCGACAAGCTCCTTCGGTTCCATTCTATAAGGGGCGATGGGCATTGGAGTTGTACCAAGAAAGATCTCAATCCCAAACTCTACTTCTCAGCTTGGAGGCAGACCCAGTAATTCCTCAGGAAAAACATCCGAAAAGTCCCTTACTGTTTTGATGTCCTTAATCGAAGAGTTCTCAGAATTCGAAACACTAATGTAGGCCAATGATAAACCGTAAAAGTAACATATTTTAATCCCGCATTTAGCATACTTTTGGATGATTTATTCCTTGATTTGTGTAAAAAGTTGCTCTTAATCCTTTTTTTCATGTTTTATACTCAGGAAAGCACCTAGGGACGAAAAGAACAAGAAATGGGCTTAAAACGGGCCAATTTGGGCCAAAGTGGAAATCAACACAGACTGGACTCCAAGCCACACGATCGTCCCTCGTCAATGAACTAGAACACAACCTAACCACGATTTACATGGTTGTGCCTCAATAAATAAAATCGAAACACGGCCTGAAGTCAATTTACACGGGCGTGTGCCACGGCCGTGGGCCTGTCATGGAAAAGAGGAATTTCACTTGGAAAAGGATACTTAGGGAGAAAGAAATTCATTCCAAGAGCCTATATAAAGACCCTAAGTGTAACCTGAAAGGGGGCGGTCAGTTAGGCAGTCAACTAGGCCAAGAAGTCGAGCTAGAAGGCCAGATTCGTGGGAATCACTGAAGATAGCCAGTTGATCCATCTCAAGAAGTCAAATTCCACTTAAGACGGGGATCTCTTCTTCAATTCCTTCAGGGGGTTTTAGGGATTTCTTATGTTTTGTTTTATCTTTTCTCTTAAGATGTTTTATTTTATTGTGATGAACTAAACCCTTCAGATACCTGAAGGGGATGAAACCTAGATGAATCTTGTTATTATTTTCTGAACTATATGATAAATACTTAGTTTGTTCTTAATTATGTGTGCTTAATTCTTGTGTTAATATTTTTGGGATATTGATTCAAGTTGAATGTGCTTAGATGGTGGAGCAAAAGTCCCTACTTAAGAGTAGATCTAGCATAATTAAGCGGAGTTGATCGCGCGCCTAGAGATAGGGTGACGAGATTTTACCGGATTAGGGTGAAACCTAATATGGGAGTCCATAGATCGAGTTAATGAGATTCTAAGGGTTTTAATTAGAAAGAGATTTCAATTAATCAACCTAGGGTTAGACGTTATTCGCCTTGAGAGAGGGTTTAATATAAATTAATGAGTCTTACGGATCAAGCTAAGTGAATAAATTGTCTGGTTCAGTGTTAGATAACAAGTGAAGTCTAGGTGGATTCCTTCTAGGGTATTGTCGTAATCAACTGAGTTTTTCTAAAAGATATTTCTTCAAATGTTTCTTTTTGTTTTTGCGTCTTAGTTTAGTAATTAGTTAGTTTTTAGTTTAACCAATCAATCACTTTATATTTAGGCTAAATAATAGAAAGAAAGTGAGTATTAGTACTTTTAATTCCCTTGGGTTTGACAATCCGGTCTTGCCTAAACTATACTACTATTCAATAGGTGCACTTGCCTTAAGTCGTTGTCAGAGTTAGTTTCCAGGTTCGATCATTCTCTTTATAAATTTTAAAACTCGACAATTCAGACAATCAAGTTTTTTGGCGCCGTTGCAGAGGAATTAAAATATTAAGAAAACTCTATTTTTATTACTTTAATCATTTTTTTATTTTTCGTAATTTATTTTATTTTATTATTTTCGCTAATTTTATTTCTTTCTTTGCATTGCAGGTACCTCTAGTTTATGATTAGAAGGAACCTAACAGGACCTCTAATATACGATAGTGATATCGAAGCTAAAGCTCGTAGGAATTGTAGAGAAATCAGGCGAGCCTTAAATTACCAATAAGATGAATCCAATCCTACTGAAGGGATGGATGAAAATAATCCACCATGAGATGTGGCAGATGCTCCGCGTACTATGTATGATTATGCTAAACCTAATTTAATAGGAGCAGAATCTAGTATTGTTAGGCTTGTAATAGTTGCTAATTTTTTAGAGTTCTTTGATACCTTCAAAATAAATGGCATTTTTGACGATGCCATACGGCTTCGATTATTTCCCTTTTCATTAAGGAATAAAGCTAAACAATGGTTAAACTTGCTACCACGAGGGTCAATAACCACATGGGATCAAATGACCGATAAATTTTTATTAAAATATTTCCCACAGGCCAAAACGGCCAAATTACAGAATGATATTTCTTCTTTTGTGCAGATGGATTTAGAGACATTATATGATGCATGAGAGAGATACAAGGATTTCTTGAGGAGATGTCCACACCACGGATTACCTTTGTGGCTACAGGTCCAAACTTTTTACAATGGTGTAAATCCCTCAACGAGACAACTAATAGATTCAGCCGTCGGTGGAACTCTGAATAACAAAACTCCTGAAGCAGTCTATGAATTCATTGAAGAGATGTCACTAAACAACTATCAGTGGCAAGTTACAAGGACAAAACCAACAAAATCAGCCAGAGTTTTCAACCTCGACGCAGTAACCATGCTATCAACACAGGTAGAGATTATGAATAAAAAGCTTGATAGTTTGTGTTCTTTGTAGGTATATCCAGTAATGCAATGCGACGCAAGTGGAACTGTGACGAATCCTAAGTACCCACCCTACCAACCAGGCACAGAAAGTGAACAGATGAACTAGATAGGTAATAATTTTAGATCAAATAATAATCCTTATAGTAATACCTATAATCCAAGTTGGAGAGTATGAATTGATTATAGGAAACTAAACGACGCCACTAGAAAATATCACTTTCCTTTGCCATTCATTGATCAAATGTTAGAAAGGTTATCTGACATATGTATTATTGCTTCTTAGATGGACTCTCCAACTATTTTCAAATCCCAATAGCACCTGAAGATCAACAGAAGACAATATTCACATGCCTATACGGTATGTTTGCCTATCGCAGAATGCCTTTTGGATTATGTAATGCCCCTGCTACTTTTCAGCGTTGCATGTTGGCAATCTTTGACGAACTCGTGGAAGACATCATGGAGGTATTTATGGATGATTTTTCAGTATTCGATAATTCTTTCCATCTTTGCCTTAAAAATTTAAAATGAGTTCTGATGAGATGTGAAGAAACAAACCTTGTTCTAAATTAGGAAAAATGTCACTTTATGGTACAAGTGGGAATTGTATTGGGACATAAAATTTCTAGTAAAAGAATCGAGGTAGATAAAGCAAAAGTCGAAACCATAGAAAAATTACCTCCTCTTAGCTCAGTTAAGGCTATTAGAAGTTTTTAAGGACATGCAGGATTTTTCAGAAGATTCAATAAGGATTTTTCTAAAATAGCTAAGCCTCTGACGAAATTGCTAGAAAAAGATACACCTTTCAACTTTGATGAAGAATGTTTAGAAGCATTTAATATCCTTAAAGAGAAATTAATAAACGCCCCAATTATAATTACCCCTAGTTGGAATCTTCCATTTGAACTAATGTGTGATGCGAGTGACTTTGCAGTAGGTGTAGTTCTAGGGCAACGAAGAGACAAGCACTTTCGGCCAATTTATTACGCCAACAAAACATTGATGGCCGCGTAAGAAAATTATACCACCACTGAAAAAGAATTACTAGATGTGGTCTTTGCATTTGATAAATTTAGACAGTATTTATTATTATTTAAAGTTTCGTTTACACTAACCACTCTGCTCTTCGCTATCTTTTAACTAAACCCGATGCACAACCTTGACTCATAAGATGGATTTTACTTTTACAGGAATTCGATCTAGAAATTCAGGATAAGAAAGGAGCTTAGAATCTTACAGCGGACCACTTGTCTAGACTTGAGAATCCACACGCAGAAAAACGAGAAGAGATAGAGATAAATAACTCATTCCCTATAGAATAGCTATTCTCCATAAGCAACTATGAGGTACCTTGGTTTGCAGATATTGCGAAATTTTTAGCTGCTAACATCATATCGAAAAAGTTAACACATCATTAAAAGAAGCGATTCTTTTCTGATGTGAAGAACTATTTTTGGGAGGATCCCTTTCTTTTCTTTATATGTGTAGACCAGGTAATTCGGAGATGCTTTACAAAGGTAGAGGCAAGAAAAATCTTAGAACACTACCACTCTGGACCCTAAGGAGGGCGCTATAGTGGTGTCAAAACAACACATAAAATACTCGAATCATGTTTCTATTGGCCCACTCTATTTAAAGATGCCAACAGGTATGTCGCTTCGTGTGATAGATGCCAAAGAACAGGTAATTTTTCTAAATGTGATGAAATGCCTCAAACATACATGTTATCATATGAAATATTCTACGTATGGGGTATTGATTTTATGGGTCCCTTCCCTAGTTTATTTGGAAATAGATACATCTTAGTGGCAGTTGATTACATGTCAAAATAGATAGAAGCTAAAGCTTTACCTACGAATGATGCTCGAGTAGTAGTAAAGTTCCTCAAGAAACTATTCTCTCAATTTGGAACACCTAGAGCTATTATTAGTGACAGGGGTACTCATTTTTGCAATGCTCAATTTGACAAAATCTTAAAAAAAATGGAGTACACCACCGGATAGCTATCCCATATCACCCTCAAACCAGTGGGCAAGCAAAAGTAGCAAACTGAGAACTTAAGCACATCCTAAAAAAATGGTTGAATCAAATAGAAAAGATTGGGCAGGAAAAGTAGATGATGCCTTATAGGCCTATAGAACGGTGTTTAAAACCCCCTAGGGACATCCCCATACAAACTTGTCTACGGGAAAAGTTGTCATTTGCCATTTGAGTTAGAACACAAAGCTTTTTGGGCTATAAAATTCTTAAATTTTGATCTTAAAACTGCAGGAGAGAAAAGAAGAATGCAGATAAATGAGCTAGATGAATGGTTAGTTGATGCTTACGAGAACTCAAAACTTTACAAGGAAGCCACAAAGCGACGCCATGATGCTCATCTAAAGAAATCAAGAAAATTCGAAGTAGGAAACTTAGTCTTGCTATACAACTCAAAGCTTAAACTGTTTCCTAGGAAACTGAAATCAAGGTGGTCAGGGCCATTTATAATCAAAACAATTTTTCCTATGGAATAATCGAGGTAACTCATCCCACTAAAGGCACATTCAAGGTAAATGGTCACCGACTCAAAATATATAATGGTGAAGATGTTACAAATATGAGAGACGAGCTTCAGCTTCGTGAGCCTTCTTTTAGAACCGAAAATAGGGTAAGTCTAGCTTAAGACTTTAAACAAGCGCTTCTCGGGAAATAACCCGAGCACTGACTTTCACTAACATTATACTTTTTATTTTAGCATCTAACTCCATACTAATCAGTCCAATGAAGCACAAGTTTTTTGACCACACGACCTTGCACACGGGTGTGCCCATAACCATGTGGAACACACGAGACAAAACACGGGCATTTCTAGTAGTCGTACACAACGAAAGGTAAATTTTTATCGACATGGGCCAGCCACGGACGTGCCTCGTGACTGTGCAAAGATACAAACTTCCTAAACACGGGCAAAACATGGTCGTGCCGCATGATTGTGTGAACATACTGACTTATCGACAAGGGCAAGATACGTCCATTCTAAATGACCGTGTGAGGAAGAACACGGGCATGCCCATTTACCCACGGCCGTGCCAATAACCCTGAATGCACCCAAAATTTAAAATCACGAAAAGCACGTGCTGTTTAAAAATCCACACGGGCATGGCAACTGCCCGTGCCCCTCCCATTATTTAAACAAATTTAACCGCTCATCCTCCACACATCAACCCTAATCAGATTTTTCAGCCTCCTTTCTCTCAAATCTAGCCACACCCGCATCCTCAACCTCCCTAAAACTCCTTCCCTTGCCTTTCTCTAAAATCCATACAAAACCACACACACGCCCTCGCCACCGCCGTGCTGAAGCAACCCACGCCCTCGCCACAGCCGTGCACCTGCAAAAAACTCACAGCACCACCGTGCTCAGCCCGTGTCCAGCCTACTAAAACCACCCCAACCCTGGTTCCCTCCATTACTTAATTCTCTTAACTGATTATTTGCTTAAGTTCATAATATTTTATTTTGCTTTGTTGATATTAGGTATTTATGTTCTTTTAAAAATTACAATTTTAGAACTTCTTTCAATTTTTAATGATAGCTAGTTTCTTCTTTAACTCTAGTATTATTTACTCTATTTTGCAAATACATTGTTATAGTGAACATTTTGTTTTAGATACTCATTAAATAGAATTGGCTGCTCTTAGTTAGAGTAGTGTATTTTAAATATCTCGGGTCTAGATGAAAGTAATTGATTTGATATAAACATTATTTGAATATTTAATATGTTCAAGAACGATGTCATCATCACGAGGCAAACGCACTAGGGTCGCCTCTACTAAGAAAAGAAAGGGATCCGACTCTTCCTCAGCTAGTGCCTCTTCCAAAATACGACACTGTTTCCTTCAATTCACTCAAGAAGCCCAGGAAGAACACTACAAGGCATTCCGGGAAAGACCTCTAGGCACCGGTAGGTGGATTGATTGGAACGCCGTAGAATAAGTCGGGTTGGCGATTGATATCCAAGCACTTCTCTCGACTGAGCTGTGGGAAGCAATTTTTCTCCATCATCGAGCCCATATACTTGGAACTTACTCTAGAGTTTAGCGCCACTTTTACCCTGAAATAGTGATGCGCAACACGACGATCCGGGCACGATTCAATTCCATTTAGGAGGAACGGTCAGACGATTGAGCGTACCATAATTTGGGGCGGCACTCGGACTTTACACCGATGACTTCATAGAAGAAAATGATCTTTCTGACTTAGACTGCAAATTTCACCGCACCCCTGCTCGCTGCTGGCATGACTTAGCTTCCAACAAAGGCGACTATGACCCCAGTCACTCCAAGGCGACAGCCCTAGTCGCCCCTCTGAGGTACAACCACGCCATTCTAGCTTAAACTATTACAGACAGACACAAGAGCACTGGCGTGTTTAACACACAAGATGTCTACTACCTCTGGTGCATGTCGAACGAGCACGTATTCTATCTTGCATACTTCATCGCCCGCGCAATTCAGCACCAAACAGAGCAACATAGGAGGGGGATTCTTTCAATGGAGCCATACATCACACAGTTGGCTCGACACTTTGGGCTCCTCAACACCGAGACTCAGATCTCCTCATTGACACTAATCAGCCAGATGGTACCTCAGGGCATCCAGACAATGCTACACATGAGGATGATTAAATATTGTCATGGAACCGACCTCCCTCAATACCGACTAGCCATTGACGAGGAGGTGCCCAAAACATCACTGATGATGTCCCACCAGCCCCGAGCCAGCAGCCATCCCATGCAACAGCTTTAATGGGAGATATCTCTGCACGCCTCACCCAATTCGAAAGCGATTGTACCCAAAGTAGCCATCGACACCGCTCGACACTTTGATGGGATCGAGGCCACCCTTCAGTAGATATGCCATTACTTTTATATCTCATCACCGATACCTCCACAGGATCTGGCAGATGATGAGGACCTCTGAGTCCTCTTTATTTATCTAATTTTTCTTTGCTTTATTTTAAGTTTTATTTCTTTTTCTTTTCCTATTTTAATTTTTATTTATCTTAATTTGAATATTCTCTCTATACATTGAAAACTTTTAATTATCATTGGTTATCTAACCTTTGAGTATACCTAACACATATTTATTTACACCTCCGAGATGTCTAACTGATGAATTCGCAGTTTCAATTGCACACTCCATATAAACGAACCAATCACTAGGAGTTATTCACTACTACATAAGTCATCCTTTACCACGTTCCAACTCAAGGAATTCATCCAAAAAAAATTCAGGAAGTGTCATTCTCTCCTTCTTTTTGATTTAAGTATCACATGATTATTTATCTATCTTTGTACATTGAGGGCAATGTACATCTTAAGTGTGTGTGGGGGGGGTAAAAGTGCCTAACTTTTTATACTATTCTCAAAACCCTAAATTTTATCTAATTTTTAAGTATTTTTCTCATATTACTAATTAGGGTGAAATTTCTGATGATTTATGATTTTTATTAATATGTTTTGGAGTAAGTCATTGATAATTGTGCATTGATGATTAAATTTAAAGAATACTAGAGAATCAAGCATGATAAGTCTATTTTCCAAAATTAAAAATATTCTTTTAGGTTGTTGAATTGAATTTGAATATTACTTGGAAGTTTGAAATTTACAGGGATTGTTGTCAAACACCCATAATTTTTGTGAGATTTGAGCCTTATAAAGAATATATTCTTTTTCATGCTCACTTTATTGATTATGAGTGTTTTAACACTAAATTGTTATTCTAGAACTTGCCTCGATTATACATGTCAAGACCACATTATTGATTTGATATACTGAGATGATAAAGGCACCTAGGTTTTAACCCACTCAATCCACTAAAAGCCTACCTACATAATTAACCCCTAGTGAACCCTATTGATCCTAACAACCCTTTTATTGATTCACCCACTAATATTAACCAAAAACCCTTTGTATTTGTTATCACCATTCTTTTTGACTACCCTTCTAGCGACAATTGATTTGACCAGTTGCCTAATTAGTTTATTTCAGTTGATAAATTTCTCTCTTTATTATGTATTCATTTTAGTTTGTTCTTAAAAAAAATGAAAAAAAAATCAAAGTATATTCAATATTAGTAATATAAAAAGTGAGCTTATACATTTAAATTTCAATTATCGAAGAAAAAGCTCGTATTATTAGTTTCAAAGTTTCAATTGATGTAATCATTTATTTTCTAGTTCATTATTTTTAGTTAGGTGATTTGTCAATTCAATCTCAATTCTAACCCTTCTAATTTAGCCTTTATCCACACCTTTAACCCAAGCCCCGTTACAACCCTGTTAAAGACCTTTTGATTTGTGTATCATCTCATATTACAGTGGTGGAGATTTGATTTCCAGGCAAGCTATAGGATTAACTTTTTAGGTTCGACTTATGAGTGCTTTGAGTGAATCTTTAGTGAGGATGTCAATCCTTGTAGGTTTTGAACCAGAGGTAATAATTTAGATAAGAGGAGACACCTATGTTTTTATGCTACAAAATATATGACTTAGAATTGTTTGATTCTTCAGGAGTCATTGAGTTAAATTATCAATGTATGAATTATCTATGAATTATGATGAGGCATTGTTAATGAGAATTATGAATTGTGGAAAGTTCATTTTAATTGTAAGTTGAGAATTTTGCTTGAGGACAAGCAAAAGCTTAAGTGTAGGGGTATTTGATAAACCGTAAAAGTAACATATTTTTATCCCACATTTAGCATACTTTTGGATGATTTATTCCTTGATTTGTGTAAAAGGTGCTCTTAATCCTTTCTTTTATGTTTTACACTCAGGAAAGCAGTTAGGGACGAAAAGAATGAGAAACGGGCTTAAAATGAGCCAATTTGGACCAAAGTGGAAATCAACACGGCCTGGACTTCAAGCCACACGACCGTGCCTCGTCAATGAATTAGAACACGGCCTAACCATGATTTACACGGTCGTGCCTCAATCAACAGAATCGAAACACGGCCTAAAGTTGATTTACACGAGCATGTGCCATGGCTATGGCCCTGTCGTGGAAAAGAGGAATTTCACTTGGAAAAGGATACTTAGGGAGAAAGAACGCATTCTAAGAGCCTATATAAAGACCCTAAGTGTAACTTGAAAGGGGGCAATCAGTTAGGCAGTTAGCTAGGCCAAGCAACCGAGCCAGAAGGCTAGATTCGTGGGAATCACTTGAAGATAGCCAGTTGATCCATCTCAAGAAGCCGAAATTCTACTTAAGACGGGGGTCTCTCCTTCAATTCCTTCAGGGGGTTTTAGGGATTTCTTATGTTTTTTTTATCTTTTCTCTTAAGATGCTTTATTTTATTTTTATGAACTAAACCCTTCAGATACTTGAAGGGGATGAAATCTAGATGAATCTTGTTATTATTTATTGAACTATATGATAAATACTTAGTTTGTTCTTAATTATGTGTGCTTAATTCTTGTGTTAATATTTTTGGGATATTGATTCAAGTTGAATGTGCTTAGGTGGTGGAGCAAAAGTCCCCGCTTAAGAGTAGATCTAGCATAATTAAGTGGAGTTGATCGCGCGCCTAGAGATAGGGTGACAAGATTTTACCGGATTAGGGTGAAACCTAATATGGGAGTCCATAGATCGATTTAATGCGATTCTATGGGTTTTAATTAGAAAGAGATTTCAATTAATCAACCTAGGGTTAGATGTTATTCGCCTCGAGAGAGGATTTAATATAAATTAGGGAGTCTTACGGATCAAGCTAAGTGAATAAATCGTCTAGTTCAGTGTTAGATAACAAGTGAAGTCTAGGTGGATTCCTTCTAGGGTATCATCGTAATCAACTGAGTTTTTCTAAAAGATATTTCTTCAATTTGTTCTTTTTGTCTTTGCGTCTTAGTTTAGTAATTAGTTAGTTTTTAGTTTAATCAATCAACCACTTCATATTTAGGCTAAATAATAGAAAGAAAGTGAGTATTAGTACTTTTAATTCCCTTAGGTTCGACAAATCGGTCTTGCCTAAACTATACTCCAGTTCGATAGGTGCACTTACCTTAAGTCGTTGTCAGAGTTAGTTTCCAAGTTTGATCATTCTCTTTATAAATTTTAAAACTCGATAATTCAGACGATCAGCCAAGAATGCCTCACATCCTTTCCGTACCAACTTTTTTGCCACCAATGCAGAAATCACATTCATCAGGTAGTTTCGACGTTCCCCAATCACCACTACCTCGTCTTCCTCCTCTGTTCTCAACACAACCCTTTTTGTTGCGTAGTCCAGAATTACTCAGTGCTTGACCAACCAGTCCATTCCTAGAATCAAATCGAACTCAAATGGCAGCTCCATCAGATTAGCCAAAAATATTGTCCCCTAAACCTCTAACGGGACGTCTCTATATAATTTAATAACCCGGATAGATTGCCCCAACGGACTTATAATAGTTACCTCACTCGAATTACTCTCAACCGGAATCCTTAAATTTTCAGACACAGAGCTAGCTACGTAAGAGTGTGTAGAGCCTATGTCTATCAATGCAGTGTAGGGTACATTAAAAATTAAGAACGTACCCGTAATGATGTCTGGAGCATCACCATCCTCTCGGCGATGTGTAGCATAAACTAGTGCAGGATGCGTCGCCTCAGTCAGTCTCGCACCTCTGCCCGATGCTCTCTATCCTCAGCCCATGCCATTACCACCCCTGGCCTATCCTTAGCCCCTAGGTGGCTGCTAAGCTACTCTCAGTGGCTGCACAATACCAGTACCTGCTGCTTGCATCTAATCAGTCCTTAATGGACAATCCTGGATATAGTACTCAGTCGACCTACATCCCAAACATCCTCTAACCGTCCTCCAACACTCACCCGGATGGCTTCTACCACAATGCCCACAAAGCGCCACCCTAGTAGGTGCAACAGAGGCCCAACTCTCATGGGCCCATCAGACCTGACCTTTTTCTTAGGCCTTATCACAGAATTCAAGGGCTCTGATTCCCTCTTGTTCTTTCCTTTCTCGTGGTTTTGGCGCTCAGCGCGCTTAACCTCCTTGGTAATTTTTGCCTTTTCCACTAAAGTAGAAAAATCACGCTCCCTCTGTGGATCTATCAGAACCCATAAGCTGTCCCTGAGTCCCTCCTTAAACTGGACACAACACTCATGCTCAGTCGCCACTATACCTCGAGCATAACTGCATAGTCTCAGGAACTCGGCCATATACTCAACCACTGAACGGTCCCCTTGTGTGAGATTAAGAAACTCACGCCTCCTAGCATCGATGTAGCTGACTCCCACATAATTACTCTAGAAAGCCATCTTAGAGTAGTCCCACGTCAAACGGTCGGGCTGAGTGCCCTCCTTAACAGTAAGCCACCATTGATATGCTTCATCGCGAAGTAGAGAGAACCCCTTAAGCTTCTGCTCAATAGTAAAGTCTAAATCATCCATGATTCTTTCTGTGGCCTCCATCCAGTACTCGGCCATGCTTAGGGCAACTCTAGTGACACCTTTGAATAATTCAGCCCCATTGGACCGAAGTCATTCCGTAACTGACCCACAGCCCCCAGATTCGATGTTGGGCCCAGCGACCCTCTCTAAAATTTGTAACATGGCTCAGAATAGTGTGTCATCCCCAGCCTCACGATTGTGAGACCCAGTCTCTATAGCAGGTGAGATTGGTGCCTCACTCGTATCCAGATTGGACAGATTCTCAAATCTGAAGGAC
This sequence comes from Gossypium rotundifolium, assembly GCA_025506655.1. Taxonomy (NCBI): domain Eukaryota; kingdom Viridiplantae; phylum Streptophyta; class Magnoliopsida; order Malvales; family Malvaceae; genus Gossypium; species Gossypium rotundifolium. The sequence goes on along the minus strand of CP106725.1, from coordinate 132,779,628 downwards.
CCAGCTCGAGCCCCCTACGGCCTCTACCACGGCCTCTAGTACCCCGTCCGCTGATACCTCATGCGCTCATCATAAATTTAGAGTTTATCTGTATTAATAGTTTTATGCATTAGTTTACGTTTCGATATTTATTAACAAATGTTTTACGCAAAATAGTATCAGAAGTTCAGAGTTCGTTATTGCAAATCGTAGTTTTACTACGATTTTCAATTTCATTACAGTTTTTAGTTTACACTACTTAAAGTGTTTTCAGTACAGTATACTACCTAAGTCTGTTTCAAGCATGCAAGTAGTAGTTCATACAAATTTAAACAAAGATCAGAACACTTACGGGATCGGCGCCGGAGACTCAGTGTACCATATACCCAGTCTAAAATATTTTAAATCCTTTAAAATTATTTCGAAAAACTATTTTAAAAACCCAAACCACAGTCGAGCTTTGCAACCTGGCTCTAATACCACTAAATATAACACCGCAAACTTGACCTGGATGTTATGGCCGAATTTGGTAATGTCACATAATAGTGCTTTAAAAAATGTAACTGCGTTAAAACCATTTTTAGGTATCCTAGGCTATCGTCAAAACGTGTCGTTTATTTTTTCACTATCCACTTTCAAAAGTTTATACATTGCGAAAGCTTTTAAAATGATTTGCAAAGTCGTACGTATTTTAATAAAACCTTTGTTTATTTTGAAACCTCGCGTCTTATCCTACTGCTAGCAGTTTATAAAATAATAAACCCAAATTTTAAACAAAAGTCTGAAAGGCCTTATTACATAAAATTTTCTCAAATATAACCAAATCATAATTTAGAAATAAACCATAAGTAAGTATCCAGAATCGTGGTCACCGCTGATTCCTTAGCTGCACTGATCTGCCTACTACTAGGGATTACCTGAACAGATTAAACAGAAAAAGGGTGAGTTTTACAAACTCAGTGTGTATTCCCCACAGAAAACATAATCAGACATATTTCAGGGCCTTAGCCCATTTCAGATAGAATATGTAGAAAACAGAGTCCTTCCTACCAGCCTCTACACACCAACTCCGTCCAACCCTACACACCATGTAGGGAAAAAATCAACCCACCCAGCCTTACACACACAGTTTAAATCAATCACGGTACATAATCGTAAATTTACAATTGAGTCATCGGATAACGAGCTTAAGAGCCTTTCAGATACTTCCTCCAATCATAATCAACCCACCCCAATGCAATGTAACATATAAGAATGACATGCTATTATGCAATTAAAACTCACATATTCAGATCAGTATACATGCGTAGTACAAAAATCAGACAGACAGATCGTTCATTTAGGGGTCTAAGTATTTCTTACTGACCCTACGGTCGGTCCACAGTTGACTTGGACGACCCGTGCAACGTTATAGAGTTTTTCATAGAAATGGGCTTACACGCCCATGTGGCCCGCCCGTGCGGGCCCACACGGCCCAAATTGGCCTTGGCTGTGTGGATCACACAGCCTGGCCCAGAATCCCACGTGCCCATGTGGTTCACTCACGTGTGGCCCACACGACCCAATTAGTCAAGCTAGTGTGTCGCACACGCCTTGCCCAGCCATCATACAGCCGTGTCACCCGCGCACGGCCTGGCTTGTTGATCACACGGTCGTGTGGTGACTAACAGTCTTACACACAGCCTATGACACGGGTGACCACACGCCTGTGTGGCATCGATAGTAAGGTTTTCAACTTTCATTGAAACCTTATTTTCTTTGTTTTTGGGTACACACCTGATATCGAATCGAACCTAAAGTAACCTAATCCAAACCCGATTTTAGTGATACCAACAAAATCTTAACAAAACCTATAACGAGGCATTCAATATTTACAAATAAAACCTTACCCTTGAGCAAGAACAGGAATTTCCCGCACTTCAAAATGTCTACGACCAAACTTTAGCCCTTCGATTAATCCCTAACATTAATGAAACCCTTCATTAACACTTGACCACAACAAGTTAAGGTTTACAAAACTAAACTTACCAAATACGTGAAATCCACGTTGCACAAGAGAATCGAAAAGTAGAGAAACAGAAGAGGGAAAAGATGAATGGAGAATAAAATTTTGGCAAAAAGAATTGGGAAATGAGGAAAATAGGGTCAAATTTTGCTATCGTAACACCCAAACCCGGTCCAAACGTTATGGCCGAATCCAGCGTGTCACATTGAAGTGTTTTTGTGAAAACCTCGTTTTCATTGAAAACTTTTCTTAAATAATTTTGATTAAAAACCCAGATTATAGTTGTCTTCCAAAATGATATGTATTTGGAAATCTATCTTTTTAATTATAAGTTAACGAGAATTAAAAATAAAACTTTTGACCAACGGAAGCTTAATTTTGAATAAAAACCATTGTTTCTAAAAAACTTGATATAAATTCAATAGAAAGTAAAGCAATCAATGTAACGATAAGCAGAGGGAGGCCTTATTACAATTTGAACTTAAAATAATCCAAATACTTAAAACTATAATGAAATTCAGGAAAAATGAAAATATCTTGTTAGCTAGCCACCTCTGAGCTCCTCCATTCGTCGAACCGACTACTGAGGATTTCTTAAGAAAAAGATAAGAGGGAGTGAGTTTCGAAACTCAGTATGAACAACCCTCAGCAAACAAATAGCATACAAGCAATTAGTTGGGCCAAAGCCCTTGCCATAATATCATCATCTTAAACATATCACATATGAAATGCAATAAAAAACCCTCCCCAATAATCCATCCGCCACACAACATTTCCCTTCCAACCTTATACACCTGTGGGGATTTCTAAATCGACCCACCTATCCACTACACAACAATGGTAGCCCGATTACAGAACTACCTATCGTTGCAACAAAACTGCTAGTCATATATTGGGTTTTAAAAGCCAACGGTGGATCCACAGTCGTCAAGTAACTATGCGACCCTCAAATTCTTCCTCCATACCATAATTGCCACCCACATGCAACCTAGGTAGTATATCATATGAATGCAGCATGTCATACCATAAATCCTAAGTTTAACTCATAGGGGTATTTTAGTCATTTTCTCCCTTAAGCATTTCGATCATTTTTAAGTATTATGGATTTAGTACTTACGTGGGTCCTTTAACAAGTCCCCGTTGGCCAAAGTGAACAGATACTATGCACCAAGTAGGATTCTAGAGAAGAGGAGGTGGGTCATTGAGACCACTTAAGTACCAAGCTCTTCCTAGATCCAATCCTAGACATGCATATACCCATTACCACACTTCAACCTTATGACTTGTCCACGGTTGCAATTATGTGTTTAAGTTTTCTGTATGTTTTGGTAGTTATCAAATACTAGGCCCAAACCCATATACAAAGCCCACTAAGCCCACCTCGCTCATATGGCCCATCGGCCCAAATCACATTCATGTGGCCTATGAGGCCCAACCTCTTTCATATGGCCCATTAGGTCCAAATCAATTCCAGGTCATGTAACCTGCATGACTAATTCAATCTATACAGACAAATCAACAATTCTACATATCTTAACCCTAGGTCCCAACGGCCCATTTAGCCACTTTCGACTTTTCAGCTTTTCGTCTCTTGGCGTTGTCGATATCGTGTGTGTGTAGTGTTTGTACACACTTGGTAATAACGTGTGCTGCAATCCCCTTAATTAACGATCAATTAACGTGTGCGACAAGCCTTAATAGTTTTCCCTTGACCACTAATGTAACACCCCAAACCAGACCTAAACTTTATGGACGGATCTAGCATGTCACAATGAAAGGTAGTTGAAAAGATAAGCGTTCGTTGGTAATGTTATATCTCTTTTGAAAACTTTGAGTTTCGTTGTTTGTTGTAAAAACCCAATTTACTTAATGTCCATTTTTTTTAAAGTTGTTATTATTTTGAAAAACTATTTTTGTTGTGAAAATAGAACTTGAATAGTTGCAGAAATGTGATATTTGGAAAACAGTTATTAGCTTTTTGGAAAACCCAGTATTCAGACATCTAACAATTTAAAAATAGTCGAATTGAAAGTTAAAAGAAAAATAAAATCTAGAGGCCTTATTACAAAATATTAACCCAAAATAAATAATCTTAAAATAAAGTAAAACTGAATTTACTAAAGTTCGTGAGGAATAACTCCAATGTATGGCCACCACCGAGTCCTCAACGGCTCCAAATCCACTAACGCTGGCGATTACCTGCAAGGGGAAGGAAAAAGGGGTGAGTTACGAGAACTTATTGTATAATCCCCTAAATGGCCACTAACTAGGCTTGAGCCCATTCGGAATCAATTTGGGCCTATGCCCTATAATCATGATAATACAAAAAATAGGATGCAATCCAACCCATACCAACTAATCACACCCCCGTACCAACCAATCGTCACCTGTGGGGATCAAGTCAACCCACCTCGCCAATAACACCAATATTGCAAACAAGTTGCTAATCACAGTATTTGTGGCTGAGCCACTAGAGTAATAGTATATATGTGGCATCGCCACCAGAACAGTATGTGGTAAAGCCACCAGGCTACACGTCTCTTCAGTTATCAAACCCAACCCATGCAACATGGTATAAATGCAGTATAACAATCATATGAAAAAAAATGTAACCAGAATCATATACAGAATATTCAACTCTAATCGAGGGTATAACGGACATTTTCACCCCCTTTAGGGGTATTTTGGTAATTTTGCAACCCAGGGGTATTTTGGTAATTTACCTTCAAGGGTATTTCAGTAATTTTGCAACCCAGGGGTATTTCATTAATTTTGCAACCTAGGGGTATTTCGATAATTTACCTCTAAGGGTATTTTGGTAATTTTGCAACCCAGGGGTATTTCGATAATTTAGTCATTTAATGACCTTTTCGAAGGCCTACTGTCGCCTCGAGTGACTTGGGACCCTTTTTGGGTCTCTACGGTGCAATTGGGCCAAAAATCCATTTTAAGTCCAACCGGGCCCACACGCTCGTGTGGCCCATTTAGCATAATTTCGGTCTCATTTTGCAGACTTCGCAGTCGCATAAACCATTCAGAAATTATCTATCAATTTAGCTCATATGGGCTCGTTAGCCCATTGGGCCCATTTAGCTCGTTTCGATTCGATCAGGCCCGTTATAGCCTCAGTTTCGCAAGAGTGCTCGCGACACTCTCTATGACTTATCGCCATTATTTGTGTCTCGGTTTACCACTACGAGCACTCGCACACTCGAATGGTCACGATTGCCGATTTTCCAACTTTTCGACTTTCGGCTGATTCATAAAACATCACGTAAAATCATCAAGATGGGTGTGAGATTACATACGTGTTTATGGGTTTGCAGTACTCGGTACTTTCCAGAACACCTGAGATCATAATTGGCTAACAGTTAGTCTTAATCCACAATACTCCTATAATTGAGATTGATAAAACAATCCACCATACTTACGAACCACGATGGCAACTCCTTGCTATGCTAAAACGCTTGGTTACTCCCTTCGATTACAAAGTTGGGTCCCTAATAAAAATCATAAGTCAGCAATGTTGCTCCAAGTCCACAAAGACAAGGCTATTCGGCCTTAAGAAACTCAACAAGATAAGGGAAACTTCCACCCCTAATCGGCCATGCTCCCAACTTACCAACAATTCGAAAAGATCACGAAGCAATTTGCACCAAGAAGCACCTTAGAGGATTCGACCCTTACCACAACAAGAGGGATTCCAAATAGAAGCAAATGAGCAGATTCGGCCTTGAAAAAAGGGTGAGAGTTTGGTTTTAGTAGAGAAAAAGAGAGAAAAGAAGAAAAAGGAATAAAGAGAAAAGGACTATTACCTTGTGATCACAGAAGAACCGAATAAACAAGGTAGATTTGGCAGACAAAAGAACCCCCAAGCTTTAGGCTACTAAGTGTTTAGCTATTAATAAAAGAAAAAGAGGAACATATTCAAATAGGATAAAAAGGAAGATTCGGTTTATGGAGAAAAGAGTAGAAAAGAAATGGAGAAGATGAGAGGGAGAAAAGAAATTTGATAAGTAGGAAAATGCAACAAAGTGACCCGAAATGCTTAAGGAAGCAAATACCTAAAATGCAAAAATGCAAAGAAAACACTAGAGAATTTTGGCACAACCTTAACCAAACAGAATGTGCACCCAAAATGACCAATCTTTTTGACCAAAATTCCCCCATCCACTTCCCTATATTTGACCACTACCACCTCTTACCCCAATCCCTTGATTCTCTCCTTATTTTCCTCCCCACTTTGCTCTCCACCTCCCATTCAAACCGTTTGACCAAGTTTCCAACTACCATGGCAGAGTTTGATTCCAACTCTGCTTCTTCCTCTTCCAAAGCACAAAATAAAAGCCATCCATTGCAGTTGGTAAGATTCGAACTCCCTTCCTCTAGGTTACCCTTGTGGCACCACACCACCTTGCCATTAGCCCATTTGTGTTAACAAAATACACCCAATTAAACTTAAGTCCTGCTTCCACTAGCTCACCCCCCTAAAGAGCCAAAAACTAAAATTTTCCCAGGGCTTAGACTCGAACCCGAGCCTCCATAGGACCCCCAAACACACCCAAATAACAAGCTAAACAGGCTCAACACATGCAATAGTGCAAAAATGCCAGACCCCTAATTTTAGGATGTTACAACTAATGGCGAATTTTTTTTTCTAAATCTGCATTAATCTTTCATCATTAAAACCAAAATAGTAGGGGACCGTATCCATCACGAATCACCCTCGTAAAATAAATATCCATTCGGCCAACTACCTAAGATCAAGGAAATACTTACCTAAACCCGAAATGTGAAGAGTAACTCGACATAAATCTGAAGCACAGAGATTCAATACTAATTCCCTACCCAAAATCGATTAGGAGAAGTGAGGGGAAATAGTAATTGGTATTATCAATATTAATCGAAACAAAAAAAAGAAATACTTACACCCAAAGGAGTAACCGACCAAAGGAAGATTTGACTATTTCAAAGGTAAACCAAAAAGGAATTTTTTTTAGAAGGGAAAGAATGATGAGAAGGGAATTTGGGAGAAGAAGATTCGGCAATTGCAAAAGAGGAAAAAGAACTAGAAAGAAGGAGAAGAATGAAGCATTCGGTTTGTTAAAACAAGGGAAACTCTTCAAAAAGAATTCGACACCCCCTATTAATACCCAAAGCTGAACCCCTAAAGTCCTAATTGGCTCTATTTCATCCACATCCCATCTCCTAATTTTTCTCCACGATAAGCTATCCTATCCTCTTCCTATATTTTCTCTTCTGATCTCACTCCTTAGAGTCCATCTTCACACCACTTTTAACCTTCTACAAGGCCAAAATTAAACTCCTAAAAAGACTAAGCTAGGATTTGAACCAAGGACCCATTAACACATAATTAACTCTTAACTAAATATTAAGAACACATTCACATAAAAGTCGCAAAAAGAAGGTTTGGGATTTTTTGGGCTTTACAGCTATTGTTGGGGAGAGGAAAACTGAATAGATTTTTTGATTTTCCCCCTATCATCTCCCTAAATCGCTCCTTACTATCAGATTTTTAATCCAACACAAACTCTTTGGACGTGACAGAGAAAAATAATGCTCATGTCACAACTCGAACATAAGACCCTTTCCATCCCAACACTCCTCCTAACCACCAGACCAGTAGGCCCATTTGGACATGTTCTTACAAATAAATACTTATAAGCCTACTAACCAAAGTTTGGGCTCCCAAGTTGAGACTTGAACTTGGGACCTCCCACACACACCCAGAACACATAACCACTAAAGCAGATTCCAATTGTGTCTCGAAATTACAAAAGTCAAAATTAATGAAAAATCGGGGTGTTACAAGTGGTTTTAGGACCACAAATCCGAGTCATAAAGAAAATTTATTTTAATATTATTTTATGAATTTCATTATGATACAAATGATGTATGAAAATTTCATTAAGAAAATTTTATCGATTTCATGTTTAATTATGGAAAGTACCAAATTGCATAAAATGCAAAGGTTGAGTTTTAGTAGCTATAAGTATCAAATAGCTATGAAATTCAAAACTTGAGGTCCTTAGATGGTAATTAGACCATTAAGAAAAGTTAGTAGATATTTAAGATGAATCATCCATGAAAAATTAGAAAAAGAAAAGGACTAAATTGGAAAGTAGGAAAAATAAAGGATGATATAATAATTAAATAGAAATAACATATTACCATTATCATCTTCTTCCCCAAAATACATGGAAACCCTAGGAAAGAGAAAAACATTCAAGCAAATTTTCATGGCTTAATTGGATCCGGAAAGATCAAATAAAGAGTTAGATCGAGGAAAAGAAAAGGTGATGGATTAGTAGATTATTATACACAAACAAGTGTCGAGGTAAGTTCGTGTAACTAAATTGTGTTTCTTTTTATGATTGAATTGAGTGTCGTATGTATTTATATGAATTATATAAATGTTATAAATGTATGAAATAATCACATGTCTGATAATTTTCAGAAAATGTTAAGTTCTGTTTGAATAATGAAATTCGATGGATACATGATTTCCCATATTGAATGTGGTCCTACATATGTTGCAGACAGAATATAGCTCGGACGAGCAATCCTATTATAAGCCCTTTCGAGTGTCCTGTTATATAGTTCCTGTGAGCATCCTGATCAGTAGTGATCCCACATGTTTTGTGCACTACTGCATCTCTTTGTGAGCATCCTATTGCCCGATTTGATCGATTGTGGTCCAGCATTTATTGCGGACACAAACGCAGCTCTTCGTGAGCGTCCTGATATAGGCTCTTATGAGCTCCCTGACATGGCTCGATTGAACTCCCTGTTATGCTATCCAAAGCTCCCTGTTAATAACTCTTTAGAGTTATCTATTAAGCTCAATGAGCTTCTTGTTCTAAAATATTACGAGTTTTCTGTTTAGCCCGGATAAGCATCTTGTTACATGGCTCATCTGAGCATCCTGTTATACGGTTTGAGAGTGTGTTCCTGATTATGTGCCCTAAAGGGTACCCCTGTATATGAATTGACAGGTCACTGATTTGTAGACCTCGAGTATACTACTTGGTATCCATTGATATTTCAATGATTCAACGGATAAAACTCCTGATGAAAGAAAATATGAGCTAAATATGAGTTACTTCTTAGATACCCTGAAATACTTGGAAATTTTTATATGATGAGCTCATCTCTATTTTTTTTATATTCATGAGAATTATAAGACTAACTTGTTTAATGAGAACTTGTGCTTAGGCATTTGGCTAAAATGTTTTGGGATGCATGATATATATATTTATTTATACAAGCATTATTGGTAAGTTAAATTCTTGTTATACGAACTTACTAAGCATTGAATGCTTACTCTGTTTAATTTTCCTCTGTTTTATAGTGCTCGGAAGCTTGCTAGGGTTGGAAATTGGTCGGAACATCATCACATTATCCTTCATCCCATATTGGTACAAATAGCAAACTTATTTTAGTATAATGGCTTGCATAAGCTAAGTTAGGTAAAATGATAAAATGTTTGGTTGTAACTAGCCATTGGAATGGCTACTGGAAAGTATATTTTGATGTAATTATATAAGGCCATATCATGTTTGATGTGTGTTGGAATGGTTAAATGGTAATAAATGGATTTGAGTTAGTATAATTGAACAACTTGCAAATAAACATAAATGTAATTGTGGAAATTTAAACATTTGATCATATGTGTTAATATAACATACATAATACTTGTTTTTCGTTTGGTTTATATGTACCAAATTGGTTTGAAAATATGTTGAAGTGTTCATGTAGGTGCAAGGTAAAAAGGGTGAAAAATAAGGCTTGGAAAAGTGGTATTATTTTGTCCACAAGGGAAGACACACGAGCTTGTGTCTCAACCGTGTGTGACACACGACCATGCACACGGGTGTGTGGTTTGGTCGTGTGTAACATCCTGATATTTTGGGGGCTATGCATTTTACATAATTGAATGATGTTGCATGCTTAATCATTTTTAAGTGCCATTTTGGAAGTTATTTGAGCTTCATTTATTAAGTGAATGCTTTGCTAAACTTTAATTTCTATTAATTAGAGAGAGAACTAAGCTATTAAGGCCTTAAGAATTGATGATAAGAAGTTCTAGCATAAGTTAAGTAATTGGCAAAGTGGTTAAGATGCATGGATGTGTGCTTGAGGTGTAAGGTTGAATCTCCTAGCTTACATTAGGGAGATTTTAATTTTTTTTGTTTTCTTCCTTGTAAGTGTCTGCCAAGAATATTCTAGAGTGGATGAGCTTTCATCCATTTTTGGCTTGTTGACCATGAGAAAAGGAAGTTAAAGAGCATAAGGCATGGAATCACAAATTCATGATAAGATGAGGGGACAATGGCATAATAAAGGGCTATGTTTTGGGGATGTGTTCATGGTCATTTGACCATGAACCTAGACGGCATGAAGGCTAAAGGAGAGGCCTAGTTGTGTAGTAAATTCTTTGGATATGATGGGGAAGAAACAAGGAGGAAAAAGGGGATATGTTGGCATTGATGTGGTCAATTTATGCTTTGCCATTAGGGGGAAAAGTTAGCCAAAAGTCCTTGTTTGTCCATCTTTTCTCATTTTCTTCAAAAATTCTCTCCTAGCCGAATTTGCCATAGAGTTTAGGTAAAACTCTCTTTGTTTTAGCTTTCATCCTTTTGACCAAATTTTCTTCATTTTGGCCGAATGTACCTTAGCCATTTTGGTACATTTTCACTTTTGATTTAGCCTCAATTGCTTAAACCAAACACAACCTTTTTTCTCTCATTTAGTTTTTATTTTGAAACCAAAACCACAAAGTTTAAGCACCATTATTCTTCTTCATTTTCTCCTCTTGCCGAATGCATCTAAGTTCCATAGTCAATCTCTTCTCTTTGATCCTATTCTCTTTTCTTTTCTTTTCATCTTATTTTCTCTTATCTTTCTCTCATTGTCAAATCACCATTATCATTTTCTTCTCATCTTTCTCTTTACTTCCTTCTCTTTTCATTCTCTTTCTTCTTTCCCTTCAAAACCGAAACCATCATATTGAAACCACCATTTTATTCTTTTATTTTGTGAAGGTAGAATCATCATTTTCTTTTCTTCTTTTCAAAGCCGAACCTCCAAGTGATCAAAGTAAGATGCTATCAATTATTTTCATTATTCCTTTTACTTTAGCAAACTTAAAATCATAATCTTTTATTTCTCTCTTAGGTCAATCTTTTGAAAAGATTTATCAAAATCCTTGTTGAAGACAACCTTTAAGTGACCATTCGAATCATCAAGGTAAGACTACTAATTTAGATTATATCAATTATTTTTTAGATGATCACTAATCTAAGTTATTTTTAGGAGCGATCTAAGATCATCAAGATAGGTAAGAAAAGAGCCGTTCAAGTGTTTGGAAGAAGGAGGTATTCTTTACCATCGAATTACAAACGAAGAGCGATGTCGGGGTTAGAGACTTTCCACCGGTTGTGGACCTTCGCTAACGAGGATCGATTATTCAAGTAGTGCATAACCGAACCACTCTACGTTGGTGGAATATCGGCGGGTTTTGATCCATCTAGTGGAGAAAAACCGCAAATAACTGTCATTCGTGAATCCGAGGGTAAGGATTTAGATCTATCGTTTATAAGTATAGTTTTTGCTAACAATAGTTTATACTAACCGAGTGTGTTAATCATTTAGGTGTGGACGAGCTAGAGAGTATTGTTCTCACTGTTACTAGGTGTGTAACCATACATTAAAATTTCCATAGATTTATGTCTTAAAAAGTGATTATATGATAATATGTTTGTTTGTGGATACCAATCATTGGTATACAAAATTCAGGTATGTTACCTCAATATTCCGTCTATTTTGTTATATGCATTAATATGAAATAAGCATGACTATATTATAATTTGTAGATAAATAGCATGAAAATATGATTTGATATGTATGTGCATGGGCATATGGGTATGTTTAATAAAGGAGGAAGTATTCTGGTGGTTTTACCACAATTCTGGTGACTTCGGTCACATATGTGAATTTGGTGGCTTCGGTCACATATTTGACTCCGGTGGCTTCGGTCACATATTTGACTCCGGTGGCTTTTGGCCACATATTTGACTCGGTGGCTTCGGTCACATATTTGACTCGTGGCTTTGGTCACATATTTGGACTTCGGTCACATCTGCTTTTGGTGGCTTTGCCACAATAAGGCGATGTGCATGTTGACTGCAAAGAATCGCCTTCGATGGTGTGTAGCGGATGGAGGGTCGATTTAGTAATCCCACTGTCTTTGGTTGGTACGGGGTGTGTAGCGGATGGATATTTAGAATTGGGTCAGGCTTGCATCTCATTTCATAAGTATATCCATGTAACATTGTATGATTATTATTTGATCTGCTATGAAATGGGCCTTTGGGCTAAATTTGAGTAAAATGGGCCTTTAGGCTAAATATGAGTTAAATGGGCCTTTGGGCTAAATTTGAGTTAAATGGGCCTATGGGCTAAATATGAGTTAAATGGGCCTATGGCCATATGTGAAATTTTTGGGTTTGAAAGCATTTCATAAAATGGGCTTTTTAGTGTATGTGTTATACATTGAGTTTATGACTCACCCATTTTTATGGGATAACTTTTCAGATAACTCGTAGTGCGATGGATCGGGACAGCAAGGATTTCGAGGTGGCCAATGCTCGTATTAAGTATTGTGGAGATTTTCCAACTTAAACTCTTTAAGTTAAATTTTATTACTTAGACTTTAATTTGGGTTGCCAATATTATGTAATAAGGCAATTATAAACTATCTTTAATTTCGTGTTTGGATTTACTTTTATTTTGCCATGAATAAATATCTATTAAATAACTAAATTGCTTTTTAATAATTATTTAAAAGGTTTTGTCTTTATTATATAAATGTTTTCAAGGAAATTTTTCTTAAGTTTGGTTTCCTATGATTTTATTAATTCCTCCTAAGATTAATGTTTTAAAGACAAAATTTCTTTACAATGGAATTCGCTAAAGTTTTACTCAAGGAACATACCAAATCCGGTTAGACTTTTGGGCGGGTTTGGGGTGTTTCAACTTGGTATCGAGCCAGCTTTAAACTCTCGGCCTTGGGTTTTGAAGCCCACAACGTTTTCAAAATTTGGCCCAAAAGATTTTTGAAAGTTTTTCTTAAGTAAATGGTTTTATAAGAGCATGGCACTCGAATTCTCGCCAGATCCATCGGTATGTACCTTTATTTGATAAGTGATATGAATGTTTGATAAGCCTAAGGAAACTTTAGAGACATGGACCTTAGGTGTTTGTGTACTACTACGAAAACCATTTGAATATCTGTTTATAAGACTTTCTTTTAATAAGAAGTGAAAAGATTCTAATACGTAAGACTTTTCGTAAAACAGATAAGATACGTAGTAGACATGAGCTCTAGGGGACGAGGTCGTCGTGGACATGGAAGAGGAAGGATGATCGCTTTTGAACCAGCCTTCGGTCCGTCAAGGTTCCGAGAATGAAGCTCCACCACCTACCGTTGGGGCGAATTTTCAAGAACAAAATGAAGGAGGTGACGCAGATCACAAGTCGATCATGAAGTTTTGGAACGAGTAGCGTAAGCTAGTTCGAAATGGATCTCTAAGTCTCAGAATGAGAGACTTAGATCGAATGGAGCCGAGGTTTTCAGAGGAGTATCTGAGTAGCTCCAAACGTAGCTGAATATTGGTTGGAGGCGAATCGAGAGGATCATGGATGATATAGATCGACCGATGAAGAGAAATTGAAAGGTGCTATTTCACTTCTTCGTGATGAAGCCTACCAAAGGTGGCTTACTATCAAGGAAAGTACCCCGTGGATCGTCGGATTGGGGGTATTTTAAAGTGAAATTTGAGGAAAATATGTCGGAGCTAGCTACATCGACTCTCGAGAGGAAGACATTTCGAACTGTACAAGGAAACAAGTCGATAGTGAATATGAAGCGAATTTTTGCGACTTAGCCGTTATGCCGGAGGATAGTGGCTACTAATATGAACGCTATCCGATTTGAAGATGGACTTAGAGATGAGTTAAGAGTGATGATTGCCCCACATCGTGAAAGAGATTTTGCAATCTTAGTGGAAAGGGCAAGAATTGCCAAGAAGCTAAACGGACCGAGAGACGAACCGGACAGAGGTCGAGCAAGAATAAGAGAAGCTTTGGGTCTTGGTCGTTCGAAACTTTCGTAAGAAATCAAGGAATGATGGACCATGAGGTCGACAATCGCTACGGAGTGCAAAGTCGTACTTGTTCTCAATGTGGGAAAATGCACTCGGAGAATGCTTTGAAGAAAAGCGGCGGATGTTTCAAGTGCGGTTCAAGGATCACATGATCAAAGATTGTCCGATGAACTCGGAGAAGAACCGCCCAAAAAGTCGGGTGCTAATCAAGTCGATGTAAGTGGACAAAGAACCGATAAGAGGCCGTGGTCCCAATGGAAGGGCAATGGTTACGTAGAGGTCGTGGAACTTCGAGCAGAGGCGTGGAAACTCGAGGCGAGACAACCAGTTTGGTGTATGCGGTCGTCGCAGAGAGAAATGATGGACGCACCTCGATGTTATCACGGTATGTTTTTGATTTCGGTTGCCCTTTATTGCTTTGATAGATATAGGTCAACTCATTCCTATATCGCTAGTGAAGTATCTGGGACTTTGCATGTGACTTCAAATCTGCACTTAGGAAGATGATCGTACTTAGTCCTCAGGATGCATGAGTTGTAGACAAACTCTTTAAGGAAGTGCCTCTAAGTTCAAGGGTTACAATTTCAAATGATTTAATGGAGTTGCCATTCGGAGAATTCGACCTAATTTTAGGCATGGACTGGCTTGTGAAGTACCGTGCAAATGTGGATTGCGCTGCTAAGAGAATGTCCTTAAGAACTCTTGATGATAAGGAAGTTGTAGTGATGGGCGAAAGACGGAACTACTTATCTAATATAGTATCCGTTCTTAAGGCGGAAAGGATGGTTAAGAAAGGATGCGAAGCCTTCCTAATATTGGTAAGTGCTTTGGAGACTAAGGAAGCAACTGTTAATGAAGTCAGGACGGTGAATGAATTTGTAGATGTTTTTCCGGAAGAACTTCCAGGGTTGCCTCCGGATCGTGAGGTAGAATTCGGGATAGACTTATTGCCTAGAACGGCGCCAGTTTCTATTGCTCCATATAGAATGGCACCGAAGGAATTGGTTGAGCTTAAGGCTCAGATTCAGGAGTTGCTTGATCGTGGATTCATCCGACCTAGTGTGTCTCCATGGGGAGCACCGGTCTTATTCAGAAAGAAGAAGGACGGATCGATGAGGATGTGTATAGACTACCTACAGTTGAATAAGTCGACTATCAAGAACAAGTATCCTTTTGCCCAGGATCGACGACTTGTTCGATCAGCTTAAAGGAGCCGCGGTATTCTCTAAAATTGATCTAAGGTCGGGGTATCATCAGCTTAAAGTGAAAGAAACGGATATCCATAAGACGGCTTTTCGAACTAGATATGGGCATTATGAATTTCTGGTAATGCCATTCGGATTGACGAACGCCCCAGCTGCGTTTATGGATATGATGAACCGGATTTTTTAGTCCTACTTGGATCAGTTTGTCGTGGTATTCATAGACGACATCTTGGTGTATTCTAAGTCCAAGTGGAACATGATGAGCATCTCCGGATTGTGTTACGAGTTTTAAGGGAGAAGAATCAGACGCCAAATTCAAAGAAGTGTGAATTTTGGCTAAAAGAGGTTACATTTTAGGACATGTGGTATCTGCAGAAGGATTAGGTGGATCCTCGGAAGATCGAGGTCAGATAGATTGAAACCACCTAAGTCCGTGAATCGAGGTTCGCAGCTTGGGTTTAGCCGGATATTACCAAGATTCGTCAAGGATTTTCATCGATAGTGCACCTTTAACGAAATTGTTGAGAAAGGAAGTACCTTTTGTGTGGGCCGATAAGCGAAAGAGAGTTTTGAGAAGCTCAAGAAAGTTTTGACTAAGCTCTGCTTTTGATTCAAATTTAAAGCAGAAAGGATTTTGTTGTGTATTGCGATGCTTCTCACACGGGATTAGGATGTGTTCGATGCAAGGCGAAAGGTAGTTCGCGTGATGCCTCGGCAGCTTGAGACCGCACGAAGTTAATTACCCGACACATGACTTGGAGTTGGCAGCTGTAGTCTTTGCTCTTAAAGTTTGGAGACATTACTTATATGGGGAAAAGTCAGTGATATACACGGACCACAAAAGTCTGAAATATCTACTGACTCAGAAAGAACTGAATCTGAGGCAGAGAAGGTGGATAGAGTTGTTAAAAGACTACGATCGTTTCTATCGAGTACCACCCGTAAGGCGAATGTGGTGGCAGACGCTCTAAGTCGAAAAGTGGTGTCAGATTTGAGAGCGATGTTTGCACATCTTAGTCTCTACGATGATGGAAGCTTGTTGGCGGAACTTCAGGTTAAGCCGACATGGTTAAGTCAAGTGAAAGAGAGGCAATTAATAGATGAAGATCTGAGTGAAAAGCTTCGACAGGTGCAGAGTGGGAAATTGGAAGATTTTGGTATTAATAAAGGATTTGAGTATTGTGTTTTAAAGGTAAAGTATGTATGCCGAGGATCGGAGTTGAGGCAAAAGATACTTCAGGAATCGCATGGTAGCCCTTATGCTATGCATCCTGGAGGAAGTAAGTTATATCGAGACTTGCGAGATCGGTTTTGGTGGCCCGGTCTTAAGCGGGAAGTTATCGAGTTTGTAGGAAGTGCTTGACGGTCGCCAAGTCAAGGTGAACATCAAGTACCATCGGGGTTGCTTCAACCGATAAAGATTCCGCAATGGAAGTGGGAGAGAATCACCATGGATTTTGTTAGTGGGCTTCCCTCACGCCTACTAAGAAAGACTCCATTTGGGTGATAGTGGACCGATTGACTAAATCGCACATTTTATCCCGTTCGGGTTGATTACTCTTTGCGTAAATTGGCAAAATTATATGTGGTGAAATTGTGAGATTGCATGGAGTGCCGTTGTCGATAATTTGACGAGAGATCCGAGATTTACGTCGCGATTTTGGAAAGCATTGCATCGGGCTTTGGGCACCAAATTGGACTTCAAGACGGCATTTCATCCTCGGTCGACGGCCATCCGAAAGAGTAATCCAGATCTTAGAAGATATGTTAAGGGTTGTGTGATAGATTTCAAAGGAAGTTGGGAGGAGTTCTTACCGCTTGGCGAATTTATGTACAACAACAGCTTTCCAATCCAAGATACTGGATGGCACCATATGAAGCACTATATGGACGGAAGTGTCGCACTCCTACGTGTTGGATGTAATTAGGGAACGCCGATTTTGGGTCCGAGATAGTGTCCGAATCCAAGAAAAGGTTAAGGTAATCCTGCCTTAAAGGAAGCGTCCGATGCACAAAAATCGACGCAGATTTAAAACGGAAAGAAATAGAATATGCAAGGGGAGACCAAGTTTTCCTAAAGGTTTCACCTTGGAAAAGGTGATGAGATTTGGACGCAAAGGAAACTAAGTCCCGTGTTCATTGGACCTTATCGGATTGTGAAGCGGGCCTGGATCGTGGCATATCGCTTAGATTAGCCTTCTGAATTGAAGCAAATGCACGATGTGTTTCATGTTTCAATGTTACGCCGCTACCGATCGGATCCATCTCATGTAGTACCGATTGAGGAGGTGGAATTAAGATCGATTTGTCATATGAAGAGGAGCCAATTCAAATTCGAGCGAGATGTAAAGGTTTTACGGAGAAAATCGCCTCTCGTTAAGGTATTATGGCGAAATCATGGATCGTAAGAAGCTTCGTGGGAACCGGAGGAAGCGATGCGACAAAGAATACCTCACTTATTCCGATGTGTTATTTCGAGGACGAAATTATTTTAAGGGGTAGAACCGTAACATCCCGATATTTTGGGGCTATGCATTTTACATAATTGAATGATGTTGCATGCTTAATCATTTTAAGTGCCATTTTGGAAGTTATTTGAGCTTCATTTATTAAGTGAATGCTTTGCTAAACTTTAATTTCTATTAATTAGAGAGAGAACTAAGCTATTAAGGCCTTAAGAATTGATGATAAGAAGTTCTAGCATAAGTTAAGTAATTGGCAAAGTGGTTAAGATGCATGGATGTGTGCTTGAGGTGTAAGGTTCGAATCTCCTAGCTTACATTAGGGAGATTTTTAATTTTTTTTTTGTTTTCTTCCTTGTAAGTGTCGGCCAAGAATATTCTAGAGTGGATGAGCTTTCATCCATTTTTGGCTTGTTGACCATGAGAAAAAGGAAGTTAAAGAACATAAGGCATGGAATCACAAATTCATGATAAGATGAGGGGGACAATGGCATAATAAAGGGCTATGTTTTGGGGATGTGTTCATGGTCATTTGACCATGAACCTAGACGGCATGAAGGCTAAAGGGAGAGGCCTAGTTGTGTAGTAAATTCTTTGGATATGATGGGGAAGAAACAAGGAGGAAAAAGGGGATATGTTGGCATTGATGTGGTCAATTTATGCTTTGCCATTAGGGGGAAAAGTTAGCCAAAAGTCCTTGTTTGTCCATCTTTTCTCATTTTCTTCAAAAAATTCTCTCCTAGCCGAATTTGCCATAGAGTTTAGGTAAAACTCTCTTTGTTTTAGCTTTCATCCTTTTGACCAAATTTTCTTCATTTTGGCCGAATGTACCTTAGCCATTTTGGTACATTTTCACTTTTGATTTAGCCTCAATTGCTTAAACCAAACACAACCTTTTTCTCTCATTTAGTTTTTATTTTGAAACCAAAACCACAAAGTTTAAGCACCATTATTCTTCTTCATTTTCTCTCCTCTTGCCGAATGCATCTAAGTTCCATATTCAATCTCTCTCTTTGATCCTATTCTCTTTCTTTTCTTTTCATCTTAGTTTTCTCTTATCTTTCTCTCATTGTCAAATCACCATTATCATTTTCTTCTCATCTTTCTCTTTACTTCTTTCTCTTTTCATTCTCTTTCTTCTTTCCCTTCAAAACCAAACCATCATATTGAAACCACCATTTTATTCTTTTATTTTGTGAAGGCGAATCATCATTTTCTTTTCTTCTTTTCAAAGCCGAACCTCCAAGTGATCAAAGTAAGATGCTATCAATTATTTTCATTATTCCTTTTACTTTAGCAAACTTAAAATCATAATCTTTTATTTCTCTCTTAGGTCAATCTTTTGAAAAGATTTATCAAAATCCTTGTTGAAGACAACCTTTAAGTGACCATTCAATCATCAAGGTAAGACTACTAATTTAGATTATATCAATTATTTTTTTAGACGATCACTAATCTAAGTTATTTTTAGGAGCGATCTAAGATCATCAAGATAGGTAAGAAAAGAGCCGCTCAAGTGTTTGGAAGAAAGGAGGTATTCCTTTACCATCGAATTACAAACGAAGAGCAATGATCGGGGTTAGAGACTTTCCACCGGGTTGTGGACCTTCTGCTAACGAGGATCGGTTATTCAAGTAGTCGTATAACCGAACCACTCTACGTTGGTGGAATATCGGCGGTTTTGATCCATCTAGTGGAGAAAAATCGCAAATAACTGCTATTCGTGAACTGAGGGTAAGGATTTAGATCTATCGCTTATAAGTATAGTTTTGCTAACAATAGTTTATACTAACCGAGTGTGTTAATCATTTAGGTGTGGACGAGCTAGAGAGTATTGTTCTCACTTGTTACTAGGTGTGTAACCATACATTAAAATTTCCATAGATTTATGTCTTAAAAGTGATTATATGATAATATGTTTGTTTGTGGATACCAATCATTGGTATACAAAATTCGTGTATGTTACCTCAATATTCCGCCTATTTTGTTATATGCATTAATATGAAATAAGCATGACTATATTATAATTTGTAGATAAATAGCATGAAAATATGATTTGATATGTATGTGCATGGGCATATGGGTATGTTTAATAAAGGAGGAAGTATTCGTGGTTTTACCACAATTCGGTGACTTCGGTCACATATGTGAATTTGGTGGCTTCACCACATATTTGACTCGGTGGCTTGGTCACATATTTGACTCCGGTGGCTTCGGTCACATATTTGACTCCGGTGGCTTCGGTCACATATTTGACTCTGGTGGCTTCGGTCACATATTTGGACTTCGGTCACATCTGTTTTGGTGGCTTTGCCACAATAAGGGCGATGTGCATGTTGACCGCAAAGAATCGCCTTCGATGGTGTGTAGCGGATGGAGGGTCGATTTAGTAATCCCCACTGCAGTCTTTGGTTGATACGGGGTGTGTAGCGGATGGATATTTAGGATTGGGCCGGGCTTGCATCTCATTTCATAAGTATATCCATGTAACATTGTATGATTATTATTTGATCTGCTATGAAATGGGCCTTTGGGCTAAATTTGAGTAAAATGGGCCTTTGGGCTAAATATGAGTTAAATGGGCCTTTGGGCTAAATTTGAGTTAAATGGGCCTATGGGCTAAATATGAGTTAAATGGGCCTATGGCCATATGTGAAATTTTGGGTTTGAAAGCATTTCATAAAATGGGCTTTTAGTGTATGTGTTATACATTGAGTTTATGACTCACCCATTTTTATGGGATAACTTTTCGATAACTCAGAGTGCGATGGATCGGGACAAAGAAGGATTTCGAGGTGGCAAAGGCTCGTATTAAGTATTGTGGAGATTTTCCAACTTAAACTCTTTAAGTTAAATTTTATTACTTAGACTTTAATTTGGGTTGCCAATATTATGTAATAAGGCCATTATAAACTATCTTTAATTTCGTGTTTGGATTTACTTTTATTTTGCCATGAATAAATATCTATTAAATAACTAAATTGCTTTTTAATAATTATTTAAAAAGGTTTTTGTCTTTATTATATAAATGTTTTCAAGGAAATTTTTCTTAAGTTTGGTTTCCTATGATTTTATTAATTCCTCCTAAGATTAATGTTTTTAAAGACAAAATTTCTTTACAATGGAATTCCGCTAAAGTTTTACTCAAGGAACATACCAAATTCGGTTAGACTTTTTGGGCCGGGTTTGGGGTGTTTCATCGTGTGTCCCTTGCATATTAAAAATCGAGAAATAGAATGCTCAGAATTGAGCACACTGGCATGTGTCCCAGCCGTGTAAGACACACGTCCCAGCACATGGACGTGTAACCTAAGTCAGAGAGTTACACGGGTAAGGACACGAACTGGAGCACAGCTGGGTGCCTCATATCGAATGCCCACACGGCCCGGGACACGGGCATGTCATTGGCCGTGTCACCATACGGCCTAGCCACACGGGCGTGTGTCCCTTGCACCTAAGAAAAATTTTAAGATTTTGACAAAAATTTTTGTGATCCAGGTTTAGTCCCGACTCGATTCTAATATGTTTTTTGGGCCTCGAGGACCCATATAAGGGACATTATGATTTATTGTGATAGATTTTCAAAATGAATAGTAAACAATATAAATTAATTGTAATTGATCTATAAACTCCGGTAATGCTCTGTAACCCATTCTAGCTACGGATACAGGTTAGGGGTGTTACATCTATTGAGTGTTTAAATTTACTCATTTAAGCTATTGTTAAGCAAGGTAACCTTGGTTCCTCATCTGCTCCTGCCAATGTAACTGATGTTGATGTTGGTCAACAAAAGGTCAATACTAGTCCATTTTATTCAGTTGGTGATTTTATTACAAATATTTCTAAACCTATATCAACACATGTTAATGATTATTCTAGGGTTGATATTGAGAAAACTATTGTGTCTATAGTGGCTGAGGAAGAAGTAATGATTACAGGAATTACCACTGCTCCAAGCATTGGCCTAATTTTAGATTTCCTTGAAAGGAGAAGGACAAGGCCAATGGTCTAGAAAGGTTTCGTTGCTTAATCCAAGCCTGAACAAAAAAAAGAATGTTCAATTCAAAGGCAAATAACCTATGTTTCTTTCAACTCCTAAAAGAAGATGATCACGTTTGGCTTCAGATTCTTCCTCTGAAACAAAATTTGACGATGATGTGCCATTAAATAAATTGTACTTGGTAGGAATGGATTGAACCAAGAGGCAAAACATTCCCCTCTCCCCAGAAGAAAAGAAAACAAAAGAAAAAAGATCAAAGAAGCTAGTGAACCCTCAAACCAAGTTATAGGAAGAATTTATTAAGAAGAAGGACCAAACCTTTCTCTCAATTGTATACTCCAAAAATTACTTGTCATTTGACAAAGGTTTTGTTAGAGGAAGGTGGTTTGACTTTGGTTGCGCTCAAATCAAGGAGTTTCTTCTTCATCCTTACGTTACTAGTGTTGAATTAGTTAAGTCTTTTGACTCAATGGTAAAAGTAATTACCAATAGAGTTCATCTCACTTAGCCTCAACAAATAGAACTTCAAGCATCCACCTTGGAGCTTGTAACACCTTATACCCAATTCGGTCACCAACTGAGCTGTAAGGTGTTACAACTATAAAACTTTAACATTTTTCATAATTTATTTAAAGATAATCAAAATAATTCATCATCAATCATTTCCATGATTTTCAATCAATTTGGGACCTAACTCGAGCTTACAGAACATTTAAAAAAATAGGGTTCAATTTTGGATTAAATTAAAATTTCTATGAAAATTTTGAACAAAAGTGTAAACACGGGTCTCAAGGCCGTGTGACAAAGGCCAGCCCTTGTGGCCCTAAACATGGCTGTGTGGCTATCCCACACACCCGTGTGGCTACTCCACATGCTCGTGTGCTCAAACTGTGCAATTAATTGTGACCGTGTAAAAAATCTTGCACCTAATGTCAAAAAACCACATGGCCATGTGGGAGACCATGTGTGACACACAGTAGTGTCACAACCTGTGTCCCAGTCTGTGTGCACCTAAAATAACTTCAAAACCAAGCTTTTTCATCTATCATTTCTAAACGTTCCAAGCCAAACCATTTCCAATCATTTTTACCTATCAAAACACATTAAAGCTTGTCAAATCATACCAAAATCATCCAACCTAAGTGCCTAACCAATATGCCTTCAGTGGCACCTCAATTTGAAACATAAACACCTTTCATCCAATTAAACATGTACCACAAGTAAAATTCTTTCAAACATCCTTCAAATGCAAAATAAGACATACCAATATTCAATCATCATTCAAACCATCAAATGTTCATTCAACTTATCATAATATCATATCTTACCATGACCAAATTAGTCATTCTTCAAACACAAAGTATTCCAAGGTTGCTTATTAACCTAAACTACCAACATAACCATTTAAAGGCATCTAGATATCAGTTTATACAATCACCATCACAAACCACAACCAATCAAGTTACCAAATAGGATTTACATCAATACAAATGCCATAATTTCAAGTGCCCATCATATTACCAAAATACTTATAATTTACATATCCAAAACCCTATTTACATGCAACTTATAACCGGGCCAAAATAAACAAAAAGGCTACTGAATAAGTTTTTGAATAGTGTAATCTTCAACAACGATCCAATCGATAGTGAAAATCCCAAAATCTATAAAGACATACAATCAAATAAAGTAATATTTCATTAAGCTTAGTAAGTTCGTAAATCAAAACAGCACACACCTATTATTCCAATTATAAAACATACAAAACATGAAAATAATAAAACTTGCCATAAATCATAGTTTCAACTTTCTGAAACACTTAATCATGGATTATTCATATCATCAAAATATAATGTTGTAAATAAACATATACTAAAATACAAATTAACATATCATCTCATACCATTTTTCTTTTAATAGTTAATTGTTTTGCTCGAATAACAATAGTAAATTCAATCCGGATACATGGAAGGGTAATGCTCATACGAGCTAACCTAAGGACTTTAACTGATACACGATGTTGCTCGCATAACCTTTAGAGAATCCGCAACATATACAGGATCTCAAGCCATCGGTTCGGTATCCTTCACTAGTACATAGTACCTGCTAATTATACATCAGGTCAAATCCTGCTAATTAATTGAAACACCCCAAACCCGGCCCATGAGCCTCGACCAGATCTGGTATGTTCCTCGAGTAAAAATAGTTCAAATTCGTGGGTTCTTAGAAAGTTTTGAGTGATTTTGGGAGAAAACTCGATTTAGGTTGGGCTCAAGTTGGAAACTAGTTTTTTTTTTTTTTTTTGAGAAATATAAGTTTTTATAAAAATTTCTTTATTGAGTCCCAAAACTCAATGTAAAAGATATGCCGATTTAATTTTAAAGATTTTGCCTTTGAAAACATTTGTATTTAGATGTCATAATATCTACGAGTTTATTTTAAAAATGTTACTTAACTTTAATTTTGATAACAATCAAAACATAATATCGTAAATTTAAATGCATCCATAATTAGTTCATACTATGGCCTTATTACATCAAAATATACCCAAAATAAATTGAAAGTACTTAATTAAAATAAATTGTCCAAATAAAATAATTTGTTGTTGAGCATGGTCACCACTAAGCTCCTGCCGGCCCGGTCCATTACTGTGCGTCACCTGAACAATGATCCCACAATGGGGTGAGTCAAACAGACTCAAAGTGTACACAAACACTAAGTCCAAATAGATTTAGGCATATCAAGTCATACACATTCATATCAAAATATACAATTAATGATGCATTCCCAAGCCCAAGCCTAGTTACCAACCGCTACACATCACCCGTACCAACCTGCACACCGTGGGGACTACTAAGTCAACCCTCCATCCACTACACACCATCGAAGGTAGTCGCTGCAGTCGACGTGCTCATCGCCCTTATAAATTCGTGGCATAGCCACCAGATAATATTTTGTGTCATGAGACACCACATTCAGATAATGTGACCAAAGTCACCATGTTCAGATAATGTGACCGAAGTCACCACATTCTTATATCATGACATGAGTCACCACATTCACTTCCCCTTTTCATAATATCCCATATGCCCCCATCTATCATACACATTATGCAACATCATGTCTTAATTCACATTCTTATCATACTCACATTCATGGCATAACAAACCATATCATACTCATAGTAGGAGTAGGAAAAATGTACCTTAGTACTTTGTACCATTGTATGGTACTTTAGCCATACTTTTCACATTCTTAATATCGCATATATATATTAAACATGCCATAAAACTTATTAAGAAATAGTGTGGGGTACACACCTGATACACTTAGCGGTTTACTTAAATCCCGAAAAATCCGATCTATTAATTTAAATCTCAATTCCTACATTTGGTCAATCACTTTGATGTTTAGCAAAGTCTATTCAGCTATGAGATTAAATCCCGAAGGATTATTGCGACAGAAATCTTACCTTGCTGCCGATTGGGTTATCAAACAAATCCCGAAAATGTTGTGTTGGTTCTTCTTGCAATCGGCCTATACTAGATCACCTAAAGGATTAGTTTCGTCTTTTTAATCAAATAAGGAATAGACTTAAAACATCAAATATGGCCTATAGCCGCAAGTCACTACTGCCTTACCTTACGGATCTAAATCCCGAAAACCACCACTTGCCTTAGAAGTTGTCGAAATCCCTATATCACATGTTAGATTCGGCTTTAAACAACAATCCATAAAAATGGCCCTTGGCCGAGTATTATAGTTGCTTACCTTGAATACTTCAAATCCGAAAGGCTCTCTAGTGCTTCCTCCTTGGCTAAACACCAAAAGAACACATAATAAGGCTTAATGGACATTCGACCATCCATAAAAATCAAGGCCTAATCCTTGATTTCGCACCAAAAGGAAAAAATCCAAAACCGATTTCTAAAGAAATACTTACCACTATCGTTGCTTACCACTAACGATCGACTTCCGAATCACCCTCCTAGGTTCGCCACAACCAAGAAATAGAACTAGATCTCCAACTTTCGGCTTTGAAGGGAACAAAAGAAGAAAAGAAGTGATGAGGGGTTCCCAATAGATATTCGGCTATGGCTTAACAAATGGTGATTGCACATTCGGCTATCATAGAGAATAGGTAGGGGGTTGAAGTTATAAGAAAGAATAGAAAATAAAATGGAAGAGGCTTGGAAGAATTGGTAATGAGAACAATGGTGGAGGGTCTCGCTTCAAGGAAAAGAGAGGAAAAGAATGAATTTGCTTGACTAAAATTTTCAGCAATGAAGACTAGAGAAGAAAATAAATAATTTCGGCACTCTTTCCCCCTTCACTTGGCCGAATATTGCCTACCAAAGAGACCCATACTTGGCCACCACCTCAACTCCCATAATAATCTCCTAATTCTCTTTTATCACCTTAACAAATAAAATAATCCATCACCTTATCCCTTATCTTACCTTTTAAAAAAAATAAAATAAAACAATAATCAAAAACAATCTTAATCCTCATCCAATTGAGAGTCCTAGGTGCCGTCCACTGCTCCCTCTCCCTAACGCCAGTATGAAAAATAAAAAAAATACTCCCTAGTCGCCTCCGGACTCGAACCCGAGACCTCAAGCGAAATTCCTAGCACCTTAAGTAGCGTCCCTGTGCCACTTTGCCAAGGCGCTATTTGTGACATGAACTCCCAAAATTCCTCTTAACACCTCCTTAACCCCGCCTTCTTGACGCAAAAATAAATGCTCCTTCCTGCTCCCTTTGCAACTCGAACCAAGGCCCTTACCCTCCTGCACCTGGCGTCTTTCACCAAGCCCTTAAGTGGAGCCTTGTAGCCACTTTACCAAGCCCATTCGTGTGATATATCTCTCTCACATTTTCTCTTAAGGCCACCCTACTTAGCTTCCCTTTTTAGATTTAAAATCTAAAAATTTTCTAAGGCATTTCCTATTATTCTAAAGTTCACAACATTCATAAATACACATTCATACATACAAAGGCATGCTTTCACACTCAATTAAGAAATTATGCATAAGCCATAATTCGGGATATTACATTAATTACCTGCTCAAGGCCTGCTAAAAAACATCGACTCAAGGCCTACTAAATAACACCGGCTCAATGCCTGCTAAATAAACACCGGCTCGAGGCTTACTAGATAACCATTAGCTCAAGGCCTGCTAAATAAACATCGGTTTAAGGCCTACTTTTCCAGTATATCTCATACTCACTTTATTCTTTCATTTCATTAACCATTCAATAGATAATATCAACATTTAATTCCATTTTATTAAACACGTAATAAGTAAAATCACTATAAACATAATAAACATAATACAAACTTACCAAAACACGATAGCTAACGATATGCGATGATGATTACTTGATGACTTTTTATTTCCCCCGTTTATCAACAGGTTGGCCCGTTTCTTGATCTACATATAATAGTTTAATTCAATTAACCGAATTAAACATCTTAAAACACTTACATTTATTCAATTGATCCTTTAATGACATTTTACATTTTTACCCCAAACTTTTACCTTTTATTCAATTTAATCACTAAAATCGAAATTCTCACAATTATCACAAATTAGCCCAAGAACCCTTGTGCCGAATGCTATAGGGTCCCTAACAATCCACTTTTATCATTTTATCATAGGTATTACATGATATTTTACAATTTAAACATCTTAGTCCCTAAACTTTAAAATTACCAAAAATCACTTTACAAAATAGTTCTATTTAATTACCAAGCTTAATAAACTATCATAAAAATTCATGAACATCACAAATTCATCCATGGTAAAATTATAAACATCTAATAGTTTTACACATTAGTCTCCGAGTTTGCTAGATTAAGCTACAACAATGTCAAAAACATAAAATTACTAAAAAGGGACCCGAAACACATACCATGTAAGAGACTTGAAGCTTGGCCAAAAGTTTTCTTCTTTAACAATGGAGAAATCTATTTGGTGAGGAAGATGGTAAAATTAACCATGTTTTTCTTTTCTTTTGTTTTATTATAATGTAATTAATATGTTAATATAAAAAATAACATATACATTATTATTTGTCAACTCACAATTGTCTACTATAGGGTAATCAGGTTTAATTACCTTTAAAGCCTCAAATTCATGTTTTATATCCATTTAACACTTACAAACTAATAGCGATTAACTTTTACAATTTAATCCTTTTCCTTAACTAACTAACCAGATGTTAATTTTTTGAACCAAATTTTAATATGACACTTTAATAACCTTATAATTAATAAATAAATAATAAAATAATGACTCACTAGTCAAAATTGTGATCCTAAAACCACTAATTAAAAAATGTTCTTTTTTTAGTCTTTTTGCCATAGCAATCAAAAAATGGATTCCAATGTTGGAAAAATCAATTTAAAAAAATTAAGCAGAATGGAATTTTTTTTTTAAATTGAACTGTTGTGGTATTTATAGCAATAACCCTTAATCAAAATTATACATGTGCTTTGTATGAGGCGGTTAAATTCAATTCTGACTTTCTATCGAATGATATTCCTCGCTATGCTAAAAATCCCGAATTGCTTTGTGGGCTCAAAAAACATGAACCAAGTGCACAGAATGAAAAATTTTATTAACTTTCAGTGGAAAGTTAATTCTCTTTATAAACAAAAACTATTGAGTTTTTCCCAAAAAATAGAATTTAATTTATGAAAATAAATTGCCACTATTTTTCGACAGAATAACGGTGCTCTTAAAGTTGTGTAAATAGTTCAAGTCATAGTTCATATTTATATAGAAATGGTACAAGAATTCTTTTTGAATAAGGTCTAAGTAAATAATAATATTTTAGTAGAAAATATAAGTTCTACTTGAAGTAGAACAAGGGGTGGTGCATGCCCTAGAAAATACTAGGGTTTGCTGTCGCTTGCATTAACTGAGCCTATTTGGCCTTTCATGTATTAAGTATTATTATATGTATTATTTGGACTTTTATCTAATACTTATAATTTATCCAACCAATTAACTATTTTCTATTTCTCAAAATATTATTTGTTTAATCAATTAATTTAACTAAAATAATTTCTCAATTAAATTATCTTATTGACCCAATTCTAATTTCGTTAAAGTCACAACAACTTCACCATATTAGAATCTATGAGAAAATATATTCTAATTTAGTTCTCACTTCAACTTCAACTTCAATTATTTAATTACAATTAATCGCCTTCAGACGTACTAACGTCCTAAGTGTGAATACTACTACAAAATATATAGAATTTGAGGCAGTGTCTGCAAGCATACGAGTCAGGTTGTAATATAGTTTGTTTACAACGAAACACTTCACAAGTATTCTTAGGTCGAACCCAAGGGAGGCTAGTACTAAATTAATTATAACCTAAACGCCAATAGATATAATTAGTACTTTAAATAAACTATATTACGAATAATCATAAAAAAGGTTTTTTTTTATAATTAAAGAACTAAAAATAACATAAATAAAAGGAGTATTCGGAAAACTAGATTATAAACTGGATCAAATGTAGGTACGAGTGATTAGCTCGCTTTGGTAGTCATAATGAGCTGTAGTCTCGGGATTTCTTGTGCAATCAACTAGTCAGTACCCCAGCAGGATCTTCCGATATGTCCACTGAAATACTAAGTCAGCACACTTATCTTCCAACCTCACAATCCAGACCAGTTCGGGGCTAAGGTGTTCACGGATAGGTCATACAAATTTTGGGTTAATTCCCACCTAAATGACTTCCTAGAGTCTTCAAGCCTAGGGTTTAAGTTCTCCCTCTCTCAAATAGCTGATCCGCTAAGAAAACCTTACATAACAATTAATTAATCATACCTCCACTCGCTAATACCCCATAAGAGGATTAGTTCATCATGGAATCAATAAACATCATGAACTTGGTATTGAATATATGCACAAAGAATAAAACAAGAGTAGAGTTTAGAGAATCTTGTTTGAAATTGATATATGAAGTTGTAACACCCCTTACCCGTATTCGACACTAGAACAGGGTACGAGGCATTACCGGACTCACATCACAAGTAATCATACAATTCTGAGTCTTAAAATTTGAGTCTAAATTAAAACCATTCATATTCAATCATAAAGTCCCTATTACAAGCCTACGAGGCCCAAAAAATGCTTTGGAAGTGGTTGGGGTCTAAACCGAGAACTTAGGAAACTTTTACAAAACATAGAAAATTTTTGCTAGATGCAGGGGTCACATGCCCGTGTGGTCCAAGGGACACACCCGTGTAACCCTAGGACACACCCGTGCTTTAGACCGTGTTCAAATTAGGGTGCTCTCTGACTTGTGCCACACGCCTATGTGCTAGGCCGTGTAGCACACACGGCTGAGACACACGGACATTCTGTTTTGCAACAATTAAGGTGCAGGGGACACACGGCCAGAACATATGCCCGTGGGGTAGACCATGTGTCATACAGCTTAGACACACGCCCATGTGTCTACCCGTGTGGACAAAATAGAGGCTATTTACCAAGCCATTTGCCACCCTTGTTCACACATACACTTACACCAATTCAAGGCACAAACATAACACACTTAGGCAACCAAAACATCTACAATTATGACCAACACAATATCAACATCTATCATACTCACAACAATTATTAAGTT
This sequence comes from Gossypium rotundifolium, assembly GCA_025506655.1. NCBI lineage: Eukaryota > Viridiplantae > Streptophyta > Magnoliopsida > Malvales > Malvaceae > Gossypium > Gossypium rotundifolium. The sequence continues at coordinate 132,749,136 of CP106725.1, read as the reverse complement.
AGAATTGACTATTTTCAAGATGCCTAATTGTACACCACTTTATCATCTCATCAATAGACCACATTGCCAAACATTTCACATTCTTTTCATAAATCATATTTCTATTATTCACCAAGTATACCATGTTCATATCACCAAAGACATTGGCACATATATATATATATATATTTTAGGCTTACAACTATGATGGCCCAAATAAACCAATTTACATGGCCAATTATCAAAACAAGCCTTTGACAATCACAAGCCAACATATTGGCTACAAGCACAATAACACATTTAACAAAATGACAAAGTCCCTATACATGCCATAAACTCAAAATACTTCAATTCATCAATACCCAAAATGATAGCTTGATAGTGTGATAGGATCTCCGGTGATCTCCAATCTGAGCTAGCTCAATGATACTATAAAACATGGAAAAGGAATGGAGGGTAAGCTATATAGCTTAGTAAGTTCATATGCAAATAATATAATACATTATTCATACATTTGATATATAAATAACTTAGCAAATATTAATATAATTATCATTAAAACTTTATAAAAGTCATATGACCATGCATGTCATTTAATATCAACATAACACATATCAACATAAATGTCATTTAAGCTTCATAAGCACAACATACTCAATCACATTCTTACCATTTGTTTATCATATATTGAATCCATTTTTCTTTCAGTTTTTCGTACATACATGTACCAACTCGTAACATAATCACGTACTTTCTCATCTTCAACATACCCATTGAACATTTCGTCAACATTTCTCGTTGAACATTTCGTCAATATTTCCCATTAAACCATTTGGAATACTAAAGGATACTCAGGAATCTCATACACACAATACCGTATCAATGCCATATCCTAGAAATGGTCTTACATGTAATCTCGTATCGATGCCAATAGCCTAGCTATGTTCTTATACGAAGCCTCATACTGATGCCATATCCCAGATATGGTCTTACACGTAATCTCAGTAACCCTAATGTCATGACATTTGTATCCTATCTATTCCTAATATTCAACCGAGATATTTACTCGCTTATCGAAACTTTGTCAATTTCATCCATAGAGTCAATCATACAATTCATGCAATAAAAAAACATTATAAATACAATTATAACGTTGCATTATTTACATTCAAACTTACCTCGATACAAAAATAGCGGAAATGGACCTAATCGTCAAACACTTTAGTTTTCTCTCGATCTAGACTCGAACTTCATTTTTCTTGATCTATAATACCAAATTCATCTCATTTAATCAACACATTATTCATTTTAATCCAAAAGTCACATTATGGAAAGAATTACATTTTGCCCTAAACTTTTAACATTTTACACTTTAGTCCCTAGGCTCGTAAAATGAAATATAGTCAATTTCTCCAAAAACCAAGCCTAGCCGAACCATTTTCATACTCATAACAGCCCACATTTCTCATTTATTCACATTTTTCTACTCATTTTATAACTTTTACAAATAAGTTCTTTTAGACATTTTTACCGAAAATCACTTAGCAAAAGTCATTTAACAAACAACAAACATGCTTATTCTACCATCAAACATCAAAATACACACATGTATAATATGTTTCAAACCCTATACCTTGATCATTTCTTAAATTAGTGGTTGAAATAGATAGATCAGGTTACAACGACTTCAAAAATGTAAAGAGCATTAAAAACGGGGTAAGAACGGACTTACAATCGAGCTTGAAAGCTTGAAAAACCCTAGCCATGTCTTCTCCATGTAAAATTCAGCCAAGGGGAAGAAAATGAACAAAATTTGGCTTTGTTTTGGCTTTTTAATTCATTTTAATTACTAAATTACTAAAATAACCTTAATGAAAAACTTTAGAAACATACCTAACCATGTCCATTTTTTTCCATTATGAAGTGTAATGGTCTAATTACCATTTAAGGACCTCTAATTTAAAATCTCATAGTAATTAGACACCTTTAACATATAGAATTCAAGTTTTTTTTCTTTTTGCAATTTAGTCCTTTTAGCTAAATTGAGTGCCCAAACGTCAAAATTTTCGAACGAAATTTTCACGAAATCATTCCATAAAATTGTAGACCATAAAATTTAATAAAAATAAATTTTTCTACATCAGATTTGTGGTTCCAAAACTACTATTCTGACTAGACCCCAAAATCGGGTTGTTACAAAAGTGCTGAAAGCCTCAAACGTTTGATTGAATCTAAAAATCAAGTTCTCCGAAGAACACTAATGAAAAGAAGTAAAAAGAATTCTAAACCCTAAAAGGTAAAAAAATAATCTAAAAACTAAATTCTACAAAGGAAACTAATAATATAAAAAAGCTATCAATAACAAGTGTTCAATTAGCCTATTTATAGATTTAAAGTTGCCATCGTCCTCAACCTTAGGTCAACTGACGTTCTCGTGTTAAACATTTTATTGTGCAAACCAAAACATCCCTAGCCCATAAGTGCTTCCCGAATAGGACTGATGTCGCGACACCCCAGTGCCTGTGTCACGACATCAAGAGCAATATGCTCATATTTAGGATATCTTCAAAGGTGTGTCGCGACATCCTCAGGTCGTGTCGCGACACCGAAGGTGGTCTTGGAATTCTTCTATTTTGCTCCTTATATTGTGACATCAAACTCTTCGTGTTGCAACACAGCAACCAGTATCGAGTTAGCACACTTCTAACGGTCTCCTGCACACTTACAAAGTACATTAGCTCACCTTTAGGCCATTTTCATCCCCTAAGGTCAATAAAAGAATCAAATTACACTTTTACTGAATCTAAATGAAATTATGAAAACAAAACTAAAACATAACAAAAGTGCTTATATTCAAGCTCCTCAAATACGAAAACTAGTTTAATCTGCTACACCGAATTATGGCAGATCAAACTTTCCCACACTTAAGTTATTGCTTGTCCCCACAATTAAGTTTTGGCTCCTCACTTATTAATTATAAAATCATTTAACTATGAAATCATTCCACTAAAGTACCATGATTGAACTCTCTCTTATTATATACCATTATGAAAGCCACTTAATATGTGTTCATTCAATGACCTTTGTAGAGGCCCATTTTTGCCCGAGTTTAGAAATAAACCAAAATAAAAAACAAAACAAAAATTATAAAGTCCAGTTGGTTTACAAGCCAAAACAGACCCACTACCCTTGGCCCAAACTAAGCCTATTGACCTAATTACCAACAGACCCAATTACACCCAACTAACCTACGGGGCCCAAAAGGCCCAAAACTAAACAAGGGTTTCTGAAACCCTAAAACTCCCTTGTGCCGCAAGCCCTTCCTTGCACCCAAAGATGAGCCACCAGGCACACTGCAATCCGTGCACGGATGATGCCCTATAGCTGAGATCCACGCCGCAGTTAGCACGCCCTATCGTCGCTGCTTTCGTCTCTGCCTGCAAAAATAGGGGAAAGAAACAAATAGAAAAAATGGAAGAATCAATGTTTCCTTTTTTCATTTTTTGAGGCTATATAAAGCCCCAAAAATCTGTAATACGAAAAATAAATACAAGGAATATACAAAGAATACAATAAAAAACCACAAGCAGAGGTTATCTTTTTATACTATTTTTTTTATTTTATTCTTTTAACTCTTTTATTATATTTTTTAACAAAAAATATATAGAGAAGAATTTTACCTTTTAAATTAGCATTGAAAAGGAAATTTCTGGCCTTCCGACCACCGTCGGAGGCGGCCCGTGCGGCGATCCATCATCGGGTCCCTGGACTAGGTTCTGGCCTTTGGCCATGTGGAAGAGAGCCTTCAAGGCTTTTGCTTTGGTTTTTTTTTTTTTTTTTGGGGGGGAAGTGTTTGAAATGAAATTTTTGGGGCAAAAAAGTGGTATTTAAATACCTGTCAAACGACGCCATTTTGAAGCCCACACCCAAGGCCAAAACGACGCCGTTTCGTGGTTTCGACCCGCGCGACCTGACCCGCCATCATAGGATTTGCGTGTTTTTCAATTAAATGGGCTATTTGCACATCAAGCCCTTCTGCATTTTTAGTTTTTTAATTCAGTTCTCTTGTATTTTAAATTTACCCCAAACTTTCATTTATAGATTCAATTTCGTCCTTCTTCATTTCTTTTATAATTTTCATTATTTCATTATTAATTTTATTATCATTATTGTTAATTTTGATTTTTTATTATCATATTATTATTGCTTTTCCTATTACTATTTTATTATCATTATTATTTTATTACTAATATTTTTATTTTTATTTACTATTATCAATATTATTATTATCATTACTTTTAACATTATTATTCCTATTATTATTATTATTATTATTATTATTATTATTTCATTACAATTTTTTTTCTTACTATTATTTTTCTTATATTATTTGTACTATTATTATTATTATTATACGTACTATTATTATAATTATATTTATGACTATTATTATTATTTTTAATCTTATTATTATATTTTCTATTATTTGTATTATTACTATTTTTACTACCTACATTATTATTGCTATTTTTTATCATTTCTATAATTTTTGTTATTAATATTACTTTTTTCTTTACCACTATTATTATTTTTGTATTATTACTATTAATTTTAATATCCTTACATTATTTTATCATTATTAATACTATTTTTATTTTTGCTATTACTCTTATCATTATTTTCATTATTATTTTTATTTTATAATTGCTAATATTTTTATTTATTTATTAATATATTTCCATTATAATTTATTATTATTACTACTATTTTATTTCTTTTTATTATTGTACATAGTATCTATTTGTTTATTTATTTATTATTAACCTTTGTTTTCATTTTTATTTTGTTATTTTATTATTATTATTTTATATAGATTATTTGTTTTAATTTTTATTGTAATTTATATTTGTTTCCCTCATTTCACTCTATTATGCATATGTATTATAATTCATTCCCCATTTTATAAAATCACATCACATTTTATTCAATTTTCAAAATAAGTGAATTCTTCACGTTCTAAGGGTTTGAAAAAATTCGTACCCTAACTTACTAGGTTTCGATTTTCTTCTTCGAGTTCAAAGAACGTATTACTTTCCTTTTAAAAGTTAAATAAAAACTTATTCTCGAGAATTCAAAATATCGTGTCCTAACGCGTTGGATGTGACATTATGTTATCTCGAGGTAAGGCTTTTGAAAACAAGACAATGTTTCGTGTTTGGAAGTTCGAGAAATTGTGCCCTAACGTGCTGGGTTTTGGTTTTTCGTTCGTACAAATAACTAAATATCTTTTTAAATTCAGATTTTTGGAAGTTAAAGGATGATATTAGTTTCAGGGGTTAAAATGTCGCACCCTAACGTTCTGGATGTGATATTTTATCCTTTTGGAATAAAGGAGTCTTAATATTCCAAAACAGGTTATACAAACACTCTTTAAAAGGAATTGTATTTTAAAATATTTTTAAATTCTTGACATAATGACATTAATTAATCGATTAGGTACCAATTTTTGGGCGTTACGAGGGTGCTAATCCTTCCTCGTTCGTAACCAACTGCCGAACCCGTTTTCTTGTACTTTGTGGACCAAAATCAACATTTTAAAATAAAGTGTTTTATAAGGTGATCCAATCACACCTAAGTAAAAAGGTATTGGTGGCGACTCCATTTTCGTTCTTTAAAGTCGATCCCCATTTTTCTAAAAGCATCTTAAAAAAATGGTTTTGACAACCTTGTTATTAGTGCATTACCCTCAAAAGATATCCTTAATCTCTTTAGGATAAATCCATTCTTACAATTTGATTCTATTTTATCTCATGGTAACTATTACATCTTCTTTCATGAAAAGTCAATTACTATCAAATAGTAATCAAGTCATTGATCAAAAAGACAAATAACTTGTGACCATATTTACTTTTCATCTATCATGCAATGTCAATGAGAGGATATCATTTACCTTTTAGTTGGGCTTTGAATTCCACTATTGTGGAGTAATGCTACATACTGTAGAAATCATATGCTAAACACACTATATTTCAGTTCCTTATCTATTTTAATTCAAACTTTTAATTGCATCAAAGTATACGAGTCACGCTTACATAGTCCATCATCCATTCAGGATTAAGGTATATCACACTATGAACGTCACAAGTGAATAAATACATTAACATATCTAGGATATATTCTACTTGGGTCATGTCGAATGTACTACAGTCCAGTCAATCACAACTACGTTTCTATCTTCTAGGAGTCATCCATTCTGATACCCAAGACAAGGTATCTCCCAAATTGGACTTGATAGATGACATATTAGTCTTTTAATTGAATTACTTAGTTCCAATTAGACTAAGGGTGTGTTTAGATAATCTACTAATATAATTTATCTTTTTGCATTACGATCGAACCAAGTAATGTCGCTTAATATTAGTTTAAATGTTAGAAATTAGTTAGTTATTATATGCTTTCATTTTTCTTTGCGTGCAAAAATTGTTTAGGATATTATACAAAAGATATTAATGATAATGATAGATTCTTGTTAAACAAATTTGTTTGAAAAATTACAAGTACATAGACAAAATTACTACACTAAGGTTACTAGATCCCAATAGCCAAAGGAATGCAGTTACCAAGAGGATGGCAACACTACTACGAAAGATTTGTGATGCAATGCTGATAAACCATAATATACACATATTTTAATCCCACATTTAGCATACTTTTGGATGATGTAACACCCCAAACCCGGCCCATAAGCCCTGATCGGATCTGGTATGTCACAGGGTAAAAATGTTTTGAAATATTTTGATTAACCGGTGAAAATCTAAAAATACTGTTAAAGTTATAAAACGGTGTTTTATAAAAACTCAAGTGGGGTTGATTTTGAGTTGAAAACCTTTGAAAACATTTGATCATTTAAATGTAAAGAACCTTCGAAATTATAGTTGAACTGGTGAATTTTGCTACCCGATGGTAACTTCTTTGAAAACTCGTAGGAGTTATTAAAATTGAAAATGTTGCTTTTAACCAATTCTCTTAACATTTATAATTTCATTTGTAATATAGTATAAGTAAAGTAAAAACAACTATGTAAACATCCAAATAATAATTAGCGGCCTTATTACAACCCAAAATAAAAATTTAGTAAATAAACAAACTTAAAGCATATTAAATAAAATCCCCAAATCCAAGGAACAAGCATGGCAGCCTCGAGTCCTCTCGGCTCCATCTCCGCGATCTACTCATCTGCAAAATAATATGGGAAGGGGTGAGTCACCAAGACTCGGTGTATAAATCCCCAACCCTAAGTGCATCTCATACACAAATTATTAGTAAACATGCAAACATGCAACCCAAACTAACCATCCGTACTCCTTTAACTACCCCGTGTGGTCAAAACCACTGGTGGTCAAAACCAATGGTGACTAGAGTCACAAATCAAGTGATGGGGCCAACCCATCATGTGGTCAAAACCACTGATGACCATAGGTCACAATTTATCAATATGTGGTCAAAACCACTGGTGGTACCAAACCACTGGGACTTAGTCACAATTTAACAATAGTGTGGTCAAAACCACTTTGGTGACCAAAGTCACAATAAATCGATGGGGCCAACCCATCTTGTGGTCAAAACCATTGGTGACAGATCCATAGAGATCATCCTCTCCTCTCATCAATCCCACCATCATCATGCTTACATAACAAATATCATAATCCCATATATCATGCATTTATGTATAGCATAGCATTCAACAGCATATGATGGCATACACAAACATACATCATAGATCACGTAATAGGGGACTTACCCGAAATCCAAGCTTATGCCCACAAGGAAAAGTCACAACACGAGAGGTTATACAGCAACATAATAAACAGTCTATGCTAATAAAGTGTGTAGAGTTTACACACTGCTAACAAGTAGATCTAAGGAGAAATCCCGAATGTAATCCCGTATTACCCTACATTCGGCCACTATAGGTTAGTATCCAAAGAGGCCTTAGTCAGCTAAACCAAATAATCCCGAAGGATATGTTGTACTCAAAATAACACTCACCTTAGTTGCCGATTTGGTCTCCTACCAAATCCCGAAACTGCACTTATTCCTGAAATCGTTGAGATCCTTATATGGCACATATTAGTTTCGGCATTAGACATAAATTCTTTAACAAATGGCCCTTGGCCGAAACTATCTATTACTTACCAAAACGAATCGAAATCCCAAAATTGCTACTTGTGCCTTGAGTAGTCGAGATCCTACACACCATATGTCAGATTCGACTTAATACAGATATCCATATTCAAAGCCCTTGGCCGAATATTATATATGCCTTACCTTGAAGAATCAAATCCCGATAGGCTCCCTGAATTTGGCAATAACCTTCCCTACAATCGACTTTTATCACTTCATTAGAGAACTTAAAGGCCATTCGGCCAAAACATAAATCCCGAAAGAGGAAAAAGAGTTGCCACACCCTTACCTTAAAGATGGATTCGGTAAATCACACCAATATTCGGCACCTCTAATTGATGTCAATAGTTTTCGGCTCCTTCAAAGAACAAGAACAGAGTTTTTAACACTAAGATCTAGAATGGAGAAAGAAGATAGAAGAGTAGTGAATTTTAGTCACTACACAAAATCGGTCAAGGAAAGAAAAGATTATCCTTACCAAGAGATTCGGCCAACAAGAGAACTAGACTGAAATTTTGGCCCCCTTTCTGTAGATGTTTGAGGATGAAGAGATCAATGAAGTGAACGAAAAGGAATTCAGCAGAGGGTTTGAGAGAAAAGAAAATAAGCATCAAATGAGTTTAGGGGGGAGACATTCGGCTATACCTATGCTCCCAAAACCGATAGCCTCCTTTGCCTACAATCCCACCTTCGGCCAACTCTCACCCTTTTTGATAAATTTTATCTAATCACTTCTTCAAATAAAATAAAAAAAATGATGTTTATCCCTATCCTTCCAAAGTCCCAATTTCCGTCCAACACTTCCCTCTCCATGGCGCCAATTTTTTTTTTAAAAAAAGAAAAACCCCTATGCTACCACCGTGACTCGAACTCGAGTCCTCCTCCCCCTTGCTTGTGCGGCATTCACCAAGGCCCTATGCCACTTTACCAATCCGACTTTCATGTCCAACCTCACCCACAAAAATCTTTTAAAGCCTCCTAAGCTTAGCCCCTTCCTTTAATGCCAAAAGCCAAAAAAAAACACATCCCCTTGTGACTACCAAGATTCAACTCTTCCTTGAAGCTCCCTTTGGCGCCACCTTCCAAGCCCTTAAGATTGCGTCCCAAGCCACCTTATCACATGATCTCTTGTGTCATGTTTCACACCAAATAATTTTTAAAGCCTCATTCACTTAGCTTCCTCTTCTCAAGTGCTAAAAAAAAACTTCTAGCCCTAAGTCAGGCCTAGCCCGAGGTTATCACTAGACCCTAAAACATGCCTAGCAATCATAGTATTCATTTCTTTTCAAGCAAGCACATGAAAATAATTAATTTGCAAACAACCCCTAATTCAGGATGTTACAGATGATTTATCCCTTTAATTATGGAAATAGGTGCTCATAATCCTTTGTTTTCATGTTTTATACTCAAGAGAGCACCGGAGGATGAAAAGAATGAGAAACGGGATAAAAATAGAGAAAATGGGCCAAAGTATGAATTACACATGGCTGGATCCGAAACACACAGTCGTGCCTCTTTAGCAGGACCGACCACGGCCAATAACTTGATTCACACGGGCGTGTCCCTGCCGTAGCAAAGAAGAGTTTCATTCAGATTAGGGTACTTAGAGGCAAAGAAAGATATTCTAAAAGCCTATATAAAGACCCTAGAGGCCAACCTTTAGGGGTCGTTTAGCTAGGCCAAAGAGCCAAGCCAGAGGGGCTGAATTGTGGGATTCACTCGAAGAAATCCAGTTGATTCATCTCAAGAAGCCTGAATCATACTCAAGACTGAGGATCTCTTCTTCAATTCCTTTAGGGGGTTTTAGGGTTTTCTTTATGTTTTGTTTTATATTTTCTTATGAGATGTATTCTTTTATAATTATAAACTAAACCCCTCAAATACCTAAGGGGGATGAAACCTAAGATGGATCTTGTTATTATTTTCTGAGCTGTATGATAAATACTTGATTTGTTCTTAACTATGTGTTCTTAATTCTTGTTTTGATATTTCAGGATATTGATTCAAGCATTTATGCTCTTAGGCAGAGGAGGAATGGACCCTATCTTAGAGTAGATCTAGCATAGTTAAGCAGAGTTGATCGCAAACCTAGAGATAAGATGAAGAAAATCTGTCGGATTAGGGTCAAACCTAATATGGGAGTCCATAGATCGAGTTAATGCAATTCTAAGGGTTTTAATTGGAAAGAGATTTCAATTAATCAACCTAGGATTAGACGTTAGTATCCTCGAGAGAGGTATTAATATAAATTAGGGAATCCTACGGATCAAGTCAAGTGAATAAATCGTCTGTTTAGAGTTAGATAACAACTGAAGTCTAGGGTGATTCTTCCTCGGGTATTGTCTTAATCAATTGGTTTTTCCCTCAAGTATTTTCCCCAATTCCTTCTCTGTGTCTTAGCATCTTTAGCTTAGTAGTTAGTTAATTTTAGATTAGATAACAATTCCCTTAATTCTTAGGCTAGATAATAAAAAGAGAGTTAGTATTAGTACTTTTGGTTCCTTTGGGTTCGACAATCCGGTCTTGCCACTAAACTGTACAATTGTTCGATAGGTGCGCTTGCCTCAACCATTGTCATGGTTAGTTTCTAGGCTCGATCATTCTTTAAATAAATTTTTAAGACTCTAACACACAATCAAATGCAGTTTAACTTAGTAGGGATCATCATACATGCTAAGAGAGTTTAACCTAGTGTATGCTTTCCCTTTCTTTCTTTGGTTTTCTAGATTCTTCTTAAACGAAACTTTAAAATTGTTAATGCCTCTAAAAAATATGAAAAAACACCTGTTGAATTAAAGTTTTCATACAAGTAGCTAGATGAAAAACATGCAAAGGCCAATCCAAGAACCTTTCTTACTAATGAAGTTGAACTTAAATAACAAGTGCCTACTTCAGTTGGCACTGAGCCTATCATTCATGGGAATTTATCAATTTTTGAACAATGTATGCTATAACACATTGATGCTAAGATAGCTTTTTAGGAGAGAGCCATAGCTCAATTTCAGGCCAATGTTTGACGGGCCAAAGCTTTGAGGATTGATCTTTTAGTGAAGCAACTCTAGTAACTTTTTGGAGGAATTGTTGAACTGAAAGGGAAAGTAGGATAGGAAATGCAAGGCTGCAACTTTTGTTGATGATATTATAATGATGATATTCCAATGATGATATTTTTCTTCATGTTATTTTTAAACTATGTGCTTTATTTGTGATTTGGGATGTTTTCCTAGAATTGATTTTTTATTCTGGTTGTTATTTTGTGAACCTTATTCATTCAGTTTACTATAATACAATTCTAAGTACTTTGTAATAATTAATGGTTGATTTGCTTAATTATGTGAATAGTTAAGTTTATTTGATTAAGGGGGAGTTATTCAGTGGGAACATTCATTTGTGTTGTTGTTGTATATGTTCTCCTACTATGGTTTTGTTCAAAAATTTGTTAAAGGGGGAGATTGTTGAGGCAATTTATGAGGAGTTCCAAGGAGTAGTAACCATTATTGTCTAGCATTGGTCAACCTCATAACTTTCCATATATGGTGTTAGCAAATTTTGGTGACAAAATCCTTGGGCTATGATCTTTTATGATACTTTAGATGCGTGCAGGCCCATTTATGATATCCAAACCGTTTACAGCAACATATCTCGAATATTGATTTGGATTGGATTAAGGTAACCAACTTCCATGCTTTAAAGAGATTAGATTAAATCGAGTTAAATATAAGATTGGTAACCAAACTTGTCCACTTCTCCCATATTGGTACCTATGGCTTTTTTTTTTTTGTCCCAGATTGGTACCCAAACCTTTTTTTCTATCCACTATATTGGTACTTGAGAGTAATGACGTTAAATTCAGGATAAGTGGCAAAATAAGAATTTAAAGCCTTTTATCTAAGAATTTAACGTTAACCTTTTTCATTTAACCAGGATTAATCTTTTCCACCCCACTGATACTCTTCTTCTTGGCCATGTTTACAAGCTCATCACCACTCAAGCTATCCATTTTTTTGTACGGGTAATGTTATTTTTTTTGGGGATTGTGATCTGATTTTGAGTTGTTGGGGTTCTTAGAGGTTATGAAGGGATTGTATGCAAAAAAAAAAAATAAATGCAAAGATGAAGAAAAACCAACAAGAATCAGACCCAAATGAGAAAGTTAGTCAGATATTTAAACCAAATAAGCAAAATAAGGTGAATTTCCTTAGAAACACCTATATTATATCTTATCTTTAATTTGGATCTCTGTTATATATATTTAAAATATTGAAACATCTACAGGTGAGCAAACATGAAAAGCAGAGAGCAAGATCAACAACATCAAGCAACTTTGGTTCTAGATCAAAGACATGACAGCCTTCATTACAAAGCATCTTTAAGGCAGCAAGCTAAAGGATGTTTGGTATTTTTGCACATCAATGGCTGCATAAGAGACACAAGCTTCTTTTGTTAACTGGTAAAAAAAATACAGATTCTCTCACTTTAGGATTGTAGGTATAAGCTAGCAAACCATGAAAAAACCACTACTTTCTTCATGTTGCAAATATGAGCTATGCATAATTGTACATCCCCCTCCCCCAAAACAAAACCAGGGTTGTGTAATCCAACATTGTTTTGTAATAGAATGCTAGTATTTTTTTTCCCAATACAACTCTTAAGGTTTTCTATATACCGGTACCATCAATGTACTATAACACTTCCAATGAATTTAATTTTAGTAGTTCATATGTTTAATTACTTTTTTCTCTTAATTTTTGAAAAATAAACACAGTAGAAATTATTCAAGGGAAATGAATTGATTGCAATTTTTTTTGTATTAGTTCAATAATTTGATAAATTAACAAAGCTTTTCAACCTAGAATTGATTGGATGGTGAGAAAGTGAGGGAAAATTTTTTGGGTTCCTGATAGAAGAAAGAAAGAAGAAAGATGAAGCCAAAAAAAAAAGAAAGAAAATGAGGGAAAATAAAAAAAGAAAAAGAAAATAGGGACAAGAGGATGCCACCTAGTGACGCGTGATTAGCCAGCACTGCCACATCATCAAAAAATTAACGCTATTAGTCTCAGGTACTAATATAGTGGACGAAAAAAGAAGTTTAGGTACCAATCTAGGAAAAAAAATAGGTACCAATCTGGGAGAAGTGGACAAATTCGGGTACCAATATTATATTTAACTTGATCAAATCAGGTAAACTTGGAAGCATATCATAAAGATGTAAGACTTCTCCTAGACTTATTGAATATATTCTTAGAGCTAGTAATCCTACTATTTTAATGGAAAGATCGATTGTAATTGATCTAGTATGCTGGCAAGTCTCAATTCCTTATAAATTAAGGAGACTTGTATAGTTTGTGTATTAATTTGAGAGCATTTATTTCTATTCATTGAGGAAATTTATTTGGAGTGCATTGAGTGTAAAATCAAGTGTGATACTTGGTTTTTGTCATAAGTTTTTAGGGGGAAAACTTAGAAGAGAGTGTTTTAGATCTTAGGTGCAAAAGTGACATTCTAATCTAGTGAGTGTTAAAGCCTGCAATCACTTGTTGTTTTTGGTATTAAGATAGTGGATTAATTATTTGGATAAGGCCTCGAAAATGTAGGAAAATCAAATGAATATAAGCATATCATTTTGTTCATCATTGTTCATCATTAGTGCCTGAAGCAATTGTCATTGCTCTTAATAGTGCTTCTGGCACTAGTCAATTTTGCTTGAAAATATCATTCCTAGTTCTTTCAAATTTGATTGTAAATAGATCTCTAGGAAAGTTATGTGTAACATCCTAAATTAGGGGTTGTTTGTAATTTAATTTTTTTCCCATGTGTGTGCTTGAAGAAATAAATATTATGATTGCTAAGCATGTTCTAGGGTCTAGAAATAACCCTGAGCTAGGCCTAACTTAGGACTAAAAATTTCTTTTTAAGTGTTTAAAAGAAGGGAGCTAGGTGAGATAGGGGTTAAGAAAATTTTCGGAAGGAACATGACACAAGGATTTAATTGGCATGATTGGCTTGGTGCATCAAGGGAGTTTTCAAGGGGGAGAGGTTCGAGTCATGGGAGTTACAAGGGGGAGGCATTTTGTTTTTGGGCTTTTTGGGCGTCTAAGAAAGGGTCTAGATTAAGAAGGCCTTAAAAATTAAATGGTGAAGTTTAAGGGCATGAAAGTCATTTGGTGGAGTGGTTTGGGGCGCCACTTAAGAGCTTGGAGGTGACAATGGGCGTAGGTCTTGGGTTCGAGCTACCGAGTATGCGCCTTGGGAGTTTTATTTTCTTTTGCTTTAGGAAGGGAATCGGCCTAGGAAGGCCTTATAAATAAATGTCGAGGTTTATGACATGAAAGTCAATTTGGAAGAGTGGCTTGGGGCGTTGAAAAGGGGCTGCGGCAATTTGCTCCTTTAGGTCCCAGGTTCGAACCAAGGGAGCAGCAGGTTAGTATTTTATTTTTTTTTGAATGGCTCCATAAAGAGGGAGGTGTTGGACGGCAAATGGGACCTTGGAGGGATAGGGATAAACCTTGTTCATTTCGGGTAAGAAGAATGATAATATGTATTTTATTTTTATTTGTTTAAAGGAGAGATTAAGGGATAAATGGTAGATAAATATGGGTGATAATTAAAAGTTAAGATTTTCACAAAAAGGAGGGGTATTGGCTGAATCTAAGACTCCTTGTTGGAGAGGAGTAAACGGCAAGGAGAGTGCAAAGGTGGTGGCTGAATCTTCTTTAGGCACCTAGCTTGATATTTTCGGCTAAGGCATACCAAAAACCAAAACCCTTGATTCTCTTTCTCCTTTTAGCTTTGGCCGAATCTCCCTAACACTCTCATCTACCATCTTCTTCTTTTATTCTTTCTCAAATCGAAACCACCATTGATTCCCTACATCTCTTCCTTTTATTTTTCTTTTCCTATTAGTCGAACCTACCCCCTCTTCCACTCAAGAATTTCCAACCCTTCCATCTTGTGTTAGCCGAATCCCCTAAGGTAGGGTGCTGTCGATTTCAAAGAGTGGTAAGTGTGTTACTCTAGCATTCGGCTTCTTTTCTTTTCCTTTTATGTGCCGAAAGCTTGAGAAACAAGCCTTTGTAAGTTGGCTGAATGTGGTTATGGTTCTAATGGTGTACGTTTTGTGTGTAGATAATGTTAAGGTACATTGAGGGAGCCTATCGGGATTTGATTTTTCAAGGTAAGGCTTATACATCATTCGGCCAAGGGCCATTTGTTGAGAATTAGTGCCTAAAGTTGAAACTAACATGTGACATATAGAGATTTTGACAGTTTCAGAAGATAGGAGTGGTTTTCTGGGATTTCAATTTTGCCTTGGTAAGTAATGATAAAATTTGACATAGGGCCATATTTGGATTATAGGTGCGATTAGTCCTTCGGGATTACTATTTTGGCCGAATAGGCCTATGGCACTAATTTTGGTAATTGGCCGAATATAGGGTCAAAGGATCTAGCATCGTAGATCGGGTTTTTGGAATCTAGGATTCGCGTTAGTAACAGGTGTGTAAAACTCTTTACACACTTTATTAATTAACATTGCCATATTGTTGCCTTTTTATCTTTTGGTAGTGATTTGCTTGTGGGCATAAGATTGGATTCCGGGTAAGTCCCCTATTTCGTGATTTATGATGTATGTTTGAGTATGCCATCACATGCTGTTAAATGTTATGCTATACATAAATGCATGATATATGATAATTGTTATGTAAGCATGATGATGGTGGGATTGATGAGAGGAGGGGGATGACTTTTATGGACTGTCACCAGTGGTTTTGACCACAAGATGGGTTGGCCCCATCAGATTAATTGTGACTTCGGTCACCAGTGGTTTTGACCACATCTTGATAAATTGTGACTAAGTCCCAGTGGTTTGGTACCACCAGTGGTTTTGACCATATTATGATATTTGTGACCTATGGTCATCAGTGGTTTTGACCACACGATGGGTTGGCCCCATCATTTAATTTGTGACACTAGTCACGATGGTTTTGACCACCAGTGGTTTTGACCACACGGGGTAGTTAAGAATACGGATGGTTAGTGGGGTTGCATATTTGCATGTTTATTAATAATCTATGTATGAGTTACATTTTGGTGGGGATTTACACATGAGTCTTGGTGACTCACCCCTTCCCTTACTATTTTGCAGATGAGTAGATCGCGGAGATGGAGCCGGGGAGGACTTGAGGCGGCCATGCTTGTTTCTTAGATTTGGAACCTTATTTAAATCAGTTTTAGTTCATTTATTTTCTAAGTTTTTATTTTGGGTTGTAATAAGGCCTCTAATTATTATTTGGATGTTTATTTTATTATTTTATTTTACTTATGATTATATTACAAATGGAATTTATAAATGTTAAGTGAACCGGTTAAAAATAACTTTTCAAACTTAATAACTTCTACGGGTTTTCAAAGAAGTTACCATAGGGTAACAAAAATACATCAAGCCAACTATAACCCTGACAAATTCAAAATTTACATGATCAAATGTTTTCAAAGGGTTTATCAACACAACCATGTTTATGAAAATAATCCCAACTGAGTTTTATCAAACCCCGTTTTAATACCTTAGCCATATTTTAACAAGTTTTCACCAGACATTCAAAATGATTCAAATTATTTTACTCGTGACATACCAGATCCGGTCGACTCATGGGCCGGGTTTGGGGTGTTACATTTTTGGTATCAGAGCCAGGATCAAAACTCAGCTGTGGGGGCCCAAGGCCCAAAATGTTTTATTTATGTTAGTAGGCCTTATTGGAATGTTTTGAAACTATTTTTGGCTTGAACAGCATGGCACCGAGTCTCCGGCACCAACCCGCCTAGGTAAGTACTTCTATCTATTCTTTGTGAATGCTTGATAGGGGTAGAAGGGTAAATTGGGAACGTAGAACATTAGAATGGAAATTGTTGAACCCTAAGGTTAGCATACCCCAACAAACCGGGCATAAGATTTAATAATTCCTAAACAACCACGTGAGTTGTCAACGAGCAAGGGATGTGGCAATCGTTATCGCATGTCTAGGATTGGATTTGGTAGGAGCACGGTATTTAAGCGATCTAGTGACTCACCTCCTACTCACTTGAATCCTACCTGGTGCGTAGTGACGGTTCATCCTAGCTGAGACGACACACTCACAGGCTAAACTTGATAACTAAAACCCGAAAGAGACTAGCCGTTTTGTTTTGAAGTAATTGAAACCTTGTTTCTTTTTTTAAAAAAAATGACCAAAATACCCCTCAGTTTGAAAAATGACCAAAATACCCTCCGTAAGAAAATTTCCAAATAAAAAATTTTCAAAATATCCTTCTTTTGTGAAATCAATTAGACCCGAATTTTTGAAATCTTTTTATGAAAATTGCCTAATTATGAAAAATTACTAAAAAACCCCTAGTGGTAAAATTACAAAATTGCCCCTAACCAACAAAATTACCAGAATGACCCTGATTTTCAAAAACTTTGCAACACCATCAACTTGGAAAATGCAATTCTCAAAAAGAACCATCAAAGTTTTACAACTTTTGAAATATCCCTGATTTATTAAATTTTACAAACTCACCCTGATTTGTGAAAAATTATCGAAATACCTCTGAGGTCCAAAATTACCGACATACCCCCAAATTTCAAAATTTTTTAAAATACCCCGGGAATTTAAGAGTTTCAAAATACTTTTGGACAAAATCATCCGAGAACTTTTATGTTTGAAAAAAATTTACAAAAATACCCCTGTAGGATAAATTACGAAAATACCCCTAGGTAGTGGAAAAACAATCACAATGAAAACTACAACGTCTCTTGGAATGAATGAATGGAAGACTGTGTGCTTGTATGAATACGAAAGAACCACTCCTAAAACTCCTATCATAAAATTTCTTCGCGGATAATCAAGTGAAACAAAGGTGCTAATGCATAAAATTCTTAAACAGATAAACGTAAACGAGAATAATGAGTACGAGAGGTCATGGACGTCTACCCCGTGGTCACGGTAGAGGCAGGATGACCTTGTCGAACCAGCAGGTCTGGTCATGGGTCTAGAAATGAGATCTTGGATCTGCCGTGCGTGAAAAGCGAGTTTCAAGATCGGGCCAAATTGGTAACGATGTAGTATCCCAAGCGGTTGTCTGAGTGTTAGAATGAGTTCTTTGAGGCGGTAGCAGGTGCAAGAGCCCGTAAATCGTGGTTGAACGACTCAGCTAACGGAGCGAAGTATTTAGAGGAGTTTTGGAGTGGCACCGGTCTTGTGAAATATTGGTTAGAATCTCTTGAAAGGATTATGGGCGACACGGATTTCACGGTGAGGAGAAGTTGAAGGTATAATCTCTACCTTGGGATGAGTCATATCGGTGGTGGCTCACCGTGAGAGATGGAACAATGGCAAAAATCTCACAGGCAATTCTTCAAGGATGCTTATCAAAAGAAATATATCGAAACTAGTTACGTGGATGCTTGCGGAAGGCTTTCTTGAACTGGTTCAAGGCAATAAAACGATGGCGAGTATGAGGCCGAGTTCTTAGGTTGAGTAGGTATGCTCGTGGTATTGTGGGTATCGAGCATGAGCAGCATGTTAGATTCGAGGATGAAATGAGAGGCAGTGAGGATGATGATAGCTCCACAACAGGAATGGGAGTTCACTGTCCTAGTGGAGAAATCGAAGGTTGCTAAAGGGGTAAGACAGTCGGTTAGACGGAATCAAGATAGGAGTTGGAATAAGAGGAGCTCTGGATCTTCAAGGTTCTCTGGTAATCAGCAGAAGAGAACGAGGTTTGGTGGGTTGGATCAAGCTGCTAGGCCTGCTGCTGCTGCTAATCCTCAATGGCCACCACGGTGTGCCCGATGTGGGAAGTCTCACACGGGGGAATGTTGGAATGGTAACCGGGGATGCTTTAATGTGGGTCCATGGAGCATCGAGTTAGAGATTGTCCGAAGAAGGCAGCTAGGTTGAGATCAGAGGGGCAGGATCGTGCACCGAATAGGCGGGATAATCAATAGCCAGCAAGGGGTCGTGGTGTAAGAAGGGGAGGTAATGGTGCTTGGCGGTGGTCGTGGGCACTTGAGGGAGGTACTGGTGGTACTTGAGGCTAGGCAACTGGTCTAGTCTATCTGGCGGCGTCAAGAGGAGGCGACGCATCGGACATTATAACCGGTATGTTCTTGATCTTTAGTGTACCCTATAATACTTTGATTGACATTGGCTCAACCCACTCATACATTGCTAGTAGCGTGGTGGAAACTTTGCACTTAGACTACGAGCTTACTTCAGGAAGATGACTGTTTTAAGCCCCTAGGTCACTCTGTAGAAGTAAGTAAACTCTATAGGAACGTACCCTAGAACTCCAAGGGTCATGTTCTTGGCTGATTTGATGGAACAACCATTTGGGAGTTCAATTTAATCCTCGAGATGGATTGGCTAGTAAAGTATCGAGCTAGCTTTGGATTGCATGACTAAGCGCATAGTAATAAAGACAGTGGAAGATGATGAGGTGGTGATGATAGGTAAAAGGAGAGATTACTATCTAATTTGGTTTCTGCATTGAAGGTAGAAAAGATGGTGAGGAAGGGTTGTGAAGCATATTGGTGCATGTCTGTGCTTTGGAAGCTAAGGATGTTGCTGTGAGAGATGTCCGGACCGTAAGAGACTATGTTGATGTGTTTCCAGAGGAACTTCCGGGTCTACCTCCGGACCGTGAGGTTGAATTTGGTATAGATCTGTTACCCGGAACCGCGTCAGTATCTATAGCTCCGTATCGGATGGCGCCAAAAGAATTAGTAGAGTTGAAGACACAGATTCAGGAATTGTTGGATAGAGGGTTCATCCGACCAAGTGTGTCGCCTTGGGGAGCTCCAGTACTTTTTGTCAAGAAGAAGGATGGGACAATGAGGATATGTATAGACTATCGAAAGCTGAACAAGTTGACAATAAAGAATCGGTATCCTTTGCCCAGGATTGACGATCTGTTCGATCAACTCAAAGGGGCATCAGTGTTCTCTAAGATTGACCTTAGGTCAGGATACCATCAGCTTAAGGTGAAGGACGCTGATGTCCACAAGACGGCATTCCGTACTCGGTATGGGCACTACGAGTTTCTGGTAATGCCTTTTGGTTTGACGAATGCACCGGCCGCGTTTATGGACATGATGAACCGGGTTTTCCAACCCTATCTGGATCAGTTTGTCGTGGTCTTCATAGACGACATTTTAGTGTACTCGAAGTCAGAAAAGGAGCATGACGCACATCTTCATGTGGTTCTGCAAGTTCTAAGGGAGAAACAGTTGTACGCCAAATTGATAAGTGTGAGTTACGGCTCAAAGAGGTAACCTTTCTAGGGCATGTTGTTTCAGCTGAGGGAATTAGGGTGGATCCTCGTAAGATCGAGGCGGTGTTAGAGTGGAAACCACCCAAGTCAGTTACGAAAATTCAAAGTTTTCTGGGGTTAGAAGAATATTATAGGAGATTCATGGAAAATTTCTCCTTAATATCAGCACCGTTGACTAAGCTTTGAGAAAGGGTTCCGTTTGTGTGGTCTGAGAAGCAGCAAGAGAGTTTCGATAAGCTGAAGAGGATTTTGACAGAAGCACCAGTCTTAATTCAGCCTGAGGCCGGAAAGGAGTTCACGGTGTACTGTGATGCATCGCATACTGGTTTAGGGTGTGTGTTGATGCAAGAAGGGAAGGTGGTCACTTATGCATCATGGCAGTTGAGGCCTCACGAAGTTAACTATTCGACACATGATTTGGAATTGGCTGCTGTGGTGTTCGCCTTGAAGATCTGGAGGCACTATCTGTATGGGGAGAAGTCAGTAGTGTACACAGATCACAAGAGTCTGAAGTACCTCCTAACTCAGAAAGATTTAAATCTGAGGCAGCGGAGGTGGATTGAGTTATTGAAGGACTACGACTGCTCAATCGAATACCATCTAGGGAAGGCGAATGTGGTAGCTGATGCATTGAGCCGAAAGGTGGTAGCGGATTTGCGAGCAATGTTTGCTCATCTAAGTCTCTATGAGGATGGGAGCCTTTTGGTAGAATTGCAAGTGAAGTCGTCTTGGATTAATGAGGTCAAAGAAAGACAGATGATCGATGAAGCTTTGAATACTCGGAGGTTACAAGTACAGAATGGTGAGGCCGAAGATTTCAACTTGGGTAGTGATGGAGTGTTATACTTTCAGGGGAGAGTATGCATGCCTAAGGATGATGATTTGAGGCAGCGAATCCTTAAACAAGCTCATAGCAATGCGTACGCTATGCACCCGAGAAGCAGCAAGATGTATCGGGATTTAAGGGAGTAGTTTTGGTGGCGGGTCTTAAGCGGGAAGTGATCGAGTTGGTAGGCAAGTGTTTGACATGCCAGCAAGTTAAGGCTGAGCATCAATTGCCATCGGGGCTGTTACAGCCGGTAAAGATTCCACAGTGGAAGTGGGAGGAGATTACTATGGATTTTGTAAGTGGGCTTCCCCTTACGCTAGTAAGAAAGATGCTGTTTGGGTGATAGTAGACCGATTGACTAAGTCGGCCTATTTCATATCGGTAAGGGTTGACTACTCGCTTCAAAGGTTAGCCAAGCTATATATAGCAGAGATAGTGCGGTTGCATAGAGTACCGATGTCCATTATCTCAGATCGGGATCCTCGATTTACGTCGAGATTCTGGAAGGCTTTACATCAAGAGTTAGGCACAAAGTTAAATTTCAGCACGGCTTTTCACCCGCAGTCTGATGGACAATCTGAGAGGGTTATCCAAGTGTTGGAAGACATGTTGAGGGGCTTTGTTTTGGATTTTCGTGGTAGTTGGGAGGAGTACCTACCTTTGGCGGGGTTAAACTTATAACAATAGTTATCAGCGAGTATTGAGATAACACCGTATGAGGCCTTTGTATGGTCAAAATGCCGTACTCCTACATGTTGGGCCAGAGCTAAGAGAAGCGACGAATCTTTGGGTCGAGTTAGTGGTAGAGACGGAGGATAAAGTTAGAGTAATTGGGCTCGTCTTAAGGAGGCATCGGACGGTAGAAATCCTCGCCTATCTTAAGCGCAGAGATGTTGAGTATCACGGTGGGTGATAAGGTTTTCTTGAAGGTATCCCTTGGAAGAAAGTGCTAAGGTTTGGCCGGAAGGGCAAGCTAAGCCCTAGATTCATCGGACCGTACACGGTGTTGAAACGTGTGGGACCGGTAGCTTACCAGCTTGAGTTGCCAGCAGAATTGAGCTAGATACATGACGTCTTCCATGTTTCTATGCTGAGGCGCTATCGATTAGATCCCTCACACATTGTGCCGATTGAGGAAATTGAAGTGAACTCGGACTTATCTTTCGAGGAGGAGCCGGTATAGATTTTGGATCGAGATGTCAAAGTTCTGCGAAGGAAGTCCGTGCCTTTGGTAGGTGTTATGGCGAAACCATGGTACGGAGGAGGCCACATGGGAACCCGAGGATGTGATGTGGCAGCAATACCCCCAACTCTTTTGATCCAGGTAATTTCGAGGCCGAAATTCTTTTAAGGGGGTAGAACTGTAACATCCTAAATTAGGGGTTGTTTGTAATTTAATTTTTTTTTGAATGGCGCCATAAAGAGGGAGGTGTTAGACGGCAAATGGGACCTTGGAGGGATAAGGATAAACCTTGTTTATTTCGGCTAAGAAGAATGATAATATGTATTTTATTTTTATTTGTTTAAAGAGGAGATTAAGGGATAAATGGTAGATAAATATGGGTGATAATTAAAAGTTAAGATTTTCACAAAAGGAGGGTATTGGTGAATCTAAGACTCCTTGTTGGAGAGGAGTAAGCAGCAAGGAGAGTACAAAGGTGGTGGCGAATCTTCTTTAGGCACCTAGCTTGATATTTTCACTAAGGCATACCAAAACCAAAACCCTTGATTCTCTTTCTCCTTTTAGCTTTGGCCGAATCTCCCTAACACTCTCATCTACCATCTTCTTCTTTTATTCTTTCTCAAACCGAAACCACCATTGATTCCCTACATCTCTTCCTTTTATTTTTCTTTTCCTATTAGCCGAACCTACCCCCTCTTCCACTCAAGAATTTCCAACCCTTCCATCTTGTGTTAGTGAATCCCCTAAGGTAGGGTCTTGTCAATTTCAAAGAGTGGTAAGTGTGTTACTCAAGCATTCGGCTTCTTTTCTTTTCCTTTTGTGTTGAAAGCTTGAGAAACAAGCCTTGGTAAGTTGGCCGAATGTGGTTATGGTTCTAATGGTGTACGTTTTGTGTGTAGATAACGTTAAGGTACATTGAGGGAGCCTATCGGGATTTGATTTTTCAAGGTAAGGATTATACATCATTCGGCCAAGTGCCATTTGTTGAGAATTAGTGCTTAAAGTTGAAACTAACATGTGACATATAGGGATTTCAACAGTTTCAGAAGATAGGAGTGGTTTTCCGGGATTTCAATTTTGCCTTGGTAAGTAATGATAAAATTCGGCCTAGGGCCATATTTGGATTATAGGTGCGATTAGTCCTTCGGTATTACCATTTTGGCCGAATAGGCCTATGGCACTAACTTTGGTAATTGGCCGAATATAGGGTCAAAGGATCTAGCATCGTAGATCGGGTTTTCGGGATCTAGGATTCGCGTTAGTAACAGGTGTGTAAAACTCTTTACACACTTTATTAATCTTTATTGCCATATTGTTGCCTTTTTATCTTTTGGTAGTGATTTGCTTGTAGGCATAAGATTGGATTAAGGTAAGTCCCCTATTTAGTGATTTATGATGTATGTTTGAGTATGCCATCACATCTTTGTTAAATGTTATGCTATACATAAATGCATGATATATGATAATTGTTATGTAAGCATGATGATGGAGGGATTGATGAGAGGAGGGATGACTTTTATGGACACGATGGTTTTGACCACAAGATGGTTTTGACCACAAATTGACTTGGGTTTTTGCCCACATCTTGATAAATTGACTAAATCCTAGTGGTTTGGTACCACGATGGTTTTGACCACATTATGATATTTGTGACCTATGGTCATCGATGGTTTTGACCACACGATGGGTTGGCCCCATCATTTAATTTGTGACACTAGTCACCGGTGGTTTTGACCACGGTGATTTTGACCACATGGGGTAGTTAAGAATACGGATGGTTAGTGGGGTTGCATATTTGCATGTTTATTAATAATCGTGTATGAGTTACATTTAGGGTGGGGATTTACACTGAGTCTTGGTGACTCACCCTTCCCTTACTATTTTGCGGATGAGTAGATCGCGGAGATGGGTAGGGAGGACTCGAGGCGCCATGCTTGTTTCTCGATTTGGAACCTTATTTAAATCGGTTTTAGTTCATTTATTTTCTAAGTTTTTATTTTGGGTTGTAATAAGGCCGCTAATTATTATTTGGATGTTTATTTTATTATTTTATTTTACTTATGATTATATTACAAATGGAATTTATAAATGTTAAGTGAACAGGTTAAAATAACTTTTTCAAACTTAATAACTTCTACGGGTTTTCAAAGATGTTACCATCGGGTAACAAAAATACATCAAGCCAACTATAACCCTGACAAATTCAAAATTTACATGATCAAACGTTTTCAAAGGGTTTATCAACACAACCATGTTTATGAAAATAATCCCAACTGAGTTTTATCAAACCCCGTTTTAATAACTTAGCCATATTTTAACAAATTTTCACCAGACACTCAAAATGATTCAAATTATTTTACTCCGTGACATACCAGATCCGGTCAGGACTCATGGGCCGGGTTTGGGGTGTTACATTATGAGATTTTTTTAAAGGCTTAAAATACAAAATGGTTCATAAGCTTTACTAGTTTTCCTAAATTGGTACCTAAACTTTTTTTTGGTCAAAACTGGTACCTAAACTATTAAATCATTACTCATTTTACCCCAACTGTTAGTCCCGTTAGAAAAACATTTTAGCTAATCACAAGTTGCCACATAGACGTCTATTTTTTTCAAAATATTAGTAAAATTCATAAATACATTTAAAAATAGTTTCAAAAATTAAAACATATTAACTTAAATTTAAACAGTAAGTAAAACTTTACTCCTTGAAAATATCCTTTAAAAATTTCATTAACCCTATTTTGTTCAAAAAAATTGATAAACCTGAATTCATTCAAAAAAAAAAAAAAAATTCAACAACTTTCTTTGTTTCAAAAAATTCACCAACCCTTTCAATAATCTTCTAAGAATCTCCAATCCCGCCATTTTTAGAATTGATAGGAGGTAAGTTTGAATAACCAATTATTTTTACTGAAACCTTGTTTAACTAGTGAACTTTTTTCTTCTTGGAACCCGTGTTTGCCATTTTTATTGTTGAAACCTTTCTAATTTCATAATTATTTGATTTTTATTTTAGGCAAACCATAAAATCCTAATTGATTTGGGCAAACTGAATGAGTTATAGAAAGGTATGGTTTAGCCTTAAGCTAGTGCTATTTGTTAAGTGTTTTTATAATTAATTTGTATAATCTAATTTATGTAATTTTTGACAGATAGTGGGTTCTTGAAATTTTAATTAAAAATTTGTATTGGCCGCAAAAAGAAAATTCATTAATTTTAATTATTCATTGTTAAACCATTAATCTATTTTTGTTATTATCGTTTTTCCTCATCTTGACTGAACTAGTATATATATATCAGATTACTTAACAATGAAGTTTATTTCTTTAAATTATTTATTAATGTAAATAATAGTTTATCTACTCCGATTTCATCCAACTATAGAATAGATCCCTTCAAATCATGGTTGTTCAATTCTCCCAATACGATGCCACTCAACATGCAATACAATTAACATAAAAATGAGCTCCTGTGTTTAGTTTATTGTATAATCTAATTTATAATTTTTTGGCAGGTAGTGGGTTCTTGAAATTTTATATTGAGAAAGTGGAATACACCTTTTAAGAGAAAAAATGCCAAAAAAAAAGGTATCATATTTGTTGTAATCTAATTCATATTGTTACTAATTGATTTTGTTTATGTATGGTTTAGGTTGATTGTTTGAGGTATTTGTTGAGTGTTAGTAAATTAGTGGTATCTTACATCTTTTAATTTATTTTTCTAGGCTCAAGCTATAGGGAAAATGTCTTGGGTTAGTGTTGATAGGGGTTCAATTGAACTTGAGTTAAATGGTGAGGGTGTTAGGCTTGAACCTGAGTTAGAGGGAGAGAGGATTAGTGGTCTTATAGAGTAAAATAAGGAAACTATTGTTGCTAGTGGGGTAGAAGGAGTAAATAATAATAGGGTAAGTAGTGATATAAGTGAAGATGCAAATCGGGTGAGGATAATAGTGACTTTCAAAGCAGTGAACCAGAAGAGGTAGTTATAGAAAGATGGGTTAGTAATGATAATCATGATGATGAGATAACGAATATTAGAAATAAGTATAGGGTTTTTATAGAGAAAAAGAAAAATAGGTTAGTGAGAGCTAAAGATTTGGATCTTGTTGTTAACCTAAGTCGCCTTCAAAGGGATATAACAAAGGAGGTTAATGGTGATGGTATTGGGGATAAGACAAATTATATAGGATCTTATTATATGGGTAACTATGATTCAGATTCTAATGGTGAACTAGATTGTAGGAAAAATAGGAAAATTTTCTTTAATGAGGATAGTGTTAAGCCTAGGTTTGAGATAGGAATGATCTTTGATAGCCCCAATCAATTTAAGGAAGCTCTTTCATCTTTTGTTGTCCACCATAGATATGATTTTAAGTTAGCTAGAAATTAAAATTTTAGGATAAGAGCTAAGTGGAAAGCTCAATGGTGCCCATGGATGATATATGTTGCCAAGGATAATGAGGATAAATGCTTTAAGGTCAAGACATTTGATAATGAACATACTTGTTCCATAATCTTCAAGAACAAAAGAGCAAATTATAAGTTCATGGAGAAACATTTTCTTAGCAAGATCAAGATTATCCCTAGGTTAAAGCTATTTGAGATGCAAATACTAGCTAAGGAAAAGTTGAAAGTAGAACTAAACAAGAATGTCTATCAAAGAGCTAGGTTTTGGGCTATATCACAGATAAGGGACAGCTTAGAGTACGGGTTTAACCACTTATTTGATTATGTTTTGCTTTGATAAGTGTAGATCCAAATGGTAACTTTCACTTATTAGTTGTGAGACCGATTCCTACTGAGAACCCTAGCTTAGTTGGTTATACATTTGTTTCAGTGCTTTAAAAGGTGGATTTAAAAACTTTTGTAGACCATTATTATCTTTAGATGGTTACTACCTTAAAGGGTCATTTAAGGGAGAACTTTTAGCTACTGTGGGTAGGGATGGTAACAACCAGATTTTCCCTATAGCTTGGGCAGTTATAGAGGTAGAGAACAAGGAATTCTGGGCTTGGTTATTGAAACATGTTCAATCAAACTTGGAGACGGGAGATGGGAAAGGCTTCACTGTAATATGTGATATGCAGAAGGTTAGAAATTTCTATATTTTTTTTCTTTATTTGACTATTGTTATGTATGTAATAATATTATAATAATAATCAATTTTATTTCTTTTGAAGGGTTTGCTAGAAGAAATACCCTTGATATTACCACATATTAAGCATAGATTTGTGCAAGACACATGTATGCAAATTGGAGGAAAGAGCACAGGGGTGGTGATTTACAAAAACAGTTTTAACCTTGCTGTAAGTCAACAACTGAAGGTCTCTTTCAAAAATATACTACAAGAATTAGTCAGTTAAATAAATTTAGGAAAGTTTGATGAGGAAGGAACCAAAACATTGGTCAAAAGCTTTTTTCAACACTCATCCAAAGTGTCATGCAATCGATAACAACTTCAGTGAGGCCTTCAACTCCGCAATTATGATAGCTAGGTTTAAATCCATCATTTCTTTGTGTAACGACCCAAAATTGGGCCTAGTAGGATTAGGCCCATTGGGCCTTGAGCGTAGAAGCGTTTTAAAATTTTGAGAACAAGAGAACGACATTATTTCAAGTTGGACTTATTAGGAAGGTGATTTTAGAAAGTTATGGCGTTCTAGGAAGTTCCGGGTTCAAGTTAGGCTAAAGGAAAATTTTTGTGTTTCAGCACTTTAAGGAGAGAAGGTAAGTGGCATCAAGACTTAAGTAAATAAGTGTGCATTTTGCTAACAAAAGGAGTCTATTGGTAAAGGTGGAAAGTGGCGTGTGGAGTGTACTAATGGTCTGAGGTTCGAATCCCACCTAATGCAAATATTTTTGATTAAATTTTTGTACTAATAAGGTAAGTGTCGGTCATGGCTTTAATATGGTAAGGTGGACTTTTTAATTTTGGCAAGGTGGCTAAGGAAATAAGGCAAGGTTGAGGGTAAGGAAAGAAATCAAAAGAAAAAGGAAAGATAAGGGAACATGTTGGCCTTTAAGGGGGAAGATGTTTTGGAAAGTTTTTAATGGGTTAATGTTCATCTTTTGGTAAAGATGATACATGGTTTTGGAGAGGGTAGCCAATTTTGCTAGGATCATTTTGCTAAGTTTTAATGCATGAGAGGCTTATTTTTTTGAGCAATTTTTTTGAGTTTGCTCTTTTGCCAATTTCTTCTCTCCCTTGTCGAAACTCTAAAGCCAATATTGTACACCATTTTCCTTGTTTTGGCCGAAACTTTGACACTCTCTTGTCCATCTCTTCTTTTCCTTCCTCACTATTTCTCCAACCTTTCTCCCTTCCTCTTAAATCGATCTCACTTGTAGTCGGACCTTCTTTGTTGTCTTGCTACTATTGCCAAACCATGTTATTCTTTTCGGTTCACCCCTATTATTAAGGTAAAGGTTCTTTCTTCTTATTTCATTTTGTTTGTTCTTTTTCTCTTGATTTGGTTAAGCCGAAACACTCTTTTGCCGATTCTTTTGATAATAAAGGGTGAGCATCATTAACATCAGTTGTAGTAAAGGAGTGTGTGGTGGTAGTCAGAAGGCGGGGTTGAATATCGGGACTCCGTAGAAGGAGATCACGTGTGGGTCAATGAAAAGTGGTTCTTTAGGAAAACCAAATCAGGTGTGTAATCCCATACCCATCCGAATACATTTTTGAAATGGTGTGTAATCTCACACCTCTCTGAATATTTACATGATATGTTTTGTGATTCGGTCGAAAGATCAAAAAATCAGAAACCGCCATTTGTGATCACTCGGGCGTGCGTATGTTCGTGGTAGAAACCATATTTTGCAATGAAACAGTTTTTGGTTAGCAGTAGTGACATGATTTTGAAAAATCATGAAAAATAAGAGAAAAGGAATTAGAAAGTGAATAAGATATCAAATCAAAGCTTACTATGTCTAGTTTTATATGAAAGAAACAAAGGAGGAAGTGGAATTTTATATTCTGTGATATCTTAGTTTTAGTGAGATTGGTTCTAAAGGACTTTGTGGTTCCCTTTTCTATCTTGGAAAAATTATTCAAAATTTTACAAAGTGAATTATGAGTTATAGTTTATATGTATAGGTTTCTTAGTGAGTCTATTTTCAATAGATACAAGTGGGAGCAACATATGAAAATGGTACAAGGAGATGTTTGAATTTAGGGTAAGAGAGTTCAGAATCGTTGGTCAGTGAATCAGGGAAAGCTTTAATGAATAAACTGTACTAAACGGCTAAGCCAAATATTCTAGAAAAATTGTAGTAAGAAGATATATGAGTCTAGTTCCAAGGAAAATTTACAAATCTAAATTTTGAGTTTCTTATCCTAACTCGAGTTATAGTCAATTTATCCAATATGACGCGGATGAACAGTTTTAATTTTTATGCCCCAAATTAGTAGCTAAGTCCGGGGTTGCGAAATTACCAAATTAACCTTGGAGGGTAAATTACCAAAATACCCCTAGGTTACGAGATTAATGAATTACCCTTAGTGTGTAAAATTACTAATTTACCGAATTGCCCCTAATGGGCTGAATTATGAAATTGCCCCTAATGGGCCGAATTACGAAAATGCCCCTAATAGGTCGATTTGATAGATTGCCCTAATGGGCCGATTTGCAAAGTGTTATAATGGGCCGATTTGCAAAGTGTTATAATGGGCTGAATTTTTTTGTAATGAAAGTCTAAATTAATGTGAAACACCCCAAACTCATTACGAGCCTCGTAGGATCTGGTATGTTCCACGAGAAAAACATTTCAAAAACTTGTTTGTTACTTTGGAAAATTTGGGTGGTGTTGAAGAAAGATTTGTTTGTGTTGAGTTTAAATTGAAAGCGGTGTTATTCTTGAAGTCTAATATCTATTAAATTGAAAATCATTTGTGTTTAGGTGTCAAACATATAAAATTTATTTTCAAGAGAAGTTATTAAACCTTGATTTAATAATAATCGTATCATAATAAAATCAAATAAAATGCATGCATAAAATAGTTAATAGTAATGGCCTTATTACAACAAAGCATATCCCAAATAAATCCAAATCTTAAATATAAAAATTCAAAATTAAATAAATCTTTGAAATGAGCATGGCCACCACTAAGTTCTACTGACCGGTCCATTTCTTGAGTGTCACCGCAAAATGTTAGCCCACGAGGGTGAGTCAAATAGACTCGATGTGCAACAACCAACACAATCTCCCAAATGACTTAGGCATATCGGATCATACACAACAAATATAGGCAATGATGCAATCCTAACCCCACCTAAATATCCATCCTCTACACATCACCGTACACCATCCATCACAGTGGGATTACTAAATCGACCCTCCATCCGCTACACACCATCGAAGGTAGTCATTGCGATCAAGCGCACATCGCCTTTATAATTGTGGCATAGCTACGGATAATGTGACAAAGTCACCAGATAATGTCGTGACATTAGTCACCACATTGAGATAATGTGACATGGGTCACGGATATTGTGGTAAAACCACGGATCACTTCCCTTTTCAATATCACCCATATGCCCCATGCATCATACAAACCATGCGAAATCATGCAATATACCTTATTTCATATTCATAACAAATTCACATATGTGTCATATTCAATGTTCATAACACTATTAATGAGCTTTAGAGGATAACGATACTGGATACACTGTACCATTGAATGGTACCTTAAGCCACATCTTTCATATTTTCATTAACACATGTTTTAAATTAATACCATAAATCTTATTAGGAATCAATGTAGGGCTACACACCGGTTTACTAACGTGTTCACTTGAATCCTAAAGTCTACGAGCAGTTGTACTCCTCCCTAACAATCAATGTCGAATCGACTAGACACTAACATTAATATGGCCTTGGTGAATATTAACACTCCTTACCTTGTGGATCTAAATCCCGAAAATCATCACTTGGCTATGGAGATGTCTAAATCCTATATAGTACATGTTAGATCCAATTCTAACATTTAAACATAATAAATGGCCTTCGGCCTAAAACCTCACTTGTTTACCTTAGACCTTGAAATCCCGAATAATCTCCTCCTTGAAGTCGACAATAACCAAATCCCGAAACCTCCTTCATAGTTTCGACCAAAGATCATAAAAGAGATTAGAGTCCTAATTTCGGCTAACCCAAAAGAAAAGAAAGAAGAAAAACAACAGTTGATCCTTACCTCTTACTACAGAAATCGACTGCACCCTTGCTTGAAGTCGTAGAGATATTCGACTATGTAGGCTAGATGTTGATCAATTGGTTTCGGCTTTTGGAGTTTAATGAACAATCAGCTATGGTCTAGGAAGAACTTACTTTCAGCTTTTGGAAAATTGTGAAAAGAAGAAGAGAAAGGTTGAGCAATTGACAATGGAGATAAATGAAGATTCAATTAGCACAAGGATATTTCGCTTTTAGTGCTATGATCAAATTGGCTCTATGGAAGAGTGATCAACTTGAAGAAGAAAAAGAAGAAATCGGCTAGGCTTACTTGTGTTTTCGGCTTTGACAAACTAAAAGGAGAAGAGAAGATTCACTTTCGATTTTTAATAGAGAAAGAATTTCGGCAGAGGCACAATTGAAAAGAAAAGAAAGCAAATGGCCACACTCCTCCCTTTTGCCGAAAATACCACACCTAGACCCTTCCATTTGGCCAACTCTCTTTCCCCTATCTAATCCCTTCTTTTTCTCTTAAAACTTCTCTTTATCACTCATTCAAAATAATTGAAATAAATCAACATTTATCTTCCTACCTTAGCCAAATTTTGAAAAAAAGAAATTGACCACATCTAAAGCTCATCCCTTTAGTATCCCATTGCCATCCACCTCTGTTTCTCATTGTTGCAAAATAAAACTCCCCTTTTGCTTCCCTTGCTACTTGAACCTGAGCCCTTCTCCATTGCTTGAGGCATCACTTACCAAAGCCCTAAGTGGGGGCCTCCTTGCCACTTTAACAAGCCCACTTTTATGTCCAATTTCCCCTACAAATTCTCTTAAGGCCTTATTTGCCTAGCTCCCCCTTTAAGAATTAAAATCTTATATTTTCTAAGGCACTTATGTAACATCCCAAAAATGGGGTTATTTGGAATTTAATCATTTCTCTTATGTATGAATTGTTGAGACATTATTTATGGAATAATAGAGTTTAATTAAAGGCCTTGAGTTGGCTCGGAATGGTAGAAATAATTATATTATTTGCTTTAAAGGTGGATAGCCTTAGTGGTTAGGGGTTATAAGAATAAATAAGGGAGCTTTTGACATGAAATAAGCTTAGAATAAGTGGCAAGGAAGGCCACAGGAGGAGCTGCATGTGGCGCCACCAAGGGAGCAAGGAGAGCCTTGGTTGAGTCACAATTCT
This sequence comes from Gossypium rotundifolium, assembly GCA_025506655.1. Taxonomy (NCBI): domain Eukaryota; kingdom Viridiplantae; phylum Streptophyta; class Magnoliopsida; order Malvales; family Malvaceae; genus Gossypium; species Gossypium rotundifolium. The sequence continues at coordinate 132,716,275 of CP106725.1, read as the reverse complement.
CCTTTTTCTTTCATGTTTTGGGGCGGCATGGGGGGAGAGTTTCTCTCTCTTTAAACTCTTATTATTATTTATTTTATTGATGATAAATAATAAGTTAAAGGAAGGATAATAGAGGATTTTATTTTAAGGATAATAGATATCACATGGATTATTAAGAGATTATTACTTATTATTAGAAATTTAATCATATTAGTTTGAATTAAACTAAATGGGTGGTCTAAGTGAATTAAGGAAGTAAGATGAATCTTGGACTCCTTGTTGAGGAGGAGTGGGCAGCAAGGACTTGTGGAAGAGGGGGGAGTTGCGAATGCTTATAAAAGCACCTAAGTGATCACCTTGATTTTCTTTTTTCAATTTGCTTAGCAGAAAATTCAAAGCACTTTCTCCTCATTTCTTTTATCATTCCATTCTCTCAAAACCATAGCGAAACCCTCACTACTTCTCCTTGCGAAACCTCATTCTTTAAATCCCTTCTTCTTTTTATTTCCTACTAGCCGAATCACCAATTCCTATTTACCTTTCTTCTTTCTTTTCTCACTAAAAGTCAGCCTTGTTTAAAGCCAATCATAGCGAATCTAGTACCTATCAAAGTCTGAAAATCTTTTCTCTTACTTGAAGGCACTTTGGCGAATACCAAAGGTGATACAAGGCGTTTGGGACTATCTTTCCAATCGGTTGAGAAGGTAAGGGGTACTAACAAGAATGTTTTTAGTGTTCACTCTTATGATCTATCGATTTGGACTTAAAGAAAAGCAGAAACTAATCTTACTTGGTATTTAAGGTTGGTAGATTGCTAGGAACCCATATAAGGATTAGGGTTGTTAGAAACCAAATCAAAGCAAGGTAAGATCTACTTTAGTTAGTCGATTGTTAATCATTTTAGCCAGAAGGCTACTAACTTATTGAGTCGATTTTAGGGTGGTGAAGCAAAGGTTGATACTCAAGACTTTCGGGTGAGGATTCGGGTTCAAAGGAGAATCCTTTAAATTGTTTAATTTGGCGAATAGGCCATAGGGCTAACCATGGTTGGCGAATGTAGAGTACAAAGAAACCTAAGGTGGTTGACTCCTTCATTGGGATATAGATCACTCGGTGGTGACGGTGTGTACATACACACTTATAGCGATTAATATGTGTGATAAATTATGTTGCTTATAAATCGCCTTGATGTAGATATGGATTTGGTACCTTAAAAGGTACAAGCAAGGACCTCGGTAAGTCTCTATTTATATGAGATTATTATGTTGCGTTTGGGAAGCATGATTTATTTAATACATGTGATAAAAGTATGAACTTCTATTATGATTGTGATATGGGTTGATGAGTGGAGGCGTTGATTATGTCTTGACGGGCACCGATGTTTTAGTAACACTGCAGTGACTATATGTCACGGAGGTTTGGTACCTCAGGAGGTTTGGTACCTCAATAGCGACTTGTCCTGTGGTTAACACCATAGTGGGTTGGCCCACTTGAGATATGGGATAAATCGCGGTGATTTGGTATCACACGATGGGTTGGCCCCATCAAGCGATCGTGTCTCTGGACACAGGTGTTTTGGTAACACATTGTGACTATATGTCACAGTGGTTTAGCACCACCCGTGGTTTGGTACCTAGCAGGGTGAGCGATGGCGTTTGGATGGCTAGGTTGAATTAAATATTACGCATATTAATTGTTATATGTTGTGTATGAAAAATATTTTAAAAGCGGGGAAGGGTTACATCTTGAGTCTTGGTGACTCACCTTCTCCATTATTTTTAGGTGATGCTTAGATCGCGGACATGGGTAGGAGGGACTTGAGGAGGCCATGCGGTGGATTTAAAATTAAGAACTTTAATTTTAGTTATTTTTAAATTTTGTTATTGGGTTGTTTTATTTTGGATGTAATAAGGCCTCATCATACTTTACTTTAGTTATTTTCTTATATGTTGGATATTTTGTTTTAATTATAAATTTGAATCACGCGTTTTCTAAATTAACGAAAAATGTTTTATCGTGTCATCGGGCACATCTAAAATTTGTATAAAAACTTGACCTCAATTAAATTTTGAGTTTGGACTAAGCAAAATTTTAGCAAGACAACTTAAAGCGAGCAGTTTTCAACAAAACTTAAATTAATTTGAAAATGGGTTTCAAAAGTTCTTCTTAAGTGACCCATATTAGGTCCCAGCGTTTAGGTAGGGTTTGAGGCATGTACAAATTAGTATCGAGCCAGTTCAAAACTTCAATTTGTGGGGGCCCGAGGCCTAAAAATGTTTTAGTAGGCCTTATTAATTGATTTTAGGTTTTAAGCGGCATGGCCCGAGTCTCGGCACCAATCCGCCCGAGTAAGTACATCTAAACCTCTGTGAATTATATTACAGTAGAAGGGTAGGAAACATGGAGCGTAGATAGACTTATAGGAACTTGAACCACAGGATTAGATTACTCAAACACACAAGCAGAACATAAGACTTAAAAGCGAAACCAACCTATGGCTAAGTCATTGAGCTAGGGTGTGGTAACCTCATGCGCATGTCTAGGATTGGAGCAGGAAGAGCACGGTATTTAAGCGTCAAGTGACTCACCACCTCTTCGGTGTCTACACAGTGCGTGGCTTGGGTTCACCAAACTCGGAGGGCTCGATGGTGTGGTAACCTGCATGCATGTCTAGAAAGGTTGGTGGGAGCTTGGTATTTAAGCGATCCGTGGGACTCACCTCCTCTCCACAGAAACTGCACAGTGCGTAGCTTGGGTTCACTCGACCAAGAAGGCTGGGTCATAGGCTAAAGCATAATGGCTAAAACTTAGAAAGGAATTAGCCTTGATTTTGAAAAAGAAAAGGAAACAACAAAACTTGGTCTTAAAACTTTTCAAATCACTCCTTCAAAGTAAGAACAACTCTTTTTACAATGTTTTCCTCGAAAAATCCGATTTGTGGAAAATTACGAAAATGCCATAGGGGTAAAATTACTAAAATACCACTTGGTTCATAAAACATCAACTCAATGATTTTGTCCAAAATTTTAACTACTTAGCAAATATTCAACTCAGCCTGGAAATCATCAATGAAACACTTTGGTTTTGGAAAATTACAAAAGCGCTAACGTGTAAAATTACCAAAGCATACAGTACAAAATTTTTGCAACATCAGTTTTAAGAAAAAAAATTCTCAAAAGGACCCTCGAGTTTTACAATGGTTAAAACACCCTTGATTTACAAAAATTACAAAATTACCACGATGGACAAAATTACCAAAATACCCACAGTTTAGAAATAATGCCATAACTTCAACCTCGCCTTATGTTACCAACACCGCCTGTGTTCCCATCCTCTTCCAAACCATTACCTCTGCACCAACCACTATCCTGCTGTGGTCAGCCCACCTCTTCCACTCGATTAGGACCGACTTCATCGGTCGGCTCCTTCGCTTTCATGGGATAGCCCCTAATCATGTGATCCCTCGACCTACACTTGAAACATCCTCCCGCCTTCTTCCAACACTCTCCCAAGTGCATCTTTCCACACCGAGCACAAGTGCGGATCGCCCTCCCGTAGCAGCTTGTCAATTCGTAACCCATCCGTTCTAGGTCTCTTCCTAACATTCCCAGATGACCCCGATGATCCAAACCTCTCTTTGTTTATTCCTATCTCGTTCGCCTCATAGACTCCTTAACTCCTTTAGCAACCTTTGCCTTTCCACCAACACGTAAAACTCCCGCCTCCTATTGTGGGGCAATCAACAATCTCGTGTCATCCTTAGTCCGTCCTCAAATCGCATACATCGCTCAGGTTCGTAGCTACTATACTCGAGCGACGACTCAACCTTAGGAATTCTCGCCATACTCCGCTCATTTAACTTATTCCCTCGAACCAAATTTTAGAAACGCCTTCCTCTCGCGATCAATGTAACTAGTCCCAATGTACTTTTCCGATATGTCACTTAACGCATCTCTCAAGTGAGATCATCTCAGTAGCACCATCCCGAGCCATGAGCCACCATTGATATGACTCATCGCGAGGAGCGATACTACCCCTTTCGCCTCCTGTGGATAGGTCCAAATCATCCATAATTTGCTCCGCTTCTAACCAATACTCACCGTAATAGGCGCCACACCAGATATACCACGGAAAACTCACTCCATTAGCTCGGAGTCGCAGGGTAGCATTCGAGCTCCCATGCCTCCACCGCCCACCACCCTTTCCGAACTCGCAAGATCGTCATGATAATCGCGATCATCCCCGCTCGATCCTCGATATTCCACACTGCGACTTAGCGGTGGTGGCATTTCATTCTCGACCCTTGACCGCACTCTATCGGGTTCTCGACACTCATTCACTTCTACCACGACCACGCACATTAAGACCACGCCCCTAGAACTCATGCTTCCAATTGTATTTATTTGATTAAAGAATTTTATGAATTAGCTTTTTTCCACCGATTTATCGCTAATAGCCTTATGTTCAATAGTTCTAAAGAGTAGTTCTTTCAATTCATACACACACCCTCAAATTCATTCATTCAATCATCACATTCATGAACTTCATGCTCATTACGTAAAAGTGTTGTAGTTGTCATTGTTGTTGTTTTCCACTACCTAGGGTATTTCCATAATTTTATCCTATAGGATATTTTGTAATTTTTCAAATTAGGTATTTGAAAATTTTGCAAAATAGAGATTTTTGGTCTTTTGCAAAATAGGAATGCTTGGTAAGAAGATTCAAGGGTAATTGGGAATTTCATAAACCCAGGTATTTTGTAATTTTTAAACCAGGGCATTTTAATTTTTTTTTGCAAAATATGGTTCCAGTGATTTAATGAAATAAGGGTATTTTGGAAATTTTAATTGAGGGTATTTCAAGAACTTCCCATACTAAGGGTATTTTGGGAATTTGCATAAGTTGTGGTAATTTGGTCAATCTGCAAATTAGGGGTATTTTGGTAATTTTAAATCAAGGGTACTTTGGAATTTTATAATCACGGTTTGACTTTAGAATTTTACAAAGCGAGGTGACTAGTCCCTTCCGGGTTTTAATTATTGAATTTAGCTTTGTGATTGAGTCCTCTTGGTTGGGTGAACCGTCACTACGCACTGGTAGGATTCGACGGAGAGGAGGTGAGTCACTAGGACTACCTAAATACCAAGCTCCCAATCCAATCCTAGACATGCGCACAACGGTTGCCACACCTTTAACTCTGCGACTCACTCACAGGTTTGTTTGGTTAGACTTTAAATTTTATGTAATTCGGTGTTGGAGTAGACTAATCCTAGGGTTCTATAATTCCTAATCTACTAATCTACATCCCTATAATTCCCAATCACAAAAGGGTTAGTGGTACTTACCTGGTGGACTTCGGGCCGGAGACTCAGGTGCCATGCCAAAAAACCTGTTCATTCTTTTGTAAAGCTCAATTTCAAAATAGAAAACATTTTGGGCCCAAAAGCCCTCAAGGTCGAGTTTTAAACGCGCTCGATACTAAATCGAATACCCCAAACCCACCATGAGCCTCGACCGGATCTGGTATATTCCGAGAAAAAACATTTCAAAAACTTGTTTGTTACTTTGGAAAATTTGGGTGGTGTTGAAGAAAGATTTGTTGGTGTTGAGTTCATATTGAAAGCGGTGTTATTCTTGAAGTCTGATATCTATTAAATTGAAAATCATTTGTGTTTAGGTGTCAAACATATAAAATTTATTTTCAAGAGAAGTTGTTAAACCTTGATTTAATAATAATCGTATCAAAATAAAATCAAATAAAATGCATGCATAAAAGCATTAATAGTAATGGCCTTATTACAATAAAGCATATCCCAAATAAATCCAAGTCTTAAATATAAAAATTCAAAATTAAATAAATCTTTGAAATGAGCATGGCCACTACTAAGTTCCTGCCAGGCCGGTCCATTTATCGAGTGTCATCTGCAAAATGTTAGCTCAGAGGGTGAGTCAAATAGACTCGGTGTGTAACAACCAACACAAACTCCCAAACGACTTAGGCATATCGATCATACACAACAAATATAGGCAATGATGCAATCCCAACCCCACCAAATATCCATCCTCTACACATCACCCGACCGCCATCACACCGGGGATTACTAAATCGACCTCCATCCGCACAATCATCGAAGGCCATACCAATCGCACATCGCCTTATAATTGTGGCATAGCCAGATAACGTGACAAAGTCACCGATAGTAATACATGACATTAGTCACCACATTCGATTATGTGACATGAGTCACCGATATTGTGGTAAAACCACCGATCACTTTTTCAATATCACCCATATGCCCCACGCCATACAAACCATGAAATCATGCAATATACCTTATTTCATATTCATAACAAATTCACATATGTGTCATATTCAATGTTCATAACACTATTAATGAGCTTTGAGGATAACGATGGATACATGTACTATTGAATGGTACCCTAAGCCATATCTTTCATATTTTCATTAACACATGTTTTAAATTAATACCATAAATCTTATTAGGAATCAATGTAGGCTACACACCGTTTACTAACGTGTTCACCGAATCCCAAAGTCTACCAAATGATTGTACTCCTCCTTAAGAATCAATGTCAATCGACTAGACACTAACACTTAATATGGCCTTGGTCAATATTAACACTTTACCTTATGGATCTAAATCCCAAAATCGCCACTTGGTGATGGAGATGTCGAAATCTATATAGTACATGTTAGATCCAATTCTAACATTTAAACATAATAAATGGCCTTTGGCCTAAAACCTCACTTGCTTACCTTAGACCTTAAAATCCCAATGATCTCAATTTACACGGACCACAAAAGTTTGAGGTATCTTCCACTCGAAAGATCTGAATCGAGACAATGACGATGGATTGAATCGTCAAGGACTACGACTGCTCCATCGAATATCATCCGTAAGGCTAACGTGGTGGCCGCAGCGTTGGCCGGAAGGTTGTGGCGAACTTAAGAGAAATGTTCGCTCGCTTAAGCCTATATGACGATGGGAGCCTTTTGGCGAGCTTCAAGTTAAGCCAACGTGGATCGAGGAGATTAAGAACAAAATGCTTAGTGGATGAAGGGTTAAATGCGAAGAGAATACAAGTTCAGGATGGTGGTTTAGAGGTTTAGTGTGACTAGTGATGGTGTGCTATGTTTTCGTGGACGGCCTTGTATGCCAAAAGATATGGAGTTGAGGCGAAAATTCTCCAGATGTTTCATATGACCATACGCTATGCATCCGGAGGAAGCAAGATGTATGGAGATCTACTAAATACCTCGTGGCCCTGATTGAAGCGTGAGATAATGTAATCGTAGGAAGTGTTTGACGTGTCAAGCAGTTAAGGCTGAACACTAGTTACCATCGGGTTACTTCAACCGTAATGATCCCTCAATGGAAGTGGGAGCGGATCACTATGGATTTCGCTGCTGGTCTACCCTTCGCCCAAAGAAGAAAGATGCGCTTTGGGTAATCAGAGACCGTCTGACTAAATCAACTCACTTCATACCCTGAGAATGGACTACTCACCCGAAGCTAGCAAAGTTGTATGTATCGAGAGATAGTCGATTGCATGGTATACCCGACGCTTATCTCGATAGGGACCCAAGGTTCACTTCGAGGTTTTGGAAAGCGTTACATCAAGCGTTGGAGTACGCTTGGATTTCAAGATGCCTTTCCATCCTCGACTTGGACGGCAATCCGAAAGGTCATACAGATCTTAGAAGATATGTCTTTGGGGTTGTGTCTTGGAATCTCGAGGTAGTTGGGAGGAATTTTACCTTTAGCCGAGTTCGCCTACAACAATAGCTACCAAGCGAGTATTCGATGGCACCATCTGAAACCTCGATGGGCCAAAATGCCGAACTCGACGTGTTGGACGGAGTTGGGAGAACGACAAGTGTTGGGCCCAGAATTGGTAGCAGACCCAAGACAAAGTCAAAGTGATTGGTCTCGTCTCAAGGAAGCATCGGATAAGCGTAAGTCTTATGCCGATCTCAAACGCAAGGAAATGGAGTATCTTTGTGGGAGACAAGGTTTTTCGAAGGTGTCGCTTGGAAGAAGGTACTAAGGTTTGGGCGAAAGGAAGCTAAGCCCAAGGTTCATCGCCATATCTGCTTATAAAGCGAGTGGGTCCGGTAGCTTATCGCCTAGAGTTGCTTGCAGAATTAAGTCGATACATGACGCCTTTCACGTATCAATGCCGAGACGGTATCGGCCGATCCATCACATGTGGTGCCCGTGATGTAAATCGAGGTTAACGCAGACTTATCTTTTGAGGAGGAACCGTTCGTATCTTGGATAGAGATATAAAGGTTCTCGTGGGAAGTCGGTGCCTTAGTGAAAGTGCTATGGCGGAACCATGGTCTTTGAGGAAGCTACGTGGGAACGAGGATGTGATACGGCACAATACCTCATCTGTTTTAGTTATGTAATTTGGACTAAATTTATTTTAAGGGGGGTAGAACTGTAACATCCCAAAAATGGGGTTATTTGGAATTTAATCATTTCTCTTATGTATGAATTGTTGAGACATTATTTATGGAATAATAGAGTTTAATTAAAGGCCTTGAGTTGGCTCGGAATGGTAGAAATAATTATATTATTTGCTTTAAAGGTGGATAGCCTTAGTGGTTAGGGGTTATAAGAATAAATAAGGGAGCTTTTGACATGAAATAAGCTTAGAATAAGTGGCAAAGGGAAGGCCACCTGGGAGCTGCATGTGACGCCACCAAGGGAGCAAGGAGAGCCTTGGTTCGAGTCACAATTCTCCCCTTTTTCTTTCATGTTTTGGACGGCATGGGGGGGGGAGAGTTTCTCCTCTCTTTAAACTCTTATTATTATTTATTTTATTGATGATAAATAATAAGTTAAAGGAAGGATAATAGAGGATTTTATTTTAAGGATAATAGGGGATATCACATGGATTATTAAGAGATTATTACTTATTATTAGAAATTAAATCATATTAGTTTGAATTAAACTAAATGGGTGGTCTAGAGTGAATTAAGGAAGTAAGATGAATCTTGGACTCCTTGTTGAGGAGGAGGACTGCAAGGACTTGTGGAAGAGGGGAGTTGTCAATGCTTATAAAAGCACCTAAGTGATCACCTTGATTTTCTTTTTTTTTCAATTTGCTTAGCCAAAAATTCAAAGCACTTTCTCCTCATTTTCTTTTATCATTCCATTCTCTCAAAACCATAGCTTGAAACCCTCACTACTTCTCCTTGCAAACCTCATTCTTTAAATCCTTCTTCTTTATTTCCTACTAGCCTAATCACCAATTCCCTATTTACCTTTCTTCTTTCTTTTTCTCACTAAAAGTCAGCCTTGTTTAAAGCCAATCATAGCCGAATCTAGTACCTATCAAAGTGCCGAAAATCTTTTCTCTTACTTGAAGGCACTTTGGCGAATACCAAAGGTGATACAAGACGTTACGGACTATCTTTCCAATCGGTTGAGAAGGTAAGGGTACTAACCAATGTTTTAGTGTTCACTCTTATGATCTATCGATTTGGACTTAAAGAAAAGCGAAACTAATCTTACTTGGTATTTAAGGTTGGCGATTGCTAGGAACCCATATAAGGATTCGGTTGTTAGAAACCAAATCAAAGCAAGGTAAGATCTACTTTAGTTAGTCGATTGTTAATCATTTTAGCCAAAGGCTACTAACTTATTGAGTGCCGATTTAGGGTGGTGAAGCAAAAGGTTGATACTCAAGACTTTCGGTAAGGATTCGGGTTCAAAAGGAGAACCCTTTAAATTGTTTAATTTGGCCGAATAGGCCATAGGGCTAACCCCATGGTTGGCCGAATGTAGGTACAAAGAAACCTAAGGTGGTCGACTCCTTCATTCGGGATATAGATCACTCAAGAGTGACAAAAGTGTACATACACACTTATAGCAGATTAATATGTGTGATAAATTATGTTGCTTGTAAATCAGCTTGATGTAGATATGGATTTGGTACCTTAAAAGGTACAAGCAAGGACCTCGGTAAGTCTCTATTTATATGAGATTATTATGTTGCGTTTGGGAAGCATGATTTATTTAATACATGTGATAAAAGTATGAACTCTGTTATGATTGTGATATGGGTTGATGAGTGGAGGGGGCAGTGATTATGTGCCGACGGGCACCAAAGAGTTTTGGTAACACACCGTGACTATATGTCACCAGAGGTTTGGTACCTCAGGAGGTTTGGTACCTCAATAGCGACTTGTCCCTCGTGGTTAACACCACCGTGGGTTGGCCCCACTTGAGATATGGGATAAATGCTCGCCGCTGATTTGGTATCACACGATGGGTTGGCCCCATCAAACGATCTGTATCTCTTTACACGGTGTTTTGGTAACACATTGTGACTATATGTCACCAATGGTTTGGCACCACCGTGGTTTGGTACCACAACAGGGGTAGACAAGTGGCGTTTGGATGGCTAGGTCGGAATTAAATATTCGCATATTAATTGTTATATGTTGTGTATGAAAAATATTTTAAAACGGGGAAGGGTTACATACTGAGTCTTGGTGACTCACCTTCTCCATTATTTTTTCAGTGATGCTTATATCGCGGACATGGAGCCGGAGGGACTTGAGGAGGCCATGCGGTGGATTTAAAATTAAACGAACTTTAATTTTAGTTATTTTTAAATTTTGTTATTGGGTTGTTTTATTTTGGATGTAATAAGGCCTCATCATACTTTACTTTAGTTATTTTCTTATATGTTGGATATTTTGTTTTAATTATAAATTTGAATCACACGTTTTTCTAAATTAACACGAAAAATGTTTTATCGTGTCATCAGCACATCTGAAATTTGTATAAAACTTGACCTCAATTAAATTTTCGAGTTTGGACTAAGCAAAATTTTAGCAAGACAACTTAAAACGACAGTTTTCAAAGAAAACTTAAATTAATTTCAAAATGGGTTTCAAAAGTTCTTCTTAAGAAACGACCCATATTCGGTCCCAACGCTTGGGGCTAGGTTTAATGTTACAACTTACCTACACTCTAAAGTTCTTAAAATCCACAAGACACATTCAAAATACACACAGGCATGCTTCCACATGTATTTAAGCAAAAATGCACAACCCTTAAATCTCGGATATTACAGTTCTACCCCCTTAAAATAATTTCGACCTCGAAATTACCTGACTAAAATAAGTGAGGCTAATGTTGTCGTATTGCTTCTTCCAGCTCCCACGAAGCTTCTTCCAATCCATGATTACACCACAACACTTTGACTAGAGGAACGAATTTCCTCCGTAGTACCTTCACGTCCCATTCCAAAATATGAATCGGCTCCTCCTCAAGGACAAATCTGGTCTCAGCTCCACCTCCTCAACTGGCACTATATGAGATGGATCTGATCGGTAACAACGTAGCATAGAAACATGGAATACATCGTGCATCTGCCTCAACTCTAAAGGCAACTCCAACTGGTATCCCACTGGTCCAACTCGCTTCAATACCCGATAAGGTCCTATAAACCTGGGACTTAACTTCCCTTTACGACCAAATCTCATTACCTTTTTCCAAGGTGAAACTTTGAGAAACACGTAATCTCCCACAGCAAACTCAATCTCCTTTCGCTTAAGATCTGCGTATGACTTTTTCCTATCAGATGCCTCCTTCAACCGTGTCCGAATTACTTTAACCTTTTCTTCTGATTCTGCCACGATTTCCAGACCCAAAATCTGATGTTCTCCCAATTTCGTCCAACATGTAGGAGTGCGGCACTTCCGTCCATACAGCACTTTGTACAGTGCCATCCGAATACTTGCCTGATAGCTATTGTTGTACACAAATTCCGCTAAAGGTAAGAACTCCTCCCAACTCCCTCTGAAGTCTATCACGCAACCTCTCAACATATCCTTCAACACTTGTATTACCCGCTCAGATTGACCGTCCATCATGGATGGAATGCCGATCGAAATCCAACTCGGTGCCCAAAGCTTGATGTAACGCCTTCCAAAACCGAGACATAAACCTCAGATCCCTATTCGAGATAATCGACATCGACACTCATCGACCTCACGATCTTCAAGTATATACAACTTTGCCAATTTCGCAGAGAATAGTCCACCGCACCAAAGATAAAATGTGCGATTTCACAATCGATTTACTATCACCCATACCGAGTCCTTCTTAGTAGGCGCAAGGGGAAGCCCACTAACGAATTCCATGGTAATTCTCTCCCACTTCCATTGCAGAATCTTTATCGGCTCAAGAAATCTTGACGGTACTTGGTGTTCAAATTTGACTTGCTAACACGTTAGGCACTTCCTACAAACTCAGAATTCTCGCTTAAGACCGTGCCACCAAAACTGCTCCTCAGAATCCTTGTACAACTTACTTCCTCCAGATGCATAGCATAAGGGCTACTATGAGATTCCCAAGAATCCTCCGCTTTAACTCCTCATTCTTAGGCATACAGATCTTGTTTTAAAAACACAAAGACTCGTCATTGCTTACACCAAAATTTTCCAATTCCCATTTTGTACTTGTAGCGACTTAGTACTTAAATCCTTATCTCGCCAACTGTCCTTCTTTCACCTCATTCAGCCATGATGGCTTGACTCTGCAACTCTGCCAGAAAACTTCCATCGTCATACAAGCTAAGATGTGCAAACATCGCCCTCAGCTCCGACACTACTTTCTGACTTAGGGCATCTGCCAATACGTTTGCCTTGCCCGGGTGATACTCTATAGAACAACGTAGTCTTTCAATAACTCCACCCATCTTCGCTATCTCAGGTTCAGTTCTTTTTGAGTTAGTAGATACTTAAGGCTCTTGTGGTCTATATAGATCACCGACCTTTCTCCATATAGATAGTGCCTCCACACTTTAAGAGCAAATACAACCGCCGCCAACTCTAGATCATGCGTCGGATAGTTTACCTCATGTGGCCTCAATTGTCGAGACGCATATGCGACTACTTTTCCATCTTGCATAAGGACACATCCCAATCTTGTATGGGAAGCATCACAATACACCATGAAATCTTTTCCTGCCTCAGGCTGAATTAAAACCGGAGCTTCAGTCAAAACCCTCTTAAGCTTCTCAAAGCTCTCCTATTGCTTATCTGTCCATACGAAAGGTACCTCCTTCCTTAGTAACTTCGTCAAAAGTGTAGCTATTGATGAAAACCCTTCTACGAATCTTCTATAATAGCCTGCCAATCCCAAGAAACTACGACCTTCCACCACAGACTTAGGTGGTTTCCAATCCAATACTACCTCAATCTTCCGAGGATCCACCCTTATCCCTTCAGCAGACACCACATGCCCTAAAAACGTAACTTCCTTCAGCCAAAATTTGCACTTTCTGAACTTGGCATATAGCTTTTTCTCCCTTAACACTTGTAACATGACTCGGAGGTGCTCATCATGTTCTTCCTCAGACTTAGAATACACCAAGATATCATCTATGAACACAATAACGAATCGGTCTAGATAGGGTTGGAAAACTCGGTTCATCATGTCCATGAATGTAGCTGGGGCGTTTGTCAATCCAAACGGCATTACTAAGAACTCATAATGCCCGTACCTTGTCCGAAAAGCTGTCTTATGGATATCAGCCTCCTTCACCTTAAGCTGATGATATCCTGACCTTAGATCTATCTTTGAAAATACTGCGACCCCCTTAAGCTGATTGAACAAGTCGTCTATCCTTGGCAATGGATACTTGTTCTTGATGGTCAGCTTATTCAGTTGCCGGTAATCTATGCACATGCGCATAGTCTCATCCTTCTTCTTCACAAATAGGATCGGTGCTCCCCATGGAGACACACTAGGTCGAATAAATTCACGATCGAGTAACTCTTGGATCTAAGCCTTGAGCTCTACTAGCTTCCTTGGTGCCATTCGATACGGAGCAACTGGAACAGGAGCTATACCCGGTAATAAGTCAATTCTGAACTCCACCTCCCTATCTAGGGTAACCCAGCATTCAAAAGACGTCCACAAATTAAGCTTCGTTCTAACTCCTCCTACAGCTTCCTTCCTTAGACTCCAAGGCACCCATATTTGATGAGCAATTCGTCTCAACATCGAAAGCTACACACCCTTTTCCCACATTTGCATGGTACTTCACTAACCAATCCATGCCTAAGATTAGATCAAACTCCTCAAACGGTAACTCCATTAAGTCTGCTGGAAATTGCGCCCCCTGAACTTCCAAGGGTACTGCCCTAAAGATTTTATCTAACACTACTCATTGCCCTAAAGGACTAAGTACAGTCATCTTCCTAGGTATAGTTTCAGAGTTCGCATGCAGAGTTCCAGACACCTTACTAGCAATATATGAATGAGTTGACCCAATATCTATCAATACAATAAAGGGTAATCTAGAGATAAGGAACATACTCGTTATGACATCAAAAGGCCACCATCCTCCCTCCGATTTAACTGCATATACTAGACCCAGCTGTCTCGCCTCTATGTTACCAACACCTATGCCCGGTGTTCCCTGTCCTCTTCTAGAACCATTACCTCTATCAGCCGAACCACGATCCCATGGGGTCAGTCCCACCTCTTCCACTGATTAGGACCCTAACCTCTTCCTCCCTTCGATTAGGACTCGATCAAGTGATCCTTGGACCCACACTTGAAACATCCTCCGCCTTCTTCCATTTTTCCAAGTGCATCTTTCCCTCCGTAGTAGCTTGTCCCGTAGTAGCTTGTCAACCACAACCCATCCATTCTAGGTCTCTTCCGAACATTCCCAGATGACCTTGATGATCCAAAACCTCTCTTTTATTTATTCCTGTCTGTGTTCTGTCTCACAGACTCCTTAACTCCTTCAGCAACCTTTGCCTTTTCCACCAACACAGCAAACTCCCACTCTTGTTGTGGGGCAATCAACAATCTCATGTCATCCCTTAGTCCGTCCTCAAATCAGACACATCGGTCGTGCTCCGTAGCTACTATACCTCGAGCGTATCGGCTCAACCTTAGGAATTCTGCCTCATACTCCGCTACGAACTTATTCCCCTGAACCAGCCTCAGAAACGCTTTCCTCTGTGCAATAATGTAACTAGTCCCAATGTACTTCTTCTGATATGCCGCCTTAAAGTACTCCCAAGTGAGATCATCTGTGGTAGCACCATCCCGAACCGTGAGCCACCATTGATATGACTCATCGCGGAGGAGCGCTACTACCCCTTTCAGTTTCTCCTCGATGGACAGGTCCAAATCATCCATAATTTGCTCCGTCGCCTCTAACCAATACTCAGCCGTATTAGGCGCCACACCAGATATACCACGGAAAAGCTCAACTCCATTAGTTCGAAGTCGCTGAGGTACAGATTCCGAGCTCCCATGCCTCCACCGCCCACCACCCTTTCTAGAACTCGCAAAGATCGCTCAGATAATCGCATCATCCCCGTCGATCCTCGATATTCCACACCTGCGGCTGGCGGTGGTGGCATTTCATTCTCGAACCCTTGACCAGACCTAACGGGTTCTGACACAGTCATTCGGCCTCTACCACAGCCACGCACATTAAGACTACGTCCCCTAGAACTCATTCTTCTGAATTGCATTTATTTGATTAAAGAATTTTATGAATTAGTTTTTGTTCCACTGATTTATCACGAACAGTCTTATGTTCAATAGTTCTAAAGAGTAGTTCTTTCGAATTCATACACACACAGAGTCTCAAATTCATTCATTCAATCATCACATTCATGAACTTGTGTTCATTACAGAAAAGTGTTGTAGTTGTCATTGTTGTTGTTTTCCACTACCCAAGGGTATTTCCATAATTTTATCCTATAGGGATATTTTGGTAATTTTTCAAATTAGGGTATTTGAAAATTTTGCAAAATAGAGATTTTTGGTATTTTTGCAAAATGGGAATACTTGGTAAGAAGATTCAAGGGTAATTGGGAATTTCATAAACTGAGGGTATTTTTGTAATTTTTAAACCAGGGGCATTTCGATAATTTTATTTTGCAAAATATGGTTCCAGGTGATTTAATGAAATAAGGGTATTTTGGAAATTTTTAATTCGAGGGTATTTCGGCAACTTCCCATACTAACGGTATTTTGGTAATTTGCATAGGTTAGGGGTAATTTGGTCAATCTGCAAATTAGGGGTATTTTGGTCATTTTTAAATCAAGGGTACTTTGGAATTTTATAATCATGGTTTGACTTTAGAATTTTACAAAACAAGGTGACTAGTCCCTTCCGGGTTTTAATTATTGAATTTAGCCTATGATTGAGTCCTCTTGGTTAGGGTGAACCGTCACTACGCACCAGGTAGGATTCGAGCGGAGAGGAGGTGAGTCACTAGGACTACTTAAATACCAAGCTCCCCCTGAATCCAATCCTAGACATGCGCATAACGGTTGCCACATCTTTAACTCTGCGACTCACTCACAGGTTTGTTTGGTTAGTCTTTAAATTTTATGTAATTCGGTGTTGGAGTAGACTAATCCTAGGGTTCAATAATTCCTAATCTACTAATCTACATCCCTATAATTCCCAATCACAAAAGGGTTAGGGGTACTTGCCTAGTGGACTTCGGGCCGGAGACTCAGGTGTCATGCCAAAAAACCTGTTCATTATTTTGTAAAGCTCAATTTCAAAATAAAAAAACATTTTGGGCCCAAAAGCCCTCAAGGCCGAGTTTTAAATAGGGCTCTGATACCAAACCGAAATACCCCAAACCCAAATTTCCATGAGCCTCGAATTGGATATGGTATGTTCCTCGAGAAAAAACATTTCAAAACTTGTTTGTTACTTTGGAAAATTTGGGTGGTCTTGAAGAAAGATTTGTTTGTGTTGAGTTCAAATTGAAAGCGGTGTTATTCTTGAAGTCGATATCTATTAAATTGAAAATCATTTGTGTTTAGGTGTCAAACATATAAAATTTATTTTCAAGAGAAGTTGTTAAACCTTGATTTAATAATAATCGTATCATAATAAAATCAAATAAAATGCATGCATAAAACAGTTAATAGTAATGGCCTTATTACAACAAAGCATATCCCGAAATAAATCCAAGTCTTAAATAGAAAAATTCAAAATTAAATAAATGCTGAGCTGAGCATGGCTACCACTAAGTTCCTGCCGACCCGGTCCATTTACTGAGTGTCACCTGCAAAATGTTAGCCCACGAGGGGTGAGTCAAATAGACTCAGTGTGTAACAACCAACACAAACTCCCAAACGACTTAGGCATATCAGATCATACACAACAAATATAGGTAATGATGCAATCCCAACCCCACCTAAATATCCATCCTCTACACATCACCCGTACCTGCCATCACACCGTGGGGATTACTAAATCGACCCTCCATCCGCTACACACCATCGAAGGCAGTCGCAGTCAACTGCACATCGCCCTTATAATTGTGGCATAGCCACCAGATAATGTGACAAAGTCACCAGATAGTAATACGTGACATTAGTCACCACATTCAGATTATGTGACATGAGTCACCAGATATTGTGGTAAAAACCACCAGATCACTTCCCCTTTTCAATATCACCCATATGCCCCATGCGTCATACAAACCATGCAGAAATCATGCAATATACCTTATTTCATATTCATAACAAATTCACATATGTGTCATATTCAATGTTCATAACACTATTAACAGAGCTTTAGAGGATAACGTACCTGGATACACTGTACCATTGAATGGTACCTTAAGCCACATCTTTCATATTTTCATTAACACATGTTTTAAATTAATACCATAAATCTTATTAGGAATCAATGTAGGGCTACACACCTGGTTTACTAACGTGTTCACTGAATCCCGAAAGTCTACCAAACAGATTGTACTCCTCCCTAACAATCAATGTCAGAATCGACTAAACACTAACACTTAATATGGCCTTGGCCGAATATTAACACTCCCTTACCTTATGGATCTAAATCCCGAAAATCGTCACTTGGTTATGGAGATGTCAAAATCCTATATAGTACATGTTAGATCCAATTCTAACATTTAAACACAATGAATGGCCTTCGGCCTAAAACCTCACTTGCTTACCTTAGACCTTGAAATCCCAAATGATCTCCTCCTTGTAGTCGATAATAACCAAATCCCGAAACCTCCTTCATAGTTTCGCCAAAGATTAGTAAAAGAGATTAGAGTCCTAATTTCGGCTAACCCAAAAGAAAAGAAAGAAGAAAAACAACAGATTGATCCTTACCCTTACTACGTAAATCGATTGTACTTTGCTTGAACTCACGAGATATTCAGCTATGTAGGCTAGATGTTGATCAATTGGTTTCGGCTTTTAGAGTTTAATGAACAATCGGCTATGGTCTAGGAAGAACTTACTTTCGGCTTTTGGAAAATTGTGAAAAGAAGAAGAGAAAGGTTGAGCAATTCGGCAATGGTGATAAATGAAGATTCGGCTAGCACAAGGGATATTTCGGCTTTTAGTGCTATGATCAAATCGGCTCTATGGAAGAGTGATCAACTTGAAGAAGAAAAAGATGAAGAAATCGACTAGGCTTACTTGTATTTTCGGCTTTGACAAACTAAAAGGAGAAGAGAAGATTCACTTTCGATTTTCAACAGAGAAAGAATTTCGGCAGAGGCACAATTGAAAAGAAAAGAAAGTAAATGGCCATACTCCTCCATTTTGCCGAAAATACCACACCTAGACCCCTCCATTCGGCCAACTCTCTTTCCCCCTATCTAATCCCTTCTTTTTCTCCTAAAACTTTTCTTTATCACTCATTCAAAATAATTGAAATAAATCAACATTTATCTTCCTACCTTAGCTGAATTTTAAAAAAAGAAATTGACCACATCTAAAGCTCATCCCCTTAGTGTCCCATTGCCGTCCACCTCTGTTTTCTCCTTGCTGCAAAATAAAACTCCCCTTTTACTTCCCTTACTGCTTGAACCTGAGCCCTTCTCCACTGTTTGAGGCGTCCCTTACCAAGGCCCTAAGTGGTGCCTCCATGCCACTTTAACAAGCCCACTTTTATGTCCAATTTCCCCTACAAATTCTCTTAAGGCCTTATTTGCCTAGCTCCCCCTTTAAGACTTAAAATCTTATATTTTCTAAGGCACTTACCTACACTCTAAAGTTCTCAAAATCCACAAGACACATTCAAAATACACACAGGCATGCTTCCACATATATTTAAGCAAAAATGCACAACCCTTAAATCTCAGATATTACATAATGGTTGTTGTTTATAATTGTAAATATCATGATTTACTATGTATATTGCATTTACATAATTTTTAATGGGATGGGAAAAAGTTGAAGAGAAGTGATTTCGGTGGTACTGCCACAAAAATGTTTGTTAATATGATTCATTCGATTCGGTGGCTCGCTTACATATTCAGTGGCTCGCCACAAATTCTGATATTGGCTAAGTGCCAATCTAAATATGGCTTTGTGCCATCGTGATTATGGCTTTGTGCTAAACGTATTTACCCGGGGCTATTGCCTAACATATGAATTAACGACTCTGTGTCGATCATATTTACCAAGGCTGTGTGCCAATTATATTACCGTATATGATATTCTGGTGGCTCTGCCACAATCTGTATAGTGGCTATGCCACGCATAATTATGACTCTGGTGGCTCAGCCATAAATATTATAAAAAGTAGCTTGACTGCAGCGTTTCTGGTGGCTCAGCCACAAATTATTATAAATGGCATAATGCCTGCGATTGGTGTGTTTAGCGGGGTGGGTTGACTTGATCCCCACAGGTGTGATGGATGGTACGGGTGGTGTGTAGCGGATGGATTACTAGGATGGGTTGGGTTGCATTATATTATCTGCATTATCATGTTTATAGGCCTAAGGCCCAGTTTGTTTTGTAAATGGGCTTCAGTCCAAGATTATGCTAAATAGGCTCCGGCCCAAGATATTACTTTACGGGTTTAGACCTAGTGGATAACAGTAAGGGATTTATGCACTGAGTTCTAGTAACTCACCCCCTCCTTTCTTAATCTTTGTAGGTAATGCTCGGTGACGAGGACTTGGGCCCATGGATGACTCGGTGGAGGCCATACTTCAGAAATAAATGTTTTGAATTTTAGTAAATTAATTTTCTGCTCTATTTCGTTACTTTTATTATGTTGGGTTTAAACTTGTAATAAGACCTCTGGGATAAACTTTAATTTGCTTTATGTTTGGATGTATTTATTATTTTTCTTAAAGTGTTTTAAATGTGAATTTTTTTTAAAATCATTAGTAATGGTTTTTCCAAAATAGATTAACAAATAGATTTTATAACTAACTTTTACAAATATTTTAATTGGAAATTTTCTCTTGAATTATCAACGATATTTTTAAAAGTCAAGGTTTTATAAGATCTCTAGTTCAACTTATCGATTTATCAATCAACCTTCGAGGTTAATAGTACTTTATTAAATTTTCAAATCAAACTTGTTTTCTCGATTATAGCAAAACAACACCTATTTTAGTACGAATAAAAAGGAGTTAACACGTTTTTCTCATGTGACATGTCAGATTCGGTCGTAATGCATGCGCTGGGTTTGGGGTGTTACACTTTGTTTGAGGATATTAGACACTATGTCATGAATAAGGTAGTGCAAAATAAGAAAAAGTGTGAAAATTGGTCCACTAATTTATGCCCAAAAATAAGTAAAAAATTTTAAAGAACATAAAGATTTAAGTTCTTATTATCATGTGTGTTGGAATGGGCAAGATGGTTATGAGGTCGACTATAATGGGGATGTTAGGGGCTAGAAATGTACATGTAGATCTTGGGATCTAATAGGCATTCCATGCCCACATGCTGTATCTATAATTTTATTTATAGAACAAAGAGTTGAAGAATATGTAAGTGATTATTACAAAAGGGATACGTACAAAATGTTGTACAATTGTATACTTCCCATTATCCCAAGTGAGAATTTTTTGAAGGACACTAGAATGGGGTCGATCGATCCCCCTTTAAAAAGGAAGCTTCTTGGAAGACCCAAACATAAAAGGAGAAGGGAAGAGGGTGCGACATCGAATAAAAGAAAGTTGTCCAGAAAAAGGAATCAAAATGACTTTCCAAAGATGTCAGATGTTTGGCCATAACTCTAGAACTTGTCTAGCTCAAAACACACCAGTAAGCCTATTTAAGACTTCTTATTTCCTTTATACATGTGGTTCTCTAATCTTACTAGAAATGACTTCAATCACTCCTACTTTTTTTTTGTAGTAAATGGGCCAAAATAAAGGAATTGACTCACAACAGTATCCTCCAATATAGTCATCGATAGATGAAATGGTACTGAATTATATAAACTCCGTAAATGTTAATTTTTCACTTTTATTCAAGATTTGTTCATATAGGTACCTTAGCGAACAAGTAGAAGGAAATTTCGTGCCTCAAGAATGAATACATCAACTGCTTCTCACTCAAATCTTGAAACTGAAGGAATGAGGAGTAAACCCTTTGGTGCAAGAGGAAGAACAAGAATGCAAGGCATAGACATCTATACCAACACTACAACAAGAATAGAAATCCTTAATGTAATCCTTAAACCCTCAAAACTTAATTGTTACCACTTTGATATTGGTTTTTATTTATTTATAAATGTTTCTTAGAAAAAACTCCTTTTTTGGTAGCCTGGGAGACGAGGGCAAATGATGATAAATAGGCCTCAATCTAGGCCTGCAGCCTCCTAATCAATTACACAAGAACCCCCCAATTTTTTTCCTCCTCAACACCTACATCCTTTGCTACTTCCTTAATACTTGAACCATCTCAGCTTTTAGCCTCATCAAGGCTTGCACAACCATCCTCATCAAGCCATTGGCCTGCTTGAAAGAGATAGTTCATTAGTTAGATTGCAGTTGTGAATTGCTCAAATTTTGATACTTTTGGTGTTATGTTCTTTTTGTATTATTGGAAAATATCAATGTCAATATGTCAAAATTTGAGATTTTTGGTATTATATTCTCTTTGTATACAATGTTATTTACAGATTCTAATACTTTTGTTGCCATGATTTATTTCTTCCGCTATTACTTCTTGGAGTATTTGTGCCAACAAAATGTAGTGTATGATTATTTTTTAACTAATATACTTAATTTTGTTTTATGATCAAATTTTTTAAATCATAGAGATAGATTGTTGAACTTTCAATGAGAGATATTGGGTACTTTTGGCAGGGATTGAACATTATGCTTTGGTCCATTGTCTTATATTTTTTTATTTGTATACGTTGGGAAAAACATTAAAATCTATTAATCAATTGTTGAATTTTTCAATATGATGCATTTTTATGGGGTATGTTTCTGTCTGTAAAATAATTACAGTACGTAGTTGGAAGCCTATGCCTTTATCAGGGCAATATGTTGAACTTGCTTCCCATTTTTTGTGGGAATTTTGTTGTTTCTTGTCATCACATCTGCAAGAGGGCTACTGTTAAATATTTTCGTAACTACATCAACCATACTTGATCATTACTTGTGATGTAATCTAACATCTACAAGAATTCTATGCCTTTCAATGATGTTTTACATCAATAGTTAATAACTGTAAGTGCAATTCTAAAGTCTTGTTTGTGTTGTTTCCCAGTAAAAGGGGATGCCAAATTTATGTAATCCGACATAAATCTGCTCATAATCATATTTTATACATATTTTCAAAAGTTAAATCATCTCATTACATTTCATAAGTCCCATAACTTCCATTTCATTCCAAAGTCAATAGACAATGTAAAAGCATTACAAATTATTATTCTACTCTCTAGACAACGAAAACTATCCATGAGGCAATGAAAGCAACCTTATAGAAGTACACATCATTCTTAATTTTTGTCACCAACAATTTATACCCTATTAAATTCTCCTTTTGCTTTGCACCCTTCCTCACTAACTTTGTAACACCCTTAACCCCTACCCATCGCCAGATTAGGGTTACGGGCATTACCGGATAAGTCATACAACAATTTCGATTCCATATACCACACTCGACAAATTGATCTTAACATATGAAATTTAGAAACAAGTAAACCATATTTAACTAATTAATAAAGCAATCCTATTATAATACCAATTTATTTAAAGTATTAAGAAAACCACTAGGTGTTGCTTAACAAAATTTAAACCTTTTGCTTTAAGTTCTCCATATACCAATGTATGACTTAATAATCACAAACAACCAATGAAATTTCAAATTCATATTACCGTTAATCACAAAGTTTTATGCTTTCTAAATTATTTCAATTAACTATTAATTCACACATGTATACTCTTAACTATATGTTTCATATCCAATTCGACTCGCAAATAAAATACCAAACAAATTTCTTTTTTTTTTTATAAGCATACTTTACTCATCTACTAATAACTATCTATGAACAATTATGCATAAATTTTACTCATGCCATATTGGTACAGTTAACCAAATCATAACTATACATTTATCAAGTACATATGCAACTTTAACACTATTACCCTATGTACGAATCCAACATTAATGCAACATAACCGAACATACAATATGCTTATCATTACCATGTTTTCAGATCATGTATCAATATCACAGTGTATATACATACTTCGTAATAATCTTTATAACTCATACTATTTCATAATACATATCGTGCTGTTCAAATAAACTAAAACATACAACAACCAAAATATATATATATATACACATCTTTTCTTTCAACCCTAATTGCTTAATTTGAACCGCTTCAACAATGCAAAACTTACCAATTCTAAGCTTAAATCAAGACTTCACACACATATATATATAGCAAACATATTAACTTGCTAACATATTACATGCTTTAAATCATCTAGCATCCAACATTTATCCTTATTAGCTAAGTGCATATCCCAACAATACACCATATATATATATATATATATCATATGATCATTTTCCGTATGTGATTTAAAGCATGACCGAAATCACATATCTAATGGTATTATAATGCAAGCTACTATATCAAAATGTAAAACCTAAACTTAACTAAAAGCAACAAATTTATTTGCAAGGCCATATTTATATTTACAATCCGAACATCATTCATTACTTATCAAAACAAAGCCTATACATGCCTTTGATTCAAAAGTTTACAAAACATAACTATACCAAAGAGAGTGATAGTGTGGTCGACTTTCTTGATGATCCCCGAGCCCCGTAGTTGAATTATCGATCTATAAAATAGAACACAAATATAAACAGAGTAAGCTCAATAGCTTAGTAAGTCTTAAGCAACTTAATTATAACATTCGAATAACTTAATTTTCTTTTTCTATAAATTTATAACATCTATATTTATGCTTGGTCGAATATTATCAACTTGCAAATCATAGCATTTACACTTCATTACCATAATCTTATAATTCGTCAAACCATAGTATAAACATATTTTACATGAATCACATGCTTCTTGACACATAAGTGCATCATTCATATCAAATATATCATCATACTCAAAGTCTTTCCACTATTTGCATTTATACTACTAACCGAACATCCCAAAATAACATGTTTAAGCTCAAGTTCTATCTTATACTAATCATACATATTGCTTAATAAGCCCAATCACACAAAACACCAATATTGATATGGTATTTCAACCAAAGTAACCTTAATTACGACTTACCTTACTTCTGATGATATTCACTAAGATTTAAGCTTACCTGAGTTTTTAACTCAATAAGTTCAATACACTACACTCGAAAACTTTATGGTTTCTTCATTTTAAAGTACCACCAAGATTAAGCACCGCTAGGCACGAAGCCCAGATATGTCACCCAACTAAGCCTGCTAGGCACGAAGCCCGAATATATCACCGGCACTAAGCCTGCTAGGCACGAAGCCCGAATATATCACCGGCACTAAGCCTGCTAGGCACGAAGCCCGAATATATCACCAGTACTAAGCCTGCTAGGCACGAAGCCCGAATATATCACCGGCACTAAGCCTGCTAGGCACGAAGCCCGAATTAAATCACCGGCACAAGGCCTGCTAGGCTTAAAGCCCGAATTTCTAACATTTTTAACATTCCAACATAACTACTTGATGTTGAACATCACAACTATCTCATTTACAACATATCCCTTACACATAATAAACCAAACATAGTTATTCATAGTATATTCAACAAATCAATTTACTATAAATTCATACCCCTACATTCGGCCAACATACATTTTCATGCCTCAAATTTCCAAATTTATTATATACTAAGTTCGTATAATTCTTTGACATAATTTTGCTTAAGGACTTACCTCTACTGTCGATAGACCGCATGCGAATCCGCTTATTCGAGAACCTTCGCCTTTCCCCGATCTAAACTGCTTTTTCTTTGCTCTTGATCTAAAACACATTAAAATTTAGCTCATTCAAGTACATTTCATCTCAATTTAGTCCCTAAGCACATAAATAAGCAATTTACCATTTTACCCCTACTATTTCAAATTTTTACAATTTAGTCCTATTTGCCTAAAACACAAAATACACCAAATTTTTCAATACCCCTTAAGGGTCGAATATGTATAGGGACTATACAAGCCCTATTCTTTCAATTATTTAGCAAATAAGTCCCTCTAAAATTTTATTTTTTTACAATATGGCCCTAAAACAAAATTCATCAAAATTTCCAATACAAAACATATCAATCCTTAACATATCTTTAATTTAAAATCATCAAACATCAAAAACCTCAAGAATTCATCAATGGCTGAACCTCATAAACACATGATTCTCAAAAATTCAAGCATGGGTCGGATAATATACGAAGCAACGATCTCAAAAACGTAAAAATTAACAAAAATCGAAATCAAACTAACCTTAATTTTGTGCTTCTAATTGCCGAAATTTCAAAGAAATAAGAACCCTTTTCTTTCTCCCATATTCGGCCAAAGAACAACATAAGATGATATTGGCTTTTTCACTTTATTTTATTATGTATATAATAGATTATTTTATTAATTTACTAATATAACCTTTAATATAAAATAAACATATACATATAATAATGGCATATTAGTCAAAAGCCATCCACTAACTTATAAAATGGAATATTTACCCACCTAATACCTCAATTTAAGAAGCCATCATCATTCTAGCACTTTACACTAAAGAATGTAACTTTTACGCTTTACGCGATTTAGTCCTTTTTATCAAATTAAGCGCTTAAACGATAAAATTTTTCTACGAAAATTTCAAACACATTAATTCACATATAATAAACACAAAATATAATATTTAAAAGTTTTTAGACTCGATTCGTGGTCCCAAAACCACCATTCGATTAGGGTCAAATTCGATCTCATTATAACTCTCCCCTTTAGGATTTTCGTCCCCAAAATCTTACCGTTAAACAAAGTCGGATATTGTTGCCTCATTGAATCCTCGAGGCTCCCACGTAGCCTCTTCAACTCCGTGCCGACTCCATAGTACTTTCACTAAAGGAATTCTTTTGTTTCTTAACTCTTTCATTTCCGAGCTAAAATACGGATCGGTTCTTCTTCATACGTCATATCGGGTTGGATTTCAATCTCGGATGGAGCAATCACATGTGACGGATCCGATCAGATCTCACGAGCATAGAAACGTGAAATACATCGTATCTTTTCTAATTCGAGGGTATCTTCAACCTATAAGCAACAGCCCCAACATGTTCAATGATTTCATACGGTCCGATGAATCTCGGGCTCAACTTGCCTTCCTACCAAAACGAGTACTTTCTTCCACGGAGAAACCTTTAAGAATACTTGATCTCCAACCTGAAATTCAATGTCTTTACGTTTCAAATCAAGATAGGACTTTTGACGATCCAAGTAGCTTTCAAATTGTCTCTAATAATGGCTACTTTCTCGGTTTCTTTAATCAAATCAACCCGTGTATCTTATTCTCACGAGCTCACCCAAAGATAATGGTGTCCGACACTTTCGCCAGTATAAGGCTTCATAGGCGCCATTTTGATACTAGATTGAAAACTGTTATTATAGGCAAATTCAATCGAGGTAAGTATTTTCCCATGCACCTTCAAACTCAAGAACGCAGCATCTCAACATGTCCTCAAGTATCTGAATAGTTCGTTCAGATTGACCGTCTGTCTGTGGATGAAAGGCTGTACTAAAGTAAAGTTTAGTACCTAAAGCATCTTGCAACTTCTTCCAAAACCGCGATGTGAATCTCGGGTCTCTGTCTGAAACAATGGAACTCGGTACACCATACAATCTCACAATCTGTGATACATACAATTCAGCTAGTTTATCGAGTGAATAGTCCGCATTTAACCGGCACAAAGTGAGCTAATTTAGTCAGTCTATCAACTATAACCCGATAAAGATCTTTCTTACTCGATGTCATAGGGAGACCGGATACAAAATCTATTGTAATTCTATCCCATTTCCACTCAGGGATCATGATTGGCTGAAGCAACCCAGAAGGCACTTGATGCTCGGCTTTTACTTGCTGACAAATTAAGCACTTTGAAACAAATTCAAATATATCTCGTTTCATACCAGGCCACCAGTAGAACTGCTTCAAGTCATTATACATTTTCGTGCTACCCGGATATATCGACATCTGACTATTATGAGCTTCTTTCAATAACATCTGAATCAAATCCACGTCCCTCGGTACACACATTCGGCCTTTGTATTTCAAGCAGTCATTTTCATCAATTTGAAATTCTGACTCTGCATTATTTTCACACTGAACCCGTTTAACAGTCATATCTTTGTCAGCTTTTTGTGCATCACAAATTTGCTGAATAAACATCGGTCTTGCTTTTAACTCGGCTATAATCAAACTATCACTTGACATAACCATCTGTGTGTTCAATGCACGAAGAGCAAACAATGATTTTCGACTTAATGCATCTGCAACAACGTTAGCTTTCCCCGGATGGTAGTCAATCACTAACTCATAGTCTTTCAACAGTTCTAACCATCTACGTTGTCTCAAGTTCAACTCTTTCTGAGTCATCAAATACTTTAGGCTTTTATGATCTGAATAAACGTGACATTTATCGCCAAATAAATAATGACGCCAAATTTTCAATGCGAACACAATAGCTGCAAGTTCTAAATCATGTGTCGGGTAATTTCTTTCATGCGGCTTCAATTGTCTTGAAGCGTAGGCTACAACATTGCCTTCCTACATCAAAACGCAGCCCAAACCATTCAAAGAAGCATCAGAATAAACAACAAATTCTTTACCCGATTCAGGCTGAACTAACACCGAGCTTCATTAAAAGGGCTTTCACCGATCAAAACTTTTCGACGACACTTTTCCGACCACTTTAACTCGACATCTTTCTCGCAATAACTTTATCAACGGGTAGCTATCATAGAAAACCTTTCACAAATCATCGATAGTAACCCACAAGTCCCGAAAACTTCGAATCTCAAAAAACATTCTTCAGTGGCTTCCAATCAAGTATAGCCAAAATTTTGTTCGGATCGACTCTAATACCGATGTCAAACAACATGTCCCAAAAAGTCACCTCTTTCATCCGTAACTCACACTTACTAAACTTCAGATACAACCGTTGATCTCTCAAAGTTTGTAGCACTAATCTCAAATGCTCAAAGATGCTCGATTTCATCTTTGGAGTAGATCAATATATCATCAATAAACACTACCACAAATCGATCCAAAAACTGTCTAAAAACCTGATTCATCAAATCCATAAAAATCGCAGGTGCATTAGTAAGCCCAAAAGGCATAACCAAAAACTCAAAATGTCCGTACCTCGTCCTAATGCGCCTTTGGCACATCTCAGATCTCGACTCAAGAATCGATAATAGCCTAATCTCAAATCTATCTTCAAAATACTGAAGCCCCCTTCAATTGATCAAACAAATCATCAATCCGAGGTAACGGGTATTTATTCTTTATAGTTACCTTATTCAATTGCCGATAATCAATACACATCCGCATTGTTCCATCTTTTTTCTTCACAAAAAGGACTGGTGCACCCCAAGGAGAGAAACTTGGTCGTGCAAAGCCCCTATCTGTTAACTCTTGCAACTGTGCTTTCAACTCTTTTAGCTCAGTAGGTGCCATCCGATATGGAGCTATCGAGATCGGAGTCGTTCCCGGTGCTAATTCAATGCCAAACTCAATCTCTCGTACTGGGGGTAAACCCGGTAGTTCTTCAGGAAACACATCTGGGTATTCACACACAACCGGTACAGATTCAATATGCTTTTCAGATACTTTATTATCCAATACATAGGCCAAATAAGCTTCACACCCTTTTCTCACATACTTTCGGCCAACATCGAGGATATTATTGCAGGAAACTCACTTAAATCATCGGATTTAATTCGATGATCTCACCGCTCGACATCTCAAATCAATAAGCTTTCTTTTGCAACTCACCACGCATCATGTGAAGTTAGCCAATCCATTCCCAAAATTATATCGAACTCATCAAGGGCAACAACATTAAATCAGCTGGGAAACAATAATCCCGAATCATCAACGGGCAACCTTTACACACTTTATTAACAAGTACACATCTACCCAAAGGGTTGGACACACGAATCACAAACTCAAGAGACTCAATCGGCGTAGTCTTACCAAATACTAGAGTTTCACACACATATGAATGAGTCAAACCAGATCAATTAGTGCAATCACAAGAATATCATAAAGGGTGAAAGTACCAGTAATGACATCGAGGGAAGAAGCATCCTCTCTGGCTCGTGTAGCATAAGCTCTGATAGGTGCTCGGGCCTCTGATCGAACTACAGTGTCTTTCGTCCCTTTCTGGACTACCACCTACTTTATTGGGAAGGTTTGGGTGGTCGACCCTGTGCTGGCGTCTCTGCTCACTCTAGTGTTCTGAACCGTATTCTGATCGGCTAACATCGGGCACTCTCGAATGAAATGGTCCGACGATCCACATTTAAAGCAGGACCGATCACGAACCCTACAACTTCCAGAATGCCATTTCCCGCAATATTTACACTCGACCCGGTCCTGAGGAACGTTACCAACACTAGCTATCGAAGTGGCTCGATAACTCCCTGGAGGTCGATCACGTCTAGGTAAATCTAAAGTAGCTTTGTGTCGGTTGGAGTCATCTCTGAATCTCTTAGGCACCAAATGGTAAGTCTTACTTGTTGATCTCTTACGAGTATCTCTAGCTTCTATTTCAGCTTTTCTTTTCTCTTTTTCGAGCTCTTCAGCCTTACAAGCCCGCTCGACTAGTATCACAAACTCTTTGATTTCAAGAATGCCGACCAAAGAACTTTATATCTTCATTCGCACCATCTTCAAATCTTTTGCACATAATGGCTTCAGAGAAACACACTCTCTAGCATATCTACTAAGTCCGACAAATTTCGCTCATATTCGTCACGCCATTCGTCCTGCTTTTAATTCAAGAAATTCCTTTCGTTTTTGATCGATGAATCTCGACCGATATATTTCTTACGGAACTCAATTTGGAAGAAGTCCCAAGTTACTTTTTCTTTCGAAACTACGGATACCAGTGTGTTCCACCAGTGATAGGCAGTGTCCCGAAGTAGAGATATAGCACACTTTAGGCATTCATCTGGAGTACAAGATAACTCATTGAGTACCCGAATAGTGTTATCAAGCCACATCTCGGCTAGTTCTGCATCATCATTATCATTGGCCTTGAATTCCTCGGCTCCATATTTCCTGATTTTATCAATGGGAGGTCTGCTAGATCTCATCGGATCTATCATCGGGGGTGCTGAAGGTACCGGAGTTGGATTATTTGAGGGTGGAGGTTGTTGTACAGCCGGATTATTCTGAACAAACTGGGTAAACCATTCATTCATCATTTGGTAGAAGGCCTGTTTAGCCTCCCCCTTGTGGTTACCCATAACTGGTTGAGAGTCTAATGGCGCTGATCCATGTGCGAGACCAGGCGCAACACTCTCCACATCATCAGCTACGGCTCTATCGGGATCAGAATCCATTTACTATATAAAACACAATTGAAATGTCAAAAGTCACCACACTATCATATATACAATTCAAAGGCATGTATAGCTAGACTCTTACGTACTACGGTAGTCCTATAAATACTAAACCGTAGCTCTGATACCAATAAAATGTAACACCCTTAACCCCTACCCATCGCCAGATTAGGGTTACGGGCATTACCGGATAAGTCATACAACAATTCCGATTCCATATACCACACTCGACAAATTGATCTTAACATATGAAATTTAGAAACAAGTAAACCATATTTAACTAATTAATAAAGCAATCCTATTATAACAGTCAATTTATTTAAAGTATTAAGAAAATCACTAGGTGTTGCTTAACAAAATTTAAACCTTTTGCTTTAAGTTCTCCATATACCAATGTATGACTTAATAATCACAAACAACCAATGAAATTTCAAATTCATATTACCGTTAATCACAAAGTTTTATGCTTTCTAAATTATTTCGAATTAACTATTAATTCGTCACATGTATACTCTTAACTATATGTTTCATATCCAATTCGACTCGCAAATAAAATACCAAACAAATTTCTTTTTTTTATAAGCATACTTTACTCATCTACTAATAACTATCCATGAACAATTATGCATAAATTTTTACTCATGCCATATTGGTACGGTTAACCAAATCATAACTATACATTTATCAAGTACATATGCAACTTTAACACTATTACCCTATGTACGAATCCAACATTAATGCAACATAACCGAACATACAATATGCTTATCATTACCATGTTTTCAGATCATGTATCAATATCACAGTGTATATACATACTTCGTAATAATCTTTATAACTCATACTATTTCATAATACATATCGTGCTGTTCAAATAAACTAAAACATGCAACAACCAATATATATATATATATATACACATCTTTTCTTTCAACCCTAATTGCTTAATTTGAACCGCTTCAACAATGCAAAACTTACCAATTCTAAGCTTAAATCAAGACTTCACACACACACACATATATATATATATATATATATATAGCAAACATATTAACTTGCTAACATATTACATGCTTTAAATCATCTAGCATCCAACATTTATCCTTATTAGCTAAGTGCATATCCCAACAATACACCATATATATAAATCATATGATCATTTTCCGTATGTGATTTAAAGCATGACCGAAATCACATATCTAATGGTATTATAATGCAAGCTACTATATCAAAATGTAAAACCTAAACTTAACTAAAAGCAACAAATTTTATTCGCAAGGCCATATTTATATTTACAATCCGAACATCATTCATTACTTATCAAAACAAAGCCTATACATGCCTTTGATTCAAAAGTTTACAAAACATAACTATACCAAAGAGAGTGATAGTGTGGTCGACTTTCTTGATGATCCCCTGAGCCCGTAGTTGAATTATCGATCTATAAAATAGAACACAAACATAAACAGAGTAAGCTCAATAGCTTAGTAAGTCTTAAGCAACTTAATTATAACATTCGAATAACTTAATTTTCTTTTTCTATAAATTTATAACATCTATATTTATGCTTGGTCGAATATTATCAACTTGCAAATCATAGCATTTACACTTCATTACCATAATCTTATAATTCATCAAACCATAGTATAAACATATTTTACA
Organism: Gossypium rotundifolium; assembly: GCA_025506655.1. NCBI lineage: Eukaryota > Viridiplantae > Streptophyta > Magnoliopsida > Malvales > Malvaceae > Gossypium > Gossypium rotundifolium. The sequence goes on along the minus strand of CP106725.1, from coordinate 132,683,736 downwards.
TGAATCACATGCTTCTTGACACATAAGTGCATCATTCATATCAAATATATCATCATACTCAAAGTCTTTCCACTATTTGCATTTATACTACTAACCGAACATCCCAAAATAACATGTTTAAGCTCAAGTTCTATCTTATACTAATCATACATATTGCTTAATAAGCCCAATCACACAAAACACCAATATTGATATGGTATTTCAACCAAAGTAACCTTAATTACGACTTACCTTACTTCTGATGATATTCACTGAGATTTAAGCTTACCTGAGTTTTTAACTCAATAAGTTCAATACACTACACTCGAAAACTTTATGGTTTCTTCATTTTAAAGTACCACCGGCATTAAGCCTGCTAGGCACGAAGCCCGTATATGTCACCGGCACTAAGCCTGCTAGGCACGAAGCCCGAATATATCACCGGCACTAAGCCTGCTAGGCACGAAGCCCGAATATATCACACTAAGCTCGCTAGGCACGGCTTCTAATATACCAAAGACTAAGCTCGCTAGGCACGAAGTCCGAATATATCACCGACACTAAGCCTGCTAGGCACGAAGCTCGAATTAAATCACCGGCACAAGGCCTGCTAGGCTCAAAGCCCGAATTTCTAACATTTTTAACATTCCAACATACACTACTTGATGTTGAACATCATAACTATCTCATTTACAACATATCCCTTACAAATAATAAACCAAACATAGTTATTCATGGTATATTCAACAAATCAATTTACTATAAATTCATACCCCTACATTCGGCCAACATACATTTTCATGCCTCAAATTTCCAAATTTATTATATACTAAGTTCGTATAATTCTTTGACATAATTTTGCTTAAGGACTTACCTCGGCTGTCGATAGACCGTGCGAATCGGCTGTTCGAGAACCTTCGTCTTTCCTCGATCTAAATCCATTTTTTTTTCTCTTGATCTAAAACACATTAAAATTTAGCTCATTCAAGTACATTTCATCTCAATTTAGTCCCTAAGCACATAAATAAGCAATTTACCATTTTACCCCTACTATTTCAAATTTTTACAATTTAGTCCTATTTGCCTAAAACACAAAATACACCAAATTTTTCAATACCCCTTAAGGGCCGAATATGTATAGGGACTATACAAGCCCTATTCTTTCAATTATTTATCAAATAAGTCCCTCTAAAATTTTATTTTTTACAATATGGCCCTAAAACAAAATTCATCAAAATTTCCAATACAAAACATATCAATCCTTAACATATCTTTAATTTAAAATCATCAAACATCAAAAACCTCAAGAATTCATCAATGGCCGAACCTCATAAACACATGATTCTCAAAAATTCAAGCATGGGTCGGATAATATACGAAGCAACGATCTCAAAAACGTAAAAATTAACAAAAACCGAAATCAAACTAACCTTAATTTTGTGCTTCTAATTGCCGAAATTTCAAAGAAATAAGAACCCTTTTCTTTCTCCCATATTCGGCCAAAGAACAACATAAGATGATATTGGCTTTTTCACTTTATTTTATTATGTATATAATAGATTATTTTATTAATTTACTAATATAACCTTTAATATAAAATAAACATATACATATAATAATGGCATATTAGTCAAAAGCCATCCACTAACTTATAAAATGGAATATGTACCCATGTAATACCTCAATTTAAGAAGCCATCATCATTCTAGCACTTTACACTAAAGAATGCAACTTTTATGCTTTACGCGATTTAGTCCTTTTTATCAAATTAAGCGCTTAAACGATAAAATTTTTCTACGAAACTTTCACACACATTAATTCACATATAATAAACACAAAATATAATATTTAAAAGTTTTTCAGACTCGATTCGTGGTCCCGAAACCACCGTTCCGATTAGGGTCAAATTCGGTCTGTTACAAACTTCTCTATTTCATCCATCTTCATCATTTTCTTCAATTCGATGTTCTCAATCCTAATTTCTCTATTCTCAATCAATAGAATTTTGATCTGCCCTTTCAATTCATCAATATTTCTATTGCCATCTTACTTTTCAACCAATTCAAGGAAATCACAGTCGCCCTACACCATTCGGATATATAAATCAATTTAATTTAAACATCAAATCTCTCATTTTAACTAAATAACATCATCAAGCTAAAATTCATATCAAACAAAACTCATTTAAAAAATCAACCCTATAATATTAACAGTAAACTTCCTTATCCCATTTTTAGTACATCTCAAATTCAGAACAAAACTAAATTTCTATCAAATTAAGCCTTCAACATAAAAACTCATTGCTATATACAACTACCCAACATTTATTTACGTCAAATATGGTGTAAAAAAAATTAAAATACATCTTTATACTTTGAATAATCATAGAATTTCTTCCCTTTGCTCCAAGGGGTATTTGAAGTACAAATCGGTGCTCTTAGCCCTCAACCAACCATGAGTTTTTGAGCTTGCAGTCGACATTTGCAACATCCAGCCAAGTAAGAAAGAAAGAACCCTAAGTTTTTGCTCTACACCAAAAAAATTTCTTCAATCAAACAAGGGTTTCAATAAAAAATTAGTTCTTCAAACTTACCCTCCTACCAATTCTACAAGGGATTGAAGGTTCTAAGAAGATGATTGAAAGGGTTGATGAATTTTCGGAAGTAAAATGAGTTGCTGAAATTTTTTGAACAAAATAGGGTTCATGAAATTTTTTAGGGATATATTGAAAGGGTAAATTTTTACTTACCAGTTAAAAATGTTATAATTTTTTAAAATTATTTTTAAATGTATTTATGGATTTTACTAATGTTTTGAAGAAGAAAAATAGATGTCTACGTGGCAAGTTGTGATTGGCTGATTTTTTTTTTTTTTTCTAACAAGACTAGCAGTTGGGGTAAAATAGGTAACAGTTTGATAGTTTAAGTACCAAATTTGACCAAAAAAAAAGTTTAGATACCAATTTGAGAAAACTAGTATAATTTAGGTACCATTTTATTGTTTAAGCCTTCTTTAAACCTAAAGTGTAAACATTTTGAACCATTGGGTAAGATATTTTACATTTACCCATTCTTTTTTTTTTTTTTTAGCATGTAATTACTTACCAAAAGTATTATTTGACCCTACAATGAATGCTTTGATTTGTTTTTTAATTGAATTTATGGTTTTAATGAAGTTTATATATGTCATATAAATTACAACAATAATTTATCCTTGACACATTTATTACCAATATATTTCAGCTAATAATTTAACATATATGCATAAATATTCCATATTAAAAAGGGAGGAGAGAAGGACGGACAAGAATAGAAGCTTTATGAAGATTTATCTTTAGTTAGTATTCTATAAATAAATAGTTACTAAAGATGTAAATTAAAGTTTTATAAAAAAATAATTTAAAGATATAAGTTGCAAAATTATAGATGATTTTAATTTAATCTAATAGATGAATTTTGGTTTGATAAAGTTAAATAAAAGAAATTTTGTTTTGATTTAGTTTTAACAAACCATTAACACATTTATTAATATTTATTATTTTACATTCACCTAAACATATACAAACAATAATATTTATTTGAAAAAACATTTTTAATACGAAAAATTGAATAATTTCAAACTTTTATCTGAAATTTTAATATCAATATTGAAACTCATATGCATAATCATACGAAAATTTAAAATTCATATATTATATATATTTAATATTATATCGTAAAAAGTTGGTGAATATGTAATTTTAAAAGTTATCACTAAATTAAATTGACAGTAGTATTGATGCACCTCAATAAAAAAAGAACTGATAGTAGAGTAGTAAAAATATATATAAACGATTGATCTTGGTCGTCCCACATAATGTGATTGCCTTTGTCGTTGCCCTTTGCCAATATTAAATTTAATTTTTTTTTTCAAGATTACCAGATAAATATAATGTACAATGTATTGAAAATCATATTAAAAAATATTATTATGAATAATAAGTTAATAATTTTAACCAATGCTTTAAAAGCATTATAAATGTTTACAAAGAGCATGAACCTGGCTACCTGCTCACCTTAATGTTAGATTCTGCATTAAAAATAAGCAAATCCCTCTCGTATTCAGTGCACCTGACTTAATGGACAAAACCAAAAAAAAAAAAAAAAAAAATTAATAATCATTTAGGAACAATCATCTATTAGTGATATAACATGGGGTGTACCTCGCATTTATCGGTCATTTTTTAGACACTTATCGTAGACAGACGCACGACGTCACGACGAGGAGATATGTGACGTTGTGACGACGCAACTAGCAAGGTACAACATCATGACGAGGATCGTCGAGATGTCAAGACACGACGCGGATCGTCGTGATGTCGCAACGAGGAGAGCCATGACGTCGCGACGATATCTCACCTAATGTAGCCACATTTTAGTCTCCAAGTAGGACTTTTTCTCCCGGTTGAACTCTAATTATTTCAAGGATATTTTAGTATGATTAGAACTCTAATATTAGCCTATTTAAAGGGGTAATTGTATCCCTGTTTTGATATGCCAATCAGTAAGGGCTTTTCTTGAGGGCGATAAGATGTAGTCGCATATGAGTTTTGGTGAGAGTTTCATGGTAACTACGGAGAGAATTTTGTTCCTGGGTTAGGGTTTTGTTTTCGAGGTTTGGTATTGTACATTTAGTACATTTAGATTATTTTCTTCATATTGTATTCTTGTTTGTTTACTCATTTAGTGAAAAGTTGAAGCCTCTTTTCCTCATGGTTTTTATCCTCTTTGAAGGAGTTTTCCATGTAAAATATTTTTGTATTCGATCTTCTCTACTTTTCTTATTCGTCATTATACGGGTCGGTCCCCGAAAAATTGGTTTCAAATCTAAGTTCAACTTTTGTAGATCGACTCGTTTAGTGACACAATAATGAATTTGGATATTGAGAAGTTTGACGGGATCACAAATTTTAGTTTCTGGCAAATTTGGATAATTACAGAGGTAGCTAATGTGGTCGAGCACAAGAGTGATGATTTTTTATTCTCCACATATAATTTGGTTGAAGGTGGATTCATATCAGATATCATTCATGAGCCTGATTTACGAGAAGAATCTCACCCACTTTTTGGTCTTTATGACTCAAATGATTTGCGGAAAGCTTGAGGCAAGGTTGGTCACAGAGGATTACAGCCTAGGTGGAGAAAGTTGATGTTTTCTCTATTGTTTGGGTATTGCTGGCCCTTGTTGCATTATATAACTTTGATTTAAAGACTATGATCCTTTTACTTTCCAAGTTTGAGCACGGTTTAGACTTCGGTGACATTTTGAAAAATTTGAGTTAAGCTCGTCACGGGGCATGGAAAAGGATGCGTGATAGAGATGATTCAAGGTTGAGAATTATGGGGTCTGCCTCACATTTATTGAACGTTTAGCAAGCACTTATCGGAGATAGATGGGCGACGTCATGACGAGGAAATATGTGAAGCTGTAACGACACGACGAGAAAGGAATGACATCACGATGATGGTTGTCAAGACAAGGCAACGGTCTCTAGAGGCAAGAGCAGGGGTGATATCACGAAGAGGAGAGTCGTGACATCGCAATGTCGCGATGGTATCTCACCTAATGTAGTCGCAATTTAGACTCCAAGCAAAACTTTTTTTCCAGTTGAACTCTGATTATTCCAGAAATATTTTAGTATGATTAGAACTCTAACCTTAGCATATTTAAAGGGGTCATTGTATCTCTATTTTGAGATGCCAATCAGCAAAGACTTTTCTTGAGGGTGACAAAATGTAGTCGCATATGAGTTTTGGTGAGAGTTTTAAGTTAACTATGGAAAGAATTTTGTTCCCAAGTTAGGGTTTTGTTTTCTACGATTGGTATTGTACGTTTAGTACATTTAGGATTTTTTTCTCTATATTTTACTCTTGTTTGTTTACTTATTTAGTGAAAATTCAAAGCCTCCTTTGCCCATCATGTTTATCCTCTTCGAAGGAGTTTTCCATGTAAAATATTTGTGTGTTCGATTGTAACAACCCGATTTTGGGTCTAGTCAGAAAAGTAGTTTTGGGACCACAAATCCGACACAGTAGAATTTTTTATTCTATTTTTATGGTCTTAAGTTTTATGGAATGATTTCATGAAAATTTTGTTCGAAAATTTTGACATTTGGGCACTCAATTTAGCTAAAGGGACTAAATTGCAAAATGTGTAAAATATGAGTTCTATGTGTTAAAGGTATCAAATTGCTATGAGATCTTAAATTAGATGTCCTTAGATGGTAATTAGACAATTATACTTTAGTATGGACAAAAATGGACATGGTTAGGTGAAATTTTGAAGTTAGGTATTAAAGGCATTGGTCATTTGGTAAATAAAGCCAAAATATCTAAATAAAAGTCTTCATCTTCATCAATTTAGTCTCCCATGGCCGAAATTCACAAGAAGAGTCCATAGCTAGGGTTGTTCATCTTCCAAGCTCGATTGTAAGTTGTTCTAGCCCTGTTTTTAATGATTTTTATGTTTTTGAGATCTTTGCAACCTAATCTAGCTATTTCAAGGACTAATTTGAAAGAAAATCAAAGTCTACAATTTTACCCATGTTATATATTTGTGTATTTTGATATCTAATAGTAGATTATGTATGTTTGATGTTAGATAAACAACTTTTACTAAGTGATTTTTTATGAAGATACTTAAAAGGACCAATTTGTAAAAGTTGTAAAATAAGTGTAAAAAATGTGAATAAATGAAAAATGTAGGCTGTTATGAGTATGAAAAAGAATCGGTTAGGCTTGAGTTTTGAAGAAATTAACTATATTTTATTTTACGAGCTTAGGGACTAAAATATAAAAAGTTGAAATGTAACGCCCTTCACCGTATCCGTTGCCGGATTAGGGTTATTGGACATTACTAATTAAATCATAATTCACAACAAGCATTTTTGGAAATAAACACCGATCATGTACCATGATATAAATTGAAACAAACATATATACATCACAACTAAAATTTAATTATTTAATTATAAGTAAAGGCCAAATTATAAATAAAAATATATATGCACATTTCATACATGATATTCACTTTTCATGTGGTTATAGCCGAATGCTTTATAGGTAATGATGTATGTTCATAATATGCATTAAACATTCACTTACATATCCCTAGTCCATATAGCAAAATTCACATAAACGCATCCTTGATCACTTAACGATAGTCACTATTCATTTGGACATTTAATAAGAAAGTTCATTATATACATGCTTATCAACAATCTCCAAAACAATTTATCAAATACCAAAACCAACAAACATATATGCAAAAAAAAAAAAAAAAAAAAACCTTACTTATCTGAATCTAGGGTACATCAGATTCAATATTAATGACCACACCGCTTATTTAACAATGCAAAAATTTTAAAAGTTCATTTGTATATTTCTATATCGTAAATCGAACTTCATTCATAGACATCTACATGTAATATTCGAATATACACAACCCCAAAATCATAACCAAAATGCTATTCATGTCAATCGTGAAAATATGCTTATATCTCCTAGACATATCATGACCGAACATTGATTACTATAAGCACTCAATCCATTACATCCCCATATCCAAGTACCAAACACAACACATTAAAAAATATATACACCTTCATTAAGCTAAGACCATGGCCGAATATATATGAAACCATGATATCATAATTTGGCCATTTTCACATGGCGTTTGTACATATACACACCATTGGAAAACAATTCAAAAGTGACATAGCCTATACATGCCATAATTCCTAAAAGTTTCATATTTAAAAAAGATACCAAGATAGAAGATTGTGTGATGAGCTTCCAAAATGATCCCAAGTAAGAGCCAAACACCCAAAAGGAATCTACAATGCAAAACAACTGAGAACCAAGTAAGCTTTTACAGCCTAGTAAGATTTAAACAACTTATACACATATAATAACTTATTCGGGAAATTCATACTTATTTGCATTCATCATATCCTTACCAAAATACCAAATTTCACAGTAAAATTCAGAGCAACATACATATACTTATGCTTATTTCCATATACCGCCATCCCATACTGAATAATGGATATACATATCTTCTACTTATCGAATTTTATACTCATATTCCAAGCTACTAAAATCTCAAGGTAATAAGTATAATACATACCTCGAGTTTACTTACCTCTCCAAATTTAACCATTTGTGCATAACTTTTGATATTACACTCGTACCTTTCTGTATGCTTAAATTTATTATTAATAGCAATCTCTTGTTGAAAAAGAAAGAATTTAGTAACGTATCACTCACATAGAGCCTTTACTTTACATTCCTCGTAATGTATCGCTCACTAAGAGCCATTACTTAACATTTCTCATAACGTATCGCTCACAAAGAGCCGTTACTTACATCTCTTGTAACGTATCGCTCACAAAGATTCGTTACTTTATATTTCCCGTAACGTACCGCTCACAAAGAGCCGTTACCAACATTTCTCATAACATATCGTTCACAAATAATTGAAACATCACTCCACTGAATCACGTGTAATTACTTATGGCAAAATATATCCTTAATATTCTCTATCCCAAACTATATAACATTCGACCATTTTAATTATCATGCATCCAACCGATCCAATCGAGATCAATCAAATTCAAACTTAATATCAACATAATTTAATTACATTATTAACATTTACATGCCCTTTTCTTGCAATTAGATTCAGACCATAATCAATATTTCATTCGGCCAAATTTATTCAACTCCATAACACATTCAACAATTATGTATATGTATATAGCATACCTATCTTCTTATAGAAGAAGTTGCATTGTAAAATAAAATTTAATTCAACTCGGTTTCTTAAATCTTACCTCGGATACCATGGATAAAACTTCTCGATTATTCGTTCAACCTAGCTTTTCCTTTATCCAACCCGTTTTCCTTCAATTTTATCTAAACAAATTTAAAATTGAACTCATTTCAATACATTTCTATTCAATTAAATCCATAAAGCATACATGAGCAATTTATCAATTTGTCCTTGACATTTCACACATTTACAAATTAATACAAGATTTTTACTCATTCGAAAATATGTCAATTTATACATTAATGAGCTAAAGCCGATTGCCCCCTAAGCTCATTAAAGTTCCCGCATATTACTCAATTTAATCCAAACATAAAATTTATAATTTTACCAATTCACCCCTTATAAAAAAATATACTCAATTTAGTCCATACTAAAATTTCTCCCGAATTACACATAATTGTACATACATTCCTTATAGCCGAACGAACCTAAGGACCCTACAAATCCATACTAACTATTTATTAAACCTTCTAATCCCTCATCTATTTATTTAAATTAAAATTTCTAATTTTCCCGATTCTATCAAAAATTCCTACTCTACACATATAGCTTTCAAACATATATTTAGCATTTTTCCATCAACCATAGTAAGGTAAGAAGATTCGTCCATGGCCGAATCCAAAACTTGTTTCAAAGTCAAAATTTCCAACATGGGTTTTGTAGTACACCCAATAACTAGCTCAAAAATGCAAAAACTTATGAAAATTAAGATCAATTCCTTACCTCAATAATACATGCAATGACCGAATGAATGGAGGCTTTTTCTTCTTCTTTTCTTTGTGGTTTCGATCAATAAGATGGAGAAGAAAAGATGAGACAAACAATGTTTTCTTTATTCCCATTTTTTTATTAGTATACTAGTCTTCCACTATCAAATAAATTAAACATATAAAATACATTATAATAACAATTCATGATTCACACCGTCCACCACTATCAATTTAAAGGTCCATTTGCAAATTTAATACCATGTAAAGATGAAACCATTCAATTTAGCCACCTAATCTCACAATAATTATCTTTCATACTTATTCCATTTTAACCTTCACTAAAAAAAATCATTAAAACACCCAATTTAATCTATGATATTTTAATATCTACTTAATCACACAACATTGATATCAAAAGAATAATAAAATAATTTCTCTAATTCGGATTCGTGGTCCCAAAACCACCGTTCGATTTGGGTCGTAATTGGGCTGTTACAACTCCCCCTTAAGAAATTTTCGTCCCCAAAAATCTTACTCGTGAATAATTGTGGGTAACGCTCTTTCATTGATTCTTCAGGTTCCCATGTTGCTTCCTCAATCCCGTGCTTATTCCACAATACTTTAACCAACAATATCCTTTTATTTCGCAACTCTTTCACTTCACGAGCTAAGATGCGAATCGGTTCTTCCTCATAAGTCAAATCGGGTTGGATTTTAATCTCTGAAGGACTGATCACATGAGAAGGATCAGATCGATATCGTCGAAGCATCGATACATGAAAAACATTGTGAATCTTGACCAGCTCAGATGGTAACATAAGTATATACGCAACCGGTCCAATCCGCTCAATAACTTCATACGGCCCTATGAATCGCGGACTCAGCTTTCCTTTACGACCAAATCTCATTATCTTTTTCCACGGCTATACTTTTAAGAACACTCGATCACCTATCTGGAACTCAATGTCCTTACATTTTAAATCTGCGTAAGACTTTTGACGATCCGATGCCGCTTTCAAATTATCACAAATTATTGCCACTTTCCGTTCAGTTTCCTTAATCAAATCAACCCCGTGTATCTTGTTTTCTCTGAACTCAGTCTAGTACAACGGGTTACGACATTTACGACCGTACAAGGCTTCGTAGGGTGCCATTTTGATACTAGATTGAAAGCTATTATTATACGCAAATTCAATCAAAGGCAAGTATTGTTCCCACGTACCATTAAACTCAAGAACGCAACATCTCAACATATCCTCGAGTATTTGGATAACTCGCTCGGATCGACCATCCGACTGAGGGTGAAAAGCTGTACTAAAGTGTAGCTTGGTACCTAAAGCATCTTGTAGTTTCTTCCAAAACCACGATGTAAACCTCGGATCTCTATTCGAAACAATAGAAATAGGTACTCCGTGTAACCGTACAATCTGTGATACATATAACTCAACCAACTTATCAAGTGAGAAATTCGTACGTACCAGAATAAAATGAGCCAATTTCGTCAATCTATCTACGATAACCCAGATTGAATCTTTCTTACTTGACGTCAACGGCAAACCCAATACAAAATCCATTGTAACACGATCCCACTTCCACTCTGGTATCATGATCAGCTGAAGTAGTCCCGATGGCACTTGATGCTCAGCTTTCACTTGTTGGCACACTAAACACTTCGACACATAGTCTGAGATGTCTCGTTTCATACTGTTCCACCAATAATGTTGTTTCAGATCGTTATACATTTTTGTACTACCCAGATGTATCGACAGTCTACTATTATGAGCTTCATCACAAATCATTCAAATCAATTCTGGATTTTTAGGCACACACATTCAACTTTTGAACCGCAAACATCCTTCAGTATCTATCTAAAATCAATCCGCACCCGAACAATAATGACTCCTTTTTCCTTTAAATCATTATCGATTTCTTGAGCTTTTTGGATCTGTTGCACAAACAATGGTCTCGCCTTTAATTCTGCAATGATCACACCATCATTGGTCATAGCTAAATCCACGTTCATTGCACGAAGAGCAAATAATGATTTTCGACTAAGTGCATTGGCAACTACATTAGCCTTTCCCGGGTGATAATCAATCACGAGCTCATAATCTTTTAATAATTCTAACCATCGCCGCTGTCTCAAATTTAGATCCTTTTGAGTCATTAAATACTTTAGACTTTTATGATCTGAAAAGGCATGGAATTTTTCATCGAAAAGATAGTGACGCCATATCTTCAAAGCAAAGACTATAGTGGCTAACTCAAGGTCGTGCATCAAATAATTTCTCTCATGAGGTTTCAACTATGTCGAGGCATAGGCTACGACTTTACCCTCCTGCATCAATACATAACTGAGTCCATTTAAAGATGCATCACTAAAAATAACAAACTCTTTACCCGACTCTGGCTGAACAAGTACCGGAGCTTCCGTTAACAAAGTCTTCAGTTGATCAAAACTCTTTTGACACCTTTCAGACCACTCAAATTTCACATCTTTCTGTAGTAGTTTTGTCATCGGGGATGCTATCATAGAAAACCCTTTCACAAAGCGTCTATAATATCCGGCGAGCCCCAAAAAGCTACGAACCTCAGAAACATTTCGCGGAGGTTTCCAACCAAGTATGGCCAAAACTTTACTCTAGTCAACACCCGATGCTAAAATAACATGTCCCAAGAAGCTAACTTTATTCAACCAAAACTCGCATTTGCTGAATTTTGCGTACAACTACTCGTCACGCAAAATTTGTAACATAAGTCTCAAATGCTCAGCATGTTTAGTTTTGTTACATGAGTACATCAGGATGTCGTCTATGAATACAACCACAAATCGATCTAAATACTGCCTGAATACTCGGTTCATCAAATAAATAAAAACTGCAGGGGCATTAGTGAGCCCAAACGGCATCATCAAGAACTCATAATGACCGTATCTTGTCTGAAAAGCAGTCTTCGGCACATCTGATTCTCTAACCCACAACTGATAATATCCTGACTTCATATCAATTTTTGAAAATACCGAGGCTCCCTTAAGTTGATCGAATAAATCATCAATACGTGGCGATGGGTATTTGTTCTTTATTGTTACCTTATTGAGTTGTCAATAATCAATGCACATTCTCAAAGTTTCGTCCTTTTTTTTCACAAATAGAACGGGCGCACCCCAAGGAGAGAAACTTGGTCGGGCGAAACCTTTATCTGACAATTCTTGCCACTGGGCCTTCAATTCTTTTAATTCAGTTAATGCCATTCTATACGGGGCTATCAAAATCGGGGTGGTCCCTGGTGCTAGCTCAATCTCAAACTCTACCTCACGGACAGGCGGTAATCTCGGTAATTCCTCCGAAAACATATCTGAATCTCTCTAACAACCGGTATTGATTCGATTTTCTTTTCAATTACCTTGTCATTAATCATGTATGCAAGGTAGGCTTCACAACTCTTCCTCAAACACCGCTGAGCCAACATCGAAGATATCACAGTAGGTAGTCCACTCAAATTCAAAGATTCAATTCGGATTATCTCATTATTCTGGCATCTCAAATCAATAGCATTTCTTCTGTAATTTACTACCACATCGTGAACTATCAACCAATCCATACCGAGAATGATGTTGAACTCGTCAAAAGGTAATAGCATCAGATCAGCCGAAAAGCACATGTCTCGAATCATCAATGGGCAGTTATTACACACTTTATCAACTAATACCCACCGACCCAAAGGGTTTGAAACCCGAATCACAAACTCAGTAGACTCAATAGGTAGAGTCTTACTGGATGCCAATGTCTCGCACACATATGAATGGATTGAACCAGGATCAATCAAAGCAGTTACATTAGAATCAAAGAGGGTGAAAATACCAGTAATAACATCCGGGGATGAGGCCTCCTCTCTAGCACGAATGGCGTAAGCTCTAGTCGGTACACGAGTGTCTGATCGAATAACTGCATCTATAGTCCTCTCTCTGTGTACCACTCCTACTTCACCCAAAATGAGATGATCTGCCTCTAGTTGTAGTGTCGGTCGGTCTTGCACTCTGAGTAGTGCCCTTTCCAGCAGTCTCTTGGCAATCTCGAATGAAATGATACTGCGAGCCGCACTTGTAACAAGTACGAGAAATGGATTTACCTCAACACTCCTTGAAATGTCGTCTGTCACACTACTAACATTCAGGTTTACTCAATCTCTCGTTATCAACACTAGCAACTGATGTAGCCCGAGAACTCATTGGTGGTCGTTCTCGTATAGAAATCTCGATGTTGGGTTTGGATCGGCTACCATCATTCTTTAATTTCTTTATTATTTTCTGTGAATGTTTTCCTATCGATCTCTTCCGGAACTCTCTAGATTCAAACTCAACTTTTCATTTTATTTCCTAGTTCTTCAACTTTACAAGCCCTTTCAACTAGCACGATGAACTCATTAATTTTAAGAATACCAACCATAAGCTTTATATCTTCATTTAATCCTTCTTCAAATCTCCGGCACATAACGGCCTCTGACGAAATACACTTGCGAGCGTAGCGACTAAGTCACACAAACTTGCACTCATATTCGGATATGGTCATACGACCCTGTTTGAGCTCAAGAAATTCTTTACGCTTAGTGTCAATAAAGCGCCGCTTATGTATTTCTTACGGAATTCTGTCTGAAAGAAGTCCCAAGTAACCCTTTCTTTCGGGACAACTGACACGAGCGTATTCCACCAGTAATAGGCAGAATCCCATAATAATGATATGGCACACTTCAAGCACTCATCGGGTGTAACATCCTAATAATTAGGGGTTATGCATCTTACTTAATTGAATGATGTTGCATGCTTAATTATGATTGAGTATGTTTTGGAAGTTTATTTTTGAACTTCATTAATTAAGTGAATGCTTAGTGAAACTTTTAATTTCTAATAATTAAGATGGAGCTAAGCATGTTAGGCTTTAAGAAATAATGACAAGAGGTTTTAAGCATATGATGAGTAATTGGCAAGGTGGTTAGGATACATGGATGAATGCTTGAGGGGAGAGGTTCGAATCCCCTAGCTAGCAAATGGGAGGATTTTATTTTTTTTTCATTTCCTTCCCTATAGTGTCGGCCAAGACCCTTCTAGAATGGATGAGTATCTTTTAATTTTGGCTATTTGACCATATGAAAAAGGCAAGCTAAAGACTTATAGCATGGAATCAAGATAGGATGATAAGATAGGGGGGACAAAAGGCTTGATATATGGGCAATGTTTTGGAAGCTTGTTCATGGTCATTTGACCATGAACCTAGTCGGTTTTAGGGGCTAAAGAGAGTGGTTAATGGTGATAGCAATCTAAGGGTTGATGGGGAAGAATTGTGGAGGAAAAAGGGGGATTATGTTGGCTTCCTAGTTGGCCAAATTTGACTTGAGTTAGGGGGTGATAGTTGGCCAAAAGCTATTCCATTTTTTGTGCATCTTCTCTCATTTCTCCAAAAGTTTCTCTCCTAGCCGAATTTGTCATTGAGTTTAGGTAAAAATTTCTCTTTGTTTTGGCTTTCATTTTGACCAATTTTCTCCAAAAGCTCCTTCCTAGCCGAATGCTTATCTACACAAAGAGAAGTCTTTTTCTCTTCTTTTGGTCATCTTGCAATTTTCCATTTCGGTTTGAAAGGTCTTTTTAGTTTCTTTTCTCCTAAACAAAACACCTTTCTTTCTCTTTGTAACCAAAATTACAAGTCTTCAAGAATCATTTCTTTTCTTTTTCCCCCATTGCCGAAACTACAAAAGTTCAAAAGAACTATTTTTCTTCAATTTCTCCCTCTTGGCCGAATGTGCATAGGTCCCTAAACCTATCTCTTTTCTTTTGAAATCACTTTCATCATCATCTTTTCTTCATATTCTATTTCTCTCTTCTTTCAATTTCATTTTCTTTCTTCCTTCTCTCAACCGAAACTACTTTCTACTAAAACCAACAATCAACATCTATTTTCTTCTTCTTTTGCTAACCGAATCATATTCTATTTTGATTTCCTTTCTCCATTTCTTTCTTTGAAAACCAAAACCATTTTAGCCATAAATCACCATCTTTTTCTCTTTTCTTTTTTGTGCAAACCGAAACTACCAAATCCATTTTTGTTTTAGGCCGAATCTTCAAGTGAGTAAGTAAGACTTTTCGTCAATCGTTTTCATTATTTCTTTTTACTTTGGCCAATTTAGAATCATGATTCTCTTATTTTCTCCTAGGCGAATCCTTGGAAAGGATTTTAAGGATCTTTGTTGAAGCCAACTTTTAAGAAGTGATCTTTCGAAATCATCCAAGGTAAAGATTATTAATTTCGATCGTATCAATTCTTTTAGAATAGACTACTAATCAATCTTATTTTTTGGGGTGATTTAAGACTAACAAGATAGGTAAGAAGAGAGCAGTGCGGAGTGTTTGGAAGAGAGGAGGCACTGTTTTACCATCGAACTTCAAACGAAGGGCTGTATCGTCGGTAAGAGATTTTCCACCGGGTTGTGGACCCTCTACTAACGAAGATCAGTTATTTGAAGTAGTACGTACAACCGAACCACTTTACGTTTGTGGGATATCTGTGGTTTTGATCCATCTAGCGGAGAAAACCACAAATAACGTTGTTCGAGAATCGAGGTAAGGATTTAGATCTCGTCAATAAATATAGTTTTATTAGTAATAGTATTTTCTAACCAAGTGTGATAATTAACTAGGTGTTGACGAGCGAGAGAGTATCGTTCTCACGGTCATAAGGTGTGTAACCCTACATTAAAAACTCATAGATCTATTTTTATATGTGATTTTATGACAATGTGTTTAATAATGATTTTTGGGATACCATTCAGTGGTATACGATATTCAGGTATGTTTACCCTAATATTTCGTTAATTTTGCTATATGCATAAAATGTGAAATAAGTATGATTATATTATGATTTTGGGGTAAATGGCATGAAAACTAAATGATATGTATGTGCATGGGCATATGGGTATATTTGATAAAGGGGAAGTATTCTGGTGGTTTTACCACAATATCCGGTGACTTCGATCACATATGTGAATCTGGTGACTTCGGTGACATATTTGAAATCCGGTGACTTCGGTCACAATTTTGTCTGGTGGCCTTGCCACAAAAATTATAAGGGCGATGTGCATGTTGATCGTAGTAACCGCCTTGATGGTGTGTAGCGGATGGAGGGTCGATTTAGTAATCCCACGGTGTGTTGGTTGGTACGGTGGTGTGTAGCGGATGGATATTTAGGTGGGCGGGTTTGCATTTCATTATGTGTATCTAATCATGTGATTTTTAATGATTATTATTTGATCTACTATGAAAATGGGCTTTTGGGCTAAATATGGGCTAAATGGGCTTTTGGGCTAAATATGAGTTAAATGGGCCTATGGCCATATGTGAAATTTTTGGGCTTTAAGGCATTTGATAAAATGGGCTTTTTAATGTATGTGTTACTCATTGAGTTTATAATTCACCCCTTTTGTGGGATAACTTTTCGATGATTCAGAGCGCGATGGATCGGGTCGCAAGTACTCGTGGTGTCCAATGCTCATATCAAGTATTTTGAAGATTTTCCAATTTAAACTTATTAAATTTTATTACTTAGACTTTATTATGGGTTTACTATTTTTGTAATAAGGCCACTATAAACTGTTTTAATTTTTATGTTTGGACTTTTATTTTGCCATGAACAAATATCTATTAAATAACTAAATGGTTTTTTTTGATAAATAATTTAAAAATGTTTTTGTCACTAATATATATATATATATATATATATATATGTTTTAAAGTAAATTCCTTAAATTTGGTTTTCTTTTAATTTATTAATTCCTTCTAAAATAATGTTTTAAAAGACATAAATTTGCTTTACAATTTGATTTCAACCTAAAATATTAAGTTAATCTATTTTCTATTAAATCATCAAGTTTTTCTTAAAAAAAACGAGAATTTGCTAAAGTTAGATTCTAGGAACATAACAAATCCGGTTAGGCTTTTTGGGCCGGGTTTGGGTTGTTTCAACTTGGTATCAGAGCCCAATTTTAAACTCTCGGCCTTGGGTTTTGAAGCCCACAACGTTTTCAAAAATTGGCCCAAATGACTTTTTAAAAATTTTCTTAAGTTAAAATGGTTTTATAAGAGCATGGCACCCGAGTTCTCGGCCCAGATCCATCAGGTATGTATCTTTATTGATAAAGTGATATGAAAGTCTGATAAGCTTAAGGAAACTATAACTTTAGAGACATGGACCCTAGGTGTGTGTGTGCTACTACGGAAAAACCACTAAATATCTGTTTCATAAAACTTTCTTTTAATAAGAAGTGAAAAGACTCTAATACATAAGACTTTTTCGTAAAAATAGATAAGACGCGTAGTAGACATGAGTTCTAGGGGACGTGGTTGTCATGGAAGTGGATGAGGAAGAATGGTTGTGTCAGAACCAGTTAGATCTGGTCAAGGTTTCGAAAATGAAGCTCCGCCACCGACTGTTGGGGTGGATTTTCAAGAGCAAAATAAAGGAGGTGATGCAGTATCACAAGTCAGGTCATGAAGTTTTAGAATGAGTAGCGAAAGCTAGTACTAGAAATGGGTCTCGAAAGTCAAGAGTAAGAGACTAAGATTGAATGGATCCGAGGTTTTCGTGGGAGTATCTGGAGTAGCTCCAAATGTAGCGGAATATTGGTTGGAGGCGATCGAGAGGATTATGGACGATTTGGACCTTCTTTGAAGAGAAGCTAAAAGGTGCTATTTCACTACTTCGTGATGAAGCCTACCAAAGGTGGCTCACTATCAAGGAAAGTACCCTCGGATCGATCGGATTGGGGTATTTTAAAATTAAATTGAAGGAAAATACGTTGGAGCTAGCTACATCGACTCCCAGAGGAAGACATTTCTGAATCTAGTGCAAGGTAGTAAGTCGATAGCTGAGTATGAAGCAGAGTTTTTGCGACTTAGCCGTTATGCCAGAGGGATAGTGGCTAATGAATATGAACGGTGTGTTAGATTTGAGGATGGACTTAGAGATGAACTGCGAGTGATGATTGCTCCACACCGGGAAAGAGATTTTGCAATCTTAGTGGAAAGGGCAAGAATAGCTGAAGAAGTTAAGCGGACTGAAAGATAGAACCGGGACAGAGGCCAGAATAAGAATAAGAGAAGCTTTGGATCTTCAGGGTCATCCGGGAATTTTTAGAAGAAACTAAGAAATGAAGGACTGCGAGGTCAGCAGACTGCTACGGGTGGACAACATCGTGCTTGTGCTCAATGTGGAAAAATGCACCCGGGAGAGTGTTGGAAAAAGACCGGGGGATGTTTCAAGTGCGGATCTAAAGACCATATGATCAAGGATTGCCCAAAGAATTGAGAAAAAACCGCCCAAAGAGTTAGGGTGTTAATCAGTGGCGAGGTGAATAGCAATTGATAAGGGCCGTGGTCCAAATGGAAGGGTAATGGTTCGGTAGAGGTCGCGGACTTGAGCGAGGCGTGGTAATTCAAGTGAGACGGCCAGTCCGGTATATGCGATTAAATCATAGAGCGATAGTGACCTTTTGATGTTATCACGGAACATTTCGATTTCAGGTTGCCCTTTATTGCTTTGATAGATATAGGGTCAACTCACTCATATATCGCTAGTGAAGTATCTCGAGACTTTGCATGTGACTTAGAGGTCTGCATTTAGGAAGATAAGCGTACTTAGTCCTTTAGGATGATAGTAGTTATAGACAAACTTTTTAAGGAAGTACCTTTAGAAGTTCAAGGGACGCAGTTTTTGGCTGATTTAATGGAGTTACCATTCGGAGAATTCGACCTGATCTTAGGCATGGACTGGCTTGTGAAGTATCGTGCAAATGTGGATTGTGCTGCTAAGCGAATGTCCTTAAGAACTCTTGATGACAAAGAAGTTGTAGTGATGGGCAAGAGACGGAACTACTTATCTAATGTAGTATCCGCTCTTAAGGCAGAAAAGATGGTTAGAAAGGGATGTGTAGCCTTCCTGATGTTGGTGAGTGCCTTGGAGGCTAAAGAAGCAATCGTTGAAGGAGTTAGGACCGTGAATGAATTTGTAGATGGTTTTTGGAAGAACTTCGGGTTTGCCTCCGGATCGTGAGGTAGAATTCGGGATTGATTTATTGCAGAGCAGGCGCCGCTTTCTATTGCTCCATATAGAATGGCACCGAAGGAGTTAGTTGAGCTTAAGGCTCATATTCAGGAGTTACTTGATCATGGATTTATCCGACCTAGTTTGTCTCCATGGGGAGCACCGGTTCTATTTGTGAAGAAGAAGGACGGATCGATGAGGATGTGTATAGATTACCGACAGTTGAATAAGCTGACCATCAAGAACAAGTATCCTTTGCCAAGGATCGACGACTTGTTCGATCGACCAAGGGAGCTGCGGTATTCTCAAAGATTGATTTAAGGTCGGGGTATCATCAACTTAAAGTGAAAGAAGTGGATATCCATAAGACGACTTTTCGAACTAGATATGGGCATTATGAATTTCTGGTAATGCTATTCGGATTGACGAACGCCCCAGCTGCGTTCATGGATATGATGAACCGGACTTTCCATTTCTACTTGGATCGATTCATCG
This sequence comes from Gossypium rotundifolium, assembly GCA_025506655.1. Lineage (NCBI taxonomy): Eukaryota > Viridiplantae > Streptophyta > Magnoliopsida > Malvales > Malvaceae > Gossypium > Gossypium rotundifolium. The sequence continues at coordinate 132,663,596 of CP106725.1, read as the reverse complement.
TGGTATTCATAGACGACATCCCGGTGTATTCTAAGTCCGAGATGGAACATGATGAGCATCTTGGATTGTGTTACGAGTTTTAAGGAGAAGAAGTCAGTATGCCAAATTTAGCAAGTGTGAATTTTGGTGAAAGAGGTTGCGTTTTTAGGCCATGTGGTGTCTCGAAGGGATAAGGGTGGATCCTCGGAAGATTGAGGTCATGCTAGATTGGAAACCACCTAAGTCCGTGAATCGAGGTTCGCAGCTTGGGGTTAGCAGGATACTACAGAAGATTCGTCGAAGGATTCTCATCGATAGCTACACCTCTAACAAAATTGCTGAGAAAGGAAGTATCTTTCGTGTGGGCTGATAAGCAACAAGAGAGTTTTGAGAAGCTCAAGAACGTTTTGACTGAAGCTCCAATTTTGATTCAGCCTGAGGCAGGAAAGAATTTTGTCGTGTATTGTGACGCTTCTCACACTGGATTAGGATGTGTTCTAATGCAAGACGGGAAGGTAGTTGCGTATGCGTCTTGGCAGTTGAGACCACACGAGGTTAATTACCCGACGCATGATTTGGAGTTGGCAGCTGTAGTCTTTGCTCTTAAAGTTTGGAGACATTATTTATATGGAGAAAAATCAGTGATATACACGGACCACAAAAGTCTAAAATATCTACTGACTCAGAAAGAACTGAATTTGAGGCGTGAAGGTGGATAGAGTTGTTGAAAGACTACGATCGTTTCTATCGAGTACCACCCGCAAGGAATGTGGTGGCGGGCGCCTAAGTCGAAAAGTGGTGTCGATTTAAGGCGATGTTTGCACATCTTAGTCTTTATGATGACGAAGCTTGTTGGCAGAATTACAAGTTAGGCCGACATGGTTGAGTCAAGTGAAAGAGAGGCAGTTAGTAGACGAAGATCTGAGTGTAAAGCTTCGGCTGGTGCAAAGTGAAAAATTAGAAGATTTTGGTATTAACAGCGATGGGGTCTTGTGTTTCAAAGGTAAAGTTTGTATGCCGAGGGATCAGGAGTTAAGGCAAAAGATTTTTCAGGAGTCGCATGGTAGCCCCTATGCTATGCATCCTGGAGGAAGTAAGTTATACCGAGACTTGCGAGATCAGTTTTGGTGGCCTGGTCTTAAACGGGAAGTTACGGAGTTTGTAGGAAAGTGCTTAACGTGTCGACAAGTCAAGGTTGAACATCAAGTACCTTCGGATTGCTTCACCGATAAAGATTCCACAAAGGAAGTGGGAGAGAATCACCATGGACTTTGTTAGTGGGCTTCCTCTTACGCCTACTAAAAAGACTCAGATGGGTAATAGTGGACCGATTGATGAAATTTGCACATTTTATCCCAGTTCGGGTTGATTACTCTTTGCAGAAATTGGCGAAGTTATATGTGGCTGAGATTGTGAGATTGCATGGAGTACCGGTGTCAATCATTTCAGATAGAGATCCGAGGTTTACGTCGCGATTTTGGAAAGCATTGCATCAGGCTTTGGGCACCAGATTGGACTTCAGTACGGCATTTCATCCTCAGTCGGACGGTCAGTTTGAAAGAGTAATCCAAATCTTAGAAGATATGTTAAGGGGTTGTGTGATAGATTTCAAGGGAAGTTGGGAGGAATTCTTAGCGTTAGCAGAATTTGCGTACAACAACAGTTACCAAACCAGTATTCGGATGGCACCATATGAAGCACTATATGGGCAAAAGTGTCGCACTCCTACGTGTTGGACAGAATTAGGGGAACGTCAAATTTTGGGTCCAGAAATAGTGGCTGAATCTGAAGAAAAGGTTAAGGTAATCCGGGCTCGGTTAAAGGAGGCATCTGACAGGAAAAAGTCATACGCAGATCTAAAGCGGAAAGAAATAGAGTTTGCTGTGGGGGACCAAGTTTTCCTAAAAGTTTCACCTTGGAAAAAGGTAATGAGATTTGGTCACAAAGGGAAGCTAAGTCCCAGGTTCATTGGACCTTATCCGGTTTTGAAGCGGGTCGGATCTGTGGCATATCAGTTAGAATTACCTTCGGAGTTGAAGGAAATGCACGATGTGTTCCATGTTTCAATGTTACGCCGTTATCGGTCAGATCCATCTCATGTAGTGCCAGTTGAGGAGGTGGAATTAAGATCAGATTTGTCTTATGAAGAGGAGCCAATTCAAACTTTGGAGCGAGATGTAAAGGTTTTACGGAGAAAGTTGGTTCCTCTCGTCAAAGTGTTATGGCGTAATCATGGATCAGAAGAAGCTTCGTGGGAACCGGAGGAAGCGATGCGACAGCAATACCCTCATTTGTTCCAATTAGGTAATTTCGAGGACGAAATTATTTTAAGGGGGTAGAACTATAACATCCTGATAATTAGGGGTTATGCATCTTACTTAATTGAATGATGTTGCATGCTTAATTATGATTGAGTATGTTTTGGAAGTTTATTTTTGAACTTCATTAATTAAGTGAATGCTTAGTGAAACTTTTAATTTCTAATAATTAAGATGGAGCTAAGCATGTTAGGCTTTAAGAAATAATGACAAGAGGTTTTAAGCATATGATGAGTAATTGGCAAGGTGGTTAGGATACATGGATGAGTGCTTGAGGGGAGAGGTTCGAATCCCCTAGCTAGCAAATGGGAGGATTTTATTTTTTTCGTTTCCTTCCCTATAGTGTCGGCCAAGACCCTTCTAGAATGGATGAGTATCTTTTAATTTTGGCTATTTGACCATATGAAAAAGGCAAGCTAAAGACTTATGGCATGGAATCAAGATAGGATGATAAGATAGGGGGACAAAAGGCTTGATATATGGGCAATGTTTTGGAAGCTTGTTCATGGTCATTTGACCATGAACCTAGTCGGTTTTAGGGGCTAAAGAGAGTGGTTAATGGTGATAGTAATCTAAGGGTTGATGGGGAAGAATTGTGGAGGAAAAAGGGGGATTATGTTGGCTTCCTAGTTGGCCGAATTTGACTTGAGTTAGGGGGTGATAGTTGGCCAAAAGCTATTCCATTTTTTTGTGCATCTTCTCTCATTTCTCCAAAAGTTTCTCTCCTTGCCGAATTTGTCATTGATTTTAGGTAAAAATTTCTCTTTGTTTTGGCTTTCATTTTGACCAATTTTCTCCAAAAGCTCCCTTCCTAGCCGAATGCTTATCTACACAAAAGAGAAGTCTTTTTCTCTTCTTTTGGTCATCTTGCAATTTGCCATTTCGGTTTGAAAGGTCTTTTTAGTTTCTTTTCTCCTAAACAAAACACCTTTCTTTCTCTTTGTAACCAAAATTACAAGTCTTCAAGAATCATTTCTTTTCTTTTTCCCCCATTGCCGAAACTACAAAAGTTCAAAAGAACTATTTTCCTTCAATTTCTCCCTCTTGGCCGAATGTGCATAGGTCCCTAAACCTATCTCTTTTCTTTTGAAATCACTTTCATCATCATCTTTTCTTCATCTTCTATTTCTCTCTTCTTTCAATTTCATTTTCTTTCTTCCTTCTCTCAACCGAAACTACTTTCTACTAAAACCAACAATCAACATCTATTTTCATCTTCTTTTGCTAACCGAATCATATTCTCTTTCGATTTCCTTTCTCCATTTCTTTCTTTGAAAATCGAAACCATTTTAGCCATAAATTACCATCTTTTTCTCTTTTCTTTTTTGTGCAAACCGAAACTACCAAATCCATTTTTGTTTTAGGCCGAATCTTCAAGTGGGTAAGTAAGACTTTTCGTCAATCGTTTTCATTATTTCTTTTTACTTTGGCCAATTTAGAATCATGATTCTCTTATTTTCTCTCCTAGGCCAAATCCTTGGAAAGGATTTTTAAGGATCTTTGTTGAAGCCAACTTTTAAGAAGTGATCTTTCGAAATCATCCAAGGTAAGGATTATTAATTTCGATCGTATCAATTTTTTTAGAATAGACTACTAATCAATCTTATTTTTTGGGGTGATTTAAGACTAACAAGATAGGTAAGAAGAGAGTAGTGGAGTGTTTGGAAGAGAGGAGGCACTGCTTTACCATCGAACTTCAAATGAAGGGTCAGACGACGATAAGAGATTTTCCACGGGTTATGGACCCTCTCGCTAATGAAGATCGGTTATTTGAAGTAGTACGCATAACCGAACCACTTTACGTTGGTGGGATATCTGCGAGTTTTGATCCATCTAGCGAGAAAAACCACAAATAACGGTTGTTCGAGAATCCGAGGTAAGGATTTAGATCTCGTCAATAAATATAGTTTTATTAGTAATAGTATTTTCTAACCAAGTGTGATAATTATCTAGGTGTTGACGAGAGAGAGTATCGTTCTCACGGTCATAAGGTGTGTAACCCTACATTAAAACTCATAGATCTATTTTATATGTGATTTTATGACAATGTGTTTAATAATGATTTTGGGATACCATTCGGTGGTATCGATATTCGTATGTTTACCCCAATATTTCGTTAATTTTGCTATATGCATAAAATGTGAAATAAGTATGATTATATTATGATTTTGGGGTAAATGGCATGAAAACTAAATGATATGTATGTGCATGGGCATATGGGTATATTTGATAAAGGGAAGTATTCGGTGGTTTTAGCACAATATCCGGTGACTTCGGTCACATATGTGAATCTGGTGACTTGGTGACATATTTGAAATCCGGTGACTTGGTCACAATTTTGTCTGTGGCCTTGCCACAAAATTATAAGGCGATGTGCATGTTGATCATGAAGCGCCTTCGATGGTGTCAATGGATGGAGGGTCGATTTAGTAATCCCACGGTGTGTTGGTTGTTACGGGTGGTGTGTAGCGGATGAATATTTAGGTGGGCCGGGTTTGCATTTCATTATGTGTATCTAATCATGTGATTTTTAATGATTATTATTTGATCTACTATGAAAATGGGCTTTTGGGCTAAATATGAGCTAAATGGGCTTTTGGGCTAAATATGAGCTAAATGGGCCTATGGCCATATGTGAAATTTTTGGGCTTTAAGGCATTTGATAAAATGGGCTTTTTAATGTATGTGTTACTCATTGAGTTTATAACTCACCCCTTTTGTGGGATAACTTTTCAGATGATTCGTAGCGCGATGGATCGGGTCAACAAGTACTCCGTGGTGGCCAATGCTCATATCAAGTATTTTGAAGATTTTCTAATTTAAACTTATTAAATTTTATTACTTAGACTTTATTATGGGTTTACTATTTTTGTAATAAGACCACTATAAACTGTTTTAATTTTTATGTTTGGACTTTTATTTTGCCATGAACAAATATATATTAAATAACTAAATGGTTTTTTTTGATAAATAATTTAAAAATGTTTTTGTCACTAATATATATATATATATGTTTTAAAATAAATTCCTTAAATTTGGTTTTCTTTTAATTTATTAATTCCTTCTAAAAATAATGTTTTAAAAGACATAAATTTACTTTACAATTTGATTTCAACCTAAAATATTAAGTTAATTTGTTTTCTATAAAATCATCAAGTTTTTCTTAAATAAAACGAGAATTTGCTAAAGTTAGATTCTAGGAACATAACAAATCCGGTTAGGCTTTTTGGGCCGGGTTTGGGGTGTTTCATCGGGTGTGCAGACAGTTCGTCGAAAACACGATCAGTATTATCAAGCCAAAATTTGGCTCTCTCTGCATCATCGTATCCCGCTCTAAATTCCTGACCTCCGTGCTTCATAATGCGATCAACAAGAGGTTTAATTACTCTTTCAGGGTTGGCAACAGGAGGTACCACTGGTACTACAGGGGGTACATTAGGATTTTGGGTTGGTTGAACATCCGGGTTGGTTCGTACGTAATGACTGAACCAATCGTTCATCATACTATAGAAGGCATGTCTAGCCCCCTCATCGATTGTGCACAATCGATCGAGATTCCTCTAGCGCGGTCCCTTGCATGGGAACGGGTGCCACACCCTCGGCGTCATCAGCTACGGCTCGCTCAGCATTGGGATCCATTACTATATGAAAGAAATAAACACATTTCCCTGTTAGAAGTCATCACACTATCACATTATAAACTATGGCATGTATAGCTAGACTCACACGCTCTACATTAGTCCAAGAATCGACTAAACCGTAGCTCTGATACCAATCAAATGTAACGCCCTTCACCATATTCATCGCTGGATTAGGGTTATGGGACATTACTACTTAAATCATAATTCACAACAAGCATTTTTGGAAATAAACACCGATCAAGTACCATGATATAAATTGAAACAAACATATATACATCACAATTAAAATTTAATTATTTAATTATAAGTAAAGGCCAAATTATAAATAAAAATATATATGCACATTTCATACATGATATTCACTTTTCAATTGGTTATAGCCGAATTCTTTATAGGTAATCATGTATGTTCATATATTCATTAAACATTCACTTACATATCCCTAGTCCATATAACAAAATTCACATAAACGCATCCTTGATCACTTAACGATAGTCATAAGAAAGTTCATTATATACTTGCTTATCAACAATCTCCAAAACAATTTATCAAATACCAAAACCAACAAACATTTATGCAAAAAAAAAAAAACATACTTATCCGAATCTAGGGTACATCAGATTCAATATTAATGACCACACCACTTATTTAACAATGCAAAAATTTTAAAAGTTCATTTGTATATTACTATATTGTAAATCGAACTTCATTCATATACATCTACATGTAATATTCGAATATACACAACCCCAAAATCATAACCTAAATGCTATTCATGTCAATCATGAAAATATGCTTATATCTCCTAGACATATCATGACCGAACATTCATAACTATAAGTACTCAATCCATTACATCCCCATATCCAAGTACCAAATATAACACATTAAAAAATATATACACCTTCATTAAGCCAAGACGATGGCCGAATATATATGAAACCATGATATCATAATTTGGCGACTTTCACATGGCATTTGTACATATACACACCATTAAAAAACAATTCAAAACTGACATAGCCTATACAAGCCATAATTCCTAAAAGTTTCATATTTAAAAAGATACCAAGATAGAAGATTGTGTGATGAGCTTCCAAAATGATCCCAAGTAAGAACCAAACACCCAAAAGGAATCTACAATGCAAAACAACCGAGAACCAAGTAAGCTTATACAACATAGTAAGATTTAAACAACTTATACACATATAATAACTTATTCGGGGAAATTCATACTTAATTGTATTCATCATATCCTTATCAAAATACCAAATTTCACAGTAAAATTCAGAGCAACATACATATACTTATGTTTATTTCCATATACTGCCATCCCATACTGAATAATGGATATACATATCTTCTACTTATCGAATTTTATACTCACATTCCAAGCTACTAAAATCTCAAGGTAATAAGTATAATACATACCTCGAGTTTACTTACCTCTCCAAATTTAACCATTTGTGCATAACTTTTGATATTACACTCGTACCTTTCTGTATGCTTAAATTTATTATTAATAGCAATCTCTTGTTGAATTTCATACTTATACACTTGTTGAAAAAGAAAGAATTTAGTAACGTATCGCTCACATAGAGCTGTTACTTTACATTCCTCGTACCGTATCACTCACTAAGAGCCGTTACTTAACATTTCTCGTAACATATCGCTCACAAAAAGCCGTTACTTACATCTCACGTAACGTATCGCTTACAAAGAATCATTACTTTATTTTTCCCGTAATGTACCACTCACAAAGAGCCATTACCAACATTTCTCATCACATATCGTTCTCAAATAATTGAAACATCACTCCACTGAATCACGTGTAATTACTTACAGCAAAATATATCCTTAATATTCTCTATCCCAAACTATATCACATTTAGCCATTTTAATTATCATGCATCCAACCGATCAAATTGAAATCAATCAAATTCAAACTTAATATCCACATAATTTAATTATATTATTAACATTTACATGCCCTTTTCTTGCAATTAGATTCAGACCATAATCAATATTTCATTCGGCCAAATTTATTCAACTCCATAACACATTCAACAATTATGTATATGTATATAGCATACCTATCTTCTTATAAAAGAAGTTGCATTGTAAAAAAAATTCAATTCAACTTGGTTTCTTAAATCTTACCTCGGATACCATAGATAAAACTTCTCGATTATTCATTCAACCTAGCTTTTCCTTTATCCAACCCCTTTTCCTTTGAATTTTGATCTAAACAAATTTCAAATTGAACTCATTTCAATACATTTCTATTCAATTAAATCCATAAACCATACATGAGAAATTTATCAATTCATCCTTGACATTTCACACATTTACAAATTAATATAAGATTTTTACTCATTCGAAAATATGTCAATTTATACATTAATGAGCTAAAGCCGCTTGCTCCCTAAGCTCATTAAAGTTCCCATATATTACTCAATTTAATCCAAACATAAAATTTATAACTTTACCAATTCACCCCTTATAAAAAAATATACTCAATTTAGTCCATACTAAATTTCTCCCGAATTACACATAATTGTACATACATTCCTTACAGCCAAACCAACCTAAGGACCCTATAAATCCATACTAACTATTTATTAAACCTTCTAATCCCCCGTCTATTTATTAAACTCGAAATTTCTAATTTACTCGATTCTATCAAAAATTCCTACTCTACACATATAGCTTTCAAACATATATTTAGTATTTTTCCATCAACCATAGTAAGGTAAGAAGATTCGCCCATGGCCGAATCCACAACTTGTTTCAAAGTCAAAATTTCCAACATGGGTTTAGTAGTACACCTAATAACTAGCTCAAAAATGCAAAAACTTATGAAAATTAAGCTCAATTCCTTACCTCAATAATACATGCAATGACTGAATGAATGGAGGCTTTTTCTTCTTCTTTTCTTTGTGGTTTCAGTTAAGAAGATGGAGAAGAAAGAGATGAGACAAACAATGTTTTCTTTATTCCCATTTTTTTATTAGTATACTAGTCTTTCACTATCAAATAAATTAAACATATAAAATACATTATAATAACAATTCATGATTCATGCCGTCCACCACTATCAATTTAAAGGTCCATTTGAAAATTTAATACCATGTAAAGATGAAACCATTTAATTTAGCCACCTAATCTCACAATAGTTATCATTCATACTTATTCCATTTTAATCCTTTACTAAAAAAATCATTAAAACACCCAATTTAATCTACGATATTTTAATATATAATTAATCACACAACATTGATATCAAAAGAATAATAAAATCATTTCTCTAATTTGAATTCGTGGTCCCGAAACCACCGTTTCGATTTAGGTCGTAATTGGGCTGTTACACAAAAGGTTAGAGGTAAAAATGTAATTTTTTCCATAAGGTGTTTTTGGTGAATAAGCTAAATTTGATATTATAGATCAAGAAAGACGAGGTTTTGACCTAGACTGGGGAAAGAACAAGATTGTGGACTAAATCAAACAATTATCCATTTTGTGCTGAGGTAAGTTCTTATGTTGAAAATAAGCTTTAGAATAATTGTATCTAAATGCTTTAATATTGCATGAATTGTATGTTTGATTTTGTGAATGAGTATAATTATACGAATAAGTTTGAAGACGAATCGACAAGCAAGAAATCTCGTTTGAACTTTAGGAATAGGTTAGGAGACAAGTGACATGTAACTAGGGTCATTATGTGTTATGTGATTATGTGATCCGGGTGATGGTCTCATACGTCCTACTGGTGGCTGAGTATACCAGCATATGTTGTGGATACTTGACAGCTTGTGTGAGCAGCATCATGTAGTAGTCTTGACTGACAACTTGTGTAAGCAGGCTCATCGACAACTCGAGAGAAAGCGATTATGTGATATGAGATTTAGGTAGCTTTGGCTACATATGTGGCACTTAGTGTGCAAAGTTTCTCGAATATCCGACTTTGTTATTCCAAGTGGCTCACGGGTATGTCAAAGATGAAAGTATGTGTACATTCATTTTGAGATGGCTCAGGTATGTATGTAAAGCTTATGCTTATTAAATGTGTGAAATGGTGAATATGAGGTAAGTTTTGTGATGGGATAAATCGTGATTATGAAACTATGGTAGGTTCACATTTAATTATGATATGTTATTTGAATTATTATGCATGGTAGGGTTGCTTATTTCTTGCATACGAGCTTATTAAGCTATATAGCTTACTCCGTTTATTTTCTATGTTTTTATAGTGTCGCCAAGCTAACTCAAAAATCAAAGATCGTCGAAGATTTGGATTGCACTATCAAACTCTCATTTGGGGTATTGATGATCTTGGTATTTTGAATGTATGGCATGTATAGGGACTTGGTCATTTTGTTGTATGTGTCATTTGCAATGTGACCAAATGTATTGGCTTATAATGGTTAATGATTTCATTTTGTATATGGCCTTGAATGATGGCTAATATTGGTATAAGCATATTCATATTATGATGCCCTTTATGAATGTTGAAACTTGCATGATTTGAGTTGTTAAATATGCGATGTTTATGTATGATAGATGTAGCATGTGAATGATGTGTGGATGTCTTGGTTATGGATGTTTAGTTGCCTAAGTATGTCATGAATTGTGCCATTGAATTGGTGTAAGTGTAGGTGTGAATGAGGGTAGCAAATGGCTTGGTAAATTGCCTTTATTTTGTCCACACGGTTAGACACACGGGCGTGTGTATTGGCCGTGTGTCCCTTGCACCTTAATTTTGAGAAATAGAATGTCCAGAATTGAGCATGCGGGCAGAGACATGGGCGTGTGTCTCGGCCATGTGTGCTAAACGGCCTTGAACATAGGCATATGCCCCGGCCGTATGAAGTCTTCACCTATTTTATGAAAAATTATGAAAATTAAATTGACCACACGGCCGTGTGCTAGGCGTGTGGAATAAGTCAGAGAGCACCCTAAATTGAACACGGGCTTGTCTTAGAGTCACACGGGCGTGTGACCCCTATAACATGAAAAAATTTCTAAGTTGTGTAAATTTTTCTAAAGTTCTCAATTTAGATTCAAACCACTTCCAAAGCATGTTTCGGGCCTTGTAGGCTCGTATAAGGGACTTTAGGATTGAATATGAATGGTTTTAATTTGGACGCAAATTTATGACTTAGAATTGTATGAATGCTTGTGTTATAAGTTCGGTAATGCCTCGAGCCCTGTTCTGGCATTGAATGCGAGTAAAAGGTGTTACGTTTAGTGGTATCAAAGCTACGATTTAGTCAGTTCTCAGACTAACATAGCGTGTATAAGAGTCTAGCTATACATACCATATATGAATTTTGATAGTGTGACAATCCTGACAATTTAAACTGTGTTTTCATATAGTAAATAGATCCTGACCACAAAATGCTAATGACGTTGGAAGTAATGCGCCCGCTCCCACTCAAGGGACCGCGCCATCCGAAAGTAGACCAGTGACAATTGGTCAATGAAGAGAGGCTAGGGAAGCCTTCTTCCAAAGGTTGAATGAGTTACTTGCAGAGTTTGTTCGGACAAATTCGACTGCCCAACATCCTCCACCCTCACCTAACCCTCAACCGGCTCCAGTAGCTCCCCAAGGTGTGGAATTGGTAAAACTGAATAAGCCTTTAGTCGATAAGACTCAAAAGCAATGGGCTAAAGAATTTAGAGCAAATGATGATGATGATCCCAAGAGGGCAAAATTCTGGCTTGAGAACTCTATCCGAGTACTTGATGAGCTTTCTTGCACATCGAAAGAGTGCTTGAAATGTGCTATATCACTCTCGAGGGATTCGACATATCATTGGTGGAACACTTTAGTATCGGTAGTACCAAGGGAAAGAGTTACTTGGGACTTCTTCCAAGAGGAGTTCAGAAGAAATATATCAGTGAACATTTTATTGATCAGAAACGCAAAGAGTTCTTAGAGCTGAAACAAGGCCGAATGATTGTGACTGAATACGAGTGAGAGTTTGTTAGACTTAGTAAGTATGCTCGAGCATGTGTTTCAACAGAGGCTATCATGTGTAAGAGATTTGAGGACTGGCTAAATGAGGACATCAGACTGTTAGTTGGGATTTTAGAGCTAAAAGAATTTGTTGTGCTAGTTGAATAAGCCTGCAAGGCCAAAAAGTTGAGCAAAGAGAAGAGAAAAGCTGAGTTTGATGCTAGAGACTCGAGAAAAAGCCAATGAATAAGCCATTTCAGTCTTCATCAAAGAAATCGAGGGATATGCATACTCATTTGAATGCTTTAGCTGGGTATCCCAATAGAGATCGTGGGAAACAATATTCGGGTCCTAAGGCCTAGACTACGTCTATAGCGAGCGTTGGTAACGCCAAGTCTAACAAGCCTGAATGCCAACACTATTATAGGCGACACCTCGGTGTATGTAGGATGAACAATTGGGTTTGTTTTAAATGTGGCTCCCAAGATTACTTCATTCGAGATTGCCCAGAAATAGTTGAAAAGGATAATTTTCAGAACGCAAGATTGAGTAACATTGCTACTAGAGGGATGCCAGTGAGAAATGTGGGAAATAGAACCAGAAGCAAAGCTATACCTAAGGATTCAGCTGTGAGATCGGAGGCAAGAGCACCTACGAGAGCTTATGCCATTCGTGCTCGTGAGGATACGTCCTCCGTTGATGTGATCAACTGGTACATTTTCTCTTTATGATACTAATGTAGTTGCATTAATCGATCCTGGATCGACTAATTCTTATATTTGCTTGAATTTGGTATCTAGTAAAAATTTACCTATTGAGTCTACTGAGTTTGTGATTAAGGTGTCGAACCCTTTAGGCAAATATTTTCTAGTCGATAAAGTTTGCAAAGGTTGTCCTTTGATGATTCGAGTCATTGTTTTCTGGCCGACTTAATGCTTTTTCCGTTTAATGAGTTTGATGTGATACTTGGAATGGATTGGTTGACTCTACATGATGTAGTAGTGAATTGTAGGCGAAAAGTTTTTGAATTGAAATGTCAAAACAATGAAATTCTTCAGGTTGAATTAGATGAGTCAGGTAAATTGTCTATTGTAATTTTGTTGATGTCAGCTCAGAAGTATGTAAGGAAGGGTTGTGAAGCATTTCTTGCATATGTACTAAATACGAAAGTGACTGAAATAAAATTGAATCGGTACCAATAGTTTGTGAATATCCGGATATGTTCCCAGAGGAGTTGCAAGGATTACTATCGGTCATAGAGGTAGATTTTGCTATTGATTTGGTATCAGGGACTGTACCGATATTGATAGCCCTGTATAGAATGGCTCCAACTGAGTTAAAGGAATTGAAGTCTCAGTTACAAGAATTGACAGATAAGGGTTTTACGAGACCGAGTTTTTCACCATAGGGTGCACGAATGTTATTCATCAAGAAGAAAGATAGATCAATGAGACTTTGTCTCAATTATCGTCAGCTTAACAAGGTTACGATAAAGAACAAGTATCCTCTACCGAGGATCGATGATTTTTCAATCAGTTAAAAGGGGCAACAATGTTTTTGAAAATGGATTTGAGATTTAGCTTCTATCACTTGAGAGTTAAAGATTTGGATATGTTGAAAATCGCATTCAGAATGAGGTATAGGCATTATGAATTTCTTGTCATGTCTTTTGGATTAACCAATGCTCCTGCTGTTTTTATGGACTTAATGAATCAGATCTTTTGACCTTATTTGGATAAGTTTGTGGTTGTATTTATTGATGGCATTTTGATTTATTCTCAAGATGAGTTTGAACATGCCGAACATTTAAGAATTGTGTTGCAGACTTTGAGAGATAAGAAATTATTTGCCAAATTCAGCAAAAGTGAGTTTTGGCTCCGAGAAGTCTAATTTTTAGGGCATATCATTTCAGCAGAAGGTATAAGGGTTGATCCGAGTAAGATTTTAGCAATTGTTGATTGGAAACTATCGAGGAATTTATCTGAGGTTAGAAGCTTTTTGGGCTTAGCCTGGTATTATCGATGATTTATCAATGTATTCTCAATGATTGCTACACCTATGACTAGACTATTACGGAAAGATGTTAAGTTTGAATGGTCCAAGAAATGCCAAAAGAGTTTTGAACAGTTGAAAGTGTTGTTGACTGAGGCACCAATTTTAGTCCAGCCAGAGTCGGGAAAAGAGTTTGTGATTTTTAGCGACGCGTCTTTGAACGGTCTTGGATGTGTGTTGATGCAAGAGGACAAGGTGGTAGCTTATGCCTCGAGGCAGTTGAAGCCGCATGAGAAGAACTACCCAACACACGATTTGGAATTGGCTGCCATTGTGTTTGCTTTAAAGATTTGGAGACACCATTTGTTTGGGGAGAAGTTCCATATCTTTACCGATCACAAGAGTTTAAAGTATTTGATGACTCAAAAGGATTTGAACTTACGGCAACGGAGATGGCTAGAGCTATTGAAAGACTATGACTTGGTAATCGATTATCAACCGGAAAGGCGAATGTAGTCACCAATGCTTTAAGTAGGAAATCTTTGTTTGCTTTGAGAGTAATGAATACGCAACTGACTTTATTCAATGATAGTTCTATTTTAGTTGAGTTAAGAGCTAGACCAATATTTCTTCAATAAATTTGCGAAGCTCAGAAGTGTGATACAGAACTTCAAGCTAAGAGAGCTCAGTACGAATCAATATTGATTCAGATTTTCAAATTGGGACTGATGATTGTTTGATGTTTCGAGGCAGGATTTGTGAACTGAGAGATAATGAGCTTATTCAGAAAATTCTTCATGAGGCACACAGTGGTTGTCTGTCTGTTCATCTGGGAAGTACGAAGATGTACAATGATTTGAAGAAACTGTAATGGTGGTCAGGTATGAAACGAGATATCTCTGAATTCGTATCGAAATGTTTGATTTGTCAACAAGTAAAGGCCAAACATCAAGTGCCTTTAGATTTACTTCAGCCAGTAATGGTACCCGAGTGGAAATGGGACAGAATTACGATGGATTTAGTAACGAGTTTGCCTTTGAATTTGAAAAAGAAAGATGTCGTTTGGGTCGTTGTTGATAGATTGACAAAATCAGCTCATTTTATTTCGGTACATTCCGATTACTCACTTGATAAGCTAGCTAAATTGTACATTGCTGAAATTGTGAGATTGCACGGAGTGCCTATTTCTATTATTTCGAATAGAGATCCGAGGTTTACTTCACGATTCTGGAAGGAGTTGCAAGAAGCTTTGGGTACAAAGTTGAACTTTAATATCATATTTCATCCGCAAATAGACGGTCAATCTGAGATAACGATCCAGGTACTCGAAGATATGCTTCACTGTTGTGTATTAGAGTTCGAAGGTAGTTGGGAAAAATATCTATCTTTAGTCGAATTTGCTTATAACAACAATTTTCAGTCGAGTATAAAGATGGCACCGTATGAGGCATTGTATGGCCGTAAGTGTCAAACTCTGTTGTACTGGACTGAGCTTAGTGAGAGGCAGATTCACGGGGTTGATTTAGTTAAAGAAACCAAATAAAAAGTAAAAGTAATTCGTGATTGTTTGAAAGTAGCTTTGGATAGATAGAAATCATAGGCGGATCTGAAACGGAAGGAGATAGAATTTCAAGTTGGTGATAAGGTATTTCTAAAAGTGTCTCAGTGGGAAAAAATCCTTAGATTCGGCCGCAAGGGTAAACTGAGTCTGTGCTTTATTGGTCCGTATAAAGTTATTAAAAGAATAAGGCTAGTGGCATATCGGTTAGCTTTGCCGACAGAGTTGGAAAGGATTCACAATGTATTTCATGTGTCGCTGTTGCGCCATTACCAATCAGACCCTTCACATGTGATTTCTCTGACAGAGGTTGAGATTCGACCAGGCATGACTTATGGTGAGGAACCGATAAAAATTTTGGCTCGAGAAGTTAAACAATTGAGAAATAAAAGCATAGCACTAGTGAAAATTTTATGGCAACGACAAAGGGTCGAAGAGGCTACATGGGAACCTGAGGAAGCTATGAAAAATATTACCCAAACCTCTTTTCCGGTAAGATTTTCAGGGACATAAATCCCTAAAGGGGGGAGGGTTGTAACAACCCAATTTTGGGTCTAGTCAGAACAGTGGTTTCGGGACCATAAATTGACACAGTAAAATATGTTTTTATTATATTTTTATGGTCTACAGTTTTATGGAATGATTTCATGAAAATTTCGTTCGAAAATTTTGACGTTTGGGCACTCAATTTAGCTAAAGGGACTAAATTGCAAAATGTGCAAAATGTGAGTTCTATATGTTAAAGGTATCCAATTTCTATGAGATCTTAAATTAGAGGTCCTTAGATGGTAATTAGACCCTTATACTTTAGTATGGACAAAAATGGGCAAGTTAGGTGAAATTTTGAAGTTAGGCATTAAGGGCATTTTGGTCATTTGGTAAACAAAGCCAAAATAACTAAATAGAAGTATTCATCTTCATCAATTTAGTCCCCTATGGCTGAAATTCACAAGAGGAGTCCATAGCTAGCATTTTTTCATCTTCCAAGCTCGATTGTAAGTCCGTTCTAGCCCTGTGTTTAATGATTTTTATGTTTTTGATATGCTTGCAACCTAATCTAGCTATTTCACGGACTAATTTGAAAGAAAATCAAAGTTTAAAATTTTACCCATGTTAGATTATGTATGTTTGATGTTAAATAGACAACTTTTACTCAGTGATTTTTTATGAAAATACCTAAAAATGACCTATTTGTAAAAGTTGTAAAATAAGTGTAAAAAAAGTCAATAAATGAAAAATATGGTATGAGTATGAAAAAGATTTGGCTAGGCTAGGGTTTTGAAGAATTTGACTATATTTCATTTTACGAGCTTAGGGACTAAAATGTAAAAAGTTAAAAAGTTAGGGGTAAAAATGTAATTTTTGCCATAAGGTGTTTTTGGAATTAAATTGAATAATGTGATAATTGGATAAGCTAAATTTGATGTTATAGATCAAGAAAGACGAGGTTTTGACCTAGACTGGGGAAAGAATAAGATTGTGGACTAAATCGAACAATTATCCATTCTGTGCCGAGGTAAGTTAGTATGTTAAAAATAAGCTTTAGAATAATTGTATCTAAATGCTTTAATATTGCATGAATTGTATGT
Organism: Gossypium rotundifolium; assembly: GCA_025506655.1. Taxonomy (NCBI): domain Eukaryota; kingdom Viridiplantae; phylum Streptophyta; class Magnoliopsida; order Malvales; family Malvaceae; genus Gossypium; species Gossypium rotundifolium. The sequence goes on along the minus strand of CP106725.1, from coordinate 132,646,560 downwards.
TTTATTTTGTGAATGAGTATAATCCTACGAACGAGTCCAAAGACGAATCGACAAGCAAGAAATCCCATTTGAACCTTAGGAATAGGTTAGGATACAAGTGACATGTAACTAGGGTCATTATGTGTTATATGATTAAGTGATCTAGATGCTGGTCTCGTATGTCCTACCGGTGGCTGAGTATACCCTTATATGTTGTGGATACTTGACAGCTTGTGTGAGCAGCACCGTGTAGCTATGTCTTGACTGACAGCTTCTGTGAGCAGGCCCGTCGATAGCTCGAGAGCAAGCGATTATGTGATATGAGATTTAGGTAGCTTTGGCTACATATGTGGCACTTAGTGTGCAAATTTTCCCGAGTATCTGACATTGTTATTCCAAGTGGTTCACGGGTATGTCAAAGATGAAAGTATGTGTACATTCATTTTGAGATGACTTAGGTATGTATATAAAGCTTATGCTTATTAAATGTGTGAAGTGATGAATATGATGTAAGTTTTGTGATGGGATAAATTGTGATTATGAAACTATGGTAGGTTCATATTTAATTATGATATTTTATTTGAATTATTGTGCATGGCAAGGTTGCTTATTTCTTGCATTCGAGCTTATTAAGCTATATAGCTTACTCCATTTATTTTCCATGTTTTTATATTGTCGCCAAGCTAACTCAAAAATCAGAGATCGTCGGAGATTCGGATCACACTATCAAACTCTCATTTTGGGTATTGATGATCTTGGTATTTTGAATGTATGGCATGTATAGGGACTTGGTCATTTTGTTGTATGTGTCATTTGAATGTGGCCAAATGTATTGACTTATAATGGTTAATGATTTCATTTTTTATATGGCCATGAATGATGGCTAATTTTGGTATAAGCATATTCATATGATGATGCCTTTTATGAATGTGGAAACTTCCATGATTTGAGTTGATAAATATGCGATGTTTATGTACGATAGATGTAGCATGTGAATGATGTGTGGATGTCTTGGTTGTGGATGTTTATTTGCCTAAGTATGTCATGAATTGTGCCATTGAATTGGTGTAAGTGTAGGTGTAAATGAGGGTGGCAAATGGCTTGGTAATAGCCTTTATTTTGTCCACATGGTTAGACACACGGGCGTGTGTCTAGGCTGTGTGTGACACAGAGCTTGCCCCACGGGCGTGTGTATTAGCCGTGTGTCGCTGCACCTTAATTTTGAGAAACAGAATGTCCAGAATTGAGCACACGTGTAGAGACACAAGCATGTGTCTCGGCCGTGTTTACTACAGGGCCTTGAACACGGGCATGTGCCCTGGCCGTGTGAAGTATGCACCTATTTTATGAAAAATTATGAAAATTAAATTGACCACAAGACCTAGCACACGGGTGTGTGTACGGTAGTGTGGCACAAGTCAGAGAGCACCCTAAATTGAACACGGCCTGTACCACGGCGTATCTCAGGGTTACACGGGCGTGTCCCTTGAACCACACCGACGTGTAACCCCTGTAACATGAAAAATTTTCTAAGTTGAGCCACACGAGCATGTGACCTCTGTAACATGAAAAATTTTCTAAGTTGTGTAAAATTTTCTAAAGTTCTCGTTTTAGTCCCGAACCACTTTCAAAGCATGTTTTGGGCCTCGTAGGCTCGTATAAGGGACTTTATGATTGAATATGAATGGTTTTAATTTGGATGCAAATTTATGACTCAGAATTGTATGAATTCTTGTGTTATAAGTTCGGTCATAATCAAGCCCTATTCCGACGTTGAATACAGGTAAGGGGTGTTACATCGATCTTCTCTACTTTTCATGTTCATCGTTTATATAGATTGATCCCCAACATATAAAAATATAATAGAATGGTAATTTATCATTAACTTTATGAAATTTTATTATTTGACATAATCGAATTAGTTTGGTTGTAACACCTAAACCCGGTCAACACACCATGACCGAATCTGGCATGCTATGGGGTGAAAATGTTTGAATAAACAAGTTCCCTCGGTTTACCTCTCATTGAAAACTCTTTAATCGATCTTAAAGTTTAGAAAAACCTTATACAAGTGATGTTGAAAATGTTTTCGTGTTGCTTAACATTCCAGAAAAACGCATGCTTAAGAAATCCGTTTGATATGACTAGTTGTTGAAAATTTAGGTTTGAAATCATCTCTATTATTTTTGTCATTACCTTGTGAATAATGTCACCCGATGGTAATGTTGTAAAAACCCGATATAGAGTGTAGTTTTATAAATCCCATTTTAATTTCAGTTACTAAAGAAAATCAGGTTATTAAACATATGCATACGATAATTAAAATAAAATCTAAAAAAAAAAAACCCAACTAATACTTAGCGGCCTTATTACAAAATCAAAACTGAATTTAAGTAAATAAATAAAACTGAAATAGTCACTTAAAAATCAAAACCCAAACTAGCATGCATGGCCGCCTCGAGTCCTCCCGGCTCTATATCCGCAATCTACGCCTCATCTGCAAAATATAAGGGAAGGGGTGAGTCACCATGACTCTGTGTATAAATCCCCAACCCGATAGTACAAGCACTTACACAAATCATCAGTATAGCATGCAAATCATGCAACCCATAACCTAACCATCCGATCTCCTTTATCTACCCCGTGTGGTCAAAACCACTTGCGGTCAAAATCACTAGTGACCGTAGTCACAAATAATATAAGTGTGGTCAAAACCACTGGTGACCGTAGTCACAAATCATATGGTGGGGCCAACCCACCGTGTGGTCAAAGCCACTGATGACAATCCCGTAATTAACTTGTGGGGCCAACCCACTGTGGTACCAAACCACTGGGACGAGTCACAATATCCATATGTGGTCAAAACCACTGGTGGTCAAAACCACTGGGACTTAGTCACAAATTATAATATCAAAGACGGGGCCAACCCGTCGTGTGGTCAAAACCATTGGTGACAGTCCAAAATAATTCTTCCCCCTCCACTCAACAATCCCACCATCATGTCCATATCAATAGTGGCATAATAACATATAATGATGCAAATAACACATGGCATACATTTAACAATGACATGATAGCATATACCCAGATTCATAATCAGGGGACTTACCCAGTGTCCATGCTCATGCCCACAAGGCATAACTACTGGTTTTAATAGCTATAACAGAAACACAATAAGCATGTCAAACTAACAAAGTGTGTAAGCGTTACACACCTGACTATTTGTAGATCTAAACGAAGTCCCAAAATGTTAGCCCTCACTCTACACTACAATCGGCCAACACACAATTTTAAGATTAAAGCCATTCGGCTAAACATCAAAATCTCGAAGATGTGTCACACAAAGGAAAACCCACCTTAATGCCGATTTGGTTTCCAACCAAATCCCGAAACTACTCAAAGGATCTCCCTTTACAATCGGCCAAGCCCCTAATCGGCAACCAAATCTCAAAATCCACTGTATTCGGCTACTTCCCCCTACAATCGGCTTAACACATCATTAGAAATCTAAAGGCCATTCGGCCATAACATGAATCTCGAAACCAAAAGAGTTTGACACATCCTTACCTTAGTCGACAGATTCGGCCACCAATCACCAAAGTTTCAGCACACCCTAGTGATCTTAGAGGTTTTGGCTACCAACATAAATAGGAATGGAGTTTAGTATACGGATCTTTAATAAAAGGGGGGATAGAGGGGAAACCACTTACCAAGGGATTCGGCTTGCCTCAAAAAGAAGAAGATAGATTCGGTCAAGGAGGAGAAAATGCAAGAGGAGAGAAACTGAGGGCCAGAGTATTCGGCTTTAGCAGAGAGTAAAGATGGAGGAAGAAAATAAAAATAGAAGATCAAGAATTCGGCAAAGAGAAAGAAAACTAGAGATGAGAAGGAATTTTGGCACAAGGAGGTTTGAAAGTAAAAAAAGATGAAAAAAAGAGTTGCTTTCGATTTTTAACTAAAACAACAAGGGTGGTTCGACCAACAAATAGCAAAGATCGAATGAAAGGGTCACCTAGAGGAGGTTTCGGTTTTGTCACTCAAGCAAAGAAAGAAAAAGAAAAACTCCCCAAACTAAAGTACATTCGGTCACCCTCGAAAGAACCCAAACCTATTGCACTCCTCCTCCCCACAGTCCAACTTTCGGCCAACACTTCAAGACTCTCATCCACTCATAGCCGTCCCCCTCATCCCTCCTTGAATTCCTCTCATCCACTCATTCAAACAAGTTTGAATGAGTCCTACACCTATCACTTAAAGTTAGCCTAATCCATATCCTTCCAACAGAGTCCTACCTGAGCACACGTCTTCCTACTTTGGCGTCAAAATAATAAGCAGAAAAGGGATTTCTGCAGCTCGAACCTGAGATCCCCCTTCCTTGCATGTCGCGTCACCAACCAAGCACCTTAGTCGCGCCTCCCTTGCCATTTTGCAACTAGATTGTTCGTGTCACAACACACCAAGAATATCCTTTAACCCCTAACTTCCTTAGCTCCCTCTTCCTAAGTGTCAAAACTAAAATTTTAGCCATGACTCAGGCCTAACCCGAGGTCATGCTTAGGCCCCAAAACATGCTAAACTAGCACAGTAGCATATGTCACATGCAAACACATGCAAAATGCAGAGACCCCATTTTAAGGATGTACGTTCTACCCCTTAAAAATAATTTATTTAAAATTACAGTCGGTCAAGAGTTGGGGTATTGTTTGCGATCACATCCTCTGGTTCCCATGTGGCCTCCTCCGTTCCATGGTTCCGCCATAACACTTTCACCAAGGGGACTAACTTCCTACGTAAGACCTTGACATCTCGATCCAAAATCTGTACTGGTTCCTCCTCGAAAGACAAGTCTGAGCTCACCTCAATCTCCGCAACTGGCACAACGTGTGACGGATCTGATCGATAATGCCTAAGCATCGAAACATGAAAGACGTCGTGAATCTGAATTAACTCTGCTGGTAACTCAAGCTGATAAGCTACCGGTCCCACTCGCTTCAACACCGTGTACGGCCCGATAAACCTAGGGCTTAGCTTCCCTTTTCACCCAAATCTCAGCACTTTCTTCCACGGCGATACTTTCAGAAAAACCTTATCACCCACCGCATATTCTATATCCCTACATTTAAGATCGTCATAAGACTTTTTCCTGTCCGACGCTTCCTTAAGATGAGCCCGGATCACCTTAACCTTATCCTCGATTTCTGTCACCAATTCTGGACCCAACATCTGCCTTTCACCCAATTCTGTCCAACACGTCGAGTACGACATTTCCGTCCATATAATGCCTCATATGGTGCATCTGGATACTCGCTAGATAACTATTATTATAAGCGAACTCCGCTAATGGTAGATACTCCTCCCAACTACCACTAAAATCCAGAACACAGCCCCTTAGCATGTCTTCTAAAATCTGAATTACTCTTTCAGACTATCCATCAGATTGCGGGTGAAAAGCTGTGCTAAAATCCAACCGCGTACCCAAAGCCTGATGCAAAGCTCTCCAGAACCTCGACGTGAACCTGGGATCCTTATCTGAGATAATTGACACTGGCACTCTATGCAACCTTACTATCTCAGCCACATACAACTTGGCTAACTTCTGAAGCGAATAATCAACCCTCACCAGTATAAAATGATCCGATTTAGTCAATCGGTCCACAATCACCCAGACTGAGTCCTTCTTGCTAGGCGTAAGGGGTAGCCCACTAACAAAGTCCATGGTAATCCTTTCCCACTTCCATTGCGGGTTCTTTACCGGTTGCAACAGTCCTGATGGTAACTGATGCTCAACTTTGACCTACTAACACGTCAAACACTTACCCACAAACTCAGTCACTTCTTGCTTCAGACCTGGCCACCAAAACTACTCTCGTAAATCTCGGTACTTCTTGCTACCTCTAGGATGCATAGCGTATGGGCTGCTATGTGCATCCTGAAGAATCCTTTGCCTCAACTCGACATCCTTCGGCATACAAGCTCACCCTTGAAAACACAACACTCCATCGTTGGTCAAGCCGTAACCTTCCAACCCACTACTCTATACTTGCAACCTCCGAGCATTCAAACCCTCATCCTCTAACTATTTCTCTTTAATCTGCTCTACCCAAGTCGGCTTAACTCGCAATTCTGCCAATAGACTCCCATCGTCATACAGGCTAAGGTGAGCAAACATCGCTCGTAAGTCCGTTACCACCTTACGGTTCAACGCATCTGCAACCACGTTAGCTTTGCCCGGATGATACTCAATTGAGTAGTCGTAGTCCTTCAACAGCTCAATCCATCTGCACTGTCTCAAATTTAAATCCTTCTGCGTCAAAAGATACTTCAGACTCTTGTAGTCCATGTAGACTATCGACTTCTCCCTGTACAAATAGTGTCTCCATATTTTCAGAGCAAAACCACTGCAGCTAACTCCAGATCATGTGTCGGATACTTAACCTCATGTGGTCTCACTTGAGATGCATATGCCACTACTTTCCCTTCCTGCATCAGCACACATCCCAAGCCTGTATGTGATGCATCACAGTAGACCGTGAATACTTTTCCTGCCTCTGGCTGAACCAAAACCGGAGCTTCCGTCAGAATCTTCCTCAACTTGTCGAAACTTTCCTGTTATTTTTTCGACCACAAAAATGGAACTCCTTTCCTCAATAACTTGGTCAACGGTGCATAATCGAGAAAACCCTTCCACAAATCTCCCAGAATACCTCGCCGACCTATGAAACTCAATCCTCATAACCGACCTAGGCGGTTTCCATTCCAACACTGCCTCAATCTTACAAGGGTCCACTCTAATCCCTTCAGTGAACACCACGTGACCTAAGAAAGTCACCTCCTAAGCGTAACTCGCACTTCATCGAACTTGGCAAATAGTTACTTTTCCCTCAGTATTTGCAAAACTACCCGTAAGTACGCATCGTGATCCTCCTTGGTCTTTGAGTACACTAATATGTCATCTATAAATACCACGAAAAACTGGTCAAGTACTGCTGGAACACCCGATTCATCAAGTCTATGAATGCTACCGGTGCATTAGTCAACCAAACGGCATCACCAGAAACTCGTAATGCCCATACTGAGTACGAAATGTCATTTTATGAACATCAGCCTCCTTCACTTTGAGTTGATGATACCCCGACCTAAGATCTATCTTAGAAAAATCGATGCACCCTTGAGTTGATCAAACAAGTCGTCAATCCTGGTAATGGATACTTGTTTTTGATTGTCAACTTGTTCAGCTGGCGGTAGTCTATACACATCCGTATTGTACCGTCTTTCTTCTTAACAAAGAGCACAGGTGCTTCCCAAGGAGATATACTCGGTCGGATAAAACCTCTGTCCAGCAATTCCTGAATTTGAGCCTTTAGCTCCACCAACTCCTTTGGTGCCATTCTATACGGGGCAATAAACACTAGCGCTATTCTGGGTAACAGGTCTATTCTGAATTCAACTTCGCGATCCAGAGGCAGACCCGGAAGTTCCTTTGGGAATACATCAGCAAATTCCCCTACAGTTTAGACACTCTCTACAGCTGCATCCTTGGCTCCCAAAGCACAAACATGCACCATGAATGCCTCACAACCCTTCCTTACCATTTTCTCCACCTTCAGTGTAGAGACCACATTGGATAAGTAATCTCTTCTATTACCTATCATCACCACCTCCTCACCTTCCATTGTCCTCAACACCATGCGCTTAGCCACGCAATCCAAACTGGCCTGGTACTTCACCAGCCAATCCATCCTGAGAATCAGGTCGAACTCCCCAAACGGCAGTTCCATCAAATTAGCCAAAAACACGACCCCTTGAAGTTCTAGGGGTACATCCCTATATAGTTTACTTACTTCTACAGAGTGACCTAGAGAGCTTATCACTGTCATCGTCCTAGAAGTAATCTCAGAGTTTAAGTTCATAGTTTCCACTATGCTACTGGCTACGTATGAGTGCGTCGAACCCACATCTATCAAAGCATTATAAGGTAATCCAAAGATTAAGAACGTACCAGTTATGACGTCTGGTGCATCGCCCTCCTCTCGACGCCTCACTGCATAGACCAATCCAGGCTGTCTCACCTCTGTACCTCCTGCACCTTTGCCCGGTACTCCGGCCTCTACTAGAGCATTTTCTCCCCTGGCTGCACCACGGCCCCTCTATGTCTGCTGACCATCCCTCCTATTCTGAGTACGATTCTAATCCCCAAACTGCAACCTAGCTAACCTCTGTGGACAATCCCTCACTCAGTGCTCCATCGATCTACACTCAAAACATCCTCTATTTCCAGTCCAACATTCTCCCATGTGAGACTTCCCACACCGAGCACAAGTGGCGCCATCGAGCATTAGCGCAGAGCCTAGCGACTTGGTTTGGCCCACTATATCTACCCCATTTCTGTTGATTTCCCGTAGACCCAAATGATCCAAAATTCCTTTTATTCCATCCCCTATCCTGATTTCGCCTTACCGACTGTTTCACTTCTTGCACAACTTTGGCCTTTTCCACTAAGACCGTAAACTCTCTTTCCTACTATGGAGCAATCAGCAATCTTATATCATCCCTCAATCCATCCTCAAACCTAACACATCGCTCATGCTCCGTAGTCACGATTCCTCGAGCATATCGGCTCAACCTTAAGAATTCTGCCTCGTACTCCGATACAGACTTATTCCCCTGAACCAGCCTCAGAAATGCCTTCCTATACGCGTCAATATAACTAGTCCCAACATACTTCTTTTCATAAGCTGCCTTGAAATAATCCCAAGTGAGATCATCCGCTGCATCACCATCCCGAACCGTGAGCCACCACTGGTATGACTCATCTCGGAGAAGCGATACTACCCCTTTCAGTTTCTCCTCCATCGTCAGGTCTAAATCATCCATGATTCGTTCCGTCACCTCCAACCAATACTTAGCTGTATTGGGTGCCACACCAGATACTCCTCGAATACCTCAGCTCCATTGGTTCGGAGTCGCTTAGACACAGATTTTTGAGCTCCCTGTACCTCCACCTACTCTAGCCACTCTCTCAAGCACTCACAGTATCGCCTGCGACACAGCATCATCCCCCGTGTGATCCTGGTACTCAACCCCAGCAGTTGGTGGTGGTATCTCATTCTTTGACCCTTGACCAGACCTAACGAGTTCTGATACGATCATTCTGTCTCTACCACACCCTCGCACATTACGACCACGTCCCCTAGAACTCATGACTATGCTCTCGATTTAATCTGCTTTAAGAAGTTTTATGAATTAGCTTATATTCCACTGATTACCCACGAATAAGTTTTATGTAAAGAAGTTTAATAGTGGTTCTTTCGATCATTACAAAGTTTTCATTTCAAGTCTTCCACCCTAATTCAGTGAATCACATTCACTCATCAATAACATCCTCCACTCACACTCCACTTGTAGGGGTATTCTCGTCATTTCACTACCCAAGGCATTTTCATAATTTAACCTATCGGGGTATCTCAGTAATAAATCAGGGTTAATTTAGAATTCTTTACAAATCATAGGTATTTCAAAAATTTTAGAAATTAGGGGTATTTTGGTAATTTCATAAATTAGGGGTATTTCGGTAATTTTACAAGTTAGGGGTAATTTGGTTAATTTGCAAATTAGGGGTATTTTGGTCATTTTCCAAATCAAGGGTACTTTGGTAATTTTGAAACCATGGTTTAATTTTAGGGTTGTACAAAACAAGGTGGTTGGTCCCTTTCGGGTTTTAGTTATTGAATTGAGCCTGTGAATAAGTCGTCTTAGTTAGAGTGAACGTCACTACGCACCAGGTAGGATTCGAGTGAAGAGGAGGTGAGTCACAAGGACTACTTAAATACCAAGCTCCCCCTGAATCCATTCCTAGACATGTGCACAACGGTTGCCACACCCTTAATCTTAGCGATGTACTCACAGGTTTGTTTAGTTGATATTTAAGTCTTATGTAATTTTACGTTGGAGTGGGCTATTCCTAAGGTTCAATAACTCCTAACCTACTAATCAACGATCCCAAAATACCTATTTCTCCCACATTTAAATCACACAAGGGTTAGAGATACTTACCTGGGTGGATTGGTGTTAGAGACTCGGTGCCATGCTGTTCAAACCATGCACATTTCCCACAAAACTTTTCAAGACCCCATTTTTAAACATTTTGGGCCTCAGGCCCACAGCCGAGCTTTTGAACTTGGCTCTGATACCAAAATTATAACACCCCAAACCCAGTCAACACACCACGACCGAATTTGGCATGCTACGGGGTGAAAATGTTTGAATAAACAAGTTCCCCCAGTTTACTTCTCATTGAAAACTCTTTAATCGATCTTAAAGTTTAGAAAAACATTATACAAGTGATGTTGAAAATGTTTCCGTCTTGCTTAACATTCCAAAAAAATGCATGCTTAAGAAATCCATTTGATATGACTAGTTGTTGAAAATTTAGGTTTGAAATCATCTCTATTATTTTTGTCATTACCTTGTGAATAATGTCACCCGATGGTAACGTTGTAAAAAATCGATATAGAGTGTAGTTTTGTAAATCCCATTTTAATTTCAGCTACTAAAGCAAATCAAGTTATTAAACATATGCATACGATAATTAAAATAAAATCTAAGAAAAACAAAAACCCAACTAATACTTAGCGGCCTTATTACAAAATAAAAATCGAATTTAAGTAAATAAATAAAATTGAAATAGTCACTTAAAAATCAAAACCCAAACTAGCATGTATGGCCGCCTCGAGTCCTTTCCGGCTTCATATCTGCAATCTACGCCTCATCTGCAAAATATAAGGGAAGGGGTGAGTCACCGTGATTCAGTGTGTAAATCCCCAACCCGATAGTACAAGCACTTACACAAATCATCAGTATAACATGCAAATCATGCAACCCATAACCTAACCATCCGATCTCCTTTATCTACCCCTTGTGGTCAAAACCACTGGTGACCGTAGTCACAAATCATATAAGTGTGGTCAAAACCACTGGTGACCGTAGTCACAAATCTTATGGTGGGGCCAACCCACCGTGTGGTCAAAACCACTGATGACAATCCTGTAATTAACTTGTGGGGCCAACCCACTATGGTACCAAACCACTGGGACGAGTCACAATATCCATATGTGGTCAAAACCACTAGTGGTCAAAACCACTTGGACTTAGTCACAAATTATAATATCAAAGACGGGGCCAACCCGTCGTGTGGTCAAAACCACTGGTAATAGTCCAAAATAATTCTTCCCCCACCACTCAACAATCCCACCATCATGTCCATATCAATCATGGCATAATAACATATAATGATGCAAATAACACATGGCATACATTTAACAATGACATGATAGCATATACCGAGATTCATAATCAGAGGACTTACCCGGTGTCCATGCTCATGCCCACAAGGCATAACTACTGGTTTTAATGGCTATAACAGAAACACAATAAACATGTCAAACTAACAAAGTGTGTAAGCGTTACACACTAGACTATTTGTAGATCTAAATGAAGTCCCAAAACGTTAGCCCTCACTCTGTCCTACAATCGGCCAACACACAATATTAAGATTAAAGCCATTCGGCTAAACACCAAAATCCTGAAGATGTGTCACACAAAGGCACACTCACCTTAATGCCAATTTGGTTTCCAACCAAATCCTGAAACTACTCAAAGGATCTCCCTTTACAATCGGCCAAGCCCCTAATTGGCAACCAAATCTCAAAATCCATTGTATTCGGCTACTTCCCCCCTACAATCGGCTTAACACATCATTAGAAATCTAAAGGCCATTCGGCCATAACATGAATCCCAAAACCAAAAGAGTTTGACACATCCTTACCTTAGTCGACAGATTCAGCCACCAATCACCAAAGTTTTGGCACACCCTAGTGATCTTAGATGTTTCGGCTACCAACATAAGCAGGAATGGAGTTTAGTATACGGATCTTTAATAGAAGGGAGGATAGAGGGGAAACCACTTACCAAGGGATTCGGCTTGCCTCAAAAAGAAGAAGATAGATTCGGTCAAGGAGGAGAAAACACAAGAGGAGAGAAACTGAGAGGCAGAGTATTCAGTTTTAGCAGAGAGTAAAGATGGATGAAGAAAATAAAAATAGAAGATCAAGAATTAGGCAAAGAGAAAGAAAACTAGAGATGAGAAGGAATTTCGGCACAAGGAGGTTTGAAAGAAAGAAAAGATGAACAAAAAGAGTTGCTTTCGGCTTTTAATTGAAACAACAAGGGTGGTTCGACCAGCAAATAGCAAAGACCGAATGAAAGGGTCACCTAGAGGAGGTTTCGGTTTTGTCACTCAAGCAAAGAAAGAAAAGGAAAAACTCCCCAAACCAAAGTACATTTGGTCACCCTCCAAAGAACCCAAACCGATTGCACTCCTCCTCCCCACAGTCCAACTTTCGGCCAACACTTTAAGACTCTCATCCACTCATAGCCGTCCCCCTCATCCCTCCTTGAATTCCTCTCATCCACTCATTCAAACAAGTTTGAATGAGTCCTACACCTATCACTTAAAGTTAGCCTAATCCATATCCTTCCAACAAAGTCCTACTTGAACACACCTCTTCCCACTTTGGCATCAAAATAATAAGCAGAAAAGGGATTTCTGCAGCTCGAACCTGAGATCCCCCTTCCCTGCATGTCGCGTCACCAACCAAGCACCTTAGTCGCGCCTCCCTTGCCATTTTGCCACTAGATTGTTCGTGTCACAACACACCAAGAATATTCTTTAACCCCTAACTTCTTTAGCTCCCTCTTCCTAAGTGTCAAAACTAAAATTTTAGCCATGACTCAGGCCTAACCCGAGGTCATGCCTAGGCCCCAAAACATGCTAAACTAGCACAGTAGCATACTGTCACATGCAAACACATGCAAAATGCAGAGACCCCATTTTAAGGATGTTACATTGGTTAAATGGTCAATTATTGAAATTTGTTCGATTGGGATCAATTAAATGTTTTATGAAAATTTGATTATCAGCTAATTTGATTTGGAAGTAAGTAATTAACCTAATTAATCAATTAAGTAAAATAAATAATATATTATATATCTATAACCTCAATATATACAAACCAAATGGACCTACAAAGAGTAAAAAAAGTATTATGAAAAATAAAGTTGATATATGTAAATTGATGAAGGTGAATGTCTCTCTCTCACATAGCCTAGAGTGACCTGATCGCCCAATGATTCTAAGTTGGAAATGTTGACGAAGAAAGTTAATAACAAGTTATAGATAGGGAGCCTGATGACCTAGAGATGGAGGATAGGAGTTTGAAGAAAGGATCATTCAAGGATAAGTTAACATATAAGAAGGTTGTCATATGGGTTAGTCTCTATGATTTGCCTTTAGTTTCCTACGCTGAGGATAGATGGTAGGGTGTAACCTGTAGAGTATGGGAGCCTTCCAACCATTTGTTATGAACATGGTAGGTATGGCCATACTAAAAAACTATATACAGACAAGAAAGATAATAGGGTGGTGAACTAGAAGGTGATTCAACAGCGTGTCAAGTTGGTAGCTCCAAGTGCAGTGGCGGTGATAAGCCTCTATATGGGCTATGGACGCAAGTGTTCATAGGAGGCGGCATTTGGAGGTTGTAGGGAAAGGTGTCAACAAAGGAAAAAAATCAGGGTTGATTATGGCTTGCCTAATAAATCACAGTTTCAAGTAATTGTGCATATGGATGACATTAATCTTTCAAACTTTGATAATGTTGCCATGGTGGGACCAAGTGAATCTAACAAAAGTCATACTCCGACAACCCTTTTTTAGGTCAAATCGAAATAGTGGTTTCAGAACCACAAATCCAAGGCCAAAATATTTATTTTATTATTTTATCTAAGTTTTCAGCATGATAGAATTATTATGTGAAAGTTTCTTAAATAAATTTTATTGTTTGAATGGTTAATTCGAGTAAAATGACTAAATCACGCAAAGCATAAAACTTGTGTTCTATTAGCTAAAAGTGTCTAATAGCTATAGAACCTTAAAGTTAAGGTCCTTATGTTGAAATTAGACCATTAACATGATAGTGGATGATAGTGGCTTGGTAAATTTGAAATTATTAATGTTCATTAAGGCTATTTTGTAATTTGATTATTAAATGTTATTTTTAATAAAAAAAAGAAAATCATTCTTTCATTAATCTTCTTGGCCAAACTTAGGGTTGGAGAAAGCTATTTTTATGCTTTTAATTTCAGCACACTCCTAGCTTGATTACGGTACGGTTTTAACTCAATTTTTAATGATTTCTATGTTTTTGAGATCGTTGCTTCGTATTCTAGCTAGCTCGTACCTTCTATTTCGAAACTATTGAAGATTTATCATGTTGCCATTGTTGAATGCTTAAGTAATTTGATGGTTGATGATGGATTTTGAATAATTATTAATAGTTAAATTAGTATTGTAAAGTGATTTTTGATAAAAATGTCAAAAAGGGATTAATATGTGAAATTGTAAAATTATGCGGGTGAAAGTGTGAATAAATTGAAAATATGGACTACTAGTAACATGTAGTATATTCGGCTAGCTTGAAATTGTACTAAATTGCATGAATTTGAAATTTTATGTGATAAGGACTAAATTGAAAAATGTAAAAGTTTAGGGACAAATATGTAAAATAGCCCTAATGTGTGTTTTGGACTAAATTGAATAGATTGAATACTGAATGTGCTAAAATTTATAATATATAGATCAAGATAAGCTAAGATCGGGTTTAGATCGGGGAAAAGGGAAAGTTGACGAATAGCCGATATTATTATCCGAGCATACGAGGTAAGTTCGTATAATTAGAATTGAACTTTTAAATGCTTGTAATTATTTGAAATGTATGTATATAATTGAATAATTGATATACTTGGAATACGAATGCCTACTTGATATAGACTGATGGTTACCGAGTCCAGTTTAAACCGTACGAATTCATAAGATACAAGTGACATGTCACTAAGGTTATCGTTTTGGTCGTGCTCCTGCATTTGTTGCAGACTCACCACAGCTAGTATGAGCTTATCGATATATCAGCTCGTAAGAGCTATCGCTTTCACTCGTTAGAGCTTTCGATTTCAACTCAATAGAGCTTATTGTCCATCGACAGAGGAGCTTCTCGATCATAGCTCGAAAGAGCGAAAATGATAATGAATTGACGGATTACTGATGTATATCACTCGAGTATCCTTTGAAGTTCTAATGGGTTCAACAGGTATAAATATTGTTTATACATATGAGTACTATTATTGAATGAATTTGTAACAACCTTATTTAGGGGCTAGTCGGAACAGTGGTCTCGAGATCACTAATCTGGGGTCGGAGAAAAATATTCCAATGTTAATTTATGAGTTATAGCATGATTATATAGGTGCATGAAAATTTGGTGCTTTAATTTTTACGATTTTGTACCTAATCGCAAAAAAAAGGACTAAATCGCATAAAGTGCAAAAGTTCAATTTTACAAGCAAAAGGTGCTTAATAGGCATAGAATATTAATTGGAGGTCCCAAATGTGCAATTAGGCCTTGTTTTAAGAGGTGGTCGGCCATAGGGGGACAAAGAAGTCAAAATTAGTCAAAGTTGGTGTAGTAGGTGGATTAAATTGATGAAATAGAATAAAAGAAAGAAAGAAAAGATATGATCTTTTCTCCTTCACTCATCCATCAAAATTTCCAGAAAATAGGGGTTTTGAAAGCTCAAAAATTTTAGCAAACTCTTCTCTTTACAAGTAAGTGTTTTAGTGATCATTTCTTGATAATATTTGTACTTTTGGAACCCTAAAGCTTAAGCTATCTAAAGAGGGGACTATTTTCCAAAATGGTGAAAAGTTTAGAGTTTTTCCATGTGAGCTTTTAAGTTGGTTGCTGCATTTATATGGAAGAAAATAAGTCTTAGTTGTTAGATGAACAACTTTTGTGAAAGTGTTACCATGAAAACACCAAAAAGGACCTTTGCAAAATAGGTGGTAGTTGTGTAAAATAATGAGTATTATGTGTTTCCATAAGAGTAATAAATTTTAACCTAGGCTCGTTAAAGAAACAAATTTGATTAGAATCGATTTCCGAGCCTAGGGATAAAATGGTCATTTTGAAAAAGCTTAAGGGTAAAATGGTAATTTTGCTAACATTATGATTATTGAAATGTATTTATTAATGTGGCAATTAAATGAGTTAAATTTTTATTATAGATCAAGAAGAGCGAAGAATTAATCTTGACCAAGGAAAGGGGTATCGGACTAGATCGATAATCTAGCCTATCTTGAAATCGAGATAAGTTTGTGTGCAATAAATTCAACTTCATGTTATTAAGTTTCTAAATGTTAGATATTAGTGATGTTGTATAATATTTCTATGAATTTGAGTTATGATTTTGAATGAGAAAATGATGAGAATTTTGATATGAAAGTCCCGGTTGGACTTTAATGAATGAGAGAATAAGATCATCGAAACATGAGATTGTAAGGTCCCGTATAAGACCATGTCTGAGATATGGCCTCGGCATCGAATATAAGAATCGTATAAGACGATATCTGGGATATAGCATCGACAATCGAAATGAGATCCCGTATAAGACCATATCAAGTATATGGCATCGGCATCTAGAAGTGACCCCACATAAGACCACATCTGGGATGTGGCATTGGCATCGTAATTATGTGAATGAGAATGATCATATATCCTTGAATATCCCAAGTGATTCAATGTAATAAATAGTTAAGCTTATTATAGAAATGAGATTAATGCTAAAACCAAGTGATAAAGTGACACAGGTATATGTGAGTAAATCACGTGAATGGTTCACGATATGTAATTGGTAAGAGTAAGTATGAGTAAGTTATGGAAATAAGCTTAAGACTTGTGTTTTCATTCAATGCAATGGATAGATGACATTATGAGCTTTATGTTGCTATTTATTTCATGCAAACTTACTAAGTTTTATGCTTACTCCTCTTATTTCCCTTTCCCTTGTAGCATTGCCAAGTTAGCTCAAGAATTTGTGGAACGTCGAGTTCAAAATCACACTATCGACTACTATTTGGTATAGCAAAGTTAGATTCATTTTGAGTATGGCATGTATAGGACTTAGTCTCTTTTGTTATGTCATATTTGTTAGACAAAGTGTTGGCTATAAATGTTGCTAAGTTCATTTTGTAAGTGGTCTTTGGGTTTGGGTCAATACTCGACAAGTTTATATATATTCAATGATGATGAAATTCCTTAAGTGTATGCTTGTGTGGAAGTCTTGAATTTGAGTCTTTAGAAGTGCTTTATAGTCTTAATATGTGTTGGATTGAATTGGTGTATGTATGGCTGCTATATAGGGTGGCATTTGGCTTGGTAGATAGCCTTTTAAATATCCACACAGGTAGACACATGACACACAGTCAACCCTAGGGGCGTGTTGATTGGCCGTGTGTCCACATGCATGCTAGGCTTACAAGTCAGTATGCTCAGTAGTAAACACACGGGCAGAGACACGGCCATGTGTCTCAGTGTCTCAGTGTGGGAGGCACGGCCACGGACATGGGTGTGTGCCTAGGCTATATGAAGTCTGCACCTAAAATTAGGAATTTAATTTGTTACACGGTCTAAGGACACATGCATGTGCCTTGGCCGTGTGGCCATAATGAGGTGATGGTGTCATAAACAGAATGCCATGGTTTTTACACACGGACGTGTCTTGGCCGTGTGAGGGCACGGGCCAGGGACACGGGCGTATGTCTGGCCGTGTGAAAACCCCTGTAGGTTCGAATTAGAAAATAAATTCCACAGGGATTAGGAACATGGGCATGTGTGATTACACGGCCTGCCCACACGGGCGTATTCCATTTCACACGGGCGTGTGGCCCTATTTTAAGTAAAAATTTTCTAAGTGGGTAAAAGATTTCGGTTTGGTCCCGAACTATTCAAAATGTATGTTTAGGGTCTCGTAGACCCGTAATAAGGATGTTATGTATATGAATGAAAAGGTTTAAGTTGGAATGAAATTTTATAGCCCGTTGTTCTATGTTTAAGTCAGTTAAGTTTGGTAATGCCTCATATCTATTTTCGGCGTTGAACACGGGTAAGGGGTGTTACAGAATTATTGATTATATGATTGAGAGTGAAACATTGAATATGATGTACATGATATATGAATTTGGTATGATACAATGTATTGAGTATTGAATTGAGAGAATGGATGATTTCATGTATTTATATGACTAACTTGTTGATGAATGCTTGTGTTAGATATTTGGAGATTTAATTGAGTTTACCTTATTTATTGTTTTGATATTGTAAAATTGGTAAGTTTATTTCTGAATTATACGGGCTTACTAAGCTATAAAGCTTACTCTGTTTCTTTTTCGTGTATCATAGAGGTTCGATAGCTCGCTCGATTTGGATAAAGTCGGAGTTACGCATCACAATATCCAGTTGCCAATTGGTATTTATGAATTTGTGGATATATGTAAATATGGCATGTATAGGCTAGTTTTAAGATGATAGTTTTGGTTACTTGAACTAGTAATTTTGGTACATGTTATGGTATAATTTTAAACCATGTGATTTGGCATAATTTCGTATAATATTTTGGTTGTGCTTAAGTATTCAAATATGGTATGTTTTGGCTAGTAATAGATGGAATGGAAATATGCAAATGTTATTTTGATATGTGGTTAGTATGTGAATGGAAAATACATGTTATTTATTAAGCATTTGAATCCTATGTTGAAATGGTATAAAATATGTATGAAATGTCATGGATTAGCTACCAATTGAGTTGTGAAGTGTTGTAATTTATGCTTGTATATGCATGTAAAATTAGGGTGGCAAAATGTCTTTATAAATGGCCTATTTTTGTCCATACAGGCAGAGACACAAGTGTGTCTCTCAGCTGTGTGTGACACACGGTTATGTTGAACGGACGTGTGTCCCTTGGTGTTGGAATTAAATTGAAGTCAGTATGCTCCACACGGTCTCACACACGGGTGTGTGACTGGCCGTGTGGTACAAGTCAGTATATCCCCGTAAACGGCACACAGCCTAGCACACGGGCATGTGACTTGGCCGTGTTCCATAATTCAGTACACCCTACAGGTTTGGCACGGCCTAGTACACAGCCTGGCACACGGGCGTGTGTGGCCACTTCGAAGGGCGCACGGGCTAGACACACGGGCGTGTAGTCTGCCGTGTGACCCAAGTCAGTATGTATGCCCTGTTTCCACACAGCCTGAGACACGGGGGTGTCTGGAGCCGTTGAGGCACACGGTCTGTTCACACGGGCATGTGACTCATGTATGGATGAAAAATTTCTAAGTTTTCCAAAAATTTCGTATGTTATTGGTTAGTCCCGAACCACTTCTAATGCATGTTTAAGCCCCCGTAGGCTCTTGTAAGGAACAAATTGAATTGTGTTGAATGGTATTGAGTATGAATACAAAAATTTTTTATTAGTGTATGTTAAATGATGTGTATTGATCGGTAATACCTTGTAACTCTACTCCGACGATGGATACGGGTTAGGGGTGTTACACATACTATGGAAGCGATAATTGGTGTCAGAAAGAAAAGTGTTAAACTAGCTTTATTTGATAAATTTTTTTGATATAACAAACAAAAATGTTTTTGAATAAAGTTTTTTTTAACTAAGAAATTATAAAGTTCAAAGCATAAAAATCATTTCAAGACTTCCAAACATCTTAGAAAATGTTTTGAACACTTAAAAAAATTTGGACAAAGTTCAAAAATGGTTTAAACTTTTTTAACTTAATTAAAACAATTTTAAATCGATTGAAAAACTAATCCTTACAAAAAGTACCGATACCTTTCATAAAGTATCGATACACATATAATTTTTATCGATACCTTTTGAAGATCGATACCAAAATTACTTACTCACTTGAAATAAAAATTCAACAAAAACAAAAGTATCAATACCTTTTATTTTTTTATCAATATCATCGTTGATATCGATATCGTTTCCTTTCATTCTGACTTGATGATTTTTCAAACAATCACAAAGAGTATCAATACATTTTACCAGGTATCAATAAATTTTCTCTAATATCATTGTAAACTATTGTTACTGATCATTGAATCAGGCATTAAATTCTAATAGTATCGATACTCGTAGAAAAAGTATTGATTTCTTTTGTTGCAGGTAACTTTAATGATATGGTATTTTCATCCCAACGACTCTATTAATTCCTCAACAACCACAATGGTTGGAAATCAATTAGTGGAATAGATACCATCTTTTAAAAGCCCTACAACAAATGAGATTCCAATAGATCAAGTGCTTCAAAATACATAAAAAATCATTTATCAATCTCTTTGTGCTTCAATTCTTTATCTTCTTCTTGTAAACACTTGTGAGCTTTCATTGTATTTTTTATTCGTTCAAGTGTTTTCCTTGTATTTGTGCTTAATTGGCAAACATCCTAATCTTGTGAGGATTATTTCTTTATTTGCTTATTTGTTTCTCTTTGAGAGGGTTTATGTCTTAAGATTTGGGTAAAAAACTTAAGGGAGTTGTAAGTTTAAACATTGTCCTCAAAGGTTGATCAAATTAATGAATTCAAGAAAATCCTTAGTTGTGGAAAGCTAAGGTAGTGGAGTAGACAATTGAGGTTGAACCACTATAAATCACTATGTTCAATTTTTCTATCCTTTCTTTCAAGCTTCCACAAAATTTTTAAAAGGTCAATTCACCTCCTTTCTTGGTTGTTCTCAGTGATCAATCGAGCTAACAATTGGTATAAAAGCTAGGCTTTAAAGATGATTTAAC
The DNA here is from genome assembly GCA_025506655.1 of Gossypium rotundifolium. Classification (NCBI taxonomy): domain Eukaryota; kingdom Viridiplantae; phylum Streptophyta; class Magnoliopsida; order Malvales; family Malvaceae; genus Gossypium; species Gossypium rotundifolium. The sequence continues at coordinate 132,625,821 of CP106725.1, read as the reverse complement.
AACCAAAGAAGACCCTCAGAGAGGCTTAAATGATCATCAACACATTCTACAACTATGACATCCTCTTCGGGATCAGATTTTCATGTAGAATCTCAGTCCATCTCAAAGCCTCCATACTTCAATGCAACAAATTACTATTATTGGAAGACAAGAGTGATGCTCTTCATTCAAGCGAACTATCTTGTGCTAGGGATATCATCATGGATGGTCCCTCTATTTCTCAAAAACAAGGTGATCAATTAGTGTCAAAGAGTAAGAGAAAATTGAGTGAAGAAGATAAAAGGAATGTGTAACACCCTTTACCCGTATTCAATACCGGAACAGGGTATGAGGCATTACTGAATTTATATCCAAGCAATCATACTAAATCGAGACATTATTTTTCCACTCAAATTTAAAACTTTTCATAAACATTCATATCACCCCTTAAACGTGCCTAGAGGCTCAAAACATACATTGGGAATGACTCGGGACTAAACCAAGAACTTTAGAAAACTTTCGAGAAACTTAGAAAATTTTCCATGAAAAAGGTCCACACGCTCGTGTGGGTGAAGGGACACGCCCGTGTGGCATATCACATGCTCGTGCTTCAGGCAGTGTCAAAAATAGGAGACATTCTATTTATGATGTCATCAACCAAATAAGGTCACACGACTAAGGCACATGCCGTTTCCTTAGACCATATGGCGAATTAAATTCCTAAATTAAGGTGCAGACTTCGCACGACCTGGGCACATGCCCATGTATGGTCGTGTCTTCCTCACAGTTAAGACACACTGCGTGTGCCTCCGCCTGCTCTCATTCTGCTTTTGCCAACTCGGGATGCAAGACACACGGTGGTTACTGTATGGTTACTCTGGGCATTTTGCCAACTCAGGATGCAGGGGGACAAACGGCTAAACCACATGCCCATGGGGTAGACCATGTGTCACACACGACCTAGACACACGCCCGTGTGTCTACCCATGTGGAAAAAAACAAGGCTATTTACCAAGCTTTTTCAGCCACCCCTACTTGCACCAACATAAGCCACATCAAATAACCTACTCATTCATGCATAAATATACCAATTTCTCAACCATGCAATTTTCACATTCATGATAAACACCATCATTTTCATATATCAACAATAAATATTAGCCATCAACTATGGCCTTATACTAAAAGAATTCATCTTCAAATCAAGCCATCACATTTGGCCAAAACAATGTGACACCTAACAAATACTAAGTCCCTATACAGGACATACTCAAAAAGATGAAACTAACTATACCAAATGTTTAGTTTGATAGTGTGATCGAGCCTCTGACGTCCTTTGAATTCCCAAGCTAACTTGGCGGCTTTATAAGAAAATGGAAAAGAGAGGGAGTAAGTACAAAGCTTAGTAAGTCATAGGTAAATAATTAACAACAATTACCAAGGATTATCTAACTCATAACATATTATAAACTTGCACATGATTCTCAAATAAATAAAGGTATAACTTACTCATTTCACCCTTCTAATCATACAACATAATTCGAACACATTTCTCAAGAATCTCATGTAGGTACCTGTACCACTTACATCATAATCATAGCTTTTCTCACTTTTGACACAAGATTTAAGTTACTCATTGAACCCATTGGAATACCAAAGGATATCTGATAAGCCTCACACAATAGGGTAAAATACCGATGCCATGTCCCAAACATGGTCTTACACTGGCTCACATGTCGAGGTCGATGCCATGTCCCAGGCATGGTCTTACACTAGCTCTCATCTCAAAGCCGATGCCATGTCCCAAACATGGTCTTACACTGGCACTCACTGATCAATGACGATGCCATGTCCCAGACATGGTCTTACACTAGCTCTCATAAAGTGGTCGATACCATGTCCCAGACATGGTCTTACACTAGCACACATATCATTGCCGATGCCATGTCCCAAACATGGTCTTACACTGCTTACATTGTAACGTCCCAAAAATTAGGGTTGTAAATTTTTGCATAATTTCATGTTGTGCTTACTCAGCTGGTTATTTGAGTGTATTTGGGGATTCTAGGGAGGCCTGGGTTCGGGTCTGAGCCTTGGAAAAATTTTAGTTTTTGGCCCTTTAGTGGAGAGGGCTGTGGGTAGTAGGGCTTAAGTAAAATGGTCTACATTAAGATGACACAAGATGAGCTTGTAGCTCAGTGGCATTAGCATCATTAGGAAGGCATGGAGAGTGGGGTTCGAATCCCACAAGTTGTAATTAGAGGCTTTTATTTTGTGACTTGAGAGGAAAGGAAGCAGAGTTCAGATCAAACTCTTCAAGGGGTGTTGGAGACTTGGTCAAAAGTTTCAAATGGATGGAGGGGAGCAATAGTAGGAGAAAATCAAAGGATCGATATGTGAGGGAGAGTTGGCTAAATGTGGGGAAGCTGAATAGGAATTTTGACCAAAGGCTTTTCATTTTTGGGGAGTGCATATTTGGTTTGTGTTAGGGGAAGTGCCGAATTTTCTCTAAATTTTCTTGGGGAAGTGTTTGCATTTTAGCACTTTTGGATGTTTTGGGTCGTTTCTTTTCATTGTTGACCTCTACCAAATTCACCTTTTATTTGCCTTTTCTTTCTCCTTCATTTTTCTTGCTAATTGTCGAATCGATAAGCCTCTACCTTCACTTTCTTTTCTTTCCTCTTCACACTATTCTTCTTACTTTGCAAGATCATCTCGCGATTACTGCTCGTGTGTTGCTGAATCCCTTTTCTCTTTTCGATTTTTCTTTGGCATAATACAACACTTTCTCTTCCTCTTATTATTCTTCTCCTCTCTATGTAAAGCATAAGCCAAAGCACTTAAACCTTGACTCCTTTAGTGCAGGTCAAATCTATTAGGGTCTAAGCATATCCTCCTCTCTGTTCATTCAGCCTTCGAATCTCAGAAATTGGTTGGTAAGTGTGACTATAGTCGAATCTGGGGTTGGTTTTCTTCTTGTTTTGTTGTGTTTTCTTTGGCCAAAAAGGCTTTCATCCCCGTTACTATGGGATGGTTATCTCTAACACTTTCTTTTTCATTGAATGTTACTAGGAACTCGTCATTCTTAGCCAAAGTCTAGGGCCAATTATCCTTCCCTTGCAGGAGATCTCTTGTTTGGTGGTAAGTAGCGTAGATTGATTTAATGGTTTCAATTTTATAGAGATATGTTACAAGGGTTGAAGCTAATCTATTGGAACTGTTGTTTCATAGGTGGTTAACCTTGGGAGCTTCAACCTACAGCCCATAACAGGTGTGGAATCTCACACCGCTGGTTATTCTGTTAATGCTATAACCTGTGAATCGGCTAAAAGCCAAAATATCAAAAAGTTGAAATATTCGCATCCGAGATCACTCGAGCGTGCGAATGCTCGTAGTGATAAATCAAGCCACGAACGTGGAAAATAGACCTTTGAGAGTGCCACAATCTTCTCGTGGGCTTAGGCTGTAATGAGCCTTGTTGAGCCGAAGTGGGCTAAGTGGGCCCAATGGGTTAACGGGCCCACATGAGTGAAATCTATAGGAAGTGTCAAATGATTGATGAGGCAATGAAGTCCGTAGAACCGAGACCGAAAATATGTTGATTGGGCCACACGAGTGTGTGGGCCTATTTGGGCAAGAATTGGACTTTAGGCCAATTACACCAATATGACTAGAAAGGGAACCTGTGTCACTCGAAATGACTGTAGGCCTCCGAAAAGGCCGATAGATGAGTAAACTACCAAAATACCCTTAGTGGGTAAATTACCGAAATACCCCCGATGCGTGAAATTACTGTTCTACCCCTAAACGAAAAAATGACCGTTATACCATTAGTGGTAGCTTAAATGTTGATTATGTGATTTTTTATATATCTATTTATATGATTGTTATTCACTACATTCATAACATATTGCACTGGGTTGGGCTTGCTGATTTGAGGAAGTACCATTCTAGTGGCATCGCAACATACCGTTACAATGGTATTGCCACATACCGTTATAGTGGCATCGCCACATAATCTTATTTTGGTGGATCAACCACATATGTCGTTATTAGAAGCTCGGATGCATTATTGGAGAGTTTGGCGGGTGGGTTGACATGGTCCCCACATGGAGAGATTGGTTGGTACTGGTGGAGAGTTTGGTTGGAATGGGGTGGGTACATGTCCATTGCATTGATATGATTTGGGGCTTAGGCCCAGACCGACACAGTATGGGCTCGGGCCCAGACTATGACCGTTATAGGGGATTACACACTGAGCTCTCGTAACTTACCCTTTCTCTTAATCGTGCAGGCAATACCTAGCTTTAGAGGATTTGGAGCTACGGAGGACTCGGGGGTGGCCACACGACCGACATACTTTAAAGCTGAACTTAGCAACTCTATTTTTACTTTATTTTAATTATTGGGTTAATAATTTATGTAATAAGGCCATTGGCATTTTCTTTTTAACTTTTATTTGGTATTTCTTTTAATTACAAGCTGCTAACCTATTAAGCACGAGTTTTTAAAGCAATAACTATTGTTTTCAAAACATCACGTTTTCGTGACTATTTAAGTCAGACTTCAACAACAAAACAAAGTTTTGAAAATAATAATATTTTTGTAAGAGAATAACTTTGAGCAATATCTTATTTTTGTAAGCAACGAAATTCAAATTTTTTTAAATGGTAGAAGGTCTTAAGTTGAGGAAGGTTTTAATGAACGCGTAGTGTTTTTAATAACCTTTTGATGTGACATGCTAGATCCGGCCATAACGTCTAGGTCGATTTGGGGTGTTATATTTAGTGGTATCGGAGCCCGGTTGTAAAACTCAGCTGTGGAATGGGTTTTGAAAATTTTTCTAAACTGCTTAAATTTTTAGTTTGGAAAATGATAGTGTTACTGAAAGTGCGGCACACCGAGTCTCCGGTAGCAAGTTCGTAAGTTTCCTAACACTATACTCTGTTATATGCTGAAATGACTGTATTGAGAAACTACTAGGGATAGTAGTAGCATATCGAACTCTTAGTTAGGGAAACTGAGACTATAGGAGACTAAAATTATAGTAAACTCGATCTGTGAAAACAACTCTTATTACCGTTTCTCATAAAACATTTGTTAATAATGATGAGAACTATAAGCTGATTCATAAAACTCTTAAAATAGATTAATACGCTACATTGATATAAGTGCAATAGGTCGCGAAAGGGGTATAAGAGGCCGTGGTAGAGGCCGTGGTGCTAGGGCTGTGTAATATCCCGGGTTAAGGGCTATTTTATTTTTGGCATTGTTTGCATGTCTATGGTGTGCCATGTTGTTGTTTGTGTGGTTTCGGGCTTAGTACAATTCGGATTTGGTTTAGAGCCGATTTCGCATTTGTGAAAGGAGTTAATCACTTGTTTTGGTAATCGTGTTTCGTATAGGGTCTTTGGAGTTCAAATCAAGCAAGGAGAGCCTTCTTACTCTGTAAGCAATCCAGTAAGTGATGGTGAGATGGTTACCGTGGTTTATTTGTTTAGTTTTCGATTAAGTGTATGGTTTCAAAGGATTAATCGTTTCTTTTTAGGGTGGAGTCGATTAGTGAAGGAACCACTGTTGGTTCGAGCCTTGGTTGGTAACCGATTCAAGGCGCGCGTAAGAGATCGGGTTAAACCTCTTTGTGTATGTGGTCATGACCGATTGGTATGATGGTTAATCCATTGTTGGCCGATTGTAGGATTCGGGTTGTAGAGGTGATCATGGACGTGGACCGATTCTTAGGATTAACATCTTCGATATATATCGTGTGTAAACCAACACACTATCTTAACTTAATAATGTGATAACCTGTTTGTATAAATGAAACAGTGTGGTTGACTATTTTGGTACCCATTGAGGTATGGATACGGATTCGGGTAAGTCCGTTTCATTATGAGTTATGTGATATCATGATTTGTGATACTTTGGGATGCCATATTAAGCATGTGAGCATGATAGCATGATTGCACGATTTTACATCTAGTATGATATGTGATTGGGTGATATGAGAGGAGGGGGAGTATGATATCCGTGTCTTTGGGACACTGTGTCTTTGGGACACCAGAGGTTTGGCACCTCCAAGGGTTTGGTACCACGATTTTGTGACTTTGGGTCACTAGAGGTTTGGCACCTCAATAGCCTCGTCCCAAAGTGGCTTAGTACCACGCGGGTTGGCCCCACAGCTTGATTATACGGATTCACGCCAGGTGATTTGGTATCACACGATGGGTTGGCCCCATCATCGGATATGTGACTATGGTCACCAGTGATTTGGTATCACATTGTGTCTTTGGGACACCAGAGGTTTGGCACCTCATTGCGACTCGTCCCTGTGGTTTGGCACCACCGTGGGTTGGCCCCACTTATGAGATATGGGGTCGTCGCTAGTGATTTGGTATCACACGATGGGTTGGCCCCATCATTGGATTATTTGTGATCATGGGTCACCAAAGGGTTTGGTACCACAAGATGGATATCGTGACTTTGGGTCACCGGTGGTTTGGCACCACCAAGGGTTTGGTACCACACGGGGTAGAAAAGGTGATATGGTTGGTTAGGATCGGGTGCATAACTTGCATTATTCTATTATGATATGTATGTTGGCATGTTATACCGGGAGAGGGAATTATACACTGAGTCTTGCGACTCACTCTCTCCTTTGACTATTTCAGGTGACACATAGACACGGACATGGAGCCGGGATGGACTCGAGGTGCTCATGCCATGCTAATAAAGGATTTGCTCAGACTTTATAAAATTTGGTACATTAGTTATTTATTTCTATGTGGTTTTATTTTGGGTTGTAAAAGGCTTTTTTTTAAAATTTATGGTTTGCTTGTTTATACTTAAAGTAAATGTTTAATATGCCTTAACAAATTAATTGGGTTAAAATGTGCTAAAATTTGGAAAGATAACGATTTCAAAACTACAAAAGCGACATTTCAAACTATACCATCGGGTATCACACTAAGATTTGGAATAAAGAAGAACTCAAATGTTTTCTAACTTAAACACGATTTTTCCACTAAGACAGAATGTTTTTGTAACAAGGAGCAACAACTCAAACTTCTTAACGAGATAAACCTGTTTTGGTCTACCCATCGAAGTAAGTTTTTAAAATTTCTGGGTTTTCAAGTACATCATCAAATTTCAATCAAACCTACTCAAGTTTTTCTTCAAATACACAACCTAGCGAAATGTTTTTCTCCAACTTTTAAACTCAAACCTAAACCTCTCAAAAACCTTTTCCTGTAATATACCGATTCTTGTGGTGGTGTATTGACCGGTTTGGGGTGTTACATTTGTGGTATCAGAGCCAAGTTCAAAGGTTTCACTGCGGGGCCCGAGGCCCAAAATGTTTTCAAAAGTCTGCTTTAAGTGTTTTGTTTTAAAAGCATGGTTTGAAAGGCATGACACCGAGTCACCGCACCAATCCGCCTGTAAGTACCTGCACTATTGGTTGTGGTAATGGTATTGATAAGATTGAATGGCTAGTGATAAGTAAGACTACCTTAGAGACCAAACCGATAGACTCGTGGACTCAAAAACGAAACTTCTTTAATAAGCAATATTCATAAGACTTTGCTTTTAAACAAAGGAATAATGACCGATACATAAAATTCTTTAATCGACGAGATTTAGTCATGAGTACCCGAGGTGGACGTAGTCGTGGACGTGGTCGCAGTAGGATGACTCGCCGAGCCCGTAGGTTCCGTCGGGTTCGTAGAATGAGATACTGGTTCGCCACCAACCGGAGGTGGTGAGTTCCAAGAGTAGACCCTGGCGATGATGCAAAGGTCACAAAGCGATGCCGCGGGTTTTAGAATGGGTAGTCGGAGTAGGTGGAGGCGTAGGAGCTAGGAAGTCCGTACTCGAGCGACTTTCGGCAAACGGGTCAATTCTTTCGGGGTGTCTCGGGTGTTGCTCCTCGACCGCCGAAAATCTTGGCCGAAGTGACAGAGCGGATCATGGATGATCCGGACCTAATCGTCAAGAGAAATTAAAGGATCAGATCATTCTCGAGATGAGTCATACCAGTGGTGGCTCACTGTCGACAATAACTGCAAATGAAGATCGACTTGGGACTATTTCCTACGGCTTATCGTAAAAAGTAAGTCTGAGCTAATTACATTAATGAGCAGCGGAAAGCATTTTTGAGGTTAGTTCAGGGAAGCAAATCTGTGTCAGAATATGAGGCAGAGTTTCTGAGGCTGAGTCGGTATGCCAGGGGCATGGTGGCTACGGAACATGAGAGGTGTGTTCGTTTCGAGGATAGCCTGCGGGACGAATTAAGGTTGATAATTGCGCCCCAGCAGGAGCGTGAATTTGCTGTCCTAGTTGAAAAGGCGAAGGTAGTCGAGGGCATTAAGGAATCTGTGAGGTAGGGTATGGATAGGAACCGACACAAGAGGAGTTTTGGGTCTTCCGGGTCATCGGGTAATCGCAGAAAAGGCTAGACCGAGTGGGCGAATCACCGGTAGGTTTGTTGTCGCTAAGCGTGGACCGCCGCAGTAACCGCTGTGGGAAGGCTCATTGGGGAGGATGTTGGACCGATGGTAGAGGTTTGTTTTGAGTGTGGCTCATTGACCACCGTGTGAGGGACCGTCTGCGCAAGTTAGCTAGGATTCATCGGAGAATCGTGGCCGCATCAAGATGTAAATAATGGACCACCGCAGAGGGGCGAGGTAATGGCGAGGAGGTAATAGTTCGTTGGGGCCGTAGAGCACCGGGCGAGGTGCGGAGTAGTTCGAGGCCGCATACGGGCTAATGTATGTCGCGAGGCGCCGAGAGGAGGCTTACGCACCGGACGCCATTACTCAGACATTTTAATCTTTGGTTCTCCATTTATCGCTTTGATTGATGTGGGTTCAACACATTCATATGCCGAAAGTAGCATAGTGAAGACCATGGATCTAGACTCAAATATCTTCTAGGCGATGACCGTAATAAGCCCTCAGTCACTCAGAAGTGGTAGATAAACCTGATAGAGACGCACCTCTAGAACTCAAGGGTAGTATTTGAGGTCGATCCGATGGAACTTCCGCTTGGGGAGTTCGATCCGATTGAGGATGGACCGGTGGTTAAGTACCGAGCAAAGTTGGATTGCACGCTAAGCGCATGGTTCTAAGCACAACCGAGGGTGATGAGGTAGTTCGATCAGAATAGGAGGAATTATCTCGTCTAATGTGGTATCTGCCCAAAGCCGGTAGAAGATGGTCGTGAAGGGTAAAGCATATGTGGTTCATGTGTATGCCTTGGAGGCTAAGGAGTCTCACTGTGGAGACAGCCTGGACGCTAGGAATTTGTTGATGTGTTTCTGAGGAGCTTCCGGGTTTGCCACCGACGGAGGTAGAGTTCGGGATAGATCTGTTATCTTGAATCGCTACCGTATCTATTGTCCGCATGTGATGGCACCTAAAGAGCTAGTGGAGCTTAAGGCTCAAATCTAGGAGTTATTGGACCGAGGCTTTATCGTGCCAAGTATTTCACCATGGGGAGCGCTTTGTATTTTGTTAAGAAGAAAGACGGTACTATGCGGATGTGTGTAGACTACCGCCAACCCATAAGTCGACGATCAAAAACAAGTATCCACTACCTCGGATAGATGACTTGTTTGATCGGTTGAAGGGGGCCGATTTTCTCAAGATCGACTTAAGGTCCTGGGTAACACCGCTAAGGGTGAAGGGCGGATATCCAGAAGACGGCATTTCAGATTACTCAGTATGGGCACTTTGAGTTCTTGGTTTTGCTGCTTGGGTTGACTAACGACCTACCGGCGTTTCATGGATCCGATGAATAGGGTGTTCCAACAAGATTCTAGATCAGATTCGTAGTGGTTTTATCGACGACATCTTGGTATATTCAAGGACCGAGGAGGAACATGATGCACATTTACGGTGGTATTGCAGATTCTAAGGGAGAAACAAATTTCATGCTAAGTTCAAGAATGTGAGTTCGCTTAGGGAGGTGACGTTCTTGGGTCATGTAGTATCTACCGAGGGATTAGAGTGGACCCCGTAAGATAGAGGCCGCTTTGGATTGGAAGCCGCCTAAATCAAGAGTAGAAATTCGAGTTTTCGGGCTTGGCAGATACTACCAAGATTTGTAGAGGGTTTCTCATTGATCGCAGCTCCGATGACTAAATTATTGAGAAAAGGGGTTCCGTTTATTTGGACTGAGAAGCAGCAAGAGAGCTTTGATAAGTTGAAGAAGATTTTGACCAAGCTCCTGCTCGATTCAACCCGAGGCCTGTAAGGAATTCACAAGAGTACTACGATGCATCACATACGGATTGGGTTGTGTCTTGATGCAAGAGGGAAGGTTGTGGCTTACGATCTCTGGCTTGAGGCCACATGAGGTAAATTATCCAACGCACGATCCGGAGTTAGCGGTCATAGTATTTGCCTTAAAGATATGGAGGCATTACTTGTACGGAGAAAGATCGATAGTCTACATGGACCATAAGAGTCTCAAGTACCTTCCGACTTAGAAAGACTTGAATCGAGGTAGTGCCGATGGATTGAGCTAACAAAGACTACGATTGCTCAATTGAGTATCATCCGGCAAGGCTAACGCCAGGCGTACGCGCTGAGCCGTAAGGTTGTTTTGGATTTAGGCGTTGTTTGCCCACTTGAGTTTGTATGACGACGGAGTATTTTGGCAGAGCTGCAGTTAAGCCTACTTGGGTTGAGCAGATCGAGAGAAACAGCTTGTTGGATGAGGTTCGAAAAGCGCAGAGAACGATTACGGTGGCCGGGTGCGAAAAAGGTGGCCAAAGTTTGTGGGTAAGTGTCGACTTGTCGCAGGTCAAGGCTAAGCATCGCTGTCAGCTCTGGGTTGCTTCACCCGGTGAAGATCCCACAATGGAAGTGGAAAGGATAACTATGGATTTCGCTGTGGATTACCGCTTACAATCAACAAGAAGGATTCAGTTTGGGTAATCGTGGATCGATCACTAAATCACCACTTTATTCCGGTGAGGTGGACTACTCACTTTAGAGGTTGGCGAAGTCAGATGTGTCGAGATTGTGAGACGCACGGTGCGGTGATCGATCATCTCTTGATAGGGATCCCATTCACGCCAAGGTTTTGAAGGCGTTGCATCGTGCTGCATACACTTAGATTTCAAAGACAAGATTTCATCCATAGACCGACGGGTAGTCGAAAGGGTTATACAGATCTTGGAGGATATGCTACGAGTGTGTGTTTTGACTTGAGGGTAGTTGGGAGGAGTACCTACCGTTAGAATGAATTCGCCTACAATAACAGCTTACCAAGCAAGTATCAAGATGGCACCTTATGAGGCGCCAGACAAGAGGGAAGTGTCGCCACCTACTTGTTGGATGAGTTAAGTGAACGCCGCTTGTTGGGACCAGAGTTGGTTCTTTGAGACCGAAGACAAGGTTAAGTTGATTCAGGCTCGGTTGAAAGAAGCTTCGGATCGGCAGAAGTCCTATGCCAATCTTAAGCGGAGAGATATTGAGTTTGGTGTGGGAGATAGAGTTTTCCTGAAGGTCTCACCGTGGAAGAAAGTATTAAGGTTCGGGAGGAAAGGCAAGCTAAGTCCGAGGTTTATTGGGCCATATAAGGTATTGAGACGAGTGGGACCAGTTGCTTATCAACTCGAGTTGCCAGTAGAACTAAGTCAGATTCATGACGTGTTCCACGTTTCGATGCTTCGGCGTTATCGCTCAGATCCATCGCACGTGGTGACAGTGGAAGAAATTGAGGTAAACCCAGATATGACCATGGAGGAAGGGCCGGTTCAGATTTTAGATCGGGATGTGAAGGTTCTCGTAAGAAGTCTCATGCCTTTGGTTAAGGTTCTATGGCGGAATCATGGCGTGGAAGAAGCTACGTGGGAACCCGAGGATACGATGAGACAAAGAATACCCGCAACTCTTGACCGACTGTGTAATTTCAAGGTTGAAATTATTTTTAAGGGTAGAACCGTAATATCCCAAGTTAAGGGCTATTTTATTTTGGCATTGTTTGCATGTCTATGGTGTGCCATGTTGTTGTTTGTGTGGTTTGGGGCTTAGTTGTAGGCTAGGAGTGTGCACAGTAGGTGAGAGAGTTTTGTTTTGGGCTTTAGGGGATAGGAGTTTGAAGGAGCCGGGGTTTATAATTAATTTAGGTGAATTTATAACACAAGTGAAGAGTGGCAAAGTGGCAAAGCATGCGCCACTTAAACATTGGTGTGACGTCAAGTGCAAGGGGAGGTCTTGTGTTCTAGCTGCTAAATCCCACCCTTTTTGTTCCATTTGTGACTTAAGAAGGAGGAGTTGTTGGTAGTTCAAACTCTACCATGGACTTGGTCAACATATTCAAACGAGGGTGGAGAGCAAATGGTGGAGGAAGACTTGGTCATAGGCATTTGAATTGGTGGTTTGAGAGTAAATGGGGGATGTTGTGGCCGATTTTTAGGAGATTTTGGGGAGGTTGGCGGTTGGTAGCTTAGGTAGGAGGTGCCGAAATGGCATTTGGCAAACATGCATTTTCGGTCACCCATTCTTTGTTTTGTAAGTCGATTTTCCTTTTGTCAAAAGCTTTCTTCTCTTTTCTCTCTTTCAACCGAATGATCAAGTACCATTTTGCCAAAATTTCTTTGCAACTTTTTTTACTTAGTGTGTGGTCAATATTGCTTCTCTTTTCCACTTGCATTTTGTAAACCAAAACCTCAAAGCACCTACACTTGTCAAACTACAACATTTCTTCTCCACTTTTGCTTTCATCTTTTTCTTTTTGAACCTTGGTAGCCAAAAGTTCTCTCCTCTCCTACTTCCCTTTTCTTTTGTTCATTTTGTGTGTCAAACTCCACTCCCCAAACTCTTTCTTTATTTCTTTTCATTCAAAACCCAAGCATCCATCATTCTATTTTCTTCTTTTCCAAAACCATTTTAGCCGAAACCTTGGTGTGAAGCCAAAGCTTTTTCTTCATTTCTATTTCCTCTCAAAAACCGAAGGTGTCATTCTCTTTTTCCCGTTTTTGGTTGTGGCCGAATAGCAACTCCTTCTTCTTTGCAACTCTCTTGTGTGTTTCTTTCTTTGTGTAAGGCCGAATCTCAGTAGTTGTCCAATCGTTAGAGAAGGTAAGTACATGGCCGAATGTTATTCTCTTCTCCTTGTTTTATGACACCGGATTTGGTTTAGAATGGATTTCGGCATTTGTGAAAGGAGTTAATCACTTGTTTTGGTAATCGTGTTTCGTATAGGGTCTTTGGAGTTCGAAATCAAGCAAGGAGAGCCTTCTTACTCTGTAAGCAATCGGTAAGTGATGGTGAGATGGTTGCTCGTGGTTTATTTGTTTAGTTTTCGATTAAGTATATGGTTTCAAAGGATTAATCGTTCTCTTTTTAGGGTGGAGTCGATTAGTGAAGGAACCACTGTTGGTTCGAGCCTTGGTTGGTAACCGATTCAAGGGCAGGTAAGAGATCGAAGTTAAACCCTCTTTGTGTATGTGGTCATGACCGATTGGTATGATGGTTAATCCATTGTTGGCCGATTGTAGGATTCGGGTTGTAGAGGTGATCAAGGGACGTAGACCGATTCTTAGGATTAACATCTTCGATATATATCAGGTGTGTAAACCAACACACTATCTTAACTTAATAATGTGATAACCTATTTGTATAAATGAAACAGTGTGGTTGACTATTTTGGTACCCATTGAGGTATGGATACAGATTCGGGTAAGTCCGTTTCATTATGAGTTATGTGATATCATGATTTGTGATACTTTGGGATGCCATATTAAGCATGTGAGCATGATAGCATGATTGCAACGATTTTGCATCTAGTATGATATGTGATTGGGTGATATGAGAGGAGGGGGTTGGCCCCAGTATGATATCCGTGTCTTTGGGACCTTTGTGTCTTTGGGACACCGGAGGTTTGGCACCTCCAAAGGTTTGGTACCACGTATTTTGTGACTTTGGGTCACCAGAGGTTTGGCACCTCAAACGTCTCGTCCCAGTTGGCTTAGTACCACATGGGTTGGCCCCACGCTTGATTATACGGGATTGACGCCCGGTGATTTGGTATCACACGATGGGTTGGCCCCATCATCGGATATGTGACTACGGCCACGGTGATTTGGTATCACATTGTGTCTTTGGGACACCGGAGGTTTGGCACCTCATTGCGACTCGTCCACGTGGTTTGGCACCACCGTGGGTTGGCCCCACTTATGAGATATGGGATCGTCGCTAGTGATTTGGTATCACGATGGGTTGGCCCCATCATTGGATTATTTGTATTCAAGGGTCACCAAAGTGGTTTGGTACCACAAGATGGATATCGTGACTTTGGGTCACCGGTGGTTTGGCACCACCAAAGGGTTTGGTACCACACGGGTAGAAAAGGTGATATGGTTGGTTAGGTTGGGTCCTCAACATCGGGACATGTGCTAATAAAGTTTGCTCGAAAGGGTTTTATTTTGGGTTGTAAGCGGTTTGCTTGTTTATACTTAAAGTAAATGTTTAATATGCCTTAACAAATTAATTGGGTTAAAATGTGCTAAAATTTGGAAAGATATCACTAGTGGTTTGAAGCGGATCTCATGGTGATCCAAGTTGGGGATGATGCTCTATCCCAAGCAATGTTTGAGTGCTTGAGAGGGTTGCTGGAGCGAGTACTGGGTCAGTAGGACGAGGGTCAATCTCTGAACGACTCTGATCAAACGGGGCAAAAATTTTTAGGGGCATCTCTGATGTAGCCTCGAATGTAGCAAAATATTGGTTAGAGGCTATCGAGGAAATAATGGATGATCTTAACTGCACGGTGGAGCAAAAACTAAAAGGAGTAGTGTCTTTACTACGAGATGAGGCATATCAATGGTGGCTTACTGTGGGAGAAGGCACGCAGGCCGACCGTGTGACATGGGACTTCTTTAAGGCAACCTTCCAAGGGAACTATGTCAGGGCGAGTTATGTGGATGCCCGGAGAAAGGAATTTCTAAATCTGGTTTAGGGAATAAGTCTGTAGCAGAATATGAGGCGAGTTTCTACGGTTGAGCCAGTATGCTCTAGGTATAGTCACGACCGATTATGAGTACTGCATGCATTTCGAGGATGGTCTTAGGGGTGAGTTACGGGTACTGATAGCCCCAGAGGGAAAGGGAGTTTGCTGTCCTAATTGAGAAGGCAAATATTGTCGAGGAGGTGAAACGCTTTGAGCGGAAAAACCGTGAGAAGGAAAAGGGCGAAATTAGAAGGATTTTGAGCCCTCAAGTTCTTTAGATGGGCTTAATAAGAGGCCTAAGTTTGATGGGCCAGCTCGAGTTGGGGTTCCAATTGTTGCTAGTCGACCGCAGCCTTGCGCTGAGTGAAGGAGACCTCATCCGGGAGAATGCCGAAAAAATTGGGAGGTGTTTCAGATGTAGGTCCAAGGATCATCAGTTTAGAAACTATCCTCGGGAGCCTGTTCAGAGGTAAGCAGTAGGTCAAGGCTATGTGCAGCCAGTGAGAGGTGGTCAGCAGCCACTGAGAGGCAATGGTCCACCCAGAGGGGGAAATGGGTTTGGATGAGGTCGTGGAGCAGCAGGCAGAGGTGCTGGTTATATAGAGGCGAGACAGCCAGTGTTGGTTTATGCTGCTTGGCGTCGAGAGGATGGCGACGCACCTGATGTCATAACTGGTACGTTCCTCATTCATAATGTACCATATACTGCTTTAATTAATATTGGGTCGACACACTCGTATGTTGCATGTACTGTGTCAGGAACATTGGGTATACAATTTGAAATTGCTGATAGGGATATGTCGGTGATTAGTCCACTGGGACAGTCGGTTAGAGTGAATAAGCTATTTAGAGATGTCCCGGTAGAGGTCTAAGGGTTTGTCTTTCCAGCGGATTTGATGGAACTGCCGTTTGGCGAGTTTGATCTCATTTTGGGTATAAATTGGTTGGTGAAACACCATGCAAATTTGGATTGCGCTGCTAAGCGTATTACGTTGAAGTCTTCAGAGGATGAGGAAATGGTCGTGATAGGGGAGCGAATGGATTATTTATCCAATGTAATCTCAGCATTAAGGGCCGAGAGACTGGTCCGCAAAGGGTGCGAGGTGTTCCTAGCTTATGTTAGCACATTGGATGTTAAGGGTTTGTCTGTTAGGTATGTTAGGACAGTAAATGAGTTTTTAGATGTATTTCCTAAAGAGCTTCCGGGATTGCCTTCAAACTATGAGGTCGAATTCGACATTGAGCTTCTACCAAGAACGGCTCCAGTGTCCATTGCCCCTTATAGGATGGCACCGAAGGAGCTGGTAGAATTAAAGATTGAAGTCCAAGTGCTATTGAAATGAGGATTTATCCAACTGAGTATGTCTCTTTGGAGAGTACCGATTTTTTTCCTGAAGAAAAAGGATGGGTCAAAACGCATGTGTATTGATTATCGTTAATTGAATAAGCTGACGATTAAGAACAAGTACCCTTTACCAAGAATAGACGATCTGTTCGATCAGCTGCGGGGATCTTCGATTTTCTCTAAAATAGATCTAGGATCGGGGTACCATCAACTAAGGGTTAAGGAGGTAGATGTGTACAAGACGGCATTCCAGACTCGTTATGGACACTACGAGTTTCTGGTCATGTCGTTTGAGTTAACGAATGCACCAGCTGCTTTCATGGATATGGTGAACCAAGTCTTCCAACCCTACTTAGACCGGTTCATGGTGGTGTTTATAGATGATATTCTAATGTATTCAAGAACCGGGGAAGAGCATGATTCACAACTCCGGGTGGTTCTGCATATATTGAGAGAAAAGCAGCTTTATGCCAAATTCAGCAAGTGCGAGTATTGGTTGCGAGAGGTGACATTTTTGGGTCATGTCATGTCTGCCGAGGGGATTAGGATTGATCCTCAAAAAATTAAGGCCATATTGGATTGGAAGCGACAGAAGTCAGTCTCTAAGATTCGAAGTTTTCTGGGTTTGGCCGGGTATTGCAGATGGTTTGTTGAAGGGTTTTTGCTGATTGCTGCACCCCTAACTAAGTTACTGGGTAAGGGAGTACCATTTGTTTGGACTGTTAAATAGTAGGAAAGTTTTGAGAACCTAAAAAGATTCTATCTGAAGCCCCAGTATTAATTTAGCCAGAGGCTGGAAAGGAATTCGTTGTCTACTGTGATGTGTCGCACACGGGTCTAAGATGTGTGCTGATGCAAGAGGGTAAAGTGGTTGCTTATGCGTCTCGTCAGCTTAGGCCACACGAGGTGAATTACCCTTCTCATGACTTGGAATTAGCTGTAGTGGTATTCGCACTAAAGATTTGGAGACACTACTTGTACAGGGAGAAGTCAACCATCTATACCGACCATAAAAGTCTTAAGTACCTCCTTACTCAGAAGGAGTTGAATCTTAGACAACGAAGATGGATAGAGTTGCTGAAGGATTATAATTGCTCGATTGAGTATCATCCAGGAAAAGCTAATGTATTCACGGATGCATTGAGCCGTAAGGTTGTATCTAATCTAAGAGCAATGTTTGCTCGTCTCAGCCTGTTTGAGGATGGTAGTTTGTTAGCTGAACTGCAAGTAAAATCGACTTGGATTAATCAAATTCAAGAGAAGCAGTTAATGGATGAATCGTTGGTTCCTCATTTTCAACTGGTGAAGAAGGGAGAGACTGTGGATTTTGGGCTGACTAGTGAAGGAGTATTATGCTTCCATGGGAGAGTTTGTGTACCGAGGGATTCTGAGTTAAGGCAGCCTATTCTGCGGGAGGTGCATAGTAGCCCATACGCTATGCATCCCCATGGAAGCAAGTTATACCGAGATCTACGTGAACTGTACTGGTGGCCAGGACTTAAGCGTGAGGTTACCGATTTTGTAAGTATGTGTTTAACATGCCAGCAAGTGAAGGGGTTACCGATTTTGTAAGTAAGTGTTTGACATGCCAGCAAGTGTTTGACATACCGATTTTGTAAGTGTTTGACCTGTGAAAATTCCACATTGGAAGTGGGAGAGAGTAACCATGGATTTTGTTAGTGGGCTACCCCTGACACCTACTAAGAAAGATTCAGTATGGGTAATTATTGATCGGCTGACTAAATCTGCCCACTTCATACGGTTCGCACTGATTACTCATTACAGAAGTTGGCCAAGTTGTACGTGGCGAAAATCGTGAGGTTACATGGTGCAACAACCCGATTTAGGGCCTAGTCAGAATAGTGGTGCAAAATCACAAATCCGAGCTAGTAAAATGAGTTTTTAAGGTATTTGAGATGTTTTGCATGATATTATGAAAGTTTTATGTAAAGATTTTATGAAATTGGCATTAAAGGGATCCATTAGGACTAAATTGCAAAAGTTGCAAAATATGAGATTCTAGAAGCTTTTTGTATGAAATAGCTTTGGATTATTAATTAGAAGTCCTTAAATAGCAATTTTCCCAAATTATAATTTTTGGACAAAAATGGACATGTGTTAGTAAATTGCAAAAATTTAGTAAGGAGGGCATTTTGGTCATTTAATCAATTAAATTATTAAAAAGGAAAAAGATGACAAAAATCTTATTCATCTTCTTCCTCCTTGTGCCGAAAATTTGAGAGACCCCATAGCTAGGGTTCTTTAATTTTTGAAGCTTGATAGTAAGTGCATCTTACCCCTGTTTTTAATATTCTTCGTTTTTTTAGAGTTTTCATATTATGAATTAGCTATTTATAGCTATAAGTTGAGCTAGAATTCATGTCCATAAAAATATCCATGTATAACATACTTGTAAAATGATGTTTTATGGAAGATTATGAGAGTTTGATGTTAGATAAACATCTTTTCCTAAGTGAATTTCATGAAAAATGTTAGTATGGATTAATTTGTAATAGTTATGAAATTGGTCATTCATAATAGAAATATTGAGAATTGATGATTGTTATCGTAGAGAAAATGAATCAGCTAAGCATGAAGTTTAAGAAAGTTGAATAAAAATCACTTTACGAACCTAGGGGGAAAAGTGTAATTATGAGAAAGTTTAGGGGTAAAATGGAAATTTTGTCAAAGTATAGTTATGAGTCAATTTTGTCAATATAAGTATTAAATGAGTTAAATTATTATTATAGATCAGGAGAAATGAAGCCTGAATCAAAACCGAGGTAAGAACAAAGTCGAGGACTAAATTGCAATATCTACATACATTTTGTATATTGAGGTAAGTTTGTATGATTTCTAAGCTTTATGATAAATATCATTAAATTGCTTAGTATGATGTTGAATATATTTTAATTCCGTGAGATTGTTTAATGGTATGTTAAACAAAAAAATTAATGAGATTAAGCATGAGGAAGTCTTAATTGAAGTTGAATTACTTAGGATACTCGATCTACCACATGAGATGAGAAAGCCCGCATAAGACCAAGCCAAGTCATGGCATCGGCAATCAAGCAAGTTATCATGTAAGTCCAAGACAAGTCTTGGCATTGAAGATTTATTATGAGATGAAGACCCATGTAAGCCCAAGCCAAGGCATGGCATTGGTGAGTCTCCAAGCAAAGATGTCATGTAAGTCCAAGACAAGTCTTGGCATTTTAAAGTTATCATGAGATAAATATTCCATGTAAGTCCAAACAAAAGCTCAGCATTGGTGAGTATCAAGGAAGATTTCATGTAAGTCTAGGCCAAGGCTCGGCATTGACACAGTAAAGATACCAAGTAAGACTATGTCAAGACATAGCAATGGTAAGTTCCCAAGGGAACCCACAAGGAAGACCTCGTGTAAGTCCATGTCAAGACATGGCGTCAATATCAAGTAAGAGATCCCATTGTAAGAGTATATCGAGGATATAGCATTGGCATCCAGATACATGTGGGATGAGATTTAGTATCCTTGGTTATTCATAATAATTCATTAGGCATAAGAGTAAATATTGAATGAGAAAGCAAGAAGTTAAGTAAGTAAAGCTATCATCAAGTCATGTTAGTTAAAGTTAACTGAGAATATTATACATGTGATGCATGATGAAGTTGAGAATATACTTATCATAGTAAAGTATGCTGATCAATATGATCAAGTGATACAGGAACCTTGTTTACCTCATAAGCATGAGACTAGTAAGTATCATGAGTTATGTAAGAATCTTCAATAGTAAGTAAGTTCAAACACATGAGTTAGGCAATGCCTTTGTTTATGATGAATGAATTTTGATTAAGCAATTATATTGCTATGTGCATTACATGCAAACTTACTAAGCTAAATGCTTACGTCTTTAATTCTTTCTTTCTATGTAGTCCCGCCAAGCTAACTTGTGGATCATTGAAGTCAAAGCTCGAAGCACACTATCATTTACTATTTTGGTATACACATATTATTTATATTAAGAATGGCATGTATAGGAAGCATCTCATTTGAAATACGTCTTATGAAGGGCCAAAGTGTGGGCTATCAAGTTTATTATTCTTTAGTATATGGCTAAAGAGATTGGCTATGTGTGACTAGATATGTATGTATATTTATATCAATTAAGTATGCATCTTTGTTAATATTAGACCAAGTATTTGAATTGTTGAATTTGGCTTGAGATTGATCTTGATTTTAGGGTGGTAATTGGCTTGGTAAGTAGCCTCTAAGTGCCCACACGGATAGACACACGGGCGTGTGTCTAGGCCGTGTGTTCCCTGCATGTTAGTGTCTTAAGTCAGAATAGACCATGGGCTAACCCCACGGCCGTTTGTATAGGCCGTGTGTAGCACACGGTTAGCACATGGGCATGTGCTCCAAGCCGTGTGAATAAGTTAGTATGTCAAGGTATGGCACATAGTCTAGGGCCACGGGTGTGTCAAGGCCATGTATAATTAGTCAGTGTCGACCACGGGTGAAGGACACGGGCATGTCTCATGGGTACACGGGCGTGTCCTAAACCACAAGGGCGTGTGACCCCTATTTGAGGGAAAAGTCTCTAGTTGAGTTTTGAAAGTTTTCGGATGTATGTTTAAGGCATCGTAAGCCCATGAAATGTATGAATTGATTAAGAAAGTGAAGTTTTCAATTCGAAAAAATTTATAGCCTGTAAGTACATGTTTAAGAAGGTTCAAGCATGGTAATGTCTCATATCCGGTTTTAACCTCAGACTCGGGCATGGGGTATTACAATTAGTGGTATTAGAGCTATGATTTAGTTAGTTATAGGACTAACGTAACAGGAGCATGAGTCTAACTATACATGCCATACGTAAGAATATTTTTATAATGATAGTGTGACGACTCTTGACGACTTAAATTATGTTTATACATATAGTAAATGGATCCTGATAAAGTAGTGGCAGATGATGTAGAAAGCAATGCGCGACTCCCACTGAAGGGACGGTGCCTGATGAGGATGAGAATAGACCCACTACGATGAGTCAGAGAGGAGGAGAAGAGGCTAGAGAAGCCTTCCTCCATATGATGAACACATGGTATGTAACACCCTATACCCGAGTCCGATGTTAAAACTGGATACGAGACATTACCATGCTTGAACTCACTTAAAACATGTACTTACAGGCTATAAAATTTTGTTCCAAATTAAAAACTTCTCTTTCTTAGTCTAATCATACATTTCATGGGCCTACAAGGCCTTAAACACGTATCTAGAAACTTTTGAAACTCAAATGAAAAGTTTTCCTTAAAATAGGGGTTACATGCCCATGTGATTTGGGACATGCCTGTGTACCCCTAACACATGCCCGTGTCGTCCACCCATGGTCGACATTGACTAATTACACATGGCCTTGACATGCTCGTGGATGTAAATCGTGTGCTATATCTTGATATACTGACTTATTCACACGGTCTGGGGCACACGCCCATGTTCTAACCGTGTATCACACACGGCCTAAACACACGACCGTGTGATTTTCCCGTGGCCTATTCTGACATAAAACACTAAAGTGCAGGGTACGCAAGGCCTAGACACATGCCCATGTGCCTAACCATGTGGGCACTTAGAAGCTATTTACCAAGCCAATTGCCACCCTGAAATCAAGACCGAACTCATGCTCAATTCAATACATTTTTCATAAACATTACTACATACTTCATTGATCTCCATAAACATACATACTTAGTTAATTTTGGCCAATCACTTTGCCATATACAAAAGAATAATAAACTTGATAATCTATACAATGACCCTTCTTTAAACATATTCTCAAAATGAAATGCTTCCTATAAATGCCTTACTTAGCAAAATAACTTGGCTATACCAAAATAGAGATTGATAATATGCTACGAGCTCCGACCCCAATGATCCACAAGTTAGCTTGGCGGGACTACATAGAAAGAAATAATTAAAGACGTAAGAATTTAGATTAGTAAGTTTGCATGTAAAACACATATTAATAAACTTGCTTAATATAAACCATTTGACATAACAATGGTATCATAAATTTCAGCTATAAAGTTTACTTACTCATACTGATTCTTACATGTCTCATGATACTTACTATTCTCATACTTGTAAGGTAAACATGGTACTTGTGTCACTTGATCACATTGATCAATATAATTTAACATAATAATCATGATCTCTTATTCATCATTCATAAAATAAATGATACTCAATTTCAACTTGGTAATAGCTTTGCTTACCTAGCTTTCTTTGTTAACTCATTTTAACTTTACTCATTTGCCTGATGAATTTCTGCGAATACCTGAGGATACTAAATCTCATCCCACATATCTTGATGCCAAAGCCATATCCTAGATACGGTCTTACATGGAATATCTCATCTTGGTTTCAAGGCCATGTCTTGACATGGACTTATATGAAGTCTTTCTTGTTCTCACCAATGCCATTCCTTGGCTTGGACTTACATGGGATTTCTTTCTCTTGGTAGCTTTTCAATGCCAAGCTTGCCTTGGACTTACATGATAGCTTGTTCAATTCCAAGCTTGCCTTGGACTTACATGATAACTTGTTCAATGCCAAGCTTACCTTGGACTTACATGATAACTTGTTCAATGCCAAGCTTGCCTTGGACTTGCATGATAACTTGTTCAACGCCAAGCTTGCCTTAGACTTACATGATATCTGTGCTTGATTACCAATGCCATGCCTTGGTTTGGTCTTATACGGACTTTCTTATCTCATGTGGTAGATTGAGTATCCTAGGAAATTCATATTCAATCGGGACTTACTCATACTTAATCTCATTGATTTCTTTGTTTAATATAACATTAAACATTCCATGAAAATAGTGTACATTATACTAAGCAATTCAATGATAAAAATCATAAAGCTTAGAAATCATACAAACTTACCTCAATATACAAAATGTATGTAGATATACAATTTAGTGCTCGACTTTGTTCTTGCCTCGGTTTCGATCCGGTCTTCGTTTTTCTTGATTAGCAAGCTTGAAAAAAATGAAGAACCCTAGGTATGGAGTCTTCAAATTTTCGAAAATGTGAGGAAGAAGATGAATAGATTTTTATCATCTTTTTCCCATTTTAATCATTTAAATTGATAAATGACCAAAATGCTCTTCTCTTTAAATTTTTTTATTTTACTAACTCATGTCCAATTTTGTCCAAAATTTATAATTTGGGAAAATTGCTACTTAAGGACTTCTAATTGATATTCTAAAGCTATCTCATACAAAAAGCTTCTAGAAACTCATACTTTGCAACTTTTGCAATTTAGTCCTTTTTGGAATATTCAACTCAATTTAACAAAATTGCTTCATGAAACTTTCACACTAGCATGCAAACATGGCATAAACCTTAAAAACTCATAAATTCACCTTGAATTCATGGCCTTGCACTACTATTCTGACTAGGCCCTAAATTGGGCTGTTACATGGTATACGGAGTTTATTCGTATGAACCTGAATGCACAACCCCATCCACCCCCGCCTATTCCTCAACCTACCCCAGTAGCCCCTCAAGTAGTAGAAGTGGTAAGAGGAGACAAACCTCCATCTGATAGGATCAGGAAACATGGGGCAAAAAAATTTATGGGCTAAAAGAAATGATGATCTAGAAAAGGCTGAGTTTTGGTTAGAAAATACCATTAGGGTATTTATTGAGTTGTCATGCACATCTAAGGAATGCTTGAAGTATGTGGTTTCTCTTTTAAGAGATTATGCCTATCAATGGTAGAACACCTTGGTGTCAGTTGTATCCAGAGAAAAGATCACATGGGAATTCTTTCGATAAGAGTTTAAGAAAAAGTATATCAGCCAAAGGTTTGTGGATCAGAAAAGAAAGGAATTCTTAGAACTGAAGCAAGGCAAGATGTCTATGACTGATTATGAGCACGAATTTGTATGACTCAGCAAATACGCTAGAGAGTGTGTATCCACCGAGGCCATCATGAGCAAGAGATTCGAAGATAGACTAAACGACGACATCAAATTGTTTGTTGCTGTCCTAGAATTAAAAGAATTTGTAGTGTTAGTGGAGAGGGCTTGTAAAGCCAAAGAGTTAGTAAAAGAGAAGAGAAAATCTAAAATGGAGTCTCGTGACTCGAAAAAGAGACAGTGGAATAAGTCATTCCAATCCTCTTCCAAGAAGTCAAGAGATTTTTCCACCCATCGACTACTTCCACTGGGTTTTCAAGGAAGGATAAGGGTAAGCAGTATTCGGGAAATAAGACACAAACTACTTCGATCGCTAGCGTGGGGAATATTTGATCTGATAGACTTGAATGCCCACAGTGTAGCAGACGTCATCTCAGTGAATGTCAAGCGCATGAAATGTTTGTTTCAGATGTGGTTCCCAAGATCACTTTATAAAAGATTGTCCTGAGATGATGAAAGAAGAGAGAACTTAGAACCCTAGATCTAAGGGTATGGTTAGAGGTAGACCGCAGAAGAACCCTAGAAATGGGACAGGTGGTAGAGGTAACCCTAGAGAACAGGCTGGGAGACCTGAGGGTAGGGCACCTGCGAGGACTTATGCAATTCACGCTCGTGAAGAGGCATCTTCTCCTGATGTTATTATGGGTACATTTTCTCTTCATGATATTAAAGTTATTGCTTTAATAGATCCCAGATCCACATACTCTTATATTTGCATGAAACTCGTATCTAGTATGAGTATGCCTATAGCGTCTACAGAATTTATGATTAAGGTGTCTAATCATTTATGTAAAAGTGTTTTGGTTGATGAAGTGTGTAAAGACTATCCATTGATGATTAGAGGTCATTATTTTAAAGCAAACCTTATCTTATTACCATTTGATGAGTTTGACATGATTCTTCGTATGGATTGATTGACCACCCATGATGTAATAGTTAATTTTGGGAAGAAATACATTGAGATCAGATGTGAGAATGGGGACACTCTTCATGTAAAATCAGATGAACCAGGTAGATCGCAAATAATGATTTCTCATACGACGGCACAGAGATTTATAAGAAAAGGGTATGACGTATATCTTGCCTTTGTGATGAATACTAGAAAAACAGAGCTAAAGATTGAGTCAGTACCGATATTATGTGAGTACTTGGATGTTTTTCTCGAGGAATTACCAGGACTACCACCAGTTAGAGAGGTTGAGTTCAGCATTGATCTAGCTCCCGATACTGTACCAATATCTATTACTCCTTACAGAATGGCTCCAACTAAGTTGAGAGAGTTGAAGATACAGTTGCAAGAGTTGACAGATAAAGGCTTTGCAAGATCAAGTTGTTCTCCCAAGGGTGCTCCAGTTTTATTTGTGAAAAAGAAGGATGGCACCATGAAACTGTGCATAGATTACCATCAGCTTAATAAAATAACGGTGAAGAACAAGTACACATTGCCTAGAATCGATGATTTGTTCAATTAATTGAAGGGAGCCACTGTGTTCTCCAAAATAGACTTGAGATCGGGGTACTACCAATTAAAAGTAAGAGATCAGATGTGTAGAAGACTGCTTTCTGAACGAGGTATGGGCATTATGAATTTTTAGTCATGCCCTTTGGTTTGACCAATGCCCCTACAGTATTCATGGATCTAATGAACCGCATTTTTAGGTTTGTTGTCATTTTTATTGACGACATTTTGATTTATTCCTATAATGAGCCTGAGCATGCTGAGCACCTACGGATAGTTTTGCAGATTTTACGAGTAAATTAATTGTATGCCAAGTTCAGTAAAAGTAAATTTTGGCTCAAGGAAGTGGGATTTCTGGGATATATTGTCTCAGAAGATGGAATACGAGTGGATCCAAGTAAGATTTCAGCTTTAATGGACTGGAAACCACCGAGGAATGTCTTTGAGATCAGAAGTTTTCTAGGCCTAGTCGATTATTATAGGCAATTCATCAAAGGGTTTTCCATGATTGCAACCCCGATGATGAAATTGCTACAGAAAAATGTGAAGTTTTAGTGGACAGAAAGATTCCAACAAGGTATCGAGAAACTGAAAGCATTGTTGACAGAAGCTCTAGTTTTAGTACAACCCGAGTCTGGGAAAGAGTTTGTAATATACAACAATGCATCTTTAAACGGATTAGGCTGTGTACTTATACAAGAAGGAAAAGAAATTGCTTATGCCTCGAGACAGTTGAAGCCTCATGAGAAAAATTATCCGATGCAAGATTTAGAGTTGGCTGCCATAGTCTTCGTATTAAAGATTTGGAGACACCATCTATATGGTGAAAGATGTCAAATTTTCACCGATCATAAAAGTCTGAAACACTTGATGACGCAGAAAGAGTTGAATTTAAGGCAACGGAGATGGTTAGAGTTGATAAAAGGCTATGAGCTAATCATTAACTACCATCCCGGAAAGGTGAATGTGTCATCGATACCTTGAGTAGAAAGTCCCTGTTTGCAATAAGGGCATTGAATTCATGGATGACTTTATCCGACGATGGTTCTATTCTATTTGAGTTGAGAGGTAGACCATTGTTCCTCCAAGAGATTTGAGAGCTAGACCATTGTTCCTCCAAGAGATCATTGAGGCTCAAAAAGAAGATAGTGAATTGCAAGCTAAGAGAACTCAGTGCGAGCCAGATGTTGAGCCCGATTTTTTATTAGCTCCAATGGAAGTCTGATGTTTAAAGATATAGTTTGTGTACCGAGAAAGGAAGAGCTTATTCAGAGAATTTTGCATGAGGCACATAACGGATGTTTATCTGTACATCTGGGTAGTACCAAGATGTATAATGATTTGAAGCAACGATATTCGTGGCCGAGAATGAAGAAAGACATTTTAGAGTTTGTTTCAAGATGCTTGATTTGTCAGTAAGTAAAGGCAGAACACCAAGTACCTTTAGGTTTGCTTCAACCAATTATGATTCCCGAGTGGAAATGGGACAATATCACTATGGATTTTGTAACAGGATTGTCATTGTCTTTGAGCAAGAAAGATGTTGAATGGGTTGTGGTTGATAGACTCACAAAGTCAGCCCATTTCATAGCTGTACGAATCGACTACCCACTAGACAAGTTGGCAAACTTGTATGTTTCAGAAATAGTAAGGCTTCACGGAGTTCCATTGTCAATCATATCGGATAGAGATCCGAGATTCACATCTAGATTTTAGAAGAAGTTACAAGAGGCCTTGGGTACAAAATTGAGTTTGAGTACAGCTTTTCATCCTCAAACTGACGGTCAGTCAGAGAGGTTAACTCGAGGATATGCTCAGATGTTGTATTCTCAAATTCCAAGTCAGCAGTTGGGAAAAGTTTCTCCCATTGGTAGAATTTGCCTACAATAATAGTTTTCATTCAAGCTTGAAGATGGTGCCTTATAAGGCTCTATATGGGCGTAAGTGCCGGACGCCTCTATATTGGACTGAACTTAAAGAAAACTAGATTCACGGGGTTGATTTGGTTAGAGAAACCGAATAAAAGGTGAAAGTAATTTGAGAAAGTTTAAAGGCTGCTTCTGATAGACAAAAATCCTACGCAGATTTAAGAAGAAAAGAAATAGAGTATCAAGTCGGGGATAAAGTTTTCTTGAAAGTATCACCATGGAGAAAAGTTATCAGATACGGCCGAAAAGGTAAGTTGAGTCCACGTTTCATTGAACCATGTGAGATTACTGAGAAAGTTGGGACGGTAGCTTATCGATTGGCTTTGCCGTCTGAATTAGAAAAGATACATGATGTTTTTCATGTGTCCATGTTGCGACGCTACCGGTCAGACCCTTCGCATGTTATTACACTGACAGAAGTAGAGATTCAACCCAACATGACTTATGGTGAAGAACCAATTAAGATTTTAGATCGGGAAGACAAGTA
The DNA here is from genome assembly GCA_025506655.1 of Gossypium rotundifolium. Taxonomy (NCBI): domain Eukaryota; kingdom Viridiplantae; phylum Streptophyta; class Magnoliopsida; order Malvales; family Malvaceae; genus Gossypium; species Gossypium rotundifolium. Next base: position 132,597,695 of record CP106725.1, on the reverse strand, counting down.
GTTGAGAAATAAGAATATCTCTCTTGTTAAAGTATTATGGAAAAGACATGGGGTAGAGGAAGCTACGTGGGAACCAGAAGAAATCATGAGAAACCAGTACCCAAACCTCTTTGCTGGTAAGATTTTCGAGGACGAAAATCCTTAAGAGGGGGAGAATTGTAACAGCCCGATTTAGGGCCTAGTCAGAATAGTGGTGCGAAATCACAAATCCGAGCTAGTAAAATGAGTTTTTAAGGTATTTGAGATGTTTTCATGATATTATGAAAGTTCTATGTAGAGATTTTATGAAATTGGCATTAAAGGGGTCCATTAGGACTAAACTGCAAAAGTTACAAAATATGAGATTCTAGAAGCTTTTTGTATGAAATAGCTTTGGATATTAATTAGAAGTCCTTAAATAGCAATTTTCCCAAATTATAATTTTTGGACAAAATTGGACATGAGTTAGTAAATTGTAAAAATTTAGTGATGAGGGCATTTTGGTCATTTAATCAATTAAATGATTAAAAAGGAAAAAGATGAAAAAAATATTATTCATCTTCTTCCTCCTTGTGCTGAAAATTTGAGAGACTACATAGCTAGGGTTCTTCAATATTTGAAGCTTGCTAGTACGTGCATCTTAGCCCTATTTTTAATATTTTTCGTATTTTTAGAGTTCTCGTATTATGAATTAGCTATTTATGGCAATAAGTTGAGCTAGAATTCATTTCCATAAAAATACTCATGTATGACATACTTGTAAAATGATGTTTTGTGGAATATTATGAGAGTTTGATGTTAGATAAACATCTTTTCCTAAGTGAATTTCATGAAAAATGTTAGTATGGATTAATTTGTAATAGTTATGAAATTGGTCATTCATGATAGAAATATTGAGAATTGATGATTGTTATAGTAGAGAAAATGAATGAGCTAAGCATGAAGTATAAGAAAGTTGAATGAAAATCACTTTACGAGCCTAGGGGAAAAAGTGTAATTATGAGAAAGTTTAGGGGCAAAATGGAAATTTTGTCAAAGTATGAGTTATGAGTCAATTTAGTCAATATGAGTATTAAATGAGTTAAATTATTATTATAGATCAGGAGAAACGAAGCCCGAATCGAAACCGAGGCAAGAATAAAGTCAATGACTAAATTGCAATATCTACATACATTTTGTATATTGAGGTAAGTTTGTATGATTTCTAACCTTTATGATAAATATCATTAAATTGCTTACTATGATGTTGAATATATTTTAATTCCGTGAGATTGTTTAATGGTATGTTAAACAAAGAAATTAATGAGATTAAGCATGAGGAATCTCAATTGAAGTTGAATTACTTAAGATACTCGATCTACCACATGAGATGAGAAAGCCCGTATAAGACCAAGCCAAGGCATGGCATCGGCAATCAAGCAAGTTATCATGTAAGTCCAAGACAAGTCTTGGCATTGAAGAGTTATTATGAGATGAAGACCTATGTTAGCCCAAGCCAAGGCATGACATTGGTGAGTCTCCAAGCAAAGATGTCATGTAAGTCCAAGACAAGTCTTGGCATTGTAAAGTTATCATGAGATAAATATTCCATGTAAGTCCAAGACAAGTCTTGGCATTGAAGAGTTATTATGAGATGAAGACCCATGTAAGCCCAAGCCAAGGCATGGCATTGGTGAGTCACCAAGCAAAGATGTCATGTAAGTTCAAGACAAGTCTTGGCATTGTAAAGTTATCATGAGATAAATATTCCATGTAAGCCCAAGCAAAAGCTCGGCGTTGGTGAGTATCAAGGAAGATTTCATGTAAGTCCAGGCCAAGGCTCAGCATTGACAAAGTAAAGATACCAAGTAAGACTATGTCAAGACATAGCAATGGTAAGTTCCCAAGGGAACCCACAAGGAAGACCTCGTGTAAGTCCACGTCAAGACATGGCGCCGATATCAAGTAAGATTTCCCATTGTAAGACTATATCGAGGATATAGCATTGGCATCTAGATACATGTGGGATGAGATTTAGTATCCTCGGTTATTTATAATAATTTATTGGGCATAAGAGTAAAGATTAAATAAGAAAGCAAGAAGTTAAGTAAGTAAAGCTATCATCAAGTCATGCTAGTTAAAGTTAACTGAGAATATTATACATGTGATGCATGATGAAGTTTAGAAAATACTTATCATAGTAAAGTATGCTGATCAATGTGATCAAGTGATACAGGAACCTTGTTTACCTCATAAGCATGAGACTAGTAATGTAATATCCTGAGGTAGGGGTTAATTTTTTTATTATTAAATTATTTTGCATAAGTGTGGTCATTGTGGTGTTAATGGAGGTATTTTAGAGGCTAGTTATAAGCCGGGGGAAGGCCCGAGCTATAGGAAAAATTTTATTTTTAAGTGTTAGTTAAGGGGAGCTAGGCTAGGAAGGCCTTAAGGAAAATTTTGGGAGTTCTTGGACATAAGAATCATCTTGGTAAAGTGGCTGCAAGGCGCCACTTAGGGCCTTGGTTCGAATCACGTGGGCAGTAAGATGGGTGGCTTTTATTTTTACATTTTGGCATTAAGGGAGAAGGGGAGTAGTGGACGGCATATGGATTTTTGCAAGGAAGAGATAAGGCTTGTTTTATTCTTTTTAAATTTGGCTGGAGTAAGGATAATTGTTTTTTTTATGGGGCACTAAGGGATGAGCTTTGGGTTGTGATTAAATTCCTTTTAATATTCGCCAAGAAGGGATAATCAGAGATTTTATTAATTTATTTTGTATGGATAAGACAAGAGATAATGGTGGCTTATTTTTATTAAATTTAAATGAAGTGATAATGGGAGAAAAGTGTGGGATATGATAAGGGGAGAAGCTAGTGGCCGAATATAGGACTTTAGGGGCTTGAATTTTCGGCTTTGAAGTGTGTCAGGGGAGTACCGAATTACCTTTTTGAGCATTCATCTTTTCCTTCTCTTTTAGTGCCTTGCCGAAATTCTTCTCACCTTCCCTTCTTATTCTTTTTCTTCTTTCAACTTTGATTGTACATCTTCTCATATTTGATCGGATGCCCTATTTTGCAAGTAAAGTGATAGCCGAACCTTGTAACCTCTGTTCCTCTTTTCTACTTTAAAGAAACACCATAGCTGATTCTCTTATGAACCTCCCCACTATTTCGTTTTTCTCTTAATTTCATCAAGGCCGAAAGTGTTAGAGGGGCTGTCGACTTTCTCTTTTAGTCTCTTCAAGCAACGTGGTGCCGACATTAAGGAGCATTAAGGAGAAGCTTTCGGGATTTGTAGGAATCAAGTTTCAAGAGCAAGGAGTGGTTTTGAGATTTAGACCCGTAAGGTAAGGTAATAGTAATATTCGGCCATAGGCCATAATTGGTTTTAGTGTTAGTCGATTTTGACAAAAGGTTGTGTAGGAGGATTCGACAAGGTTGGGTGCAAATCGTTTAGACGTAGAGTTTCGGGATTTGATCGATTGTGCCAAAACAGGTGCTTAGTTATCGCATTGTCTCTTGAATGCTTAAATGAATGTTTAAATGTGTTAATATGTATATGTGATATGATGTGAATGGTAGCCGAAATAAGGGCTAAAATGGTGGATACCTAGGATGGGTAATCGATTAACCAGGTCAGTATTTGTATGACGATAATTTATATATGATATATGTATGAAAATATGATGGCATGTGATGTATATCTATTTCAAGTGATACGTGGTCATGATACATTTATATGCATGGGGCCTGGGATCTGAACAAAGAAGGATAGGGTGTACATATTTATGTACGTGGTCTAATGTTAGCCTTGTGCTACATTGGCGCTTGATGTTAGCTATGTGCCTCATCAAGGGAGGTGTTGGCTAGGTGCCACATCTCGGCGGTTGATAGCTGTGTGCATCACCGTGGACTGATTGATATGTGGCATCACTCGGTTGATCGGTGGATTAGCCATGGCCTTGGGCAGCAGGTCTGCCAAGGTAGGGGTGACGGATGGACCTTAGGATGGGTTGGGCTTCATAATTGCATAATTTTGTATATGCACTGTGTGGATATGGGCCAAGCCCATATATGGAGACATGTGAAATAACTATACACTGAGTCTGTTTGACTCACCCAATATTTTATTAAACCTTACAGGTGATGCATGATGCTCGGACCGGGTTGGAGTGCATACGAGGTGGCCCATGCGGAAGATGATTTAATTGATTTACGAACTTTATATTATCAGTATTTGGGAATTTATTTGATGTAATAAGGGCCACTTATAGTATTTTGAAACTTTATTCATGGTTTTGAAGTTTATTTTATTATTGAACTAATAATGGGAAATATTTTTTTTGAATCAAATTATATTACAATAACTTATATAAATGTTTTAATCTGAGAACTTATAACAACTAAATTTCAATGGGCTTTTAAATACACAATGTTTTTCCAAAGACAATAAATTTATATGTTTTCACCTTTAAGTCAAAATTCTTTGCAAACGTTTTTCGTAGTGACATACCAGATCCGGTCAAGGCTCGTGGGCCGGGTTTGGGGTGTTACAAGTAAGTATCATGAGTTATGTAAGAATCTTCAATAGTAAGTAAGTTCAAACACATGAGTTAGGCAATGCCTTTGTTTATGATGAATGAATTTTGATTAAGCAATTATATTGCTATGTGCATTACAATCAAACTTACTAAGCTAAATGCTTACGTCTTTAATTCTTTCTTTCTATGTAGTCCCACCAAGCTAACTTGTGGGTCATTGAAGTCAGAGCTCGAAGCACACTATCTTTACTATTTTGGTATACCTATGTTGTTTATATTAAGTATGGCATGTATAGGAAGCATCTCATTTGAAATACGTCTTATGAAGGGCCAAAATGTAGGCTATCAAGTTTATTATTCTTTTGTATATGGCTAAAGAGATTGGCTATGTGTGACTAGATATGTATGTATATTTATATCAATTAAGTATGCATCTTTGTTAATATTAGACTAAGTATTTGAATTGTTGAATTTGGCTTGAGATTGATCTTGATTTCAGGATGATAATTGGCTTGGTAAATAGCCTCTAAGTGCCCACATAGATAGACACACGGGCATGTGTCTAGGCCGTGTGTTCCCTGCATGTTAGTGTCTTAAGTCAAAATAGACCATGGGCTAACCCACGGCCATTTATATAGGCCGTGTGTAGCACATGGTTAGCACATGGGCGTGTGCTCCAAGCCGTGTGAATAAGTTAATATGTCAAGGTATGGCGCACGGTCTAGGGCCACGGGTGTGTCAAGGTCGTGTGTAATTAGTCAGTGTCGACCACGGGTGAAGGACACGGGCATGTCTCATGGGTACACGGGCGTGTCCCAAACCACACGGGCATGTGACCCCTATTTTGAGAGAAAAGTCTCTAATTGAGTTCTGAAGGTTTCCGGATGTATGTTTAAGGCATCGTAGGCCCATGAAATGTATGAATTGATTAAGAAAGAGAAGTTTTCAATTCAAAAAAATTTATAGCCCGTAAGTACATGTTTAAGAAGGTTCAAGCATAGTAATGTCTCATATCCGATTTTAACCTCGAACTCAGGCATGGGGTACTACACATGGGGTACCGGTGTCTATCATTTTGGACAGGGTACCTAGATTCACATCTCGATTCTGGAGAGTGTTACACGAAGCTTTGGGTATAAGGCTAGATTTCAGCACGACATTTCATCCTTAGACTGATGGTCAGTCGGAGAGGGTAATTCAGATTTTGGAAGACATGTTAAGAAGCTGTGTGATTGATTTCAAAGGCATTTGGGAAGACATTTGTCGTTAGCAGAATTCGCTTATAACAAGAGCTACCAATCCAGTATTCAGATGGCACCATATGTGGTGTTATACGGTCGTAGGTGTCGCACCTCTACTTGTTGGAAAGAATTAGGCGAGCGGTGATTTTTGGGTCCGGAGCTAATTTCTGAAATTGAGGAGAAAGTGAAATTGATCCGTGGTCAGTTAAAAGAAGCGTCAGATAGGTAGAAGTCATATACTGATTTAAAGCGTAAAGAGATTAAGTATGCAGTGGGAGATTATGTTTTCTTAAAGGTCTCACCATGGAAGAAGATTCTGAGATTTAGGCAGAAAGGCAAGCTGAGCCTTAGATTTATCGGACCTTACCGGATAGTAAAGTGTATGGGACCGGTTGCCTATCAGCTGGAACTACCTTCTAAGATAAATCGTATACATAAAGTATTCCACATTTCTATGCTTAGGCGATACCGTTCTGATCCTTCTCATATAGTGCCGGTAGAGGAGATCGAGGTAAGACCTGATTTGACTTTTGAGGAATAACCGATGCAGATATTAGATCGTGATATTAAGGTGCTGAGAAGGAAATATGTTCCATTAGTCAAGGTGCTTTGGCGTAATCACGGTTCAGAGGAAGCCATGTGGAGCCTGAGGAGGTGATACAACAGTAATACCCTCACCTCTTCTGATCAGGTAAATTTTGAGGCCGAAATTTCTTTAAGGGGGTAGAGTTGTAACGTCCCAAAAATTAAGGGTTGTAATTTTTTGCATAATTTCATGTTGTGCCTGCTCAGTTGGTTATTTGAGTGTATTTGGGGATCCTAGGAGGCCTGGGTTCGGGTCTAAGCCTTGGAAAAATTTTCATTTTTGGCCCTTTAGTCAAGAGGGCTGTGGGCAGTACGGCTTAAGTAAAATGGTGTGCGTTAAGATGACACAAGATGAGCTTGTAGCTCAGTGTCATTAGCGTCATTGGGAAGGCATGGAGTGTGGGTTCGAATCCCACAAGTTGTAATTAGAGGCTTTTATTTTGTGACTTGAGAGGGAGGAAGCAGAGTTCGGATCAAACTCTTCAAGGGAGTTGGAGACTTGGTCAAAAGTTCCAAATGGATGGAGGGAAGCAATAGTAGGAGAAAATAGTGGAGAAAATCAAGGGGATGGATATGTGAGGGAGAGTTGGCCGAATTCGGGGAAACTAAATAGGAAATTTTGGCCAAAGGCTTGTTATTTTTGGGGAGTGCATATTCGATTTGTGTTAGGGGAAATGCCGAGTTTTCTCTAAATTTTCTTGGGGAAGAGTTTGCATTTTAGCACTTTTAGACGTTTCGGGTCATTTCTTTTCATTGTTGGCCTCTGCCAAATTCACCTTTTCTTCATCTTTTCTTTCTCCTTTATTTTTCTTGCTAATTGCTGAATTGATAAGCCTCTACTTTCACTTTCTTTTCTTTCTTCTTCACACTATTCTTCTTACTTTGCAAGATCATCTCGCGGTTACTACTCGTATGCTGTTGAATCCCTTTTCTCTTTTCAGTTTTTCTCTGGCCAAATACAACACTTTCTCTTCCTCTTATTATTCTTCTCCTCTCCTTGTAAAGCATAAGCTGAATCACTTAAACGTGACTCCTTTAGTGCAGGCTGAATCTATTAGGGTCTAAGCATATCCTCCTCTCCATTCATTCAGCCTTCGAATCTCGAAAATTGGTTGGTAAGTGTGACTATAGCCGAATCTGGGGTTGGTTTTCTTCTTGTTTTGTTATGTTTTTCTTTGGCCAAAAATGCTTTCATCCCCATTACCATGGGATGGTTATCGCTAACACTTTCCTTTTCATCTAATGTTACTTGGAACTCGTCATTCTTAGCCAAAGTCTAGGGCCGATTATCATTCCCTCGCAGGAGATCTCTTGTTTGGTGGTAAGTGGCATAGATTGATTTAATGGTTTCAATTTTATGGAGATGTCTTAGCAAGGGTTGAAGCTAATCGATTGGAACTATTGTTTCATAGGTGGTTAATCTTGGGAGCTTCAACCTACAACCCATAACAGGTGTGTAATCTCACACCGCTGGTTATTCTGTTAATGATATGACCTGTGAATTGGCTAAAAGTCGAAATACTGAAAAGCCAGAATATCAGCATTCGAGACCATTCGAGCGTATGAATGCTCATAGTGATAAACCGAGCCATGAACATGGGCGATAGACCTTTGAGAGTGCCACGATCTTCTCGTGGGCTTAGGTTGTAATGAGCCTCGTTGAGCCGAAGTGGGCTAAGTGGGCCCAATGGGTTAACGGGCCCACATGAGTGAAATCTATGGTAAGTGTCGGATGATTGTTGCGGCTAATAAGTCTGTAGAACCGAGACCAAAAATGGGCTGATTAGGCCACACAAGCGTGTGGGCCCGTTTGGGCCAGAATTGGACTTTAATCCCAATTACACCGTTATGACCAGAAAGGGAACCTGTGTCGCTCGAAATGACAGTAGGCCTCTAGAAAGTCCAATAGATGAGTAAATTATCGAAATAACCTTAGTGGGTAAATTATCGAAATATCCCCGAAAGGTGAAATTACCGTTCTACCCCTAAACAACAAAATGACCGTTATACCCTTAGTGGTAGCTTAAATGTTGTTTATGTGATTTTTTATATATCTATGTATATGATCGTAATACACTACATTCATAACATATTGCATTAGGTTGGGTTTGCTGATTAGAGGAAGTATCGTTCTAGTGGCATCACCACATACCGTTATAGTGGCATCACCACATATTGTTATTTTGGTGGCTAAGCCACATATACCATTATTAGTAGCTCGGCTGCATTATTGGAGAGTTTGGCTGGGTGGGTTGACATGGTCCCCACATGGAGAGATTGGTTGGTACGGGTGAAGAGTTTGGTTGGAATAGGATGGGTACATGTCCATTGCATTGATATGATTTGGGGCTTAGGCCCAGACCAACACAGTATAGGCTCAGGCCCAGACTATGACCGTTATAGGGGATTACACACTGAGTCCTCGTAACTCACCCTTTCTTTTAACCGTGTAGGTAAAACTTTAACTGCGGAGGACTCGGGGGTGGCCACACGACTGACATACTTTAAAGCTGAACTTAGCAACTTTATTTTTACTTTATTTTAATTATTGGGTTAATAATTTATGTAATAAGGCCATTGGGATATTATTTTTTACTTTTATTTGGTATTTGTTTTAATTACAAACTGCTAATCTATTAAACACGGGTTTTTAAAGCAATAACTACTGTTTTCAAAACATCATGTTTTTGCGACTATTTAAGTCAGACTTCAGCAACAAAACAAAGTTTTGAAAATAATAATATTTTTGTAAGAGAATAACTTTGAGCAAGATCTTATTCTTGTAAGCAACGAAATTCAGAATTTTTTTAAATGGTAGAAGGTCTTAAGTTGAGGAAGGGTTTTAATGAACGCGTAATTTTTTTTAATAACCTTTTGATGTGACATGCTAGATTCGGCCATAACGTCTAGGTCGGGTTTGGGGTGTTACATACATATCGTCATCGATGCCATGCCCTAGACATGGTCTTACACTGGCTTACATATCGAGCCGATGCCATGTCCTAGACATGGTCTTACACTAGCTCTCACATTTTGTAACACCCTAAAATTTGAGTATCAATTTTAATGCATGTTTTTGGTGCTTAGATTTTGAAGGAAAATTTTTCTTACTTCTTTTTGTATTTATTATAGTTCTGAAGAAGAATTTAGAATTATTCGGGAATGGATTAAATTTTCAATTTTGAAGAATTAATGAAGTGAATTAAGTGACATTGATACTTAAGTAAAATAAGTGTCAAAGTGTAGCATAAGATGAGTAAATGGTAAGGTGGTGTTGGCGCATGAGTTGTGGCATGAGGGAGTGGTTCAATCCCTTGGTTAGCATCTAGAAAATTTTAATTTGTTTTGGCTTTAATCTATGCATGTGTCAAAAAGGATAAGGATGGATGAGTTGTATTGTTTTATTTTTGGTAAGTAGGCTAAAGGAAAAAGGTAATTTTTAACTTATGGTATGGAATCAAGGAACTTTGGAAAGATATGGGGACATGAGGCAAGTATCAAGGAAAAGTTTTTGGAAACAAATTCATGGTCATTTGACCAATGAATTTGGACGGCAATGTGGCTAGGGGGAGGTTGGCCGATTTTGCTAGTAGCTTGGCTAGGGTAGGGATTTTGTTTTTGGTCATTCCTATCATCGTGTGCAAGTTTTGTTTTTTTTTTTTTTCTCTCAACCTTCTCTTTGGCGAATTTGAGCTTTTGGTATGCCTAAATTCTTTTGACCATTTGGTCATTCTTGTTTATCACATTAGCATTCTTTTGTGTGCCTTTTCATTGTGCCGAAATTACCAATACCGAGGTCATTCTTTTCTTCCTTCCTTCATTGCCAAATTTACCTTGCCCCTAAACACATCTCTTACTTTCTCTTTTCTTCTCTTTGAAACCAAATCACTATCATCATCATCTTTTCCTCTCATCCTTTATTTTCTTTTCAATCGTACCTTCTCCATTATATTCTCTCTTGGCCGATTGTTAATGTGCCTTTGTTTAACCATTTTCTCTTCTCTTTGGTTTCTCATAGCGAATCTCTCTCTATTCATAAACATCCTTCTCAATCGTTTTTTCAACCGTGGACATTAGGTAAGAATTATTTTAGTTTATTTTAGTTGATGATGGTTTTGGCGAATCTTGAGGATGATAAGAAGGATCTTTTAGATCGAATTTATCGTTCAATCTATTAATGTTTTCTTTATTATCTTGTAGTGCAATAGAGGAAGACCGAAACTTAAGTGTTCGTGTGTATCTTAGAACTTTGGAATCGATTTAAGGTGTTGAGGGAAACGTTTTTGGTCGACTATCTTTTGAGGAGCAAGAATCTTTGTGGTAAGGAAATCTACCTTTAAAATCTTTAGTATTTTTCAATATATTATTATTAGGATTAACGATCTTTTGATATTAAAGACATTCAAAATAGGGAAGAAAAGGGCGGTGTTTAGTCTTCGTAAGAAGGGCGGATCCACTATTTCCCCTAAGTATAAACGAAGGCGGTTTGATGATCCGGATTTTCCACCGGGTTGCGGACCATCTACCAAGGAAATCAATTATTCAAGTAGTTCGTACTCCGAGCCTTTGTACGTTAGTGGATTCCCAAATAACAATGAATCGATAAATGAGGAGAAACCAAAATTGAAGTGATTCAAAATTAAGAGGGTAAGGATTTGGATCGAATATCAATAACATATTTTTATACATGATAGTTGTAACACCCCAAACCCGGCCCACAAGCCCTGACCGGATCTGGTATGTCACTATGGAAAAACGGTTTAAAATAATTTTAAGCGAGAGATAAAACATGAAAATATACTAACTTTTAAAATTCCATGTCTATTTGATATTGTATGAAAACTTTGATGTTATTATAATGTCCAAAATTGAACCTTAGTGAATATATATAAAACCCATTTGAGTAAATAAGTTGATAAAATTTAATTCATCTTCACATAGCATTCAATTTAACCAAGCCAAAATAAAAATACTTATAAATAATTCCAAAAAAATAAATAAAAGGCCCTTATTACAACCTTTATTTAAAACCAAGTTCTTTATATAAAAATAACTAAAACATCTATTAAATAAAGAAAAACAACTTCTGCATGAAAATCTTCTTCTGCATGGCCACCTTTGCATCCACTCCAACCCGGTCCAAAATCACGCATCACCTGCGATGGTTAAAAAGTTGGGTGAGTCACACAGACTCAGTGTGTAATTAACCACTGAATTCCACCCATATGCTAACCATGTAATAACCCATGCATCATATATCATATATCGTATTTTGATCATATCACATTCTGGGCTTGGCCCATACTCAAAACACTTATCAAGTAACCGGGTAATTAGTCACATACCCTCCACATACTGGGCTTAGCCCATTTCTTATTCAAGTCCACAAGCACATATATTCACATACCACAATTATGCAATAATGAATCCCGACCCAAGCCTAAGGTCCATCCTCTACACACCCCCTTATCCAGCCTACCACACACCAGGGGATTATTAAATCACCCTCTCCTTTTAACTCCACAAAGGCATTCAATGCCATCCACGTGCAATTAAGCACAAAATCCACAACGCGACCTCAGTCAGCGCCAATCCACGATGTAGCCGTGGCTAACACCAAAACCAAGATGGGACACATAGTCACTCATCAATCCACGATATGGCACATAGCCGATATCAATTGCGATGAGGCACATAGCTACTCATCAACCACGTACTCGAAGTACACCCGTACCTTCTTTCATAGCCCACCCATGCACATGCAACATAAAATACAGTCATGATAATGCATGCACATGTTTATTCATAATCACACATATACAAATCAATAGTCACATCTCAACAGGTTCAGAACTAACCTGGTCATCGTCATACCCTTTAAGGGTAACTATGTCACATTTATCACTGCACTTGTTAGTAAACACATTATACATACAAATATCGCATAAATCCGGAAATGAGGGGCTAGCTACACGCCTTATAACTCAAGCTCTAGACCCTCGATCCCGACGCTATCGCTAAGCGAGACTACGACTATTTGCCTAATCTGCTTTGCTTTCGACTGCCCACACCCCCGGGTGGCCAATCCCGAATCACGAGAGCGACTCTTTTCTTAAACTTCAAATAGAGACTTTCTCTTGTCCTCATTGGCTGGTATTTGCCTCCATCAACACACTTAATTAGATAAACTGGTTAAACCCCAAATTACAAGACTAAACACCAACTAATTAAATATTACTTACCAAAATATCTTGAATCTCGGAGAGTCGATCTATTACCCTAGATACCCTTGCTCCTACACCGGCCAATCATTAAAATTAGCAACATAGGCCATTCAGCCACACCAAGTGAATCTCAAAGGGTTAACACATAACTCCTACCTCAAAGCCGATTTGATTTCCAACCAAATCTCAAAACTACGGAATGGTCCCTTTTTTGCAATCGGCCACACCCTAAAATGCATAAATGATAGTCTTAATAGCCTTCGGCTTAACGATTACTAAAAGAATAAACTATTAGAATATCTCCTTACCACCACTTACCAACCGATTACTCAAGGTTGGAGACTTCGCTTGGCTATTTCCACAATCCCGGAGCCCTACAACAAATCGGTTCAAAAGGGTAAATAACACCTTGCTATCAAATGCCGAAATCGGCCCTTACCCTTAAAAAAAGTTGACAGAGAAAAGAGAGAGGGAGAAAATAGGCATTCGGATAACCACTTACCTTCTCCAAACGATTTGAGAAAGAACCCAAAGAGACCCACACCACACCTAATATTCGCCAAGGTAAAACTTAATAGAAGAGAAGAAGTTTGACAACAAAAGGAGGATTCGGCTAGAGTCTTGAAGGTAGAAACAAAAGAAGTATGGTTCAAGAAGAAAGGGAAAATCGACAATGGGAGACTAGAAGTGAGACGGAAAGATTCGGCTAGCTACTAAAGCACCAAGAATGAATTTCGGCTTTCACTCAAGGTGACCGAAAATGCTCTCTAGGCTCCCAAAGAAATTCGGCACAAAGAAACTAAATGGAAAAAGGATGGCCAAAAGATGAGCACCCCCTATAAATACTTCTAAATTCGGCACACACCTACACTTACTTCAACAAAATCGAAACTAGCCACCAAGAGAGTCCCTTGGCCAGCCACTACCCTCTTCTCATCTCAAATCCCTTTTTCTGCTCCTAAATTTCCTCTTCTCAATCCATTCAAAATAGTTTGAATGGTTCAACAATTATCTCCCCTTATTCAAAATAAAATAATAATTATCCTACATTAAAAGAATAACTAAATAGATAAATAAATAAAAAAATATTATCCTCATCCAATTATAAGTCTTCTAGCCGTCCAACACCTTACCAACTTTGCAAAGACTAAAACAAAATAAAATTCCAAATGCAACTCTCTTGGTTCGAACCTAGAACCTTACTTCTGCACACCTCTCCATCAACGCCCCAGGCCACTCGGCCTCATAGAATTTCATGCCATAAATCCCCAACATTTAATTATAAGACCTCCTGCTTGACCCATCAACGCATTCATAAAGATAAAACCATAAAATGTTGCTCTTGGGTTTTGAAGCCCACAACGCTTTCAAAATTTGGCCCAAAAGATTTTTGAAAGTTTTTCTTAAGTTAAATGGTTTTATAAGAGCATGGCACTTGGAATTCTCGGCCGAGATCCATCGTATGTACCTTCATTTGATAAATGATATGAATGTCCGTAAGCTTAAGGAAACTTTAGAGACATGGACCCTAGGTGTATGTGTACTACTACGAAAAACTACTAAATATCTCGTTTCATAAGACTTTCTTTTAATAAGAAGTGAAAAGACTCTAATACATAAGACTTTTCAGAAAAACAGATAAGATACATAGTAGACATGAGCTCTAGGGACGAGGTCATCGTGGACATGGAAGAGGAAGGATGACTGTTTTGAACCGCCTGGTCGGTCAAGGTTCCGAGAATGAAGCTCCACCACCTATTGTTAGGGCGGATTTTCAAGAACAAAATGAAAGTGGTGGACGCAAAGATCACTCGTCTTTGCGCTGGTTTTGAACCAGCAGCGTGGTTAGTTCGAAATGGATCTCAAGTCTCAGAATGGAGACTTAGATCGAATGGAGCCGAGGTTTTCGGAGGAGTATCTGGAGTAGCTCCAAACGAAGCTGAATATTGGTTGGAGGTAGTCGAGAGGATCATGGACGATATAGACGTGACCGACGAAGAGAAATTGAAAGGAGCTATTTCACTTCTTCGTGATGAAGCCTACCAAAGGTGGCTTACTATCAAGGAAAGTACTCCGTGGATCGTCTCGATTGGGGGTATTTTAAAGTGAAATTTGAGGGAAAATATGTCTGAGCTAGCTATATCGACTCTCGAGAGGAAGACATTTCAACTGGTACAAGGAAACAAGTCGATAGTGAATATGAAGCGAATTTTTATGACTTAGCCGTTATGCGGAGGATAGTGGCTACTAATATGAATAGTGTATCGATTTGAAGATGGACTTAGAGATGAGCTAAGAGTGATGATTGCCCCACACCGTGAAAGAGATTTTGCAATCTTAGTGGAAAGGGCAAGAATTGTCAAGAGGCTAAACTGACCGAGAGACGTAACCGGATGAGGTCGTGGCAAGAATAAGAGAAGCTTTGGGTCTTGAGGTCGTCTGAAACTTTCGGAAGAAATCAAGGAGTGATGGACCGCGAGGTCAACAGATCGCTACGGAGTGCAAAGTCGCACTTGTTCTCAATGTGGGAAAATGCACTCGGAGAATGCCGAAGAAAATCGCGATGTTTCAAGTGTGGTTCAAGGATCACATGATTAAGGATTGTTCGATGAACTCGAGAAGAACCGCCCAACAAGTCGTGGTGCTAATCAGTGATGAAGTGGGACAGAACCGATAAGAGGTCGTGGTCCAAATGGAAGGGCAATGGTTCCAGTAGAGGACGCGAACTTTAGGTAGAGGCGTGGAAACTCGAGGCGAGACAACCAGTTTGGTGTATGCTGCTCGTCGCAGAGAAGACAACGGTGGCACTTTGATGTTATCACGCACGTTTTTGATTTCGGTTGCCCTTTATTGCTTTGATAGATATAGGTCAACTCATTCCTATATTGCTAGTGAAGCATCCGACTTTGCATGTGACTTCAAATCGTATTGTGAAGATGACTGTACTTAGTCCTCAGGACGCATGTGAGTTGTAGACAAACTCTTTAAGGAAGTGCCTCTGTAAGTTCAAGGGACACGCTTTGGTCGATTTAATGGAATTACCATTCAGAATTCGACCTAATCTTAGGCATGGACCGCTTGTGAAGTACCGCAAATGTGGATTGCGCCGCTAAGAGAATGTCCTTAAGAACTCTTGATGATAAGGAAGTTGTAGTGATGGGCTAAAGACGGAACTACTTATCTAATGTAGTATCCGCCTCTTAAGGCGTAAAAGATGGTTAGAAAAGGATGTGAAGCCTTCTCGATGTTGGTGAGTGCTTTGGAGGTTAAGGAAGCAATTGCTAATGAAGTCGTGATACCAATGAATTTGTAGATGTTTTTCCGAAGAACTTCCAGTTTGCCTCCGGATCGTGAGATAGAATTGGGATAGACTTATTATTCGAACGGCGCCAGCTTCTATTGCTCCATATAGAATGGCACCAAGGAATTGGTTGAGCTTAAGGCTCGATTCAGAATTGCTTGAGCGTGGATTCATCCGACCTAGTGTGTCTCCATGGGGAGCACCTGGGTCCTATTCGTGAAGAAGAAGGACGGATCGATGAGGATGTGTATAGACTACCAAGCAGCTTGAATAAGTCGACTATCAAGAACAAGTATCCTTTGCCCGTGATCGACGACTTGTTCGATCACATTAAGGAGTCATGTAGATTCTAAAATTGATCTAAGGTCGGGTATCATCGACAAGTGAAAGAAGCGGATATCCATAAGACTTTCCGAACCGTGATATGGCCACTATGAATTTCGGTAATGCCATTCGATTGACGAACGCCCAATTGCGTTTATGGATATGATGAACGGATTTTTCAGCCCTACTTGGATCTGCCGTTGTGGTATTCATAGACGACATCTTGGTGTATTCTAAGTCCGAAGTGGAGCATGATGAGCATCTCCGGATTGTGTTACGAAGTTTTAAGGGAGAAGAATCAGACGCCAAATTCAAGAAGTGTGAATTTTGGTGAAAGAGGTTACATTTTTAGGACATGTGGTATCTGCGCAAGGAATATGGGTGGATCCTCGAAAGATCGAGGTCAGATAGATTGAAACCACCTAAGTCCGTGAATCGAGGTTCGCAGCTTGGGATTAGCCGGATATTATCGAAGATTCGTTGAAGGATTTTCATCGTTAATGCACCTTTAACAAAATTGTTGAGAAAGGAAGTACCTTTTGTGGGTGATAAGCAACAAGAGAGTTTTGAGAAGCTCAAGAAAGTTTTGACTAAGCTCCTGCTTTGATTCAAACCAAGGTGAAAGGATTTTGTCGTGTATTGTGATGCTTCTCACACGGATTAGGGTGTGTTCTAATGCAAGGCGTAAGGTAGTTGCGTGTGCTCCCTTCCAGGCGATTGAGACCGCATGAAGTTAATTACCCGACGATGACTTGGAGTTGGCGCTTGTAGTGTTTGCTCTTAAAGTTTGGAGACATTACTTATACGGAGAAAAGTCGATGATATATACTGGACCACAAAAGTCCAAATATCTGCCGACTCGTAAAGAACCGAATTTGAGGCGGTAGAAGGTGGATAGAGTTGTTGAAAGACTACGATACGTTCCATCGAATACCATCCGCAAGGCGAATGTGGTGGCGTACGCCTAAGTCGAAAAGTGGTGTCGATTGAGAGCGATGTTTGCACATCTTAGTCTCTACGATGATGGAAGCTTGTTGGCGTAACTTCGAGTTAAGCCGACGTGGTTAAGTCAAGTGAAAGAGAGGCGCTAATAGATGAAGATCTCGAGTGAAAAGCTTGACTAGTACTGCAGTGGGAAATTGGAAGATTTTAGTATTAATAAAGGATGTGGTATTGTGCTTCAAAGATAAAGTATGTATGCCGAGGATCGGGAGTTGAGGCAAAAGATACTTCAGGAATCGCATGGTAGCCTCTATGCTATGCATCCTGGAGGAAGTAAGTTATACCGAGATTTGCGAGATCAGTTTTGGTGGCCTAGTCTTAAACGAGAAGTTACAGAATTTGTAGGGAAGTGCTTGACGTGTCAGCAAGTCAAGGCTGAACATCAAGTACCATCGGGTTGCTTCAACCGATAAAGATTTCAAGATGGAAGTGGGAGAGAATCACCATGGACTTTGCTAGTGGGCTTCCTCTTACGCCTACTAAGAAAGACTCCATTTGGGTGATAGTGGACCGATTGACGAAATCGCACATTTTATCCCGCCTGGTTGATTACTCTTTGCGTAAATTGGCAAAGTTATATGTAGTGAAATTGTGAGATTGCATGGAGTGCCGTTGTCGATAATTTCGCAGAGATCCGAGATTTACGTCGCGATTTTGGAAAGCATTCATCGTGCTTTGGGCACCAAATTGGACTTCAAGACGGCATTTCATCCTCAATGATTTGGTCATCCCGAAGAGTAATCCAGATTTTAGAAGATATGTTAAGGGTTGTGTGATAGATTTCAAGGAAGTTGGGAGGATTTTCACCGCTTGGCGAATTTATGTACAACAACAGCTTCAATCCAAGATACGGATGGCACCGTATGAAGCACTATATGGACGGAAGTGTCGCACTCCACGTGTTGGATGTAATTAGGGAACGCCGATTTTGGGTCCGTAGATAGTGTCCGAATCCAAGAAAAGGTTAAGGTAATCCAGTGCTCGGTTAAAGGAAGGCCTCGACGGACAAAAATCGTACGCATTTAAAGCGGAAAGAAATAGAATATGCGTGGGAGACCAAGTTTTCCTAAAGGTTTCACCTTGGAAAAGGTGATGAGATTTGGTCGCAAAGGGAAACTAAGTCCTGTGTTCATTGGACCTTATCGGATTGTGAAGCGGGCCTGATCTGTGGCATATCGCTTAGATTTGCCTTCTAATTGAAGCAAATGCACGATGTGTTCCATGTTTCAATGTTACGTCACATCGGCTCGGATCCATCTCATATAGTACCGGTTGAGGAGGTGGAATTAAGATCGATTTGTCATATGAAGAGGAGCCAATTCAAATTCGGAGCGAGATGTTAAGGTTTTACGGAGAAAATCGGTTCCTCTCGTTAAGGTATTATGGCAAAATCATGGATCGTAAGAAGCTTTGGGAATCGAGGAAGCGATGCACGAAGAATACCCTCACTTATTCTGATGTAATTTCGAGGACGAAATTATTTTAAGGGGTAGAATCGTAACATCCTCGATATTTTGGGGCTATGCATTTTACATAATTGAATGATGTTGCATGCTTAATCATTAGTAAGTGCAATTTTGGAAGTTATTTGAGCTTCATTTATTAAGAGAATGCTTTGTTAAACTTTTAATTTCTATTAATTAGAGAGAGAACTAAGCTAATAAGGCCTTAAGAATTGATGATAAGAAGTTCTAGCATAAGTTAAGTAATTAGCAAAGTGGTTAAGATGCATGGATGTGTGCTTGAGGTGTAAGGTTCGAATCTCCTAGCTAACTTAGGGAGATTTTTAATTTTTTTGTTTTCTTCCTTGTAAGTGTCGGCCAAGAATATTCTAGAGTGGATGAACTTTCATCCATTTTTGGCTAGTTGACCATGTGAAAAAGGAAGTTAAAAACTTAAGGCATGAAATCATAAGTTGGTGATAAGATGAAGGGGACAAAGGCTTGATATTTGGCTATGTTTTGGGGATGTGTCCATGGTCATTTGACCATGAATCTAGACGGCATGGAGGCTAAAGGGAGAGGTTTATTTCTTTGATAAAAAGTCAAGAGTGGATAGGGAAGAAACAAGGAGGAAAAAGGGGGATATGTTGGCATTGATGTGGCCGAATTTATGCTTTGCCATTAGGGGGGAAAAGTTAGCCAAAAGTCTTTGTTGTCCATCTTTTCTCATTTTCTCCAAAAATTCTCTCCTAGCCGAATTTGCCATGGAGTTTAGGTAAAAACTCTCTTTTGTTTTAGCTTTCTTCTTTTTGACCAATTTTCTTCATTTTGGCCGAATGTACCTTAGACATTTTGGTACATTTTCGCTTTTGATTTAGCCTCAATTGCTTGAACCAAATACAACTTTCTTTCTCCCATTTAGTTTTGATTTTGAAACCAAAACCACAAAGATTAAGCACCATTATTCTTCTTCATTTTCTCCTCTTGCCGAATGCATCTAAGTTCCATAGTCAATCTCTCTTCTCCTTGATCATATTCTCTTTCTTTTCTTTTCATCTTATTTTCTCTTATCTTTCTCTCATTGCCGAAATCACCATTATCATTTTCTTCTCCTCTTTTCTTTACTTCCTTCTCTTTTCATTCTCTTTCTTCTTTCCCTTCAAAACCAAAACCATCATATTGAAACCACCATTTTTATTCTCTTTTGTGAAGGCCTAATCATCATATTCTTTTCTTCTTTTCAAAGCCGAACCTCCAAGTGATCAAAGTAAGATTCTATCAATTATTTTCATCATTTTTTTTCTTAGCAAACTTAAAATCATAATCTTTTATTTCTCTCCTAGGTCAATCTTTTGAAAAGATTTTTCAAAGATCTTTGTTGAAGACAACCTTTAAGTGACCATTCGAATCATCAAGGTAAGACTACTATTTTAGATAATATCAATTTCTTTAGATGGATCACTAATCTCACGTTATTTTAGGGCGATCTAAGATCATCAAGATAGGTAAGAAAAGAGCCGTCAAGTGTTTGGAAGAAGGAGGTATTCCTTTACCATCGAACTACAAACGAAGAAAGATTTCGGGGTTAGAGACTTTCCACCGGTTGTGGACCTTTCGCTAACGAGGATCGGTTATTCAAGTAGTACGATAACCGAACCACTTTACGTTGGTGGAATATCGGCGGGTTTTGATCCATCTAGTGGAGAAAAACCGCAAATAACTGCCATTCGTGAATCCGAGGGTAAGGATTTAGATCCATCGTTTATAAGTATAGTTTTGCTAACAATAGTTTATACTAACCGAGTGTATTAATCATTTAGGTGTGGACGAGCTAGAGGTATTGTTCTCACTGTTATTAGGTGTGTAACCATACATTAAAATTTCCATAGATTTATATTATTAAAAAGTGATTATATGATAATATGTTTGTTTGCGATACCAATCATTGGTATGCAAAATTGTGTATGTTACCCAATATTTCGCTTTATTTTGATATATGCATCAATATGAAATAAGCATGACTATATTATGATTTGTGGGTAAATAGCATGAAAATCGATTTGATATGTATGTGCATGGGCATATGGGTATGTTTAATAAAGGAGGAAGTATTCGGTGGTTTTACCACAATTCCGTGACTTCGGTAACATATGTGAAATTGGTGACTTCGATCACATATTTGACTCGGTGGCTTTTACCACGATATTTGGCTCCGGTGACTTCTGGTCACATAATTGACTCCGGTGGCTTCGGCCACGTATATTTGGCTCCGGTGACTTCGGTCACATAATTGACTCCGTGACTTTTGGTCACGTATGTGAATCTGGTGACTTCAACCACGTATTTGAAATTTGGACTTCGATCAGTGACTTCGGTCACATCTATTTTGGTGGCTTTGCCACAATAAGGGCGATGTGCATGTTGATCGCAAGAATCGCCTTCGATGGTGTGTAGCGGATGGAGGGTCGATTTAGTAATCCCACTGTGTGTTGGTTGGTACGGGGTGTGTAGCGGATGGATATTTAGGTTGGGCGGGCTTGCATTTCATTTCATATACATAACTATGTAATATTGTATAATTATTACTTGATCTCGTTATGAAATGGGCCTTGGGCTAAATATGAATTAAATGGGCCTTTGGGCTAAATTTGAACTAAATTGGGCCTTTGGGCTAAATATGAGTTAAATGGGCCTATGGCCATATGTGAAAGTTTTGGGCTTAAAATCATTTGATAAATGGGCTTTTTAATGTGTGTGTTATACATTGAGTTTATAACTCACCCATTTTTATGGGATAACTTTTCGAGATAATTCGTAGAAAGGATGGATCTAGTCAAGGAATTGAGGTGGCCAAAGCTCAAACAATGACGCTTGGAAATTTTCCTACTTGAACTTTTTAAGTTAATTTTATTATTTAGACTTTATTTTGGGTTTTCCAATTTTATGTAATAAGGCCACTATAAATTATCTTTAATTTTGTGTTTGGATTTATTTTAAATTCGCCATGAATAATTATCAAATATCTAAATGGTTTTCGATAAATTATTTAAAAATGTGTTTGTTACTATTATATAAATGTTTTCAAAGAAATTTCCTTAAGTTTGGTTTCTTTTGATTTAATTAATTTAAAAAAAATAATGTTTCCGCTAAAGTTTTACTTGAGGAACATACCAAATCCGGTTAGGCTTTTTGGGCCGGGTTTGGGGTGTTTCAACTTAAATAGAAATACTTAAAAGAAGTTCAAAGTTTATATATAACCCATCACTCGTAGTATGGCCTTCACACGAAGTCATCCCCGGCCCAAGCCTCCATCAATTATCATTACCTGAGAAGGGTAAGAAAAACGGGGTGAGTTACTTAGAACTCAGTGTGTAACCCACTTACCGTGTCCACAGGGCCAAAACCATTTAAGCATATAATTGGGCTTAAGCCCATTTACAAATGTACAATGTATATATATCAAATATAAAATGCATGTGATATGCAATTCCCAACCAAGCCTAAATTTTCATCCGCTACACACCACCAGCACTAACCAAAGACACCAGTGGGGATCAAGTCAACCCACCCCACCAACACACCAATCGCAGCATAAAGCC
The DNA here is from genome assembly GCA_025506655.1 of Gossypium rotundifolium. Classification (NCBI taxonomy): domain Eukaryota; kingdom Viridiplantae; phylum Streptophyta; class Magnoliopsida; order Malvales; family Malvaceae; genus Gossypium; species Gossypium rotundifolium. Next base: position 132,575,476 of record CP106725.1, on the reverse strand, counting down.
ATTTAAAATGTTTGTGGCAGAGCCACCGAACTAGATTGTGACAGTCACCGAGCTAGATTGTGACAGAGTCACCGAACTAGATTATAGCAGAGCCATCCGAACTAGATTGTGACAGAGTCACCGAACTAGATTATGGCAGAGCCATCCGAACTAGATTGTGACAGAGTCCCCAAACTAGATTGTGGCAGAGCCACCAGCACTTCTCTTCAATTTTATCCCAACCCATGCAATCATGTATGCATTTACAAGCATAACAATATTCATATAATGATTTCATCATAAGGCCCACAATACAAGTCGGCCCATTAAGCGATCTAGTAAATTTTTGGCCCATTAATCGATCTAGCAAATTTTGGCCTATTAATCGATCTAGCAAATTTTTGTCCCATTAATCAATCTAGCAAATTTTTGGCCCATTAATCACATGAGGCCCTTTTCACAAATTTCACACTTGGCCAATTTATCAAAATAATTCATATGGCCCCAAATATCATTGTTTAATATAATAGCCCATTAAGGGCAAATCCGTAATTTCTACAACTTTAATATCAATTTCATGCATTTACACAAAAAGTGTTAATATACCATATTTTTCTAATTTTACCAACTTTACGATTTTTATTCTATTACTTACGGTACAATATCTGACCCATGAGATAAGTGTGAAATTACACACCAGATTACGGTGAGAACTATACTTTTCCGCTCATCGATACCTAAATACGTATCACACTCGATTAGAACACTGATACTGAATATAAATCTATGTCAAGATAAACGATCTAGATCTTTACCCTCAAAATTTCAAACAATAGTTATCTTTCGATTTTCCCCGATTGACGGTTCATAAACCTTTGAAGAATCACGAACAGTCAATGGCTCCAGTGTACGCACGACTTCAAATAATTGATTCTCCACGGATGAGGGTCCACAACCCTGGAAAGTCTCGGATTCTCAAACAGCCTTCGCTTGAATTTAGGGGAATGGAAAATCGCCTCTTCGAATGCTATTCGCCACTCTTTTCGACCCTTTATTGATTGCCTCCATTGACAAAGGATTATTAGCCCTAACAATGTATCAAAAATTAAGACTATTGTCGTAAAGAGTGAACTCTTACCTTAAAATCCCGAGTGATTTCCAAAGGATTCCTATATAAAACTTTCGGTTATAACAAATCCCAATTAATAGTCATTGAAAAAAACGAGGGTGATCATGAATCCATGAAGAGTTCCTTCTTACCTTGCCGCTTATGATCCGAACTTGAATAACTTCAAGATGACTTTGATGAGATGGTGATTCGGCCCTCCACTATCTCACTAAAATATTTTAATAGAATGGACGATTATCGATTTAAAAGCTCTTCCTAGGCCATCCTATAGATTCAGCCAAGGTGACCAAATAACAAAAGAAATCAAGGAAAAAATGATTCTTACCAGCTTATCCAAAACTTAATGGAAGAAATGATTGAGAATAAGGTCTATGAGGAAAAGAGATTCTGCTATGATTTAATGGATAGGGAAAATAATTTCTATGGGGATGGTCATAGGCATTCGGCCATGGAAGGAAAATGAAGGAAGAATGTGTTTGAAAGATAAGTAAAATGGAGAGGAAAAGAGAATAGAGAAAAGAGAAAAGAGAGGAGTTTAGGAGCAAATATGCATTCAAGAATGGGAAAAAGAAGGAAAAAGAAATGGCTTTTTGTGTTGATAATTTCGCACTAGGAGAGAAATACAAAATGAAGCACTTGAAAGGTTTTGCAAAAATGACCAAATGGTCAAAAAGAATGACCAAAAGAATCAAAGCAAAGATTGTTTTCTCCTAACACAAGCACATTCGACCAAGAGAGGAAAAGATGAGAGAAAGATGTTTTTGGGAGAGCAAAATGACCAAATGGAAAATTCTATTAAGCTACCAAACTATACCCAAACTTACCACCTAAATTGGCCCCCTTAGTCCACAAAGCCGTCCAAATTCATGGACAAGTTGGCCATCCAAAAGTTTCCAAAACATAACCCTTAGGATATGCCTTGTGTCCCCCCTACATTCCATAAGTTTAGGATTTCTTTCCCCAAGTTCCATGCTTACCTTAACCATTAGCCACCTTGCCATAAGTAAAATAGTCCAACCTTACCAAATATAGTGCTTGACCGACACATGCTATAAAGGTGCAAAAATAAAAATCACCAAAATGCCATCCATGGGATTCGAACCTCTTCCCTCAAGCAACACTTATGGCGCCAACTCCACTTTACTACTAGTTCATCTTATGCTAGTTTTGGGCACTTAATTTCCTTAAACATCAAGTTCACTTGATCCACTTCAATAAAGTACTCATTTCTAAAATTTATTCTAATTCCAAATAAACCCTGACTATATTAAGCACACAAATTAAATCATCCACAAGCTAAGCACCAAAAACATGCAACATATCGATACTCAATTTTTAAGACGTTACAATTTTACCCCCTTAAAGAAAATTTCGTCCTTGAAATTTACCTGGTTAAAAGAGGTGAAGATATTGCTGACGAATTGTGTCCTTAGGCTCCAACGTAGCTTCCTCCGCTCTGTGATTACGCCATAGAACCTTAACCAATGGCACAGTCTTCTTTCTTAGTACCTTAACATCATGGTCTAAGATTTTCACTGGTTCCCCCTCGAAAGACAAGTCTGGCCTTAACTCCACTTCTTCTACCGGTACTATGTGAGATGGATGCAATCTATAACGCCTTAGCATAGAAACATGGAAAACACTATGAATCTGACTCAACTCCAGAGGTAATTCAAGTTGATAGGCCACTGGTCCCATACGCTTCAACACACGGTACGGTCCAATAAACCTAAGGCTCAACTTGCCCTTCCTTCCAAATCTGAAAATCTTCTTCCAAGGTGTGACTTTCAGAAAGACCTGATCTCCCACCGCAAACTCGATATCCTTACGCTTCAGATCCGCGTACGGCTTTTGCCTATCCGAAGCTTCCTTTAACAAATTGCTCGAATCACCTTTACCTTTTCTTCCGCCTCATATATCAATTTAGGACCCAACAACCTGCCGTTCCCCAATTCACCCAACAAGTAGGGTACGACACCTCACGCATCAGATAACGCTTCATAAGGCACCATTTGGATCTTCGGATTGAATGTTATTATACGCGAACTACGCCAATGGTAGGAAATCCTCCCAACTACCTCTGAAGTCAATCACGCAACCTCTTAACATGTCTTCCAAAATCTAAATTACTCTTTCTAACTGGCCATCTGACTGAGGATGAAAAGCCGTACTGAAGTTTAACTTTGTTCCCAAAGCCTCATGTAAAGCTTTCCAAAATCGTGATGTAAACCTAGGATCCCTATCCGATATGATAGACATTGGTACCCCATGCAACCTCAAGATCTCAGATACACACAGCTTAGCCAACTTCTGTAGTGAGTAATCCATACGAACTGGTAGAAAATGAACAGTCTTCATCAATCGATCTACTACCACCCAAACAGAATCTTTCTTAGCAGGTGTTAAAGGTAACCCACTAACGAAATCCATTGTTATCCACTCTCATTTTCATAGAGGAATTTTTACCGGTTGCAATAAGCCTGACGGCAATTGATATTCCGCCTTCACTTGCTGACAAGTCAAACACTTACTTACAAAATCATTATTTCGCTTAACCCTCGCCACCAATACTATTCACGAGGTCTTGATACATCTTATTTCCTCCCGGTGCATAGCATAAGGGCTACTATGCGCCTCTCGTAATCATTTGTCTCAAATCCAATCCATGGGCATACAAATTTTTCCACAAAACACAAAGACGCCATCCTTGTTCAATCCAAAGTCCCTATTATACCACTTTCAACTTGTGGCATTAAAGGACCCAATTTTTCATCCGATAACTTGCTTTTCCTTGATCCGTTCTAACCACGATGGCTTCACCAAGTTCCGCTGTAGCATCGCCATCCTCATACAAACTAAGATGAGCAAACATTGCTCTTAACTTCGATACCACCTACGACTCAACGCCCCGCCACAACGTTAGCCTTTCCAGATGGTACTCAATTGAGAAGTCATAATCCTTTAACAACTCCACCCATCTCCGTTGTCTCAAGTTCAACTCTTTTTGGTAAGGAGGTACTTAAGACTCTTGTGGTCCGTGATAAATGATCGACTTCTCACCGTAGAGATAGTGCCTCCAAATATTTAAAGCAAACACTACCGCAGCCAACTCCAAGTCATGAGTAGGATAGTTAACTTCAGTGGCCTTAATCGACGAGAAGCATAAGCCACCACTTTTCCTCCTTGCATCAACACACATCCTAACCCGTGTGTAACGCGATCACAAGAACAGTAAACTTTTTTCCAAACCTCAAGTTGAATCAAGATCGCTCTTCCAGTCAAAATCTTCTTCGCCAAACTTTCTTGTTGTTTATCACCCACACATATGGTACTCTTCATATCAATGACTTAGTTAGGCGGCAATCAACTAAAACCCTCAACAAAGCGTCTATAGTAACTAGTCAAACCTAAGGAACTCCAAATCTCACCCACGACTTTGATGGTTTCTAGTCCAACACCGCCTCTACCTTCCGAGGATCAAATCTTATTCCTTCGGCTGACACCACATGACCCAAGAAAGTCACTTCCTTCAACCAAAATTCGCATTTACTGAATTTGGCATAAAGTTGCTTATCTCGAAAAATTTGCAACACAATACGGAAATGTATGTCATGCTCTTCCTCATTCTCGAATATACCAAGATATCATCTATGAACACCACTACGAATCGGTCTAGATAGGGTTGAAAGACTCGGTTCATCATGTCTATAAATGCAACTGGTGCATTGGTCAAACCAAACGGCATCACCAAAACTCATAATGACCATAACGAGTCCGAAATGTCAGTCTTATGGATGTCTCCGTCTCTAACCTTGAGTTGATGATAACCGACCTCAAATCAATCTTGGAGAAAACCAAGCTCCCTCAATTGATCAAACAGTCATCGATTCTCAAAGAAAGGATACCTATTCTTGATCGTCAATTTATTCAACTACCTATAATCAATACACACACGATCGACCCATCTTTCTTCTTGACGAACAAAATCGGTGCTCCCATAAAGACACACTCGATCGAATAAATCCTCGATCCAACAATTTAAATTTGAGCTTTAAGTCTGCTTAACTCTTTCGATGCCATTCTATAAGGGGCAATGGACACCGAGCCATTCCGCAAAAGCTCAAACAAATTCTACTTCCGATCCGAGGTAAACCAGAAGTTCTTCTGGAAAGACATCTAAAATTCCTTCACCGCTCTCACATCTTCCATCGATAATTCCTTGGCATCCAAAGCACTAATGAAAGGTAGAAACGCCCATGCCCCTTCCGCACCAACTTCTCCGCGCTTTAATACGATACCACATTTGCCAAATAGTTTCTTCGGCTCGCCTATCATTATTACCTCCTCATCATTCACAAATCCTTATTGACATCCACTTTTCAAGACAATCCAATTGCGCCAGTTTCACCAACCAATCCATGCCCGTAATAAGATCGAACTCACCGAATGGCAATTCCATCAAATCCGCTAAAAATATTTTCTTTGATTTCTAAGGCACGCCTCTAAATAGTTTATTCACACTTGCATCATTCTAAAGGACTAATTACCGCCATCTCTATATCTAGTCTCAGATCTAATATCTGTGTTTCTAGATATGGCACTAGCAACATACGAGTGGGTAGACCCGATATCTATCAAAGCAAGGAATGTACATCAAAGATAAAGAACGTACCATTTATCACATCGTGCATCGCCATCTTCCGATGCCCCGACCAATGAGACCAACCCCGGCCGCCTTGCCTCCACGCTACCTCTAAAGCCATTACCTCGACCTTGCACTTTGACCATGTCCAAAACTATTACCACAACGACCGTCCATGACCTATCGAAGCTACTAAGTGCCTCTAATTGGGTCAACATTGGGGTTACGAGCCTCCCGAGTCGATCACGTCCGTCGAGGCAATTTTATAATCGATGATCCTTGGAACCACATTTATAGCAGCACAAGTCTTCCTCCAAAGATTCCCCGTGTCGCCTCTGTGAGTCAAGACACTTCTCGACTGATTGGTAGTCATAGGTGCTCTAACTTGAGTCGGCTCATCATTTTGAGGCCTTTTCGAACTTTAGAAGAACCCAAGTACTTAAAGTCCCTCTTGCCTCTAACTCTTCCTAGGAACATGGCAAGTTTGACTTCTTTATTTTTGGCATGGTGGCTAAGAAATAAGGTAAGGTTGAGGTTGAGAAAAGGAATCAAAAGAAATAGGTAAGTAAGGGGGACAAGAGGCTCATTTCATGGATAGTGTTTTGGAAAGTTTGGGTGGCCAAACTTTTAACCTAAGGGGGATGCATGTGGACGGTTTGGGGCTAGAGTGGTAGCAGAATTTTTCTTGGGTTATTTTGCAAAGCTTTGTGCATGATAAGGTTTTGGGTTCTTTTAACATTTTGGTTACTCTTCCTTGCCAACATCTTTTTCTTCCCTTTTCGTTTTGGCCTATACACCTAGTGCATTTGTTCTGTAACACCCCAAACCCGGCCTATGCATTAAGTCCAGATTTGGCATGCCACACAAATCGAACTTACATCTAGTCATCAATGATTTAAAGAAAACAAATCTTCAAACTGATTTTGGGGATGGAGTTTATCAAAAATCGAGATTAATTTGAAATCCATGATTTTAAAACGTAGGGGTTTATAATTTGATTTTCAGAGAAATAATTGGTTAAAATAATTTCATAAAAGAGTTTTCACGAAAATTTTACGAGTTGATGATATTTAAGAAAAACCCTTTTATATCATAAGTTTAAGAAAACATTTATAGAAATTAAAATAGTCCCATTTAAGTATCTAAAACATATTAAAATCTATCCACGAAAGAAAATTCCATGAAAATAATACCGAGGCCTTATTACATTGCAATGAAATAATACTTAAATAGAAATACTTAAAAGAAGTTCAAAGTTTATATATAACCCATCACTCGTAGTATGGCCTTCACACGAAGTCATCCCATTGAAGCCTCCATCAATTATCATTACGAGAAGGGTAAGAAAAACGGGGTGAGTTACTTAGAACTCAGTGTGTAACCCACTTACCGTGTCCACAGGGCCAAAACCATTTAAGCATATAATTGGGCTTAAGCCCATTTACAAATGTACAATGTATATATATCAAATATAAAATGCATGTGATATGCAATTCCCAACCAAGCCTAAATTTTCATCCGCTACACACCACCGTACCAACCAAAGACACCTGGGGATCAAGTCAACCCACCCCACCAACACACCAATCGCAGCATAAAGCCATTTAAAATGTTTGTGGCGAGCCACCGAACTAGATTGTGACATCATCGAGCTAGATTGTGACAGAGTCACCGAACTAGATTATAGCGAGCCATCCGAACTAGATTGTGACAGTCACCGAACTAGATTATGGCAGAGCCATCCGAACTAGATTGTGACAGAGTCCCCAAACTAGATTGTGGCAGAGCCACCAGCACTTCTCTTCAATTTTATCCCAACCCATGCAATCATGTATGCATTTACAAGCATAACAATATTCATATAATGATTTCATCATAAGGCCCACAATACAAGTTGGCCTATTAAGCGATCTAGTAAATTTTTGGCCCATTAATCGATCTAGCAAATTTTGGCCTATTAATCGATCTAGCAAATTTTTGTCCCATTAATCAATCTAGCAAATTTTTGGCCCATTAATCACATGAGGCCCTTTTCACAAATTTCACACTTGGCCAATTTATCAAAATAATTCATATGGCCCCAAATATCACTGTTTAATATAATAGCCCATTAAGGGCAAATCCGTAATTTCCACAACTTTAATATCGATTTCATGCATTTACACAAAAAGTGTTAATATACCATATTTTTCTAATTTTACCAACTTTACGATTTTTATTCTATTACTTACGGCACAATATCTGACCCATGAGATAAGTGTGAAATTACACACCTGATTACGGTGAGAACTATACTTTTCCGCTCATCGATACCTAAATATGTATCACACTCGATTAGAACATTGATACTGAATATAAATCTATGTCAAGATAAACGATCTAGATCTTTACCCTCAAAATTTCAAACAATAGTTATCTTTCGATTTTCCCCGATTGACGGTTCATAAACCTTTGAAGAATCACGAACAGTCAATAGCTCCAGTGTACGCACGACTTCAAATAATTGATTCTCCACGGATGAGGGTCCACAACCCGGTGGAAAGTCTCGGATTCCCGAAACAGCCCTTCGCTTGAATTTAGGGGGAATGGCAAAATCGCCCCTCTTCCGAATGCTATTCGCCACTCTTTTCGACCCTATATTGATTGCCTCCATTGACAAAGGATTATTAGCCCTAACAATATATCAAAAATTAAGACTATTGTCGTAAAAGAGTGAACTCGGCTTACCTTAAAATCCCGAGTGATTTCCAAAGGATTCCTATATAAAAACTTTCAGTTATAACAAATCCCAATTAATAGTCATTGAAAAAAAACGAGGGTGATCATGAATCCATGAAGAGTTCCTTCTTACCTTGCCAGTTATGATCTGAACTTGAATAACTTCAAGATGACTTTGATGAGATGGTGATTCGGCCCTCCACTATCTCACTAAAATATTTTAATAGAATGGACGATTATCGATTTAAAGGCTCTTCCTAGGCCATCCTATAGATTCAACCAAGGTGACCAAATAACAAAAGAAATCAAGGAAAAAAATGATTCTTACCAGTTATCCAAAACTTAATGGAAGAAATGATTGAGAATAAGGTCTATGAGGAAAAAGAGATTCGGCTATGATTTAATGGATAGGGAAAATAATTTCGGCTATGGGGATGGTCATAAGCATTCGGCCATGGAAGGAAAATGAAGGAAGAATGTGTTTGAAAGATAAGTAAAATGGAGAGGAAAAGAGAATAGAGAAAAGAGAAAAGAGAGGAGTTTAGGAGCAAATATGCATTCAGCAATGGGAAAAAGAAGGAAAAAGAAATGGCTTTTTGTGTTGATAATTTCGGCACTAGGAGAGAAATACAAGATGAAGCACTTGAAAGGTTTTGCAAAAATGACCAAATGGTCAAAAAGAATGACCAAAAGAATCAAAGCAAAGATTGTTTTCTCCTAACACAAGCACATTCGACCAAGAGAGGAAAAGATGAGAGAAAGATGTTTTTGGGAGAACAAAATGACCAAATGGAAAATTCTATTAAGGTACCAAACTATACCCAAACTTACCACCTAAATTTGGCTCCCCCCTTAGTCCACAAAGCCGTCCAAATTCATGGACAAGTTGGCCATCCAAAAGTTTCCAAAACATAACCCTCCCCCTACATTCCATAAGTTTAGGATTTCTTTCCCCAAGTTCCATGCTTACCTTAACCATTAGCCACCTTGCCATAAGTAAAATAGTCCAACCTTACCAAATATAGTGCTTGACCAGCACATGCTATAAAGGTGCAAAATAAAAGTCACCAAAATGCCATCCATGGGATTGAACCTCTTCCTCAAGCAACACTTATGGCGCCAACTCCACTTTACTACTAGTTCATCTTATGCTAGTTTTGGACACTTAATTTCCTTAAACATCAAGTTCACTTGATCCACTTCAATAAAGTACTCATTTCTAAAATTTATTCTAATTCCAAATAAATCCGAGCCTTCTCAAGACTATATTAAGCACACAAATTAAATCATCCACAAGCTAAGCACCAAAAACATGCAACATATCGATACTCAATTTTTAAGATGTTACAATTTTATCCCCCTTAAAGAAAATTTCGTCCTTGAAATTTACCTGGTTAAAAGAGGTGAAGATATTGCTGACAAATTGTGTCCTTAGGCTCCCACGTAGCTTCCTCCGCTCCGTGATTAAGCCATAGAACCTTAACCAATGGCACAGTCTTCTTTCTTAGTACCTTAACATCACGGTCTAAGATTTTCACTGGTTCCCCCTCGAAAGACAAGTCTGGTCTTAACTCCACTTGTTCTACCGGTACTATGTGAGATGGATCCAATCTATAACGCCTTAGCATAGAAACATGGAAAACACTATGAATCTGAATCAACTCCGGAGGTAATTCAAGTTGATAGGCCACTGGTCCCATACGCTTCAACACACGGTACGGTCCAATGAACCTAAGGCTCAGCTTGCCCTTCCTTCCAAATCTGAAAATCTTCTTCCAAGGTGAGACTTTCAGAAAGACCTGATCTCCCACCGCAAACTCGATATCCTTACGCTTCAAATCCGCGTACGAATTTTGCCTATCTGAAGCTTCCTTTAACAGTGCTCGAATCACCTTTACCTTTTCTTCCGTCTCATATATCAATTTAGGACCCAACAACTGTCGTTCCCCCAATTCAGTCCAACAAGTAGAGTACGACACCTCTGACAAATATAACGCTTCATAAGGCACCATTTGGATACTGGATTGGTAACTATTATTATACGCGAACTCTGCCAATGGTAGGAAATCCTCCCAACTACCTCTGAAGTCAATCACGCAACCTCTTAACATGTCTTCCAAAATCTAAATTACTCTTTCTAACTGGCCATCTTACTGAGGATGAAAAGCCGTACTGAAGTTTAACTTTGTTCCCAAAGCCTCATGTAAAGCTTTCCAAAATCGTGATGTAAACCTAGGATCCCTATCCGATATGATAGACATTGGTACCCCATGCAACCTCACGATCTCAGATACATACAGCTTAGCCAACTTCTGTAGTGAGTAATCCATACGAACTGGTAGAAAATGAGCAGTCTTCATCAATCGATCTACTACCACCCAAACGGAATCTTTCTTAGCAGGTGTTAAAGGTAACCCACCAACGAAATCCATTGTTATCTGTTCCCATTTTCATAGAGTAATTTTTACCGGTTGCAATAAGCCTGACGGCAATTGATGTTCCGCCTTCACTTGCTGACAAGTCAAACACTTACTTACAAAATCTGTTACTTCCTGCTTTAACCCTGGCCACCAATACTGTTCACGGAGGTCTTGATACATCTTATTTCCTCCGGGGTGCATAGCATAAGGGCTACTATGCGCCTCTCTCAGAATCATTTGTCTCAAATCCGAATCCATGGGCATACAAATTTTTCCACAAAAACACAGCACGCCATCCTTGTTCAATCCAAAGTCCCCTATTATACCACTTTCAACTTGTTGCATTAAAGGACCCAATTTTTCATCTGATAACTGTTTTTCCTTGATCTGTTCTAACCACGATGGCTTCACCTGAAGTTCCGCTAGCAGACTGCCATCCTCATACAAACTAAGATGAGCAAACATTGCTCTTAACTTCGATACCACCTTACGACTCAACGCGTCTGCCACAACGTTAGCCTTTCCAGGATGGTACTCGATTGAGAAGTCATAATCCTTTAACAACTCCACCCATCTCCGTTGTCTCAAGTTCAACTCTTTTTGGGTAAGGAGGTACTTAAGACTCTTGTGGTCCGTATAAATGATCGACTTCTCACCGTAGAGATAGTGCCTCCAAATATTTAAAGCAAACACTACCGCAGCCAACTCCAAGTCATGAGTAGGATAGTTAACTTCGTGCGGCCTTAACTGACGAGAAGCATAAGCCACCACTTTTCCTCCTTGCATCAACACACATCCTAACCCGTGTGTGACGCATCACGATGCGATAAACTCTTTTCCGACCTCGGGTTGAATCGATCTTGGCTCTTAGTCAAAATCTTCTTGATTTCTCAAAACTTTCTTGTTGTTTATCAGTCCACACATATGGTACTCCCTTTCGCAACAGCTTAGTTAGGGTGCAGCAATCAACGAAAACCCCTCAACAAAGCGTCTATAGTAACCAGTCAAACCCAAGGAACTCCAAATCTCAGCCACTGACTTTGATGGTTTCTAATCCAACACTGTCTCTACCTTCCGAGGATCAAATCTTATTCCTTCGGCTGACACCACATGACCCAAGAAAGTCACTTCCTTCAACAAAAATTTGCATTTACTGAATTTGGCATAAAGTTGCTTATCTCGCAAAATTTGCAACACAATGCGGAAATGTATGTCATGCTCTTCCTCATTCTCGAATATACCAAGATATCATCTATGAACACCACTACGAATCGGTCTAGATAGGGTTGAAAGACTCGGTTCATCATGTCTATAAATGCAACTGGTGCATTGGTCAAACCAAACGGCATCACCAAAAACTCATAATGACCATAACGAGTCCGAAATGCTGTCTTATGGATGTCTGTCTCTCTAACCTTGAGTTGATGATAACCTGACCTCAAATCAATCTTGGAGAAAACTGAAGCTCCCCTCAATTGATCAAACAGGTCATCGATTCTCGGCAAAGGATACCTATTCTTGATCGTCAATTTATTCAACTACCTATAATCAATACACATACGCATCGACCCATCTTTCTTCTTGACGAACAAAATCGGTGCTCCCCACGAAGACACACTCGATCGAATAAATCCCCGATCCAACAATTCTTAAATTTGAGCTTTAAGCTCCGCTAACTCTTTCGGTGCCATTCTATAAGGGGCAATGGACACCGGAGCCATTCTGGGCAAAAGCTCAATGCCAAATTCTACTTCCCGATCTGGAGGTAAACCAGGAAGTTCTTCGGGAAAGACATCTAAAAATTCCTTCACCGTTCTCACATCTTCCACTGATAATTCCTTGGCATCCAAAGCACTAATGAAAGGTAGAAACGCTCCATGCCCCTTCCGCACCAACTTCTCTGCCTTTAATGTAGATACCACATTTGCCAAATAGTTTCTTCACTCGCCTATCATTATTACCTCCTCATCATTCACAGTCCTTATTGACATCCGCTTTTCAGCACAATCCAATTGCGCTCGGTGCTTCACCAACCAATCCATGCCCAGAATAAGATCGAACTCACCGAATGGCAATTCCATCAAATTCGCTAAAAATATTTCTCTTTGGATTTCTAAGGGCACGTCTCTAAACAGTTTATTCACAATTACAGACTGTCTTAAAGGACTAATTACCGTCATCTCTCTATCGGTAGTCTCAGATCTAATATTTAGGTTTCTAGATATGGCACTAGCAACATACGAGTGGGTAGACCCGATATCTATCAAAGCAGTAACAGGTACATCAAAGATAAAGAACGTACCATTTATCACATCAGGTGCATCGCCATCTTCCCGATGCCTGACCGCATAGACCAACCCTGGCTGTCTTGCCTCCACGTTACCTCTAAAGCCATTACCTCGACCCGGTACCCTTGACCATGTCCAAAACTATTACCACCACGACCTGGTCCACGACCTATCAGTGGCTACTAGAGTGCCTCTAGCTGGCTGAACATTGGGGTTACGAGCTTCCTGAGTCGTATCAGTCCGTCGAGGGCAATTCTTATACTGATGATCCTTGGAACCACATTTATAGCAGGCACAAGTCTTCCTCCAACATTCCCCGGGGTGTCGCTTCCCAGAGTCAGCACAGTCTCGACTCTGATTGGTAGTCACAAGTGCTCTAACTTGAGCTGGCTCATCATTTTGAGGCCTTTTCTGGAACTTTTTAGAAGAACCCAAGTACTTAAAGTCCCTCTTGCCTCTAACTCTTTCCCGGTTCTGGCATTCCGAGTTCTTAGCCTCCTCGGCTATCTTGGCTTTCTCCATAAGCGAGGCAAAATTTCGTACTTGTTGTGGGGCTATTAGTACCCGTAACTCATCATTCAACCCATCTTCAAAGCGTACACAGCGCTCATGATCAGTCGGCACTACTGTGCGAGCATAACGGCTCAAGCGAATAAATTCTGCCTCGTAAGCTACCACCGTCTTATTTCCTTGAATCAAATTCAGGAATTCCTTCCTCCGGGCATCTACATAACTTGTCCCTACATACTTCCCTTGGAAAGCAGCTTTGAAGAAATCCTAAGTAACCAATGCAGCCTCGATGCCTTCTCGAACAGTAAGTCACCATTGATACGCCTCGTCCCTTAACAAGGACATGGCTCCTCTTAGCTTTTGCTCGGTGGTGCACTCCAAATCATCCATAATCCGCTTTACAGCCTCGAGCCAATATTCTGTAACATTTTGAGCTACACTAGAAACACCTCTAAAAACCTCGACACCACTTGATTTAAGTCGTTCGATATTGATCCACGAACTGCTGGACCAGTTCTAGTCCCAGCAACCCTTTCTAGGACTCGCAACATTGCTTGAGTCAAAGCATTATCCTTTCTCGTATGGTTATGTGATCCAGTCTCACTCTCGGGTGATGCAAGTACATCCATTTCTGGCATATGACCTGGCGCTTCAGTTGCACCCCTAGCACCTCGTCCTCTACCACGGCCACGTCTACCGCGTCCACGTCCACGTCCACTAGTGCTCATAATGACTAATTCGGTTTAATCTGATTACAAGTTTTATGAATCAGAATACTATTTCAGTGTTTATTAATGATATTTTATGAGTTATAAGAGATAGAGTTATTTTCGCAATCACATCCTATAGTCTCAATCTCTACCATTTTCAACACCTAAAACTAGAAGTTCTAGAGTGTTCCTATGATCATATCACAATAATAAACATTCAATATACAAATACTTACTTGACTTGGTGTCGGATACTCGTGGTGCCATACTACCTTTAAAACATAAAGTCTAGAAATTTAAATAGTTCTTAAAACAAAAATTGTTGTTGGACCCAAACCACAGTCGAGTTTTGAAACTGGCTCTGATACCATAAAATGTAACACCCCAAACTTGGCCTATGCGTTAAGTCCAGATTTGGCATGCCACACAATCGAACTTACATCTAGTCATCAATGATTTAAAGAAAATAAATTTTCAAAATGATTTTGGGGATGGAGATTAATTTGAAATCCATGATTTTAAAACGTAAGGGTTTATAATTTGATTTTCAGAGAAATAATTGGTTAAAATAATTTTATAAAAGAGTTTTCACAGAAATTTTACGAGTTGATGATATTTAAGAAAAATCCCTTTTTATCATAAGTTTAAGAAAACATTTATAGAAATTAAAAGCAGTCTCATTTAAGTATCTAAAACATATTAAAATCCATCCACGAAATAAAAATCCATGAAAATAATACGGAGGCCTTATTACATTGCAATGAAATAATACTTAAATAGAAATACTTAAAAGAAGTTCAAAGTTTATATATAACCCATCATTAAGTAGTATGGCCTTCACACGAAGTCATCCCCGTCAAGCCTCCATCAATTATCATTACACGAGAAGGGTAAGAAAAGCGGGGTGAGTAACTTAGAACTCAGTGTGTAACCCACTTACCGTGTCCACAGGGCCAAAACCATTTAAGCATATAATTGGGCTTGAGCCCATTTACAAATGTACAATGTATATATATATATATATCAAATATAAAATGCATGTGATATGCAATTCCCAACCAAGCCTAAATTTCCATCCGCTACACACCACCCGTACCAACCAGCACACCTGTGGGGATCAAGTCAACCCACCCCGCCAACACACCAATCGCAGCATAAAGCCATTTAAAATGTTTGTGGCGAGCCATCGAACTAGATTGTGACAGAGTCATGAACTAGATTGTGACAGAGTCATAGAACTAGATTATAGCGAGCCATCCGAACTAGATTGTGATAGAGTCATCCGAACTAGATTGTGACAGAGCCACCGAACTAGATTATGGCGAGCCATCCCAACTAGATTGTGAAGTCATGTATTAGATTGTGGCAAGCCACCACACTTCTCTTCAATTTTATCCCAACCCATGCAATCATGTATGCATTTACAAGCATAACAATATTCATATAATGATTTCATCATAAGGCCCATAATACAAGTTGGCCCATTAAGCGATCTAGTAAATTTTTGGCCCATTAATCGATCTAGCAAATTTTGGCCCATTAATCGATCTAGCAAATTTTTGGCCCATTAATCACATGAGGCCCTTTTCACAAATTTCACACTTGGCCAATTTATCAAAATAATTCATATGGCCCCAAATATCACTGTTTAATATAATAGCCCATTAAGGGCAAATTCCTAATTTCCACAACTTTAATATCGATTTCATGCATTTACACAAAAAGTGTTAATATACCATATTTTCTAATTTTACCAACTTTACGATTTTTATTTTATTACTTACGGTACAATATCTAACCTATGAGATAAGTGTGAAATTACACACCTAATTACGGTGAGAACTATACTTTCCCGCTCATCGATACCTAAATACGTATCACACTCGATTAGAACACTGATACTGAATATAAATCTATGTCAAGATAAATGATCTAGATCTTTACCCTCGAAATTTTAAACAATAATTATCTTTCGATTTTCCCCGATTGACGGTTCATAAACCGTTGAAGAATCATGAACAGTCAATGGCTCCAGAGTACGCACGACTTCGAATAATCGATTCTCCTCGGATGAGGGTCCACAACCCGATGGAAAGTCTCGGATTCCCAAAATAGCCCTTCGCTTGAATTTAGGGGGAATGGCAAAATTGCCCCTCTTTCGAATGCTATTCACCACTCTTTTCGACCCTATATTGATTGCCTCCATTGACAAAGGATTATTAGCCCTAACAATATATCAAAATTAAGACTATTGTCGTAAAAGAGCGAACTCGACTTACCTTAAAATCTCGAGTGATTTCTAAAGGATTCCTATATAAAAACTTTCGGTTATAACAAATCCCAATTGATAGTCATTGAAAAAAAAATGAGGGTGATCATGAATCCATGAAGAGTTCCTTCTTACCTTGCCAGTTATGATCCGAACTTGAATAACTTCAAGATGACTTTGACGAGATGGTGATTCGGCCCTCCACTATCTCACTAAAATATAACGAAATGAAACGTTTAATAGAATGGACGATTATCGATTTAAAGGCTCTTCCTAGGCCATCCTATAGATTCAGCCAAGGTGACCAAATAACAAAAGAAATCAAGGAAAAAAATGATTCTTACCAGTTATCCAAAACTTAATGGAAGAAATGATTGAGAATAAGGTCTATGAGGAAAAGAGATTAATATGATTTAATGGATAGGGAAAATAATTTCGGCTATGGGGATGGTCATAAGCATTCGGCCATGGAAGGAAAATGAAGGAAGAATGTGTTTGAAAGATAAGTAAAATGGAGAGGAAAAGAGAATAGAGAAAAGAGAAAAGAGAGGAGTTTAGGAGCAAATATGCATTCGGCAATGGGGAAAAAGAAGGAAAAAGAAATGGCTTTTTGTGTTGACAATTTCGGCACTAGGAGAGAAATACAAGATGAAGCACTTGAGAGGTTTTGCAAAAATGACCAAATGGTCAAAAAGAATGACCAAAAGAATCAAAGCAAAGATTGTTTTCTCCTTACACAAGCACATTCGACCAAGAGAGGAAAAGATGAGAGAAAGATGTTCTTGGGAGAGCAAAATGACCAAATGGAAAATTCTATCAAGCTACCAAACTATACCCAAACTTACCACCTAAATTCGGCTCCCCCCTTAGTCCACAAAGCTGTCCAAATTCATGGACAAGTTGGCCATCCAAAAGTTTCCAAAACATAACCCTTAGGATATGCCTTGTGTCCCCCCTACATTCCATAAGTTTAGGATTTCTTTCCCCAAGTTCCATGCTTACCTTAACCATTAGCCACCTTGCCATAAGTAAAATAGTCCAACCTTACCAAATATAATGCTTGACCGACACATGCTATAAAGGTGCAAAAATAAAAGTCACCAAAATGCCATCCATGGGATTCGAACCTCTTCCCTCAAGCAACACTTATGGCGCCAACTCCACTTTACTACTAGTTCATCTTATGATAGTTTTTGACACTTAATTTCCTTAAACATCAAGTTCACTTGATCCACTTCAATAAAGTACTCATTTCTAAAATTTATTCTAATTCCAAATAAACCCCGAGCCTTCTCAAGACTATATTAAGCACACAAATTAAATCATCCACAAGCTAAGCACCAAAAACATGCAACATATTGATACTCAATTTTTAAGATGTTACATGTTCTTCATCTTACTTCTTTGTTTTGCCTTAACCCTAATTCATTTTTGGTTCATGTTCTTTAGCTAGCCGAAACTAACAAGCACTTTTCTCTATCCATTCTTTCCATTTGACCATTTCATCAACCTTTTCTTCTTTTTTAATCAACATCACTTTGTGTGATCTTCTTGTTCGATTTTCTCTATAGTCGAACCATTATCATCCTATTTCTTCATCATTTCATTCTCTATCATGTAGGAAAACCTCATCTTGATCAAATCGGTAAGTAGTAGTTTTCTCTTTGTCAATAACCTTATTTCATTTCAGTTTTTCCTTAATAAATCGTGTGTTCTTCCTTCTCTCTCTTGTTGATCTGAGTTACATTCTTTTCTGTGATATGGCCATCGTTGGGCTTAGGATTTTCAACAAGGTGAAGGAGCACAAGTGATTTGTATTAACCAAATCGTTATCGTCGACTCGTCAAGTAAGTGGGGTAAGAACATTGTTATAAGATTTGTTTTGGCCAAAGGTGGGATAATTGCTAACAACTATTTTGCTCACCAAATATTGTTAGGACGGATTTCAATAGCCAAAGGGTAGGATCGAGGGTGATCACATTCGTGGTAAGTGGAGTTAGCCTAGTAAAGTGTTTCTAGTCACGATTATCAAAGTAGAGACTAGCCTTTTATCAACTATCATCATAGGTGTTGAAATCGGTGAAAAGCACAACTCATTATTAAGGTGTTTAATCCCGTACTTTTCGAATATATATTTGAAATGGTGTGTGATCTCACACTTCTCTTAAGGCTTGCATGATACCAAAGAAAAACCAGAAACCGGCATCCGTAATCACTCGGGCGTTGTATGATCGTAGTGGTAATCATATTTGTAATAAAACACTTTCGGTTAGAAATAGTGACGTGTATTTGAAAAATCACAAAAAAAAGGATAAAGGTAATTAGAAAGTGAATGATATATCAAATTAAATCTTATTGTGCCTATTTTGATATGGAAGAAACAGAGAAGGAAAAGGAATTTTATATTCTGAGATATGTTAATTTTAGTGAGACTGGTTTTGAATAACTTCGTGGTTCCCTGATCTGTCTTGGTAAAATCAGATAAAATTGTACAAAGTGATTTATGAGTTATAATTGATATGTATGGATTCCTTAGTGAGTCTATTTTCAATATAGACAAGTGGGAGCAGAATATGATAACCGTATTTTGAGATATTTGAATTTTGGTTAAAAGAGGTCATAATCATTGGAAAGTGAAACAAGGGAAATTTAAGGAATAAACTGTACTAAATGGTTAAGCCAACAATTCTGGAAAAATTGTAGTAAGAATATGTATGAGCCTAGTTTCAAGGAAAATTTACAGATCTAAATTTTGAGTTTCCTAACATGAGTTATAGTCAGTTTAGTCAAAGTGACGTAGTTGGACAGTTTCAATTTGTATGCCCCAAACTAGTAGTTAAAGTCTTAGGTTGCGAAATTACCAAATTACCCTTAGTGGGTAAAATTACCGAATTACCCTCGATGGGCCAATTACGAAAATGCCCCTGATGGGCCAAATTACGAAAATTCCCCTGATGGGTCAAATTACGAAAATGCCCCTGATGGGTCGAATTATGAAAATGCCTTAATGGACCGATTTGTTAATTTGCTATATGGGTCAATTTGTTAATTTGCTATATGGGCCAATCTGATATTTTGTTAAATGGGCTGATCTATATTTTGCTTAATGGGCCTAATTGATAAACTGTTATAATGGGCCATAATTTTTGTAATAAATATCCGAATAAATTACTATTGTTATATTGTAAAATTCATGATTTGTTATGCATCATATACATGATTTGCATGGGATGGGATAATGTTGAAGAGAAGTTTTGGTGGCTCTGCCACATAATTCTGGTGGCTCTGCCACATATTTTGGTGACTCTGTCACAATCTATCTGGTGGTTATGCCACGTAAACTCTGTTATTTTGGTGGCTTGTCCACAAGTAAATTTGATATAAATGGCTTAATGCCTACGTTTGGTGTGTTGGCGGGTGGGTGACTAAAGCTCCCCACGGTGTGTTGGTAGTGCGGTGGTGTGTAGCGGATGGATTACTAGGCTTGGTTTGGGAATTTGCATTTCATATACATGTTATATTTTGATATATTATTGTTATTGTAAATGAGCTTAGGCCCAAATAATTGCTTAATGAGATTTTGGCCCAAAGGACAACGGTAAGTGGGTTACACTGAGTTCTTGTAACTCACCCCTTTCTCAACCCTTGTAGGTAATGCTCACTGATGAGGACTTGGGGTGATGGATGACTCGGTGGAGGCCATGCTTCGGAAATAACATTTTCAAATATTAGTAAACTATTTTCCGTTTTATTTCATTACTTCTGCTATTTTGGGTTTTTATGTTGTAATAAGGCCTCTAGATTATTTTTATTATTTGCTTTACGTTTGATATACTTATTTTCTTGCTTAATTTGTTTTGAATGAGAATTTTCTAAAAACTTAAATAAAATTTTCTAAAATGGATTAACAAATGGTTTTCATAACAAACTTTTACAAATATTTTTAACTCAAAAATTTTCTCTCGAATTATCAACGATGTTTTCAAAAGTCACTGTTTTATAAGATCACTAGTTCAAATATCGATTCTTCAATCAGCATTTCAAAGATTAGTAGTATTTTTTATCAAATATTTATAAACAAATATTTTTTTCTTAACTATAACAAAAAAATAACTTCATTTTTAGTCACAAGTTCTTTATACGTTTTCGAAAAACTCTTCAGTGTGACACGCCAGATTCGGGCCTAACTTCTAGGCCGGGTTTGGGGTGTTACAATACTTATGGTTAAGATTATTTTCTAGAAATAGCAAGGTACAACTAGGACAAACTAAAATATTTCCAACATGTTTAATACTCAAATGTCAGTTCATCGCACCTCTAGCATTTCTAAGGGGGTCTCCTTAGCACTCTTATCTACCTAGTCAATGTTCTTACCACAATGAACATCCTCGGCTAGCTAGATTGCCGACAAAACATTGGTTCCACCCCACATGTCTCAACTCACCAGCACAACGCATTGTTGTTTGTAAGTATCCAAGATATATATATAATTAGAAAAAGGAACCAACAGAGCATTAATCTTGTCAAAGAAATTCAAGCCAAAAACAAATTCATAATCATCCAAGTGAATTACCTTAAAGTCTTCCTTGCCTTTCCACTTGCCTATTTGTAGCTCAACTCCTTGTGCTACTCTTACCATTGGGACCTCTATGGAATTAACAATCTTGATCTTTTTAGTCAATTTTCTAACTGAGTGACCAAGTTTACCCATGGCTTTCTCCAATATAAACAAGTTTGATGCCCTTGTATCAACAATATCGCTCATTCTTCGGCCTGCGATGTTGATGTCAACAAACATCAACCCTTTCTGCTTATGACCCCTTCTTTGCTTGTGCATAATTGAATATTATAGAACCAAGCTTTAAAGCCTCACTCTCTGGATCCTCTTTCTCTTATTTACTGATCATGAAAATCTTAAATCACTCTAGATGTTGAGAAATGTGCCCATATTGTAGTAAACATGTAACAATTTTCTATGGATTTGAACGATGAATAAATAAAGTTAATTTCACATTTTACTTTTATATCTTTTGTGTTTCTGTCTTTCATGTTTTGCATACATAGAAAAATTGTGACAAGAAAATATTAGTTCATTGATTGTCTAAGTTCAAACTGGAAATAAGTGGCACTGTACGAATGTTTACATCACGAGAAAAATAACCTACTTTAGTAGATAATCTAAACGATTCTGTAATCTTGTAAAAGAATCAAAGTGAGCATTTGATTCAAATACTTAGAAGGATTATTATGTCGTCTACAATTCCAATTGGGAAGATGACTAGTTTTGGCTATCGGAGCAGTTGACTCCACGGGTAAAGACATAGATGTATTCATTAGAAGAATGATACATTGGATTGGACCCAAGATGAAGTAATTCTGAATCCATTTGTGAATTAATTCATTTGTGACATTAATGGTGTGATTTACCTAAATCCTAAGTTAGCCACTGACAATGCATATGTAACTTATGTGCTTTGATATAAGTGGAGGCTTGTGCACTAAAGATGATCGAGCCCATAGCCAGTATGTTGAGTACATGACTTGTATATGGTATGGCTTTACTAGCAATAATGGAATCCATAGATCGATTAAAAAGTTAACGATATCCTCTCATTGGCATTGTGTGGATTGATAAAATACTGAACAAGAAATTTATCATTGTCATTTGTTGACAGTGATCATATTAATCATTAAGAAGACACAATGGTGACAATGAGATAAAATAGGATTGTATTGAGTGGATTTAACTTAGAGGAATCAAGGATATCATATGAGGGTAACACACACATGATGAGGCCATTGGACAAAGCAGTTGGGTGAATTGCTTTCGTAAAGAGTATGCAGTAAAGGGTTTCCAATCATGGTACTTCTTGTGGACTGACTCCATGATTAAGAAAATTGCAAATTACCGAAACGATACTTTTGGAGATAATTGCAATTACTAGAGCCTAATGGTATATGTCTGATTGGTCCCTCTGCTAGCTCAACAAAAGCTCGATCAGATTACATTTGAATTAGAAGAAAATTCTACAACTTTGGAAATAATTTAATTGAGTTGATTTATATTTGATGTGGAATTAAATTAGATGGTTGTGAGAATTGTTTAACTAGAGAATTCAATTAAAAAATTTCTTGATAATTTAGTTTGAAAAATGTTATTGACTTTTGGGAAAATTAATTTTGATCAAGTAAAATTAAATTAATCAAACTAATTAAATAAATATGATATTTTTAGAAATTAATTATCAAGTCAAACAATTGTCAAATGGGTAATTGAACATGAAAATTGGATCTGAGATCAAAAGTTGGGCATGAGAACCCAAAATCAAGATCGAGACCAAAAATTAGTCAACTCGGGCCTAGTATGTGAAACCGGGCCGTTACTATACCCGGATCAAGCCGACAATAGTTGAACCGACTCAGGGTGTCATGAAAGTGTCACACCTGCGATGGCACTACCAGACACGATGGTGCCTGCGGCAGCAACAGCAGCATTCCGATGGCTAGTGGATGATCTTCTGACGATTAACCGGTGGAGGAATCACATTCCTATTGGGACTCTACCGGATAATTTGATTTCAGATTAATTATTCCAAAATAACATTATTTTAATAGATTTAATATTTAATTTAATTTAATACTTATCTTAATAGCATTTTATTAATTTAATATTAAAGTGATTATCTTAATATTAATTTAATTTAATATCTATCTTATAGATAAATATTATGTTAATTTAATGGATTTAATATTAAATTTAATCTAATATTTATCTTGATAAGTATTATATTAATTTAATATAAAAGTGATTAAGTTTAATTATAGTTGAACTCTTTAAACTCTCCCTATAACAAAAGAAGTCATGGGTCATTATTTTTCATATTTACAACTTGACCCTAAAGTTTAGAGATATTTTTTATATTTACAACTTGACCCTAAAATTTAGAGAAATTAAAAATTATCCCACTGATAAGTTTTGGGAAAAAATTTTGATTCGAAGTGAGCCCACCTCAGCAAACGTGAGTTTGAGGATAGTGGAGAAGACTATTCGGTCAAAGCGTTCATCCTAGATGAATCAAAAAGATAAAAATTTTGATTAAGTGTCTATTACTTTAGGTAAACTTTGGTTTTTCCTTAAATATATTTTCCACTGCATTTTCCAAACCTGATTTTCTAACACTGGACAGTCTCGCATCCTATGCGGACCACAACATAAGAAGCATTCCACTAGCTTCTTTTCATTCTCTCTCACTCTTTTGGCTTCTATAGAACTCAAGATCGAAACAAGCTTCAACGATTCTTTTTTGGCTCATCTTCCCCTTTGATGGTAGAAAACACAAATCATTTCGAATAGTCCCAGACCTTCACAAAAGAAGCATTTCACTGGCCCATTTGGTTTTTTTGTTGGGCTTCCACTTCCCATTATGTGGTTACCCATTACCACCATTGACATTGCTATTCTCAACATGTCCTTCATCTCTTCCACAATTACCCTTCTCTTTTGGCTTGGAAGACTCAAACTTGTCTTTCCTCAAAACAAGGTCAATTAAGGACTCCACTACAGTCATGGCTTTGGAAATTTCTTTGACCCCTCAATGTTGCAACTCTTGCTTCGCCCAAGACTTCAATCCATCCAGGAAAGAGAAAAATGCCTCTTTCTCAACCAAATTAAACATTTAGAGCATGAGTTCACTAAACTCTCGCGCATACTCCCTGACTATTATTTATTAAGTAAGCCGGTGCAACTTAACCCGAGCCTCATCCTCGACATACTCTAGGTAAAAGAACCCATCGAATTCACTCTAGACCTCCTCCCAAGTCCCAATGGTAACTCCATTATAACAACCCATTTTTAGTGGTGTTGGAAATAGGGTTTGAAAATTGTGGTTTTGAAACCCCATATCCAATGATTGAGTATGTAAATATTATTATTTAATATTTATGAGTCTAAAGTAATAATATATTGAATTATGTTCTAGTAATTATATTAAATTGATAGTTAATTAAGGTATAAGGACTAAATCGTAAAAGTTATAAAAGTTAATCGCTCTAGATTTTTAATTGCTAAGGGACTTATATAGGAATTAAACAAGGCCTAAAATGGCAAATAAGCCATTTTAGAATTTAAGTGGACTGTTGGATAGCTTAATAGTTAGAATAATGTTCAAATTTTAATTATGTTAATAAAGTAAATAAAAAATAAATCATGGTTAGAAAGAGAAAACATTTCCCATTTCTTCTTCATCCACCATTTCTCCATAGCTAGGAAGCTAAAAGTTTCAACCAAGGTTCCAAGCTTTAAGTCTTCAATCGGTTAGTGCAATCAAGTCCTTTTCTTATAATTTTTATGTTTTTTAGGTCTCGAGAGCTTGATTTAGCTAGCTTGTGTACCAATTTGTAAAATTGTTAAATTTTAAAAAGTTTTCATTGATGAATTCTTGATGAAATTGGTATTAAATTGTTAGATTTTAAGCT
This sequence comes from Gossypium rotundifolium, assembly GCA_025506655.1. Lineage (NCBI taxonomy): Eukaryota > Viridiplantae > Streptophyta > Magnoliopsida > Malvales > Malvaceae > Gossypium > Gossypium rotundifolium. The sequence goes on along the minus strand of CP106725.1, from coordinate 132,550,336 downwards.
TACAAGTGAAAAAGGACTAATTTATAAAGTGAAAGTTATTAGTTTTGAACATAGGGACTAAAGTGTAAAGAATTTCAAATTGATGTTAAATTTTTATAAATATGGATATTAAATGGCTATAGAAGGATGAATTTGAGATCGGTTTTGAAATTGAGGCTCAATTTTGAAAGTTATAGCAATTTCGATTATAGGGACCAAAATTAAAAAAAGGTAAAATTTTAGGCAAATTTTAAAAAGTGAAATTGAAATTTCATATGCATATGCATATAGAAGGATGATATAAAGTATTTTGAATTGATAAATTAAAATGAATTATCATATAGATCAGGAATTGAACCAAATGGAGGATAATCAAGGAAAAGGCAAAATTGCAAATTAGTCCTCAAATCTTACTATTTTTGTTTTTGCCAAGTAAGTTCATAAAGTGTAGTTATATTTAATTGAAATATATATTTTAATTATGATTTTTTTGTGTATAATGTGACTTGAATTCTTTACGATTTGGTACATAATGTGAGATATGGACTAAATTGTAAATAATTGGTAATATGTGCTAAATGTGCCTGAATGAACGTATTAAAGGATAGAATACGATTGGCATTCCAATAGGGTTATTGTGTGCTAGTACGAGATATATGTGATGGTACGAAGTTATTACTGATTATTCCAAAATTCACCATTTGTTGCGGATTACTAAGTTATATGTCTCTACGGAGACCCTAGTGTGGTGGAGGGACATATTGTTATAAGAATATCTGTTGCCTATAGGCTTTGCACTTTGGTGCCTTGGTGTGGTGTAGTTACTACTCTAGCGAGCAATTTGCTAAGGTGTAGATACTCGTGTATCCGTATCTGTTTATTATAGTTCATCGGGCTAATGGACTAATGAAAATGAAAAATGACAGTGAAATGTTACAAGCCTAATGTTCAAATGGTTATATGATGAATAGATTATACAAATGGTATTGAATTGTGGAATCTATGTGTATGGTACTATATTCAATAATATATTTGTAACACCCTTACTCGTAACCGAAGCCGGAACCGGGTATGAGGCATTACCAAACTTAACATACATCATCATACAGTATCGGGCTATAATTTTTTATTCCAACTTAAAACATTTCATTTGAAATCATAACGTCCCTATTATAGGTCTACGAGACCCAAAACATACATATGGAGTAGTTTGGGACTAAACCGAGAACTTACGAACACTTAGAAAATTTCTGCTCAAAACAGGGCCACACGCCCGTGTGGAAAGGAACACGTACGTGTGAGCAGGCCTTGGGGCCACACACGCCCATGTTCCTAGACCATGTGAATTTTATTTTTCATTTCGAACCTATAGGGGTTTTCACACAGCCTGACACATGCCCGTGTCCCTCACATAGCCATAACACGTCCGTGTCTTCACCCATGTGTGAAAACCTTGTCATTTTGTTTATGACGTCAGCAAACCTCTAGGGACACACGGCCTAGTCACACACTCGTGTGCTGGCCCGTGTGACGAACTGATTTTTTCGTAACTTAAATGCAGGGGACACATGGCCTATCCACACGCCCTTAGGGTTGACCGTGTGTCACACACGGCCTAGACACACGCCCGTGTGCCTACCTGTGTGAACAATTATAAGGCTATATGCCAAGCCAATTGCCACCCTAAAAAACAACCACACTTTTACCACTTCAATGCAACACACATCATGACAATAAGGCCCCTCTAATATCCAAAATCAAGACATCCACACCTTAATTCTACACTACATTCATCATGTATATACTTTACTCATTACTCATCCAATTGCAAGAACTTGCGCTTCATGAATTTCATCATCATTGAATAAATATAACTTAACTAGTATCGGCCAATTCCAATGGCCATTTACAAAATGAATTGAGTAACATTAATAGCCAACACCTTGGCTAACCAATATGACATAACAAAATGACCAAGTACCTATATATGCAATACCAAAATAATCAAACTTTACTATACCAAAAGAATAGCTTGATAGTGTGAACTGAGCTCCGACGTCCTACGATCCTCGAGCTAGCTTGGTGATACTACAAGAAAAAGGGAAAAGAGAGGGAGTAAGCATAAAGCTTAGTAAGTTTGCATGCAATAAATAGCAACATAAAATCTCATGATACATTCATACTTTACTTTAAGTAATAACACAAGTTCTCAAGCATATTGACATAGCTTGCTCATGCTTACTCTTATTAGTCTCATATCACATATCAGACTTATTTCTCATGAGTATCTCATATATACCTATATCACTTCATCACATAACTTTAGCACTTTTACCATCTTGAACATAAACTTAGTTCTTTTCCATCTTTAACATAAACTTAGCTCTTTACCCGTTGAACCACTTGGAATATCGAAGGATACCTGGAATTCGTCATACATATAGTAAGATGCCAATGTCATATCCCATATATGGTCTGACATGGGATCACATGTTGATACCGATGCCATATCCCAGATATTGTCTTACATGGGATCACATGTTGATGCCGATGCCATATTCCAGATATGGTCTTATACGGGATCTCATATCGATGTCGATGCCATATCCCATATATGGTCTTATATGAGATCGTATATCGATGTCATGTCCTAGACATGGTCTTACATGATTTTCGTATTCGATGCCGATGCCATATCCCATATATGGCCTTACACGATTTTCGTATTCGATGCTGATTTTCGTATTCGATTTTCTCATCGAAACATTATTGGTCAATTTCATTAAAATAATATACATCTTCAGGAAATGTTAAGCACTTTAAAACATAATGACATTATGTTGAATTATTACACACAAACTTACCTCGTTATCAAAATGTGTATAATTGTTCAATTTAGTCCACCACCTTGTTCTTTCCTCGATTTCTATTCGAACTTCATGTTTCTTGATCTATAATGACAATTTCACTCTTTTAATGATCACATTGACTAATTTGAAGCATGAATCATACTTTGGCAAAATTATAATTTTGTCCTATACTTTCTCATATTTACAAAACGGTTCCTAGGCTCGTATAATGAAATACACTTATTTCCTTGGTTACCCAAGCCTAGTTGAACCTATGTTTAGCTAATAGTAGCTCATATTTTCCTTCAAAACTTATTTTACTACATATTTTGTCACTTTTACAATTAGGTCATTTTTATGAGGTTTCCATGAAAATCACTTAGAAAAAGATGTTTATCATACATCAAACATTCATATTCCTCCATTAAACATCAAAATACATGTATGTCATACATGGGTAAATTTTTTACCATGAACCCTGGCTCAAAATATAACTAGAAATAGCTAAATCCAGCTACGAGGATCTCAAAAATACGAAGAACATTAAAAACAGGGCTAGGAGGTACTTACAATTAAGCTTGAAAGTTGAAGAAACCCTAACTATGGTATCCTTGAAATTTTTGGCAATGAGGAGGAAGATAGACATCAATTTTGACTTCTTTTTCCCTTTTTATTAAATTATTAACATAATGACCAAATTGCCCTTAAGGCCCCTTCCTTGAGATTTTTCCTTCCCATGTCCATTTTTGTCCATCTTGACATATAATAGTCTAATTTTCAAATAAGGACCTCTAATAATTTTTCTAATGCTATTTCATACTTGAATCTTCTAGAATCTCATATTTTTCAATCTTTTCAATTTAGTCCTAATGGATAAATTGATCGCTAAATTATAAAATTTCTTCATGAAATTTTCACACAATCATGCAAGCATGAAATAAACCTCATAAAAGCCATGAAATATATATTTCTACTTCAAATTTATGGTCTCGCAACCACTATTCTGACTAAGCCCTAAATTGGGCTATTACAATTCTCCCCTTAGGGTTTTTCGTCCCCGAAAATCTTACCGGTAAAAAGGTTTGGATATTGGTTTCTCATAGCCTCCTCGGGCTCCCATCTAGCCTCTTCTACCCCATGTATTTGCCATAATACTTTTACAAGGGCTATACTTTTATTTCTTAACTGTTTAACTTCTCGTGCCAAAATTTTAACCGGCTCTTCTGTAATACCCCAAACTCAGCCTAGACGTTATGGCCAGAATCGGCATGTCACATTGAAGTATTTTTCAAAAACCATGTTTTAATTGAAAACCCTTCTTGATATTTTCAATCGAGGTTTATAAAAAAATTATTACCTTTAAAACCTTATTGTTGCTGAAGCTTAAATTAAAGCAATGATTTATGTAAACGTGGTATTTAGAAATTGAGTTGTAGAAACATAGTGTTTTGAAAATAGTTATCGTTGGGAAAATCGCGTTCTACTTCTAATAAGTATAAATCATAATGATTATAATCTCAAATCGAAAGCTATAAAATTGGAGAGGCCTTATTACAAATATAAAAACCTAGACGAAAACTATTAGTAACTAAAAGCCAAGTAACAAAAACAGGAGCAATAGTGTGGCCATCTCCGAGTCTCTCGCAACACCAATCCTCCTAACGCTAGGGATTACCTGAAAGATTAAAAATAGGGTGAGTTTACGAAAAACTCAGTGTGTAATCCCCTTATTAAAGCAAACGAGAATATAGAAAGCAGAATAAGTGCAGGCTGAGCCCGATGAATGATAATAATGATTCAGGTTTAGAGTATATGTGGGCTAAAGCCCAAAATAATATCATTTGGGTTACAGCCCATAACAGAACCAGTTGAGCCTAGCCCAAACCAATAACAGAACAAGTGGCCTAAGCCCAGTACAGTGATTTAGACATATATTAAAAGCATATCAATCCCACGGCCACAGTCAAGTTAGTTTAAACACAGTCATACGATCACAGTCAAATCAGTCAAATTCATAGTCTAAGTCAGTCATTTACCCAAAGGGCAAAACAGTCATTTTACCCTATAAGGGTATTTTGGTAATCTTACCATTTAAGGGTATTTCGATAATTCTATCCGAAAATTTCACAAATTGAGGGTATTTCGATAATTTTACAAATCGAGGGTATTTCAAAAATTTCAAAAATTAGGGGTATTTTGGTAATTTCACAAATCGAGGGTATTTCGATAATTTAACAAATCGAGGGTATTTTGGTAATTTCACAAATCGAGGGTATTTCGATAACTTTACAAATAGGGGGTATTTTGGTAATTTCACAAATTAGGGTATTTCGATAATTTCACAAATAGAGGTATTTCGGTAATTTCACAAATTAGGGTTATTTCGATAATTTTACAAATCGGAGGTATTTCGGTAATCTTGATGATTTTACAAATTAGGGTATTTCGATAATTTTACAAAGCGGGGTTTTAATGACCCAACAGAAGGTCCACCGTCGCCTCGAGCGACTTAAGTAACCTAAACAGTCACAACTGTGTAAATAGGTCTAAGGCCCATTAAGTGGGCCCACACGCTCGTGTGGCCCAATTAGCCCAGAAATAGCCTTGGCTATACGAAAAGCACAGTTCAAACCAATAGAAACCATATAACATGCCTTTTATCTGTGTGGGGCCCATCAGCCTAGTGGGCCCACATGGGCCATTGCCTAAAAATGACCCTAGCCATGTGGACTACACGGCTCGGTCTAACATTTACCACATTATGCAAATTTAATCCGTGTGGGGCCCACATGTCCATTGGACCCACATGGCCCATTTTGGCCCTAACGTGGCCCAAAACGACCTAAGCCAATGAGAATGCTCAGGGTGGCCTCAACCATCTTACGCCAATATTCGTGGGCTCGGTCCACCATATGTGCGATCGCACGCTCGTGTGGCATCATTCACCGGTACTTCGGCTTTTTGGCATTTTATCGATCTACAATCAGAAAGAGTGTGGTTACACACACTCTATCGGCCTTCTCGTCGACTATCGAATACAGGGTACTGTTGCACACCTGATCACGTAGAGTACTAAGAATTCACGATCGCCAGAACCTATATTCAAATATAACATACAATTAATCACTAAACAAATAATGTTAAGAAAAACTCTTAGCAACCACCTAATCGAGAGATCGATACCACATGCCTTGACTAGATTGGTCGACTGTGATTTGCCTAGTTAATCCAAAGTTTGATGGAGCCACCCTTCCGTATCCAGGCGAAAAATTTTGAACAGGCGACACCTTACGCCGCTTAAACTTGGGAGTAGAGGCTACGCGCTCAAACACAGCCGGTACCTTTGCCAACACTTTACTACTAGAATCCTCTTTACCCATCGAGAGTTCTTGATTGAATAACAAAAGAGCTTCAATCGCTTCTGAAATGCTTGCGCCCCGTCACTTCTTGTAGAAATCTAAAAACCCCAATGATCAACTTAGGAAACTAACATTCGGTAATCAAAGAATAAGATGGAGGAGTATTCGGCTTTTAGAAAAAGTAGAAGAAACAGATTTGAGCACATATTGCAATAACAAAGAAACAAAATAGAAAACTTATTAGTACCTATCGATTCCTCAGAGCCCTTGCAAGACCGAAACAACACCAATGGCAAAGCACTAAAATAGTCGGCCATGTGTAATAGGGAGAGAAGCTACCTAATATTTGGCCAAAAGAGCAATAAGCAGAGGGCCAATATCAAAGAAAAAGATGGAGAAGAGGCAATCAAAATATCGCTTGGGATAATGAGGGAATAACCAAAAATGAAATAATGATAATCCAAGAAACATACTCATAGCGGGTCATCCAATATGAGGGAAAAGAATGCATTATTGATATATTCGGCTAGTCAAAATGTAAAATAGAAGAGGTGAAAGAAAAAGAACAATTCGGCAACACAAACCAGTTTTTCCCAAGGCAAAAGTGATAGAAACCAAACCGAAAATGAGAGAAAACTATCCTAGCCGAATTTCCTATGCTTCCCCTTACCAATTCGGTACAACACTCCTACACACTTCAAACTCCTTCTTTTTCTCCATAAATCATTCCCTTAATCCCTCCACAAAATCCTCCTTGATTCACTCAATAACCAATTCAAACCTTACCTTGTAGAGTTCCAGTCCACCTCTACTTCTCTACTAGTCATAGCAGCAAAATAAATACCTCTTTGCTCCAGGCGTGACTCGAACACCAGCCCCCTTTTGAAGCTTTATCATGCCACTTACCAATAAGCCTGTAACACCCCTAAACCCGGCCTAGGAGTTAGGCCTGAATCAAGAATGTCACATTAAAGGCACAATTCAAAATGATTTTACTAATTAACAATTTAAGGTCCAAAAGCCCGAAATCCTTGAGTCTTGTTAAGTAATGATAAAAGCCCATTTTTTTATTTGAAGCATTTCGGAAACCAAGTTTAAACATACGAAATTTACTTAGGTTTAATACTTAAGTAAATAGTTAAAAACAACAAACCCAAAATCTAAAGTCAAATTGGAGTACAAGGCCTTATTACATCCAACTAAAATAAAGCAATTAAAACCATGTTTTTTGAAATAAATAAATAAAAATTTAAACATCTCGTAGTGTGGCCATCTCTGAGTCCTCTCCCATGTCGAGCCGTTTACTAAAGATAACCTGAAATATTAAATAAAAAGCGTGTGAGTTTTGAAACTCAGTGTGTACAACCCTTGGCAATCAAATCAATATACAAATATTCTCATTGGGCCTAAGCCCTGTCAAAATTGGTGGTCTTGGCCTTAGCCCACAATGACCTCATATCATATCATATGCAAAACCCTCCCTAAAAACGCATCCGCTACACTCTATTTCCCTTCCAACCTTATACACCTGTGGGGAATTCTAGCTCGACCCACCCCTCCGCTACACTCCAATGGTAGCACTCACAGTGGCACTACTCAACGTTGCAGCAAAGCTACTAATCATATAATGGGCTTAAAGCCATCGGTCGATCCACGGTCGTCAAGCGACTATGCGATCCTCAAATTCTTCCTCCGTACCATAATTCCCACTCATATGCATCCTAAACAGAATATCATATGAATGCAACAAACACATAAGTAACATCCATAAAACTTATACTCATCACATAGGGGTATTTTAGTCATTTCGTAATCAAGGGTATTTTTGTAATTCTACCCTACAGGGGTATTATTGTAATTCCACCCTATAGGGGTATTATTGTAATTCTACCCTATAGGGGTATTATCGTAATTCTACCCTATAGTGGTATTATCGTAATTCCTTTCATCTCGAGTTTTAGTTATGAACTTTGGCCCATCAACAAGTCATCGCGGTTAAAGTGAATAGACACTATGCACCAGGTAGGATTCTAGAGAAAAGGAGGTGGGCCACTAAGACCACTTAAGTACCAAACTCTCCCTAGATCCAATCCTAGACATGCATACATCCATTTCCACACCTTAATCTATCGAATTGTCCACAGACATGTTGGATTATTACAAGAATTCTATGTTATTCAAGAGTTTGTTAACTAGGCCTAGAGTCCATTAAACCCTAACATATAGTTCTAGAATCTCATAAAGACCATCAAGCCCATTTCACGTTCATATAGCCCATCAAGCCAATTTCATACTCATATAGCTCATCAAGCCAATTTCATGCTCATATAGCCCATCAAGCCAATTTCATGCTCATATATCCCCTTATGCCCAAATCACATCCTTATCGCCCATTAGGCTCAAATCACATTCTTATGGCCTATTAGGCCCAAAACAATTCCAGATCAAGTAACATGCATGACTAACTCAATTCATATAACCAAATCAATCGATTTCATCAAACTTAGCCTCCGGGCCCATTTAGCCACTTTCAGCTTTTTGGCTTTTCGGCATTGCCGATATCATGTGTGTGTAGTGTTTGTACACACCCGGTTACTGCGACGTGCTATTCTATCCTTGGTCTTGAACCTACAAGCAACCAACCTTCAATCAATCACTAAATCAACACATATACCAAAAGTTGAAGCCTTACTGTAACCTTACCGTGTGCCACCGAGTTCTAATAGCCCTTCCTTAGCTACTATTCACGAATACCCTAGATCTTCACTCAAACATATATCGTCAAAACAAGTGACTCATATTCCACATAAGTCACCCTTATAGGCCATACTTACTTTCGGCCATCCACTTAACCATAACTGAGTCAAGAACACTGGTCCCACTTCCACTCGGGAACCATAATAAGCTGAAGTAGACCAGAAGGCACTTGATGTTCAGCTTTTACTTGCTGACAAATCAAGCATCTCAATACGAACTCAGAAATATCTTTCTTCATACTCGGTCACCAATACCATTTCTTCAAATCATTATACATCTTTGTACTGCGTAGATGCACAGATAAACATCCGCTATTTGCTTCGTGTAAAATTTTTCAAATAAGTTCATCATCTCTTGGTACACAGACTCTGTCTCAGAATGTTAAACATCCTTCAGAATTAATCCGAAAGTCTGACTCACCACCCAACTCACACCAAACTCTATTGGCTTGCAAATCACTGTCGCCTTTATGAGCTTCACAAATCTCTTGGAGAAACATCGGTTTAGCTCTCAATTCAACTAGAATAGAACCATCATTTGAATAAGCCAAACATGTATTCATGGCTCTCAGTGCAAACAAGGATTTCCTGCTCAAGGCATCGGTGACAACGTTCACTTTTCCTGGATGGTAGTCAATTACTAACTCGTAATCATTTATCAACTCTAACCATCTTTGTTGCCTTAGATTCAATTCCTTTTGAGTCATCAAGTACTTTAGGCTTTTATGATTAGTGAACACCCGGATATTTCTCACCATACAAATGGTGTCTCCATATCTTCAGTGCAAATACAATAGCAACTAATTCTAAATCATGGGTCAAGTAATTCTTTTCGTGTGGCTTTAACTATCTAGAGGCATAAGCTATTAATTTACCTTCTTGCATGAGTACACAACCCAATCCATTCAAGGATGCATCACTATAGACCACAAATTCTTTTCGTGGTTCAGGTTGTACTAAAACTAGAGCCTCAGTCAACAATGCCTTCAATTTCTCAAAACTCTGTTGGCACCTTTCTATCCACCCAAACTTCACATATTTTTGTAATAGACTCCTCATTGAAGTAGCTATCATGGAAAATCCCTTGACAAACCATCTGTAATAACCAGCTAGGCTTAGAAAACTTCTATCCTTGGATACGTTCCTTAGCGGCTTCCAATGCACAATTGCCGAAATCTTACTCGGGTCAACTCTAATTCCATCTCCTGAGACAATGTGCCCTTAAAATCTGACTTCTTTAAGCCAAAATTCACTTTTACTAAACTTGGCGTATAACTGATTATCTCGTAAAATTTGTAAGACTGTCCTCAAATGCTCAGCATGCTCATTCTCATCACGAGAGTAAATCAATATATCATCAATGAAGACTACAACAAACTTATCCAAATATGGTGAAAGATGCGATTCATTAAATCTATAAACACGGCAGTGGCATTTGTTAAACCGAAAGGCATGACTAAAAATTCATAGTGACCATACCTTGTATGAAATGCGATTTTCGGTACATCTGAGTCTTTCACTCTCAACTGATAATATCCAGACCTCAAGTCTATTTTGGAAAACACAGTGGCTCCCTTCAATTGGTCAAACAAATCATCAATCCTTGACAACGGGTACTTATTCTTTATGGTTACCTTATTAAGTTGCTGATAATATATACATAGCCTCATGGAACCATCTTTCTTTTTCACTAATAATACAGGAGCACCCCACAGAGAATAACTCGGTCTTGTGAAATCTTTATCCGTCAACTCTTGTAACTGTGCCTTCAATTCTTTCAACTCGGTTGGAGCCATCCTGTACAAAGCAATTGAAATAGGGGCATTACTAGGGGCTAATTCAATGCCAAATTCAACCTCTCTGACTGGAGGTAACCCGGGCAATTCTTTCAAAATACATTTAGATACTCACATAATATCGGCACTGACTCAATTCTTAACTCAGTCTCTTTGGCATTCATCATAAAAGCAAGATAAGCTTCATATCCATTTCTTACATATTTTTGGGCAGACATATGAGAAATCACTACAGGCAATATGTCCTGTTTATCTGATTCAACACGAATAATATCCCCATTTTCACATTTTAACTCAATAAATTTCCTTCCACAATTTACTATCACATCATGAGTAGTTAACCAATCCATACCAAGATTTACATCGAATTTATCAAATAGAAATAGCATGAGATTTTTCAGAAAATAATGACCTCTAATCATCAAAGGGAAATCTTTGCATACTTTATCAACTAGCACACATTTGCCTAGGGGATTTGACACATTTATCACAAATTCTGTAGACTCTACAGGCATGTTCATGCTAGATATTAATTTCATGCAAATATACGAGTAGGTATATCTCCGATCAATTCAAGCAACAACATGAGTATCATAGAGAGAAAATGTACCTATAATTACATCAAGGGATGACGCCTTTTTGCGAACGCGAATGGCATAAGTCCTCGTAGGCGCTCTACCCTCAGAACTTGCAACCTGCTCTCTAGGTGTATTTTTACTGCTCGTTCCATTTCCCAAATTTCTCTAAGACCTCCCTCTAGCAATACTTCCCGATCTTGCACTCTAAGAGTTTTCTTTTTCGACCATCTCGGGGCAATCTCTAATAAAATGATTTGGGGATCCAAACTTGAAGCAAGCTCTCTCATTTGCTAGGCACTCACCAGGGTGACGTCTGCCACACTGTGGACATTCCGGTCTACTTGGTCGAGCGTTACCAACACTAGCAATCGAAGTGGTCTAAGCTTTAGTCCCTGAGTACTGTTTACCCTTACTTCTATTTGAAAACCCAATTGAAGTGGCTGATTGAGTAGTGAACTCTCTTGATTTCTTAGATAAGGATTGAAATGACTTGCCCAATTGTCTCTTCTTCGAGTCACGAGACTCAATTTTTGTAATATCCCGGATTAGGGCATATGCACTATTGCTAAATTATATGAAATAGCATGCTTAGGTGTGTTGTGAATGTGCATTATGGATTTTTTGAACCTTAGTGTGTAGTTAAATACTTTAGAAATTATTGGATTTTTAATTTAAAAGGGGAGCTAAGCTTGATAAGGCCTTAAGAAAATAAATAAGGGAAATATGACATATAATTGGGCTTGGAAAAGTGGCCCGGAGACACCACTTAAAGCCTCTGGGAATGATGCCACTAGCAGGGTAAATGGGCCAAGGTTTGAGTCGCTAGGGAAGCAAATAAAAGAATTTTTATTTTGCTACAAGGAGAAGAGAGGTGGACGGCAAAAAGGAGTCTATGAGAGGAGTTTGAGATGAGGTCTAATTCTCCTATAAATTTCGGCTAAGGTAGGAAAAGGGGTAAGGAAGAGTGAATTAAGGAATTTGATAGTGAGAGGAAGAGGTGGCCGGCCAAGGGACTCTTGGTATAGTATTTTCGGCAAGTAGGAGAGGCCAACCATTATTCTTTCCTCTCTTTCATTCTTCTCGCGAAACTCTCTAGTAAAACTTCCCTCTTCTCTTTTATTTTGTTAAGTCAAATAATCCCGATGCTAGCGAATTTACATTCCACCATTGTTGAAACCCTCAAGCTTTTCTTTCTCATCTTTGTTGAATTGAAACTCTCTAAGTGTTCATCTAAAAATTGAAAACTCCTTCACCCTCACCATTGCCGAATAGTTCATCACCATTTGAAGCATAGCCGATTCTCCATTGAGCCACAAGGCCGAATAGCCCTGTGGATTCAAGTAAAGGTGCCGCCGATTTTAAATAAAGGGAGGATCTTTTGGGACTGTGTCTATAGTCGACTAGAAGGAGGATTATTCGGGATTCAATATCAAGGTAAAATCATGTGTATATTCGGCCAAGGGCTATTATTCTTGTGATTAAATTGATCTAACATATGTTTAAAGGGGTTTCGACAGATACCAAAGAGTAATTAGCAATTTCGGGATTTAGATTTAAAAGGTAGGTGTACAAGTACATTCAGCCAAGGCCATGTTTGGTGTTATAGATATATTTCTTAATTGTTCAAAAGCCGAAAACTAACTAGTTAAGGGTTTTAATGGCTAGCCGATTGCAAGGACGGCTAACACAAAGCTTTCGAGATTTGAGAATCGTAAGGTAAGTGTACTTACACATTCGGCCAAGGCCAATTTTGGTATTTAGATCTATTCCTTATTTGTTTTAAAAGCCGAAACTAATTAGTTCAATGGTTAAGGGTATAGCCGATTGCAATAAAGAAGCATCATAAAGTTTCAGGATTCGTTTAAGAATCAAATCGGCAGCAAGGTAAGGTTTTTGTCGCAATGATCCTTCGGGATTTAATCACATAGCCGAATAGACTTTTACTAAACATCAAGGTGATTGATCAAATGTAGGAATTGAGATCTAAATCGAGAGATCGGGTTTTCGAGTTTGGAGTAAATTTGCTAAGTATATCAGGTGTGTACCCCACACTAAATCTTGATAGATTTACGGCTTTAATTTATTATATGTGCTAATATAAAAGTGTAAGATTATGGTTAAAGTACCATGTAATGGTACAAAGTACTCAGGTACGTTTTCCTACTCCTACTATGAGTATGATAAGTTTTGCTATGGCATATACATGAAATTATACGAATATGAATAAGGAATATGATATGGTCAATGCATAATTGTATGACATGGGGCATATGGGTGATATGTAAAGGGGAAGTGAATTGGTGGTTTTATACCCTAATATAAGAATGTGGTGACTTATGTCACAATATAAGAATGTGGTGACTTTTGTCACAATATAAGTATGTGGTGACTTATGTCACGAATTTATATATGGTGGCTATGTCACGAAATCATAAGGCGATGAGCACGTCATTGCAAATGACGCCTTCGATGGTGTGTAGCGGATGGAGGGTTGACTTAGTAGTCCCCACGGTGTGATGGTTGGTACAAGAGACGTGTAGCGGATGGCATTTAGGTTTGGGTTCGGGATTGCATCATAATTTATGTTATTTGATTTGTATGTATGATTTTGCATGCCATAATCTGTTGGGCCTTAGTGTTGTGGTTACACATTGAGTCTGCTTGACTCACCCCGTTGTGGGAATATTTTTTAGGTGGTGATCAGTGATGGACCGGCCGGCAGGAGCTCAGTGGAGGCCATGCAAAGCCCAGAGACTGCTTTGTTTTATTAGTTTTCTTTCTATATTTAAGTTTTGAATTATTTTGGGTTTATTTGATGTAATAAGGCCTTCGGTACTAAATTGTTAAGCATGTTTTTAAATTACTTAGTATGATTCGATTATTATCAAATTAAAGTTAAAAATAATTTTTTCTTAAGTGATGATATTAAATGTTTTAACACCTAAGCGACATGGGTTTTAAAATTCGAGCCCAACCCAAATCAACTACTGATTTCAAAAACACACAAGTTTTTAACAAAGTTTCAAACAAGATTTGAATGGATTTTCTTTAGAAGCATGCCAGATCCGATCAGGGCTTGTGGGCCGAGTTTGGGGTGTTTTAGTTTGGTATCAGAGGCCGATTCAAAACTCGGCCTTGAGGGCTTTTAGGGCCCAAAATGTTTTTTGTCTTTTGAAAATAGACTTTTCTAAGAAATAAACAGGCTTTTTGGCATGGCATCTGAGACTCCGACCTGAAGTCCACCAGGTAAGTACTCCTAACCTCTTTGTTATTTGTATGTAGGGATATATATAGGGACATAGACTAGTGGATTAGGAATTAAACCCTAGGACTAGTTTACCCCAACAAATACATAAAACTCTAAGGCACAATTAAACAAACCTGTGTCTAAGTCACTGAGTTAGGGTGTGGTAACCATTGTGCGCATGTCTAGGATTGGTTTCGGTGGGAGCTTGGTATTTAAGCAGTCTGCGTGACTCACCTCCTCTCCACTCGAATCCTACCTGGTGCGTAGCTTCGGTTCACCCTAACCAAGAGGACTTAGCCACGGGCTAAACCCAATAATTAAAACCCGAAAGGGACTAGCCACATTTTTATGGAAACCCTAGTTTTAAAAAGTCAACAAACTACCCTTTTGAAATTATGAAAATTATTATTTTGAAAAACTTTCTAAGAATTGGTAAAAATTACTAAAATGCCCTTGATTTTCCAAAATTACCATACTACCCCCGATTTCAATAACAATTTTTGGTTTGGCAAAAATATCCAAAAACTTCGCAAAATATCAAAGACACCCCGATTTAAAAAAATTTTACGAAATTACCCTTGACATACAAAATGACCAAAATACCTTCAGTAAGGAAAACTACCAAAGTACCCTCCAATTACAAATTTTTAACAATGCCCTTGTTTTGAAGGTCACCAGGAACCATATCTTTGCGAGAAATTACCAAAATGACCCTAACTTGTAAAATTACAAAAATACCCCTAGTATATAAATTACCATTTTACCCTTGAAATTTTTCCAACAAGTATTTTAATTTTGTAAAATATCAACAACCTCTATTTTACAACATTTTCAAATACTCTAATTTGAAAATTACCAAAATACCCCTATAGGATAAAATTACGAAAATACCCTGGGTAGTGGGAAACAACAAACAACGACAATTACAATATTTCTCTGTAATGAATGCAAGTTCATGTGTGTGACTAAATGAATGATGTGAGACTGTATGTGTATGAATCGAAAGAACAACTTCTTAAAACCATTAAACATAAAGCTATTTGTGATAAATCGGTGGAACCAAACTAATGTATAAAACTCTTTAACGGATAAACGCAAGTATGAATTCAAGGGGCGTGGTCAGATGGCGTGCAGGCCGTGGTAGAGGTGAATGATCGTATCGAACCCGTTAGATCGGGCCAAGGATTTGAAAATGAAATGCCACCACCACCACCGCCAGCCACTGATATGGAATATCAGGACCAGACGGGGGATGACGCAGTGTCACAAGTGATGCTGCGGGTCTTGGAAGGGGTAGCAGGAGCAGGTGGAGGCATGGGAGCTCGAAAGTCGGTACTTGAGCGACTTTGAGCCAACAGAACTGAAGTGTTTCGTGGTGTATCAGGTGTAGCACCCAATACCGCTGAGTATTGGTTGGAGGTGACTGAGCGGATCATGGATGAGCTCGACTTAACTGACGAGGAAAAGCTGAAAGGATTGGTGTCGCTCCTCCGCGATGAGTCATATCAATGGTGGCTCACGGTGCGAGATGGTGCTACAGCTGAGGAACTCACGTGGGAGTATGCTAAGGCAGCATACCAGAAGAAGTATGTGGGCACTCACTATATTGATGCCCAGAGAAAGGCTTTTCTAGGGTTGGCTCAAGGGAACAAGTCCATAGCTGAGTACGAGGCTGAATTCTTAAGGCTGAGCCGTTATGCCCGGGGCATAGTGTCGACTGAGCATGAGCGATGTGTCCGGTTTGAAGAAGGACTAAGAGATGACCTAAGATTATTAATAGCCCCACAACAGGAGCGGAAATTTGCTGTGTTGGTGGAAAAGGCCAAAGTGGCCAGGGTATTAAGGAGTCTGTAAGGTAGAACTCTGATCGAAATAGGCAAAAGAGAGGATTTGGATCATCAAGGCTATCTAGGAATGAGCAAAAGAGGCTTAGAGTTGAAGGGCTATGAGGTCAGCAAGCTACTACTGGAGGGCAGTACCCTACTTGTGATCAATGTGGGAAAAAGCACTTAGGCGAATGTTGGAAGAAGACAGGAGGATGCTTTAAGTGTGGGTCAAAGGACCATATGATTAAGGACTGTCCGATGAGACCAGAAGGGAATCGACCGGTAGCTCAGAATGTTAATCAGGCTGATAGAGGGGGACAGCAACCTCAGCGGGGTCGTGGTTTGAATAACAGAGGAAATGGTGTCGGAAGGGGACGTGGAACACCGGGCTGAGGTGGTGGTATCTGAGGCAAGACAGCCGAGCTTGGTGTATCAGCTCAAGTAGGGAGGATGGTGGCGCCGGACGTCATAACCCAGATGTTCCTTATTTATGGCAAGCCTTATTTTGCTTTGATCGATGTGGGCTCGACCCATTCTTATGTTGCATGTAGAATAGTTGAAACTCTAGACATAGCCTCGAACTTTCGATAGGGAGATGATCGTAGTAAGCCCACTAGGTCAAGCGTAGTGGTGAATAAGGTCTTTCAAGTGTACCTTTAGAAATTCAAGGCGTAGTATTTTCTGCCGACCTGATGGAACTTCCTTTTGGAGAGTTCGATCTCATACTTGGAATGGACTGGCTAGTGGATCATCGGGCTGTGTTGGACTGTGCAGCTAAGCGAATGGAGTTAAGGACCCCGGAGGATGAGGTGGTCATTGTGATTGGAGAAAGAAGAAACTACTTGTCTAATGTAGTTTCGGCGCTAAAGGCTGAAAAGATGGTTCTTAAAGGGTGCAAGGCGTTTTTAGCCTTCGTAAGTGTGTTAGATGGAAAGGAAGAAAGTGTTAGTGGAGTTAGAACGGTAAGGGATTTCGAAGATGTGTTTCTGGAGGAATTACCCAGAATACCCTCGGACAGGGAGGTGGAGTTTGGAATTGACTTGTTGCCGGGTACAGCTCCTGTGTCCGTTGCCCCATACAGAATGGCACCAAAGGAGTTGGTTGAGCTCAAGGCTCAGATCCAAGAGTTGCTTGATCGTGGGTTTATTCGACACAGTGTGTTTCCATGGGGAGCACCAGTCTTGTTTGTGAAGAAGAAGGACAGAACTATGCGTATGTGCATAGATTACCGACAGTTGAATAAGCTAACCATCAAGAACAAGTATCCCTTGTCGAGGATAGATGACTTGTTCGATCAGCTTAAGGGGGCGATAGTGTTCTCAAAGATCGACTTAAGGTCAGGATATCATCAGTTGAAGGTGAAGGAGGCAGACATCCATAAGACAGCCTTTAGGACAAGATACGGCCACTACGAGTTTGTAGTAATGCCGTTCGGGTTGACAAATGCCCCAGCCGCATTCATAGATATGATGAACCGAGTTTTTCAACCTTACTTGGATTGATTCGTCGTTATGTTCATCGACGACATCCTCGTATACTCTAAGACTGAGGAAGAGCATGATGAGCATCTCTGAATTGTGCTGCAAGTGTTAAGGGAGAAGAAGCTCTATGCCAAATTCAGCAAGTGTGAATTTTGGCTTAAGGAGGTTGCATTCTTAGGGCACGTGGTGTCTGCTGAAGGAATAAGGGTGGATCCTAGAAAGATTGAAGCAGTGTTGGATTGGAAACCACCTAAGTCGGTGGTGAAGGTTCATAGTTTCTTGGGATTGGCAGGCTACTACAGAAGGTTTGTAGAAGGGTTCTCATCAATAGCAGCGCCTTTGACAAAGTTGATGAGGAAGGAAGTACCCTTTGTATGACGGATAAGCAACGGAGATTTTGGAAAAACTTAAGAGGTATTGACGGAAGCTCGGTGTTGATTCAAATGAGGCGAGAAAGGATTTTACTTGTATTGTGACGCTTCCCATACGAGTTTGGGTTGCGTATTGATGCAAGACGGGAAGGTAGTCGCATATGCGTCCCGACAGTTGAGGCCACATGAGATGAACTACCCGACGCATGACTTGGAATTAGCAGCAGTGGTCTTCTCTCTTAAGGTATAGAGGCACTATCTTTATGGTGAAAAGTCGACGATCTACACAGACCACAAGAGTCTCAAGTATCTATTGACTCAGAAGGAGTTGAATTTGAGATAGCGAAGGTGGGTGGAATTACTGAAGGATTACGACTGTTCTATAGAGTATCACCCGGGCAAAGCAAATGTAGTGGCGGATGCCCTAAGCCAGAAAGTTGTGTCAGATCCGAGGGCAATGTTCGCACATTTGAGTTTGTATGATGATGGAAGCTTTGTTGGCGAGTTGCAAGTCAAGCGACGTGGTTGAATGAAGTGAAAGAGGGACAGTTGGCTGATGAGGACCTAAGTGCTAAGCTATAGCAAATACAGAATAGAGAGTTGGAAGATTATGGCATTAATGGCAAAGGAGTGTTGTGTTTCAAGAGCAAGGTCTGTATGCCTAAGGATAAGGAACTTAGGCGAAGGATTCTTCAGAATCGCATAGTAGCCCTTATGCTATGCATCCTGGAGGCACTAAGTTGTACAGAGACTTAAGAGAATAGTTTTGGTGGCCTGGTCTAAAAAAGGAAGTTACAGAATTTATCGGCAAGTGTCTGACGTGTCAGCAAGTTAAGGCTGAACACCAAGTTCCGTCAGGATTGCTTCAGCCAATCATGATTCCACAATGGAAGTGGGAGAGAATTACCATGGACTTCGTTAGTGGGTTTCCCCTTACGCCTACTAAGAAGGACTCAGTATGGGTAATAGTGGATCGGTTGACTAAGTCTACGCACTTTATTCTGGTGAGAGTTGATTATCCTTTGCAGAGGTTGGCAAAGTTGTATGTGGCAGAAGTCGTAAGGTTGCATGAAGTGCCGGTGTCGATTATCTCAGATAGGGACCCAAGGTTTACTTCTCGATTTTGAGAGGCACTACATCAGGCTTTAGGCACTAAGTTGGATTTTACTACGGCTTTTCATCCACAGTCGGATGGGCAGTCTGAACGGGTAATCCAAGTGTTAGAGGATATGTTGAGGGGCTGTGTGATGGATTTCAGAGGAAGTTGGGAGGAATATTTGCCTCTAGCGGAATTTGCCTACAACAACAGCTATCAAGCCAGTATTCGGATGGCACCATATGAAGCACTGTATGGACGAAAGTGTCGGACTCCTACATGTTGGACGGAATTGGGAGAACGTCAGATTTTGGGTCCAAAAATTATGGCAGAGTCCGAAGAGAAGGGTAGTGTAATTCGGGCTCGATTGAAGGAAGCGTCCGATAGACAAAAGTTGTACGCAGATCTCAAATGGAAGGAAATAGAATTTGATGTGGGAGATCAAGTGTTCCTTAAAGTGTCGCCTTGGAAGAAGGTGACGAGATTTGGTTGAAAAGGGAAGCTAAGTCCAAGGTTCATAGGACCCTATCGGGTATTGAAGCGAATCGGACCAGTGGCATACCAATTAGAGTTGCCTTAGGAATTAAAGCAGATGCACGACGTATTCCATGTTTCTATGCTATGTCAATACCGATCGGATCCATCTCACGTAGTTTCGGTTGAAGAGGTGGAGCTAAGGCCAGACTTGTCCTACGAGGAAGAGCCGATTCAGATTCTGGAACGAGATGTGAAAGTGCTACGAAGGAAATCGGTCCCTTTGGTCAAGGTGTTGTGGCAAAATCATGGATCGAAGGAAGCCTCGTGGGAGCTGAAAGAAGCAATACGACAGCAATACCCCCTTCTATTCTAGCCAGGTAATTTTGAGGACAAAATTATTTTAAGGGGGGTAGAACTATAATATCCCGGATTAGGGCCTATGCACTATTGCTAAATTATATGAAATAGCATGCTTAGGTGTGTTGTGAATGTGCATTATGGATTTTGTGAACCTTAGTGTGTAGTTAAATACTTTAGAAATTATTGGATTTTTAATTTAAAAGGGGAGCTAAGCTTGATAAGGCCTTAAGAAAATAAATAAGGGAAATATGACATATAATTGGGCTTGGAAAAGTGGCCCGGAGACACCACTTAAAACCTCTGGGAATGATGCCACTAGCAGGGTAAATGTGCCAAGGTTCGAGTCACTAGGGAAGAAAATAAAATAATTTTTATTTTGCTACAAGGAGAAGAGAGGTGGACGGCAAAAAGGAGTCTATGAGAGGAGTTTGAAACGAGGTCTAATTCTCCTAGAAATTTCGGCTAAGGTAGGAAAAGGGGTAAGGAAGAGTGAATTAAGGAATTTGATAGTGAGAGGAAGAGGTGGCCGGCCAAGGGACTCTTGGTATAGTATTTTCGGCAAGTAGGAGAGGCCAACCATTATTCTTTCCTCTCTTTCATTCTTCTGTCGAAACTCTCTAGTAAAACTTCCCCTCTTCTCTTTTATTTTGTTAAGCCAAAATAATCCCAGTGCTAGCCGAATTTACATTCCACCATTGCCGAAACCCTTAAGCTTTTCTTTCTCATCTTTGTTGAACCGAAACTCTCTAAGTGTTCATCTAAAAATCAAAAACTCCTTCACCCTCACCATTGCCGAATAGTTCATCACCATTTGAAGCCATAACCGATTTTCCATTAAGCCACAAGGCCGAATAGCCCTGTGGATTCAAGTAAAGGTGCCGCCGATTTTAAATAAAGGGAGGATCTTTCGGGACTGTGTCTATAATCGACTAGAAGGAGGATTATTCGGGATTCAATATCAAGGTAAAATCATGTGTATATTCGGCCAAGGGCTATTATTCTTGTGATTAAATTGATCTAACATATGTTTAAAGGGGTTTTGACAGATACCAAAGAGTAATTAGCAATTTCGGGATTTAGATTTAAAAGGTAGGTGTACAAGTACATTTAGCCAAGGCCATGTTTGGTGTTATAGATCTATTTCTTAATTGTTCAAAAGCTGAAAACTAACTAGTTAAGGGTTTTAATGGCTAGCCGATTGCAAGGAGGGCTAACACAAAGCTTTCGGGATTTGAGAATCGTAAGGTAAGTGTACTTACACATTCGGCCAAGGCCAATTTTGGTATTTAGATCTATTCCTTATTTGTTTTAAAAGCCGAAACTAATTTGTTCAATGGTTAAGGGTATAGCCGATTGCAATAAAGAAGCATCATAAAGTTTCGGGATTCGTTTAAGAATCAAATCGGCAGCAAGGTAAGGTTGTTGTTGCAATGATCCTTCGGGATTTAATCACATAGCCGAATAGACTTTTGCTAAACATCAAGGTGATTGATCAAATGTAGGAATTGAGATCTAAATCAGTAGATCAAGTTTTCGGGATTTGGAGTAAATTTGCTAAGTATATCAGGTGTGTACCCCACACTAAATCTTGATAGATTTACGACTTTAATTTATTATATGTGCTAATATAAAAGTGTAAGATTATGGTTAAAGTACATGTAATGGTACAAAGTACTCAAATCACGTTTTCCTACTCCTACTATGAGTATGATAAGTTTTGCTATGGCATATACATGAAATTATAAGAATGTGAATAAGGAATATGATATGGTCAATGCATAATTGTATGACATGGGGCATATGGGTGATATGTAAAGGGGAAGTGAATTGGTGGTTTTATACCCCAATATAAGAATGTGGTGACTTATGTCACAATATAAGAATGTGGTGACTTTTGTCACAATATAAGTATGTGGTGACTTATGTCACGAATTTATATATGGTGGCTATGCCACGAAATCATAAGGGTGATGAGCACGTCGACTGCAGTGACTGCCTTCGATGGTGTGTAGCGGATGGAGGGTTGACTTAGTAGTCCCCACGGTGTGATGGTTGGTACGGGAGACGTGTAGCGGATGGCATTTAGGTTTGGGTTCGGGATTGCATCATAATTTATGTTATTTGATTTGTATGTATGATTTTGCATGCCATAATCTGTTGGGCCTTAGTGTTGTGGTTACACATTGAGTCTGCTTGACTCACCCCGTTGTGGGAATATTTTTCAGGTGATGATCAGTGATGGACCGGGTCGGCAGGAGCTCAGTGGAGGCCATGCAAAGCCCAGAGACTGCTTTGTTTTATTAGTTTTCTTTCTATATTTAAGTTTTGAATTATTTCGGGTTTATTTGATGTAATAAGGCCTTCGGTACTAAATTGTTAAGCATGTTTTTAAATTACTTAGTATGATTCGATTATTATCAAATTAAAGTTAAAAATAAATTTTTCTTAAGTGATGATATTAAATGTTTTAACACCTAAGCGACATGGGTTTTAAAATTCGAGCCCAACCCAAATCAACTACTGATTTGAAAAACACACAAGTTTTTAACAAAGTTTCAAACAAGATTTGAATGGATTTTCTTTAGAAGCATGCCAGATCCGGTCAAGACTTGTGGGCCGGGTTTGGGGTGTTTCAATTTTAGCATTTCTTTTCTCTTTAGCCAACTCTTCGGCCTTGCAAGCTCTATCTACTAACACAACAAACTCCTTTAGTTCTAGGACACCAACAAACAATCGTATATCCTCATTTAACCCATCCTAAAACCATTTACACATAATGGCTACAGTGGATACACACTCTCGAGTGTATTTGCTGAGCCTTACAAACTCACGCTTTTATTCATTTACTTTCATTCGACCTTGCTTTAGCTCAAGGAATTCCTTTCTTTTCTGGTCAATAAACCTTTAGCTGATATACTTCTTTAGGAATTCTTCTTGGAAAAATTCCCAATTAACTTTCTCCCTTGGTACAACCGACACAAGGGTGTTCCACCACTGGTAAACATAATCTCTTAAAAGAGACACAACACATTTCATGCACTCTTCGGGTGTGCAAGATAGTTCATCAAATACCCTGATGGTATTTTCAAGCCAGAATTCCCCTCTTTTCGGATCATCATCTTTATTAGCTCAAAATTCCTCAGCTCCTTGTTTCTGAATTCTATCAACAGGGGGCTTTTCCCTTCTTACCACTTCTACAACTTGGGGAGCTACAGGGGTAGGCTAAAGAATAGATGGGGTAGAAGGGGTTGCACATTTGGGTTCGTTCGAACAAACTCCGTATACGAAGCATTTATTATATGGAGAAAGGCTTCCCTAGCCTCTTCTCCTCCTCTTTGACTCACATTTGCGGGTCTATTCTTATTTTTAATTGGCACCATCCCTTGAATGGGAGCCAGCACGTTACTTTCTACATCATCCGCCACTACTCTGTCGAGATCCATTTACTATATGAAACCATAATTTAAGTTTTCAAGAGTCGTCACACTATCATTATATAAATAATCATACGTATGGCATGTATGCTAGACTCATGCTTACGCTATGTTAGACTGAGAATCGATTAAACCATAGCTCTGATACCACTAAATGTAACACCCCTTACCCGTAACTGACGCCGGAACCAGGTACGAGGCATTACAAAACTTAACATACATCATCATACAGTATCGGGCTATAATTTTTCATTCTAACTTAAAACTTTTCATTTGAAATTATAAAATCCCTTTTATAGGTTTACAAGACCCAAAACATACATATGGAGTAGTTTGGGACTAAACTGGAAACTTACGAACACTTAGAAAATTTCTGCTCAAAATAGGGCCACAAGCCCATGTGGGAAGGAACACGCCCGTGTGGGCAGGCCATGTGGTCACACATGCCCATGTTCCAGGCTCATGTGGATTTTATTTTTCATTTTGAACCTATAGTGGTTTTCACACGGCCATTACACGTCCTTATCTTCACCCGTGTGTGAAAACCTTGACATTTTGTTTATGACGACAGAAAACGACTAGGGACACACGGCCTAGTCACACGCCCGTGTGCTGGCCCATGTGACGAATTGAATTTTTCACAATTTAAATGCAAGGGACACATGGGCTATCCACACTCCCTTAGGGTTGACCGTGTGTCACACATGACCTAGACAAACGCCCGGTATGCCTACGCGTGTGAACAATTATAAGGCTATTTACCAAGCCAATTGCCACCCCGAAAAAAACCACACTTATACCACTTCAATGCAACACATCATGACAATAAGGCCCCTCTAATATCCAAAATCAAGACATCCACACCTTAATTCTACACTACATTCATCACGTATATACTTTACTCATTACTCATCCAATTGCAAGAATTTACACTTCATGAATTTCATCATCATTGAATAAATATAACTTAACTACTACCGGCCAATTCCAATGGCCATTTACAAAATGAATTAAGTAACATTAATAGCCAACACATTTGCTAACCAATATGACATAACAAAATGACCAAGTACATATACATGCCATACCCAAAATAATCGAACTTTACAATACCAAAAGAATAGCTTGATAGTGTGAACCGGATCCGACGTCCTACAATCCCTGAGCTAGCTTGGCGATACTACAAGGAAAAGGGAAAAGAGAGGGAGAAAGCATAAAGCTTAGTAAGTTTTCATGCAATAAATAGCAACATAAAATCTCATGATACATTCATACTTTACTTTAAGTAATAACACAAGTTCTCAAGCATATTGACATAGCTTACTCATGCTTACTATTACCAATCTCATATCACATATCGAACTTATTTCTCATGAGTATCTCATATATACCTATACCACTTCATCACATAACTTTAGCACTTTTACCATCTTGAACATAAACTTAGCTCTTTTCCATCTTTAACATAAACTTAGCTCTTTACCCGTTGAACCACTCAGAATATCGAAGGATACCCGGAATTCATCATACATGTAGTAAGATGCCAATGCCATATCCCAGATATGGTCTTATACGAGATCGTATATCGATTCCATGTCCTAGACATGGTCTTACATGATTTTCTTATTCGATGCCGATGCCATATCCCAGATATGGTCTTATATGGGATCTCAATTTAGTGCTGAGGCCATGTCCCAAACAGGGTCTTATACGGGCCTTATAGATCTCATGTCTTGAAAAGGGTATCCTCTCATTTCTTAAGGTTCAATCGAGATTTCAACATCATAAATCTTCATCATTTTCTCATCGAAACATTATTGGTCAATTTCATTATAATAATATACATCTTTATGAAATGTTAAGCACTTTAAAACATAATAACATGATGTTGAATTATTACACACAAACTTACCTTATTATCAAAATGTGTATAATTGTTCGATTTAGTCCACCACCTTGTTCTTTCCTCAGTTTCGGTCTAGACTTCGTGTTTCTTGATCTATAATGACAATTTCCCTCTTTTAATGATCACATTGACTAATTCAAAGCATGAATCATACTTTAGGAAAATTATGATTTTGCCCCTATACTTTCTTATATTTACAAAATAGTCCTTTGGCTCGTATAATGAAATACACTCATTTCCTTGGTTACCCAAGCCTAGCCGAACCTATCTTAAGCTTATAGTAGCTCATATTTTCCTTCAAAATTGATTTTTACTACACATTTTGTCACTTTTACAATTAGGTCCTTTTTATGAGGTTTCCATAAAAATCACTTAGAAAAAGATGTTTATCATACTTCAATGTAACATCCTAAAATTTGAGTATTGATATGATGCATGTTTTGGTGCTTAACTTGTGTATAATTAAATTTTGCATGATTAGTATAGTCTTGAGAAGACTTGAGAACTATTCGGAATTAGAATAAAATTTAGTAAGGAGTATTTAATTGAAGTGGAGCAAGTGACTTTGCGATTTAAGTAGATTTAAGTGACAAAAACTAGCATAAGATGAGCTAGTAGCAAGGTGGTGTTGGCGCATGTATGTTTGCTTGAGGGGAGAGGTTCGAATCTCCTAGCATGCAATTTGAAAGCTTTTATTTTTTTGCTTTTCCTTAGAAAGTGTGGGTCATGGATAAGGATTAGATGAGTTGGATTAAATTTTTTATGGCAAGAAGATCATGGGAAAAAGGCAAGTGTTAACTTAGGGAAAGGAATCATTTGAATAAGGTATGTAGGGGGAACACAAGGCACATATTGAGAAAGATGTTTTAGAAAGTTTTGTGTGGCAAAAACTTTGATTTATGTCCATGTACTTGGATGGTTTTTTGGGCTAGGGGTTGGCCGAAATTTTGAAGGCATTTGGATGAATAGGAGCTAGTTGTGCACATCTCTCTTTTGGTCATTTTTGTGCTTTTCTCCAAAATCTCTCTCTCCATTTTCCTCTCCTTAGCCGAATGCACTTTGAGTAATAGGTAACATCTTTGCTTTTCTTTAATCATTTCACATTTTGACCATTTTGATTTTGAGTTCTTTCTCCCCAAATTATTTTCTTTCTCTCCTCTTTGTAACAGAAAATACAAGAAACATCAAAGACCATTTCTTCCTTTTCCTCTCATTGCCGAATGTCCATTGATTCAAAGTTCTTTTTTGGATCATCCTTTATTCTTGAGAACCGAAATCCAAACCTTCATTTATATTCTTTTTCTTCTCTACTTCTCTTGAAAGACTCTCAAACATCATCCTCTCTCTCATTCTTCACCATGGTCGAATGTTACTAAGCACCATTTCTTTTAACTTGTCCTCCATAACCAAATCTTCTACAACTCACATATCTCCTTCTCAATCATTTTTCTTTCCACTCACACTTTAATCAATCAAAACTTAGTGGAGGGCCGAAACTCAAGTGTTCGTAAATGTCGTAGATCGTTGAAATCAGATTTAAGGTGTTAAGGTAAGGGATTATCAAGGATTTTCATATTACTCGACATATGGTTATAAATGGTTTATTAATCGATTTCGTTTTAGGGGATGTTATCGCTCGATTGTCATATTGTGGAACGAGGATATTTGTGGTAAGTTAATCCCACTCTTTAAAACCTCTAGTCGAAATTTTGATAACTTATTGGTCAGACTCATCATTCCTTGTCTTTAAAGATAATCAAAATAGGGAAGAAAAGAGTTGTTAATAGTGTTTGAAAAAGGGGTGGTTCCATTATTCCCCCTAAATTCAAAAGAAGGACTGTTTCGAGAATTCGAGACTTTCCACCAGGTTGTGGACCCTCATCCGGCAAAAATCAATTATTCGAAGTCATACATACCCCCGAACCATTGTTTACTCGTGGTTCTGAACTTTTGATCGGAGAGAAATCGCAAATAGTAGTTGTTTGAGATTCCGAGGGTAAGATCTAGATCGCTTAATATTAGAATAGTTTAATATTAAATTTTAGTGTTCTAATCCTTCGTGATGTGTGTTTAGATATCGAGGAGTGGGAGAGTGTAGTTCTCATTGTAATCAGGTGTGTAATCTCACACCGTATCTCATGGGTTAGATGACTATATCGTATAAATCGTTGGATGAAATCACAAGTTAGTGAAATCGGGAATAATAACATAGTTATCATCTTAAAGATAAGATTTTGAAAATTGTATTAAGATCATGAAAATTACGAAATTACCCTTAACGAGTTAATTCGATAAAAGTGATAAGTGGGCCATATGTGATATTTGATAAGTAGGCTATATGTGATATTTGATAAGTGGGTCATATGTGATATTTGACAATTTGGGCCATATGTGATATTTGACAATTTGGGCCATATGTGATTTTGACAATTTGAGCCATATGTGATATTTGATAAGTGGGCCATATGTGATATTTGACAATTTGGGCCATATGTGATATTTGACAATTTGAGCCATTTGTGATATTTGACAATTTGGGCCATATGTGATATTTGACAATTTGGGCCATATGTGATATTTGACAATTTGGGCCATATGTGATATTTGAGAATTTGGGCCATATGTGATAATCGATAAATGGGCCATAAGTGATATTTGATAATTGGGCCATTTATGATAATTGATAAATGGGTTATATGTGATATGTGATTTTATGGGCCAAAATGCTATTTTGAGTAATGGGCCAAAATTGACAAATTGTAATATGGTTTTTTTTACAAATATTTTGTTATGCATAAACATGATTGCATGGGTTGGGATCAATGTTGAAGAAAAGAAAGGCCTGATGCCAAAATTCTAAAAGGGTGGCTCTGTCACGATGGCCGTTCCCCGAAATCTAGATCGGTGGTTCTACCACAATTATTTAAATGGTCGTTACCACAAATATTATATTGGGCTTAAAGCCTACTTTGGTGTGTTGGCGGGGTGGGTGACTAAAGCTCCCCACAGTGTGTTTGGTTGGTGCTGTGGTGTGTAGCGGATGGAAATCTAGGTTTGGTTTTGGGAATTGCATATCACTTGCATTTTATACATGCTAAATTATTATATTTGAAATGGGCTTAGCCCAAATAAATGCTTAGATGGTTTGGCCCAAGTGGACTATGGTAAGTGAGTTACACACGAGTTCTAAGTAACTCACCCCAATTTTTTTTACCCCTCTCAAGTAATAATAATTGATGGAGACTTGGGTCGGAGATGACTTCGTGTGGAGGCTATACTACAAATGGTGGTTTATAAAACTTCAAGACTTCTTTAATAATTTTTATTAAGTACTATTTTTATGGCGATGTAATAAGGCCTCTTTAATTATGGATTTTATTATGTGGATGGATTTTATTATGTTTGAGTTTTCCTAAGTTGGATTGGTTTAGTTTTTTTATAAATGTTTTTCTATAACTCTCGTATAAAATAAAGGTTTTTCTTAAATATCATTGAAACGTAGGAAATTCTTTTAAAACTTTTCGATGAAATATTTCGACTAAATAAATCCAAAGTTTTTATCAATTACTACTCTATAGATCAAATGACAAATTCTTGTATTTTTAATTATGGTTTTCAATGAACTTCGATTTTTTTTTGATAAAGTCATTCTCTTAATCGTTTTGGAATTTGATTTCTACTTCGTTAAATGATTTCAATGTACGTTTAATTTGTGTGGCATGCCGAAATCCGGGCTTAATGCATAGGCCGGGTTTGGGGTGTTACATTCAAACTTTCATATTCCTCCATTAAACATCAAAATACATGTATGTCATACATGGGTAAATTTTTTAACGTGAACCCTAGCTCAAAATACAAGTAGAAATAGCTAAATCCAGCTACAAGGATATCAAAAATACGAAGAACATTAAAAACGGGGCTAGGAGGTACTTACAATCAAGCTTGAAAGTTGAAGAAACCCTAGCTATGGTGTCCTTGAAATTTCGGCAATGGGGAGGAAGATGGACATCAATTTTGACTTATTTTTCCCTTTTGATTAAATTATTAACATAATGACCAAAATGCCCTTAAGGCCCCTTCTTTGAGATTTTTCCTTCCCATGTCCATTTTTGTCCATCTTGACATATAATGGTCTAATTGCCAAATAAGGACCTCTAATAAATTTTCTAATGCTATTTCATTCTTGAATCTTCTAGAATCTCATATTTTTCAATCTTTTCAATTTAGTCCTAATGGATAAATTGATTACTAAATTATAAAATTTCTTCATGAAATTTTCACACAATCATGCAAACATGCCATAGACCTCATAAAAGTCACGAAATACATATTTCTACTTTAGATTTGTGGTCTCGTAACCACTATTCTGACTAGGCCCTAAATCGGGCTATTATAATACTCTTGTTGAATTGCTATATTTGTAACACCACTAACTCGTCTCCGTCGTCAGAATAGGGTTATGGATTATTATAATTCAATTCAAGACATTTACATTCAAACAGAAATAATTATGCAAAAAGAATTATATCTTTCAATAATTATTATAATTTGAAATAAAAATACATCTATGGGCACTTAATCGAGCTTACGAGGCCCTAAAAATAGTTTAGGAACATTCCAGGATCAATTTGAAACAAAACAGAAAAGCTTGAAAACTTTGGAAATAGGGGTCACAGGACCGTGTGGTCAGGCTGTGTGATAGAGCCCAGACCGTGTAGACATTCGAAGTCTAGGCATACCGCCGTGTCCTGGCCTCTGTGTCCACCCGTGTGAGTATTCAAAATAGGGCCACATGGCTGTGTCATAGGCCGAGTACCAAACCGTGTGTATATTCGAATTACGGATACACGGTTGTGTCGTAGGATGTGTGCTAGACCGCACTCTAAACTATTTTAAGACACATGGCCATGTCGAAGACCATGCCTCAAACCGTGTGAAACATGCACCTAAAACAATAATGACACACAGGAGAGTGACAGCCCGTGTCCCATGCCATATGCATCAAAATGTATCTTAAAAATCAAGTTTACCAAAACATAATGACTTGGACAACAAGTAACTCAATTCCATAATTTAAACCTACTCAAAACTCAATTAAACAAGCTTAAAACATGTCAAAGCATTCAACCTAAGTGTCTAACCAATGTGCCCTCATTGACACCACAATTCAATAGCTAAATCAAATCACATTTCAAACCAAAGTATGTGTACTCAAAGTACTCAAACATCATTAAATTTCATACCAAAACAACACTCCTATCAATCCATATTTTAAATTCTCATAACACTCTTATATAAAACTTATACCACATATACTAAACAAATTCCATACATACATATATACCAACCAAAACATATTCACTGGTACTCAAAATCTATTTGAAGACAAGCATCACTCAATTTTAACAAATTCATAAATTACCAACATAAGTTCAATTCACCTATTACATGCTATATAACTCAAGTTAAATATTCAAAACCTACCACAAGATTTTCGGATAGTGTGCTTTTTTTGAGTCAATTTGATCGTTTGTTTCTACAAGAACGTATCTAAAAGAAAATAATGGAAAGACAAAAGTAAGCTTACTTAAGCTTAGTAAGTTCCACGGATTAAAAAACTATTAGCGTTCCAAATAATCTTATCTAATACAGAATATAGAAAAGTCATAAATTATAATCCTCTCATCCATAATCAAATCATGGATATTTTTAAACTTAATTACAAATGGAACAATCCAAAAAACTACAATATACCATTGAAAATAAACTCGATGAAAGTTATAACAGACTTGGATACACGGTTAACCATCCAAACACACCAAAACACTCAAATGAGCTAACCATCCGAGAACACACTTGGGCATCAAATGCCAAGCCCGTAGGCTAACATCCCTTTGAAACACACCTCGGCAGTTTATGCCAAGCTCGAAGGCTTTACATTCGCCCCTAGAACACACCTAAATCACTGTAATATAACGCGATAGTTCGCAACAAATGCTAAACTTCAGTATATTCAGTAAACAAGAATAAAACTGAATCATCATCTCTGTAACACCCCAAACCTGGCCTGGAAGTTAGGCCCGAATTTGGCGTGTCACATTGAAGTGTTTTTATGAAAACCTTGTTTTCATTGAAAACCCTTCTAGAGAAAAGTTAAGTAAAATCCAGTTTGCTTTCAAAATGAGGTGTAGCCAAAAACCATTTCCTTGTTACTATGTAAAAATTTCCTTTGACAGGGAAACCTCGTTCTTAAAACACAATTATTTTCAAAAAAACTTGAAATATACTTAAAAGAAATAAATCCAGGTTTCGTTTCAAAATTACAATGCATAGTGGAAGTAATGGAATAATAACTAGAGGGAAACCTTATTACAATCCGAAATAAAATAACTTAAAATATAGAATTTAGATATTAAGAAAAACAAGTCTAATCGTCTTGCTAGTTGGCCACCTCTAAGTCCCTCCATCAGTCGAACGCCTACTGAAGATCACCTGAGAAAATTAAAAGAGTGCGTTTTCGAAAACTCAGTGTGTACAACCCTCGTCAAACAAATAGCATACATATCATATTGTTAACATAATAATATCATATGTAACATCCTAAAAAAATTTAGAATTTATGTGTTGCATAATTTTGGTGCTTAGTTAGTGAATGATTAAATTTGTGTGTTTAATATATTCTTGAGAAGGCTCGGGATTTATTCGAAATTAGAATAAATTTTAGTAATGAGTACTTTATTGAAGTGGAACCAGTAACCTTGTTGTTTAAGGAAATTAAGTGACAAAAGTTAGCATAAGTGAACTAGTAGTAAAGTGGAGTTGGCGCCATGAGTTTTGCTTGAGGGAAGAGGTTCGAATCCCATGGTATGCATTTTGTGACTTTAATTTTTGCACTCTTCTAGCATGTTTCGGCCAAGATCTATTTTTGGTAGGTTGGACTTTATATTTTTATGGCAAGATGGCTAATGGCTTAAGGTAAGAATTGAAGATAGGGAAAGGAATCATGAGCTTATGGTATGTAGGGGGGACATAAGGCACTCTTTATGGGGTGTGTTTTGGAAAGTTTGGAATGGCCAAACTTTTTCCATGAACTTGGACGGTTTTGGGGGCTAGGGGGTGGCCGAATATTGTTGGAAGCATTGGTAAGGACGGTAGCAAGTTTGGTCACTTTCATTTTGGTCATTTTGTGCTTTTCACAAAAACACTTCTTTTCATCTTTCTCTCCCTAGCAATGCATTTTGTGCATTAGTGAACATCTTGTTTTCTTCTTTTGGTCATTTCTTTTTTCACCATTTGGTCTAAATTTTACCTAACCCCTCAAGTTCTTTTTCCCCTAGTGCCGAAATCACCAAAACACAAAGGCCATTTTCTTTTTCTTTTCTTTCCCCCATGGCTAAATGGTGCTAACACCATTTTCTTCAATTTTTATTCATAGCCGAATCTCCCTCTTCACATATATTTTCTTATTAATCATTCTTTCAACCTTCGTTTTAATCAATCGGTAAGAACCCTCTTCGATTTTTTTATTTTCTTCTTTTGCCGAATATACATATTGGTTTGGAAGGGTCTTTTGACCGAAAATAGCATCCTCTATCCCTTTCTCTTAGACAATCTTTTTTCGTCTTTATAGTGATAAAGAGAAGGCCAAAACTTGGAGTATTCGTAATCATCGTGAATCGCTAGGATTTGGTTCAAAGTGTTAAGGTAAGGGTTTCTGTCAATGACTTCCATATTACTCGATTTTTTTCGTTAAAGATGGGTTACTAATCGATTTTATCTTTGGGATATTACAGCTTGATTTTCATTCCGTGAACGTAAGATTTCATGGTAAGCTGATTTCACCCTTAAAACCTATAGACTTGATTTCTGAAATATTAGTTGGACTAATATTCTTTTGTCAATGGAGGAAAGCAAGATAGGGTCGAAAAGAGTGGTGAATAGTGTTCAGAAGAAGGATGGATTCGCTATTCCCTCTAGATTCAAGCGAAGGGCTGTTTCGACAATCCGAGATTTTCCACCGTGATGTGGACCCTCATCCGGGGAGAATCCATTATTCGAAGTTGTTTGTAGTTCGAACCATTAGCTATTCGGGATTTGCTACCGGGTTGTGAACCGTCAACCGGGGAGAACCGACAAATAGTTGTTGTTCGAGATTCCGAGGGTAAAAATCTAGATCGCCTACTTTAGCATAGGTTTATTTTAAGTGTTAGTATTCTAATTGAGCATGATACGTATTTAGGTATCGACGATTGGGAAAGTGTAGTCCTCACCATAATCAGGTGTGTAATCTCACACTTATTTCATGGGTTAGATGACTATACCGTTATTAAGCATTGGATTAAAAATCGCAAAAGTTGGTAAAATCAAAAAATATGGTATAATTAATACTTTAGTGATAAGATCATGAAATCGGTATTAAAATCGTGAAAATTTCGAAATCACCCTTAATGGGCTAAGGTGATAAAAAGTGATAAATGGGCCATATGAATTATTTGATAAAATTGGCCAAGTGTGATATGAGATGAAATGGGCCAAATTGTGATATAGGCCAAATTGTGAAATGGGCCAAATTGTAATATGGGCCAGAGTGTAATAATTCTTTTATGGGCCTTATGTTGGAACTATCATATGAATGAATTGTTATGCATTTTATATACATAATTACATGGGTTGGGATATTTGACGAAGAGAAGATGGCTTCGTGCCCAGTTTAATGGCTTCGTGCCCAGTTTAATGGCTTCGTGCCCAGTTTAATGGTTTCGTGCCCAGTTAATGGCTTTGTGCCCAGTTTAATGGCTTAATTGCCCAGTTTAATATGGCTTAATTGCCCAGTTGGTGTGTTGGCAGGGTGGGTGACTAAAGCTCCCCACAGGTATGTTGGTTGGTACGGGTGGTGTGTAGCAGATGGAAATTTAGGTTTGGTTTAGGGAATTGCATATCACATGCATACTACACATGTTAAACTATTATAATTGTAAATGGGCTCCGGCCCAAGTAAATGCTTAAATGGTTTTGGCCCAGTGGACTATGGTAAGTGGGTTACACACTGAATTCTAAGTAACTCACCCCGTTTCCTTTATCCTTTTCAGGTAATAATCAGTAATGGAGGCTTGGGTCGAGGATGACTTCGTGGAAGCCATATTACGATTAATGGTTTATATGAACTTTGAACTTCTTTTAAGTATTTTTATTTAATTTCTATTTTAGTGGTGTTGTAATAAGGCCTTTGGTATTATTTTATGGATGTTTTACTCGTGGATAGATTTTAATTATGTTTTAGATACTTAAATGGGACTATTTTATTTTCTAAAATTTTCGTGCTAAAAGGGTTTTTCTTAAAAATCATTATTTCGTAAATTTTCTGTAAGAAGTCTTTTAAGAATCTTGTTTTCAAATTTCTTTTGAAATCTCTTAAACTTCGCGAAAAATTTAATCAAATATTTTTTTAGTTTCAAATTTATAAACTCTTATGTCTTAAATCATAGATTTTAAATTTACCTCGGTTTTTAATAAACTTCAATTCCAAAGTAGTTTTGAGGATCTGTTTTCTTTAAATAATTAGATGACTAGATGTACGTTCGTTTCGTATGACATACCAAATCTGGTCTTAAACTTATAGACCGGGTTTGGGTGTTACATCATGCATGCAATGCAATGCAAACCCTCCCCAAATAATCCATCCAGTACACATCATCTCCGTCCCGTCGAAACACATCTGTGGGATTTCTAAATTCACCCACCCATCCGATACACATCAAGGGTTGCCCGGTTGCGGTACTACCTAACGTTACAGCAAAGCTACAAATCATATAATGGGCTTAAAAAGCCATCGATGGATCCACAATTGTCAAGCAACCATGCGATCCTCATATACTTCCTCCGTTCCATAATTCCCACCCATATGCATCCTAAACAGAATATCATATGAATGCAGCAAATGTACATGTAACATCCATAAATATTACATTCAACACATAGGGGTATTTTAGTCATTTTACAAATTAAGGGTATTTGGTAATTCTACCTTATAGGGGTATTTCAGTAATTCTTAATAGTATGGGTCTTAATTACGAACCTTGGCCCGTCAACAAGTCCTTGCGACTAAAGTGAACAGACACTACGCACCAAGTAGGATTCTAGAGAAGAGGAGGTGGGTCACTAGGACCGCTTAAGTACCAAGCTCTCCCTAGATCCAATCCTAGACATGCATATGTCCATTGCCACACTCTACCCTAACGACTTTTCCATAGACATGTTTGATTATTAAATTAAGTTTTATGTTGCTTAAGAATTCATCATAACTAAGCCTAGAGTCCATTAAAACCCTAGCATGCATTTCTAAAATCCCATAAAGCCCACTAAGCCCAATCATGTCCATATAGCCCATTATGCCCAATCTTGTATATGTAGCCCATTAGGCCCGATCATAATCAAATCATACAACTATCCATATCAATCCATCAATCAATTTCACATATCAACTCTTGCCAATTTGGGCCCACGAGCTCGGCAAGACCATTTAACCCTTTCTAGCCCGTTGGCCAAACAGTGGCTCGAGACCATGAGATCTCTCTCTTGGTCCTGGTAGTCGTATCGGTGTTCCCACACGAATGTTCGCACACTCGTGTGGTTGTCGGCACCAACCTTTCAGTGTTTCGACTTTTTGGCATTCTGGTTTTTCGGTATTTTGACTTTTGTCGATTTATCGTGTGTGAAGTGTATGTACACACCTAGTAAATGAGACGTGTTACACTATCCTCAGCCTTGAACCTACAACCAATACCAACCTCCAATCAATCACACACTTAACCACAATATTTACCAAAAATCGAAGCCTTACCATAACCTTACCGTGTGCCACCAGTCTTAATAGCCCTTCCTTAGCTACTACTCACGAATATCCCCTAGATCTGCATCAATCTTAATCGTTAAAGACAAAATAATAGGTGACTTGTATCCACTTAAGTCACCCTTTCCCTTACTATAGACTCTTCGGCCAACTTATCCCAAAATTAAGAACACTTACCCAAAAACCAAAACGTATGGATAGCTTTTCTGCAGAGACTTGTAGATCCAAGCTTGATTCCAATTTTTCCAAGATTCGATCCACCAAAAATCAAAGGAATGATGACAGCACGACAGAGATTTGGTCACTAGAGTATTCGGCACAAGGTTTGGGGTGATGAAGAAATCGGCTCCAATAGCAAAGGTTTTTGTCTTTTGAATTCACGAATATTCGGTCCCCAACAATTGAGATGAAAGTGGGATGGCACAAGCAATGGAGAAAGAAGAGAATGATATTCGATTTAAGGCTTTAGGAGAGAAGAAAAGAAAACACATAAGGAAGAGGCGAGGTTTAGAACAGAAAAAGTGAAGGAGAATTCAACAGAGCACTATAGTTGCCGAAATAGCACAAAGGGAACTCCAATTGCCGAAATAACACAGAGGGAATTCGGCACCCCCTATTTATCCACAAAACCAAAACTCTGCCTACCCCCTCCAAAGTCCCAATCGGCACCAACTCTTCCCCATCTCATCTCCTCTTTTTTTTCCCTGATAACTCCCCAATCCTTTTCCTAAATTTTCTCTTCTGATCACTCTCCTTAGAGCCCATCATCACACCACTTCCAACCTTCTAGAAGGCCAAAATTAAACTCCTAAAAAAATACTAAGCTAGGATTTGAACCTAGGATCTCCTTGCTAGCCCATAACGCCGCCTTCCTATACCATAAGTGGCATCACTTAGCCACTCCACCACAAGGCTCTTTGATGCCATTTTTCCCTATTTTTATTTAAAAGCCCAACTACTCACTGCCCTGGTTCCTTTAATAATTAATTAAAAATTCCTTCTCCTCAAAGTTCAAACCCAAAACTTCTCCAACACCCCTGGACACTCCAAGTTTATTAAACCCTTAAAGCCAACATGTCATTTGTCATTTTCTTGCTTTTAAAAAAAATTTATGAGACCCAAAGCCCAAAACCCAATTCATCTAGGCCCAAAATTTGGGGCTTTACAATCTCAACATCAATCAATCCCATACAACGCGCGATATAACCTATTGGCATGCCAATCTATCCTATCCCACGTTCATCGGTTCACTTATTTATCAAATAACATCATTCAATATGATTTCTCTCTCAAATCAACTCACTTACTACAATTCAACACTTTCAAATCATTTAGAAATTTCAATTCATAAATAATTAAATGTTTAAATTATACTAAAATTAAACTGTACGAACTTACCAGGGCTAAATCGCAAAACAGTAAAAGTTCAGGAACTTTCGCTACTTTCTCTTTTCTTCGATTATCAACTTGCTCTTAGTCTAAAATACGATTTATTTCAACTATTAACTTCTAATTCATAAACTACTCAATTCAATACATATAATTACTTATTAACATTTTTACATATTTTCCCCAAACATTTAATTTTTTATACAATTTAGTCCATAATACTAATCTAGCCAATTCCCACAATTAATACATAAACCCAATACTATCAAATATTTAACCCTAAAATACAATTCATAAATTCTAAAATTTCTCATGAAATCCCTCTCATTTACAATTTTAATCGTTAAATCCCCAATTTCACAATGTATAAAAATTTACTTAATAAAATAACTCAAAATCTACATCAAGCACCGAACAAATACTCTTTCAAGTAAAAATCTTCCAAAAACATTAATGGTAGACTTTCTAACATTTAACAATTTCTCAAATTAATCCCTAAACTAGTTAGATATCAAGATAATGATCATAAAAAATAAAAAAAAATAAAAACATTAAAAAACAGGCAAGAAACGTCTTACATGCAAGGACTAATCACCAAACAAATCTTGAAGCTCTCCCCCAACAATGGCATTCGGCCAAAGAAGAAAACATGATAAAGATGATACCTTTTTCATCTTTTGTTTATTTTATTAATAAATTACTAAAATAATCTTAAAAATAATAAGAATTTCAAACTAACCAAGCCATCATCGCCCATTATAAATAATATGGTCTAATTTCCATAATGATCCTCCTTTTCAATTTTTTTATCTATTTACTCATTTAACCAAAAGAAATCTAACTTTTGTATCTTTTACAATTAAGTCTTTTTTCACTAATTAACTATCTAAATGATAAAAGTTCTTAACAAATATTTAATATGACACTACTGACCTCGTAAATATTAATTATTTAATATTTAAAAATTGACACGTCAAAATTGTGGTCCCAAAACCACTATTTTTGACACCACTGAAAAACGAGTTGTTACAATTACTCGATTATACGATGATGTAACATCCTAAATAATTGAGTACCATGATGTTGCTAAATGTTAGTTCGGGTTTACTTGGAGTTAGAATAAAATATTAGTTAAGTGTATTTTAAAGTAAAGAAATTAGGTGACATTGAGACTTAAATTAATTAATTACTAAAAGATGGCATAAGATGAGTTAATAGCATAGTGGTGATGGCGCCATGACTTAGACATGAGGGAAGAGGTTCGAATCTCCTAGCTTGCAACTTGAAAATTTTTATTTTTTGCTTCCATCTATCAAGTGTCGGCCAAGAAGCAAACATGGAAAGTTTGACTTCTTTATTTTTGGTATGATGGCTAAAGGATTAAGGAAATATTTAAGTTGAGGAAAGAAATCAATAGGATAAGGTAAGTAAGGGGAACAAATGGCTTAAAATGGGGAGTGTGCTATGGAAAGAAAGGGTGGCAAAAGGTTGGCCTTTGATAGCCAAGTATTTGGACGGTTTATGGGCAAGGGGCTGGCCGAATTTTTGAAGGCATTTAGATGGCATATTCTCTTCTTTTGGTCATTTGTTAATTTTTTTTTTTCCTCTCAAAACTTGTTTCTCTCAAATTTCCTCCCCTTAGCCGAATGCCTATTGAACAAAGGTAAACAATTTTTGTTTTGTTCTCTTTTCTTTTGGTCATTCGGGTTTTGACCATTTAGGTCTTAATTCACCTATTCTCTAAAAACTTTTCCCCTTGTGCCGACACCATCATCACACAAAGGAGGTTAATCTTTTTCTTTCTTCTTCACAAAACCGATTACACAATCCTTCCAAAAACTCAATTCTTTTTCTTCTCTTTTCTTTCTCCTTTCTTTTTCTTTCCTTCTCCCTTTCCCACTTGGAACCGAATCATACTATCTCCATTGTTCCATTTTTTTTTACATTTCTCTCAATTAAAAATCTCCACAATAATCTCTCTCATGGCCGAATGTTAGCTTGTATTTGTGCCAAAATTTCTTTCATTTTCTTGATCAAAACCGAATTCTTCTCACACAATTTCTTCCAATCGTGAGCATTAGTGAGATTTTGGAGGGTAGAAACTCAAGGTGATCTTTAGAATTTTGGAACTTTGGGATCGATTTCAAGAATCAAAGTAAGGAGTTTTTCTTTTAAGGATTTAAAATTTATTATATTAGTATAGTTAATATTAATCGATTTCGTTTTAGGGACGCAAACGCTAGATCATTTCTTGAGGAACGAAGATAAATCGTGGTAAGCCAAATCTCAAACCTTACAAATCATTAGCCATATTTCAATATTTACAGTCGGACTAATGATCGTATATCTTTAGAGACTTTCAAAATAGGGCAGAAAAGGGCAGTCCATAGCCTTCGAAAGAGGGGCGGTTCCGCAAATCCCCCTATTTATAAACGAAGGGCTATTTTGGGAATCTAGGATTTTCCACCGGGTTGCAGACCATCAACCGAGGAGAATCAATTATTTGAAGTAGTTCGTACTCCGGGCCCTTATACGCTCGTGGATTCTCGTGAAAAGCGAATCAATAAACGAGGAGAAACCAAAATAGAAGTGGTTCAAAATCAAAGGGGTAAGGATTTAGATCGAATACCAATAGTGTATTTTTGATAAATGATAGTATTCTAATGGTTCGTATTACGTTTAGGTGTTGACAAGCGGGAAGGTTTAGTACTCACGATATCAAGGTGTGTAACTTCACACTTTTCTCGGGTTGGATGTCATTCGTGGTATTGAGTAAAATCGTAAAAATGACAAAATCGATATAATACGTAATAATTGGTATTTTGGTGAAATAACATGAAAACGATTAAAATTTGTGAAAAATTATGAAAACGCCCTCGATGAGTTAGTTGTTAATATGTAAAATTTTATGTCTCGTAAAAATGGGCCAAAAAGTATGCTAGATAGCTAAATGGGCGAAATCTACATTAGATCGAAAATGGGCCGAAATATCCGTTAGATCAAAAATGGGCCAAAATCTACATTAGATCAAAATGGGTCAAAATCTACATTAGATCGAAAATGGGTCAAATCTACATTAGATCGAAAATGGGCAAATCTACATTAGATCGAAAATGGGTCAAATCTACATTAGATCGTAAATGGGCCGTAATTTACATTAAATTGTTAAATGGGCCAAAATCTATACTAGATCGCTAAATGGGCCGTAAATTTTGCTAGATCGCTAAATGGGCCAAAGATGCTAAATAGTTATATGGAATAAATGATATATTGTATTATGGGCCTTAATAAAACCCGAAATATTGACTTGGGCCTTTTTGATAAAATCATCATATGTACATAAGCTATTTTGCATACATGTTGCATGGGTTGGGATTAACGATGAAGAGAAGAAAGGCCTGTTGCCAAAATCTAGTTCGGTGGCTTTGCCACAAAATAATTAAACGGTTGATTGCCTCTAGTTTGGTGGCTATGCCACAAATATTTTAATGGCTCAATGCCTCTAGTTCGGTGACTTTGTCACAATCTAGTTCGGTGGCTCTGCCACAAATATAAAATGGCTTAATGCCTACGATTGGTGTGATGGCGGGGTGGGTTGACTTGATCCCCACAGGTGTGATGGTTGGTACGGGTGGTGTGTAGCGGATGGAAATTAGGTTTGGGTGGGAAATTTCATTTTGCATGCATTCCATTATTTATATTAAATCGGATAATGGGCTCAAGCCCAAAATCATGACTTGATGATCCGCACAATGGATTAAGTAAGTAAGTTATACACCGAGTTCGAGTAACTCACACCTCAAATTTTTCCTCTCGTAATGGAAATTGATGTGGACTTGGGTCGAGGATGACTTCGTGGAGGCCATACCGCAAACATGGGTTAAATAAATTTTGAACTTTTAAATAAGTACTTTCTTTAAATTGCTATTTTGGGTATGATGTAATAAGGCCTCTATTATTATTTTTATAGATTTTATGTGTGGTTGGTTTAAAACTATGTTTTGGATATTTTAATATGGGCTTATGATTATTATATAAAGTTTACTTAAAATAAATTGGGTTTTAAACATATGAGAAATTTTTAACTATTCTTATTTCTCAAATACATCAAACTTAAAATTATTTCTCTTGGTTTTATTAAACTCTAAATTCAAAAGGGTTTTGAAATCTTGATTCGTCGAAATTATTAAGATAGTTCGATCAGTAACAAACCAAATCCAATCTTAATGCATAGACCGGGTTTGGGGTGTTACATTTAATGGTATCGAGCCAATTTCAAAATTCTACGTGGTTGGGTTCAATAAATTATTTCAGATAAAATTATTTCAATTATGTTCTAAAGATCAGTATGGCACCACAAGCATCCGGCAACAAGTCAAGTAAGTATTTATTACTTAATGATTATTATGATGATCATAGGAACACTCTAGAACTTCTAGTTTTAGATGTTAAAAATCGTAGAGATTGAGACTATAGGATGTGTTGCGAAAAACAACTTTATCTCTCAAATCTCATAAAACACCGTTAATAAATACTGAAACAATTTTCTGATTCATAAAACTTGTAATGAGATTAAATCAAATTAGTCATCATGAGCACTAGAGGACATGGTCGTGGACGCGGTAGACGTGGTCGTGGTAGAGGATGAGGTACTGCAACTGAAGTACCAAATCATATGCCGGAAATGGATGCACCTGCGTCATTTGAGAGTGAGACGGGATCACGCGATCATATGGAAGAAGATAATGCTTTGACACAAGTGATGTCGCGAGTCCTAGAAAGGGTCATTGAACTAGAATTGGGCCAACAACTCGTGGGTCAATTTGAACAACTCAAGTCAAATAATGCGAAGTTTTAGAGGAGTTTTCTGTAGCTCTAAATGTGGCTAAATATTGGCTCAAGTCGTGGAGCAGATTATGGATGATATGGAATGCATTTGTTGAGCGTAAACCGAAAGGAGCTGTGTCCTTGCTAAGAGACGAGGCGATCAATGGTGGCTTATCGTTGAGAAGGCACCAAGTCGACCGATTACTTGGGAATTCTTTAAAGCTACCTTCCAAGGGAAATATGTTAGAACGAGTTATGTAGATGCCCGAAGGAAGGAATTTCTGAATCTTGTCCAAGGGAGTAAGACAGTGGCAGCGTACGAAGCTGAGTTTTTATGCTTGAGTCGCTATGCTCGGACAATAGTGTCAGCAGATCATGAACGTTGTGTGCGATTCGAGGATGGGCTAAATGATGAGTTGAGGGTTCCGATTGCCCCACAACAAGTTAGAACTTTTTCCACGCTTGTGGAAGGCCAAGATAACCAAGAGGCTAAGAACTCGTAACGTCGAATCGAGAAAGATTTAGAAACAAGAGAGAGACACAGCAGTCGGGTTCTTCAAAGAGATTTCAGAATAGGCCTCAGAATGATGAATCAACCCAAGGTAGAGCACATGTAACTAATAATCGAGGTCGAGATTATGTTGGATGTGGAAAAGGCATTCGGAGAGTCTTTGGAGGAAACGCGCGCTTGTTACAAATGTGGTTCAATGGATCACCAAGATATAAACCGCCTCGATGTACGGATCACGACTCGTGAAGTTTGTATATCGATGCACAACCACCAGAGGTACTCGGCTGACCACCGAGAGGTCGTGGACCAGGTCGTGGTGGTAATGGGGCGGGGCGTGGTTAAGGTGCACCGGTCGAGGCAATGGTCCTAGAGAAAACACGGATGCAAGACAGCCAGGACTGGTCTATGCAGTTAGACGCCGTGAGGATGGCAATACACCTAATGTAATAACTGGTACGTTCTTCATCTTCGATGTACCTGTTACTGCCTTAATAGATATTGGTTCTACCCACTCGTATGTTGCTAGCACCATATCTGGAAACCCGAATCTAGAATCTAAAATTACCGATAGTGAGATGACAGTAATTAGTCCTTTAGGACAGTTGATAATTGTAAATAAACTGTTTAGAGACGTACCCTTAGAAATTTAAGAGGAGGTATTCTTGGCGAATTTGATGGAATTGCCTTTCACGAGTTCGATCTCATTCTGGGCATGGATTGGTTGGTTAAACATCGAGCGCATTTGGATTGTGCTGAAAAATAGATGTCAATAACAACCTCGGATGATAAGGAAGTCATAATGATTGGTGAACGAAGAAACTACTTGGCGAACGTGGTATCGGCGTTGAAGGTAGAAAAGTTGGTGCGGAAAGGGTATGGAGCATTCCTAACCTTTATTTGTGCTTTGGATGCCAAAGAGTTATCTGTGGATGATGTGAGAACGGTGAAGGAATTTCCAGATGTATTTCCCGAAGAACTTCCTGGTATACCTCCAGATCGAGAAGTAGAATTTGGTATCGAGCTTTTGCCCGAAACGGCTCCAGTGTCCATTGCTCCTTATAGAATGGCACCGAAGGAGTTGGCAGAGCTTAAAGCTCAAATTCAAGAATTGCTGGATCGGGGATTTATTCGATCGAGTGTGTCTCCGTGAGGAGCACCAGTTTTGTTCGTGAAGAAGAAGGATGGATCGATGCG
This sequence comes from Gossypium rotundifolium, assembly GCA_025506655.1. NCBI lineage: Eukaryota > Viridiplantae > Streptophyta > Magnoliopsida > Malvales > Malvaceae > Gossypium > Gossypium rotundifolium. The sequence continues at coordinate 132,506,051 of CP106725.1, read as the reverse complement.
TATGTACATTGATTACGCATAATTGAATAAATTGACGATCAAGAATAGGTATCCTCTGCGAGAATTGATGGCTTGTTTGATCAATTAAAGGAGCTTCGCTTTTCCAAAATTGATTTGAGATTGGGTTATCACCACTTAAGGTGAAAGAAGCAGATGTTTTTAAGACGGCATTTCAAACTCATTATGGACATTATGAGTTTGTAGTGATGCCGTTTGGATTAACCAATGCACCAGCCATATTTATGGACATGATGAACCGAGTCTTTTAACTATATTTAGATCGGTTTGTGGTGGTGTTCATAGATGACATTTTGGTTTATTCAAAAAACGATGAGGATCATGACACGCATTTGCGTATTGTATTACAGCTACTTTGAGATAAACAACTTTATGCCAAATTCAGTAAATATGAATTTTGGCTAAAGGAAGTGACTTTCTTGGGTCATGTGGTATCAGCTGAAGGAATAAGGTGGATCCTCGGAAGATTGAGGCTGTACTGGATTGGAAACCACCAAAATCGGTAGCTGAAATTTGGAGTTTCTTAGGATTGGCTGGTTATTATAGACGCTTTATTGAGGGGTTTTCGTTGATTTCTGCACCCCTAACTAAACTGTTGCGGAAGGGAGTTCCGTATATTTGGACTAAAAACAACAAGAAAGTTTCTAAAAATTGAAGAAGATTCTAATGTAAGCACCGCTTTTGATTCAACCGAGGTCGAAAAAGAATTTATCGTTTATTGTGATGTGTCTCACACGGGTCTAGGTTGTGTGCTGATGCAAAATGGAAAAGTGGTGGCCTATGCTTCTCGTCAATTGAGACCGCACGAAGTAAACTACCCTACTCATGATTTGGAGTTAGCTGCAGTGGTCTTTGCTTTAAAGATTTGGAGGCACTATCTCTACGGTGAGAAATCTATCATCTACACGGATCACAAGAGTCTTAAGTACCTCCTTACCCAAAAGGAGTTGAATTTGAGACAAAGAAGATGGGTGGAATTATTAAAGGACTATGATTTCTCAATCGAATATCATCCCGAAAAGGCTAACGTGGTAGCCGACGCGTTAAGTCGTAAGGCAGATTCGATTTAAGAGCAATGTTTGCTCATTTAAGTTTGTATGAGGATGGTAGTTTGTTAGCGAACTTCGTGAAGCCTCCGTGGTGGAACAAATCAAGGAAAAGGACATCGATAAAAAGTTGGGACTTTTATTTCAAAGAGTTGAAAGGGGTGAAATAGAGGATTTTGGTATAAATATGAATAGAGTGCTATGCTTTCGTAGAAGGGTTTGTATGCCTAAAGACTCAGAATTAAGACAAATGATTCTACGGGAGGCGCATAGTAGCCCTTATGCTATGCACCCCAGAGGAAATAAGATGTATCGAGATCTCCGTGAACAGTATTTGGTGGCCAGGGTTGAAACGTGAGATTTTTGAGTTTGTAAGAAAATGTTTGACTTGTCAGTAAGTGAAGGTAGAGCATCAATTACCGTCAGGATTGTTACAACCGGTAAAGATTCCTCTTTGGAAATGGGAGTGGATAACTATGGATTTTGTTAGTAGGTTACCTTTAACACCTACTAAGAAAAATTCCGTATGGGTAATAGTTGATCGTTTGACGAAGACTGCTCATTTTCTTCCAGTTCGTACGGATTATTCATTGCAGAAATTGGCTAAGCTGTATGTATTCGAAATCGTGAGGTTGCATGGGGTACCAAAGGTTCATTATATCGACATGGGATCCTAAATTTACATCACGATTTTGGAAAGCTCGCATGAAGCCTTGGGGACAAAGTTGAATTTCAAGACGGCTTTTCATCCTCGGTCGATAGTCACTCGGAAAGAGTAATTCAGATATTGGAAGACATGTTAAGGGATGTGTGATCGACTTGTGGGTAGTTGGGAGGATTTTCTACCATTGGCGTAATTCGCAGATAACAATAGCTATCGGCCTAGCATTCAGATGGCACCCTATGAGGCAATGTATGGTCGTAGGTGTCGTACTCCTACTTGTTGGACTGAATTGGGCGAACGGCAAATGTTGGGTCCTGAGATGATATCTGAAACAGAGGAAAAGGTAAAAGTGATTCGAGCACGGATAAAGGAAGCCTCAGATAGACAGAAGTCATATGCAGACCTGAAGCGTAAGGATATCGAGTTTGCTGTGGGAGACCAGGTCTTTCTGAAGGTCTCACCTTGGAAGAAAATTTTCATATTCGGAAAGAAGGGCAAGTTGAGCCCTAGGTACATCGGGCCATATCGTGTGATGAAGCGTGTTGGTCCAGTGGCTTATCAAATTGAATTACCTCCGGAGTTGGGTCAAATTCATAATGTTTTCCATGTTTCCATGCTGAGACGCTATAGATCGGATCCATCTCATATAGTACCGGTAGAGGAAGTGGAATTAAATTCAGACTTGTCTTTTGAAGAAGAACCAGTGGAAATTTTAGATCAGGATGTTAAGGTGCTAAGAAAGAAAACTGTACCGTTGGTCAAAGTTTTATGGCGTAATCACGGAGCGAAAGAAGCTACGTGGGAGTCTGAGGAAACTATTCGACAGCAATATCCTCACCTCTTTTAATCAGGTAAATTTCGAGGATGAAATTTTCTTTAAGAGGGGTAGAATTGTAACATCCTAAATAATTGAGTACCATGATGTTAAATGTTAGTTCGGGTTTACTTGGAGTTAGAATAAAATATTAGTTAAGTGTATTTTAAAGTAAAGAAATTAGGTGACATTGAGACTTAAATTAATTAATTACTAAAAGATGGCATAAGATGAGTTAATAGCATAATGGTGATGGCGCCATGACTTAGACATGAGGGAAGAGGTTCAATCTCCTAGCTTGCAACCCTGAATATTTTTATTTTTGCTTCCATCTATCAAGTTATCGGCCAAGAAGCAAACATGGAAAGTTTGACTTCTTTATTTTTGGTATGATGGCTAAAGGATTAAGGAAATATTTAAATTGAGGAAAGAAATCAATAGGATAAGGTAAGTAAGGGGAACAAATGGCTTAAAATGGGGAGTGTGCTATGGAAAGAAAGGGTGGCAAAAGGTTGGCCTTTGATAGCCAAGTATTTGGACGGTTTATGGGCAAGGGGCTGGTCGAATTTTTGAAGGAATTTAGATGAATTAGGGGCTAGTTGGGCATATTCTCTTCTTTTGGTCATTTTTTAATTGTTCTTTTCCTCTCAAAACTTGTTTCTCTCAAATTTCCTCCCCTTAGCCGAATGCCTATTGAACAAAGGTAAATAATTTTTGTTTTGTTCTCTTTTCTTTTGGTCATTCGGGTTTTGACCATTTAGGTCTTAATTCACCTATTCTCTAAAAACTTTTCCCCTCGTGCCGACACCATTATCACACAAAAGAGGTTAATCTTTTTCTTTCTTCTTCACAAAACCGATTACACAATCCTTCCAAAACTCAATTCTTTTCTTCTCTTTTCTTTCTCCTTTCTTTTCTTTCCTTCTCCTTTCCCACTTGGAACCGAATCATACTATCTCCATTGTTCCATTTTTTTTTTACTTTTCTCTCAATTAAAAATCTCCACAATAATCTCTCTCATGGCCGAATGTTAGCTTGTATTTGTGCCAAAATTTCTTTCATTTTCTTGATCAAAATCGAATTCTTCTCACACAATTTCTTCCAATCGTGAGCATTAGTGAGATTTTGGAGGGTAGAAACTCAAGGTGATCTTTAGAATTTTGGAACTTTGGGATCGATTTCAAGAATCAAGGTAAGGAGTTTTTCTTTTAAGGATTTAAAATTTATTATATTAGTATAGTTAATATTAATCGATTTTGTTTTAGGGACACAAACGCTTGATCGTTTCTCGAGGAACGAAGATAAATCGTGGTAAGCCAAATCTCAAACCTTACAAATTGTTAGCCATATTTCAATATTTACACGAAGACGGGGGCTTCAACGCGATAGTTGAGGCCATCGGTAGTATTCTTGTGGGTTGAATGCTGCAGGCTGCGATGGGTCGAAGTGGGCCCAATGGGCCCGTGAGGCCCAATTGGAATAAATTGTATGATGATATAGAATATAGTGAACTAGACTAGGTGGAACTTATATACGTGGATAGATTTGTGTTAGGTGGGCCACACGGCGTGTGGGCCTGGATAATGAAATCGGGTTTTAGGCCCAATCGTCCGAATCGACCAAAATGGTAGCTGAGTCGCTAGTGGCGACATTAGCTTCGTAAAGGCCATTACAGCTTATAAATTACGAAAATACCCTTGGTGGGTAAATTACGAAAATGCCCTTGGTAGGTAAAATTACGATTATACCCTTAGAGGTTGATTAGAATGATTATGTTGTTTAGTTTTGGCCGATTGTGGGAAGGCGAGAACCTTTTTAGGAGGCGATAGTCAAGATTTGCGTGAGTGATCTCTAGAGATTTGGAGACTTGAGACTTTTAGAGCCACGTGTGATTTCGAGGTTTAGTCAATCGTCTAATCAAAAGCGTAATCATCGCCAAGTTTCTCTGCTAATTGTTTATTAATGTGTATACTTGAGTATGATGTGTGATAGCCGACAATAAAGGCTAAAGTGATGGATACCCATGTGTGGGTAATCGTTAATGTTAGTAAATTGTGATATTAAATTATTTATGGTGCTCATGTGATATAATAATGAGCATGTGAGGTATACTCATTCGATATGATGATTTGACATGATACATTTGCATATTTGCATGGGGACCGGTTTTGATCAAGGAAGGACGGTGTACATATTATGTACGTGGTCTAATGTTAGCCTCGTGCTACATTAGCGCTTGATGATTAGCCGTGTGCTTCATCAAGGAGATGTTGGCTAGGTGCCCATCTCGGCGGTTGATAGTGAGTGCATCACCGTAGACGGATTAATGTTGGGATCACTTATGTGATCGGTGGCTTTGTCATTTTTGGACTAATGATCGTATATCTTTAGAGACTTTCAAAATAATTTGCGTTTTACTTAGAAAAATGGACATGGTTTTCAAAAGTTAACGTTTTATCCATAACCTTGAAAGAGGGGCGGTTCATAAATCCCTATTTATAAACGAAGGGTCCATAGCTTTTTGAATCCGGATTTTCCACCGGTTACGGACCATCAACCGAGGAGAATCAATTATTTGAAGTAGTTTGTACTCCGAGCCCTTATATCGCTCGTGGATTCTCGGTGCAAACGAATCAATAAACGAGGAGAAACCAAAAATAAGTGGTTCAAAATCAAAGGGTAAGGATTTAGATCGAATACCAATAGTGTATTTTTGATAAATGATAGTATTCTAATGGTTCAGACACGCTTAGGTGTTGACAAGCGGAAGGTTTAGTACTCACGATATCAAGGTGTGTAACTTCACACTTTTCTCGGGTTGGATGTCATTCGTGGTATTGAGTAAAATCGTAAAAATGACAAAATCGGATAATATGTAATAATTGGTATTTTGGTGAAATAACATGAAAACGATTAAAATTTGTGAAAATTACGAAAACGCCTCAATGAGTTAGTTGTTAATATGTAAAATTTTATGTCTCGTAAAAATGGGCCAAAAAGTATGCTAGATAGCTAAATGGGCCGAAATCTCTGTTAGATCGAAAATGGGCTGAAATCTCCGTTAGATCGAAAATGGGCCAAAATCTACATTAGATCGAAAATGGGTCAAATCTACATTAGATCAAAATGGGCAAATCTCATTAGATCGAAAATAGGTGAAATCTCATTAGATCGAAAATGGGCAAATCTATTAGATCGAAAATGGGCGAAATCTATTAGATCGTAAATGGGCCGTAATTTCAGTTAAATTGTTAAATGGGCCAAAATCTATGCTAGATCGCTAAATGGGCCAAAAATTTTGTAGATCGCTAAATGGGCCAAAGATGCTAAATAGTTATATGGAATAAATGATATATTGTATTATGGGCCTTAATAAAACCCAAATATTGAATTGGGCCTTTTGATAAAATCATCATATGTACATAAGCTATTTTGCATACATGTAGCATGGGTTGGGATTAACGATGAAGAGAAGAAAGGCACATTGCCAAAATCTAGTTCTATGGCTTTGCCACAAAATAATTAAACTACCGATTGCCTCCGTTTAATGGCTATGCCACAAATATTTTATTGGCTCAATGCTCTAGTTCGGTGACTTTGTCACAATCTAGTTCGGTGGCTCGCCACAAATATAAAATGGCTTAATGCCTACGATTGGTGTGATGGCGGGGTGGGTTGACTTGATCCCCACAGTGTGATGGTTGGTACGGTGGTGTGTAGCGGATGGAAATTAGGTTTGGGTGGGAAATTTCATTTTGCATGCATTCCATTATTTATATCAAGAATCCGATAATGGGCTCAAGCCCAAAATCATGACTTGATGATCCGCCCAATGGATTAAGTAAGTAAGTTATACATCGAGTTCGAGTAACTCACACCTCAAATTTTTCCTCTCAGGTAATGGAAATTGATGTGGACTTGGGCCGAGGATGACTTCGTGGAGGCCATACTGCAAACATGGGTTAAATAAATTTTGAACTTTTAAATAAGTACTTTCTTTAAATTGCTATTTTGGGTATGATGTAATAAGGCCTCTATTATTATTTTATGGATTTTATGTGTGGTTGGTTTAAAACTATGTTTTGGATATTTTAATATGGGCTTATGATTATTATATAATGTTTACTTAAAATAAATTGGGTTTTTAAACATATGAGAAATTTTTAACTATTCTTATTTCTCAAATACATCAAACTTAAAATTATTTCTCTTGGTTTTTATTAAACTCTAAATTCAAAAGGGTTTTGAAATACTGATTCGTCTGAAATTATTAAGATAGTTCGATCTGTGTAACAAACTAAATCCATTCTTAATGCATAGACCGGGTTTGGGGTGTTACAGATGAACTCACATTATTGTTGTGAAATGCTATGTCAGGCAATATACTGACAAGTTAATTAGTATGATATGTTTAATTTTAAATCGAGGTAAGTTTATCACTTTAATACCTTTGAACTTATTAAGCATTCGAAATGCTTACCTAGTTGTTTTTCCCCTTTTTTGTAGATTGGCAGTTTGCGAAACACGTTGATTGGATCACCTTGAAACTCACATTATCCTGCTATCGAGTCAATAGACTTTTACTCATTTTAATCTTGGTTATGGGGCATTTACATAGGAGTTAATATATGTGTTTACTTTGAATGATAGTTTTGATTTTATCCTTGATTAATGCTTGATTTTGAATTGTTGATGGTCATGTATAAATGTATGTATGTTTGGTAATATGTTAAGTTGCATATGTATCCTATGGATGGAAAATGTAGAATTTGTAACACCCCAAACCCGGCCCATTCGTTATGACCGGATCTGATATGTCACATGAGAAAAACGTGTTAAATTCTTTTTATTCGTACTAAAATAGGTGTTGTTTTGCTATAATTGAGAAAACAAGTTTGATTTGAAATAGTTGATAAAATACTACTAATTTCAAGAGGTTGATTGATAAATCAAAAAGCGAGGTAGTGAACTTTAAAACCGTGACTTTTGAAAATGACGTTGATAATTTCGAAAGAAAATCCAAGTTAATTTATTTGTCCATATTTATTATGAAATCCATTTGTTAATCAATTTTTGAAAACCGTTATTAATGATTTTAGAAAAATCCTCATTTAAAACATTTCAAGAAAAATATTAAGTACGTTTAAACGCAAAGCAAAATAAAACATATCCCAGAGGCCTTATTACAACTTGAAACCCAAAATAGTAAAAGTAATAATAGTGAACGAAATAGAAATCCAAAGTTCAATAAAAACCATTTATGAAGTATGGCCTCCACCGAGTCATCCATGTGCCCAAGTCCTCGTCACTGAGCATTACCTACAAGGATTAAGAAAGAAGGGGGTGAGTTACAAGAACTCAGTGCATAATCCCCTTACCGTTATCCACTGGGTCTGAACTCGTAAAGCAATATCTTGGGCCGGAGCCCATGTAGCATAATCTTGGGCTGAAGCCCATTTACAAAATAAATTGGGCCTTAGCCTATAAACATGATAATGCAGATAATGTAATGCAACCCAACCCATCCTAGTAATCCATCCGCTACACACCACCCGTACCATCCCATCACACCTGTGGGGATCAAGTCAACCCACCCCGCCAAACGCACCAATCGCAGGAAAGTTTCCATTTATAATAATTTGTGGCTGAGCCACCAGAAACGCTGCAGTCAAGCTGCTTTTTATAATAATTGTATTGAGCCACCGAGTCATAATTATGCATGGCATAGCCATCATATGATTGTGGCGAGCCACCGAATATCATATACGATAATATAATCGACACACACCTTGGGTAAATATGATCGACACAGAGTCGTTAATTCATATGTTAGACACATAGCCCCAGGTAAATACGTTAAGCACAAAGCCATAATCACGATGGCACAAAGCCATATTTAGGTTGGCATTTAGCCATTATCAGAATTTGTGGCAGAGCCACCAGAATATGTGGCAGAGCCACCAGAATATGTGGCAGAGCCACCAGAATCAAAATGTGGCAGAGGCACCAGGCTATACTTCACTTTTGTACCATTTTTCCCACCCCATGCAATATGTAAAAATGCATCATAATAAAATATATACACATACATAATAAAATATCCATAAGTAAATATATCACCCACTTAATCTAGTAATCTATTATAGAGATTTAGTCCACTAAAGTAATTTAATAAATCGGGCTACTAAGACATTCCAGCAATTCGGCCCATAAGGGCATTTTCATAAATTGGCCCATAAGGGCATTTAAGCAATTCGGCCCGTTAAGGCATTTTAGTATAAACGGCCCATTGAGGGTATTTTTGTAAATCGATAATTTTACCCACTAAGGGTAATTCAGTAGTTTTACCCATTAAGGGTAATTCGGTAATCTCACAACCAAAAGGTACTTCGGTAATTTATCATCCAAGGGTATTTTCGTAATTTCGCAACCCAAACTTAACTACTAATGTGGGGCATAAAATTGAATCTATCCATCTGCATCATATTGACTAAACTGACTATAACTCGAGTTAGGAAACTCAAAATTCAGATCCATAAATTTTCCTTGAAGCTAGACTCATATATCTTCTTACTACAATTTTTCCAGAATTTTTAGCTTAGCAATTTAGTACAGTTTATTCATTAAAGATTCCCTTGTTTCACTAACCAACAGTTCTGACCTCTCTTAACCTAAATTAAAATATCTCGCTATACTGTTTTCATACATTGCTCCCACTTGTTTTATTGAAAATAGGCTCACTAAGTAATCTATACATATAAATTATAACTCATTATTCACTTTGTACAATTTTGAATGATTTTTCCAAGACAGAATAAGGAACCACGAAGTCATTCAGAACCAGTCTCACTAAAATTAAAATATCATAGAATATAAAATTTGTCTTCCTCCTCTGTTTCTTTCATATAAAACTAGACACAGTAAGATTTAATTCGATATCTTATTCACTTTCTAATTCTCTTTCTCCTATTTTTCATGATTTTTCGAAATCACATCATTGCTGCTAACCAAAAACTGTTTCATTGCAAAATATGGTTTCCACTACAAACTTACGCACACCCGAGTAATCACATATGCTGATTTTCGATTTTTTGATCTTTCGACCAAATCACAAAACATTTCGTGCAAATATTCAAAGAAGTGTGGATTACACACCATTTCAAACATGTATTCGGATGGGTACGGGATTACACACTATTTCAAACATGTATTCAGAAGGGTACGGAATTACACACCTTATTCGGAATCCGTAATACGATACTCTCCGCGGCACCTAAAGGTACAATCAGTCAACAATTAGTCCAAAGCCCAATTTTCAACTTCAACCAAGTATTGCGATTGATTAACAATCTATATCACTTACCAATAATCCGAGTCTCTTATTAGGAGGGATAGGTGTTCGATTATCCCTCTGTTAAAGTACTTCGAGTCCGATTCGATTAAGAAAAGATTGTCCAACACGAAAGGAAAAGATATGGTGAAGAAATAGGGTGGTAATAGGTTCGACTATGGAGAGAATCGAACAAGAAAGTTTAATCATAAGATAATGTCAATTTTTAAGAAAAGAGAAAAGGTTGATGAAATGATCAAAAGAAAAGAATGGATGGAGTAAAAGTGCCTTGGTAGTTTCAGCCAAAGCAAGGGAAAATGGCGTACAATATTGGCTTTAGAGTTTCGGCAAGAGAGGGAAGAAATTGGAAAAAGAGAAAACTCAAAATGCTCCCAAGAAGAAAACTACATGTCCTAAAACTTACAAAACTCTCTTGGCTCCCCTTTTTCCCCCTTACCAAACCTTGTATCATCTTTACCAAAAAGATGAGTGTTAACCCAAAATATCTTTCCAAAACATCATCCACATAATAAGCCAACATGTTCCCTTCTCTTGCCTTTTTCCTTCATTTCTTTCCTTGTTTTTCCCTTGCTTTCCTCCTTACCATATCCTTAGTCTTCTTTCCCAAATTAAAAAGTCTTCCTTACCATATTTAAAGCTTGGCCGACACTTACCTTATAGCACCAAAAAAATATAATCCAAAATAAGTGCACTAGGTGGGATTCGAACCCAAGCTCTCCCCTCTGCCATACACACCACTTGCCACTAAGCCACAAGCTCCTCTTGTGCTAGCAAGTTGCCCAATTATTCCCTTATGCTAGACACCACTTTCCTTCTCCCCTTTAAATGCCTCAACACCAAAATTTTACTATGGCCTAACTTGAACCCGAACTTCCTAGAAACCCCGTAACTTTCCAAAATCACCTTCCCAATAAGTCCAACTTGAAATAATGTCGTTATCTTGTTCTCAAAAATTTTAAACGCTCCTAAGCCCAAGGCCCAATTTCGGGAAGTTACAGAATTCAAATGGTATGGCTAAAAATATGGAATTAAATGGTAATGTATGCTTGAATTGTATTGAATTCATAGGTTTAAATGGCATGTTGTCTAATTGATGCATAATAGTTTGGTGATTATGGAAAATGGTAAATGGATGTTTGGTATATGCTTTGAATTGGTTTAAAGTAAGTTTTTAAGTGTGCTTAAATTCACCTTTTGAGTTTGCATTGGTTTAGGCATGAAAAGGGACCAAAATGGAAGATTTTGACATATTTGGCACTGAGGTATTAATACCATAGGTGAAGGTATCAATACTTAGTATATTTTTTAATCGATTTTTCTAACATCAAGACCCCAAATGGTATAGATACTGGACTAAAGTATCGATACTTACAAAAGTATCGATACAATTGACCTTTATTTCATTTTTTACAAAGTAACAAAATCGTAAAATGGTATCGATATTGGATTAGGCATCGATACTTTGTAAAAGAGGTATCGATACCATATGACAAGTGTTGATACTTGCGATTTAATGAAGAATTTTCTAAACATTGAAACTACAAGTGGTATTGGTACCATTTTAGTGGTATCAATACTTAGTCTGAAACTTTGGAAACTTTGCAATTTCGTCCCAATTCATTTTCGAATTTAGGGTTTATTTGTTTACATGTAAAAGGTTTTACAAAAAATATTTTCTGCATTTTCTTGTGTTTGTTTCACAGAAAACAACTTGGTCAACAGAAAATGACTTACAAGTCAAAGTAAAATAAACATTTTTTTCCTATAAAAACAACTTACCCTTTTGAAAAGCTTAAGTCATTTTTCAAAAAAGGGCTCATCTATAGATAATTTTAATTTTATATAAAATTAACTTAAATCAAGCTTAATATTATTATATTGATAATAAATTTTATTATTTTTAAAAATATTTAAAATATTTAAAATATTAAATATAAAATATTATATTTTTCAAATTATTAAACATACATATTTAACTATTTATATTAAGTCATATAATAAATTATTTAATATTTCAATTTTATTTTAATAATAATTTTTAAATAATAATTTTAAATAATATTATTCACATATTATTAAAAATGTTCAATATTACTATTTTAATAATAAATATTTATTACAATTATAAATATATTCATAATAAATTTTTGTAGTATAAAGGTTAAAATATGTCATAAGTCTATGTACTCTTCACAAATTTACAATTTAGTCTTTATACATTTATTTTCAAGAATTTAGTCCTCTACTTTTCAAATTTGAAAATCAAGTCCAATTGTTGACATTGTTAAATTTTTTGTCAATTTTATTGATGTCACATTTTAAATAAAAATACACACTTGGTAGTCATGTAACTAAAAATGACGTTGTAATGATCCCGAATTTAACAAAATATTTTTAATATATGCAAAACAATGTAATTTATAAATTTATAGATATAAAATAAACTCAATTAAACAATGAAAAGATAAGAAAATCTCTTATGTATGTTTGTTTCGTTGAAAACAACTTTTATGAAATATTTTAAAATATTTTAAGAAATCACAAACAAAAAAAATATATTACACAGATTCATCATAACACCAAGAAATGTTAACTTTTCCAGGAAAGTAAGTCATATTTCAAAAATCATTTTCCAGGAACCATTTTCAGTGAAACAAATAGACCCTTAGTAATTGAGCTTTTGTAAGCTCGACCAAGTTATGGTGTAATTTTGATTATTACATGTTGTAATTGTTCTGGCATCAACTGTAGCATTTCATAACTCGAACCCAACGATCGAGTCGGGCGAGGGGTGTTACATCCACCTTATTTCTCATCTGTGGACCTACACGCCACCATAACAAAGCAACATCAGTAAAATACATAGCAGCAATATTTACCTTAGTAGCATCATCAATGATGCCTTTGGCACGGAAATATTGCTTAATTCCCCGCAAGAAGTTGTCCACATGCTTTGCAGACTTGGCCCCATTGAACTTTTTCTTGTAACAGCCCGATTTTGAACCTAATCAGAAAAGTGGTTTCACAAACACAAATCTGAGTTCAAAAAATATTTTAAAATTATTTTTTGTGCTTATTATGTGTGAATTTGTTGGTGTTAAATTTTCGTGACTTAATTTTTTCGTTTAGGTACCCGATTAAAAAAAGGACTTAATCACGTAAAATGTAAAAGGTACAAATTAAAGAGTAAGTGCTAATTTAATAGTGGCTCTTTCATGTGAGATTCTTAAAGGGCAATCAGCCCATTTTAAAAGTTATTGGATGGCATATGTCAAGATTAACCTTATTATTATTATTTTATATATTAAAATATAAAGGTTATTTAAGTAATTTATTAATTAAGTTAATAATAATAAAAACAAAGTCATGAAATAACATTTTGTGTTCACCTTCTTGGTGCTGAAAGTGAAGAAAAAGAAAATAATTAAAACCTAGCTAGGTTCGGCCATCTCCAAGCTTGATTAAATGTTCGTTTTTGTTCAGTTTTTGATAATTTTTACGTTTTTAATATCGTTGTTTAGAGATGAACAAAACCCATGTCTTAATTTTTGATTGTGATGATGATTTTGTTTTTTTTCCATTGATAGTACCTTGTGGTTTTTGATGTTTGATGATGAAATATGAAATATATGTGTTAGATTACCAGGTTTTGTCTTTGAATTTTTGATGAAATTGAGTAATTTTGACTAAATTGCAAAAATAAATTTTTGAGGGACTAAAATGTGAAATAAATGAAATGTGTGGGCTTGTAAGAACACTAGGAATATTCAGCCATAAAGGAGTGTAGTCACATTTTGTGTATTTTGTGTTTTATGCAAAAAGGACTAAATTGTAAAAAGTGTGAAATGTTAGGGGAAAATTGTAATTTGCCCATTTGTGTTTTTAGGCTAAATTGAATGTAATGGTGTTTAAATAAGCTTAATTTGAATATGTTTATATCAAGAATTAAAGAAATTGGATTTGGATTGGGGAAAGACAAAAGTGGTTGAGTAGCCGGTTTAACAGTCAACGACATCCGAGGTAAGTCAATAAGCATTTAAATATTGTTATAACTATGGATATGTATTTGTTAAGTAATGACTTGAAATATTTGAGTTACAATTTGCTAAGGCCGAATGTGATTAATGATATTTGACTATCTTTCGAGCTTAATTCGATTGTGATTCGACGTCCGTAAGCCCCATACGAATCTTAGGAATAGATAGGATACATATGTCATGACATAGGATATCCAATATGTGTTATCGTGTAAGACCACATCTAGGACGTTGGCATCGATTAGTGTTTACGTGTAAGACCATGTCTAGGACATTGGCATCGTATTTGATTCATGTAAGACCCTGTCTGGGACAGTGGCATCGATATGTGATTACATGTAAGACCACATCTGGGACATTGGCATTGTACGAGCTTCCGACTATCTGCGTATCCTTTTGAATTCTGAATGGTTCAACAGGAATGTGTAAATGAATGCCAATGTGATATGCGAATTAAAAGAACTCAGGTACGTATATACACTGTGTTAACAAATGAAAGGTAAGTTATATGTTTATTACATAGTACAGAAGTTAACTTGTAAACATGTGAATTGTGTATAAGCTTTAACTATCACTACACCAAAATAGACTTTTAGCGGCATTTTTTTGGCTTTTAGCTACGTTTTTAAGCGCCACTAATAATATTTGCGGCGCTTTCAAAAGCGCCGTAAAAAATGCCGCTAAAGAAATCGTCGCAAAAGTTAGCGGCGTTTATTGTGAAAAAATAAAAAATGTCGCTAAAGGTAGGGACTTTTAGCAGCTCTTTTATAAAAAACGCCGCTAAAGGTGGGGACTTTTAGCGGCGCTTCTCCAAAAAATGCCACTAAAAGTGGGGACTTTTAGCGGCGCTTCTCTAAAAAATGCCGCTAAAGGTAGGGACTTTTAGCGACGCTTCTCTAAAAAATGCCGCTAAAGGTGGGGGCTTTTAGCGGTGCTTCTCTAAAAAACGCCGCTAAAGGTGGGGACTTTTAGCGGCACTTTAAAAAAACACCGCTAAAAGTTGGTACTTTTAGCGGCGCCTCTCTAAAAAAAGCCGCTAATTTGCACAGATTTGCAATGCTCTTTTTTTCCAATATCCTACCCTCCCTACATTAAAACCAACCAAAAACAGCAGCAATTGCATATAATTTCAACCCAAGACAGCAAATAAAACATTTAAATCTCACCAAAAGCATTAAATCTAAACGATACTTCAAATTTAATAAAAGATATATGATATACATTAATAAATGAAGTATAATTCAAAAAATTCTTATAATAATGTTAATTGTAACAATATTAGAAATCATCTTACAACAAGAAAAGAAATGTCTAAGATGGTGGCCTCTGCGACTGCTGGAACAACTTCATCATAGTCTGAAGCTATAGCTAGAGTTCTTCATACTTTCTGTTCTGCTCTACCTCCCTCGCTGCTGCCTCCGCTTTAAGTTGAGCCTCCTCGCTGCTGCCTCCGCTCTAAGCTGAGAAATTTGCTCATTGTGCTCGCTTCCATCTGAGATATCTAGTCTTTTAGTCTCTAAACTTCAACACGAGATTGACTCCTGGAAGGCATGTATTGCTGGGAGCCAGATCCAAAATATTTGGTCAGGGTAACACCAGATCCTTGACATCGAACCCGACCATACCTTTTAAGGCCCAAAACATTAGTGATAATTCTATTATAAATATACTCAAGATTAATAGAACTATCAATTGAAGCGGTAGTAACTTTGGGACCCAAAACATCGATAATAATTACATTATCAATCTCCTCGAGATTAACGAACTATCGATTTAAGCAATCGTTTCATACTCGCCTTCTTCTCCTTTAGTTTATCCTAATAAATAAATTAAAGAGTTAGAAACGAAATATATAATAAAAGGAATGCAACATAACTTAAAATTATAAATTTAAAACTACAAATGATGAATTAAACTATTGTAATTAAACATTATAAATATTTATAATAAATCAAATTTTATTAAGTAAATATACCAAAATTTTTGCAGCTTCGGATGTCATCGGAGATCCATCCTTCTTCCTATGCGTAATGTCAAAAAGCTGAAGGCGTCCAACTTTTTGACTAGACGAAGCTTCCTACATTATAGCAGAAAAAATATAATTTAATAGTATAAAGTCATTAATATTTGAAAGAAATAATAAATTATAATATCTCGGCCTCAGATACACAAGCAAAACTTCTAGAACCTGCCGTGTGCATGAATTTTTATTTTTGTCTGCTGCTTGTTCCAACTCGCTCACGATCCTACATAATGAAATTTGAATTTAATAAATATTATAAACCAAAAAATTTATAAGACTTTAAAAGTACGTAATACCTCTCCTTTCTTTGAATTCTAGAATCTAACTTGATCTTCCCATTGGTACCTCAACATTCCTGGCAGAACATTTCTTAATTTTTCGTCAAAGCTTATTTCTTTCTTAAAATATTGTTTTTTTAGCGTGCTTTTATTGTCTCTCCATTTTTTACCCAATGTCTTCTTAACATAGTCATCGGAGACCTCTAAAGCAAATCTCTCCTGAACAAAAATAGTTTAAAAATTTAATATAAACGAAAGTTAAATCAAAGTATTATAAATTACATTCACGTTTTGTTACCTTAATATTATCCAGAGCCTGATTTTTGTTGGTAGCAGGCATGTGATGCCATGATTCATAATTAATGGGCAACATATTGGCATTTCGTGCTAAAATGCCCAAATAGCCTCGCTAACAATGAGCTTCGGATCCAACAGTGGCCATGATTGTTTCTCCTTACTTTAACACACTCGATGTGCTCTAAGTCGTATAAATCTTTAAGTAATGTACGTCTCGACCTCTGCATCCCACCACCTTCAAATTGAAAAATGATATATTATTATATTAAAATTAAAAAATGAATCAATAATAAAATTCAACATGCATGTAAAATAAACTTAACATTACTTTGAAATTCTGCAGGCTCATCATCTATGTCCGGCAGAGTAGAAGATCCAATAACTGTTTGCTCTTCACTATTTGCTTCTTCTGAATTTGGAGTATTGTGAACAATATTAAAATCTTGTAATAGCATTTTTCCTGCAATACACATGAAATAGTTCAAAATTTTAGTAACAAATAACAATAATAATAGTACATTTAAAATAGTTAAATTATATAACATGACCAACATTAAAATTATAATATTACATATAAATAATAAATCGTAAAATCTTACTAAATCATATTTCGTAAATATCTTCGTCCACATCCTAACGAACCCATTGAAATTGTTGACTAGTACTAGGGATATTTTCATTTAAGTTTTGTTCTGGAAAAGGCAAAGTTTATGATCTTTCAACTATGTCATCTCTACTTCCACTGCTAATGTCGAACAAGTCTCTAGGGGTGTTTCGAAGTACAACGTACCAACCCTCATCAGCTTGGATCTTCGAGTAAAAACTTGTTTAACTTGAGAAGAAAACACATACGGCTCGTCCATCAGTTGTTCTCCGGTGTGAATCAATCGAGAGAAATTCACCATTGTAAAGCCATATTGATCATTTTTAATTCCGCGAGCCATATTCACATCAGCCCAATCACCTCGAAATAAGACAACTTTGCATTTGCCCTAATAATCCAACTCAATGATGTCAGTAATAAATCCGTAATACTCCAGATTCCCCTCGATAGGATTATTGTCCCTAGCACTAGCATAACTTGTAATTGAAGAATTTACAACAATTCCACAATTTTGGGTTCTCCTCAATCTCTCGCGATACCTTGTATGAAATCTGTATCCGTTGATGAGGAAGGCACTATATCTTTTCACTATTCTGTTTGGACCTTGTGAAAGCCAGTTAACTTCGTCATTTACTTCATTCCGACTCTAAACCTATTGAATCGAAAGTAAATCGAGTAATTATGAATGTTATGAGAAAACATTATCACTTGTCAAGGAAAACTTAAATTGCATACCATTTGGCTTAACCATTCATGGAATGATTCTACGAACAACTTATTAATTTCTCGTCGATTTAATCTTCGGGATCGTGAACGAGCTCTCAATATTTGTTTGTACTCACTACGATAAAAAAAAGTTTTACTTTGTTAGAAGACAAACAAATTATAATTGATGAGTATTTATCAAACTCTAGAACTTACTTCCGAAATGGTTCCATTGAATCGTGATTAAAAAGAACGTATCGATGTGCTTGGACCCACGATCTATCGCCTAATTCTTCAATTTCGACTTTGCCGATCGGTTCTCTAAAACTTTGAAATAAATAAGTTTCAGCCAAATTATGATCTGTGAGCCCAGTATTTCTACTTGGTCTATTCATTCTTGTTTCAACATCTTCCAAATACCTCGAATAGAAAGTCATACATTCCTCTGCCAAGTAGCCCTCGGCAATTGATCATTCTGGATAATGCTTATTGCGGCAGTAAGACTTCAATTTGGATAGGAACCTAAACACGATATACAACATTATCAAAAGTTGCACCTAAAGGCATTGAGGTGAATGAAGGAATATTTTGCAAATAAAGTAAGACCTTTCAATGGGATACATCCATCGATAGAAAATAGGTCCACCAAGTATTGCTTCACACGGGAGATGAATTAACAAGTGCACCATAATAGTGAAGAAGGAAGGCGAGAAGATCTTTTCCAGATTGCATAAAGTCAATGCGGCTCGATCTTGTAGTCTCTCAAGTTCTTGAACATTCAAAACTTTACCACAAATACCTTTCATTATATTTGACAGTTCAATTACACAAGCCGTCACCTTTTTCGACATACAACACCGCATAGCAACTGGCAGTAAGTCTTGCATCAAGATGTGATAGTCATCGATTTTAAGCCATATAGTCTTCGATCCTTAAGACTTACACATCGCAATATATTTGATGCATACGCATCCGAGACCTTTATATCCTTCAACACCATACAGAACACTTCTTTCTCCATCTTTGACATTGAAAAAATAGCAGACGGCAACTAATATTTCATATTCAGAAGTGCTTGGGGATGAAGCTCACGCCGAATTCCCATGTGGACTAAATCAAGTCGACTCTGAAGATTATATTTCGATTTTCCATCGACATTCAAAATAGTCCCAATGATGTTCTCGCAGACATTTTTCTCAATGTGCATGACATCAAGATTATGGCATAAAATCTGATGCTCCCAATATGGCAACTCAAAAAAAATGCTTCTTTTTTTCCACAAGTCTGCCTCATTAGGATCATCCTCTTTATCAGATTCATCATCAGATTCATCCCTAGATCTTCTATTTCTTTGTAGGTTAGCTGGTTGATTCATCTTCCCATAAATGAAATTCATATCTTTTAACATTAAGAATATTTTGGATCCACCAGTCTGCGAAGGAGCTTCTCTAAACTCTTCAGTACTGTCAAACTGAGCACTCTGAAATCTAAATCTATGATTTTCTGGTAACCACAGACGATGCCCTATGTAAGAGAACTTCTTCCCATTATATAACCATTGCGAACATGTCTGTGCAGCACAACACGAACAAGCATAACGTCCCCTGGTACTCCAACCAGATAAATTAGCATAAGCCGGGAAGTCATTAATAGTCCACATCAAAGCCGCACATAAATTAAAGTTCTCTTTTTTCATTGCATTGTATGTCTGAACACCAGCCCATAGTTGTTTTAACTCTTCAACAAGTGGCTGCAAATAGACGTCAATATCATTCCCAAGCCCTTTCTCTCCAGGTATAATCATAGATAAGATAAAAGATAATTGTTTCATGCAAACCCATGGAGGCAAATTGTAGGGAACAAGCACCACAGGCCAAGTACTGTACATTGTGCTCATGAGTTTGGAAGGGTTAAATCCATTGGATGCTAGCCCAAGCCTCACACTCTGAGGATTGCTTGCAAAGCTTGGAAATTTAGAGTCAAAAGATTTCCAAGCTAAAAAATCTGCAGGATGCCTTAACAATCCATCATCGATTCATCCATCACGATGCCAGTCATTGACTCAGCTGTCTTCGACGACATGAAAAGTCATTGAAGCCTTGGTATTAGTGAAAAAACCACAAAATCTCAACTGGCTGCTTCCTTGATTGTGTATGGTGCTCTTCCTCATTACCATCCTATGTATTTCTATTAATCCAATGGGATTGACCGCATACATGACAGCACTATTGGTTTATCCGGTCGCCCCAATACAACATGCAATCATTTGGGCAACTATGAATTTTGTTGTAGCCAAGGCCCAAATCCTTTATCAATTTCTTCATGTCTTTGGAAGATTGAGGGATTTTCGCAAACGGTAACATTTCTTGCAGAAACTCTAACAGTATTGTCAACGAGTTTTCGGTCCATCCTCCCAAACATTTCAAGTGAAAAAGACGAATATAGAAAGTCAGTTTGGAAAATTTTGATCCCTCATATAGTTCTTCATTCATTTCACCAAGTAACGTGTAGAACCTCGCTGCTTCTTCATTTGGCTGTTCATCAAGTACACTTCTTCCCCCTTCGGTGAAAGTATTTCCACCAAAATTATATTCATCGGTTGCGCCCAAGTCAAGTGGAAATGACCCGAAACCATCACTGCACATATTAAAAGCATCCCGCAACATGCCTTCCATGTTATCATCTCTAACATTCTGATTGTAAGCACTATGAGGATAACCCAGATTTATCGATGAAGATGCTCTACTAGATGTACACTCTCCATGAAAAATCTATTTTTTGTACCCCCGGACAAAGCCATCAACAACTAGATGTTCGTAGACAACTTCACGATAATGCCAATTTATATTGCAACACTTCTTACACGGGCAAAGAATCATATTCTTTTGGCTTGCATTTTGAAATTCAAAATTCAGAAAAGTTTCTACTCCATTTCGATAGCCGTTGCTTACCCTTGACAATTTCATCCAAGTCCTATCCATTTCGTAGCTGTTGAAGTCTAAAGTTGACAATAAATTACATGGCTACATTTTTAATTTATAATTTATGTTAGTAATGATATGATCATATATATAACTGAGTACTATGTAAGTTATGTAAATTATGTAAGTTATGAAGTTTGATCTTAACATTATGTAAGTTATGAAATTTGATCTTAAACTTATGTAAGTTATGAAATTTGATCTTAAAATTAAGTAAGTTATGTATTCTTTAAGATTCATCATACGTGGCATTGTTACACCTAGGAGGATCCATTATATCTAATAGTGAGATATAAGGCAACCCATCGAGATTCCAAATATATACTTTGAATCTTTTTTTATCTATACAAGTATTATGTAAGTTATGTATTATGTAAGTTATGTAAGTTATGTAAGTTATGTATTATGTAAGTTAAATAATTTGATGAAAGCTATGTAAGTTATGTATTATGTAAGTTAAATAATTTGATGAAAGCTACGTAAGTTATGTTATAATAACTCATTTAAATTTTAAATTACATAAATTACTAAAAAATTTAATTTAATAATAGATTCATGCAATGTTATTATTGTGTTTTAAATATAAAAGTTAATTGTTAAAATATGTTATAAATTTTTATATTTTAAATTTAATTCTTATACTTTTTTTTGGTTAAATTAAAGTTTATAACATATTTTAACAATTAACTTTTATATTTTAACATCTTATATGCGTGGGGTTTTGAGTTTTTTCGTAAGTCCTTAAAATTGGTAATTCATTTTGTTTTGAATTACATTGGGATTTGAACTTTTTTAATCTAATGGTAATGTAAATGTTTTTACATAGGGTTCAATGTTTTTTAAGTTATACAAAAAGTTCGTTAGAATAATTAACCTGAGGGAGTAATATGGACAAGAAAATTCAAGGGATTGATTTAGAAAAAAAAAAAAAAAAGGTGATCCAATATAGAGTAAATATTAATGAAAGTATAAAACACATGTTTAACTCTAGATCATGGCAATACAATAAGGATGAGAAATAAGCAAAATATGGGCTACTATGTAATCGTACTTTGATCTTCGTATTCAGTATTTATTTATTTTTAAATTTAATTAGTACTTAAATTTCAATTTTGTCCTTTGGTAACTTTGAAATTGATGTAGCATTTATAATTAATAACATTTTTTCCAAAGATTTTATGTATATAAATTTATTAAAATTATGAATTTTATTTCAAGTTTAAAATAAATATGAATAAATGATTGTCTTATTATCCGATATGAATATGAAAATTCAATTATTTATATTCATTGTGGATGTATTTTCTTTTAGTAAGTATATATTTCAAAATTTTTATAAAATACTAGGTTTAATATTATTATATTAATAATTTATGTAATTTAAATAAGAGAAATTTAAGTATATATTCATTGTGTTTTTAAATTACTTCTTTAAAAAATTATTTTTATAATAAAATATATTTAAATAATGATCAATATTATTATTATTATACTGATAACAAAATATTATTACCATTTTATATCATTTTATATCATTTTATATGCATGATTTTAGTCATTTTATTTTACAAATTTTAAAATTTAGATCTTGAAACACCCCACACCCTACCCACGAGCCCGAACAGGATCTCGTATGTTCCTAAAGTAAACTGTTTCAATAATTTCCGTTACTTAGAGAAATTTGTAAAAATTTTGGAAAACTATTATTTTGAGTTGGGCTTAGATTGGAAACCCATTTATTTAATCTTGTAAATCCAATTTGTTTTAATATGTCCAAAATAGTTCTTAGCACAATATTTAAAAGTAAAGTAAAAATAAAGAATAATCCACTTTGGGCCTTATGGCCTTATTACATCAAGTAAACCCAAAATAAAGTTTAAGGTACCAAATAAAATAAAGTCCAAATAAAATAAAATCTCCGAATGTAGCATGGCCACCTCAAGGTCCACCGCCCGTTCAAATCCGCTTCATCACCGAAAATAATTCCCACAACGGGTGAGTCAACAGACTCAATGTGCACACAATACTAACATTCAACAAATCGAGCATACATGTTCAAATCATTAGATCCATATAAAATGAAATTATGATGCAACCCAAACCCAAGCCTAATGGTCCATCCGCTACACACCACCGTGCACCGCCACCACACCGTGGGACTACTAAGTCAACCCTCCATCCGCTACACACCATCAAGGCGTCACTGCAATGACGTGCTCATCGCCTATATAATTTGTGTCAAAGACACCATATTCAAAATAATGTAACCGGTTACCAAATTCAGATTTTGTAATCGGTTACCATATAACGTTGGTGAGACCAAGTCAACACCTTCATATAACGCTGGTGAGACCAAGTCAACACCTCTTCCCTTTCACATAAATCCCAATGCCCCAAAATTTATATATCATGCATAACTTACTTAATTTCATGTTCATATACATATATTCGCATGTTATAAAATAACATATTTCACAATCCTATCAGAAGTAGGAAACGTACCTGAGTACTTTTGTACCACTTTAGGGTACTTAGCCATATTCACATACTTTAGTATAATCATATAATAAAAGTAATTGCCATATGAAATATCGAAAGTTAGTGTGCGTACACACCTGATTTGCTTAATAGGTTCCTTGAGATCTCGAAAATCTCGATCTAACTTTAGATCTGTTAACCCCTATATTCGACCATCATATAATACACATTAATAAACCTATTTGGCTTAAAACAAAACCAAATCCTAGTAGGATTTGTAAAAAGACTCACCTTTGCCGATTTGGTGTTTATTCAAATCCCGAAAGTTTGGTTTTTCCTTTACCTGATATTCGGCCAACCCCAAATCTCAATATGGGTTAGTTTTCGGCTTTTTAATAATTAAAGAACTTGATCAAGCCTTGGCCGAATACTCTTAGATGCTTACCTTATGGACTTTAAATCCAGAAAACTTCACCTTCCTCTTCCTTGAATCGGCCAAATCCTAAATCTCAATATGGGTTAGTTTTTGATTAATTTGATTTGAATATCTAAGATTTGGCCTTGGTAGAATGAACTCACTTACCTTGGATTCTTGATCCTTCTATTTGATGATGGTAGAAACCTAAGAGATCATGGTAGATTCGCCATGATCAAGAATAGGATTAGTACCAATTTTGGTAAAAAGAAAAGAATAAAAGTTGATTGGCCACGCTTCTTACCCTTTTGATGTTGTAGTTGATTGCTCCTTTACTTAGAATCAAATAAAGATTCTTTGACAAGAGAAACAGAGAAGAAAATAGAAAAGAGAGGATGGTTTCTTGCTTAAGGAAAATTCAAGAGAGGGGAGAGAGTTAGCAAAATTTCGGCAAGGCTAGAAGAGATGAGAGAATAGTCTCAATTTTCCTCTTTAATCTGAAATTGCTAGACCAAGAGTCCATAACTTGGCCACTACTCCCCACAAGTGATAATTTAATCTCCATTAATTATCACCTAATTAAATTATAAGTATTTAATCCATCCTTTAACTCCTCACTTATCTTAGTAAAAGAAAATCCTTTATTTATCACTTTAATTTGTCAAGTTTTAATAAAATAAAACTCTTCCTTTTAAGCAAATAGGTGCCGTCCACCCTAGCCTTGGAAGCAAAATAAAACCTTTATTATTTGCTTTCCAAGTGACTCGAACTCAGGCCATTTCCATAAACCTTAAGTGACACCTTCAGGCCACTTTTCCAAGCCCGATTGTGTGTCAAATTTCACCAACTTTTTCTTTTAAGGCCCTCTTGCCCTTATTTCCTATTTTGGGCTTTAAAATTTGTCATTCCTACCTTATTTCTAAGTTTCCTAAAATTTTCGATCGGCTCAGTAACTTGCCATTTTCTTACATCTTGAGTTTCCAAAATGTTCAAGTTTCCAAAATGTTCACTTTCCAAATGTTCGTGTTTCCAAAATGTTTAGGTTTCCAAAATGTTTAGGTTTCCATTTTCATGCATTTTCGGGTTTCCAAAGATATCAAAAATTTATTCTTAGCTCTTAAACTTGTCATTTCATACAATCAAACTGAAAATGCATAGGCCCTATTCAGGATGTTACAGTTCTACCCCCTTAAACAAAATTTTGTCCCCGAAATTTCCTAACTAAAATAGTTGAGGGTATTGCTATCTCATCGTCTCTTCTGGCTCCCACGAAGCTTCTTCTGATCCATGATTGCGCCATAACACTTTGACTAGAGGTACAGACTTCCTTCGTAATACTTTCACATTACGATCCAAGATCCGAATCGGTTCTTCCTCGTAGGATAAGTCTGGCCTTAGCTCCACTTCTTCAACAGATACCACATGCGACGGATCCGATCGATAGCGACGTAACATGGACACATGAAATACGTCGTGCATCTCGCTGCAATTCGTGGCAACTCTAATTGGTATGCCATCGCCCAACTCGCTTCAAGATTTGATAGGGCCCTATAAACCTTGGCCTTAACTTCCCTTTGCATCGAACCTCATAACCTTCTTCCAAGGCGAGACTTTTAGAATACTTGGTCCCCACTTCAAACTCTATTTCCTTTCGCTTAAGGTCGCGTCGACTTACGCCTATCGAGGCTTCCTTCAACCGTGCCCAAATTAACTCAACCTTCTCTTGGTTTACGCCACCAACTCGACCCAAAACTCGCGTTCTCCTAACTCGGTCCAACAAGTAGGTGTTCTACACTTCCTTCCATACAATGCTTCAGATGGTGCCATCCGAATCTTTGGCTTGATAATCTGTTGTTGTAGGCGAATTCAGCTAAAGGCAAGTAATCTTCCCAACTTCCTCGAAATCCATTACACAACCTCTCAACATATCCTCCAACACTTGTATAACCTGCTCAGATGCCTGTCGATTGTGGATGAAAAGTCAGAGTGAAGTCTAGCTTAGTGCCTAAAGCTTGATGAAGTGCCTTCCAAAATTGAGATGTAAACCTTGGGTCTCTATCGAGATGATCGACATTGGTACTCCATGTAATCTCACAATTTCCGCCACATACAACTTAGCCAACTTCAAGAGAATAATCCATTCTCGACCGGATAAAGTGTGCGGACTTGGTCGACGGTCCACTATCACCCATACCGAGTCCTTCTTAGTAGGCGTAAGGGGAAGCCCACTAACGAAGTCCATGGTAATTCTCTCCCACTTCCATTGGGGAATCTCGATTGGTTGAAGCAATCCTGATGGGACTTGGTGTTCAGCCTTAACTTGCTGACACGTCAAACATTTCCCCACAAATTCAGTCACCTCTCGTTTCAGGTCAGACCACCAAAATTGTTCCCTTAGATCTCTATACAGCTTGATGCCTCTGGGATGCATAGCATAAGGGCTACCATGCGCTTCCCGAAGAATCCTTTGTCTCAACTCCTTATTCCTCGGCATACAGACTTTTCCCTTGTAGCACAATACTCCTTCATTATTGACACCATAATCGCTAATCCCCTTGTTTGTATTTTGTCGCAACTTAGTACTTAAGTCATTATCACCAACCGTCCTCTTTCACTTCCTTTAGCCATATGGGCACGACTTGTAATTCATAGCAATGACTTCCATCGTCATATAGACTTAGATGAGCAAACAAAGCCCGTAGATCCGATACAACCTTCCAAATTAGGGCAACGGCTACCACATTCGCCTTGCCGGATGATATTCTATCGAATCGTGTAGTCCTTCACAATTCCACCCATCTTCGTTGCCTCAAGTTTAACTCCTTCGAGTCAATAAATACTTAAGGCTCTTGTGGTGCATGTAGATAATCGACCTTTCTCCATAAAGGTAGTGCCTCCAAACCTTAAGGGCGAAAACCACTGCTGCTAGCTCTAAGTCATGAGTTGGGTAGTTAAGCTCATGAGGCCTTAGCTGCCACGACGCATAAGCGACTACTTTGCCATCTTGCATTAGTACACAGCCTAACCCCGTATGTGAAGCATCACAGTACACCGCAAAATCTTTTCCTGCCTCCGACTGAATTAACACTGAGCTTAGTCAAGACCTTCTTAAGCTTTTCAAAGCTCTCCTGCATTTATTAGTCCATTCGAAGGGTACTTCCTTCCTTAGTAACTTGGTTAAAGGCACGGCTATCGACGAAATCCTTCCACAAACCTTCTGTAATAGCCTGCCAAGCCTAAGAAACTTTAGATTTCAGCCACGGACTTAGGTGGTTTCCAATCCAACACTGCTTCGATCTTCCTAGGATCCACTCTTATTCCTTCTGCGGATACCACATGTCCTAGGAATGCCACCTCCTTAAGCCAAAATTCGCACTTGCTGAATTTGGCATAGAGCTTCTTCTCCCTTAACACTTCCAACACGACTCGGAGATGCTCATCATGCTCCTCCTCCGATTTTGAGTACACCAAAATATCGTCGATGAACACAACGACGAATCTATCCAAGTAGGGTTGGAAAACCCGATTCATCATATCCATGAACGCGACTGGAGCGTTCGTCAACCCAAACGGCATCACCACAAACTCGAAGTGACCATATCTTTTCCTAAAAGCGGTCTTATGGATGTCAGCCTCCTTCACCTTCAATTGATGATAACCCGACCTTAAATCGATCTTTGAGAATACTGCGGCCCCCTTCAGCTGATCGAACAAGTCGTCGATCTTTGGTAAGGGATACTTGTTCTTAATAGTCAGTTTATTCAACTGACAATAATCTATGCACATACGCATAGTTTCGTCCTTCTTCTTCACAAATAAGACCGGTGCTCCCCACGGAGACACACTGGGTCGGATGAACCCAAGATCCAACAGTTCTTGTATCTGAGCCTTGAGCTCCACTAACTCCTTTGGTGCCATTTGGTATGGAGCGATTGACACAGGAGCTGTCCCCGGTAGCAAGTCAATCCCAAATTCCACCTCTCTGTCTGGGGGTATTCCCGGTAATTCTTCTGGAAACACATCCACGAAGTCCCTTACCGTCCTAACTCCATTAATACCTTTCTCATTTCCACCTATCGCACTTACGAAAGTTAAAAACGCCTCGCAACCTTTCTTAACCATCTTCTCAAATTTCAGTCTTGAGACTACATTAGATAAGTAGTTCCTCCTTTCTCCGATCATTACTACCACTTCATCCTCCGGTTCTTAGTTCCATACGTTTAGCAAGACAATCCAACACGGCTCGGTGTTCTACTAACCAATCCATTCCGAGTATAAGCTCAAACTCTCGAAGGGTAACTCCATTAAGTCCGCCGAAAGTTCACTCCACGAATCTCTAGGGTACATTCCAAAGATCTTGTCTACCACTATAGTTTGAACTAATGGGCTTACTACGGTCATCCGCCTATCGAAAGTTCGAGTCTCGCCTAGTGTTTTCACTACACTACTTGCAACATAGGAATGGGTCGAGCCCACATCAATTAAAGTAAAGTAGGGTTTGTCAAAATAAAGAACGTCTTCTGCTATTACGTCATGCACGCTCCATCTTCCCTTCGGTGAACCGTATAAACCAAACCCGGTTGTCTTGCATCGGCATTAGTATTACCTCTACTACATGTTCCACGGCCTCTGCTGTACCACTACCTCGGTTACTCGAACCACGACCCGTTGAGGTCAGTCTGTCGCCTCTACCGGTCAGGCTAGCATTTTGAACTACCGGTCGGCTCTCATCTAATTGTTTGGGACAATCCTTAAGCATATGGTCCTTGGACCCACACTTAAGACATGCTCCTGTCTTTCTCCAACACTCACTTAAATGCTTCTTTCCACAATGCTCACAAGGACGAATCACCGATTGCCGACTTGTTGATTTCGTGGCCCATCAACCCTAGGCCTTTTGTAACCCTTTCCAGATGGCCCAAATCCTCTTTTGGCCTTATTCTTATCCACGGTCTGCTTAGTAGCATCCTTAATCCCCTCGGCCACCTTGGCCTTTTCCACCAAAGCCGAGAATTCTCGCTCCTGATGCGGTGCTATCAACAGTCTCAGGTCGTCTCTCAGTCCGTCCTCAAAACGGACACAGCGTTCATGCTCAGTTGCCACTACCCCTCGAGCATAGCGGCTCAATCTCAAGAATTCCGCCTCATATTCTCATGATGACTTACTCCCTTGTACCAACCCTAGAAAAGCCTTCCTTTGCTCATCTCAGTATACTGGTTCCCACATACTTCTTCCGAAGGCCTCTTTAACATACTCCTGTGTCAAATTTTCAGCCATGGTACCATCACGAACAGTTAACCACCACTAATATGCTTCGTCACGTAACAATGCCACCATCCCTTTCAACTTTTCCTCTGGAGTCAGATCGAGCTCATCCATGATACGCTCCGTTGCTTCCAGCCAATACTCAGCTGTACTGGGTGCCACATTAGATACTCTCAAACATTTCCGCTCCATTAGCTCGGAGCCGCTTCAGTACCGACTTTCGGTTTCTGAATTTCCTCCCGCACTGCCACCAATTCCAAAACTCGCAGAGACACTGGGACACAAGATCTTCCCGTCGAGCCTCGCTGCTCAACATTAACAACTGGGGGTGGTGGTGGCGGTGGCATTTCATTGTCGGACCCTTGACCCGACCTAACGGGTTCCGACACGGTCATCCTTCCTCTTCCTCGACCACGACGACCACGTCCTCTAGAGCTCATTTTCTAGCGTCGAGATCTAATTAAGAAATTTTTATGAATTAGTCATTGTTCCACTTATTTACCAGCGAAGGAGTTTTATGAAAAGGGATTTAAGGGTGGTTCTTTCGTATCATACAAACACACAGTCTTTTCCATTCATTCATTCATCCATCAAACAAGTATGAACTTCCGTTCATTCAGAGAAACGTTGTAGTTTTTGTTATTGTTGTTGTTGTTTTCCACTACCCGGGGGTATTTTCATAATTTTGTCCTACAGGGGTATTTTCGTAATTTGTCAGAATAAGGTTCCTTGATGATTTTGTCAAAAATTATTTTGAAAACTTCAAAGTCTAGGGGTAATTTGGAAAAATTTTTAAAATCCGGGGGTATTTCGGTAATTTTTGACCTCAGGGGTATTTTGGTAATTTTTCACAAATCAGGATAAATTTGTAAAATTTAATAAATTTGGGGTATTTCAAAAGTTGTAAAACTTTGAGGGTTCTTTTCGAAAATTGTTCCTTCAAAAATGGGGATGTTGCAAAAATTTTGGAAATCAGGGGCAATTTTGGTAATTTTGTAATCTTTCCAAAATCATGGTATTTTGATATTTTACAAATTAGGGTTTTTGAATGTTCATGAAATCATGAAATTTTGGTAAAGTTGTTGAGTAGTTGAACATTTTATAAACCAAGGGCGTTTTGGTAATTTTACCCCTAAGGGCATTTTTTGTAATTTTTCGCAAATCAGGAGTTTTTCAGAAAATGTTGGAAAAATAATTTTCTCAGATTTAAAAGAAAGTTTTAAAGGTTTGAAAAAAACTAGGGTTTGTTGTTTGTTCTCTTTTTTTTAAAACATGGCTAGTTCCCTTTCGGGTTTTAGTCATTATGTTTAGCCTATGACCGAGCCCTCTTGGTCGGGGTGAACCAAAGCTACGCACTGTGCAGATTCTGTGGAGAGGAGGTGAGTCACGGACTACTTAAATACCAAGCTCCCACCAAACCATTCCTAGACATGCAGACAGAGGTTGCCACACCACCGAGCCCTCGAGTTATGGTGAACTGGCTACGCACTGGTAGGATTCTCGAAGAGGAGGTGAGTCACTAGGATGCTTAAATACCAAGCTCTTCCTGATCCAATCCTAGACATGCGTCTGGGGTTACCACACCACTAGCTCAAGGACTTAGCCATAGGTTGGTTCAATGTATTAAATCTTATGTGGTTTTGTGTTTGAGTAGTCTAATCCTAGGGTTCAAGTTCTTATCATTCTATTCTACATTCCATGCCTTTTCTACCCTTATATAAATCACAGAATCACACATAAAGTTAGGGGTACTTACTTGGTGGATCATGGTTTGGAGACTTAGGGGCCATGCCAAAAGCCTGCTTATTTTCAAAGAAAAATCATTTGGCTCGCTTTGAAAACGTTTTGGGCCTTAGCCCAGTGCCGAGAGTTTAAAACACAGCTCGATACAAAATTGAAACACCCACACCCTACCACGAGCCTGAACCGGATCTGGTATGTTCCTAAAGTAAACCGGTTTCAATAATTTCCGTTACTTAGAGAAATTTGTAAAAATTTTGGAAAACTATTATTTTGAGTTGGGCTTAGATTGGAAACCCATTTATTTAATCTTGTAAATCCAATTTGTTTTAATATGTCCAAAATAGTTCTTAGCACAATATTTAAAAGTAAAGTAAAAATAAAGAATAATCCACTGGGCCTTATGGCCTTATTACATCAAGTAAATCCAAAATAAAGTTTAAGGTACCAAATAAAATAAAGTCCAAATAAAATAAAATCTCCGAATGTAGCATGGCCACCTCAAGGTCCACCGGCCCATCCACACCGCTCATCACCAAAATAATTCCCACAACGGGTGAGTCAATGACTCAATGTGCACACAATACTAACATTCAACAAATCAGGCATACATGTTCAAATCATCGATCCATATAAAATGAAATTATGATGCAACCCAAACCCAAGCCTAATGGTCCATCCGCTACACACCACCAGTACCACCAGGTCACAAAGTGGGACTACTAAGTCAACCCTCCATCCGCTTATACACCATCAAGGCGTCATTGCGATCGACGTGCTTTATCGCCTATATAATTTGTGTCAAAGACACCATATTCAAAATAATGTAACCGGTTACCAAATTGATTTTGTAACCAAAGTTACCATATAACGCCGGTGAGACCAAGTCAACACCTTCATATAACGTTGGTGAGACCGAAGTCAACACCTCTTCCCCTTTCACATAAATCCCAAATGCCCCAAAAATTTATATATCATGCATAACTTACTTAATTTCATGTTCATATACATATATTCGCATGTTATAAAATAACATATTTCACAATCCTATCAGAAGTAGGAAGCGTGCACAGTACTTTTGCACCACTTTAGGGTACTTAGCCATATTCACATACTTTAGTATAATCATATAATAAAAGTAATTGCCATATGAAATATCGAAAGTTAGTGTGCGTACACACCTGATTTGCTTAATAGGTTCCTTGAGATCTCGAAAATCCCGATCTAACTTTAGATCCGTTAACCCCTATATTCGCCATCATATAATACACATTAATAAACCTATTTGGCTTAAAATAAAACCAAATCCTAGTAGGATTTGTAAAAAGACTCACCTTTGCCGATTTGGTGTTTATTCAAATCCCGAAAGTTTGGTTTTTCCTTTACCTGATATTCGGCCAACCCCAAATCTCAATATGGGTTAGTTTTCGGCTTTTTAATAATTAAAGAACTTGATCAAGCCTTGGCCGAATACTCTTAGATGCTTACCTTATGGACTTTAAATCCCGAAAACTTCACCTTCCTCTTCCTTGAATCGGCCAAATCCTAAATCTCAATATGGGTTAGTTTTGATTAATTTGATTTGAATATCTAAGATTTGGCCTTGGCGAATGAACTCACTTACCTTGGATTCTTGATCCTTCTATTTGATGATGGTAGAAACCTAAGAGATCATGGTAGATTCGGCCATGATCAAGAATAGGGATTAGTACCCGAATTTTGGTAAAAAGAAAAGAATAAAAGTTGATTGGCCACAGTTCTTACCCTTTTTGATGTTGTAGTTGATTGCTCCTTTACTTATAATCAAATAAAGATTCGGCTTTGACAGTAGAAACGGAGAAGAAAATAGAAAAAGAGAGGATGGTTTCTTGCTTAAGGAAAATTCGGCAGAGAGGGGGAGAGAGTTAGCAAAATTTCGGCAAGGCTAGAAGAGATGAGAGAATAGTCTCAATTTTCCTCTTTTAACTGAAATTGCTAGACCAAGAGTCCATAACTTGGCCACTACTCCCCACAAGTGATAATTTAATCTCCATTAATTATCACCTAATTAAATTATAAGTATTTAATCCATCCTTTAACTCCTCACTTATCTTAGTAAAAGAAAATCCTTTATTTATCACTTTAATTTGTCAAGTTTTAATAAAAATAAAACTCTTCCCTTTTAAGCAAATAGGTGCCGTCCACCCCTAGCCTTGGAAGCAAAATAAAACCTTTATTATTTGCTTTCCAAGTGACTCGAACTCAGGCCATTTCCATAAACCTTAAGTGACACCTTCAGGCCACTTTTCCAAGCCCGATTGTGTGTCAAATTTCACCAACTTTTTCTTTTAAGGCCCTCTTGCCCTTATTTCCTATTTTGGGCTTTAAAATTTGTCATTTCGGCCTTATTTCTAAGTTTCCTAAAATTTTCGATCGGCTCAGAACTTGCCATTTTCTTACATCTTCGTGTTTCCAAAATGTTCGTGTTTCCAAAATGTTCAGTTTCCAAAATGTTCGTGTTTCCAAAATGTTTAGGTTTCCATTTTCATGCATTTCCGTGTTTCCAAAGATATCAAAATTTATTCTTAGCGCTTAAACTTGTCATTTCATACAATCAAACCGAAAATGCATAGGCCCTATTCGGGATATTATTCTTATTATTATTATTATTATTATTATTATTATTATTATTATTATTATTATTATTATTTGTTAAATTAAAGTTAATCATCAACGTAATTTTTACATTTTAAATTTAACAACAATAAATTTAACCAAAAAAGTATAAGAATTAAATTTAAAATATAAAAATTTATACCATATTTTAACAATTAACTTTTTATTTTGTTTATGTTATTTTTATATCGCATCTGTACCTTTAATTTTAAAAATAATACACGGAGCTTGTAAAAAATCTAAGCGGCATGATTAGATAGCAATTTGGAAGTTGTTCAAACACTATTAATAATAAACAACAATATTAAACAGCAATTTAGAAAGAAATTCTTTAAGATTCATCATACGTGGCATTATTACACCTGGGAAGGATCCGTTATATCTTACAGTGAGATATAAGGAAACCCGTTAGGTTTCCAGCCTATACACTTTGAATCTTTTTTTTTTTTTTGGACAACAATAGAACAAACAACATATATACCAACCAAGCAGGATAATAAACCAAAATTTAGATAGCAATTTGGACAAATTCATCATGATATAACTGTTACTGATCTGAATTTTGAACTAAAAACGTACCTTAATAAGAATGAATATAAATCAGCAAAATGAATATAAATAAGAATAATACTGATTTCATACCTGTTAAGTTATTACCAGCAAATCCAATCCGATGAGTTCAGGGAGCGTGAGGAAGTAATAACTGAAATACAAACAACACATGAATTAACAAATGCTATTGATTAATTACAAAATGCTAATTAAAATTTGGAGTTTGGACCAATGCCTAT
Source organism: Gossypium rotundifolium (assembly GCA_025506655.1). Lineage (NCBI taxonomy): Eukaryota > Viridiplantae > Streptophyta > Magnoliopsida > Malvales > Malvaceae > Gossypium > Gossypium rotundifolium. The sequence goes on along the minus strand of CP106725.1, from coordinate 132,471,889 downwards.
CCTTGTTTTATGAATAATATTTTGAAACTAGTCGTGTTATTGATCATGAATATTGTATTATTGCCAGTCTAATAGTGTTTGAAACACCCTAAACCCAACCCACAAGCCCTGACCGGATCTGGCATGCTCCTTGAGTAAAACGTAGTTAAGTCTCATATGACATTTTGAAAATCTTAATGATTTTGAAGAAAATGGATTTGGGTTGCTCTCGAGTTAAAAATTGAATTGCAACTTAAACCGTTAATTTCTTACCTCAAAAGTTACAAGTTAAAGAAATACCGAATTTTAGGGTTTAATATTATTGTTAACTTGAAAAACTATAGGTGTTTGAGTTTCAAAATGATTGATGTTATTCGTAACATAATAGAAATTTTAAACGCAAAGAAAATAAAATAGTTAAGTAATAATGGCCTTATTACATCAAACATAACCCAAAATAATTCAAAATAGACTTAAATAGAAAAACCCAAAAAATTGAGCTGTGCATGGCCACCACTAAGTTCCTGCCGACCCGGTCCATCTACTGAGTGCCATCTGCAAAAAGTTAGCCCACAAAGGGTGAGTCAACAGACTCAGTGTGTAACTACCATCACAGATTCCCAAATCATACAAGGCATAATAAATCATATAAAATAAGTGTAAACCATGATGCAACCCAAACCACCTAGATCCAACCTTTACACATCACCCGTACCTACCGATCACACCGTGGGATTACTAAATCGACCCTCCATCCGCTACACACCATCGAAGGCGATCATCAGAGTCAATCGCACATCGCCCTTATAATTGTGGCATAGCCACGGATAATGTGATGAGTCACCAGATTCATATTATGTGACATAGTCACCGGATAATGTGACAGAGTCACCGAGATATTGTGGTATGAACCACGGATCACTTCCCTTTCACATAATCACCCATATGCCCATGCAACATACATAACATACGAATAACATGCATTATACCTTACCCCATAGCCATAATAATATTTCTCATATATCCATATTCATGTTTTATAAACTTTACTTAACTAAGAGTTAGGGGTAACGTACCTGAATGCACTGTACCATGGGATGGTACTTTTAGCCATATTCATGCATAGCCTTATTAACATATACAAATCAATATTATTGTTAGTTGGGAATTTAGGGTGGGTTACACACCTGATTACTGTAGATCTAATCGAAATCCCAAAAATCCTGAAAATCCCGATCTAATGCGCTAGATCTCTTCTCCTACATTCGGCCAACACTAAGCACATTAGTCAATAGGCCATTCGGCTAAACACAAATCCCGAAGAGTTATGGCCACCAAAATCCTTACCTTGCTGCCGATTTGGTTACTAACCAAATCCCGAAACTTCGTGATGATCCTCCCTTGCAATCGGCTAGGCACTAGTACACTCAACGGTTAGTTTTTCGGCTTTTGAATGAATAAGAAACAGATCTGAAACACTAGAAACCTTACCTAGATTGCTTAGCCAAATCCCGAAGATCTGTCGAAATCTCCTAAAACACCATAATGAGAATCGGCACCCTTAATAAATAATATGGCCTTGGCCAAATATTAATATCCCTTACCTTGATTGTCTAAATCCCGAAAAGATCACCCTCCCACTTTCGGCTACAGAAAAATAAGAGGGTTTAGTATCCTCGATTTCGGCACTATACAAAATAGTTAAGGAGAGAAGGGAAATAGGAGGTTCACTTAACAGAAGATTCAGCTACTAGAGGCAGAGAGGGAAAAATCGACAGACCTTAAACAAGTGTTTCGAGTTAGATCTTAATGGAGAAAGAAAGAAAGAAAAGAAAATAAAAGGGAATTCGCATAGAATGAAATCCCAAAACTTACCCAATTATTAAGGAGTATGCGGCTTATGGTGCACCTTCGGGAAATAGAAACTTTCCTTGTAGATTCGGTTATGAAGGAGGGATATGAGTAAGAAGAATTCAGCTTTCAGGAGGATATCGGAGAGGAGAAGAAGGCTAGGGAATTTCGACTAGAAGAGAAAGAAGAGAAAAATAATTTTGGCTTGAGAGAAAAGATGAGAAAGTGGAAAAAAAAACAAATGAAAAGATGATAATTCCTTCCAAAATTCGGCTATACAGGCACACACTCGAGTTGGTGTTTGACCAACTCTTTTCTCTCACCCCAATCCCCTTTTCACTCTAACTTAGCGAATCCTTGAGCTTTTGACTCAATCTACACTTCATCTATGAAGTGTCCTTGTGCTGTCCAACACTGCCTCTCCTTGCTGCAAAATAAAACTCCAAAAACGCTTCCCTTGCTGCTCGAACCTAGGCCCTTCTCACTCCCCATGGCGTCACCTTACAAGGCCCTAAGTGGCGCCTCTTTGCCACTTTATCAACTGGGTTCTTTGTGTTCTAAACCACACAATAAACTTCTTAAGGCCTAGCTCCCTCAGTTCCCCTTTTTAGACTTAAAAATCCAATAACTTCTAAGGCTCCTACCCACAGCCCAAGGTTCTTGCAGCCCCAAAACACATGCAAATCACACTCAAGCATGCCATCATTTAAGTGAAAATGCATAACCCCTAAATCCTGGATATTACAGTTCTACCCTCCTTAAAATAATTTTGACCTCAAAATTACCTGGCTAAAATAAGTGAGGGTATTGCTGTCGCATCGCTTCCTCTGGCTCCCACGAGGTTTCTTTCGATCTATGGTTACGCCATAACACTTTGACTATAGGGACTGATTTTCTCTGAAGCACCTTCACATCCCGTTCCAGAATCTAAATCGGCTCCTCCTCATAGGACAGATCTGGTCTCAGCTCCACCCCCTCAATCGGTATTATATGAGATGGATCCGATCGGTAACGAAGTAGCATCGAAACGTGAAACACATCGTGCATCTGCTTCAATTCCGTAGGCAATTCTAACTGATATGCTACTGGACCAACCCATTTCAAAATCCGATAAGGTCCTATAAACCTAGGACTTAACTTTCCCTTGCGACCAAATCTCATCACCTTCTTCCACGGCGAAACTTTTAGAAACACATAATCTCCCACAGCAAACTCAATCTCCTTCCACTTAAGATCTGCGTATGACTTTTTCCGATCAGATGCCTCCTTCAACCGTGTCTGAATTACCTTAACCTTTTCCTCCGATTTTGCCACAATTTTTGGACCCAAAATCTGACGTTCTCCCAATTCCGTCCAACATGTAGGAGTGTGACACTTCCATCCATACAGCGCTTCGTACGGTGCCATCCGAATACTTGCCTGATAGCTATTATTGTACACAAATTCTGCTAAAGGCAAGAACTCCTCCCAACTCCCTCCAAAGTCTATCACGCAACCTCTCAACATATCCTATAGCACTTGAATTACCCGCTCAGATTGGTCGTCCGACTGCGGATGGAATGCAGTACTGAAATCCAACCTGGTGCCTAAAGCTTGATGCAGTGCCTTCCAAAATCGAGACGTAAACCTCGGATCCCTGTCTGAGGTAATCGACACTGGCACTCCGTGCAGCCTTACGATTTTTGCTATATACAACTTTGCCAATTTCTGTAGAGAATAGTCAACCTGCACCGGTATAAAATGTGTAGACTTTGTCAACCGATCTACTATCACCCATACCGAGTCCTTCTTAGTAGGCGTAAGGGAAGCCCACTAACGAAGTCCATGGTAATTCTCTCCCACTTCTATTGTGGAATCTTTATCGGTTGAAGCAATCCTGACGGTACTTGGTGTTCAGCCTTGACTTGCTGACACGTTAAGCACTTCCCTACAAACTCTGTAACTTCCCGCTTCAAACCAGGCCACCAAAATTGTTCCCATAAATCCTTGTACAACTCACTTCCTCTAGGATGCATAGCATAAGGGCTACTATGCGATTCTTGAAGAATTCTTTGCCTTAACTCCTCATCCTTTGGCATACAGACCTTGCCTCAAAAACACAGCACTCTGTCGCTGTTTACACCAAAATTTTCCAATTCCCCACTTTGTACTTGTAGCAGCTTAGCACTTAGTTCACCATCTAACAATTGTTTCTCCTTAACTTGACCTAGCCACATCGACTTCACTTGCAATTCCACTAACAAGCTTCCATCATCATGAGGCTCAAATGTGCGAACATCGCCTTAACTCCGACACTACTTTCTGACTTAAGGCATCCGCCACAACATTCGCCTTTGTAACATCCTGATAATTAGGGGTTATGCATCTTACTTAATTGAATGATGTTGCATGCTTAATTATTATTAAGTGTATTTTTTTTTTGGAAGTTATTTGAGCTTCATTAATTAAGTGAATGCTTAGTAAAACTTTTAAATCCTATTAATTAGAAAGAGCTAAGCAAGTTAGGCCTTAAGAATTAATGATAAGAGGTTTTAGCATGAATTGAGTAATTGGAAAGGTGGTTAAGATGCATGGATGTGTGTTTGAGGAGTGAGGTTCGAATCTCCTAGCTAGCATAAGGGAGGATTTTATTTTTTTGTTTTCTTCCTTATAAGTGTCGGCCAAGAATGTTCTAGAGTGGATGAGTGTTCTCTTAATTTTGGCTATTTGACCAAGTGAAAAAGGAAGCTAAGAACTTATGGTATGGAATCAAAAGTTGATGATAAGATGAGGGGGACAAAAGGCATAATATTGGGCAATGTTTTGGGAGTGTGTTCATGGTCATTTGACCATGAACCTAGACGGCATGAAGGGTTAAGGGAGTGGTTTAATTGTGTAGCAAATTTTGGATATGATGGGGAAGAAACAAGGAGGAAAAAGGGGAATGATGTTGGCTAGGTTGACCAAAAATTAGTGTAACCATTAGGGTGCTAGTTGGCCAAAAATCCTAGCAAAAATTTGTCCATCTTTTCTCATTTCTCCAAAAATTCTCCTCTTAGCCGAATCTTGCTTTGGGAATTAGGCAAAACTTCTCTTTGTTTTGGTTATCATTTTGACCATTTGGTTAAAATTCCTCTCTCTCAAAATTCTTGTCAAAAGCCTCAAAAGTTGGAAAGCCTTTCTTCTTTTCTTCCTTTTCTCTCATTGTCGAAAGTACCAAAAGGTTCAAGCACCATTTTCTTCTTCATTTCTCCCTCTTGGCGAATGCATCTAAGCCCCAAAACCAATCTCCTTTCTCTTTGATCATTTCTCCTTTTCTTTTCTTTTCATTTTATTTCTCTCTTTCTTTCCCTCTTTCTGAAACTATAAAGGATCAAGAACCATTTTCTTCAATTTTTTTACCTCTTTGGCGAATGTGCATAGGTCTCTAAACCTATCCCTTTTCTTTTCTTTATCATCATCTTTTCTTTCTTCTCTCTCTTCTATCATTTCTATTATCTTTCTTCTTTCCTTCAAAACCAAAACCATCATATTGAAACCACCATTTCTCTTCTCTTTTTGTTAAGGTCGAATCATCATATTCTTTTCTTCTTATTCAAGGCCGAATCTTGAAGAACTCAAAGTAAGATTTTATCAATTATTTTCATCAATTCTTTTTACTTTAGCAAATTTAGAATCATGATCTTTTAATTTCTCTCCTAGGCCGAATCATTTGAAAAGATTTTTCAAAGATCTTTGTTGAAGACAACCTTTAAGTGACCATTCAAATCATCAAGGTAAGGTTATTAATTTAGATCATATCGATTTATTTAGATAGACTACTAATCGATCGTATTTTTAGGGGCGATTTAAGATCAACAAGATAGGTAAGAAAAGAGCCGTACGGAGTGTTTGGAAGAGAGGAGGTATTCCTTTACCATCAAACTACAAACGAAGAAATCAGATCGGCGTTAGAGACTTTCCACGGGTTGTGGACCCTCCGCTAACGAGGATCGATTATTTGAAGTAGTGCGTATAACCGAACCACTTTACGTTGGTGGAATATCGGCGGGTTTTGATCCATCTAGTGGAGAAAACCATAAATAACTATCGCTCCGAATCCGAAGGTAAGGAATTAGATCTCTCGTCAATAAGTATAGTTTTGTTAACAATAGTGTATACTAACCAAGTGTGTTAATTAATTAGGTGTTGACGAACGAGAGGGTATTGTTCTCACTGTCACAAGGTGTGTAACCTTACATTAAAATTTCCATAGATCTATATTTTAAAAAGTGATTATATGACAATATGTTTGTTTGTGGATACCAATCATTGGTATACAAAATTCGTGTATGTTTACCCCAATATTCCGCTTATTTTTGCTATATACATAAATATGAAATGAGTATGATTATATTTTGTTTTATGGGGTAAATAGCATGAAAATCTGATTTGATATGTATGTGCATGGGCATATGGGTATTGTTGATAAAGGAGGAAGTATTCTGGTGGTTTTACCACATTTCTGGTGACTTCGGTCACATATTTGACTCCGGTGACTTCGGTCACATATTTGACTCATTGACTTCGTCACATATTTGACTCGGTGACCTCGGTCACATATTTCAACTCCGGTGACTTCGGGCACATATGTGAATCTGGTGACTTGGTCACGTATTTGAAATTTGGACTTGGTCGGTGACTTGGTCACATCTGCTTTTGGTGGCTTTGCACAACATTATAAGGCGATGTGCATGTTGACTGCAAAGAATCGCCTTCGATGGTGTGTAGCGGATGGAGGGTCGATTTAGTAATCCCCACGGTGTGTTGGTTGGCACGGGTGGTGTGTAGCGGATGGATATTTAGGTGGGCTGGGCTTGCATTTCATTTCATGTACATAACCATGTAATATTGAATGATTATTATTTGATATACTATGATATGGGCCTTTGGGCTAAATATAAGCTAAATGGGCCTTTGGGCTAAATATGAACTAAATGGGCCTTTGAGCTAAATATGAGTTAAATGGGCCTATGGCCATATGTGAAATTTTTGGACTTAAAGCATTTGATAAAATGGACTTTTTAGTGTATGTATTATACATTGAGTTTATGACTCACCCCTTTTGTGGGATAAACTTTTCGATAATTCATACTTTGCGATGGATCCGGTCGTAAGGATTTGAGGTGGCCAATGCTCGTATCAAGTATTGTGGAGATTTCCCAACTTAAACTTATTAATTTAAATTTTATTACTTAGACTTTATTTTGGGTTTGCTATTTTTGTAATAAGGCCACTATAAACTACTTTTAGATTTTGTGTTTGGATTTATTTTAAATTCTGCCATGAACAATTATCAATTAAATAACTAAATGGTTTTCGATAAATAATTTAAAAAAGTTTTTATCAGTAATATATATATGTTTTAAGAAAATACAAATCTATTTTTTTCAACTAAGCCTAACTCGATCTTTAAGTTAATCCGTTTTACTTAAAATCATCAAGTTTTCTTGAACAAAACGATATTCCGCTAAAGTTTTACTCGAGAAACATACCAAATCTGGTTAGGCTTTTTGGGCCGGGTTTGGGGTGTTTCAGCTTGGTATCAGAGCCCAGTTTTAAACTCTCGGCCTTGGGTTTTGAAGCCCACAACATTTTCAAAAGTTGGCCCAAATGACTTTTTGAAAGTTTTCTTAAGTTAAATAGTTTTATAAGAGCATGGCACTTCGAGTTCTCGGCCGCATCCATCGGTATGTACTTTATCGATATGTGATATGTATGATAGTTTAAACTTAAACTATACTTTAGAGACATGGACCCTAGGTGTATGTGTGCTACTACGGAAAAACTCTTGAATATCTGCTTTAATAAAACTTTCCTTTAATAAGAAGTGAAAAGACTCTAATACATAAGACTTTTTCAGAAAAGCAGATAAGACACGTAGTAGACATGAGTTCTAGGGGCGTGGTCGTCGTGGACATGGAAGAGGAAGAATGATGCTTGAAACCGATTCGATCTGGTCAAGGTTCCAGAATGAAGCTCACACCATTGTTGGGGTGGACTTTCAAGAACAAAATGAAGGAGGTGACGCAGTATCACAAGCTGTGCTGCGAGTTTTGGAACGAGTAGCAGAAGCTAGTTCTGGAAATGGGTCTCGAAAGTCAGTAGCTGAGAGACTTAAATCGAATGGAGCTGAGGTTTTCAGAGGAGTATCTGGAGTAGCTCCAAATGTAGCTGAATATTGGTTAGAGGCAGTTGAGAGGATCATGGACGATATAGACTGCACTGATGAAGAGAAATTGAAAGGTGCTATTTCACTTCTCCGTGATGAAGCCTACCAGTGGTGGCTCACTATAAAGGAGAGTACCCCTGTGGATCGTCTGGATTGGGGGTATTTTAAGATTAAATTCGAAGGAAAATATGTTGGAGCTAGCTACATCGACTCCCAGAGGAAGACATTTCTGAATTTGGTCCAAGGAAACAAGTCGATAGCTGAATATGAAGCAGAATTCTTGCGAATTAGCCGTTATGCCAGAGGGATAGTGGCTACAGAATATGAACGGTGTATCAGATTTGAAGATGGACTTAGAGATGAGCTAAGAGTGATGATTGCTCCACACCGTGAAAGAGATTTTGCAATCTTAGTGGAAAGGGCAAGAATTGCCGAAGAGGCTAAACGGACTGAGAGACAGAACCGGGACAGAGGCCAGAGCAAGAATAAGAGAAGCTTTGGGTCCTCAGGGTCGTCCAAGAATTTTTAGAAGAAATCAAGAAGTGATGGTCCGCAAAATCAACAGACTACTATGGGTGGACAAAATCGTACTTGTTCTCAATGTGGGAAAATGCACTTGGGAGAATGTTGGAAAAAGATCGGCGAATGTTTCAAGTGTGGATCTAAAGACCATATGATTAAGGATTGCCCGATGAACTCAGAAAAGAACCGTCCAGCAAGTCAGGGTGCTAATCAGGCTGACAGAGGTGGACAGCAGCAGATAAGAGGTCGTGGCCCAAATGGAAGGGGCAATGGTTCTGGTAGAGGACGCAGAACTTCAGGCAGAGGCAGTGGTAGCTCTGAGGCGAGACAACTAGGTTTGGTGTATGCAGTTCATCACAGAGAAGACAGTGACGCACCTGATGTTATCACGGGTACGTTTCTGATTTCTGGGTTGCCCTTTATTGCTTTAATAGATATAGGGTCAACTCATTCCTATATCGCTAGTGAAGTATCTGGGACTTTGCATGTGACTTCTGAAACTGTACCTAGAAAGATGACTGTACTTAGTCTTTTAGGACAGACAATAGTTGTAGACAAACTTTTTAAGGAAGTGCCTTTAGAAGTTCAAGGGATACAGTTTTCGGCTGATCTAATGGAGTTGCCATTTGGAGAATTCGACCTAATCTTAGGCATGGACTGGCTTGTGAAGTACCGTGCAAATGTGGATTGTGCTGCTAAGAGAATGTCCTTAAAAACTTTTGATGACAAGGAAGTTGTAGTGATGGGCGAGAGACGGAACTACTTATCTAATGTAGTATCCGCTCTTAAGGCAGAAAAGATGGTTAGAAAGGGATGTGAAGCCTTCCTGATGTTGGTGAGTGCTTTGGAGGCTAAGAAAGCAACTGCTAATGAAGTCAGGACTGTGAAGGAAATTGTAGATGTTTTTTCGGAAGAACTTCCAGTGTTTGCCTCCGGATCGTGAGGTAGAATTCGGGATAGATTTATTGCAGAGAACGGCGCCGCTTCTATTGCTCCATATAGAATGGCACCAAGGAGTTGGTTGAGCTTAAGGCTCGATTCGGGAGTTGCTTGATCGTGGATTTATCCGACCTAGTGTGTCTCCATGGGGAGCACCGGTACTATTCGTGAAGAAGAAGGACGGATCGATGAGGATGTGTATAGACTACGGCGGCAGCTGAATAAGTGACCATCAAGAACAAGTATCCTTTGCCAAGGATCGACGACTTGTTCAATCACTTAGGGAGTGCGGTATTCTCAAAGATTGATCTAAGGTCGGGTATCATCGACTTAAAGTGAAAGAAGCGGATATCCATAAGACGGCTTTTCGAACTAGATATGGGCATTATGAATTCCTGGTAATGCCATTCGGATTGACGAATGCCCCAACTCCGTTCATGGATATGATGAACCGAATTTTCCAGCCCTACTTGGATTAGTTCGTCGTGGTAAACATAGACGACATCCTGGTGTATTCTAAGTCCAAAGTAGAACATGATGAGCATCTCCGGATTGTGTTACGAGTTTTAAGGGAGAAGAAACTGTACACTAAATTCAGTAAGTGTGAATTTTGGCTGAAAGAAGTTGCATTTTTAGGTCATGTGGTATCTGCGGAAGGGATTAGGGTGGATCCTCGGAAGATCGATGCTGTACTAGATTGGAAACCACCTAAGTCCGTAACTGAGGTTCGCAGTTTCTTGGGTTTAGCCGGATACTACAGAAGATTCGTTGAAGGATTTTCTTCGATAGCTGCACCTTTAACGAAATTGTTGAGAAATGAAGTACCTTTCGTGTGGGCTGATAAGCAGCAAGAGAGTTTTGAGAAGCTCAAGAAAGTTTTGACTGAAGCTCCGATTTTGATCCAGCCTGAGGCAGGAAAGGATTTCGTCGTGTATTGTGATGCTTCTCACACGGGATTGGGATGTGTTCTGATGCAAGGCAGAAAGGTAGTTGCGTATGCGTCTCGGCAGTTGAGACCGCACGAGGTTAATTTCCCGACGCATGACTTAGAGTTGGCAGCTGTAGTCTTTGCTCTTAAGGTTTGGAGACATTACTTATATGGGGAGAAGTCAGTGATATACACGGACCACAAAAGTCTGAAATATCTACTGACTCGAAAGAACTGAATTTGAGGCGTGAAGGTGGATAGAGTTATTGAAAGACTACGATCGTTCCATCGAGTACCACCGTGCAAGGCAAATGTGGTGGCGACGCTCTAAGTCGAAAAGTGGTGTCGATTTGAGGCGATGTTTGCACACCTTAGTCTTTACGATGACGGAAGCTTATTAGCGTAACTTGAGTTAAGTGACATGGTTAAGTCAAGTGAAAGAGAGGCGCTAGTAGATGAAGATCCGAGTGAAAAGCTTCACAGTGCGAGTGGGAAATTGGAAGATTTTGGTATTAATGAAGGACGGGTATTGTGCTTCAAAGGTAAAGTCTGTATGCCAAAGGATCAGGAGTTGAGGCAAAAGATACTTCAGGAATCGCATGGTAGCCCCTATGCTATGCATCCTGGAGGAAGTAAATTATACCGAGATTTGAGAGATCAATTTTGGTGGCCTGGACTTAAGCGAGAAGTTACGGAGTTTGTAGGAAAGTGCTTGACGTGTCAGCAAGTCAAGGCTGAACATCAAGTACCATCGGGATTGCTTCAACCGATAAAGATTCCACAGTGGAAGTGGGAGAGAATCACCATGGACTTTGTTAGTGGGCTTCCTCTTACGCCTACTAAGAAAGACTCTGTATGGGTGATAGTGGACCGATTGACGAAATTTGCACATTTTATCCCAGTTCGGGTTGATTACTCTTTGCAGAAATTGGCGAAGTTATATGTGGCTGAGATTGTGAGATTGCATGGAGTGCCGTTGTCGATAATTTTGGACAGAGATTCGAGGTTTACGTTGCGATTTTGGAAAGCATTGCATCAGGCTTTGGGCACCAGATTGGACTTCAGTACGGCATTTCATCCTCAGTCGGACGGTCAGTCTGAAAGAGTAATCCAAATCTTAGAAGATATGTTAAGGGGATGTGTGATAGATTTCAAGGGAAGTTGGGAGGAATTCTTACTGTTGGCAGAATTTGCGTACAACAACGTTTCCAATCGATATCTGGATGGCACCATATGAAGCACTATATGGACGAAAGTGTCGCACTCCTACGTGTTGGATGTAATTAAGGAACGTCGATTTTGGGTCCAGAGTTAGTGGCTGAATCTGAAGAAAAGGTTAAGATAATCCAGGCTCGGTTAAAGGAAGCATCTAACAGACAAAAATCGTATGCAGATCTAAAGTGGAAAGAAATAGAGTATGAAGTGGGAGACCAAGTTTTCCTAAAGGTTTCACCTTGGAAAAAGGTGATGAGATTTGGACGCAAAGGGAAACTAAGTCCCAGGTTCATTGGACCTTATCGGATTGTGAAGCGGGTCGGATCTGTAGCATATCAGTTAGATTTGCCTTCGGAATTGAAGCAAATGCATGATGTATTCCATGTTTCAATGTTACGCCGTTACCGGTCGGATCCATCTCATGTAGTGCAAGTCAAGGAGGTGGAGTTAAGATCATACTTGTCATATGAAGAGGAGCCAATTCAAATTCTGGATCGAAATGTAAAGGTTTTACGGAGAAAGTCGGTTCCTCTCGTCAAGGTATTATGGCGTAATCATGGATCAGAAGAAGCTTCGTGGGAACCGGAGGAAGCGATGCGACAGCAATACCCTCACTTATTCCAGCCAGGTAATTTCGAGGACGAAATTATTTTAAGGGGGTAGAACTGTAACATCCTGATAATTAGGGGTTATGCATCTTACTTAATTGAATGATGTTGCATGCTTAATTATTATTAAGTGTATTTTTTTTTTAGAAGTTATTTGAGCTTCATTAATTAAGCGAATGCTTAGTAAAACTTTTAAATCCTATTAATTAGAGAGAGCTAAGCAAGTTAGGCCTTAAGAATTAATGATAAGAGGTTTTAGCATGAATTGAGTAATTGGCAAGGTGGTTAAGATGCATGGATGTGTGCTTGAGGAGTGAGGTTCGAATCTCCTAGCTAGCATAAGGGAGGATTTTATTTTTTTGTTTTCTTCCTTATAAGTGTCAGCCAAGAATGTTCTAGAGTGGATGAGTTTTCTCTTAATTTTGGCTATTTGACCAAGTGAAAAAGGAAGCTAAGAACTTATGCTATGGAATCATAAGTTGATGATAAGATGAGGGGGACAAAAGGCATAATATTGGGCAATGTTTTGGGAGTGTGTTCATAGTCATTTGACCATGAACCTAGACGGCATGAAGGGTTAAGGGAGTGGTTTAATTGTGTAGTAAATTTTGGATATGATGGGGAAGAAATAAGGAGGAAAAAGGGGAATGATGTTGGCTAGGTTGACCGAAAATTAGTGTAACCATTAGGGTGCTAGTTGGCCAAAAATCCTAGCAAAAATTTGTCCATCTTTTCTCATTTCTCCAAAAATTCTCCTCTTAGCCGAATCTTGCTTTGGGAATTAGGCAAAACTTCTCTTTGTTTTGATTCTTATTTTGACCATTTGGTTAAAATTCCTCTCTCAAAATTCTTGTCAAAAGCCTCAAAAGTTGGAAAGCCTTTCTTCTTTTCTTCCTTTTCTCTCATTGCCGAAAGTACCAAAAGGTTCAAGCACCATTTTCTTCTTCATTTCTCCCTCTTGGCGAATGCATCTAAGCCCCAAAACCAATCTCCTTTCTCTTTGATCATTTCTCCTTTTCTTTTCTTTTCATTTTATTTCTCTCTTTTCTTTCCTCTTTCTTAAAACTACAAAGGATCAAGAACCATTTTCTTCAATTTGTTTTACCTCTTTGGCGAATGTGCATAGGTCTCTAAACCTATCCCTTTTTCTTTTCTTTATCATCATCTTTTCTTTCTTCTCTCTCTCTATCATTTCCATTATCTTTCTTCTTTCCTCAAAACCGAAACCATCATATTGAAACCACCATTTCTCTTCTCTTTTTTTAAGGCCGAATCATCATATTCTTTTCTTCTTATTCAAGACCGAATCTTGAAGAACTCGAAGTAAGATTTTATCAATTATTTTCATCAATTCTTTTTACTTTAGCAAATTTAGAATCATGATCTTTTAATTTCTCTCCTAGGCCGAATCATTTGAAAAGATTTTTTCAAAGATCTTTGTTGAAGACAACCTTTAAGTGACCATTCGAAATCATCAAGGTAAGGTTATTAATTTAGATCATATCGATTTATTTAGATAGACTACTAATCGATCGTATTTTTAGGGGCGATTTAAGATCAACAAGATAGGTAAGAAAAGAGCCGTACGGAGTGTTTGGAAGAGAGGAGGTATTCCTTTACCATCAAACTACAAACGAAGGGTCAGATCGGCGGTTAGAGACTTTCCACGGGTTGTGGACCCTCCGCTAACGAGGATCGATTATTTGAAGTAGTCGTACAACCGAACCACTTTACGTTGGTGGAATATCGGCGGTTTTGATCCATCTAGTGGAGACAAACCACAAATAACTGTCGTTCGAGAATTCGAGGGTAAGGAATTAGATCTCTCGTCAATAAGTATAGTTTTGTTAACAATAGTGTATACTAACCAAGTGTGTTAATTAATTAGGTATTGACTGAACGAGAGGGTATTGTTCTCACCGTCACAAGGTGTGTAACCTTACATTAAAATTTCCATAGATCTATATTTTAAAAGTGATTATATGACAATATGTTTGTTTGTGGATACCAATCATTGGTATACAAAATTGAGTATATTTACCCCAATATTTCATTTATTTTGCTATATGCATAAATATGAAATGAGTATGATTATATTATGTTTTGTGGGGTAAATAGCATGAAAATATGATTTGATATGTATGTGCATGGGCATATGGGTATTATTGATAAAGGAGGAAGTATTCGTGGTTTTACCACATTTCGGTGACTTGGTCACATATTTGACTCCAGTGACCTCGGTCACATATTTGACTCGTGACCTCGGTCACATATTTGAACTCCGGTGACTTGGTCACATATGTGAATCTGGTGACTTGGTCACGTATTTGAAATTTGACTTGATCGGTGACTTGGTCACATCTGTTTTGGTGGCTTTGCCACAACATTATAAGGGCGATGTGCATGTTGGATGCAAAGAATCGCCTTGATGGTGTGTAGCGGATAGAGGGTCGATTTAGTAATCCACACGGTGTGTTGGTTGGTACGCAGTGGTGTGTAGCGGATGGATATTTAGGTGGGCTTGCTTGCATTTCATTTCATGTACATAACCATGTAATATTGAATGATTATTATTTGATCTACTATGATATGGGCCTTTGGGCTAAATATAAGCTAAATGGGCCTTTGGGCTAAATATGAACTAAATGGGCCTTTGGGCTAAATATGAGTTAAATGGGCCTATGGCCATATGTGAAATTTTTGGACTTAAAGCATTTGATAAAATGGACTTTTTAGTGTATGTGTTATACATTGAGTTTATGACTCACCCCTTTTGTGGGATAAACTTTTCAGATAATTCATAGTGCGATGGATCGGGTCAGCAAGGATTTCGAGGTGGCCAATGCTCGTATCAAGTATTGTGGAGATTTCCCAACTTAAACTTATTAATTTAAATTTTATTACTTAGACTTTATTTTGGGTTTGCTATTTTTGTAATAAGGCCACTATAAACTACTTTTAGATTTTGTGTTTGGATTTTTTAAATTACGCCATGAACAATTATCAATTAAATAACTAAATGGTTTTCGATAAATAATTTAAAAGGTTTTTATCGAAATATATATATATATATATATGTTTTAAGAAAATACAAATCTATTTTTTTCAACTAAGCCCAACTCAATCTTTAAGTTAATCCGTTTTACTTAAAATCATCAAGTTTTCTTGAACAAAACGATATTCCGCTAAAGTTTTACTCGAGGAACATACCAAATCTGGTTAGGCTTTTTGGGCCGGGTTTGGGGTGTTTCAGCCTTGCCCGGGTGATTCTCTATTGAGCAATCGTAATCTTTCAACAACTCCACCCACCTACGCTGTCTCAAATTCAGCTCCTTCTGAGTCGGGAAATACTTCAGGCTCTTGTGGTCCGTGTAGATCACCGACCTTTCTCCATACAAGTAGTGCCTCTACACTTTAAGAGCGAATACAACCGCCGCCAACTCCAGATCATGCATCGGATAGTTAACCTCATGTGGCCTCAATTGCCGAGACGCATAAGCGACCACCTTCCTGTCTTGCATAAGGACACATCCCAATCCTGTATGGGAAGCATCACAATATACCACATAGTCCTTCCCTGCTTCAGGCTGAATCAAAATCGGAGCCTCTGTCAATACCTTCTTAAGCTTCTCGAAACTCTTCTGCTGCTTATCTGCCCATACGAAAGGTACCTCCTTCCTTAACAACTTCGTCAAAGGTGCTGCTATTGACGAGAACCCTTCGACAAATCTCCTATAGTAGCCTGCTAATCCCAAGAAACTACGAACTTTCACCACAGACTTAGGTGGTTTCTAATCCAATACTGCCTCAATCTTCCGAGGATCCACCCTTATTCCTTCAGCAGATATCACATGTCCTAAAAACGTAACTTCTTTCAGCCAAAATTCGCACTTGCTGAACTTGGCATACAGCTTCTTTTTCCCTTTAACACTTGTAGCATGACTCGGAGGTGCCCGTCATGTTCTTCCTCAGACTTAGAATACACTAGGATATCGTCTATGAACACAACGACAAATCGATCCAGGTAGGGTTGGAAAACCCGGTTCAACATGTCCATGAACGCAGCTAGGGCGTTTGTCAATCCGAATGGCATTACCAAGAACTCATAATGCCAGTACCTTGTTCGAAAAGCTGTCTTATGGATATCAACCTCCTTCACCTTAAACTGATGATATCCTGACCTTAGATCTATCTTCGAAAATACTGCGGCCCCCTTAAGCTGATCGAACAAGTCATCTATCCTTGGCAATGGATACTTGTTCTTGATGGTCAGCTTATTCAACTATCGGTAATCTATGCACATGCACATAGTCCCGTCCTTCTTCCTCACAAATAGGACCGGTACTCCCCATGGAGACACACTAGGTCGAATAAACCCACGATCGAGTAACTCTTGGATCTGGGCCTTGAGCTCTACTAGCTCCTTTGGTGCCATTGATGCAGAGCAATTGACACAGGGTCAGCATGCGATAATAACTCAATTCGAACTCCACCTCCCTATCCGGGGTAACCAGGCGACTCCTCAAAAGACATCCACAAATTCCCTTACTATTCTAACTCCTCCTACAGCTGCTTCCTTAGCCTCTAAGGCACTGATCAACATCAGAAAAGCTACACACCCTTTTCTCACCATCTTCTCTGCCTTAAGGGTAGATACCACATTTGACAAGTAATTTCGTCTCTCGCCCATCACCACAACTTCTTTGTCGTCAAGAGTTCTTAATGACATGCGCTTAGTAGCACAATCCACATTCGCATGGTACTTCACTAACTAATCCATGCCTAGGATTAGATCAAACTCCTCAAACGGCAACTCCATTAAGTCTGCTAGAAATTACGCCCCCTGAACTTCCAAAGGTACTGCCCTAAAGAGTTTGTCTAATACTACTGATTGCCCTAAAGGACTAAGTACAGTCATCTTCCTAGGTATAGTCTCAGAGTTCACATGCAGAGTTCCAGACACCTTACTAGCAATGTATGAATGAGTTGACCCAATATCTATCAATGCAATAAAGGGTAATCCAGAGATAAGAAACATACCCGTTATGACATCAGGTGCGTCACCATCCTCCCTCCAATGAACTGCATACACTAGACTCGGACGTCTCACCTCCGTGTTACCAACACCTCTGCCCGGTGTTCCCCGACCTCTTCCAGAACCATTACCTCTACCAGCCGGACCACGACTCATGGTGGTCAGCATCCCACCTCTTCCCGTCGACTAAGGCCCCGACTTCTTGGTGGGCTCCCGTCTATTTTCATAGGACAGTCCCTAATCATGTGATCTTTGGACCCACACTTGAAACATCCTCCCATCTTCTTCCAACACTCTCCCAAGTACATCTTTTCACACTGAGCACAAGTACGGTACTGTCCTCCCGTAGCAGCTTGCTGACCCCGCGACCCATCCATTCTAGGTCTCTTTTGAACATTCCCGGATGACCGGGATGATCCAAAACCTCTCTTTGCCTATTCTGTCCGTGTTCGCCTTACAAACTCCTTAACTCCTTCAGCAACCCTAGCCTTTTCTACCAAAGACAAGAAACTCCCGCTCCTGCTGTGGGGCAATCAACAATCTCAAGTCATCCCTTAGTCCGTCCTTAAACTGGACACATCGTTCATGCTCCGTAGCCACTATACCTCGAGCGAATCGGCTCAAACTTAAGAATTCTGCCAGTACTCCGCTACTGATTTATTTCCTGAACCACCTCGTAAACGCCTTCCTCTGCGCATCAACATAGCTGGTCCCAATATACTTCTTCTGATACGCTGCCTTAAAGTGCTCCAAATAAGATCATCTGTGGCAGCACCATCCCAAATCGTGAGCCACCATTGGTATGACTTATCACGGAGTAGCGACACTACCCCTTTCAGTTTCTCCTCTGCAGTCAGGTCCAAATCATCCATAATTCACTCAATCGCCTCCAACCAATACTCAGCCGTATTGGGCGCCACACCAGATATACCACGAAAAAATTCAGCTCCATTAGCTCGAAGTCACTCAGGTACAAACTTCCGAGCTCCCATGCCTCCATCTGCTCCAGCCACCCTCTCAGTACTCGACATCGCCACTCACGCCGCATCATCCCCGTCGATCCTCGATATTCCACACCAAAGTGGTGGTGGTGGCATTTCATTCTCGAACCCTTGACCAGACCTAACGGGTTCCGACACGGTCATTCGGCCTCTACCACAGCCACGTACATTACGACCACGTCCTCTAAAACTCATCCTTCCGAGTTGCGTTTAACTGATTAAGAATTTTACGAATTAGTTTTTGTTCCACTAATTATCCACGAACAATTTTATGTAAAGAATTTTAGGGGCAATTCTTTCGATCATTTCAAGGTTTTCATTCCAAGTTTTCTACCCTAATTCAGAGAGAACACACACGTTCAATAGTATTTACTACATACATTCCTCTCTCGAACATTTTCATTCGTTCCAACCCAGGGGTATTTTCATAATTTGTCCTATAGGGGTATTTTGGTAATTTTCCAAATCAGGGTATTTTGAAATTTTGCAAAATAGGGATTTTTGGTATTTTTGGAAAATAGGAATATTTTGATAAAAGGAATCGAGGGTAGTATGGTGATTTTGTAAACTGAGGGTATTTTTGTAATTTTACAAACCAGGGGCATTTTGGGAATTTTGTAAAATATGGTTCCAAGTGATTTTACAAAATGAGGGTGTTTTGGAAATTTTCAATTCGAGGTACTTCGGCAACCTTCCATACTGTGGGTAGCTTGATAATTTTACAAGTTAGGGATAATTTGGTCAATTTGCAAATCAGGGGTATTTTGGTCATTTTTGAATCAAAGGTACTTTGGAATTTTATAATCAAGGTTTGACTTTAGGATTATACAAAACAAGGTGACTGGTCCCTTTCGGATTTTAATTATTGAATTTAGCCTGTGATTGAGTCCTCTTGGTTAGGGTGAACCGTCACTACGCACCAGGTAGGATTCGAGCGGAGAGGAGGTGAGTCACTAGGACCGCTTAAATACCAAGTTCCCCCTGAATCCAATCCTAGACATGTGCACAACGGTTTGCCACACCTTAACTCGGTGACTCACTCACGGTTTGTTTGGTTAGACCTTAAGTTTTATGTAATTCGGTGTTGGAGTAAGCTAATCCTAGGGTTCAATAGTTCCTAATCTACTAATCTACGTCCCCATAATTCCCACATACAAACCACACAATGGTTAGGGGTACTTACAGTGGACTTTGGGTAGGAGACTCAAAGCCATGCCGAAAACTGCTCATTCTCTAGTAAAACTCAATTTCAAAATAAAGAAAACATTTTGGGCCCAGAAAGCCCTTAAGGTTGAGTTTTGAATCGGGCTCTGATACCAAATTGAAACACTCCAAACTTGGCCCACAAGCCCTGACCGGATCTGGCATGCTCCTTGAGTAAAACGTAGTTAAGTTTCGTATGACATTATGAAAATCTTGATGATTTTGAAGAAAATGGATTTGGGTTGTTCTCGAGTTAAAAATTGAGTTGCAACTTAAACCGTTAATTTCTTACCTCAAAAGTTACAAGTTAAAGAAATACCAAATTTTAGGGTTTAATATTTTGTTAACTTGAAAAACTATAGGTGTTTGAGTTTCAAAACGATTGATGTTATTCGTAACATAATAGAAATTTTAAACGCAAAGAAAATAAAACAGTTAAGTAGTAATGGCCTTATTACATCAAACATAACCCAAAATAATTCAAAATAGACTTAAATAGAAAAACCCAAAAAAAACTGAGCTGTGCATGGCCACCACTAAGTTCCTGCCGACCCGGTCCATCTACTGAGTGCCATCTGCAAAAAGTTAGCCCAGAAGGGTGAGTCAACAGACTCAGTGTGTAACTACCATCACAGATTCCCAAATCATACAAGGCATAACCCCTAAATCCCGGATATTACAGTGTTAAAAGAAAATATATAAATTTAAATATAAGTAACCAAATTCAAAAAAGAAATGCAAGTTTGCTACACCATAATGCGAATGCCGTCAGACTAATAGTACAACCATCTAGTCTAGGATCAATTCATCCTGTAATAACTTAAAATCATATGTTTCTAGTTTAGACTAATAGTAGGTCAACTATAGCTAGGTGGACAGTTTGTACTAGGCTGTTGTTTGTTTACAATTTCACTTCAATATCGTTAACATGAGAGATTTATTCTTGGAAGAAGCAAACCGACAATGCACTCATGATGATGAACCTAAGATAACAATCTAGTAAAATAAAATTTATATTTACATCCTTGAGAAGTGCATAACATGAATAGATACAGATAGATTTACTTTTACTGTGATGTTCATTCAACCAAAAAATAATAAAAACTAGTATCCAACGATACCAACGATAAGTGTTAATGAATCTTATATTGCAGAAAAAAGGGGAAAAATCAATAACCTTGATTAACAAGCTCGGTACATAGAGGCGTAACTTGGGTAAAAGGTACCAACTTATGTTTCTCCGCCAATAATTCACTAAGTATCGCCATTGTTAGATTGTAAGTTAACACCGATGATAATAATGATAAAGTAAAGCCATATCTAGATAAAATATCCGCCAATAATTTAGCTATTGACATTTTATAATTAAATCGAGTTCAAATTAATCGATTAAATTTTAAAATCAAATTAAAATTATCTTAATTTAATGCTTTGGGACTATAAAGTGAAAATAGTTGTACATAGTAAAGCATATTAGAAAGTGCAATATGACCGTGATTTCATTGAATAGTAAAAGCATATTAAGAACATGGAAACAATAATGATAAGAATCACTTCAAGACTTACCAATCCAATGTTTTACTTTGAGCCTCAATCAAATCTTCTATCTACCCACAAAGAGCTCTATAAATCAAAAGAAGAGGCATTAGACACTGTCTATCGAGGTAAGTTATATAAATTCATTAATAGATACAACATCAATGTTGCAACTAACAATTTTCATAGCAAGTCAGATTAGTCCACCAAGTAGTATGATGTTACAATTAATTTAGGAGGAAAGTATAATTGTTTTACCTACTTATACTAATTTTCAAGTTTCATAAAATATAATTACCAAATTCAATCAATCTTCGTAAAATAAAGAGAGAAAATTACAGCAATTTAAACACCTCAATTAACAACATATTTAGACCTCAATTACAGCAATAAAACATCTCAATTTCCAACAAATAAACTAGTTAAATTATAGTACCTGAATCGGGATTCAACAGTTTACAAAAGAAGCAGTAACAACACCAAAATGTACTTTGCTTGAGAATCTAGAAATTCTTTAAGTCATTGGACAACTTCGTAAAACATAATCAAAACCGGATGATATTATATATTAGCTCAATAAATGTTGAGTAGAAATGAGTAAAGAAAAAGGTATGTGAAAGAACAAATGAAAAGAATAGGTCTTATTGAACAATGGAGTGTAACCAAGATTTCAAACAATGGAAACTCCATAAATACCTCTCGAATTCTATAGGTATCTCGGTCCTTAATTGTTTGACGCAGCTGAGTTTACATATGGTGAAGAATCTTTCGATGGTATACCAACGCAAAGACTTTAACACTTCAATTCACAGCAATCAAATACTTCAATTGCAATAGCTTTAAAACTTCAATTTACTGAGATTTAAATTGAGCGAAAAAAAGGGATATATATTCACAAAATGGAAAAATGAACAGGATGAAATACCTCTAAAATTAGAAGTTCGAATGAGCTCAAGCAGAGTATCGACCTCAAAAATTTGCAAGTTAACTGTAAATAAAAATTGTCAATTAAACTTACCACTGTAGCACTTTAACACATCAATTCATAGCAGTTAAATACTTCAATTGCAACAGTTTTGTAACACCCCAAACCCGGTCAATACGCCATGACCGAATCTGGCATGCCACAGAGGAAAACGTTTTGAAGAAAATTGAGTTACCGATTAAATTTTAGTGATAAACTCTTTATTGTTCTATATTTGTAGAAAACAAGTGTATAACAAGTTAAAACCGATAATTTACTTTGAAATTCGTAAATAAATCTTTTAAAACTTAGTCACAATCCATAGGTTAGAAAACTTTTATGTCATTTTAAGAAAACCCGAATTAATACTTTGAAAACCGTTTGCATTTGAGTGTAGAAACTTCAATTTGGAAATCATTTAAGTTGTCGAAAACACTTAAGTTGAAATTTTACTATCAAACGATTTATATTACCCGATGGTAAGATTTTGAAAACCATTGCGTTTTTATAGTTTAGAAAACTTTGGGCTCAATTATTAAATCAACCATGATATTTATTTAGCCATGTTTAAAACAAGTCCAAAGCATATAAATAATCCAAAAACATAATTAAAGAGGCCTTATTACAATTTCAAATAAAGACGAAAACCAAATTAAAATAAAATAAAGTACTCAAATCGATGTTCATGTAAAACCGAATTTTTATTGCATGGCCTCCTCGAGTTCATCCGGCTCCTCATCCGCGATCTACGAATCACCTGAAAAGATAAGGGAGAAGGTGAGTCACCAAGACTCAGTGCATAAATCCTTCCCCCGATTAATGCAACATACTTACACAATTCATAACCAAGTAATGTAAATAATGCACCCAACCTAGCCATCCATAACTCCTTTTCTACCCCGTGTGGTACCAAACCACTGGTGGTGCCAAACCACTGGTGACCCAAAGTCACGATATCCAATAATGTGGTGCCAAACCACTGGTGACCCAAAGTCACGAATAATCCATCTGTGGGGCCAACCCACGTGTGATACCAAATCACTGGCGATGATCCCGTAATATCAAATGTGGGGCCAACCCACTGTGGTGCTAAGCCATTGGGACGAGTCGCTATGAGGTGCCAAACCTCTGGTGTCCCAAAGACATGAAATAATCTTGTGGTACCAAACCACTGGAGGTGCCAAACCTCTGGTGTCCCAAAGACATGGATATCAAATCCTTCCCCCTCCTCTCATATCACCCATCACAATGCAACATTTATACAAATCATTCCATGATGCTTTATTAGGAATCACATAGCAAATATATCATAAATAGTATCATCATGCATCATATTGTAAAAGTCATATCGAAACGAACTTACCCGATTCCTTGCTCATACCCTTATGGTATCATATCGAGATTTTCACAGTTTTCGGCTTTAAACATGATCAAGTTATTAATATATTCCCAAGTTATAAAGTGTGCAAGTTACACACCTGTCACTAGCGAAATCACTAAATCCCGAAGACCCAATCTACCGCACTAGATCTCCTTGTCCTATATTTGGTCAATACTTAGATTAAAAACATAGACCATTCGGCCATACCACTAAATCCCAAAGGGTGAAATAACGTATAACTAACACAATCCTTACCCTTGACTTACCAAAATCGATTGTCAAAGAATTGAGGATTAGATCGATTGCTTCCAAAGTCCTGAAGAGCCTAAAAGAATTTGGTTCCTATGAATAGTTAGAACCTTACTAATAAATGACCAAAAATTTGGCATTTGCCCTCATGAGAAACGATAGAGAGAAAAGAAAAGGAATAAGAAAATTCGGCCAATACACTTACCTATCTTCAAAACCGATTATAGATGAACCCAAAGAAAATCTACCCTTGTTGATATTCGGCCAAGAAAAATCAAAAAGGGAATGGGAAGTTTTAGCTATGGTTGTTTAAAGACAACAAATAGGATTCGGGTAAAGTGGAGAATGAGAAAGGAAAAGGAAAAGTGAAGATAGGAGAAGGAGAATTCGGTAATAGAAGAAAGAAAAGAATGGAGAGAAGTAAATAGAATAGGAGATGGATGCTTTCAACTTTGAGCAAAAGTGAAAGAAAGAAAAGAGAATTGGGGAGGAGGAAGATTCGGCCAAGAGGAAGTAAAAAGAAATGTTGGTTTTGAACAAGTTGAAAAGAATGGAAAAGAAATTTGAGAACAAGAGAGGTTCGGCCAAGTACTATGATGGTTTCAGTTTTTACACAATATGGTGTACTAGGGAAAAATTTGCAAAACTCAAAGGGTTTTCGGTTATGACACAAAACAAAGAATAATACCAAAACAAATTTTTACCTTATTGCCAAGAACACATTCGGCTAGGGAGAGAGTTTGTGGAGAGAAAAGAAAAAATGATGCTCAAATGCTAAGAAAGTTTTTACTAACAAACTATCAACCTACCAAGCCTTCAACAAATCCGGTCAACCCCCAAGCCCCAAAACGTCCAAATACATGGACTAATGGCCATAAAAGAGTTTCCAAAACAACTCTCCAACATTCCACCTTTTGTCCCTTATCCTTCCTTAATCCATAAGATTCTTATCCCAAAATACAAGCTTTCCTAATCTATTATTCAACTTGCCATAAAATTTAAAGTCCAACTTACCATATGTAAAACTTGACCAACACTTGATGTAAGGATGAATAAAAATAAAGTCTTCAAAATGTATTCCATGATACTCGAACCACTCCCCTCAAGCAACCATTCATGCGCCATAACCACCTTGCCACTAACTCCCTATGTGCTTAAATTAGACACTTAAATTAACTTAAGTGCCAGGATCACCTAATCCACTTCACTAAATTTTTAATACTAAAAATTATTCTAGCTTAGCTAATAATTCCAAACCTTCACAAAACTATACTAAGCACACAATAAAAATCATACTTGAACTAACACAAATAACAAGATGATACTCAAATTTTAGGATGTTACAATTCTACCCCCTTAAAATAATTTTGTCCTCGAAATTACCTGATCAAAAGAGTTGAGGAAACTACTGTCTCATCACATCCTCCGATTCCACGTAGCTTCTTCTATGCCATGGTTTCGCCATAAAACCTTCACTAATGGAACTGACTTCTTACGCAAAACTTTCACATCTCAATCCAGGATCTACACTGGTTCCTCTTCCACCATCAGATCTGGACTCAACTCTATTTCTTCTACTGCCACAACATGCGATGGATCAGAACGATAGCGTCTAAGAATAGAGACATGGAACACATCATGTATCTGAATCAGCTCCATAGGCAACTCGAGCTGATAGGCTACTGGTTCCACTCGTCTCAACACCTTATACGGCCTAATAAACCTTAGACTTAACTTGCCTTTTCTCCCAAATCTTAACACTTTCTTCCATAGCGAGACCTTCAGAAAGACCTTATCACCCACGGCAAACTCTATATCCCTCCGCTTGAGATCGACATATGACTTCTGCCTATCCGAAGCTTCCTTCAGACGAGCCTGAATCAATTTAACCTTATCCTCGGCCTACGCAACCAACTCGTCCTAACATCGATGCTCACCCAACTCATCCAAAGATGTAGGTGTGCGACACCTCCTACCATACAACGCCTCATATGGTGCCATTTTAATGCTTGTCTGATAACTATTGTTGTATGTGAACTCAGCTAATGGTAAAAACTCTTCCCAGCTACCTCTGAAGTCCAAAACACATCCTTTCAACATATCCTCTAAAATTTGTATAACCCTTTCCGACTGCCCATCAGACTGTGGATGAAATGCCGTACTGAAATCCAATGCGTACCCAAAGCTTGATGTAACGCTCTCCAAAACCTCAACGTAAATCTAGGATCTCTGTCTAAGATGATCGACACTGGCACACCGTGCAACCTTACTATCTCTGCCATATACAACTTAGCTAACTTTTGAATCGAGTAATCCACCCTTACCGGAATAAAATGAGCTGACTTAGTCAAACGATCCACAATCACCCAAACTGAGTCTTTCTTACTAGGTGTAAGGGGTAATCCACTGACAAAGTCCATAGTGATCCTTTCCCACTTCCACTGTGGAATCTTCACCACCAAGTAACCTGACGATAATCGATGCTCGCTTTGACTGCCGACACGCCGATATTTACTCACAAACTCGCCACCTCCGCTTGCACTGCCACCAAAATTGCTCTCTTAAATCCGATACATCTTGCTACCTCCAGGATGCATAGCGTATGAAATGCTATAAAGGCCCCAAAGAATTTTCGCCTTAAATCGACATCCTTCGCAGATACAAGCTCTCCATTGAAAACACAATGCTCCATCATTTGGACAAACTATAACCCTCTAAATTACCATCCTGAACTTGCAACCTCCGAGCATTCAAACCCTCATCCACTAACTGTTTCTCCTTGATCTGTTCTAACCAAGTCGGCTTGACTTGCAATTCTGCCAAAAGACTCCCATCATCATATAAACTAAGACGAGCAAACATCGATCTTAAGTCTGATACAACCTTGCAGCTCAACGTGTTTGCTACCACATTAGCTTTGCCCAGATGATACTTAATCGAATAGTCGTAGTCCTTTAACAACTCAATCCATCTGCGCTGCCTCAAATTCAAATCCTTCTGAGTCAAAAGATAATTTAGACTCTTGTGATCAGTATAGACTATCGATTTCTCTCCGTACAAATAGTGTCTCCAAATCTTCAAGGCAAAAACCACTGCAACTAATTCCAAGTCATGCATCGGATAGTTAACCTCATGTGGTCTCAACTGTCGAGATGCATAAGCCACTACCTTTCATTCCTGCATCAGCACACATCCCAAGCCAGTATGTGATGCATCACAGTAAACCGTGAATTCCTTGCCTGCCTCAAGCTGGATCAAAATCGGAGCTTCAGTTAGAATCTTCTTTAACTTGTTGAAACTTCCTTGCTGCTTCTCAGTCCACACAAATGGAACTCTTGTCCTCAATAACTTGGTCATTGGTGTCGCGATCAAAGAAAATCCTCTACAAATCTTGGTAATACCCCGCCGCACCTAAAAACTCGAATCTCACCACCGCTTAGGCGGCTTCCAATCTAACATCGCCTCAATCTTTCGAGGATCCACTCTAATCCTCACCGATACTACGTGACCCAAGAAAATCACCTCCCTAAGCGAACTCGTGACTTACTAAATTTGGCATAAAGTCGCTTTTCCTCGAATCGCAACACTACTCACAAATGCGCATCATGCTCCTCTTCCGACTTTGAGTATACCAAAATATCATCTATAAATACTACGACAAACTGATCCAAAAACTGCTGAAATACCCAATTCATCATGTCCATGAATGCTTTATGCGTTAGTCAATCCAAAAGGTATTACCGAAACTCAGAGTGCCCATACCGAAAAGTAAATGTCGTCTTATGGATATCGACCTCTTTCACCTTTAGTGATGATATCCGGACCTTAAATCAATCTTGGAGAAAACTGCTGCCCCTTTAAGCTGATCAAACAAGTCATCTATCCTCGGCAAAGGATACTTGTTTTTGAGCGTCAGCTTATTCAACTGACGGTAATCTATACACATCCGCATCGAACCATCCTTCTTCTTGACAAAAAGTACCGGCGCTCCCCAAGGCGAAACACTTGATCGGATAAAACCTCGATCCAACAACTCCTGAATCTGAGCCTTTAATTCCATTAATTCCTTCGGTGCCATCCTATACGGAGCGATAGACACTGGCGCAGTTCCGGGTAACATATCTATACCAAATTCAACTTCACGATCCGGAGGCAGTCCCAGAAGTTCTTCTGGAAATACATCAGCATATTCCTTTACTGTTCGGACATTCCCTACAATAGACTCCTTAGCCTCCAACGTAGACACATGAACCATAAATGCCTCACAGCCCTTCCTGACCATCTTCTCAGCTTTCAACGCAGATACCATGTTGGATAAATAATCTCTTCTATTACCTATCATAACCACCTCTTTACCCTCACCGTCTTCAACACCATGCGCTTAGCAACAATCCAAACTCGCTCGGTACTTGACCAACCACCATCCTAAGAATCGATCGAACTCCCCAAACGGTAGTTCCATCGGATCACCTACAAACACTACCCCTGGAGTTCTAGGGTACATCTCTATCTTATTTACTTACTACAGAGTGACCTAGAGGGCTAAGTCTTGTCATCTCCCTAAGTAATTTCAAAGTCTAGGTTCATGGTCTCTACTATGCTACTAGCAACATACGAGTGTGTCAAACCCACATCTATCAAAGCAAGATATGGTGCACCTAAGATTAAGAACGTACTGGTTATGACGTCCGGTGCATCGCCCTCTTTTCGACGTCTCGCTACATATACCAACCCAGGCTATCTTGCCTCAAGAGTTGCTGCACCTCGCCTGATGCTCCGCGGCCTCGACCAGAACCATTTCCTCCTCTACTATTACCACGACCTCTCTGCGGTGACGGTCCCTCCTTTCTGAACTGAGCACGACCTTGACCCTCAGACTGATTCTTGGCTAGCTTACGTGGACAATCCCTCACACGATGATCCCGCAAACCACACTCAAAACATCCATTTCCACCAGTCCAACATTTGCCCCAATGATATTTCCCACATCGGTTACATCAGGTTGATCCTCGATTAGCGAATGTGCCTCTCGATTGATTCAAACCATTCGCTTAGCCCTCTTCTCGAATTACCTACTGACCGGATGATCCAAAATCTCTCTTATGTCTATTCCTGTCGTGACTCGCCTTACGATTCCCTTATCCCTTCACTATCTTAGTCTTTTCAACTAGCGCACAAACTCTCACTCGATGATGTGAGTAATCAAGAATCTCACCGTCCCTCAATCCATCTTCAAACCGGACACATCGTCAGGTTCAAGCCACGATACCTCTAGCATACCTACTCAATCTTACAAATTCGCTTCATATTCGACACGGACTTACTCCCCGAACCAAACTCGAATGCCTTACGCGCGCATCAATGTAGCTAGACCCAACATATTTCTTCCGACACGCCTTAAAATAGTCCCAAGTGAGATCCTCCACATAAAGATTATTTTCGCACCGTGAGCCACCATCGATATGACTCATCCCAAGAAGTTTACACTATCCCTTTTAGCTTTTCCTCAAAGATTCGGATCCAAGTCATCCATGATTCGCCCGTCGCCTCTAACCAATATTCGACCGCATCGGAGCCACACGAAAACACCTCGAAATACCTCACTCCATTGGCTCGAGTCGCCGGTACTAATTTCGAGTTTCGCACCTCTACCTACTCCACTACCCTCTCAAGAACTCGCGACATCATCCGAGACACCTGCGTCATCCCCGCTTGATCTCGAAACTCACCACCTACAAATGGTGGTGCCTGGTATCTCATTTTTGACCCCGACCGCACCTTCTGGCTCGAGACACCGCCATCCTACCTCGACCACGCCCACGCCAGACACGACCTCGACCTCGATTGCTCATGTCTAAAAGTCTCGATTATCTGATTTAAAAGTTTTATGCTTTAGCCATTATTCCACTATCTTTAAAGCATAGTTTTATGAATAATTCTTATTAAAGAGTTTTGTTTTCGCGAGTCCTTAGAGACCTATTAATTTCAGTCTCTAAGGTAGTCCACTATTACTAATCATTAAAAGTTTATAACATCCAAATATCACAACCAAAGGCTATGGGTACTTACCTGGGCGGATTAGTGCCGGAGACTCGGTGCCATGCCTTTCAAATCAAACAAAACATTTTAAGACCATATTTTAAAACATTTTGGGCCTTGGGCCCACAACCGAGCCTTTGAACTTGGCTCGATACCAATTTGTAACACCCCAAACCCAGTCAATACTCCATGACCGAATCTGGCATGCCACAGAGGAAAACGTTTTGAAGAAAATTGAGTTACCGATTAAATTTTAGTGATAAACTCTTTGTTGTTCTATATTTGTAGAAAACAGTGTATAACAAGTTAAAACCGATAATTTACATTGAAATTTCAGAATAAATCTTTTAAAACTTAGTTGTCAATCCATAGGTTAGAAAACTTTTATGTCATTTTAAGAAAAACCCAAATTATTACTTTGAAAACCGTTTGCATTTGAGTGTAGAAACTTCAATTTGGAAATCATTTAAGTTGTCGAAAACACTTAAGTTGAAATTTTACTATCAAACGATTTATATTACCCGATGGTAAGATTTTGAAAACCATTGCGTTTTATAGTTTAGAAAACTTTGGGCTCAATTATTAAATCAACCATGATATTTATTTAGCCATGTTTAAAAAAGTCCAAAGCATATAAATAATCCAAAAAAACATAATTAAAGAGGCCTTATTACAATTTCAAATAAAGACGAAAACCAAATTAAAATAAAATAAAGTACCCAAATCGAAGTTCATGTAAAACTGAATTTTTATTGCATGGCCTCCTCGAGTTCATCCATCTCCTCATCCGCGATCTACGAATCACCTGAAAAGATAAGGGAGAAGGTGAGTCACCAAGACTCAGTGCATAAATCCTTCCCGATTAATGCAACATACTTACACAATTCATAACCAAGTAATGTAAATAATGCACCCAACCTAGCCATCCATAACTCCTTTTCTACCCGGGTGGTACCAAACCACCGGTGGTGCTAAACCACCGGTGACCCAAAGTCACGATATCCAAATGTGGTGCCAAACCACTGGTGACCCAAAGTCACGAATAATCCATCCGTGGGGCCAACCCACGTGTGATACCAAATCACCGGCGACGATCCCGTAATATCAAATGTGGGGCCAACCCATCGTGGTGCTAAGCCACCGACGAGTCGCTATGAGGTGCCAAACCTCCGTGTCCCAAAGACACGAAATAATCTTGTGGTACCAAACCACCGGAGGTGCCAAACCTCCGTGTCCCAAAGACATGGATATCAAATCCTTCCCCTCCTCTCATATCACCCATCACAATGCAACATTTATACAAATCATGCCATGATTCTTTATTAAGAATCACATAGCAAATATATCATAAATAGTATCATCATGCATCATATTGTAAAAGTCATATCGAAACGGACTTACCCGATTCCTTGCTCATACCCTTATGGTATCATATCGAGATTTTCACAGCTTTTACTTTAAAACATGATCAAGTTATTAAGATATTACCGAAGTTATAAAGTGTGCAAGTTACACACCGCCACTAGCAAAATCACTAAACTCAAGACCCAATCTACCACACTAAATCTCCTTGTCCTACATTCGGTCAATACTTAGATTAAAAACATAGACCATTCGGCCATACCACTAAATCCCAAAGGGTGAAATAACGTATAACTAACACAATCCTTACCCTTGACTTACCAAAATCGATTGTCAAAGAATTGAGGCTTAGATCGATTGCTTCCAAAGTCCCGAAGAGCCTAAAAGAATTTGGTTCCTATGAATAGTTAGAACCTTACTAACAAATGCCCAAAAATTCAGCCTTTTTCCCTCATAAGAAACGATAGAGAGAAAAGAAAAGAAATAAGGAAATTCATCCAATACACTTACCTATCTTCAAAACCGATTATAGATGAACCCAAAGAAAATCTACCCTTGTTGATATTCAGCCAATACAAATCAAAAAGGGAATGGGAAGTTTCGGCTATGGTTGTTTAAAGAAAACAAATAGGATTCGGGTAAAGTGGAGAATGAGAAAGGAAAAGGAAAATGAAGATAGGAGAAGGAGAATTCGGCAATAGAAGAAAGAAAATAATGGAGAGAAGTAAATAGAATGGGAGATGGATGCTTTCAACTTTGAGCAAAAGTGAAAGAAAGAAAAGAGAATTGGGGAGGAGGAAGATTCGGCAAAGAGAAAGTAAAAAGAAATGTGGGTTTTGAACAAGTATGAAAAGAATGGAAAAGAAAGTTGAGAACAAGAGAGGTTCGGCCAAGTACTACGATGGTTTCAGTTTTTACACAATATGGTGTACTAGGGAAAAATTTGCAAAACTCAAAGGGTTTTCGGTTATGACACAAAACAAAGAATAATACCAAAACAAATTTTTACCTTATTGCCAAGAACACATTCGGCTAGGGAGAGAGTTTGTGGAGAGAAAAGAAAAAATGATGCTCAAATGCTAAGAAAGTTTTTACTAACAAACTATCAACCTACCAAGCCTTCAACAAATTCGGTCAACCCCCTAGGCCCCAAAACCGTCCAAATACATGGACTAATGGCCATAAAAGAGTTTCCAAAACAACTCTCCAACATTCAAGCCTTTTGTCCCCTTATCCTTCCTTAATCTATAAGATTCTTATCCCAAAATACAAGCTTCCCTAATCTATTATTCAACTTGCCATAAAATTTAAAGTCCAACTTACCATATGTAAAACTTGACCGACACTTGATGTAAGGATGAATAAAAATAAAGTCTTCAAAATGTATTCCATGATACTCGAACCACTCCCCTCAAGCAACCATTCATGCGCCATAACCACCTTGCCACTAACTCCTCATGTGCTAAAATTAGACACCAAATTAACTTAAGTGTCGGATCACCTAATCCACTTCACTAAATTTTTAATACTAAAATTATTCTAGCTTAGCTAATAATTCCAAACCTTCACAAAACTATACTAAGCACACAATAAAAATCATACTTGAACTAACACAAATAACAAGATGATACTCAAATTTTAGGATGTTACAAGTTTAAAACTTCAATTTATAGCATTTAAATTGAGCAGTAAAAAAGGGATATATATTCACAAAATGGAAAATGAACAGGATGAAATACCTCTAAAATTAGAAGTTCGAATGAGCTCAAGCTGAGTATCGACCTCTAAAATTTGCAAGTGAACTGTAAATAAAAATTGTCAATTAAACCTTCAGATAAAAACATCAACAGAAAAATTTCTACCTCGAAATTATAAAATGTAAATGTAAATGTAAATAGATTGAACAAAATTTCAGATAAAAACATCAATGTAAAATTTCTAACTCTAAAATTTGCAAGTTAACGTAAATAAAATTGTCAATTAAAATTTTAGATAAAAATTCTAGCAACTGGGAAAAATTTCTACCTTCGATATAAAAACATCAACAGAAATAGAAATAGATTGCACAAAAATTTCTACCTCGAAATTATTAAAGAAGAGATTTGTGTCTCAAAACTTACCTCAAATAGATTAAACCACAAGATTTATTAAGAGCTTCTTCTTCATCTTCTTCTCTTAATGAGAAATTCTTTTTCAACGTCGAAATGAGCAAGAACAAAGGTGTTTTTTTCTCGAATAAAAGAAGACAAACGAGAAGGGGATTCAAGAAAAAAGAAAATAAAGGTGTAGCTTTTCTTT
The DNA here is from genome assembly GCA_025506655.1 of Gossypium rotundifolium. Classification (NCBI taxonomy): domain Eukaryota; kingdom Viridiplantae; phylum Streptophyta; class Magnoliopsida; order Malvales; family Malvaceae; genus Gossypium; species Gossypium rotundifolium. The sequence goes on along the minus strand of CP106725.1, from coordinate 132,438,589 downwards.
TACTGTAAAAAAAAGGAAGAGACTAGAAACCAAAGCAAAAGAAACGGATTTAGGGAAAGTAATCAGATTGGGGAAGTATTTCACACCAGAAATTGAAGAAGGATTTAGGGATTGGGAGGGGAAACGCTAAAAGGGAATAAGGATTTAAGGATTTCGAGAAATCGAAAAACGGGGGAACAGAAAGTGTTAAGCAATTAAAATGGATGGACAAAGAACGATGCCATTTCAGTAGAAAATTTAACCCTATTGCGGCGCTTTTCAATAAACGCCACTAAAAAATTCCAAAAAAAACGCAGTCATTTTTCTTCCATTTTGTGGCGTTTTGGGCTAAAACGCCAGTAATAACATGGATCATTTTTGCGGCGTTTTTAGAAAACGCCGGTAATACATACTTTTACGGCGTTTTTCGTAAAGCGCCACTCATCGATATTAATCGTACAAAAAAAGACGCCGTTTTTTATTAAATATGAAGACATTTTATGCGTGCTTTTTACATAAACGCCGCTAATGCTTTCATACCTATTAATATTTAAAATTTCAACAAAATTAAAAAATGTTTACAATTTCTTTTAAATTATATATACGCCAACAATAAAATACAAATATACTAGCACATGAGTTCTCAAATTAGTGTCATCCAAGATTGAAGTTAAATTGATCCAAAATAAAATGAAGTTATAAAATGGAAATATTAATTAATAAAAAAATGAGAGAATAGTGCATTTTTAAAAATAAATACACATTTTAAAATTAAATACATCAATATATTTTTATATTGAATAAATATAAATCTTTCATGGTTGCAATATATTAAAATATTATATCAAGAATTGGGATCAAATTAAAGTTCATGTATATATAATTGAACATTAAACCATTCTTCATATATGCTTTTGGGATTTAACCCATTTTGATATATATATTTTTTAAAATAAAATTTATTTTTATCTTATTTAGATATATATTTAAAAAATCCAAACCGTAAACCTTAAATCTCAAACTCCGCACCTTAAACCCTAACCCTTAACTATAAACCTAAACCCTAAAACCTAAACCCATAACCACGACCACCTAGATACAACCAAACTCTAAAATCCAGCCTCAATATATAATAAACCCTAAACCATAAATCCAAGACCCTAAACCCAAAAACCATAAACCCTAACCCAAAACCTTAATATGAAACCCTAAACCCAAATACCATAAACCCTAACCTAAAACCTTAATATGAAACCCTAAACCATAATCATAATCATAAATTAAACTATAATTTTCGGAATTCGTGTGGCCAGACTATAAATCATATATAAATCCTTAAATACAAAACCATAAATCTTAAAATTCTAAACCTTAAAACCAATACACTAAACCCTTAAATCATTATATACAAATCCTACACCCTAAAACCTTAACCTTAAACATACACCATATACACTTCACTCAAAACTCTAAACTCTAAACCATTACCACTAAATTATAAACCCAAAACAGGAAACCCCAAAATAAAATAATTTTGATATTGAATTATTATACGAGGACAAAAACGGCGTCGTTCTAGTTTTGAAACAATTTGCTTTTTTGTGGAGTTTTTGGTGAAAATGCCGCTATAGCTTGGCCTTATCAAAACGACGACGTTTGAGTTTTGAATTTTTTAGATAATTAGCGGCGTTTTCGATATAAACGCCACTATAGATCGTACCTTTAGTGGCGTTCTTGGCAAAAATGTCACTATATCTCTTACCTTTGGTGGCGTTTTTGGTACAAATGCCGCTATTGCTTGGCCCTTTCAATACGTCGACGTTTGGGTTTTGAAGTAATTAGATAATTAGCGGCGTTTTCGACATAAATGCCACTACAGATTGTACCTTTAGTGGCATTTTTGCCACAAACGCCACTATAGCTCTTACCTTTAGTGGCATTTTTGGTACAAACGTCGCTACTGCTTGGCCCTTTCAACACGTCGATGTTTTGGTTTTGAAGTAATTAGATATTTAGTGGCGTTTTTTATACAAACGCCGATATAGCTCGTACCTTTAGTGGCATTTTTGGTAGAAATACCACTATATCTCTCACCTTTAGTGGCGTTTTTGTTAAAAATGCCACTATTGCCTAACCTTCTCAAAACTTCGCCGTTTGGGTTTTCAAGTAATTAGATATTTAGTGGTGTTTTTTATACAAACGTCGCTATCGCTCTTACTTTTAGTGGCGTTTTTCATAGAAACGCCGCTATATCTCTTACCTTTAGTAGCGTTGTTGGTAAAAATGCTGCTATTGCCTGGCCTTTTCAAAACGTCGTCATTTGGGCTTTGAAGTAATTAGATATTTAGTGGCATTTTTTATAAAAGCACCGCTATTGTTTAAATTTTAGCGGCATTTTTAGTAAAAACGCCGCAATTGCCCAGTTTTTTGTGTCATTTTCCTTCCAACGCCGCTAATGTTTAAAGTCAGAGGCATTTTTTGTCCAAACACCACTAAAAATGCTGCTAAAGCCCTATTTTCCTGTAGTGTATGTGTATTCGACCAAAAGGGTATATTATGTGACTTTGATATTAAGATTTGAGTAATTACCTGTGATTGTGTATAAATCAATACTTGAAATAACTTTGTATATATGATTTTGCTAAGTTAATTGACTTTACCTTGCTATTGACTTACTAAGCTTAAATAGCCTACTTTGTGTTTCTCTGTCTATTTCTGCTTTATAGATCTGAGATACGTTACGAGCTCGGGGATCGTCAGTAGGACTATCACACTATCGACAACTTTCTTTGGTATTTTGGCTATGATAATTTTGAATATATGGCATGTATAGCATAGTAAAAGGTTGAATATGAGTTAAGCATTTTGAATGTAAATAATAGCCGTGCAAAGATGGCTTATCTTTTTATGATTGACTTGGTTTATGAGTTTGTGATTGGAAATGGTCTTAGAAAGTAGGTTTATACTTATGCTTATTTGATTATGATATATGTACATAATAGGTAAGTATGGGATATATTTTGAAGCTATAAGTATTGAACTTGGTTATGTTTGGTATGGTGAGTTGAACTAGTTAATATATGAATTTGAACCGAATGTATATGTTGACAATTTGGTTGCGATTAAATGATGATATGCATTATGTAAAGTTAATTTATTTACTAAATGAACTATTGTTGAATGTATCTTTGAATATGTATATAGGTATTAATTGAATGGTGTTTAACAAAATGTATATGTAATTAAGTATTGGTAAGTATGTAAGCTAATAAGTTGTGATTTGGTTTTGATGATGTGTATATATATATATATATGTTTGATTATAACAATTAGGTATGTGTTCATATGGATCATAAAGTCTTGATAATTGGAATTGAAATGATAAGGTTAATGTATATATGTATACAAAAATGTTATGATATTATAATGGATGAATACATGTAATACATATGAATTTGGCTTTATGATTTGTTTATGAATTTGTGAAAATTATATGTATTTGTGGTTTGTGAGCTGATGGTCATATTAATGATTAAATTGGTTTTATATTGGTCAGCTATTTGAATAGAAGAATCATGCAAGTATATGTTTATGCATTTGGAGTAGAAATGTAACAGTCCGGTTTATACCCTAGTCGAAACAGTGGTTTCGAGACCACAAATTTGAGTTCGTTGTAACACCCCAAACCCGGTCTATGCATTAAGACTAGATTTGGTTTGTTACATGAATCGAGCTATCTTAAAATCTTCAATAAGTTGAAAACTACAATATTATTTTTAATTACGGGGTTTAATAAAAATCAGAAGAGTATTTTAATTTGATGTATATTAGAAAACATTAGTTGAAAAACATTATTAACATTGTATTATCAAAACCCTTAGGTAATTTATTTAAGAGTTAACAATAATAAAATATTTATAAAGGAATTTCATATATTTGAAAACCCAATTTATTTTGATAAAAACATCATATAATCATAAGCCCATATTTAAATGTTCAAAATATAGTTTAAAACCCAACACACATAAAATCCATAAATTATTAATAGAGGCCCTTATTACATTAACCCAAAATAGTAAAATACTTATTAAAAAGTTCGAGTTTAATAAACCCATGTTTTGCAAGATGGCCTCCACGAAGTCATCCCCTACCAAGTCCACGCCAATTTCCATTACCCGAGATGGAAAAATTTGAGGGTGAGTTACTTAGAACTCATGTATAACTCACTTACTTTGTCCATCGGGCCGATTTTCAAATTATGGATTTGGGCCTTGAGCCCATAAGCGTAATTAGCAACATAATTAATAACATAATTAATAGCATAATGAAAACATAATTAATAACATGCATGTAAAATGAATTTTTCCTCCCAAACCTAATTCCATCCGCTACACACCCCGCATCAACCATCACACCTGGGGATCAAGTCAACCCACCCCGCCATCACACCAATCGTAGGCATTAAGCCAATTTATATTTGTGGCGAGCCACCGAACTAGATTGTGACAAAGTCACCGAACTAGAGGCATTGAGCCAATTATTATTTTTGTGGCGAGCCACCGAACTAGAGGCAAATAGCCATTTATTACTTTTGTGGCGAGCCACCGAACTAGAGGCAAATAGCCATAATTTTGTGGCAAAGCCACCGAACTAGATTTTGGCAACAGCCTTCTTCTCTTCATCATTTTCCCAACCCATGCAATATGTATGCAAAGTAAACCGTGATTATACAATGATTTAATCAAAAGGCCCATTAACAAAAGTCAATATTTCCAATTTTATTAAGGCCCAAAATAACATTTGGCCCAATTAACAATTTAACAACTTATGCCCAAATTTACAATTTAGCGAAATTTGGCCCATTTATCGCCTAGCAAGGATTTCACCCGCTTAACAATTTTAACAGAGATTACGACCGTTATGATCTAACGAGATTTCGCCCAATTATCTATCTAATGAGATTTCGCCCAATTATCGATCTAATGTAGATTTCGCCCAATTATCGATCTAACAGAGATTTCGGCCCAATTATCGATCTAACAAAGATTTCGGCCCAATTATCGATCTAATAGATTTCGCCCAATTATCGATCTAACGTAGATTTCGCCCAATTATTACGAGATATACAATTTTACATTTTAGAACAATTTCTCGGCGTTTTGTAATTTCCACAATTTTGTCGTTTTCATGTATTTTCGTGAAATACCAATTATTACGTTTTAAGCCGATCTAGACATTTTTACGATTTTACTCAATACCGCAATAACATCTAAACTCGAGAAAAAGTGTGAAGTTACACACCTCGATATCGAGAGTACTAATCCTTCTCGCCTCGACACCTAAAACATATTTTGATCCGTTAGAACACTATTTTGTATAAAAATACATTATCGATATTAGATCCAAAACCTTACCCTCTTGATTTTGAATCACTTCAATTTTCGGTTTCTCCTCGTTTATTGGTTCATTATACGTTGAGAATCCACCAACGATAAAGGCTCAAGTTCGTACCACTTCAAATAATTGACTTCCTTCTAAGATGGTCCGTAACCCCGTGGAAAATCCTTGATCGCTAAAACCGCTCTTCGCTTAAACTTAGGAGAAACAAGGATCCTCCCATCTTACGAAGACTAAACACCGCCCTTTTCTTCCCTATTTTGAAAGTCTTCAATATCAAAAGATTGTTAGCACGTCCTAATAATATTTATATCGATTATGACTAAAGGTTTTAAGAACGAGATTTCCTTACCACAAATATTCTTGTTCCACAAGGATAATCGATCCAAGCGTTTTATGTCACTCTCGACCACTTGATTTCCGATCTTCCGTTATCGCACTAAAATATAACCATTGGAAACGTTTAATAGGAGGAATAATAAATTTCGATCCAAAAGATCCTCTTACCACCATTAAAGTTCGGCCAAACCTCTATTAACTAATATAAACCAAAAAGGAACCCTTACCTATTGTCCACGGTTGAAAAGAAACGATTGAGAATTATGCTTAGGAATAGAGAAAAATTCGCTATGGGCACACTAGCATTCGGCCATGAGAGAATTAATGAAGAGAATTTTGATTGAAAAGAAATATGAGAAAGAAATAAAAGATGGAAGAAAAGATGATGATGAGGATTCGTTTTCAAAGAGAAGAAAAGAGAAAGAAAAGAGATGAATTTAATAGCATTGTATATTCGGAATGGGGAGAAGAAAAGAAAAGAATAGCTTTTTGGTATAGGTGATTTCGTCACTAAGAAAAGAACACACAAAAGAATACTAAGGTGATATGCAAAAGTGACCAAATGGTCAAAAGATTAAGGTTTACCAATGCTCAATTTCGGCCAAGGGAGAAAGGTAGAGAAAGAGTTTCAAAACTATGCACAAAATGCTAAGAATGACCAAAAAGAGACTTCAAATCCTAGCCAAACCAACACCAAAAATTCGGCTCCCTCCCTAGACCATATTGCCGTCCAAATGCATGGTCAAATGACCATGAATTTGTTTCCAAAACTTTTCCTTGATATATGCCTTATGTCCCCATATTTTTCCATAAATTTTTGATTCCATACCATATGTTTACACTTACCTTATTCCTTTGATATACTAACCAAAAATAACAAGGTCAACACTTACCATATTTATGCTTGGCCGACACTTGCTATACATGTGCGTAAAAATTAAAAATAAAATTACCTAGATGCTAAACAAGGATTGAACCTCTCCCTCATGCTACAATTCATGCGCCAACACCACCATGCCATGTACTCATCTTATGTCACTTATTAACACTTAAATTAACTTAAGTATTAATGACACTTGCTTCTCTTCAATAAACTCTCAAATATAAAATTTAGTCCTTACCCAAATTATGCTATACTCTTCTTCAGGACTATAATAAACACAAAAATAAAAGTAAGAAAATTTTCCTTCATAATCTAAACACCAAATCATGCAATATATCAATACTCAGATTTTTAGGGTGTGACAACTCTACCCTCCTTAAAGAAAATTTCGTCCTCAAAATTTACCTGATTGAAAGAGGTGAGGGTATTGTTGCCAAATTGCATCCTCAGTTCCCACGTAGCTTCCTCCACTCGTGGTTACGCCATAGAACTTTGACCAACAGCACGGTTTTCTTTCTTAGCACTTTGACATCTCGGTCTAAGATTTCCACTGGTTCTTCTTCAAAAGACAAATCTGAATTCAACTCCAATTCTTCTACCGGTACTATGTGCGAAGGATCCGATCTATAACGCCTCAACATGGAAACATGAAAAACATTATGAATTTGATCCAATTCCGGAGGTAACTCAATCTGATAAGCCACTGGACCAACACGCTTCAGCACACGATAAGGTCCAATGTACCTAGGGCTTAGCTTGCCCTTCTTTCCAAACCTGAAGATCTTTTTCCATGGTGAGACCTTCAAGAAAACCTGATCCCCCACATCATACTCGATATCCTTTCGCTTCAGGTCTGCATACGACTTCTGTCTATCTGAGGCTTCTTTCAACCGTGCTCGAATAACTTTTACCTTTTCCTCTATTTGAGATATCATCTCAGACCTAACATCGCTGTTCGCCCAACTCACCAACAAATAGGAGAACAACACTTACGACCATACAATGCCTCGTAAGGTGCCATCGAATGCTAGACCGATAGTCATTGTTATATCAAAATTCGCCAAAGGTAGATAATCCTCCCAACTACCCTCAAGTCGATTACACACCCCTTAACATATCTTCTAATATCTGGATTACTCTCTCTGACTGACCATCAGACTGAGGATGAAAAGATGTACTAAAATTCAACTTTGTCCCCAAGGCTTCATGCAGAGCTTTCCAAAATCGTGATGTAAATCGGGATCTCATCGATATAATAGATACAGGTACCCCATGCAACCTCACAATTTCGGATACGTCAGCCGCCAACTTCTGCAATGAATAATCCGTATGAACTGGTAGGAAATGAGCAGTCTTCGTCAAACGATCAACAATTACCCAAACGAAATTTTTTTTAGTAGGTGTTAAAGGTAACCCACTAACAATATCCATAGTTATCCATTCCCATTTCCAAAGAGGAATCTTTATCGGTTGTAACAATCCAGACGGTAATTGATGTTCTGCCTTCACTTGCTGACAAGTCAAACATTTTCCCACAAATTCTAAAATTTCACGCTTCAACCCTGGCCACCAATACTGTTCATGGAGATCTCGATACATCTTATTTCCTCCAGGATGCATAGCATAAGGGATACTATGTGCCTCCCGTAGAATCATTTGCCTCAGATCTGAGTCCTTAGGCATACAAACTCTTCCTCGAAAGCACAACACACCTTCCGTGTTTACTCCAAAATCCTCAATTTCACCATTTTTAGCTTGCTGAAGTAAAAGTCCCAACTTCTCATCTGATGCCTGTTTTTCCTTGATTTGTTCCACCACGAGGCTTCACCAAGTTCGCTAACAAACTACCATCCTCATCTGAGACTCAAATGGGCAAACAATGCTCTCAAATCAGATACTGCCTTATGACTTAACGCGTCAGCTACCACGTTAGCCTTTTCAGGATGATATTTGATTGAGAAATCATAATCCTTTAATAATTCTACCCATCTTCTTTGTCTTAAATTTAACTCCTTTTGGGTAATGAGGTATTTAAGACTCTTGTGATCCGTGTAGATTATTGACTTCTCACCATAGAGATAGTGCCTCCAAATCTTTAAAGCAAAGACCATAGCAGCTAACTCCAAATCATGAGTAGGGTAGTTTACTTCGTACGGTCTCAATTGACGAGAAACATAGGCCACCACCTTTCCATTTTGCATCAACACACAACCTAGACCCGTGTGAGACGCATCACAATAAACAAGAATTTTTTCCAGACCTCCTATTGAATCAAAATGGAGCTTCGTTAGGATCTTCTTCAATTTCTCAAACTCTCTTCGCTTTTCATCCAATTATACGGAGCTCCCTTCCGCAACAGTTTAGTTAGGGGTGCAGCAATCAATGAAAACCCCTCTACAAAATGTCTATAGTATCCAGCTAAACCCAAGAAACTCCAAATTTCAGCTACCGATGTTGGTGGTTTCCAATCCAGAATAGCCTCAATTTTCCGAGGATCCACCCTTATTCCTTCGACTGATACTACATGACCAAGGAAAGTCACTTCCTTTAGCCAAAATTCGCATTTACTAAATTTGGCATACAGTTGCTTATCACGAAGTAGCTGTAATACTATCCGCAAATGCTTGTCATGCTCCTCCTCATTTCTCGAATAAACCAATATGTCATCTATGAACACTACCACAAACCGGTCTAAATATGGTTGAAAGACTCTGTTCATCATGTCCATAAATGCGGCTGGTGCATTGGTTAATCCAAACGGCATCACTACAAACTCATAATGTCCGTAACGTGTCCGAAATGCCGTCTTATAATTGTCCGCTTCTTTCACCTTGAGCTGGTGATAACCCGACCTTAAATCAATTTTGGAGAAAACTAAAGCTCCTTTTAATTGATCAAATAGGTCATCAATTCTCGGCAGAGGATACCGATTCTTGATCGTCAATTTGTTCAATTGTCTGTAGTCAATGCACATACGCATCGATCCATCCTTCTTCTTGACGAACAAAACTGGTGCTCCCCACAGAGACACACTTGGTCGAATAAATCCCCGATCCAACAATTCTTGAATTTGAGCTTTAAGCTCAGCCAACTCCTTTGGTGCCATTCTATAATGAGCAATGGACACTGAAGCTGTCCCAGGCAAAAGCTCAATGCCAAATTCTACTTCCCGATCTGGAGGTATACCAGGAAGTTCTTCGGGAAATACATCAGGAAATTCCTTCACCGTCCTCACATCATTCACAGATAACTCTTAGGCATCCAAAGCACAGATAAAGGCTAGGAATGCTCCATATCCTTTTCGAACCAACTTCTCTGCCTTTAATGCAGATACCACATTTGCCAAGTAGTTCCTTCGCCACCAATCATTATGACTTCCTTATCATCCGAGGTTCTTCATCGACATTTATTTTTCAAAGACAATCCAATTGCGCCCGATGTTTAACCAACCAATCCATGCCTAGAATGAGATCGAACTCACCGAAAGGTAGTTCCATCAAGTTTGCCAAGAATACCTCCTCTTGAATTTTCAAGGGCACGTCTTTAAACATTTTATTTACAATTACCGACTGTCCTAAAGGACTAATTACTGTCATCCCACTATCAGTAATTTGATTCTAAATTCGTGTTTCGGATATGGCGCTAGCAACATATGAGTGGGTAGAACCAATATCTATTAAGGCAATAACAGGTACATCAAAAATGAAGAACGTACCAGTTATCACATCTGGTGCATTGCCGTCCTCGCGGCGTCTAACTACATAAACCAGTCCAGGCTGTCTTGCATCTATATTTCCTCTAGGACCATTGCCTCGACCCGGTGCACCTTGACCACGACCAACCCCATTACCACCACGACCTGGTCCACGACCTCTCGGTGGCTATTGATTACCTCTGGCCGGCTGTGCATCATTATTACGAACTTCTTGAGTCGTATCCATATGTCGAGGATAATTTTTGTACTGATGATCCATTGAACCGCATTTGTAGCATGCGCTGCTTTTCCTCCAACACTCTCCAAAATGTCTTTTCCCACACTCAATATAATCTCGACTTTGATTATTTGTTACCGTGTTCTACCTTGATCGGTTCATCATTCCGAGGTCTCTTCCGAATCTCTTTGAAGAACCGGATCACTGTGGCTCTCTCTTGTTTGAAATTTTTCTCGCTTACGCCATTCGAGTTCTTAGCCTCCTCGGCTATCTTGGCCTTCTCCACAAGAGTGGAAAAGTTCTAACTTGTGTGGAGCAATCGAACCCTCACTCATCATTAAGTCCATCCTCAAACGCACACAACGCTCATGATCTGTTGATACAATTGTCCGAGCATAGCGGCTCGACGTAAAACTCGACTTCATATGCCGCCACCGTCTTACTTCCTTGGACAAGATTCGAAATTCTTTCCTTCGAGCATCTACATAACTCGCTCCAACGATTTTCCTTGGAAGGCGCTTTAAAGAATTCCCAATTAATCGATGCGACTTGGTGCCTTCACGAATAGTGAGCCACCACTGATACGCCTCATCTCTTAACAAGGATACAGCTCCTTTCAGTTTTTGCTCAACAGTGCATTCCATATCATCCATAATCCGTTCCACAGCTTCGAGCCAGTATTCAGCCACATTCGGAGCTACACCGAAAACTCCTCTGAAAACTTCTGCATTATTGGACTTAAGTCGTTCTGAAATTGACCCACGAGTTGTTGGCCCAATTCTAGTTCCGGCGACCCTTTCCAAGACTCGCAGCATTGCTTGAGTCAATGCATTATCTTCTTCCATGTGATCGCGTGATCCCGTCTCACTCTCAATTGACGCAGGTGCGTCTATTTTTGGCATATAATTTGGTGCTTCAGTTGTAGCACCTCGGCCTCTACCACGGCCACGTCTACCGCGTCCACGACCACGTCCTCTAGTGCTCATGATGGCTTGTTCGTTTTTATCGATTACAAGTTTTATGAATCGTAAAATTTGTTTGGTGTTTATTAACGATGTTTTATGAGATTTGAGAGATAAAGTTGTTTTTCGCAACATATCCTATAGTCTCAATCTCTACGATTTTTTTCACATCTAAAACTAGAAGTTCTAGAGTGTTCCTATGATCATCATAGTAATCATTAAGCAATAAATACTTACTTGACTTGTTGCCGGATGCTTGTGGTGCCATACTGATCTTTAAAATATAATTGAATGATTTCATACAGAAATTATTTGCGAACCCAAACCACAGCCGAGTTTTTGAAACTGGCTCTGATACCATTAAATGTAACACCCCAAACCCGGTCTATGCATTAATACTAGATTTGGTTTGTTACATGAATCGAGCTATCTTAAAATCTTCAATAAGTTAAAAACTACAATATTATTTTTAATTACGGGTTTAATAAAAATCGAAGAGTATTTTAATTTGATGTATATTAGAAAACATTTGTTGAAAAACATTATTAACATTGTATTATCAAAAACCCTTAGGTAATTTATTTAAGAGTTAACAATAATAAAATATTTATAAAGGAATTTCATATATTTGAAAACCCAATTTATTTTGATAAAACATCATATAATCATAAGCCCATATTTAAATGTTCAAAATATAGTTTAAAACCCAACACACATAAAAATCCATAAATTATTTATAGAGGCCCTTATTACATTAACCCAAAATAGTAAAATACTTATTAAAAGTTCGAGTTTAATAAACCCATGTTTTGCAAGATGGCCTCCACGAAGTCATCCCCTACCCAAGTCCACGCCAATTTCCATTACCCGAGATGGAAAAATTTGAGGGTGAGTTACTTAGAACTCAGTGTATAACTCACTTACTTTGTCCACTGGGCCAGATTTTCAAATTATGGATTTGGGCCTTGAGCCCATAAGCAGAATTAGCAACATAATTAATAACATAATTAATAGCATAATGAAAACATAATTAATAACATGCATGTAAAAATGAATTTTTCCCTCCCAAACCTAATTCCATCCGCTACACACCCCGTGCCAACCATCACACCTGTGGGGATCAAGTTAACCCACCCCGCCATCACACCAATCGTAGGCATTAAGCCAATTTATATTTGTGGCAGAGCCATCGAACTAGATTGTGACAAAGTCACCGAACTAGAGGCATTGAGCCAATTATTATTTTTGTGGCAGAGCCACCGAACTAGAAGCAAATAGCCATTTATTACTTTTGTGGCAGAGCCACCGAACTAGAGGCAAATAGCCATAATTTTGTGGCAAAGCCACCGAACTAGATTTTGGCAACAGCCTTCTTCTCTTCATCATTTTCCCAACCCATGCAATATGTATGCAAAGTAAACGTGATTATACAATGATTTAATCAAAAGGCCCATTAACAAGAGTCAATATTTCCAATTTTATTAAGGCCCAAAAATAACATTTGGCCCAATTAACAATTTAACAACTTATGCCCAAATTTATGATTTAGCGAGAATTTGGCCCATTTATCGATCTAGCGAGGATTTCACTTGCTTAACAATTTTAACAGAGATTACGCCCATTATGATCTAACAGATTTCGCCCAATTATCGATCTAATGAGATTTCGCCCAATTATCGATCTAACGAGATTTCGCCCAATTATCAATCTAATGTAGATTTTGGCCCAATTATTACGAGATATACAATTTTACATTTTACAACAATTTCTCGAGGGCATTTTCGTAATTTCTACAATTTTGTCGTTTTCATGTATTTTCGTGAAATACCAATTATTACGTTTTAAGCGATCTAGACGTTTTTACGATTTTACTCAATACCGCAATAACATCCAAACCCGAAAAAGTGTGAAGTTACACACCTCGATATCGAGAGTACTAATCCTTCTCGCTCCTCGACACCTAAAACATATTTTGATCCGTCGAACACTATTTTGTATAAAATACATTATCAATATTAGATCCAAAACCTTACCTCTTGATTTTGAATCACTTCAATTTTCGATTTGTCCTCGTTTATTAGTTCATTATACGTTGAGAATCCACCAACGATAAAGGCTCGAAGTTCATACCACTTCAAATAATTGACTTCCTTCGAAGATGGTCCGCAACCCGTGGAAAATCCCTGATGCCAAAACCGCTCTTCGCTTAAACTTAGGAGAAACAAGGATCCTCCTTCTTACGAAGACTAAACACCGCCTTTTCTTCCCTATTTTGAAAGTCTTCAATATCAAAAGATTGTTAGCACGTCCTAATAATATTTATATCGATTATGACTAAAGGTTTTAAGAACGAGATTTCCTTACCACAAATATTCTTGTTCCACAAGGAGAATCGATCCAAGCATTTTATGTCACTCTCGACCACTTGATTTCCAATCTTCCGTTATCGCACTAAAATATAACCATTGGAAACGTTTAATAGGAGGAATAATAAATTTCGATCCAAAAGATCCTCTTACCACCATTAAAGTTCGGCCAAACCTCTATTAACTAATATAAACCAAAAAGGAACCCTTACCTATTGTCCACGGTTGAAAAGAAACGATTGAGAATGATGCTTAGGAATAGAGAAAAATTCGGCTATGGGCACACTAGCATTCGGCCATGAGAGAATTAATGGAGAGAATTTTGATTGAAAAGAAATATGAGAAAGAAATAAAAGATGGAAGAAAAAGATGATGATGAGGATTCGTTTTCAAAGAGAAGAAAAGAGAAAGAAAAGAGATGAATTTAATAGCATTGTATATTCGGCAATGGGGAGAAGAAAAGAAAAGAATGGCTTTTTGGTATAGGTGATTTCGTCACTAAGAAAATAACACACAAAAGAATACTAAGGTGATATGCAAAAGTGACCAAATGGTCAAAAGATTAAGGTTTACCAATGCTCAATTTCGGCCAAGGGAGAAAGGTAGAGAAAGAGTTTCAAAACTATGCACAAAATGCTAAGAATGACCAAAAAGAGACTTCAAATCCTAGCCAAACCAACACCAAAAATTCGGCTCCCTCCCTAGACCATATTGCCGTCAAATGCATGGTCAAATGACCATGAATTTGTTTCCAAAACTTTTCCTTGATATATGCCTTATGTCCCCATATTTTTCCATAAATTTTTGATTCCATACCATATGTTTACACATACCTTATTCCTTTGATATACTAACCAAAAATAACAACGTCAACACTTACCATATTTATGCTTGGCCGACACTTGCTATACATGTGCTGAAAAGCTAAAAATAAAAATTACCTAGATGCTAAACAAGGGATTCGAACCTCTCCCCTCATGCTACAATTCATGCGCCAACACCACCATGCCATGTACTCATCTTATGTCACTTATTAACACTTAAATTAACTTAAGTATTAATGACACTTGCTTCTCTTCAATAAACTCTCAAATATAAAATTTAGTCCTTACCCAAATTATGCTATACTCTTCTTCAGGACTATAATAAACACAAAAATAAAAGTAAGAAAATTTTCCTTCATAATCTAAACACCAAATCATGCAATATATCAATACTCAGATTTTTAGGGTGTGACATTCGTATAATATTTTAATATTATTTTCTGTGCTATTGTTATGTGATTAAGCATGTGGAAAATTTTCGTAAGTTAATTTAATTGTCTGTGTGGTTAATTTGACAAAAGGATTAAATTGCATGAAATGTGAAAGTTGCTTGCTATTTGCTAAAGCACCTATGTGTTGTGGCTCTATAAAATGTGAGGACTTTTGTGGCAAATAAGCCAATTCTATGATAGTGGACGGTAATAAATGTGGTACATGCATATTTTTTTATGATTATTAGTTTATAGTATATGTTATAAATATCATATTACTTATTCATTAAGTTATAATTATTTCATAATAAAAGAAACATGATAGTGGAAAATAGAATGTCTAAATAACCATAGTATTAGTTTGTCCTATATGTTTAATGGAGGGGCATTTTAGTAAGATGAATAAATGATATTAGATTAAAGAAACAAAATATGAGTGTTCATCTTTTATTTCTCTTCTTTGACCGAAAATTAGAAGAAAAAAAAGAAGAAACGTTGAGCTAGGTTTTGGCATCCATTAACCATAATTAAGGTATGTTTCGATTTTGAATTTTGATAATTTTTATGTTTTTGAGATTGTTGTTAAGTATACTCAAGCCCATGTCTCAATTTGATGAATTGATGTTGTTCATGAAATGTGCCATTGATGATATGTTGAGTTTTATGGTGATTTATGGTGTTAAATGAAAGATTTGAGCTTTATGAACATGTTTTCTTCTTGAAGTTATGATGAATTTAGCTAAATAGGGCTAAATTGTGAAAATAGAAAATTGAAGGACTAAATTGATGATTTGATGGAAAATATGGGCTTGTATGATATATATATATATATATATATATATATGTATATTCGGTTAAGTATGTGCATGTATTGATTTCGTGAATTTTATGCTTTGAGAAAAATGGACTGTATTGATAAAATATGCAAATGTAGGGGCTAAATTGTAAATAGCCTAAAATATGTGTGTATGGATTGAATTGAATGAATTAGTGAATAAAAGGATTAATTTTGAATATTTTTAGATCAAGAACCGAAGAAAATGGACCTAGATCGCGGGAAAGCGAAAGTAACCGAGTAGCCGTTTTCATTCAGATAAATCGAATCCGAAGTAAGTCATATTGTAATAAATGTAAATGTATTGAATTAAGTTTATTTACATGACTATCAATGATAATGACCGTATATGTGATGCTAAGTATATAAATTCTGGGATAAAGTCGACATAGTGTTAAGTCGGAGAAATTTTGTATGAACTTAGGAATACAAAGGTATCTGTTATGTTTTATCATGTAAGACCAAGTCTGGGACATTGGCATTGATTCACTAATCGTGTAAGACCTCGTATGGGACGTAGGCATCATTATCTGATTATATGTAAGACCTCGTCTGGGACATAGGCATCGTTATCTGATAATATGTAAGACCTCGTCTGGGACATAGGCATCATTATCTGATTATATGTAAGACCACGTCTGGGACGTTGGCAACGATATGAGCTTTTCGTGTAAGACTATGTCTAAGACATCGGCATCATATTGATTCGTGAAACAACCTGTCTGGGACTGTGGTATCGATATTCAAGTGCATATAAGACCTCGTCTGGGACGTTGGCATTGTACAACTATTCCGAGCTTTCTGATTATCCTACTAGTTTCCTATTGGTTTAACGGGCAAATTTATGATACGTATTGCAAATCTGAGCTATGAAAAAATATGTGATTATAAAACCATTTTAGGTACGTTGATTATACACTAATTGTGTATACAAGGTAAGCATCTATGTGATCTTATTATGATGCTATGAATATGGAATTGATAATATGATATGTAAAGTTTTGGTTAAATGAGTTATACGTTTATGTGATTCTCGAATTGTGAATATAACAAATGTGATCAAAGGTATATGAATCAAAGCATATATGCGATAATTTGCTAAGTGATTGATATGTGTTAATGTATTTATTTTGCATATATGCCTTCCTTACTAAGTTTGTTTGTATATTGACTTACTAAGCTTTTGGAAAGCTTACTCTATATTTGTGTTTTCTCTATTTTATAGGTCGTTAAAGCTACTATAGGCTCGGGACTGTCAAGGATAATCATCACACTTCTAAACTCATTTTGGTACCCTTTTAAAAATGTATATAGCTTAATATGGCATATATAGGCTAGATATGTGTATATGATTTTGAAGTGAACTTAGTCATGTGTTTTGAAAAGTTTTGACTTGATAAATGCTTTAATGAATGAGCTAAATGATACAAATTTTGATATGAGTTGATACATATGAAATGGTTAAGTTTTGTTTAAACAATGGATGATTATGATTGTTATGAATTAGGTGCATATTGTGGGTTTTAATAACTTAAAAATGGTGAAAATTGTAGTTTTCACACACCTAGACACATGGGCGTGTGCCCAGGCCATGTGGCAAAAGTCAGAATCAAAAGAATCGCCCACGGGCTAGTCCCACGGTCGTGTGTAGTAAGTCAGAATCTGCCCACGGACTGCCCACGGGCAGCCTACGGCCATGTGATTTCCCACGCGTAGGCCACACGGGCATGTGCCCCTATTTTCAAGAAAAAGTTTTTAAAGTTTCTAATTTAGTCTCAAATCATTTCCTAGTGGTATTTTGGGTCTCGTAGGGTAATATTAGGGTCATAAAATGAAATTTGAAAAATTTTAAGTTGTGCCACGGGATTATGTCCCAATTTTCTTATTTATTTATGTTTGACTTCGATAATATCTCGTAACCCTATCTTGGCGACAGTTTAGGGTTAAGGGGTGTTACATTTAGTTGGTATCAGAGCTACGGTTTAGTCGATTCTCGAACTAATGTAACATGCCAGAGTCTAGCTATACATGCCATATATCTGAACTGTGATAGTGTGATGAATCCTGACGTGTAAAATGTGATTTTTCGTATAGTATGGATCCCAAAAGAGCCGTAGCTGATGACATAGAAAGTAATGCGCCTGCTCCCATGCAAGGGACAGGGCCCTTTGATTCTAGACCGATTACGAGCGGTCAAGAGGGAGAAGCTAAACAAGCTTTCTTCCAAATGATGAGTGAATGGTTCACTCAGTTCGTAAAGAATAACCTGACTATTTCACAACCTCCGCCCTCGATTGATTCCCCTCAGACATTCGATATACCTCCGACTACAAATCTGAATTCGTGGAATAAGCCTTCGGTTGACAAGATCCGTAAGTATGGGGCTGAAGAGTTCCGAGCTACTAATGATGATGATACTGAGAAAGCCAAGTTTTTGTTAGAAAACACTATCCGAGTATTTGATGAGATATCACTGACTCCTAAAGAATGTATAAATTGTGTTGTTTCTTTGTTATGAGATGCAGCCTATCGGTGGTGGAAAACTTCGATTTTGGTTGTTCCTAAAGAACGGATCACATGGGATTTCTTTCAGTCTGAGTTCAGAAAGAAATACATTATTCAGAGATTCATTGATCAGAAATGAAAAGAATTTTTGGAATTGAAACAAGGTCACACGTCTGTCATTGAATACAAACAAGTGTTTGTAAGATTAAGTCAATGTGCTCGGGAATACATTTCAACTGAAGCAATAATGTGTAAAAGATTTGAAGATGGCCTAAATGAAGATATCCAATTACTAATTGGTACTCTAGAGATACCAAAGTTCATAGTGCTAGTTGCCCGAGCATGCAAAGCTGAGTCAGAAGCTAGAGATATGAAAAAAAGATTTATGAGCAAATCATTTCAGTCTGCCTCAAAGAAATTCTGAGATGAACATAGCCGTTTAAAGGTTAATGTGAGGCATTCGCGTAGAGATTGAGCTAGATCACAGTTGAGCTCTAAAGCTCCAGCAACTTCAGTGGCTAGTATTGGAAATGTCAGATTCAAACGACCTAAATGTAAACATTGTGAAAAAGGCATTCGGGAATTTGCAGATTAAATGATTGAGCTTGTTTCAAATGTGGATCATTAGATCATTTCATCCGAGAATGCTCAGAGTCTGTTGAACAAGAGATTGTTCAGAACCCGAGATCTGAGAATGTTTCAGCGAGAGGTAAATCTCCTCAAATTGTAAGAAACGTCAGTGGTAGTCAGAGAACTACTAAAGATATTATTGTGAGATCCGAAGCTAAAGCGCATGTTATCCGAGCTCGGGAGGAAGCTTCATCTCCAGATGTTATAACGGGTACTTTTACACTTTATGATACTTCTATGATCACTTTGATAGACCTTGGTTCTACTTATTTCTATATATGTAGGAACTTAGTATTCAATAAGACTTTGCTTGTAAAGTCTACTGAGTTTGTTATAGAAGTATCAAACCCCTTAGGTAAAAATATTCTGGTTGACAAGTAGGTGAGAATTGCCCGTTAATGTTAAAGATATCTATTTCTCTATTGATCTGATACTATTACCATTTGATGAGTTTGATATAATTCTAAGAATGGACTGGTTGACATTGCATGATGCTATAGTGAATTGTTAAAAAAAACTATTGATTTGAGTCGTCGAATGGTGAAATAGTTTGTATTGGGTTGAATGATTTAAATGGATTGCCTGTTGTGATATCTATGTTGAAATCTCAGAATTAAATTAAAAAGGGTTATGAGGTGTATTTTACTTATGTGATTGATTTGAAAGTATATGAAAAGAAAGTTGAATCGGTGCCAGTAGTCTGTGAGTTCTCTGAAGTTTTCCCTGAAGAATTACAGGGATTGTCTTCGATTTGAGAAGTTGAATTTGATATAGATCTGTTGCTTGGTACGACCCCTATTTCGATAGATCTGTATAGATTGACACCAATGGAATTGAAAGAGTTAAAGTCACTGTTGCAAGAATTAACCAACAGAGGGTTTGCAAGGCCGAGTTTTTTTCACTTTAGGGTGTTAAATTTATTTGATGATAATTTAGTGTTAGTTGAATTGAAAGCAAAACTGTTGTTTTTATAGCAGATATGTGATGTTCAGAAAATTGATAATGAAATGTTAGCGAAACGAGTTCAGTATGATTCAAATTCTAAGTTCGAGCTTTGAGTTTTTGATGATTGCTTTAGATTTCGAGATCGTATCTGTATTCCGAGAAGCCCTGAGTTAATCCAGTTGATTATGAATGAAGTATATAATAGTCGTTTATCTGTTCAGCTGTATAGTACAAAGATGTATCATGATCTAAAATGACACTATTGGTGGTCTGGTGTGAAACAGGATATTTCTGAATTTGTTTCGAAATGTTTAGTTTGTCAACAAGTGAAAGCTAAACATCAAGTTCCATCTGGTTTGTTATAGCCAATTCTGATTCCCGAAGGGAAATGGGATAGAGTGACTATGGATTTTGTTTCTGGTTTGCCATAGACTCCGAGAAAGAAAGATGTGATTTGGGTCGTGGTTGATTGATTGACAAAATCTGCCCATTTTATTCCGATAGAGATCCGAGATTTACATTGCGATTCTAGAAGAAATTGCAAGAAGCTTTGGGCACAAAATTACACTTCAGTACAGCCTTTCATCCGCAAATTGATGGCCAATTTGAACGGATTATTCAGATTCTAGAGGATATGTTGAGATGGTGTATACTTGAGTTTAATGGTTCGTGGGAACAGTACCTACCGTTGATCAAATTTGTGTATAATAATAGTTTTCAGTCAAGCATTAAAATGGCACCTTATGAAGTGTTGTATGAACGCAAATGCCGTACACTTCTATATTGGACTGAGCTCAGTGAAAATAAGTTACATGGAGTTGATTTGATAAAAGATTCAGAACAGAAAGTGAAATGGATCCAAGATTGTTTAAAAGCAGCATCTGATCGTCAGAAGTCTTACGCAGACTTGAAACGAAAAGATATAGAATTTGAGATCAATGACAATGTATTTCTGAAAGGATCACCGTGGAAAAAAGTGTTTCGATTCGAACGTAAAGGCAAGTTAAGTTTGAGATTCATCGGACCGTATGAGATTACTGACCGTGTCGGCCTGTTACATATAGAATAAAATGCCCACTGAGCTAGAAAAGATTCATAATGTACATCATGTTTCGATGCTCCGTAGATATCAATCTGATCCGTTACATGTGATTGTCCCATCTGAGATTGAAATTCAATCTGATATGACGTACGAGAAAGAATCGATCTATATCTGAGCTCGTGAAGTGAAATTTTTTTTGAGAAATAAGAAAATTCCATTAGTAAAAGTACTATGGAATTGTCACGGAATAGATGAGGCTACGGGGGAGCTTGAGTATGTAATGAGATAATAATATCCGACTCTATTTACGGTAAGATTTTTGGGGACGAAAATCCCTAAGGGGGGAGAATGGTAATAGCCCAGTTTATACCCTAGTCGGAGCAGTGGTTTCGGGACCACAAATTCGAGTTTGTATAATATTTTAATATTATTTTCTGTGCTGTTGTTATGAGATTAAGAATGTGGAAAATTTTCGTAAGTTAATTTGATTGTCTGTGTGGTTAATTTGACAAAAGGATTAAATTGCATGAAATGTGAAAGTTGTTTGCTATTTGCTAAAGCACCTATGTGTTGTGGCTTTATAAAATGTGAGGACTTATGTGGCAAATAATTCAATTCTATGATATTGGACGATAATAAATGTGGTACATGCATATTTTTTTATGATTATTAGTTTATATTATATGTTATAAATATCTTATTACTTATTCATTAAGTTATAATTATTTTATAATAAAAGAAACATGATGATAGTGGATAATAGAATGTCTAAATAACCATAGTATTAGTTTGTCCTATATGTTTAATGGAGGGGCATTTTAGTAAGATGAATAAATGATATTAGATTAAAGAAACAAAATATGAGTGTTCATCTTTTATTTCTCTTCTTTGACCGAAAATTAGAAGAAAGAAAAAGAAGAAACGTTGAGCTAGGTTTTGGCATTCATTAAGCATAATTAAAGTATGTTTTGGTTTTGAATTTTGATAATTTTTATGTTTTTGAGATTGTTGTTAAGTATACTATCAAGCCCATGTCTCAATTTGATGAATTGATGTTGTTCATGAAATGTGTCATTTATGATATGTTGAGTTTTATGGTGATTTATGGTGTTAAATGAAAGATTTGAGCTTTATGAACATGTTTTCTTCTTGAAGTTATGATGAATTTAGCTAAATAGGGCTAAATTGTGAAAATAGCAAATTAAAGGACTAAATTGATGATTTGATGGAAAACATGGGCTTGTATGATATATATATGTATATTCGGTTAAGTATGTGTATGTATTGATTTTGTGAATTTGATGTTTTGAGAAAAATGGACTATATTGATAAAATGTGCAAATGTGGGGTTAAATTATAAATAGCCTAAAATATGTGTGTATGGATTGAATTGAATGAATTATTGAATAAAAAGATTAATTCTGAATATGTTTAGATCAAGAACCGAAGAAAATGGACCTAGATCGCGGGAAAGCAAAAGTAACCGAGTAGCCGTTTTCATTCCGATAAACCGAATCCGAGGTAAGTCATATTGCTAATAAATGTAAATGTATTGACTTAAGTTTATTTACATGACTATCAATGATAATGACTGTATATGTGATGCTAAGTATATAAATTCTGGGATAAGGTTGACATAGTGTTAAGTCGGAGAAGTTTTGTATGAACTTAGGAATACAAAGGTATCCGTTATGTTTTATCATGTAAGACTACATCTGGGACGTTGGCATTGATTCACTAATCATGTAAGACCTCGTATGGGACGTAGGCATCGTTATCTGATTATATGTAAGACCTCATCTGGGACGTAGGCATCGTTATCTAATTATATGTAAGACCTCGTCTGGGAAGTACACATCGTTATCTGATTATATATAAGACCTCGTCTGGGATGTAAGCATCGTTATCTGATTATATGTAAAACCACATCTGGGACGTTGGCAACGATATGAGCTTTTCGTGTAAGACCATGTCTAGGACATCGGCATCATATTGATTCATGTAACAACCTGTCTGGGACTGTGGTATCGATATCTGAGTGCATGTAAGACTCGTCTGGGACGTTGGCATTGTACAACTATTCTGAGCTTTCTGAGTATTCTACTAGTTTTCTATTGGTTTAATGGGCTAATTTATGATACGTATTGCAAATCTGAGCTATGAACAAATGTGACACCCCTAACCCGAGACCGTCGCCAGAATAGGGTTTAGAGGCATTACCGAACAATAAGATCATTTTACATTGCATTTACGACACAAAGTCAATCATCATCAAACACATTCATATACAATCATAGTGTCCCTTAAAAGAGTCATCGAGACTCTAAACATGCTTATAAACCGAGTCGGGACTAAACTGAAACACATATAAAATCTCATGAAAAATTGTAACTTTTCTTGAATACGGGGGAGACACGCCGGTGGGGATAGGCCGTGCCTCTCCCACGGATACATGACACACTCGTGTGACCTCTCCGTGGTTACTTACTGCCAAAATCAACACGGCTAACGAGCACGCCCGTGTGCTATAGCCGTGTCCTATAAGGTCATATTCTGTCATTTTTCGTAAGACCTGAAGGCACACCCGTGCCATGGCCGTATGCAGTTTATGCCACAATCTGCCAATTTACCCACGGTCTGAGGCACGCCCGTGTGCCCCAACCATGTGACATTATAGGCCATTTTGCAAAGTCAAAATGCCACCCATAAGGGTCCAACCTACAAGCCATACAACCTAAACATTTCATGCTCCTATTATCACCACAAACATACAAATATTGTCATTCCACTCATGCATCCAATTTCAACTATATTTATACTAAATTCAATACCAATACTTATTCTATCACAAGCATAATTCATTCCCAATTTCACTAACCCCTATTAGCCTTTATCAACACAAAGTTACCACTTGATAGCAATTTATCAATCCACTAATCATGCCAAAAGATGCATCACACATATCACATTCATTCATGCCCAACCTAGCACATATCTAGCCACATCTCATGGCTAATTACAATCTCAAACATAATTCAATTAACTAGCCTATACATGCCATATTCTAGCTTTATACATCTTTCCAAAAGTACCAAAATAGAATGCCGATAGTGTGATTGAGAAGCTGACGATCCCAGATCCGAGCTAGCTTTACTGACACTGCAAGGCAGAGAACAAATCACACAGTAAGCTTTCCAAAGCTTAGTAAGTTCGATATACAATACTATATCTCATCAAACCAAACTAAAGTAAGTATTAAGCATCACATAGATCAGTTATCTCACATTCATATCATCTCATTCATATCTAAAATATGCATTCATTCCACCATAGCTTGTTTATAATTCATCAACCACAAAGGTTAATTACATACCTTAGCTAACACTTAGTTATTCTACCTCCAAGCTATTCAATGCTCGATATTACGTGTTGATCTTCATTTGATATTCATTCAAAGTAAACGCACACTCAGTGCCACATACATATTCAAAGTATAATTGTTATCGCACACTTAGTGCCTATTCTTTTAACTGACTCATCTCGGTGTCACACACACAGTGCCAATTCAATAAGCTGAAGCTTTCATAACATCGCACACACAGTGTCATTCATTTCTATTTCGATTTCAATTTCGCACACTTAGTGCTATCAACTACAATCGTGCACATAGCCACTCATTTTCATACACATGAACATATTCATTTCATATTTATAAAACATAACTCAAATACATGTATGATATCCGAACTTACCTCGGACGTCGAACTATCTATACGGTCGATTAATCGAGCACTTTATCTTTGTCTCGATCTCGATCCGAACCTCTCCTCTCTTGGTCTAACACATTCAAATTCACTCCATTCAATCATCAATTCATTCATTTTAATCCAAACACACATATTTAGGGCATTTTATAAAATAGCCCTCATATTTTCACATTTTGACACTTTAGTCCCTATCTCACAAAATCATCAAATACTCAAAATTTCATTACACTATGCTTAGGCTGAATTCTCCTTAGTTTCATAGGAGTCCACACATTTCATTTATTTCTCATTTTAATCCTCCAATTTCTCATTTTCACAATTTAGCTCAAATTACTCAATTTCACCAAAATTTCAAATACAAACTATGTTAACCCAACATTAAACTTTTATAATCCACTAACTATCATCACAAAGCTCATATATTCAACAATGGCATATCTCAAAATCACCATAATTTTCTAAAATTTAAGCATGGGTTAGCTAGAGCACAAAGCAACGATTACGAAAACGTAGAAATTATCAAAAATCGAGCTAAAATCACATATCAATTTATGCCTAAGCTTGCTGAAACTTCAAAGCTTCCTAGCCCTCCTTTCTTTTCTATTTTCGGTGAGTAATAAGATGAATACTCATCTTTTTTCATGATTTGTTTTACTAATCTATTATTATTAATTCAATTACCATGTTAGCCTTTAATAAAAACATATTATATTACATTTTAGTTGGTTAAAATGTCCATCCACCATCCACTAAGTACATATTGGTTAAATTGCATCATAAAGCCTCCATATTTAAAAGACAACAACACTTAGATACTTATAAATCATCACATAGCTTTTACTCTTTACGCGATTAGGTCCTTTCTCTTAATTCGACCCTAAAACGATCAAATCATCATACAGAATTTTCACACAGACTATGTCTCATACTATTCACATAGAAAATAGTATTAAATTAACATTTTGACCTTAGATTTGTGGTCTCGAACCACTATTCTGACTAGGGTCTAAACCAGGCTGTTACAACTCTCCCTCTTAGGGATTTTCGTCCCCGAAAATCTTACCAGTGAATAGTTGTGGATGTTGCTCTCTCATAACGTTCTTAGGCTCCCATGTAGCCTCTTCAATTTTGTGTTTGTGCCACAATACCTTCACTAAGGAAATTATTTTGTTTCTAAACTCTTTAGTCTCTCGTGCCAAAATTCGGATCAGTTCTTCACTATACGACAAGTCTGACTGAATTTCAACCTCAATAAGCAATCACATGAGATGGATTTGATTTGTACCGTTAAAGCATTGACACATGAAACACATTATGGATCTTTTCTAACTCAGATGGCAATCTCAATCTATAAGCAATCGGCCCAACTCGTTCAATAATCCCATACGGTCCGATGAACCTCGGACTCAACTTGCCCTTTCTGCCAAATCGAAGTATCTTCTTCCCCAGAGATACTTTCAGAAACACTTTATCCCCAACCTCAAATTCAATATCCTTTCGTTTCAAATCTGCATAAGACTTCTGACGATCTGAGGCTGATTTCAAACTGTCATGAATTACTTTCACTTTCTACTCAGTCTCTTTTAAAAGATCAACCCCGTGAATCTTGTTCTCACTCAGCTCGGTCTAATACAATGGAGTTCGATACTTTCGACCGTAAAGAGCCTCTTAT
This sequence comes from Gossypium rotundifolium, assembly GCA_025506655.1. Lineage (NCBI taxonomy): Eukaryota > Viridiplantae > Streptophyta > Magnoliopsida > Malvales > Malvaceae > Gossypium > Gossypium rotundifolium. The sequence continues at coordinate 132,412,080 of CP106725.1, read as the reverse complement.
GGTGCCATTTTGATACTAGATTGAAAATTGTTGTTATACGCAAACTCAATCAACGATAAATGCCTTTCCCACATGCTTTCAAATTCAAGTATGCAACATCTCAGCATGTCTTCAAGAATCTGAATGATTCGCTCGGATTGACATCTGTTTATGGATGAAAAGCAAGATCGAAATGCGCTTTATGCCTAAAGCATCTTGTAATTTCTTCCAAAATCGTAAGGTAAATCTCGGATCTCATCGGACACTATAGATAATCGGATTCGTGAAATCTCACAATCTCATCGATATACAATTCAGCCAACTTATCCAAAGAATAATTGGTTCTCACAGGAATAAAATGAGCTGATTTCGTCAATCTATCAACTATCACCCAGATTGTATCTTTCTTGCTCGGAGATAAGGGCAAACCTGACACAAAGTCCATCGTAATTCTTTCCCATTTCCACTCAGGAATCATAATCGGTTGCAATAAACCGGACAGAACTTGATGTTCAGCCTTAACTTGCTGACAAACTAAACATTTTGACACAAAGTCAGAAATATCTCTTTTCATACCATGCCACCAGTAGAATTGTTTCAAATCAGTATACATATTCGTACTCCCCGGATGTACAGTCAAATAACCATTGTGAGCTTCAGTCAAAATCATTTGAATCAACTCTGAATTTCTCGAAATGCAAATTTGATCTCTGAATCTCAAACAATTATTATTATCAATTCGAAATTCTGATATAGCATCAGAATCACACTGAACACTTTTTGCTAACAACTCATTATCAATCTTCTGAGCATCACAAATCTACTATGTAAGCAATGGTTTTACTTTCAATTCAGCTACAATCGCATTAGCATCACACAGATCTTTCTGATTACTCAAAGCTCGAAAGCGTATAATGATTTTCGACTCAAGGCATCAGCTACAATATTAGCTTTACCCTGGTGGTAATCTATCACAAGTTCGTAGTCTTTCAACAATTCTAACCATCTTCTCCGTCGCAAGTTCAAATCTTTCTAAGTCATCAAATACTTTAAACTCTTATGATCAGTATATATGTGACATTTTTCACCGAATAAATAGTGACGCCAAATCTTCAATGTAAATACAATCGCAGCCAATTCAAGATCATGCGTTGGATAATTCTTTTCATGCGGTTTTAACTATCTCGAAGCATAAGCGACGATTTTTCCTTCTTGCACTAGCACATAGCCCAAACCATTCAACAATGCATCACTATAAACTATAAACTCCTTGCCTAATTCAGGTTGAATCAACACCAGCGCTTCTGTTAACAACACCTTCAACTGTTCAAAACTCTGCTGACACTTTTTTGACCACTCAAATCTAGCATCCTTTTGTAACAACTTTGTCAAGGGAGTCGCAATCATTGAGAAACCTTTCACAAATCGTCTATAATATCCTGCTAGTCCCAGAAAACTATGGATTTCAGACACATTTCTCGGAGGCTTCCATTCCAAAATAGTAGAGATTTTATGCGGATCAACTCGTATCCCAGTAGCGGATACAATATGCCCCAAAAAATTGGCCTCAGACAACCAAAATTCACACTTACTAAACTTTGCATACAACTGTTTCTCACGCAGAGTTTGTAACATGATTCTCAAATGCTCGGCATGCTGCGTCTCATCACACGAATAGATCAAAATATCATCAATGAACACCACCACGAAGCGATCCAAATACAAATCAATATCGATTCATCAAATCCATAAACACTGCAGGGGCATTTGTTAGTCCAAAAGGCATCACTAAGAATTCGTAATGTCCATACCTCGTTCTGAAGGTAGTTTTCGGCACATCTGATTCTCTAACTCTTAACTGATAGTAGCCCGATCTCAAATCTATCTTAGAAAATACTTTAGCTCCTCTCAACTGATCAAACAAACCATCGATCCGAGGTAATGGATATTTGTTCTTTATCGTCACTTTGTTCAATTGTCGATAATCAATACACATTCTCATAGTTCCATTTTTCTTTTTCACAAATAATATAGGAGCTCCCCAAGGTGAAGAACTCGGTCGTGCAATTCCTCTGCCAGTCAATTCTTGCAATTGAGATTTCAACTCTTTCAATTCTGTTGGTGCCATTCTGTATGGAGCTATCGAAATAGGAGCAGTTCCCGGCACTAACTCAATATTGAATTTGACTTCTCTAATCGGAGGTAACCTCGGTAACTCTTCTGGAAACACATCTAAAAACTCACTTATCACTGGCACAGATTCAACTTTCCTTTCCGACACTTTTGTATCAATCACGTATGCCAAATAAGGTTCACACCCTTTTTTCACATAGTTCATAGCTTTCATTACAGATACAACAGCTGGTAATCCTTTCATATCACTAGACTCAATTCAAACTATCTCACCATTCTGACTCTTCAATTCAACATTCTTTCTCTTACAATTCACAATGGCATTATGCAAAGTGAGCCAGTCCATTCCCAGAATTATGTCAAATTCATCAAATGGTAGCAACAATAAATTGACCGGGAAACATAAATCATGAAACATCAATGGGCAATTCTTGCACACCTTCTTCACCAAAACACACTAGCCTAAGGGGTTCGATACTCTAATCACAAATTTAGTAGACTCAATAGGTAGAGTCTTATTCGATACTAAATTCATACACACATAAGAATGAGTCGATCCTGGATCTATCAATACAATGACATCAGTATCAAATAAAGTGAAAGTACCAGTGATCACATCTGGAGATGATGCTTCCTCTCGTGCATGTATAGCATAGGCTCGGGTAGGTGCTCTCGCTTCTAACCTCACAGCTGATATCAGTTGTTCCTCTCTGGCTTTCACTCATAATTCTGATATTTCTAGGTGGTCTACCCCTTGTTGTCACATTACTCGGTCTTTCATTCTGAACATTTTCTTTTTCGACCATCTTTGGGTAATCTCGGATGAAATGATCTCGGGATCCACACTTATAGCATGTTCTATTGTTATACTTGCCCCCAGCACTCTCCCACATGTCATCTCCCACATTGTCTACATTCGGGTTTATTACTCTTAACACTGCCAACACTTGTTTCATTCAGAGCTTGAATTCGTAAACCAGCACTCTGTCTCGAACAATCTTTATTTGGATGTCCAAACGAGGCATTTGAACGATTCTTGCATCTTTATATCTCTTTGCTGAAGATTGAGAGAACTTATTCATCGATCTTTTTCTTTCATCATGAGCCTCAGAATCAGCTTTCTTCTTTTCTTTACCAAGCTCCTCAGCTTTGCATGCTCTTTCGACAAATACAAAAAATTCATTTATATCCAGTATTCCAACCAACAACTTAATGTCTTCATTCAATCCCTCTATAAAATGTTTACACATAGTAGCTTCAGTCGAAACACATTCCCTTGCGCATTGACTCAATCTTACGAATTCTCGCTCGTACTCAGTAATAGACAAATGGCACTGTTTCATCTCTAAAAACTCCTTACGTTTCTAATCAATAAAGCGTTGACTGATATACTTCTTTCTAAACTCAGATTGAAAGAAGTCCCAAGTTATTCTCTCCCTCGAAATTATAGATATCAACGTTTTCCACCAATTGTAAGCCGTGTCTCTCAACAAGGAAACTACACACTTAATGCACTCTTCAGGGTTAAGCGACATCTCATCAAATACTCTGATTGTATTTTCAATCCAAAACTCGACTCGCTTAGCATCGTCATCAGCTGAAACCCTAAACTCTTCGGCCCCATACTTGCAAATCTTATCTACAGGTGGTTTATTCAATTTGTTCGGATCTACAACTTGTGGCACAACAGGCACTTACGGGGGTAGAGGTTGTGGAGCAGTCAAATTTGTTCCAACAAATTTCAAAAACCATTCACTCATCATACGGAAGAAGGCTTTCTTAGCCTCACCTCCCTCACCACTATCATTCGGCCTAGATGTGGCCGGCGCTATCCCTTGAGCAGGAATAGGCACATTACTCTCTACATCATCAGCAACTGCTCAATCGGGATCCATTACTATATTAAAATACATTTCAACTGTCAAATTTCATCACACTATCGCAAATTCACAATATGGCATGTATAGCTAGACTCACACACGCTACGTTACTCTGAGAATTGGCTAAACTGTAGCTCTGATACCAATAAAATGTAACACCCCTAACCCGAGACCATCGTCAAAATAGGGTTTAGAGGCATTACCGAACAATAAGATCATTTTACATCGCATTTACGACACAAAGTCAATCATCATCAAACACATTCATATACAATCATAGTGTTCCTTAAATGAGTCATCGAGACTCTAAACATGCTTATAAACCGAGTCAGAACTAAACTGAAACACATATAAAATCTCATGAAAAATTGTAACTTTTCTTAAATACAGGGGAGACACACCTGTGAGGATAGGCCGTGCCTCTCCCACGGCTACATGACACACCCGTGTGACCTCCCCGTGGTTACTTACTGCCAAAATCAACACGGTTAACGAGCACACCGGTGTGCTATGGCCGTGTCCTATAAGGTCATATTCTGCCATTTCTCGCATGACCTGAAGGCACGCCCGTGCCATGGCCGTGTGCAGTTTATGCCACAATTTACCAATTTACCCACGGTCTGAGGCACGCCCATGTGCCCAACCGTGTGACATTATAGGCCATTTTGCAAAGTCAAAATGCCACCCATAAGGGTCCAACCTACAAGCCATACAACCTAAACATTTCATGCTCCTATTATCACCATAAACATACAAATATTGTCATTCCACTCATGCATCCAATTTCAACTATATTTATACTAAATTTAATACCAATACTTATTCTATCACAAGCATAATTCATTCCCAATTTCACTAACCCCTATTAGCCTTTATCAACACAAATTTACCACTTGATAGCAATTTATCAATCCACTAATCATGTCAAAAGATGCATCACACATATCACATTCATTCATGCCCAACCTATCACATATCTAGCCACATCTCATGGCTAATTACAATCTTAAACATAATTCAATTAACTAGCCTATACATGCCATATTCTAGCTTTATACATCTTTCCAAAAGTACCAAAATAGAATGCCGATAGTGTGATTGAGAAGCTGACGATCCCAGATCCGAGCTAGCTTTACTGACACTGCAAGGCAAAGAAACAAATCACACAGTAAGCTTTCCAAAGCTTAGAAAGTTTGATATACAATACTATATCTCATCAAACCAAACTAAAGTAAGTATTAAGCATCACATAGATCAGTTATCTCACATTCATATCATCTCATTCATATCTAAAATACGCATTCATTCCACCATAGCTTGTTTATAATTCATCAACCACAAAGGTTAATTACATACCTTAGCTAAAACTTAGTTATTCTACCTCCAAGCTATTCAATGCTCGATATTACGTGTTGATCTTCATTTGATATTCGTTCAAAGTAAACACACACTCAGTGCCACATACATATTCAAAGTATAATTGTTATCGCACACTTAGTACCTATTCTTTTAACCGACTCGTCTCGGTGTCGGACACACAGTGCCAATTCAATAAGCTGGAGCTTTCATAACATCGCACACACAGTGCCATTCATTTCTATTTCGATTTCAATTTTGCACACTTAGTGCCATCAACTACAATCGTGCACATAGCCACTCATTTTCATACACATGAACATATTCATTTCATATTTATAAAACATAACTCAAATACATGTATGATATCCGAACTTACCTCGGACGTCGAACTATCTATACGGTCGATTAATCGAGCACTTTATCTTTGCCTCGATCTCGATTCGAACCTCTCCTCTCTTGGTCTAAACACATTCAAATTCACTCCATTCAATCATCAATTCATTCATTTTAATCCAAACACACATATTTAGGGCATTTTACAAAATAGCCCTCACATTTTCACATTTCGACACTTTAGTCCCTATCTCACAAAATCATCAAATACTCAAAATTTCATTACACTATGCTTAGGCCGAATTCTCTTTAGTTTCATAGGAGTCCACACATTTCATTTATTTCACATTTTAATCCTTCAATTTCTCATTTTCATAATTTAGCTCAAATTACTCAATTTCACCAAAATTTCAAATACAAACTATGTTAACCCAACATTAAACTTTTATAATCCACTAACTATCATCACAAAGCTCATATATTCAACAATGGCATATCTCAAAATCACCATCATTTTCTAAAATTTAAGCATGGGTTAGCTAGAGCACAAAGCAACAATTACGAAAACGTAGAAATTATAAAAAACCAAGCTAAAATCACATACCAATTTGTGCCTAAGCTTGCCGAAACTTCAAAGCTTCCTAGCCCTCCTTTCTTTTCTATTTTCGATGAGTAATAAGATGAATACCCATCTTCTTTCATGATTTGTTTTACTAATCTATTATTATTAATTCAATTACTATGTTAGCCTTTAATAAAAACATATTATATTACATTTTAGTTGGTTAAAATGTCCATCCACCATCCACTAAGTACTTATTGGTTAAATTGCATCATAAAGCCTCCATATTTAAAAGACAACAACACTTAGATACTTATAAATCAGCACATAGTTTTTACTCTTTACGCGATTAGGTCATTTTCTTAATTCGACCCTAAAACGATCAAATCATCACACAGAATTTTCACACAGACTATGTCTCATACTATTCACACAAAAAATAGTATTAAATTAACATTTTGACCTCAGATTTGTGGTCTCGAACCACTATTCTGACTAGGGTCTAAACCAGGCTGTTACAACAAATATGTGATTATAAAACCATTTCAGGTACGTTGATTATACATTAATTGTGTATACAAGATAAGCATCTATGTGATCTTATTATGATGCTAGGAATATGGAATTGATAATATGATATGTAAAGTTTTGGTTAAATGAGTTATACGTTTATGTGCTTCTCGAATTGTGAATATAACAAATTTGATCAAAGGTATATGAATCAAAGCATATATGTGATAATTTGCTAAGTGACTGATATGTGTTAATGTATTTATTTGCATATATGCCTCCCTTACTAAGTTTGTTTGTATATTGACTTACTAAGCTTTTGGAAAGCTTACTCTATATGTGTGTTTTCTCTATTTTATAGGTCGTTAAAGCTACTGTAGGCTTGGAACCGTCAAGGATCATCAACACACTTCTAAACTTGTTTTGGTACCCTTTTAAAAATGTATATAGCTTAATATGGCATGTATAGGCTAGATATGTGTATATGATTTTTAAGTGAACTTAGTCATGTGTTTTGACAAGTTTTGAGTTGATAAATGCTTGAATGAATGAGCTAAATGATACAAATTTTGATATGATTTGATGCATATGAAATGGTTAAGTTTTATTTAAACAATGGATGATTATGATTGTATATGAATTAGGTGTATTTTGTGGGTTTTAATAACTTAAAAATGGTGAAAATTGCAGTTTTCACAAAGCCTAGACACATGAGCGTGTGCCCAGGCCATGTGGCAAAGTCAGAATCAAAAGAATCGCCTATGGGCTAGTCCTACGACCGTGTGTAGTAAGTCAGAATCTGCCCACGGGCTGCCCACGACCATGTGATTTCCCACGGGCAGGCCACACGGGCATGTGCCCCTATTTTCAAGAAAAAGTTTTTAAAGTTTCTAATTTAGTCCCAAATCATTTCCTAGTGGTATTTTGGGTCTCGTAGGGCAATATTAGGGTCATGAAGATGAAATTTGAAAAATTTTAAGTTGTGCCACGGGATTATGTCCCAATTTTCTCGTTTATTTATGTTTGACTCTGGTAATATCTTGTAATCCTGTTCCGACGACAGTTTAGGGCTAACGGGTGTTACAAGAAATTTAACTAAGAGATTATAAATATATTTGCATATATATTTGGATGTGTTTTAATAATATATTGGTATGTTTATTTAAAGATTTGTTTATGATTTGTCATGGACTTAAATTTTTAAAATAAAGTGATGATGAATATATTCGAATTAGTTGTATGGGAGATATTAAGTATGGCCGAATGTTATACATAATGTGGTTGATGCCATTTGGTTTTAATGATACAATGTTTGAATACCATATATATATGTGTTTTGAAGTGATGTTTATTTATTAAGACTTTAATAAAATGGTTAGATTAATGATGCTAATTATGAATGATTGATTATGTTATAAATTTGAGATAGGTGTTTAGTTGTAATGTAAATGATTTTGGCTTTGTTATTGAGGTATAAATTTGTATTGGCAAAATATGCAACTTACTCTATTCAGATGATTCAATATATATATAAATTTTTTTAAAAAAAATTATATGCCTATTTTGGGTTGTGTCTTCTTCAGTAATGCCTCGTAACCCTAGTCTGGCGACGGATACGGGTTAGGGGTGTTACATTTCTACTTTGAGACATCTACCTTAGGCTTGGGTGTCGTAGCCAACACTCCATTACCCAAAGTAGCTTTGTACCTATCGAGCTCCCCCTCGAGCTCCTCAATCTGTTCCTTCAAGGCCGACACCATGGCCTTGATAGCATTATTCTTCTCAGTCAGTTCACCCACCATGGTATTGAAGACCCCTTGCATTACATCCACATTAGCATGAGGGCCTTTGTTATTTTTTCCTGAAATTGGTCTTGCCTCGATTCTAGCTCTATTGTTCGCCCATCAACTTCCTCAAGTGTATCCTTTACATCACCCATGGAGCCATCAAGTTTAACAACCCTACCTTCCAAGGCTAACAACATATCCCTCGAGCTACTAACTTTCTTGCCCCCACCACGGGGCTCTCTAAGCTCAACCAGCTCGTCTACTCCTTTCGTCATCTCTACCGACACCTTCGAACCTTAGCTCAGATACCAACTATCATGGGGATAAAACCTAAGTCTGGCAAACCATATGGCCTTATGTGATTTCTTTGCTTCAAATCATCTTAAGTCAACCAACTCTCAAAAAGTGAGAATTCTCTTGGAAAATCTCTAAGGCACCGTGTCGAAACCATTTTAAAATCGAGTTTTTTAAAAAAATGGGGATCGAATTTTAAAAACAAAAAATGGGAGTCACCACCAATCTCTTTTCTTTTAGGTGTGATTGGACCACTTTGTAAAACGTTTCATTTTAAAACATTTGATTTTGGTTTTCGGAAAACAAGAAAACAGTTCTAAGTCGATTCACGTGATGAAAAGGGTTAGCACCTCATAACGCCCAAAATTGGTACCTAATTGATAGAATCATGTCCAAATGTTTGAAATTTAAAAGTTTAAAATAAGATCCGTTATTGAAAAGAAAACCAAGACTTACCTATTTCAAAGAAATAAAATACCATACCCAATAAGTTAGGATACAGCATCTCATAACTTTGAAGCTAGGTGCATCTTTATTTTAGAAAATTCCTATCCCGAGACACTAAACATCACACCCAATAAGTTAGAATACAACGCTTTGAATTCTCAAGAATAAGCTTTTATTTGAAATTGATAAGCTTCAATTTTGAAAATGGAAGGATATCTAATACTTTGAGTTTTACGAGAAAATCACAACCCAATAAGTTAGGGCACGATTCTTCTCAAGACTCCAAATATCACATATCACCGTTAAAAATATTTAAAAAATCTTTAATGTAAAAGGTATTTTTATTAAAAATAGTATAAGACATTGTAACATATATATATATATATATCAATTGCAATTCTACTAATTTAACCATAAATAAAAAAAAATAATAACATGAATAAATATAGCATTATGTTAAGCAATAATAAATAATTAAAATAGCAAAAATAAATATGCAAAGCGAAAAAATATTAATTAATAAAACCTTCATATTTAAACAAAAAGCGAACGATATATTTAAACAATTAATAAAATGATTTTTAAGACGATTTAATACATATAAAAGAAATAAAAATTATACAAAATATATACATAATTTAGTAATTTAGTACATATATAAAAATAATTAGTAAACAACAAATAATAATTTTAAATAAATGCATATATATACAATATATTACTTGGGAAAATCAAAACTTTAGGATTTAGGGTGAAAGCATATTTGTAGTCCATTTTATGTGAAGAATTTTGTTTTCTAATAAAGTTTTCTAAAATGAAGTTGAATCAGAATCGATGCCTCTTTGCATTCATGCATTTGCATTAGACTTTAATTAGGTAAAATTATCTCAGTTAACCTAGAAAACATGGAATAAAGATTGGAAAGAATAAAGCAAATGCAAATACAGATGTAGGGGCAATTGACTGAAATTCAACAAGAAATGCGGTAATTGAAGGAGGAGACAAGAAAGTTGCGACCCCTTTAAGAAATTAAAAATGAAGAGGGAAAGAAGTTTCCAAGTCCTTGCGTATTTGTGAGTGCTTTGAATAATGGGACTGTAGAAGAGATCCCTATATTTTAGAGCTAATTTAGAGTAATATTCAAAACATGTTTGTTGCCTTAAGCCTAGAGGCAACAAGAACCCTTTTGTGAAATAGACTTGTGTCTAAAATTTTATTTCAATAAAATGCATTTTCTTAAGTGAATATTTTTCATTGTTCATACTGTACACATTTTTTTACCAATATTCTTTCATTCTTTATTTGTGACCAGACTATCCAAATAATCATCCTTAGAATCATTTATTCTTTGGATTTGTTTGCCTTCGTACTTAGGTACCCAGATATCATCGACATGAGCAACGTTGTTACTGACTCCCTTTTTGAACAAGACATGGGTTTAGGGGATCTAAGAACTTTGAAGATGACAGAGATTTTAACCTATCTTTTGACTTGTTAAGAATGATGAAAATAGATCCTACCTTATATAGGGTCAATGGATATTGCGAGCCTAGAAAAGGAATGAAGATCGAAGCCTAGCTCATCACAGAAATAAGGCAAGATATTATTGAGTTATTCAAAGATATTTTCGCATGATTATATCAGGACATGCCTACACTAATAAGACGTGGGCTAAATAAGAGGATGGGGCACTGTTGATTCACCATGGAAGGGGATTACATCAGTCATACCGTAAATACTAAATTGAAGAAGACAAGATTCATATGCCTACTCCTTCACAAATTTTCCACATGTGGGGCATGGATGTGATGGGGCCAATCTCGTCAAAAGCTTTTAGCCAATATTGACTCATCGTCATGGTCGTCGTTTACTTTACTAAGAGGGTGAAAGTAGCTTCATATGCCAATGTTACAAGGCCGAAGTCATCAAATTTTCAAAAAAAAAAAACCAAAACAAAAACAAAACAAAACAAACTAAAAAAAACGATCAGATGCTAGCAGAATTCCATAAAAGATCGCGTTTAAATAACTGTACAAAGTCAAAGTTTACAGTTTGTCCAGAGATCAGGCAGTATATCACAGTGCAACAAAAGTTGTCAAAAAAATGAAAGGTGGCTAAGACTTGTAAAGATTGGCATAATAAGCTACCATTTACCTTCTGTCTTAGTGAATGTCGACTAGAACCTTCACCGGGGCAACATCTTACCCATTGGTTTATGGAATTGAAGCATTTTGCCAATTGAACCTAATTGAAGAAAAGGTTAAAAGCTATTCGTCACGGCCAGATGATGCAAGCTTATGAAAAAGAAGTTCATTTCAGGGAATTCCATGAAGAAACTTGATGTTAAAAGAGATTTTTCTTCTACAAAACAATTTTAGAAGAAAGCATATGCCAAACTGGGAAGGATTTATGTAGGGCCTGTTCTAGAGAAGCATTGATATTGATTGAGATGGACAGAAAAGACTTGCCCAACCCGGCGAATTCAGGTTTAGTCAAGAGATATTTTACCTGAAAGAGGAAAGACCAAGGTGAAAACCTGTACCACCCTAAACCCGGTCAACACACCACGACTGAATCTGGCATGTCACAGAGTGAAAACATTTCGAGGGAAAACGAGTTACCGGTTTATTTTCAAAAAAAAACTTTTTGTTTTTGTATTAAACCCAATGTATGTATAGTTGATATTGTTAAGTTGCTTCGAAATCCTGAAAGGCTTTTTAAAGCTCATTCATCATTCATTACTTAAAAAAAACGTTAAAGTCTATTGAAACCCAAGTGAGTTCTTACTTAGTTAATTTAAAAACTTAGATTTTGAAATTTGAAAAAAAAAACATTTAAGTTAACTTTGCTATCCTCTTGTAAATATTTTTACCCGATGGTAAGATTTAGAAAACCCGTTGTGTAGTAAAATTTTCTTAAACTTTGGTTATCAGGTTATTTAAAACATGTTGAACAATTTACTTAGCAACATTTAGAAAATTTAAAGCAGGTATAATAAAGCCCTAAATAAAAATACTAATGGCCTTATTACAACCCAAATAAAATCAGAATTTAAAATGATGGTACCCAAATCGGAAATCCAAGTAAAACCGAAAGTAAATGTCGCATGGTCACCTCGAGTCCACTCGGCTCCTCATCCGCGATCTACAAGTCACCTGAAAAGATAAGGGAGAAGGTGAGTCACCAAGACTCAGTGCATAATCCCCCTCCCGATTATAGCAACATTCTTACATAGGTCATAACCAAGCAAACATATCATGCACCCAAACCTAACCATCCACAACTCTTTTTTCTACCCCGTGTGGTACCAAACCACTGGTGGTGCCAAACCACTGGTGACCCAAAGTCACTAATATCAATAATAGTGTGGTGCCAAACCACTGGTGACCCAAAGTCACGAATAATCCATATGTAGGGCCAACCCACGTTGTGATACCAAATCACTGGCGACAATCCCATTTTATCAAATGTGGGGCCAACCCATTGTGGTGCGAAGCCACTGGGATGAGTCGCTATGAGGTGCCAAACCTCTGTGACCCAAAGTCACGAATATTAACTGTGGTATCAAACCACTGGTGTCTCAAAGTCACAGATATCAATCTTCCCTCCTCTCATATCACCCACAATAATGCACATGTATATACATATCATGCCAACATGATTAATCATTAAACATATAATAAACCATAGCATATGCGATTTCATCAGAATCAAATATCTTAAACTTATCAAACGGACTTACCCGAATCCTTGCTCATACCCATAAGGGTACCAAATCGAAACCTACACAGTTTTGGCTTTTAACATAGTTTTAGGTTATTAACAAGTTTACATAGATTATGAAGTGTGTAAGATACACACCTGGTTACTAACGTGACTATTGAATCCCGAAGATCAAGATCTAACGCACTAGATCCACCCTTCCTACATTCGGCCAAGACAACTGTTAACAAAAAGGTCATTCGGCTACACTTGTAAATCCCAAAAAGTTAACGCATCTAATAACCATCCTTACCTTAGCGCTTTTTGATCCACAGTCACAACCCGAAATATACGAGATAGAGCCTTCCCCTACAATCGGCCAAGATCTTAAACCATAATACTCATAGCCTTCGGCTTTTTTTTTCAAATAATTAGAGGAAAGATTGAGTCGGCATGAAACCTTACCACTTACTAAGACCGATTGACAGAGAATCGATGATCACAATCCACTACTTCAAAATCTCAAGAACCTAAGAGAAACCAATTTCAGAGATGATTAAGAATCATGACAAATGCCAAAATTTTGCTTTTGTTCTATATATGTCGACAGAGAGAAAAGAAGAAGATAATAGAGAACACTTACCCCTTCCAAAACCGATTAGACAAGAAGACCAAAGGGATCTACCCTTGATTGATATTCGGCCAAAGTTTAGAAATAAGAAGAGGAGAGTAAAGGAAGATTTCGGCAATGGTGGTGGAACAACCAAAGAAGTTTTGGCTATGGCTTTTAGAAGAAGAGAAAAAGAGATTCGGCTTGCAAGAAATCAAGAAAAGATTATTGATCTTTCGGCACAAAAGAAGATGAGGAGAAGAAGAGATGTTGATGGGGTTTTGAAACAAATATGAGAGAAAAGAAAAGAAAAGAATGGGGGAGAGGGAGATTCGGACTAGATGCTTTAGAGTCAAATGGTGCATTAAGGGAAGAAATTGACAAGGCTAAGGGGTTTCGGCTTAGCTTACAACCAAGTACACCAAGGCATTGACTAGCCGAAATTGTCATCAAGGAATTTCGGCACCCTCTAGACTTCCAACCGATTACTCTTCCTCACACTAGAGTTCAAATTTCAGCAACCTCCCCAAATCACTCTCGCCAACCATTCAAATGAGTTTGAATCGATCAACTCCTAAATTCTCTCTTCTCCACTCGTTTAAACTCATTGACTTGTTCAATGCTTATCCATCGAGTTTGAGCTGAGCACAACTCTTCCCCCCTGTTGCGTCAAAAATAATTACACAAAAGGAGATTTCTGCAGCTCGAACCAAGGCTCCCCTTCCCTGCATGTGGCGTCACCTTCCTTGTACCTTAGTGGCGCCTCCCTTGCCACTTTACCACTAGGTTATTTGCATCAAGACACTCCAACAACTCCTTTTAACCCCTAACTTCCCTAACTCCCCCTTCCAAACACCTAAAACAGAAAATTTTAGCCATGACTCAGGCCTATCCCGAGGTTATGCCTGGACCCCATGACACCTTGATTAACCATAATATCAAGCCATTCACATGCCATTAATGCAAACATAATAGCCCCTAACTAAGGATGTCACAGTTCTACCCCCTTAAAATAATTTCGACCTCGAAATTACCTGGTCAAAAGAGTTGAGGGTATTGCTGCCTCATCACATCCTCTGGCTCCCACGTAGCTTCTTCCATGCCATGGTTCCACCATAACACCTTCACTAATGGAACTGACTTCCTGCGCAAAACCTTTACATCCTGATCTAGAATCTGCACTGGTTCTTCTTCCATGGTCAAATCTGGGCTCACCTCAATTTCCTCCACTGATACAACATGCGATGGGTCTGAATGGTAACGCTTAAGCATGAAGACGTGGAATACATCATGTATCTGACTCAGTTCTGCTGGCAACTCGAGCTGATAAGCTACTGGTCCTACTCATCTCAACACCTTATATGGGCCAATAAATCTAGGGCTTAGCTTGCCTTTCCTTCCAAACCTCAGCACTTTCTTCCATGGCGAGACCTTCAGGAAAACCCTATCACCCACTGCAACCTCAATATCTCTCCACTTAAGATCGGCGTATGACTTCTGCCTGTCTGAAGCTTCCTTTAAACGAGCCTAAATCAACTTGACCTTATCCTCGATCTCAGCAACCAACTCCGGTCCCAACATCTGACGCTTACCCAACTCCGTCCAGCATGTAGGTGTACGACACTTCCTACCATACAACGCCTCATATGGTGCCATCTTAATGTTTGCCTGGTAACTATTGTTGTACGCAAATTTAGCTAACGGTAGAAATTCTTCCCAACTACCTCTAAAGTCCAAAACGCAGCCTCTCAACATATCTTCCAAGATTTGTATAACCCTTTCTGACTGTCCATCTGACTACGGATGAAATGTCGTACTAAAATCCAACCGCTGCATCTAACGCTCGATGCAATGCTTTCGAACCTCGACGTGAATCTGGGATCCCTATCCGAGATGATTGATACTGGCACACCGTGCAACCTCACTATCTCTGCCACATACAGCTTAGCTAACTTCTGAAGCGAGTAATCAACCCTCACCGGTATGAATGAGTTGATTTTGTCAACCGGTCCACAGTCACCCAGACTGAGTCCTTCTTACTAGCCGTAATGGGTAGCCCACTGACAAAGTCCATAGTGATCCTTTCCCACTTCCACTGAGGAATCTTCACCGGCTAAAGTAAACCTAATGGCAACTGATGTTCAGCTTTGACCTGCTGACACATCAGACACTTACCCACAAACTCAGTCACTTTCCACTTCAGACCTGGCCACCGAAACTGCTCTCGCAAATCCTGATACATCTTGCTACCTCCAGGATGCATAGCGTATGGGCTGCTATGTGCGTCCTGAAGAACCTCTGCCTTAACTCGATGTCCTTCAGCATACAAGCTCTCCCTTGAAAACACAACACTCCATCGTTGGTCAAGTTGTAACCTTCCCAACCACCACTCTGTACTTGCAACCTCCGAGCATTCAAACCCTCATCCACTAACTATTTCTCTTTAATCTGCTCTACCCAAGTCGGCTTAACCTACAATTCTGCCAAAAGACTCCCGTTGTCATACAAGCTAAGATGAGTAAACATCGCTCTCAGGTCCGACACTACCTTACGACTCAACGCTGCGCAGCCACGTTAGCCTTGCACGATGATACTCAATTGAATAGTCATAGTCCTTCAACAGCTCAATCCATCTGCGCTGTCTCAAATTTAAATCCTTCTGCGTCAAAAGATACTTCAGACTCTTGTGATCCGTGTAGACTATCGATTTTCTCCGTACAAATAGTGTCTCTATATCTTCAGGGCAAAAACCACTGCAGCCAAATCCAAGTCATGTGTCGGGTAGTTACCCTCATGCGGTCTCAGCTGTCGAGACGTATATGCCACTACTTTCCCTTCCTGCATCAGCACACACCCCAAGCCAGTATGTGATGCATCGCAGTAGATCGTGAATATCTTTCCTACCTCAGGCTGAACCAGAACCGGAGCTTCCGTCAGAATCTTCCTCAACTTGTCGAAACTTTTCTGTTGTTTCTCAGACCACACAAATGGGACTCCTTTCCTCAATAACTTGGTCAACAATGCTGCGATCAGAGAAAATCCTTCTACAAATCTTCGGTAATACCCTACCAGACCTAGAAAACTCCGGATCTCCACAACTGACTTAGGCAGTTTCTAGTCCAACACTGCCTCAATCTTACGAGGGTCCATTCTAATCCCTTCAGCTGACACTACGTGACCTAAGAAAGTCACCTCCCTAAGCCAGAACTCACACTTGCTGAACTTGGCAAATAACTGCTTTTCCCTCAGAATTTGCAAAACTACCCGCAAGTGCGTATCATGATCCTCCTCAAACCTTGAGTACACCAATATGTCGTCTATAAATACCACGACAAACTGGTCTAAGTAAGGCTGGAACACCCGATTCATCATGTCCATAAATGCTGCCGGCGCGTTAGTCAATCCAAACGGCATTACTAGAAACTCGTAGTGCCCATATCGAGTGCAAAACGTCGTCTTGTGAATATCAGCCTCCTTCACCTTAAGCTAATGATACCCCGACCTTAGATCGATCTTTGAGAAAACCGATGCCCCTTTAAGCTGATCAAACAAGTCGTCTATCCTCAGCAACGGATACTTATTCTTAATCGTCAGCTTATTCAACTGGCGGTAGTCTATGCACATCCACATTGTACCATCCTTCTTCTTAACAAAGAGCACTAGTGCTCCCCAAGGTGAAACACTTGGCCAGATAAAACCCCGGTCCAACAACTCCTAAATTTGAGCCTTCAGCTCCACCAATTCTTTTGGCGCCATTCTATACGGGGCAATAGACACTGGCACAGTTTCGGGCAATAGATCTATACCAAATTCAACTTCCCGATTCGGCGGCAGACCCAAAAGTTCTTCTGGAAATATGTCAGTAAATTCCTTCACTGTTCGGACATTCTCCACGGCTAACTCCTTGGCCTCCAAGGTGCACACATGAACCATGAACGCTTCACAGCCCTTCCTGACCATCTTCTCAGCTTTCAAAGCAGACACCATATTGGATAGATAATCTCTTCTATTACCTATCATCACCACTTCTTCACCCTCACCCGTTTTCAAAACCATGCTTAGTCGCTCAATCCAAACTTGATTGGTACTTCACCAGCCAGTCCATCCCAAGAATCAGATCGAACTCCCCAAACAGTAGTTCCATCAGATCGGCCACAAATACTACCTCTTGGAGTTCTAGAGGTACATCCCTATCTGACTTATTTACTTCTCTGAGTGACCTAGAGGGCTAATTACTGTCATCTCCCTAGAAGTAGTTTCAAAGTCTAGGTTCATGGTTTCTACTATGCTACTGGCAACATACGAATGCATCGAACCCACATCTATCAAAGTAGTATATGGTAATCCAAAGATTAAGAACGTACCGGTTATGACATCTGGTGCGTCACCTTCCTCTCGACGCCTCGCTGCATATACCAATCCAGTCATCTTGCTTGATGTTGCTGCACCTCTCCGATACTCCATGACCCGGCCGAACCATTACCTCCTCTACTAGAACCACGACCCCTCTGCGATTGCGGTCCCTCATTTCGAATCGAGCACGGCCCGACCTCGGTCAATCTCGCTAACTTCGTGGGCGATCCCTCACACGATGACCCAAATGACCCACACTCAAAACATCCTTTGCCATCGGTCCAATATCCTCCCCAATGAGATTTTCCACACCGATTACACTGTGCTGGTCCCTGATTAGTAGCAACAGGTCTCCCAAACTGATTTGGCCCACCATGTCTAGCCCTTTTCTGAGAGTTTTCGGCTGATCCGGATGATCCAAAACCTCTCTTTTGTCTATTCTTATTCGCATTCTGTCTCACAGATTCCTTGACCCCTTCGGCTACCTTAGCCTTTTCTACCAACACAGCAAACTCCTGCTCCTGCTATGGAACAATCAGCAATCTCAGCTCATCCCTCAGTCCGTCTTCGAACCTGACACATCGCTCATGCTCCGTAGCCACGATACCTCGAGCATACCGACTCAACCTTAAGAATTCTGCCTCGTACTCTGATACGGACTTACTCCTCTAAACCAGCCTCATAAACGACTTCCTCTGCGCATCAATATAACTAGACCCAATATACTTCTTCTGATAAGCCGCCTTGAAATAATCCCAAGTGAGATCATCCATTGCAGCACTATCTCGAATCGTGAGCCATCACTGGTATGACTCATCCCGGAGAAGCGACACTACCCTTTTAGTTTTTCTTCAGCCGTCAGATCCAAATCGTCCATGATTCGCTCCATCGCCTCCAACCAATACTCAGCTGTATTGGGTGCCACACCAGAAACACCTCGGAATACCTCAACTCTATTAGCTCGGAGTCGCTCAGATACTGATTTTCGAGCTTCTGTACCTCCACCTGCTCCAGCCACTCTCTCAAGAACTCGCAGATTACTGCGACATCAGATCATCCCCGTCGATCCTCGGTACTCAACACCAACAATGGTGGTGGTGGTATCTCATTCTCGGACCCTTGACCGACTCCTAATCGGTTTCGATACGGTCATTCTACCTCTACCACGCCCACATTATTACGACCACGCCCCTAGAACTCATATCTATGATCGTGATTTAATCTGCTTTAAGAAATTTTATGCGTTAGCTTCTGTTCCACTAATTACCCATGAACAAGTTTTATGTAAAGAAGTTTAGTAGTAGTTCTTTCGATCATTACAAAGTTTTCGTTTCAAGTCTTCTACCCTAATTCAGAGAATCACATTCATTCCTCAACGACATCCACCACACACACTCACCACTTATAGGGTATTCTCGTCATTTCACTACCTGGGAGTACTTTTGTAATTTATCCTATTGGGGTATTTTAGTAATAAATTAAGGTTAATTTGGGAATCTTTACAAATCATATGTATTTCAAAAATTCTAAAAATTAGGGGTATTTTAGTAATTTCATAAACTAGGGGTATTTTCGTGATTTTCCAAAATATGATTCCGAGTGGTTTTATGAAATAAGGGTATTTTGGTAATTTTCAATTTGGGGTATTTCAGAAATTTTCATATCTAAGGTAGTTTTTTACAAATCAGGTAATTTGGTCAATTTGCAAATCAGGGGTATTTTGGTCATTTTTAAATCAAAAAAATTTTACGAATCAAGGGTACTTTAATGATTTCAAAACCAAGGTTTACTTTAGGGTTGTACAAAACAAGGTGGCTGGTCCCTTTCGGGTTTTAGTTATAGGTTTTGGCCTGTCAACACGTCCTCATGGTTAGGGTGAACAGTCACTACGCACCAGGTAGGATTCCAGTGAAGAGGAGGTGAGTCACTAGGACTGCTTAAATACCAAGCTCCCCCTGATCCCAATCCTAGACATGCGCACAATTGTTGCCACACCCTTAACTCGGCGATGTACTCACAGGTTTGTTTGATTGATCTTTAAGTCTTATGTAATTTTGTGTTGGAGTAAGTTATTCTTAGGGTTCAATAGCTCCTAATCTACCAATCTACAATCTTCCACATACAAATCACACAATGATTAGGGGTACTTACCTGGGCGAATTGGTGCTGGAGACTCGGTGCCATGCTGTTCAAACCATGTATATTTTCCACAAAATTTTTTAAAACGCTACTTTTAAACATTTTGGGCCTCAGGCCCACAGCCGAGCTTTTGAACTTGGCTCTGATACCAAAAATATAACACCCTAAACCCAGTCAACACACCACGACCGAATCTGGCATGTCACAGAGTGAAAACGTTTCGAGGGAAAACGAGTTGCCGGTTTATTTTCAGACAAAAAATTTTTATTTTTGTATTAAACCCGATGTATGTATAGTTGATATCGTTAAGTTGCTTCGAAATCCTGAAAGGCTTTTTAAAGCTCATTTATCGTTCATTACTTTAAAAAAATGTTAAAGCCTATTGAAACCAGAGTGAGTTCTTACTTAGTTAATTTAAAAACTTAGATTTTGAAATTTGAAAAAAAATATTTAAGTTAACTTTGCTATCCTCTTGTAAATATTGTTACCCGATGGTAAGATTTAGAAAACCCATTGTGTAGTAAAATTTTCAAAAACTTTGGTTATCAGGTTATTTAAAACATGTTGAACAATTTACTTAGCAACATTTAGAAAATTTAAAGCAGGTATAATAAAACCCTAAATAAAAATACTAACGGCCTTATTACAACCCAAATAAAATCAGAATTTAAAATGATGGTACCCAAATCGGAAATCCAAGTAAAATCGAAAGTAAATGTCGCATGGCCACCTCGAGTCCACCCGGCTCCTCATCCGTGATCTACGAGTCACCTGAAAAGATAAGGGAGAAGGTGAGTCACCAAGACTCAGTGCATAATCCCCCTCCCGATTATAGCAACATTCTTACACAGGTCATAACCAAGCAAACATATCATGCACCCAAACCTAACCATCCACAACTCCTTTTTCTACCCCGTGTGGTACCAAACCACTGGTGGTGCCAAACCACTGGTGACCCAAAGTCATGAAAGATCCAAATGTGGGGCCAACCCACGTTGTGATACCAAATCACTGGCGACAATCCCGTTTTATCAAATGTGGGGCCAACCACTTGTGGTGCGAAGACACTGGGACGAGTCGCTATGAGGTGCCAAACCTCTGGTGACCCAAATTCACGAATATTTATTGTGGTACCAAACCATTGGTGACCCAAAGTCACAGATATCAATCTTCCCCCTCCTCTCATATCACCCACAATAATGCACATGCATATACATATCATGCCAACATGATTAATCATTAAACATATAATAAACCATAGCATATGCGATTTCATCAGAATCAAATATCTTAAACTTATCAAACGGACTTACCCAAATCCTTGCTCATACCCATAAGGGTACCAAATCCAAACCTACACAGTTTCGGCTTTTAACATAGTTTTAGGTTATTAACAAGTTTACATAGATTATGAAGTGTGTAAGATACACATCTGGTTACTAACGCGACTATCGAATCCCGAAGATCAAGATCTAATGCACTAGATCCCCTTTCCTACATTCGCCAAGACAATCATTAACAAAAGGCCATTCGGCTACACTTGTAAATCCTGAAAAGTTAACGCATCTAATAACCATCCTTACCTTAGCACTTTTTGATCCACAGTCACAACCCGAGATATACGAGATAGAGCCTTCCCCTACAATTGGCCAAGATCTTAAACCATAATACTCATAGCCTTCGACTTTTTTTTTCAAATAATTAGAGGAAAGATTGAGTCGGCATGAAACCTTACCACTTACTAAGACCGATTGACAGAGAATCGATGATCACAATCCACTACTTCAAAATCCCGAAGAACCTAAGAGAAATCAATTTTAGAGATGATTAAGAATCATGACAAATACCGAAATACGATTTCAGAGTTTCGGCCAAGAACACTTACCCCTTCCAAAATCGATGAGAGAAGAAGACCAAAGGGATCTACCCTTGATTGATATTCGGCCAAAGTTTAAAAATAAGAAGAGGAGAGTAAAGGAAGATTTCGGCAATGATGGTGGAACAACCAAAGAAATTTCAGCTATGGCTTTTGGAAGAAGAGCAAAAGAGATTCGGCTTGCAAGAAATCAAGAAAAGATTGTTGATCTTTCGGCACAAAAGAAGATGAGGAGAAGAAGAGATGTTGATGGGGTTTTGAAACAAATATGAGAGAAAAGAAAAGAAAAGAATGGGGGAGAGGGAGATTCGGCTAGATGCTTTAGAGTCAAATGGTGCATTAAGGGAAGAAATTGACAAGGCTAAGGGGGTTTCGGCTTAGCTTACAACCGAGTACACTAAGGCATTGACTAGCTGAAATTGTCATCAAGGAATTTCGGCACCCCCTAGACTTCCAACCGATTACTCTTCCTCACATTAGAGTTCAAATTTCGGCAACCTCCCCAAATCACTCCTGGCCAACCATTCAAATGAGTTTGAATCGATCAACTCCTAAATTCTCTCTTCTCCACTTGTTTAAACTTGTTGACTTGTTCAACAGTTATCCATCAGAGTTTGAGCTGAGCACAACTCTTCCCCCCTCTTGCGTCAAAAATAATTACACAAGGGGAGATTTCTGCAGCTCGAACCAAGGCTCCCCTTCCCTGCATGTGGCGTCACCTTCCTTGTACCTTAGTGGCGCCTCCCTTGCCACTTTACCACTAGGTTATTTGCATCAAGACACTCCAACAACTCCTTTTAACCCCTAACTTCCCTAACTCCCCCTTCCAAACACCTAAAATAGAAAATTTTAGCCATGACTCAGGCCTAACCTAGGTCATGCCTGGACCCCACGACACCTTGATTAACCACAATATCAAGCCATTCACATGCCATTAATGCAAACATAATAGCCCCTAACTAAGGATGTTACAAAACCTGTAAAGGGCACCTTGAAAAAATAAAAGGAGAGGCCAAGGCGAAAACCCGCAAAGGGCGCTTTGAGACCAAAAGGGCTTTGAATTGAAAAGCCGAAAAAGGCAGCTCAAATTTTGATCAAAAGTGGGGCATACAGTAGTCTTGCTACATTTGAATTAACAATAAAGAAATATGTTACGTCTTGGGGCATTGATAGAGTACTCCGAATCCCCTAAACACATATTGAGCTTAAAATGGTCCTCAAGAAGTTGGAACAAAGAAGCTCAGGCTGCGATATCTGGGGCACCTAGCTTCTATCTTACTCATTTTTGAATTTTTTATATTTGATTACTTTATTCTTTTCAAGATACACCCAAATCAATTTTCTTTTATTGCATTGGTGATCTTTGATTAACTTATTTGTTTCGAGCTATGCTCTTGATTAATTTCTTTCTCGTCCATTTTTGTGACCTTTTTCAAGCATTTTATATTGAAATAATGATTAATGGACTAAAAACATTTTCATAAAAATGAAAGCTTCTAAATAATATAAGAATCTGAAACAGGACTATTGTTCAGAACTCACCAAGCCTAAGGGATTGGAAATATTGAAAAATGTTTATCTTTTCGGATTCTTATTGGATAAGACAACTTCGTTGGTGATACCATATTGGCAAATGACGAACAAGGTCAATCCAAATGTAAAGGGGATCATTGTCAGGATACCCTACATTCATTTCAGATACATACATCTGGTCATTACACCCGGGAATGGTGTAATGGATCAAACTGATTGTAAGTGATACAAGTTCCATACCTCCGAGTGGTAACAGAAGGATGGAAGGAACCAAATGTTGTTCCCCTAAAGTTACAGTGGGATGAGCAAATTGAATGTCCTAAAGTTCAAAGGAAGGGACTCTGAAATTACAGCGGGGCAAGCTTGCTTAGCAGAATGATTGTTTCTTTGGATTTTCTGTCCAATATACCAATTGAACAAGAAAGCATGGTAACACATCAGAGATAGAGCCTTGATGAATTATGAACAATGACAACCCATAGGGATCATTCTCACATCTCCAATTAGGAGCAATTGATTCATTTTGATCATAGTGTCCTAATCATTTTTCAAACCAAAAAAAAGAGAGGAAATCATCCTCATAACATTCTACATTCATGCAAATGTCATCCTTAAAATCATTTAGTTAGGAACATTAGATTCATTTTGATCTTGCATCCTAATCATCATTCTCATGACATTCTACATTCATGAAAAAGCCATCCATAATACATTCAAATATACAGGATAGGTCCCTCAGAGGACAGATAGCAAAATGAAAATTTCAGATTTTGTTCCCTAGTGGAGCAAACTGAAGAATTGAAAATTTCAGATTTTGTTCCCTAGTGGAACAAACTGAAGAATTGAAAATTTTAGATTTTGTTCCCAAGTGGATCAAACTGAAGAATGAAGTCTTCCTGAAGATAGTAAGGAAGCAAATTGAAATTTTCAGATTTTGTTCCCTAGTGGAGCAAATTGAAGAATTAAAATTTTAGATTTTGTTCCCTAGTGGAGCAAACTGAATAATTGAAAATTTCAGATTTTGCTCCCTAGTGGATCAAACTAAAGAATTGAAAATTTCAGATTTTGTTCCCTAGTGGAACAAACTAAAGAATTGAAAATTTCAGATTTTGTTCCCAAGTGGATCAAACTGAAGAATGAAGTCTTCCTGAAGATAGTAAGGAAGCAAATTGAAATTTTCAGATTTTGTTCACTAGTGGAGCAAACTGAAGAATTGAAAATTTTAGATTTTGTTCCCTAGTGGAGCAAAATGAAGAATTGAAAATTTTAGATTTTACTCCCTACTGGAGCAAACTGAAGAATTGAAAATTTGATTTTGTTCTCTAGTGGAAAATCAAGAATTGAAAATTTCAGATTTTGTTCTCTAGTGGAGCAAACTGAAAAATTGAAAATTTCAGATTTTGTTCTCTAGTGGAGCAAACTGAAGAATTGAAAATTTCAAATTTTGTTCCTTAGTGGATCAAACTGAAGAATGAAGTCTTCCTGAAGATAGTAAGGAAGAAAATTGAAAATTTCGAATTTTTTTCCCTAGAAATGGTAGTGGAGCAAACTAAAGAATTGAAAATTTTAGATTTTGTTCCCTAGTGGAGCAAACTGAAGAATTGAAAATTTTAGATTTTACTCCCTACTGGAGCAAACTGAAGAATTGAAAATTTCAGATTTTGTTCTCTAGTGGAGCAAACTGAAAAATTGAAAATTTCAGATTTTGTTCTCTAGTGGAGCAAACTAAAGAATTGAAAATTTCAGATTTTGTTCTCTAGTGGAGCAAACTGAAGAATTGAAAATTTCAGATTTTGTTCCTTAGTGGATCAAACTGAAGAATGAAGTCTTCCTGAAGATAGTAAGGAAGAAAATTGAAAATTTCGAATTTTTTTCCCTAGAAATGGTAGTGGAGCAAACTGAAGAATTGAAAATTTTAGATTTTGTTCCCTAGTGGATCAAACTGAAGAATGAAGTCTTTCTGAAGGTAATAAGGAAGCAAATTGAAAATTTCAGATTTTGTTCCATAGTGGAGCAGACTGAAGAATGAAGTCTTCCTAAAGATAGTAAGGAAGCAAATTGAAAACTTCCATTAGCAAGTTAAAATAATCAAATCTTGTTTCCCTGAGTTTGTAGTGGAGCAGATCAAAAGATAATGGATACTACCTTCATGAAGTTAAAGCTATAACTTACTGAAATCAAGATAAAGTTCCAGTACCCCTGAAAATACAGTTGGGATTGGAAGCCATTCGAAGAAGACGAGGGTCAAGAAGTCGAAGTTCAGCCAAAACCGGGAAAATTGGTCCTTTTATAATCTTTACTCTATTTCCATTACACGACAATGAGTAAAGAGAGACAGCCGTAATAGCCCATTTTGCCCGGGCCCATAAAACAGATAAAAAATGTCCTTAAACAGTCCAGATTACAAAGCCCAAAATTAAACCTTTAGACCTACTAGACTTAAAACCCAAACTGACCCCAGACCCAATTACACTTTTAGCCCAAATACTAAAAAACTGACCCAACAAACTCTACAGCCCAAAAGGCCCACTGCCTAGGCAAGTTTCAGTAAGCCTAGGGTTCTTTGAAACCCTAGGCACCGTAAGCAGCAGGATCCCAACAGTCGCGCCGCAAGTATCGCGCCCAGGCCAACATTCGCGCCATGATCGACTCTCGCGCAAGACGAAGCTTTGGTCGCACTGTGATCTGCGCCGAATCACTCCATCATCGCCAAGATCTCCGCCTTCAACTCGTAAAAGAAGAAAGAAATCGCAATGTAAATGGAAAATAAAAAAAGTTTTCTATTTTCCTTTTATTTTGTTTCTTTCGGCTATAAAACCCCCAAAACTTGTAAACAAAGGGGGATAGACACGAAATACATGACAAAAAAGGTAGAAAACAAATGAATACAAAAATGCATTCAATACGTAAATAAAAAGGCCATTTCGAGGTGATTTTCATTATTTTCTATATTATTTTTTTATTTTCATGTATTGGTGCATGTAAATATACTTGTAAAAAGAGATAAAAGAAAAGGGGAAATTTCATACTGTGAACCGCCAGTTGATTTGAGGCGTGAAGCGCGTGACGGTGGACCAAAGGGGTGACGGTCAGAG
The DNA here is from genome assembly GCA_025506655.1 of Gossypium rotundifolium. Taxonomy (NCBI): domain Eukaryota; kingdom Viridiplantae; phylum Streptophyta; class Magnoliopsida; order Malvales; family Malvaceae; genus Gossypium; species Gossypium rotundifolium. The sequence continues at coordinate 132,385,488 of CP106725.1, read as the reverse complement.
CCTAGGCAAGAGCGTAGAGAGAGCTTTCCGAAGTTTTTTTTAAAACTGAGAATAAATGATTTTTTTTTCTCTAAAAATCGATTTTTATACGCCCAAGAAATGACGCCGTTTTGGTGTGGTCAGTTAATGACCAAAACGACGCCGTTTAGTAGGCCAGATCCGTGCGTTGACCTGACTCGGGGAAGGATTCGCGCGTTTTTATTAAATGGCTTAATTTTCATTTTAGTCCTCTCGTATTTTTATTATTTTTAATTCCGTTTAATTTAAATTTTTTTATTTTTCATTTGGCCCCAAATTTTGTTTTCTGTTTCAATTGAATCCTCAAGCAGTCTAAAAGTAAAAATTGGAACGACGCCGCTTTAAAAAGAGGCTTAATTGCCATATCAATCCCTGATATTTAACGTGCATTTTTTATTTAGTTCTTTTAATTTGTTTTAATTACTATTTTAATCCTTATTTCTTCATTTTTTTCTCTTATTTTATATCATATTTAATTATTTTACCTTATTAAATATTATATATTATTTCCTTTATTTATTAACAAGACAAAATCTATATATATATATATATATATGTTTTATTTTATATATATATATATATATTATTATCATATATATTATTTTACTTGTGTAATAATTTATATATTATTATATATATATTTTATATTATTTATTATATTATATAGTATTATATTACATTATATATTATTTCTAAAACTTTATTTTATATAAAATTTATTTATATTATCTAATCAATTTTATTTATATTGTTTATCTTATGTATATAATTTTATAATTAAAGTAATATATATATATATATATATATATATTTTTTTTTATTTATTATTTTATATTATTTTAATTATATATTATTTTCATATATTGGTTATTATATCATATATTTTTTTAAAAAATTTTATAAACATTGTATAGTATTATATTATATCATATTTTTATTCTTATAAAATATATTTATATTGAAAACATGTTTAATTTATATTGTTTATATTATATTTTATTTAAAATCATTATATACTATTTTTTTTACTTATGCATTGTTACATTGTTTATATCATATAAGTTTATAATTTTATTTATTTATTTATTTATTTATTATTAATCTTCATGAAAATTTTCATTTTATTTAGTAATTTCTATTTTGATATTTATGGTTTTATGTATATATTTTATTTGCCCATATTCTTTTATTTATTCATTTATTGTAACATCCTAGATTAGGGGTTAGGCGTTTGTGCATAATTCATGAGTAGTAGGTTTTGGCAGTGTTTGGAAGTGAATTAAGGGTTTTTAAAATCCTAGGATGGAAGATAAAGCTTTGGACAATTATTAGTTTTCAAGTTAAAAACAAGAAGTGATGTGGAAAGTGGCAAGGGACGCCACCTAAGGTGCAAGGGTTATGGCATCAAGTGAAGTACTTTGAGGGAAGAGGTTCGAATCTCATTGTGTGCATTTTCTTAATTTTATGAAATAGCATGTTTACTGTGATATGGATGTGTGGTGTGCATTTTAGAACCTTGGAAATGAAAGGAAATGCTTTAGAAAATATTAAGTCTTAAGAGGAACCTAGGAAATGAAAGGAAATGTAAGGAAATGTAAGGAAATGTAAGGAAATGTAAGGAAATGTAAGGAAATGAAAGGAAATGAAAGGAAATGAAAAGGAAATGAAAGGAAATGAAAGGAAATGTAAGGAAAAGTAAGGAAATGTATGGAAATGTATGGAAATGTATGGAAATGTAAGGAAACTTGGAAATGTATGGAAATGCTAAGTTAAAAAGAGGAAAGTGAACATTTATGGAAACTATGAAAATGATTTAGAAATGATTCAAAAGAGGAAAGTGAACATTTCTTGAAACTTGGAAATGTAAGAAAATGTCAAGTTTAAAGAGCCAAACGAAAATTTTTGGAAACTTAGAAATGACTTAGAAATGTCGAGTTTTAAAAGATTAAAAGAGGAAACTAAGGCAAGGTGGACTTAAGAAAGTTAATAGGAAGAATTTGACACCCAAACAGGCTTGGAAAAGTGGCCTGAAGATACCACTTAAAGCCCAGTGAGTGACGCCACTTAGGTGGATAATTTGGGCCTCGTAAGGCCACAAAGAGTCCAATAGAACAAGTTAAAATTCGGCTCAACAAGGGAAGGGAGTGGATGGCATCTAGCTAAAACTTTAAGTGATTTTTATTTAATTACTTAAAGAGGAAGCAATGGACGGCAATAAGGACTCTTAAGGGAAGAGTTTAATTCTCTTTAAAATTCAGCTAAATAGGTGGATAAATGAAGAATTATTCTTTAATTAGGAGAATGAGGGAAGAGTGATGGCCAAGTAAGGATTCTAAGTTAGTAAATTGGCTATAAAAGGAAAAGAAGGCCATTCATTCATTCACTCTTCCTTTGCCAATTTCTTAAGCATATTCTCCTCTCTCTCGAAATTCCTACAGCTTTTATTCTTCTTCTTTATTTTTTCAAGCCAAAATACCTTGTGTTCTAACCGAATCCTCCATCTTTATTCTTCCTTCTCTTTTCTTTCTAAACCCTCCAAAAGCTGAAAGTTGTGAGAGCATCATTTAGCCATAGTCGAATCTCTGAAGGTTGAAGTGAAGGTGCAATCGATTCCTTCAAATAAGGGTAAGATCCAAGTTTGGTTTCCATTCTTTTATATTTTAGACTTATCAAAATTTAGGGACTAATTCCTATTATTAATCTTGGCCGAATCATGGAAGGAGAAGTTCTTTTCCCGAAGGTACACCATAGGCCGCATGTTCTCTAGTCATTCGGTGAATTTCGGGATTTAAGATCCTTAAGGTAAGTGACTATGAATATTCGGCCAAGACCCTATTTTTGTAATAGATCTATTATTATGTGTTTTAAGCTAAAAACTAACCGATTCAAGGGATCTAGTGATTAACCGATTTCAAAGGAGAAGAATATAATTTTCCGGGATTTGATTTTTAATTCAATCGGCAACAAGGTAAGTTTTAGTGCACAAATCCTACTAGGATTTGGATTTATGGTCAAATGGCTCTTTACTAAGTATTAAGTGATTGAATAAATGTAGAGATCTAAGATCTAAGGCATTAGATCAAGCTTTTCGGATCTCAAGGAATTGCTAAGTTTAATCGGTGTGTACCCTACCCTAATTTTTAATACGTTCATGCCTATGTTTTAAATTAAATATGTTATTAAGAATGTGAAAAGCATGGTTAAGGTACCGTGTGTACCCCACACTTAATCTCAATAGATTTATGGTTTTAATTCATTATATGTGTTAATATGAAAGTGTAAGAATATGGCTAAGGTACTATGTGTACCCTACCCTAAGTTTTAATACGTTCATGGCTATGTTTTAAATTAAATATGTTATTAAGAATGTGAAAAGCATGGTTAAGGTACCGTGTGTACCCCACACTAATCTTAATAGATTTATGGCTTAAACTTGATATATGTGTTAAAATGAAAGTGTAAGAATGTGGCTAAAGTACCATGTTATGGTACAAAGTACTCGAACGCTTCCTACTCCTACTAGGATTACTTAAATATGTTATATTAACATGTGAAAAGTGACATGAATGTGAATTTAAGTATGATATGCATGATATAAATAATATGGGGCATTCGGGATATATGAGAAAGGGAAGTGTATGTGGTGACTTGGTCCCACTATCCGAATGTGGTGACTTGGTGACATTATCCGAATGTGGTAACTTTGTTACATTATCTCAATGTGGTGTCTCATGACACAATTATCTAGTGGCTATGCCACTAATTTTATATGGGCGATGAGCACGTCATTGCAATGATCGCCTTCGATGGTGTGTAGCGGATGGAGGGTTGACTTAGTAGTCCCCACTGCAGCGCGGTTGGTACGGGATGTGTAGCGGATGGCATCTAAGTTTGGGTTTGGGTTGCATCATTATCTCGAATCATTAAATGTGAAATTATGATACGTATGAATATGATTTGTTATGCCCGAATTTGTTAAGACTTAGTGTTTGTGTACACATTGAGTCTGTTTGACTCACCCGTTGTGGGAACATGTTTGGTGACGATCGTTGATGGACCGGGTTCGCAGGCTTAGGGATGGCCATGCACAAGAAGAAATTTATGACTTGGACTTTTATTTTATTTTAAGTAATTTAAAGTTTATTTTGGTTTTAATTTTGGGAAATTATTTGATGTAATAAGGTCGTAGTAGCGTTTAATTTATTTTTATTTATTGAGCATACAATCTTTATATTTATTAAAAGATTAAGTAAAATTAATTTAATTCAAAGCCCAAACGTTTTGTCACATAAATCAAAAGGATTTTAATAACGAAATAAACTGCTTTTCAACTCAAGCCCAACCCAAAACAAACTTTCCTTCAAAACGCTCAAGTTTTTCCTAAATACAAAAGAATTTGAAATGGTTTTCACCGGGGAACATACCAGATTCGGTCCAGGCTCGTGGACCGTGTATGGGGTGTTTCATTTATAATTGCCATTGTGTAGTTATTTATTAATTGTTTTATGAATACGTGTTTTGCAAAATTATCATATTTTATCTAAAGGTTTTAAAATAAGGCAATGTTTTGTATTTAGAAATTCGGGAAATAGTGCCCAATCGTGCTGGGTTGCGATTTTCCGTTTGGCTAAATAACTAAATACCCTTTTAATAAATTTCATAAATTATGAGATGATTTTAATTACTAGGGTTTAAAAAATGTTGTGTCCAATCGTGCTGGATGTGATGTTTATATTCTTTCGGAATAAAGAAATCTCAAGTTCCAAATAAAAAAATTTATTCTTGAGAACTCAGAATGTTGTATCCTAACTTATTGGGTGTGATGTTTCGTGTCTTGAGGTAAGAATTTTCTAAAATAAAGATGCACCTAGCTTCAAAGTTGTAAAATGTTGTATCTTAACTTATTGGATGTGATATTTTTATTTCTTTGAAATAGGTAAGTCTTGGTTTTCCTTCTAATAAGGGATCTTATTTTAAACTTTTTTTAAACTTCAAACATTTGGACATGATTTTATCAATTAGGTACCAATTTTTGGGCGTTATGAGGGTGCTAACCCTTCCTCATACGTAACCGACTCCCGAACCCGTTTTCTTGTTTTTTGTAGACCAAAATCAAATATTTTAAAATGAAACGTTTTACAAAGTGATCCAATCACACCTAAGTAAAAAAGAATTGGTGGTGACTCCCGTTTTTATTTTTAAATTCGATCCTCATTTTTTAAACCCGATTTTTAAAATGGTTTCGATAAGCCTTTTTCAAATATTAGTGAAATTTGGTTGGGCAATTATTTTTAATTTTCTTTATTAGTTTATTATTACTCCAAACTTGGAAAACCGTCACGGCTATGCGTGGGTTTTAGCCCTTCTTTCTTTCAACATTTTAAACTCCTCCTATATAAACCCTTAAACCCTAACCTAACCTAATTTGGCTCCATTTTTTTCTACGGCCGTCGGCTTTGTCGTCTCCGTTCCGATGGCTTTGGCTTCCAGGCTCCGACGCGTCTTCACCGTGCCTTCCACTCTTTCTTCTCAGTTCGCTTCGATTCGTCTGAATTCGACTCTCACTTCCCCCAAGCTCTTCATTAGCGGTACTTTCTCATTTCCTTTGTTTATTAATTGGTGATTCCTTGGTTGACATTTTCATTTCCTTATTGTTTATTTCAAATTTAAAAAATTGAGATTTTGATTGGGTTAATGAAGAAGTAAAAGAAAATTGCACGAAAAATGGAAAGCCTCTTGTAAAATTAGGGGAAAAGTAATTTAGTAATCCAAAATAAATGCCTTAATAAGATGCAAAGAGAATGCTGAGGAGCGAAAATTAGAGAATATATCCCTTTTTCTATTGAATTAAACATAAAGCATGCATCTTTTGGGGCTAATCAAGGTTTACAGGCATAACCCTATTATTATTACAAACTACCATTTCTAATAGAAGATGAGCTAAAAGTTTGGGGTTTTTTTCTTTACCTATTTAGTCTTTCCACTAATAATTTAGCACGGGCCTTGCCATTTGTATGAATGATTGCAGTTACTTTAGTGGTAGATTAATAAAGGATTGAAATAGAAGTATCTATGTTGTTGTGGCATTATGACACTGTACCTTTGGACCTTCCCAATCAAGGTTTTCGGAACCATCTTTTGCGGTTTTAGCAACCCTGAGGAGTCCTTGAAATGCAATTGTTGGTTAAGGGCCTTTAGTCAACGTTAGAATCTAGCATACACTGAAATAACATTCAGGATTACTTTTTGTTTATGTTTTATTATTGCTGTTATGGTAGCGTTTGAATGGGAAATTTTCATGTATATCATGTTCATGTGAGTCAGAAATGTGGGTGAGATGAAGAACAAGCAGCATTTGTGGCAGGAAAGCTCTGACATTGGGTTTGTCTCTGATATTATGTGGGTCAGATGTGTATTCTCACGCAAGTTATTGAAAGTGAGATTTTGTAAATGTGTATGAACAGAAAGTAAAGCTCCTTTTGTCCTTTCATTTTCACCTTTCCATTTAACCCAGGATCTTGTCTTTGAACCCTGTATAAATAACTAGAGCTGGCATTTACTTTAACAAACAAGAAATAAGGGAAAGGGTCTACTAGGTGCCCACTAGAGTTCCCTCATGTGTTTCATTTTATTTCCGGATTCAAATTCTCTTTGCTATTTACTGAAGTGTTTCTGGGAACTCCTGTTGACATCTAAGATTGTTAAAATTAGGATGTGGAGAGCATTGAGTCTAGTGTGGATGGTAGTAATTAAAGGGATGAAACAAAGAAGAGAACTTCACATTATTTTCTTGTTCTTAAATATCTTTTTTATGGTTCCTTTCATCATTGCCTGCTGACACTTTTTGATCATAACCTCCTCCCCTTTTCCGGTCAATTGAACAGGTCTTTCAAGAGAAACAACAGATGAACAGTTTAAAGAGGCATTTAATCCGTTTGGCCAGATTGTTGATGGTTTAATTTAACCCTTCCCCGTATTCTCTTCTCATATTTTGTCTTTGGAATTATGTTTCTTCTCTAGTAGCATACTTCTTCATGCTGTTTTTGTCCTGATATATTGCTTTAAATGATCTTGCAGCCAAAATTGTAAGAGATAGAGCCACTGGAAGGTCGAAAGGGTTTGGTTTTGTTACATATACATCCATCGAAGAAGCTGAGAAGGCTAGAGAAGAAATGAATGCTAAGTTTTTGCATGGATGGGTTATTTTTGTAGACCCTGCCAAACCAAGGGAATTCAAACCTACACCTAGATCTGAATCCGGTCCTTCTGAAACAGGTTTTAGAACAAACAGAACTGTTGGATGGTGCGGGTAGTTCAGTTTATGAAAGATGAAGCCATACAGGGATTAATTGAATTCTTCAAGTAATAAGATATAAGGTAGAAATTGAATCAATGATTTCATCATTCGGGATATAGGAAAGTGAGAACACCAATTTGTACTCTTATTATATTTCCTCGTTGGAACTGTTAATTGTATTGTTCTAAGTTCAATTTTGTCTTGGATCCCACATGAGATTTCTCTTTACGAGATCCTTTTTATGGTAATAAACGGAAACAACACAAATATGGCAACTGAACAATAATGGTATGATTGCCATGTAAAGAGGATTCCCCGTAGAATAAAACAGGCCATAGCAGGTGTCTTGAAGAACATTCGAGTTTTAGCTTTGTAGGATTAATATAATAAGTTTATGGGATAAATCTTAATATTATATATAAATTTTAATTTAATATGTAATTTACATCGTATAATTTTAATTTGGTGCAATAATATAGGCTAAATTTTAATTGTAATTCAAATATATATTTAAAATTTTAAATTTAATTTTAATTTAATCATGCACATTAAAAAATAAATACATAAATTTATTTTTATATTAATAATTTATAAAAATAAATCAAATTAAAATTTCAGATATAAAATTACATAAAATTAAAATTTATGTATAAATTAAATTATAATTCATGTATAGTTTTAAAATTTTCCGTGAGTTTATCCAAGCTGATACTTTTTATTTACTGTATAATATAAGATCCAAGCTGCAATATTTTATATTTCGTGTTTTCGTTTTCCTTTTTTTTTTTTGGGGGGGGGTATGTATGGTGTTTGAGTGGATGGGACCATAGATAACTTTCTTTTGAAGCCTATATTTGTGGCAAGAGGCTTAAAAAAGAATCAGATCCGACCATAATGGATTTAGAAGACAGATTCCTAGATGAAATGCTATGTTTAGTTCACAAAGCTAATAATAAAAAATAAGAGCATAAGATTCCAATACAATCTCACTGTCTGCTATTTGATCAAACAAAATATCCTATTTCACAAAGCACGAAGGCAGTAAAGCTGTTCAAGTACTGCCTCCTACACAGCACAAACAGCGCACTGAACGAAACTTTCAAATCCACACCATTATCAAAAAGATCATAGCATAGCAAATTGCAACCTAAAGGCAACTGTTCAAAATATTCATACGAGAGGACAGAAAAAAGGGCTTATTTATCTACAGGAACCGGTAAAAGCAAGAGCCTTAGTCATAAAGCCTCCGCCACAGAGTAGTGCATTCTAGTGAGTGAAATTTTCAGATAACTAGTCCCACAGTAGGGGTCTGTACTGCCAACCTTAAAACCATCAAGGTTGCCTGAGGCATCGTTGACTACCGTACCATGAAGCTCAAGTGGTTTGTAGTTATACCACTTATCCAAACTCCCACCACCTCTGTGAAACTGTTTGTTGTCTTTACCACCACCACGCAAGGAGTTGTTACCCTTGCGCCATTTCTTTCCTTTTTTCTTCTTATCATTGTTCTTCTTCAACTTCTGCTGCTTTTTGCCTCTAATTGTGTGCAAAACGGATGTTGGCAGAGGATCATAAACATCAGGGGCCCATGTCACTGTCAGCTCCTTTGTCGGTAATCCCTGTTTTTGACGGCTACCTTTGAGGGCAGACACTAGCTTCAATGGAGTCTGTTAAAGGGGTTAAATGACTGTAAGAAAACTTTAAATGAACCTAAGATCTGCTAAAAGATTCTAAGAAGCTAACAAGACCCATCATCCACTGGATTGATAATAGAATGTTAGTATCATAAATAGTATATTCCTTAATCTAAAGAGACTCCTAAGAACACTTACAGGGAAAGAAGCGGAACAGGACCAAGATGACTGCGCCAAATCCTCTGAGAATAGCCACCTCAATGAAGTTTCGATTTCATCAACATCATCTTCAGGAGGAGAGACTGTAGTAGATAATGAGGCACGCTTGCCTAAACACTTCTGTGGAGGTTTGCTTTGATGTCCTTGCTCAAGTAAATCGTCCACACCACTCCTATCACCCCCAACACATTCATTCAAACAAGCACCAAGTATTGCCTGTTTAAGGTCACTCAAATCATCTACCTCTCGGGAACCCAACATGGTCCTTTTATAACACCAATGAATTCAAACAGTCCTAGCTAGCTGCAAAAATTCACAGTCCATTGTCACAATTGTTAAGCGGAAAAAACTTATGGTCCCAGGTAGAAAATCATACATGATACATAATACTGAAATTAATTATAAATCAAGCTGAATAGTTTTCGTATTATTAATTTAAAATGAACTCAAATTTCAATCACTGTAAACAAATAGACTAGGAAAGAACAAAATTTCACCCAAAAAAATGCGGGATTCATTCTTTGATGAGCAATATTCGTATAACTGTAGGTAACATATAACATATTCAAACATTCATCATGGGTAATCCACAAACAGTGCAAAACATTAAAAGAAAATAAAGAACAATATACCTTTCTTAAGACGGTTACAACGATCAGTTGACGAGCTTTCAACCTAAGATCACAATCAAAATCAATCCCAAATCTTCCAAACAAGCTAGATTCCTGTTTATTGTACGGTAAACAGAAGAATCGAGAAGAAGACAGAAAATAGAGAGGAAATGGAAGTAAAGAAAAGGGGGGAAAAACACTAAAATTGATGGGAAAATGTTAACTAAGATTACCACGACGATCGCTCTTTTGAAGATGTTTCAAACGATGGGAACATAAACATAAACCAACATGAAAATGAGTGGAAGAAGGGAGCAAAGGGAGCAAAATCGATTCAAAGGGTAACGAAGGCATATTATCTTCCTATGCTCTCCGAAACCCCCCTAATTGTGTGAGAGAAAAGACCCTATTTTTTCTTTTTCTTTTCCTTTTCGTCTTGGATCGATCGAGATTTAGACAGAAAAATCCTAATAGAAGTTGGAACGTGAAGAGGAAGATAACGGAATCAACGTAGGCGGAGAAGGGCAAGAAGTTGATGATGCCCTATATATATAAAAAATCATAATATAAGGAGGAGAGAGAAAAAGACGCGTTTTAGCTGTAATTGAAACCAAATTATAAACGTACACGTTTCAATCATGGAATTGTACTTTTCTCTTTCTGGGGGCAGAAGAATGGTGGCTTAATTGTAAATTAGGACTTTAAAGTATACCTTTTTTTCATTTTAGTACTTAAATTTTTTTTATCCAATTAGATACTTAAATTATCAAGACGTTAAGGTTTTTAGTCCAAACCTAAACAGACGTTAAAGAAAAAAACATTGAGCCAATCACACAATGCCATGTCAAAGACTTGTGTACTTCCATTAAATAATTTTGATTAAATTTTAAAAAATATTTTCTAAATTTAAATTTAATTAATCAAATAAAAAATATATTTTTTAAATTCTCCCTCTCCTAGTCCCTCTTCCATTTATCCATAAATAAAAACCCAAGAATAAATTTTTACAGAACCAATGAATCTAAGAGACCCTCTCAGTGATTTACCCTTATAAAAAAAATTTATATATAATAATTAAATATTTAAAAAATTAAATCTTCGTCTCCATCAAATTCTGGGTAATTTTTCATCTTCGTCTATAGATATAATATTAAATATATTATCCCAAATAATTAAAAAAATATGGATAATTTGAAGGTTTCAAGAATCAAAATTCTTATCATAAAAAAAAAAAAAAAAAGAATAATTGGTTTCATCTCCAGATCCCTTAATTTCAACGAACCAAAAAAGCAAAAACATCTATTATTCTTCGAACTATATCTGACGGCTTCAACAGAGGTGGGTTTGCTCCCTTCATTTTTACCTCTCTCAACTACCAACTCCTTCGGTTTGTTGTCAAGCTTAATACAAATACTCGACGATTTCAATATTCCCATCGATGTTGGCATCTGTGACGGGCTCATGCCATGGGCACCACCGAGCCATGAAAAATACCATACCATTGTGCTTCAAATGGGTTTCAAACCATAACATTTGGATTTATCGTCAGTTGAGTGAGTGATAGTAGAATAAGATTATTAATTTTTTAAATAATTCAATTATAATATGTTTAAAAACAATTTTATGAAATGGTAAAAATAAAAACATATGGCATGATTTAATTAAACGACAACTAAATTTTAGACCATAATATATATATATATATATATATATATATATAAATATTTTAAGTATCAAAGTGAGAAAATGAGTATACTTTAAGAGTCAAAACATAAATTAAGACAGGGTAAATTCTGCAGTCCATATACTTTATAAAAATTATATATTTAGGTCATGTGATATTTCTAATCTTTATATTAATTAAATTTTAAAATTTCAATTGTTACTAAAGAAAGTATATAGTATCATTGTCTAAGTGATAATTATAATGAAACAAATATGTCAGCAAGAATTCAGAAAATCGAGTTCATAGGAAAATGGTACAGACGACTTCAAATAACCACTAAATAAATAAGTTAGTAACGTAAAAACAATAAAATTTAAAAAAAAAAAAAAAATGAATGAATGAAAACGTAATGGATAGAATAATAAAAACAGTACTATTAGTATTACTATTCAACCTCAATTTACTAATGTAATGCTTAAAGATAAGCTTTAATAAAGATTAAACCCAATCTAGACTCAATGATAAGGTGTCTTCAAATTTAAGCCAACTGCTAAAAGTACAAGTGTTATTGTCATACACTCCTCAACATTTCCAAGTAGTTTAACAATTTACCAACCTCCTAAAACTATTCTTTGCTGAAATTTTTACTAGTTCGCAACCTACTTTCCCTTAGAATTTCTATTAACCTAGTTGTCACCTAAAAGTAATATATGTGTACAAATCAGGAGAATGAAACTTACGAAACTTGGAACCATATAAATTATTTAGCTAATTGCAAGTTAACAAACAGCATAAAAGATATTAAGTTGGAACATAACTATTAGAGAATTAAAATAGGACTAATGAAACTTGATAATAAATAATCTTTAAATGAGTTGAGAGTTGAAAGTAAGGAGAACTATAAATCCAAGAAAACACAATAAAAACCTTCAACTAATAAAACCTAATTTGACTAAAATCCTAAGGCTTTTTGTAACACCCCAAACCCGGTCAATACACCACGACCGAATCCGGTATGTTACAGGGAAAAAATCGTGTTTTGTTGAAGATAGGTTTCCGTTTAAAAGTTTGATAAAACCCTTTGGTAAATTTCATACTTGTAGAAATCTTGGGCATGATTGTTTGAAAACTGATGTTTTGTTTGAAAACTCAGGAATTTCGAAAACTTAATCGGTTATGAAGTTAAAAACACGTTTATTTCATTTAGAAATTCAAGTCGTTCTGATTGTTACTAGAACATTTTGACTTAGTAGAAAATCGAGTTTAAGTTAAAAAAAAAAAACATTTGAGTCCCTTTTATTCCAAATCTTAGTGTGATACCCGATGGTATAGTTTAAAATATCGCTTTTGCAGTTTTGAAATCGTTGACTTTCCAAGTTTTAGCAAATCTTAACCCAATTAATTTATTAAGGCATATCAAGAACCTATTTTAAACATCAACATAGCAAAACATAATTTTAAAAGGCCATTTACAAACCAAAATAAAACCAAATAGTAATTAATAAGCTTAAGTACCAAATTTTATAAAAGTCCGAGCAAATCCTTATTTAAGCATGGCATGAGCACCTCGAGTCCATCCCGGCTCCATGTCCGCGTCTAAGTGTCACCGAAATGTCGAGGAGAGAGTGAGTCGCAAGACTCAGGTATAAATCCCTCCGATAATACAACATGCTAACACACATTATAGCAAAGCAATACAATTAATGCACCTGCTCCTAACCATCCATTACACCTTCTCTACCCCATGTGGTACCAAACCACCGGTGGTGCTAAACCACCGGTGACCCAAAGTCACGATATCCATAATGTGGTGCCAAACCACCGGTGACCAAAAGTCTCGAATAATCCAATGATGGGGCCAACCCATCGTGTGATACCAAATCACTAGCGACAATCCAGTATCTCATAAGAGGGCCAACCCACGGTGGTGTCAAACCACGGGACGAGTCGCAATGAGGTGCCAAACCTCGGTGTCCCAAAGACACAAGTGTGATACCAAATCACCGGTGACCGCAGATCACAAATCCGATGATAGGGCCAACCCATCGTGTGATACCAAATCACCGGCGTCAATCCGTATAATCAATCGTAGGGCCAACCCACCGTGGTGCTAAGCCACTGGACGACGACGCCGAGGTGCCAAACCTCTGTGACCCAAAGTCACAAAATATCATTTGTGGTACCAAACCACCGGAGGTGCCAAACCTCCGGTGTCCCAAAGACACAAGGTGTCCCAAAGACACGGATATCATACTCCCCTCCTCTCATTTCACCCATCATCATGCCATACTCATGTAAATCATGTATATCATGCAAGTCATGCATATCATACCAACATGCCTAGTATTGCATCTCATAGCACATACCTCATAATCATGCTAGTATATATCAATAACAAACTCATATTGAAACAGCTTACCCGATTCCGTGTTCATACCCTATAGGTATCATATCAATCCATCAAACTGCCTCGGTTTTAAACACTCTTATTAAGCAATCGGGTTTATTAACACATATTACTAAGTATAGAGTGTGTTAGTTACACACCGTATATCGCAAGCCTTAATCCCAAAGAACCCGATCTAAAACCCTCAATCCTCTTGCTCCTAAAAACAATCGGCCAACCATGGGTTAATCACTTAAACCATTCGGCCATAACCATTTAAACCAAAGGGTATATCGATTAACCCTTACCTTAAACTTGATTTGGTTTTCTACCAAATTCGGAACCAACAATGGTTCTTCCGACAATCGGCCTCACCCTAGAAAGAAAATGGTTAATCCTTAATGACTTGACTTAACGAAGACTAAATGAATAGACTAAAAGAAACTACTCTTACCACCACTTACCGATTGCTTAATGAGAAATAAGGCTCCTCTCAATTGTTCCCAAAATCCGGATGTCCTATAATAAAATTGGTTTACACAATAGATTAATACCCTTCAACCAATAACAAAATTGGCCCTTATCTAAACCACAATATATAAGAACGAGAGAGGGAAAATGGCCATTTGGCCAAGCTCTTACCCACTACCAATAGATTGAAAACAAGCACCCAACAACAACCAATATTCGGCCAACAAAACACCACTAGGAGAGAAGAAAGATTCGGCCTAGATGTTAACACTCCTACTTTCGGCTTTGTGTGAAAAGAAAAGAGAGTATAGATGAGAAGAAATGGGTTGATATTCGGCCAGGAATCGAAATAGAAAGAGAAGAAGTAGAGAAGCACCTTCGGTTTTTCTTGGAAAAGAAAAGGAAATGGAGAAGAAAGCTTTGGGGAGACTTCCGGCTATCAAGGTTTCAAAAGAGGAAAGAGATGGAAGTGGGATGCTAGGTTCGGCTTTGTTCAAATGAAGAAAGAGAAGAAGAAACAAGGCAAAATTTTGGCAACACAAGTGTTTGGGTTTTCGGTTCCAAGAAGTAAAGAAAAAGAGAGAAACTCTTTGGAAATTTCGGCTTGTTTTTGACCAAAAAGAAAAGAACTTTGTTTACTACTCCCTATGACCGAAAATGCACCAAAAATCCAAGTGGATTTCGGCACTTCCCCACTCCCACACAACCAAGCCGTCCACTCCCCAAAACCTCCCCAACATTCGCCAAACACCTCAAACACTCCAAGCCACCCATTCAAAATACTTTGAATAAGTCTCCTTCCTACAATCGCTCTCCACTCACTATTCCACCATTTCACTAGGTCTTAGGCGAGTTTGAACCGCCTACAACTCCTCCCTCCATGCTTAGTCAAAATGGATCAAAATGTGGGATTTTCGCACTTGAACTCGGGACCTCACCCCTTGTCAAAGGCGTCACACCCACAAGCCCTTAGTGGCGCCTATTCTGCCACTCCACCAACTTATTTCTTATGCAACAATTCACCAAATAATATATATTAACCCCCAGCTCCTTCAGCTCCTCTCACCTAAGCCCAAAAACTAAAATTTTCCCCACCTACTCAGGCATACCCCTAGCCTACAACTAAGCCCCGAAACCACACAAACAACAACATAGCAAGCCATTAACATGCAAACAATGCCACCACAAAATAGCCCCCAACCCGGATATTACGCTTCTACCCCTTAAAATAATTTCGACCTCGAAATTACACGATCGAAGAATTATGGTATTGTTGTCTCATCACATCCTCGGGTTCCCACGTAGCTTCTTCCACGCCATGATTCCTCCAAAGAACCTTAACCAAAGGCACGACTTCCCACGCAGCACCTTCACATCCCGATCTAGGATCTGCACTGGTTCTTTTTCCATGGTCAAATCTGATTTACCTCGATCTCCTCCATCGCTACCACATGTGACGGATCTCGAACGATAACGCCAAGCATCGAAACGTGAAATACGTCGTGAATCGACTTAGCTCTGCGGCAACTCAAGTCGATACGCTCATCGGTCTCACTCGTCTCAATACCTTATACGGTCCAATAAATCTTGGACTTAGCTTACCTTTCCTTCCGAAGCTCAACACTTTCTTCCATGGCGAGACCTTCAGAAAAACTTGATCCCCACAAGAAACTCTATATCTCTTCGCTTAAGATAGACATAAGACTTCGCGGTCAAAGCTTCCTTCAATCGAGCTCAATCAACTTAACTTTGTCTTCGGTCTCAAAGAACTAACTCGGTCCCAACAATCGACGTTCACCTAACTCCGTCCAACACGCAGTGAGCGACACTTCCTAGCGCATAACGCCTCATATGGTGCCATCTTGATGCTTGCTTGGTAACTATTGCAGTGGGCGAATTCATTAACGGTAGATACTCCTCCCAACTACCCTCAAGTCCAATACACAACCTCGTAACATGTCCTCCAAGATCTCAGATAACCCTTTCCGACCGCCGTCGTCTGCAGATGAAATGCCGTCTTTGAAATCCAACCGCGTGCCAGTCCGATGCAACGCTTTTGAACCTTGACGTAAATCGGGATCCCTATCCGAGATGATCGATCATCGGCACCTATGCGGTCTCACTATCTCTAACACATACTTCGCCAACCTCTCAAGTGAGTAATCCACCCTCACGGAATAAAGTGAGCCGATTTAGTCGATCGATCCACAATTACCCAAATCGAATCTTTCTTGCTTGGCGAAGCGGTAAACAACCGACGAAATCCATGGTTATCCTTTCCCACTTCCATCGAGGAATCTTCACCGGTCAAGCAACCACGACGGCAATCGATGCTCGGCCTTGACTGCCGACATGTCGACACTTCCCTACAAACTCGCACTTCCTTTTTCGACCGACCACCGTAACTGTTCTCGAGATCCTGTACATTTTGCTACCTCCGGGATGCATAGCATAGGGGCTATGTGCATCCCAAGAATCTTTTGCCTTAACTCAAGATCCCCAGGCATACAAGCTCTCCCAAAATACAAGACTCCATCACCGGACAAATCAGAACCTCCAAACCATCATTCTGCACTTGTGTCCTCTCGCGACTCAAAACCTCATCCATCAACTGTTTTCTCGATCTACTCAACCCAAGTAGGCTTAACTGCAGCTCTCGCGAATACTCCGTCGTCATACAAACTCAAGTGGGCAAACATCACTCTTAGATCCGAAACAACCTTACGGCTCACAGGCGTCGCCACAACGTTAGCCTTGCGGATGATACTCAATTGAGCAATCGTAGTCTTTTAGCAACTCAACCCATCTGCTACGCCTCAAATTCAAATCCTTCGAGTCAAAAGGTACTTGGACTCTTGTGATCAGATAGACTATCGATCTCTCACCATACAAGTAATGCCTCTATATCTTCAAGGTAAAGACTACGTACCGCTTAACTCAGACAGCGTTGGATAATTGACCTCATGTGGCCTCAATTCTTTGAGATCGTAAGCCACAACCTTCCTTCCTCGTGATCAAGACACAACCCAAACTCAGATGTGATGCATCGCAATAAACTGTGAATTCATTTCCACCTCGGGTTGAATTAGGACCGGAGCTTCACTCAAAATCATTTTCAACTTGTCGAAGCTCTCCTGCTGCTTCTCAGTCCAAATAAACGAACCCCTTTTCTTAATAATTTGGTCATCGGTGCTGCGATCAACGAAAATCCCTCTACAAACCTTCGGTAGTATCCTGCCAAACCCAGAAAACTCTGAATCTCAGCTACTGACCTAGGCGGCTTCCAATCCAAAATCGCCTCAATCTTTCGAGGATCCATTCTAATCCCCTCAGCCGATACTACATGACCCAAGAACGTCACCTCTCAAGCCAGAACTCGTATTTACTAAACTTCGCATAAAGTCGCTTTCTCCCTCAAAATCTGCAATACCACCCGCAAATGCGCATCATGTTCCTCCTCAGTCCTTGAATATACCAAGATGTCGTCGATAAAAACCACTACGAACTGATCTAAATACTGTTGAAACACCCTATTCATCATATCCATGAAGGCCACCGGCGCGTTAGTCAACCCAAACGGCATAACTAAGAACTCAAAGTGCCCATACCGAGTACGAAATGCCGTCTTGCAAATATCCTCCTTCACCTTTAACTGGTGATACCCAGACCTTAAATCAATCTTCGAGAAAACTGACGTACCCTTCAGCTGATCAAACAAGTCATCTATCCGAGGCAGCGGATACTTGTTTTTGATCGTCAGCTTATTCAATTGGCGGTAGTCTATACACATCCGCATAGTACCGTCCTTCTTCTTGACAAAGAGTACCGCGCCCCAAGGCGTAAACACTTGGCCCGATAAAGCCTCGGTCCAACAATTCTCGGATCTCGAGCCTTAAGCTCCACTAACTCTTTAGGCGCCATCCATGCGGAGCTATAGATATTGGGCGCGGTTAAGAATGATCTATCCGAACTCTACCTCACGATCCGGTGGCAAACCCTAAGCTCCTCGTGAAACACATCCACAAATTCCTAACCTGTCCGAACTGTCTCCACAAAGAGCTCTTTAGCCTCCAAGGCATACACATGAACCACATATGCTTCACAACCCTTTTTCGACCATCTTCTGGCTTTGAGGCGGATACCACATTGACGGATAATTTCTCCTATTACCGATCGAGCTACCTCATCACCCTTAGTTTTGAACCATGCGCTTAGCCGCAAATCCAACTTCGCTGGTACTTAACCAAATACCCATCCCGAGAATCGGATCGAACTCCCAAGCGGCGGTTCCATCGGATCGACCACGAACACTACCCCTTGGAGTTCTAGAGGTACATCTCTATACAGCTTATCTATAACTACAGAGTGACCTAAAGGGCTTATTACGGTCATCCGCCTAGAAGATATCTCGAGTCTAAATCCATGGTCTTCACTATGCTACTTGCTACATATGAATGCGTCGAACCCACATCAATCAAAGCGGTAAATGGAGAACCAAAGATTAAAAACGTCTGGGTTATGACGTCCGGTCGTCGCCCTCCTCTCGGTGCCTCGCCATACACTAGTCCCTACCGTCGGCCTCAAGATTACTGCACCTCGCCTGGTGCTCCACTACCCGACTGAACCATTACCTCCTCTGCCATTACCTCGGCCCTCTGCGGTGGTGGTCCGTTATTCTGTCTTGAGTACGGCCCTAACTCTCGGATGAATCCTAACCAACTTGCAGCGGACAAATCCCTCACACGGTGGTCCAATGAGCCACACTCAAAACAAATTTCTACCACCAATCCAACATCCTCTCCAATGAGCTTTCCCACAGTTACATCACGGCGGTCCACGACTAACAAAGAACAAACCTACCCGGCCGATTCGCCCACTGGTCTAGCCCTTTTCATGGATTACCCGACGACCAGATGATCCAAAACTCCTCTTGTGTCGGTTCCTATCCATGCCTTGCCTCACGACTCCTTAATACCCTCGGCTACCTTCGCTTTTCAACCGCAGCAAATTCACGCTCGCCCCTGGGTGCAATCAACAACCTTAATTCATCTCGCAGCCATCCTCGAAACGAACACACCTCTCGTGTTCAGTAGCCACCATACCCTTGGCATACCGACTCAGCCTCAGGAACTCTGCCTCGTACTCCGATTTACTCCCTCAACTAACCTCGAAATACTTTCCGTTGCTCATTAATGTAGTTAGCTCCAACGTATTTTTCCGATAGCGACCTGAAATAATCCCAAGTCGATCTTCCACGCAGTATTCCGAACCGTGAGCCACTTCTGGTATGACTCATCTCGAGAAGTGATACTATCCCTTTAACTTTTCTTCGCGAGTCAGTCTAGATCGTCCATGATCCGCTCTATCACTTCCACCAATATTCAAGAAGGCTAGGAGCAACACCGAGACACCCCAAAAGAATTCGCCCTGCTTGCTCGGCCGCTCGAATGCATTTCCTAACTCCTGCGCCCCACCTACTCCAACTACCCTTTCTAAAACTTCGCAAGATCGCTCAGTGACACCTGCGTCATCCCTGGGCCGATCTTGGAACTCACCACCTCCAATAGTGGCGATGCACTGATATCTCATTTTCGACCCCGACCGGATCCTACGGGTTCAGAAACCATCATCCTACCACGACCTCGTCCACGACCACGTCCACCTCTAGCGCTCATGACTAAATTCTCTACGTATCTGATTTAGAAGTTTTATGCATCAATATTTATTCCACTATATTTTAAGCAAAGTCTTATGAACATTACAAAAGCTTTGTTTTCGCGAGTACACAGAATCCTATCAGTTTCAGTTTCTAAAGTCATCCTACTATTGCAAAACATTCAATCACATCCCATCGATATCAAAATCACAAATAATGGTGAGGGGTACTTACCTGGGCGAACTGGTGCCGGAGACTCGATGTCATGCCTTTCAAGCCATAAAAACACTTAAAACAGACTTTTGAAAACATTTTGGGCCTCAGCCCACAAATGAAACCTTTGAACTTAGCTCGATATTACAATTGTAACACCCCAAACTCGGTCAATACACCACGGCCAATCCGTATGTTACTGTGAAAAATTATTTTTTGGTGAAGATAGGTTTCGTTTAAAAGTTTGATAAAACCCTTTGGTAAATTTCATACTTGCGTAAATCTTGGGCATGATTGTTTGAAACCGATGTTTTGTTTGAAAACTCAGAATTTCAAAACTTAATCGGTTATGAAGTTAAAAACACGTTTATTTCATTTAGAAATTCAAGTCGTTCGATTGTTACTAGAACATTTTGACTTAGTAGAAAATCAAGTTTAAGTAAAAAAAAAAAACATTTGAGTCCCCTTTATTCCAAATCTTAGTGTGATACCCGATGGTATAGTTTAAAATATCGCTTTTAGCTTTTGAAATCGTTGACTTTTCAAGTTTTAGCAAATCTTAACCCAATTAATTTATTAAGGCATATCAAGAACCTATTTTAAACATAAACATAGCAAAACATAATTTTAAAAGGCCATTTACAAACCAAAATAAAACCAAATAGTAATAAATAAGCTTAAGTACCAAATTTTATAAAAGTCTGAGCAAATCCTTATTTAAGCATGGCATGAGCACCTCGAGTCCATCCCGGCTCCATGTCCGCGTCTAAGAGTCACCGAAATGTCAAAGGAGAGAGTGAGTCGCAAGACTCAGTGTATAAATCCCCCTCCCGATAATACAACATGCTAACACACATCATAGCAAATCAATACAATTAATACACCCGTTCCTAACTATCCATTACACCTTCTCTACCCCATGTGGTACCAAACCACTGGTGGTGCCAAACCACTGGTGACCCAAAGTCACGATATCCATAATGTGGTGCCAAACCACTGGTGACCCGAAGTCCCGAATAATCCAATGATGGGGCCAACCCATCGTGTGATACCAAATCACTAGCGATAATCCCGTATCTCATAAGTGGGGCCAACCCACGGTGGTGTCAAACCACAGGGACGAGTCGCAATGAGGTTCCAAACCTCTGGTGTCCCAAAGACACAAGTGTGATACCAAATCACTGGTGACCGCAGATCCAAATCGATGATGGGGCCAACCCATCGTGTGATACCAGATCACCGGCGTCAATCCGATAATCAATCGTGGGGCCAGCCCACCGTGGTGCTAAGCCACTGGGGCGAGACGCCGAGGTGTCAAACCTCCGTGACCCAAAGTCACAAAATATCATTTGTGGTACCAAACCACTTGGAGGTGCCAAACCTCCGTGTCCCAAAGACACAATGTCCCAAAGATACGGATATCATACTCCCCTCCTCTCATTTCACCCATCATCATGCCATACTCATGTAAATCATGTATATCATGTAAGTCATGCATATCATACCAACATGCCTAGTATTGCATCTCATAGCACATACCTCATAATCATGCTAGTATATATCAATAACAAACTCATATTGAAACAGGCTTACCCGATTCCATGTTCATACCCTATAGGGTATCATATCAATCCATCAAACTGTCTCATTTTTTAGAAACACTCTTATTAAGCAATCAGGTTTATTAACACATATTACTAAGTATAGAGTGTGTTAGTTACACACCTGGTATATCGCAAGCCTTAATCCCAAAGAACCCGATCTAAAACCCTCAATCCTCTTGCTCCTAAAAACAATCGGCCAACCATGGGTTAATCACTTAAACCATTCGGCCATAACCATTTAAACCAAAGGGTATATCGATTAACCCTTACCTTAAACTTGATTTGGTTTTCTACCAAATTCGGAACCAACAATGGTTCTTCCGACAATCGGCCTCACCCTAGAAAGAAAATGGTTAATCCCTTAACAGCTTGACTTAACGAAGACTAAATGAATAGACTAAAAGAAACTACTCTTACCACCACTTACCGATTGCTTAACAGAGAAATAAGGCTCCTCTCAATTGTTCCCAAAATCCGGATGTCCTATAATAAAATTGGTTTACACAATAGATTAATACCCTTCAACCAATAACAAAATCGGCCCTTATCTAAACCACAATATATAAGAACGAGAGAGAGGGAAAATGGCCATTCGACCAAGCTCTTACCCACTACCAAATAGATTGAAAACAAGCACCCAACAACAACCAATATTCGGCCAACAAAACACCACTAGGAGAGAAGAAAGATTCAGCCTAGATGTTAACACTTCTACTTTCGGCTTTGTGTGAAAAGAAAAGAGAGTATAGATGAGAAGAAATGGGTTGATATTCAGCCAGAAATCGAAATGGAAAGAGAAGAAGTAGAGAAGCACCTTCGGTTTTTCTTGGAAAAGAAAAGGAAATGGAGAAGAAAGCTTTGGGGAGACTTTCGGCTATCAAGGTTTCAAAAGAGGAAAGAGATGGAAGTGGGATGCTAGGTTCGGCTTTGTTCAAATGAAGAAATAGAAGAAGAAACAAGGCAAAATTTCGGCAACACAAGTGTTTGGGTTTTCGGTTCCAAGAAGTAAAGAAAATGAGAGAAACTCTTTGGAAATTTTGGCTTGTTTTTGACCAAAAAGAAAAGAACTTTGTTTACTACTCCCTATGACCGAAAATGCACCAAAAATCCAAGTGGATTTCGGCACTTCCCCACTCCCACACAACCAAGCCGTCCACTCCCCCAAAACCTCCCCAACATTCGGCCAAACACCCTCAAACACTCCAAGCCACCCATTCAAAATACTTTGAATAAGTCTCCTTCCTACAATCGCTCTCCACTCACCATTCCACCATTTGACTAGGTCTTAGGCAGAGTTTGAACTGCCTACAACTCCTCCCCTCCATGCCGTCAAAATGGAACAAAAATGTGGGATTTTCGCAGCTTGAACTCAGGACCTCACCCCTTGTCAAAGGCGTCACACCCACAAGCCCTTAGTGGCGCCTATTCTGCCACTCCACCAACTTATTTCTTATGCAACAATTCACCAAATAATATATATTAACCCCCAGCTCCTTCAGCTCCTCTCACCTAAGCCCAAAAACTAAAATTTCCCCACCTACTCAGGCATACCCCTAGCCTACAACTAAGCCCCGAAACCACACAAACAACAACATAGCAAGCCATTAACATGCAAACAATGCCACCACAAAATAGCCCCTAACCCGGGATATTACACTTTTTTACGGCGAAATCATGAGAGGATGAAAAGGTCAATTTACCCCCATTAAAACTGAAGTAAAAAATTAAAATGTACAAGTTGAGACAAAGTCGTCGCGCACGAAAGCCAAGTTGCAGCCTTCTACGATTGTTTCTAGCTTCTTCGTTTCAGCTATTTCCTCACTCCGATTCTTTTGAATCCTCTTTTCTTCCCTCCAACTTCATCCAATTACGTACAAAAGAGCTTGGAAAAACTTATTAAATAAAAAGTGACAAAAATAACCTAAAACTTTGTAAAATCAACTTAATCACTCAAATTAACTAAATATTACCTACAACAATGCAAATGTAAGCGAATTAAATTAATCTTAATTCATCTCTTACCTCCTCAAGAAAGTACATTTATTGTGAATAGTAGTTGGTCTAATTTATTTCTCGTTCATTGCTTTTGTCCATTAAATTAAAGTACTTATTATGCAGCCCTTCAAGGTTATAGCGAACTAGTATAGGAATCCATTGGACATATATAATAGGGCTAAAATAATTTATAATTAAGTTTTGACTATTGATCTATTAATTATAAATTTATTTAGTCATTGATTGGATCTATTCAAAGTAACATAATTGAATTTTACATTATATATCATTATGAAAACTACTTAAAGTAAACTTTTGTCCAAAGATCTTATCATAGGATATTCATGATCCTTTTAGATTAAATTTGTTTACCTAATCTTATCATTTTTATATCACATCACCATTGTATCTTCCGCAACGAAAATAATCACTATTCATGTAACGACCCGAAATGCAATGGTGTCAAAAAATATAGTTTCGAAATCCAATTTTCATAAACCGTGTTAGTAAATATTAGATATTAATATTTATGAGGCTAGTATAAAAGCATATTAAAGTTTGGTCTAGTAATTTTATCTAGTTGATAGTTAATTAAGGTATAGGGACTAAATGGTGAAAATGGTAAAAATTCAATCGTTAAGGATTTTGTTAATTAGAAAATGCACTAAGGATCTAAATGGTAGTTTTACTATTCTAATAAAGATGGTAGACGGTGGTGGTAGGCGTGCATGGTTTATATTATAAAACTTAAACCAAATTAAATAAATAAAATAATATTACATTGATTAAAAGTAGATATTGGAAAGAAATAGAAAACATATTCTCCATCTTTTTCATACAATCCAAAACCTTGAAGGAGAAGAAGACTAAAT
Organism: Gossypium rotundifolium; assembly: GCA_025506655.1. NCBI lineage: Eukaryota > Viridiplantae > Streptophyta > Magnoliopsida > Malvales > Malvaceae > Gossypium > Gossypium rotundifolium. Next base: position 132,360,846 of record CP106725.1, on the reverse strand, counting down.
TCGGCCTTATGGATTCCATTTTCAAAGTTTCAAACGGTTAGTGCAATTTAGTTTTTTTTTTTTTTTTTGTAATTTTTTAAAATTTTGAAATTTCAGGAGCTTAATTTTGCTGACCCGTGTGTTATTTTTTGAAATTGTTAAAGTTTTAAAAATATGTCGTTGATGAATTCTTGAAGTTTTAAGTGTTAAATTGATAGATTATAAGTGTAGAGTGCAAAAAGGATTAAATTGTGAAGTCAATTGATAGTTTTGCTTAATAGGGACTAAAATGAAAAAATTTAAAATTTGTGGTAAAAATGAGAAATAGAAGGTCCAATAAGTACTATAGTGAAGTCGGCTTGAGTATTTGAGTTCTAGATTGAAAATTATGTTAGTCATGACTTTAGGGACTAAATTAAACAAAATAAAAAATTGTGAAAATTTGCAATTTAAAATGGAATTGATTGTTTATTGATGTTATTGTATATTTATGTCAAGCCGTAGCTAACGACAATCTGGATTCCTCGAAAAGGAAGGGAAAGATAAAGTCGTTGACAAATAGCTCGGAGTTTACGATTTGTATTTCTATAATCTGAATATTTTCAATTGATGCGTTTATGAATTGTGCTGCAAGGTAATATCATAAGGTAAGTTAGAAATGATAAAACGAGCTGAATTGAATTGATTGCTAGCAATGAGGACTAAATTGAATAGTTTTAAAATTAGTGTATATTGTTTTAAATGCGCAATTGAAGCAATTTTCATGATGAAGTAAGTTGTCACATGTGCGGAATTGAGAAATTGAGTATTAATGAAATTGAAATAAAGGTGGATAGTGGATATCAGACTATAAGCTCGAAATTGTGAATTTGACAATGTACGATTTAATCAAGGAAAAAATGTATGTGATGCAACTATGATAGCTCAGTTTAAGACATACAATTATATTGAATGATTAGGTGATGTATTAGGACTTGTAGTTTGACATGTTAAAGCGCATTATATGATTTATATTATATTTTAATTTTCGATTATAGGAATACCACTAAGTTATACTTAGCGTATAATTTTATTTTCTGTCTGCAGGATAGGTTTAATCGTGATCATTTGTAGATATCCCAGCTATAATCCCGGACTCAGCGTGTTGGTGAAGTTTTTGTTAACTTAATGACAAATACCCTAAGGAATCTTATGTGATATAATGTTAAGTTGATGGATAGATTGATATTTTGATAAGGTACATACACTTATCTTAGTCAATTGATAATGAAATGAAACTTGTAAATGTCAAATATGTGGTGCAAATGTTTGATAGTGAATTAATTGAATAGTATATATGTGTAACAACCCATTTTCCAATAGTGACGGAAACAGTGGTTTCAAGACCACAATTTCAACTTGCGAGTCTGTAAATATTAATTATTTAATAATTACGAGGTCATTAGTGTCATATTAAAATTTGGCCTAGAAATTGTGATGTTTGGTTAGTTAGTTAAAGAAAATGGACTAAATCGTAAAAGTTATAAAAGTTGCTTGCAATTGATTTTTCTTAACTAAATGGCTTAAATAATTAAAGTTGGACAATTTATGTTGCAAATAGACCATAACTAAGTAATATGGACGGTTAGTTGAAAGAATTGAATTAAAATTTGGTGTTTTATAATATTATTATTAAATTAAACAAAAGTTAAAATAATAAAAACAAAAGAAAGTGACATCCATCTTCTTCATTTGTTTATTTTCCATTGAAAAACTCCATGGTTGTGAGCTTGGGAATTTCGGCTATCTAGTGTTCATACATGTAAGTCCGTTTTAAACACGTTTCTCGTAAATTTTATATTTTTAAGATCGTTATAGCTTAATCTAGCTAGCCTAAGGACTATTTTGTGAATTTTTCAAAGTATTGAAAACTTTACATTGTTGTTCTTAAAGTTTTCTTGATGTTTGTGCTTGGGTTTAAAGCTTGATGTTAAAATATAACTAATTTGTAAAGTGATTTTACATAATTTTGAATTTAAGGATTAAATTAAAAAAATGGCTCAAAATGGCATGAGTTTCTTGTAAATTTCGTGACTTGAGGGGTTTTTTAGGATGATAATGAATTAGGCATAATAGTTTTGGGCTTAATTAAGAAAAATGAGCTTGTTTCAGTTTTAGGGACTAAATTGAATAAAATGTAAAAGATTAGGGTAATTATGAAAAATGTCAATAAAGAAGTCATGTGCATCAAATGGACTTTTATAATGTACTTGGGACTGATAATTGAAATAAATTATCGTATAGACCAATAAACGATAGAAAATCATAGAAAAGAGAAAATTACTTACTAGTCCCTAATATTTATATCTTTGCAGTTTAGCCCTAATAAGTTCATACGGTTTAATTTAGTATAATTTATAATATTATATTGACTTGTGAATTATGGATTATTGAGTATATGTTTATATAATTAAATTGTTACAAATTGATACAAGGTTAGAAAGTGATTAAATTGTAAAGTGTTATATGATCTTGTGTATCGAGTTCGGATGAACATAGGATAGGATACAATTGGCATGTCAATAGATTATTTTGCGCACTGTACATGATTGACCTGTAATGAGATGATGATTACACTGAATATACTAAAGTCCAGCATTTGTTCTGACTACCGAGTTATATTTACAGTGATTCTGGTGTGTTTCTACGGGAGGATGTAAAGCCTACAAGCTTGGCACTTGGTGCCCAAGCGTGTTTTTGGAGGCATGTTAGCTTATGGGCTAGGCACTTGGTGCCCAAGCGTGTTCTTCGTTGGATTGACTTGGTTGAGCATTTTGGGGTGTCTAGGTGGATAATTGTGTATTCATATCTATTTATATCGTTCAACGGGCAAGTTTTTCAATGGTTAAATGACATGGTGATGATATGTAAATGATATTTGGATATAATACCTTGTTGAGGACTTGTATTGTAACAGCCCAATTTTGGTGAAGTCGGAATAGTGGTTTCGTAACCACAAATTCCAGCCGAAAAAATAAAATATTTTAATATTATGAAATGATAAGTAATGTGATAGAATGATTGCATGAGAATTTTGATAAGAAAATTTTATCAATTAGGTGCTTAGTAGAAAGGACTAAATTACATAAAATGTCAAATTTGAATTCTAGTAGCTATAAGGATTAAATAGCTATGGAATTCAAAACTTGAGGTCCTTAAATGGTAATTAGACCATCGATGAAAAATATGTAGATATTTTTGGTGAATCATCCATGGAAAAATTAGAAAAGGTTAAGGACTAAATTGGAAATGGAAAAAAATTAAAGATGATAAATTAATTAAAATGAAATATCATCATTTTATATCATCTTCTTCAAACTAAAATCCATGAAAACCCTAGGAGAGAGAAAACAAGCTTTCCAAGCATAAATTGGTAAGTTCTATGTCCCGTTTTTAGTAATTTTTATATTTTTGAGATTGGGAAAGCTTAATTTCTCTATTTGGGGGGTTAATTTGAATAGATATCAAAGTATAGAAAATTTTCCATGGATGAATATGCTGAAATTTAAAAGTTTATGGTAGAAAATGAAAGGTTGTTGATAGATAAACAACTTTTACAAAGGGAAATTTGATTTAGGGACTAAATTAAAAATGGTAAAACCCATAGAAAATTCTAAAATTTTAGAATACATGTGCTGTAAATTAGAATTTTGGTTAGGCTTGGAATAAGGATTAAATTGCATGAATTTCAATTTCCAAGCCTATGGATGAAATTGGAATTAATCAAAAGTATAGGGGCAAAATTGTACTTTTGCCTAGATTATAAATTGAGTTCAATAGAATATGAAATGGATTGAATTGATGATTAAATTCATTTATATAGATCCAGAAGTACCAAACAAAGAGCTAAATCGAGGAAAGGAAAAGATTTCGGATTAGTAGATTTTAGATACGAACAAATATCAAGGTAAGTTCATATAACTTAAATGAGCATAGAAATGTGTTGTTTTGAATGCTATATTACATTGAATATGTTATATGAGATTGTAAATATGAAATGTATGGAAATTGCAATGAAAGAAATGGTATATGTTGGTTGTAAATATGAAATGTATGGAAATTGCAATAGAAGAAATGGTATATGTTGGAAATTTATTGAAAATGGTTAAATTTCGTGTGAATATTGAATTCCGTTGGATAAATGTGATTTCCCTGATAAAACTGCATGTGTTGCAGAATGGATTTAGTCCGGACGGGTAATCCAAAATAAGCCTCTCGAGTATATGTTTCAATTAGGATTTAGCCTGGACTGGAAATCCTAATTGACTGGATTTAGCCTAGACTGGTAATCTAGAGTGAACTCTATAGGGAATTTTTTTTCATATAAAGGATTTAGCATAGACTGGCAATCCGACAAAACCCTTAGAGTATATGTTACAGCTAGAATTTAGCCTAGACTTGTAATTCTGCTATGTGATATATGGCTCGAGAGTGTACCTATAAGATACTACTGGATATGAATTGCCGGATAATGGAATTGTACACCTTGAGTGTACTACTTGGAATATCCATCGAAAATTCAATGATTCAACGGACAAAATACGCATATGGCATGATGAGTTCATCTATGCATATTGGTATATTATGACTAACATGTTGGTTGAGTATATGTGAATAGGTAGATTATCAAATAGTTGGAAAGCATGTTTTGTATGGTTAATATATTGAATGAAATGGTAAGCTTAATTTATGTTATACGAGCTTACTAAGCATAATATGCTTACTAGGTTTTATTTTCCCTGCTTTATAGTGCTCAAAGCTCGGGAAGGTTAGAAATTGGTCGGAGTATATCATCACACTATCAACATATCGTTTTGGTATAAATGAAAATTTTATTTTGTTAATGGCATGTACAGGCTAACTAAATCAAATGATGTTGTGTAAGTAATGAATGAAACTTAGTCTTTGGAATGGCTAATACACTTATGTTTTGATATATGTTATGGTTGAATCAATACATTAACTAAAATGATAAATACGAACATCTAATGCTGTAAATTATGTAAATTACATCAAGGTAAGTCATTAAACACAAATATATGATGAAATGTATTAGTTTGGATGAGAGAAATTGACTTGAATTATACTTGCAATTGGTTGGATTATACTTGTAAGTGTTGGTGTAGGAAGATCGAAATTTGGGTGAGAAATGAGGCTAGGAAATGACCTTATTTTGTCCACACGGGTAGACACACGGTGTGTGGTACATGGGCATGTTGTTTGGCCGTGTGTCCCCTGCACTTTAATTTTGAAAAATAGAATACTCAGAATTGAGCACACGGGCAGAGACACGGGCGTGTGTCTCAGCCATGTGGGTGATACGGCCTTGAACACGGGCGTGTGTCACGACCGTGTGAAACCTGCACCTAATTCGAATTAAATTAACTAACCACACGGCCTATCACACGGGCTTCTGGCATGATCGTGTGGCACAAGTAAGATAGCAACCTAAATTGGACACGGCCTGAGGCATGGGCGTGTTTAAGGGTCAAACGGGCATGCCACAAGCCCTGCACTTTAGAAAAATTTTGAAATTTTACGAAAAATTCTTGGAGGTTCCGAATAAGTCCCAACTCGATCCTAATGCTCGTATTAGGCCTCGAGGATCCATTTAAGGGACATTCTTAACAATCTTGGTTAATGAATAGTGATTTACGTGATTTATCTGAAAATGTTCTAAAAAGTTCTGGTAATACTCTGTAACCCTGTTCCGGTGATGGATTCAGGTTACGGGTGTTACATGTATACGTTTTCATGATTTTCGATACTATGTCGTAAATTGATAATGTTTGATATTGCAAATGTGATAAGTTTAAAATGACTCGTATATATGATCCTCACCTTTTGAATGCTTGTAATTGACAAGGTTGATGTTAGTTAAAGAATCTGTTAATTATTAAACTATGAAAATATGGTAAGCTATAACGTTTCAACCTGTGAACTTACTAAGCTCGTAGAAGCTTACTCGTGTCGTTTTTCTTGATTTCTAGTAGATATCGTTTTGCAAAATTAGGCAATCGAATAAAATTGAATATCACACTATCCAACTATCTTTTGGTAGACTTTGAAAACGTTTATTTTGGGTATATGTAGCATATAATATGTAACACCCCTAACATTTATCCGTCGCCGGAATAGGGTTACAGAGTATTACCGGACTTTACAAACTAAATACGGACATTTGTCCACCTTTATTATTCATATCAAGAATCAATTATATAATACTTATATTGTCCCTTAGATGGGCCCTCGAGACCCAAAATACACCTTAAAAGTGATTCGGGACTAAGCCGGATACTCAAGAAATTTTTCCCAAAATTTCAAAAATTTTCTTAGGGGCAGGGGACACACGACCATGTGCCACAGTGTGGCTCACAGAGATACACCCGTGTCTTAGGGCTGTGTTGGCATTCGATATGAGGCACACGGCCTGTGTCCCAGCCATGTCCTTACCCAAATAACTCTCTTACTTGGGTCACACGACCAACTACACGTCCATGTGCTAGGCCGTGAGCAAAGTGTAGGGGTCACATGGCCATGCCACATGCCCGTGTGCTAGGCCATGTGCTAAAACCTGAGCATTCTATTTCAAAATTTTAAGGTGCAAGGGACACACAGCCAAACCACACGCCCGTGTGGACAAAAATAGGACATTTTAAGGCCACATTTCTCACCCAATCTTGATATCAACCTAGGCACAACCATTTCCACACTCACAAAACACAATAAGACCTTTAATTCAAACCAATACCAAGCCATATAACTAACATATCATTAAATATATCCAAATATCCAATCTTACCAAATCAACCATTGATAAACCGTAAAAGCAACATATTTTAATCCCACATTTAGTATGCTTTTGGATGAATTATCCTTGATTTATGTAAAAAGGTGCTCTTAATCCTTTCTTTTCATGTCTTATACTCAGGAAAGCACCTAAGGATAAAAAGAACATAAAACGGGCTTAAAACGGACTAACTTGGGCCAACCCAAGAATTCAACACAACCTAGCCCAAAGCCCACACGACCGTGCCTCGCCGATTACCTAGAGCACGGCCTCAACGCCGTCACACACGACCGTGCATCATCTATTTACCACACACGGACGTGCTTGGTGATCTACATGGCCGTGTCCCAATCAACAGACCTGAAGCACGGCCCAAATCCTGACTTACACGGCTGTGCCCAAAACAACAGAATTAAGGCACGGCCCAACCCCTAATTACACGGGCGTGTTCCATGGGCGTGCCCCTGCCGCGAGAAAGAGCAATTTCACTCGGATTTGGATGCTTGGAAGCAAAGAAACACAATCCTAAGTCCACTTAAATATCCTAGGAGGAATTCTACTTGAATTAGGATACTTAGGAGCCAAGTAAAGCTTCTCAAAGCCTATATAAACACCCAAGGTAGCAACTAAAAGGAAGTTCTAGAAGTAAAATAAAGGCGAGTTTTACGCGAGCTTTTATTCGTGGAATCACTTGAAGATAGCCAGTTGATCCATCTCAAGAAGTCAAACTCTATTCAAGACAGAGAATCTCTCCTTCAATTCCTTTAGGGAGTTTTAGGGATTTCTTATGTTTTGTTTTATCTTTTCTCTTGAGATATTTTCTTGTTTAGTTATGAACTAAACCCTTCATATACCTGAAGGGGATGAAACCTATGATGGATTTTGTTATTTGATTTCTAAATTATATGATAAGTACTTAGTTTGTTCTTAATTATGTTGTTTAATCTAATCTGATGTGCTTAGGTGGAGGAGGAATAGACCCTGCCTAAGAGTAGATATAGCATAATTGAGCGGAGTTGATCGGCTGCTTAGAGATAGGGTTACGAGATTTTTCCAGATTAGGGTGAAACCTAATATGGGAATCCATTGATCGATTTACTGCTTCCTTAGGGAGTTATTATAAGAGAACGAGAGTTCCACTAATTAACCTAAGGTTAGACGTTATTCGCCTCGAGAGACGGTTTAATATAAGTTAGGGAGTCTCAGGAATCAAGTTAAGTAAAGAAATCATATGGTTTGGGGAATGAATAATAAGTGAAGTCATAGGTGGATTCTTCCTGAGGGTATCGTCTTCATCAACTGAGTTTTTCTAAAGTCTTTCTCCAATTCATTCTTTTGTCTTTGCATCATGTTTAGTTTTTCATTAGTTTAATAAACCAATCACTCCATATTTCAGGCTAAAAAATTGAAAGAAAGTGAGTAATAGTACTTTTAGGTTCCTTTGGGTTCGATAAGATATTCTTGCCTAAACTATACTACTGTTCGATAGGTGCACTTGCCTCTATCGTTGTCATAGATAGTCTACAGGTTCGATCATTCTTTTATAAATATTAAAACTTGACTGTTTGACACGATCAACCATACACACATTTATGCATATTTTACTAAATTTACTAAGTTAAATTATACCTCATTATACCTTTTTAATTAACCATCAATTCACCATTTTAAACACACCCCATGCATGTTTAATTCATACTTATATAAGTTGGTTGGATACTTAAACAAAGTATAACTCATAATAGCATTACACAAACCTACTTTACTGAAAATCATACCAATCCCTATACATGCCATATAAACCATAGTATGTATAACAAAATCTACCGGAACAAGTTGGATAGTGTGACTCGATGTGCTGATCTGATCCTCCGATTTCACGTTAATCTACAAGAACATTAAACAATCAAGTAAACTTATTGAAGCTTTGTAAGTTCAGTAGGTTAAACATTGATCTTACCGAACTCAATATAATAAATTAAATTGCAAATAAATCATACATTCTTCCTGTCAAACACAACATAAATCAATGAACACACTTCCATCAAATTAATAACAATAATAATCAATAAATATTTCAATTTCCAATCACATAAGTCTTTTCCAATTCTTACTAAATCGAATAACGACTTACGGATATGAGTACACCGTTTTCTTTGCGCCATGGTCCAACTATGGTCTTACATATACGTTGCCATGGCTCTGCCATGGTCTAACATTTGTAGTGTCATAACCTAGTTATGGTCTTATCATCAGAATGCCATAACCCAGCTATGGTCTTACATATAAACACTGCCATGGTCCAACCATGGTCTTACGTTCATAGTGCCATAATCCAATTATGGTCTTATCCATCAATTCATCCTTTGTCACGAAACGATTGTACTCAATCTTGTGTTCTACTTAATTTAAACATTCAATTCGATTTCACAATTTAATAATAATTTTTATTTTCAACAAAAAAAATATGACTAATTACATTATAACATTCATCAATTAGTAAATAACATTAAAATTTAACCATACAAACTTACCTAGGCTAATTATGGAATTTGTAGTAGTTAGGGACTATTTTTTTAATTTCTCTTTTTCTCGTTGATCTACGGGTTCTTGATCTAAAATTTAAAATTATTCATTCATTAGCATATATTTCAATTCAATTCACTTTACAATTAATACCCTCAATTTTCAAAATTACACAATTAACCCAACTTTTTCAATTTTTATAATTTAGTCCTTACCAATTATCCTATCAATTGAGCTAATTTTTCTTAATTTACAATTTATTCAATTATTCTAAGCTATCTTACAGCCTTTGATACATATAAATTTAATAACTAACCCTAAATTTTAATTCTTCATAATTTAGTCCTAAAATTAATTTCTATTGAAATCACTTGATAAAATCATCATATAACAAAATTAAAGCTTCAATTCCATATTAATTCATCATAAACATCCAGCACTTATCAATGGTAACTTTTAAAATTACCCATAAAATAAAAAACTAATGAAATAGATAGCTGGACTAAATTGTAAAAGTCTAAAAAACACAAAAATTTCAAGAAAAGAGCAAGAATTGAACTCACATGATGAAAAAATATGAAAAACTAGGTTAGAGGACCTTCAATGAAATTTTTGGACAGAAAATTAGAAGAAGAAATGTCTAGAATTCAATTTAGTCACTTGTTTTATTTTTAGTTTTAACCAAATTACTATTTTACCCTTAGTTCACACTAATTTTTTGTGATTTTCTCTACCTATATATTTGAGCTAATTTTCCTTTTAAGTCCTCCCTCATTTAACATTTATGCTATTTTATCACTTTAGCAAATTTTGCTCCTTTTTCAATTTAGTCCTTTTTAATTAATTAACTATCAAAACGTTAAAATTTTCTAACAAAACTTTAATACTAACTCAATGAAACTCCGTAAATATTTATAAAAATATTTACGGCTTATTTTATGAAATTGAGGTCTCGATACCTCGTTTTCAAAACTAATTAACCTAATAGTCTTTTTTTCTAAAGCAAAATTCACTAATTCATAAATTTTCCTAAAATCACTTTTGGCTCATAAACACTAAATAATAAAATATACGAACTCACTTTTCAAATTTGGTGATCTCGAACCACTGTTTCTGACATCACTGATAATTGGGTTGTTACATAATATGAGTAACTTGTGTTAGTATATTAGTATTCATATTAAGTGGTATGTTTTGTACTAGTATATGTATAAGTTGAATGTTTGTGGCAAATGATGTGGTGAATCATAGCTTGAATGTGAGATTTGAGTGTCATGATATGTTACTTGTATTGATCATCTTGATAGTAAATAGTTTAACGAATGTGATTTGGTTGTTGATTATCGTATGGTGCAAGAAATTATGTTAATTTGTTACTTTACATGATCTTGTCTTGTTATGTTTGAACTTGGCTAGATAATGAATTTGGTTGATAGGTTTGAATGTTGTTTGTGATGGTACCTTATGTCATATTGGTTAGATGTAGATATGTTGCATGTTTTGATATGTTTTGGGGTGTGCTTAAATAAGTTTAGGGAATGGATATTCGTATGTTAGTTGCTTAAGAGAATTGGGTTAAAGGCTTGTATTTTAAGTTGAGATGTGTATGTATGTATCCTTAAAAGTAGTAGGTGACTTGAGCATGAATTGAATATTTAAACTTATGGTTTTTGACTATTTGAAGAAAATATCGATAAAAAGGATCAAGGTATCGATACCAGACCAAATGAACAGTTTAAATTTTGATAGAATGCCAATTTGGTATCGATATTTTTTACTAGTATTGATAAATCTTTAAAAATATCAATACCTCCAAAAAGGTATCAATAAAAAAGTTTTGAACCAAAATTTTCCAAATTTGGCAGTATGTCAAAATGGTATCGATATTTAATTTGGTATCGATACCTAATAACACAATATTGATACCTATTACAAAGATATCAATACTTTGTACAAGATTTGAAAAGTTTAGTATTTGGTCCTTTTTCATGCTCAAGTCTAACTCTTTGTATATTAAAGCTCAATTTAAGGTTGTTTTTTGTATGAATATCATGTTAAATGAACACTTGTCTTTTAACAATTATTTTAATTAAATTTTAAATTGAAATTGCACGTTTTTAACTTGCTAATTGTTGTAGCATCAAGTAACTCTAATCCAGCTGACAGAGATGGTGAGGGGTGTTACAATATGTGATTTGAATAACTAAGATAGCATGTTAACATTACTATGAATAGGTAAGAGAAATGTTGATTATATATTAGGCATGAAACGGTCAAATATGGATAAATGAATATGCATATTGAGTGATGGAATTCTTATTGAATAGAATAAGCATGCTTGTTTATTAATTTAAGTGATGGGATAATTAGTACATTGTGTTAAACTTGAATGTTTTGGTAAGCTTGATGCATAACTTGTAGGTGTGTTTTAAGTCATATTGTAATCTGGAAATGGTTAAATATATAACATGATTTGGTTAATATGAATGTGGTAAGAAGATATTCATAATGTTAAGTATGAAATGGTTAATTGTTGATTGATTGAATAAGTATTGTGTATGGATATGTTCTGAGTGTCAATTTGAGGCATATTGGTTAGAAATACGATTGGATTTTGTCTTTAAATGTGATTTTTGGTACACTTGTAATCAATTTAAGATCGATTTTTGCATGTATAAGGCCTATGTAAAAGTTGGGTTAGATAACTTGATTGCAATGGCTTATTTTCGTGCACAGAGGCTACACAAGGTCGTGTGTCACACATGAGCATGTGACACGACCATGTGCTAGTTTGTAATTGGAAAGTTTTAGATTACCACGATCTCAATTTTTTACACGATTAGACAACACAACTGTGTTATTCTGGCTCACATTGCCACAGTTTGTCACACAGCTTCATCACACGGTCTTGTGACCCTTATTTTTGAAATTTCTATACTTTTCATTTAGTTTATAATTAAGTCCTTACATGTTCCCAATTTGTTTTAAAAGCTTTTGCAAGTCTATTTGAGATCTAATTTAGGTACGATTGACATGAAACAAGATTAGAAATGATGTTGTATGAAATCTTTTAACTTTAAATTGTACTTTCAACTGTTACATGTTTTATGATTTATTGCGGCGTCTTGTAGCTTAGGTCTAGCGACCGGACCAGGTTAGGGGTGTAACTAAGTGAACTCAACTTAGTTGGACAAACTAATTATAGTGGTTACAACCATACCAAAAATATGTTTTTTTGTACAAGGGCAAGAAAATAACGTCAAGGCCAAGTATAACTAATAAAAGTTACTGCACAGTCCTAATGTCATGGAGCTAAACCTTTTGTCTTGCAATCCGTGCGGCCTTAGGCCATTTTTTCACTCAAAATGTGCCTAAGTTAGTCTAACTCACAAACACTGAGAATTCTTGTAGAAATTCTCTAAGGCATTGAGGCAAAGCGAAAGCAAACTCTGAAACGCTACGAATAAAGAAAGCCACAATAAAAGAGAACACACTAAGTGTTTGAGTAAATGCTCTCAATATTTCGTTAAATAAAAAAGAATGAAGTGATTACAAATGAAGCAGGAAGCCTCTATTTATAGTTGAGCTCCTCTAGATCTAACGGTACAAATCGATTTACATCAATGACTAAGATTAGTTCCCATTTACAATAAGAGAGTCCTAAGGGATTTAAATTCTATACATGTTTATCCTTTAGGATTTACAAGAATTATCTTGGTAAAATACAATTTTACTGGAGTGTTTCAATTCAATTATGATTCAAGTAGTTGGGCTTCTGCTCATATTCCAAGAATCGAACCAATTCAAATGGGTTGAATGAGCCCCATTTCATCTATTGACCTCCATGGGATGTTCCGTGCACATTGTCACGGGCTTTGATTCGTGGCCCTTAACACTAGCACAATAGGAAACTTCTTTCTTCGATTAGCCATTGCTTGAAAGTTGCAAATCTATTTTGACATCTTGGAAGAGGAATTTGATGTCTTCAAATGCTGACTACAATTTCCATCTGACTTTGGAGCATCCCATGATAATATCTCTATTTATCATTTGTGCTAACCTGTATTGATTAACGCTAAAGGATTTGAGGAGCAAAGTATGGTTTGAGGATAAGGATATGTACAAAAAACTTGCTGATAGATCTGAAATTATAAATAGTTATAATCTAAAACCAGTTAAAGTTTTGGGCGAGAGCAACTCCTCCAATCACTAAAACTGGCTTTTCAAGCCCATTCTAAAATGTTTAGGTAAATCATTTTTGTATTGTGAGTAATTTATTGCTTTAGTTTAAAAATATCAAAATTTGAATTCACTTTTTTCTCCCAAATTGAATCTACCTTTGCAATTGTTTCTTCATCAAAATAAGTTAATGCAAACTATGGTAATTAAATCATATAAAACAAATTAAACACTATTGTAATTAAATTGAAGGATAAATTATATTGATAGTCACCCAACTATTGGTAAATTTCTTTTTTGGTTACCCAACTACTTGACTTTTTCTTCTTTGGTCGTCCAAATATTTGAAGTTTTCTCTTTTGGTCACCGACCATTAAATTACCAACAAAAAGATAATTTGGTAGTTTTTCAAATTGGCATAATAACAACTTTAACCCTCAACATTTATATGTTGTGTTAATTTAGTCTTGATTCTAAAAAAAACTAAACATCAACATTTACATATTGTGCAATTTGATCCTTTTTTTTTTTACAGTTTTACTTTTATTTGTGACATTGAGGGTTAGTTTTAAAAGAATGAGAAGATAAAAATTATTATCTTAAATTTTTGGGTATTTTCATTTTTGGTATATTTTCGTACAAATTTAGTTGATAATTTTTTTTTAGCTTTTTAGGTGAAAGGGTCACAAAGAAAAGCATTTTTTTTTAAAAAAAAGACCAAATTATACAATGCATAAACATTGAGGTTAACTTATTTAGAATCAAGACTAAATTGACACAATGTATAAATGTAAAGGGTTAAAATTATTATTATGTCAATTTTAGAAGTTGGCATGTCTTCTTTTCGTCAATTATTTAACGGTTGGTGACTAAAAGGAAAAAAATTGGATAATTGGATAACCACTTTTAATTTTTCATAGTTGAATAATAAAACAGAAACTTATCAATACCCTAAATCAAATTATTAACATCAAATTACAAATCAAAGTAAGGAAAGCATGGCAATTAATTTGAAGTAAATAAATTGCCAAACAAAGCAACGACAGCAGCAGTCTCACTAATTGGGATGTTGTTCATCTCTTTTTACAGTTATTTTAGATGCGGATTTGGCTTGTAGTGCTTCTATCGACGATGAAGAGATTAGAATGGAGTTGGTTTAGATTAGTGTTTCCCTTCCTTCGTTGATTTATCCTACTGATTTTCTTTTGTGATAATTTTAATGAATTATTTTTTCAAAAAAAAAAATAATCCAAAGCTAAATTAAAATAATAATAATAACAACCTGGAGAAAAATAATAAAAACCACTACTTCAAAAACAACATAAAGAAAAGAATAAAAAACCATGACTTTTCTTTTTATTTAAAGAACATTGTCATTAAAAAAATAGAAAATTACCCGATTAGTTACTGTAAATGATAATTATACTTATTTTAATCATTCAATTTTTTTTAAGTTGATACACTAAAAAGAAATTAACCTATCATGAAATGGTAACAAAAAAGCTAGTGTATTTTAGGTAATTTAGGGTGACTAAAATAGTAATAACCTCTATTTAAGGTGACTAATATAAAATATACAGTCAATATTTTATTACCATTTAACAGCAAAATAATCAAGCAAAATAATCAATTTGATGATTGTAAAAATAGAAAGTTGATAATGATAATATATCGCAACGAAAATATAAATAAAAATAAAGAACACACAAATTTTTACGTGAACTTTTCAAAAAAAATCACGAAGCGAAAAAAAAATTCATTATATCAAATTCAAATAATTACAAGAGGAATAAACTATGCTATTTATAAACTTGTAAAACCATATTTTAATAAATGTGTAATAAAATTAAAATACGTTATTCTAATCAATATCAAATAAATAGATTTTAATAAAATTTAAAAATATTATTCTAAAATAAAATAAAATAAAATATAATTTTATATAGATTTTACTTTTATTTTATTTTACTCTTGTATTATATTTAAAGAATGATTCAAGTCACTTAATTTTAATAATAATTTTTTAAATGATTAAATTAACAAAAGAAAAATAATAATTTTGTTGACAAAATTTCTTTTCATTAACTTGAACATCCAAAATAGGTGATTTGACTTTTAAACAGTAATAAAAGATTAATGTTAATCAATCACTGCTATTTTGGTCATCTTAATTTTTTTTCTTTCCACCCAGGCTGACAACAAAGCAAAGCCTTTTAATGATATAAAAATCCCTTCCTTCCACTCCATATTTTGATTCTTGGCTTGACCCTAAACCGCAAGAATTATTTGATTCATCTCCCATCAAGGACACAAACAGGGTCTCAACCTTCACGTCCCTCATCATACCAACAACTCATAAACCCCATCAAAGGGTTTGAGTCACACAACTTAAAATGACACAATGAATACAAAATTCATCCAAATTCATACCTATACGATTATAGCAAAATATAGATAAAACTATTTCAAATGGTAACTATATTTATTATATCCATAAAACAGTTTACCTCTCCATCCCAACTACAGCACTACCACCATTATTCAAAAAATAAAAACCCTAAAACCCGCTAATTAAATCCCAATTTCAATTGAAAAAGAAAACACAATTCTAAGAACTTGTGAACTTGGTAACCGCCTTGGTTCCTTCAGAGACGGCGTGTTTCGCCAGTTCACCAGGCAAAACCAATTTCACCGCCGTCTGGATCTCCCTTGATGCGATCGTCGGCTTCTTGTTATACCTAGCCAATCTAGAAGCCTCCTGAGCCAGTTTCTCAAAGATATCGTTGATGAAACTGTTCATAATCCCCATGGCTTTGCTCGAGATCCCGATGTCAGGGTGAACCTGTTTCAACACCTTGAAAATATAAATCTTGTACGTCTCAGTGCTCTTCTTGATTTTCTTCTTCTTCTTATCTCCGCTATCTTTAGAGATCTTTTTCTCAGCCTTCGGCCTCTTCTCTGCCGACGCTGGGGCTTTCTCCGCTACTGGCTTTTTCTCGACGGGCTTCTTCTCAGCTTTCGGCGCCATGCCTATGAGAATGAGAACAAAAACAAAGTTATAGAGAGGGTAAACTGAACAATGGTATTTACGAGATGACGAATTGAGGGAGCTCGATGAAGAGGAACTTGGAGAAAGAGGATTATTTATATAGAGAGGTGAGATGACATTTGATTGGTTGTTTGAGTTTCACGCGGATCAGTGGCGTGGCGTACCTTGAATCCGTTAGAGAGATGTGCACAGTTTAGATGACATTATTTAATTTAATCAAGGAAACCGATAATGAATGGGCGGCTCTTTCTTTAAATTGACCCAAAAATTTTATTAATTACAAAAATGATTGATTTTCAAAATCATGTATGTTGGCAACAATTAAAAATGTGCATGAGAAGAAAGAATTATGGGGAGGAAGAGAGTGTAATTTTTTTTTGAAAAGTTTTAATTTAATTTAATTCTATTTTTTATTTTTAATTTTAATTTAAAAGTGTTACAAAACGATTGATTGAGAGTTTTTTTAATAATTGGAGTAATTTGGACACTAAAATATGGTTTTAGTACCAATTGGGACCAAAAAATAGTTTAGGTTCCAACTCGAAAAAAAATGAATAGTTTAGTTACTACTTTAAGTAATAGAATATAAAATGAACAAGAGAAAAAACTATAAAAATGAAAAGACGATTCAACTTTCATTTAGGATATCTAAAAACTTTATACATGCCCTCTATTTAGAGGGCCTCAACCACCATAGGTTACAAAATTTTAATACATATGATTAAAGTACCCTATAAATTTTTAGGGGTTACTAGAAAATAAATTCTTGGGGGATTATGGGAGCTATGTGGACATCCATTTTACAGCACTCTCCTTTGAATGTCCATCAATGATGTTAAAAGGAAAAACGTTTTATCTTTGAATCAACACATTTCAATCTTATAGAGTGGTATTTAAAACTTTAAAGTTGACAATGCCTTAATAATAAAATTTACTAAATTATTACAAGAACGAATTTATTAAACTTTGGCACCACATTTCTTTTCAAGATCATGAGTAAATTTTATGAAATATATTTCATTTTGTTAAATTTAATATAACCATCTTTCAATTGAACTATGCAAGGTGATCATGTTCGCTCCGAAAAAAATAACTTTATATTCAAACTGAGGAAAGCGTGTGGAATTTTGCACAGGATTTCTGTTTGCTGTGGAGGCCCTATAGTGCCCCTTCTTCTATTCGCGGATCACAGTCTTCTTTTTTCGAGCTAGTGCTGAGGAATATCAAGTTGTGCACCATATTTTGGGCATCTATGAGGAGGCTTCTAGCTAGGCTATTAACTATAAAAGATCTGGGGTTATGTTTAGTTCAAACACAAAGATAGCTAATTCTTATTGGCAGGAACAATAATTAACTAAGGCTTCAATATAGGTCTTCCGTCTCTTATTGGCAGGAACAAGAAGCAAATTCTTATTTTTATCAGAGAACACCTTAGTAAATAATTAAAAGTAAAATATAATTTTATCTTTATTAATTTAAAATTTTAAAAAATTTAAATAAAAAAATTATTCACTTTAGGAGGTACCGGCCCCCTATCAGCCTCCTTGCTATGCGCTTGCTTTCAAGTACATTCCAAGATATCCTTAATCCAATGTTGGCTTAGTTTCTTGCTATCCACCAGATACTCACGTGGCCAAAGGATGAGCGATTTTATGATGTCCATATTGAATCGTATGGTAAGGATTAACGAAGTTCGATAATACGTCAACACAGAAGTAATATTGCAAGATTATCATTCTATTAAATCATCTCGTTCCAGTGGGCAAGACGAACTGCTATAGAGCGACTCATGAATTTGATCATATGACCTTATCTTCTGCACGTCGTCATGTTTGGGATGCTCCTCCCAATTTTCTTTGCTCTATTCTGGATATTGATCGATCTAGGATTGTGGCCGAAAAGCTTAGGTTTGGGTGTACAAAATAAACTTATTAGCTTGAAATCTAAATTTCTGTTAATTGTTGGCTAATTTTGTCTCTATGTATCGGTTTTCTTTTAGTAAAAAACAAATCGATTGGCATAATACAACCCTAAAATAAAAATCAAGAGAATCAAATGACAAAAAGGAAAAAGAATTATAGGCATTATCATTACAATGAGAAATATCCAAAATTATGGCCATCATTGCATAATTATCATAACTTCAAACCTTTTTCTTTCTTCCATCCAGAAAATGAAAATGTATTTTAGGGGATAAGCACACAATTACTTCGTAGGTGAATGCAGTATGCATAACAGTACTTCAGTATATAGCAGAAACATATTCATAACTATGTAATATACTATAAACACAGAATGCTATGAACAACTACCGCCTCAAGCTCTCCACAATGTAGTCCGCGTATAAATTCCTACAAACCATAATGTTGAAAACCAATTAAATAAAAACTATACAAATTGATTGAATAAATGACATAAGTCTATTCAATCGAATTAAATATATAAAACTTAAAATTTTATCAAACTGATCGAATATATTTAATCATTAAAAACTTGTTGCAAGTAAAACAGTTAATAAATATTTCAATCATTTAATATATAAGTGCCTAGATAACTATAACTTACATGGAATGCTGGATTGCCTCATAAGCAGTTGAGGCGGGCAGGAAGTCATTGACAGCAACTTCCTTGTTCTCATTCTTCTTATCTGCAAATAGTTATTAAGACAAAAGAAAGTTACACAGCGACGTCTTTGATTGTAGAACTTACACGCGGCTCTTGGTTTGCTACTAAGAATAATTAAACTTACAGTCCTCAAAGAAGCGGCGAATCTCAGCCAAACGGTGAGGTGGGAGTTCCTTGATGTCATTGTAGTGACGATACTCAGGATCATCAGCACATACGGCAATAATTTTGTCATCTTTCTCACCCTACATTCATGGTTGCAGATTTTATTTTCTCGTTTGGTTTTGAGTATTATACAAGAACCTGGACTATTTTAATGAGTAGTTAATGCATACCTGATCAATCATAGGCATCAGACCTATAGCTTTAGCCCGAAGAAAGCACCCTGGAAGAACTGGTTCCTGCAAGTATTTCAATGGTGTATTGCCTTAAAATTTTTAGACCCTTTGTTTGAATATGCACAATATTTTAAGGGAAAAGAATGGCAGCACAAGTTTGATTCACTATATGGACCATGCCAATCTCAAAGTGCATTGGAAAAACATGTTATGCAACCCTGCATTAAACTATGATATTTTTAATCAAAATGAGGAGCAACTGGCGTACCTGCATAATAATCAGGACATCCAAGGGATCATTGTCTTCACAAAGAGTACGAGGGATGAAACCATAGTTGTGAGGATACACAACTGATGAATAAAGCACACGATCAACCTGCAAATTTATGCACTTTTCATCAGCAACCAATTAAGAATCTATCGCAACATTTCAAGTACATTTGGGTAGCTAGTTGATTACCTTGATCAAACCAGTTTTCTTGTCAAGTTCATATTTCACCTTGCTCCCCTTCCCAATTTCAATCACCTGCACAAATTAACCACATCTTCAATATAACAATAATCAAGTAAGATCTATTAAAAACTTTGTTATTAATGAAAATTTTACTATATTTCAATTCTAAAGGATTTGCATAAAGTTTATAAGAAATGTGCTAGGGACAATCAAATGCAGTAATGTCTAGAGCAAAATTTTATCCCATCCCAGATATGTTATTTAATTTGTAATAACCGGGAAGAAGATAAAGTATAGCATACTTACGCAGTTGAAAACCGTAGGAGCTCCAGGTCCTGTAATAGAGATTAAAAATAGTAGGAAAAAAAAAAGTAGTAAATTGTTATATTTACAAAAAAAAAAAAAACCAACATGAAACCCAGAAGAAACTATACATAGCTAAAGTTGACATTGCATACCAATTTCAAGATCATGCCATGGGTGAGCAGCGACTGACCTCCTGGTCATTGACGAAAGGATCCTTTCATTCAAAGGAGGATGTGGAGCGCAGTGAGAGTCAGAGGACTTGACTGTAGTCTCAATTGGTGGAGCCATCAGTGTGAGTAACAAACTGTGTTAGCAATAATAAACAATTCTTGAATAAGATTTAAACAGCAATAATAAACAATGATTGTAGAAATTTCATTGATTTGTTACATTTCTTTGGTTTTTCTCTCGTGTTATCGATCATATAACTTAACCAATCAAATGCTTGTATAACTATGCAGCGAAAACAAAATTGTCACCACATACTGGGTAAAAGCCGTTTCGATTTCGGAAAACTGCCTAAGTTTTGCATTTGACACGGAGCTTTTCTGCTTTGAAAACTGAAGGTTTCCTTAGCACTTAGCAGCAGAGTATCGTCAAATTTAACAATAACAAAACAATTCAACGTAAAACTCTCAAAATCCTAAAATAAAACTGCCAAAGAAAAATGAAAGAAAAGAAGAATTCTACTAATTGATTCTTTTACTCTGTTTGGAAAAATAATCGGAAAATAATTTTTGTTTTAAAGATGATTTCGTAGCAGAGTCTCTCGCACAGTGATTCCACAGCTGATCGTTTACTTTTAGGAAAAACTTTTAGAATCAATTAAATTTATAGCTTACAAACACAGATCTACAAACTACTACCTCTTAAAATCTTCTGAAGTGAGAAAATACAAAAGCAAAACCAACCAAGGCTAATAAAAAAGTGATTTCAGCTCAAGATAAGCGCCAGAGGATTTCTCACCAGAAAAAAAATTATATCAGACAAATCTAATAAATTTTAAAAAATATTGCATCTCTGATTCTGTGCTACAGCCACGTTACAACTTACAAAAAGTAGAAACAACCACATAAAAAAAAAAAAAACCAGAGCAGAAACGATAAGAAACGGAGCATAAAAGCTAAAAAGAAATGAAAAATAAACGAAGTAACCGTCGAAAAATAGAATTGCAACGTACCAGCAGCGGTTTCCAGTTCTGAACCAAAATGAAGCTTTCAAGAAGCTTGAAGAAACACACAGATCTCAAAAACAAAGAGAGAGCAAAAATAATAAAACGATAATAGGCACTAAAATAGAGAAATAACACCTTATAGGAGGCTTTAAATAGAGAAGTAGCAAGGGAAGCTGTGCTGGTTCCCGCTCTCTTTCTTGGTTACCATTTAAAGCCAAACCCGAAGAGCAGAAAAAAATATAAAGTTTACGTTTACTAAGATATAGAAAGGGGATCGCGGATATTCTGCAGGAGGCGAATAAAACGTGGATCCCGGGTGTAAAATCCAAGTTTACGTATCGTCTGGTAAATGGGAATTAAGGTGGAGTGGGAGTGGGACCCACTCTGGACATTGACTGATTTCCTAACGGTCGTGTGGTGCCGTTTCGATTTGTCCCGCCCTTTTAATGGACGGTGACGGATGACGAATCTTAGTGTAACACCTAAACTCAACTCGGATGTTATCGTCGAATTTGACGATATCACATTGAAGTATTTTTGCAAAATCTTATTTTTATTGAAAAACTCTTCTTGAAGACTTTTGGAGTAAAAATCTGATTTAAAGTTGTTTCGTAAAACGATGTGTGTTTAAAATAAATCAATCTTTTTATTAGGAATAATTATTTTAAAAGTAAGATTTTTACTAGTGAAAGCTTAATTTTGACTAAAAATAATCATTTTAAGAAAACTTGATATAAGTTTATAAGAAATAAATCCAAGTTTTGTTTTTTAAAATGTAAAGTATAGCAATCAAAGTAACGATAAGAAGAGGGGAGGCCTTATTACAAACCAAACTTAAAATAATCAAATTACTCAAAAACTATAAAGAAAACCAAGTTCAAAACATCTTGCTAGCTGGCCACCTCCAAGTCCATCCATCCGTCGAACCGCCTACTGGGGATTTCTTGAGAAAATAAAAGAGAGGGATGAGTTTCGAAACTCACTGTGTACAACCCTCAGCAAACAAAACATACAACATTTATTTGGGCCTAAGCCCATATCATAATAATAACATAGCAACATCATACATGCAATGCGGTGCAACCCTCCCCAAATAATCCATCCGCTACACATCATCTCCGTCCCCCGATACACATCATGTGGGGATGTCTACATCAACCCACCCATCCAATAGACATCAATGGTAGCCCTGTTGCGTTATTACTTCACGCT
Source organism: Gossypium rotundifolium (assembly GCA_025506655.1). Taxonomy (NCBI): domain Eukaryota; kingdom Viridiplantae; phylum Streptophyta; class Magnoliopsida; order Malvales; family Malvaceae; genus Gossypium; species Gossypium rotundifolium. The sequence goes on along the minus strand of CP106725.1, from coordinate 132,338,175 downwards.
AAAAAGAAAGGCGATAATGGGCTTAAAGTTATCGGTGGATCCACTCCGTCAAGCAACCATGCGATCCTCATATACTTCCTCCGTTCCATAATTCCCACCCATATGCAACCTAGGCAATATATCATATGAATGCAGCATGTAACATCCACAAATCCTAAGTTTAACACATGGGGTATTTTAGTCATTTTTGCCCTTAGGGGCATTTCTGTCATTTTTAAGTATTATGGATTTAGTACTTAAGTATTATGGATTTAGTACTTACCTGGGTCCGTTAACAAAACCCCGTTGGCCAAAATGAACAGGTACTATGCACCAAGTAGGATTCCAGAGACGAGGAGGTGGGTCATTAAGACCGCTTAAATACCAAGCTCTCTCTAAATCCAATCCTAGACATGCATATACCCATTACCACACTTCAACCTTATGACTTGTCCACGGTTGCAATTATATGTTTAAGTTTTATGTATGTTTTAGTAGTTATCAGATACTAAGACCAAACCCATATACAAAGCCCAAATAAACCTACATACATGCAAACGGCCACTAAGCCCAATCTCATTCATATGGCCCAATTGGCCCAAATCAATTCCAGATCACGTAACATGCATGACTAACTCAATTCATAAACCAGATCAAATAATTTCACAAAACTTAGCCTCAGGGCCCACCGGGCCTACTTAGCCACTTTCGGCTTTTCGGCTTTCCGGCATTGCCAACATCATGTGTGTGTAGTGTTTGTACACACCTGGTAATAACGCATGATACGATTTCCTCTTAGTCACGAACTTACATTCGATATTACTTATCAATTAATCATAAGCTAAATACAAACTTTATCAAAATCGAAGCCTCACCGTAACCTTACCATGTGCGACAAGCCTTAATAGTTCCTTTCTTTAACACCAACCGCGATTAGACCCTAGATCTGTACCAAATTTGAAACACCCCAAACCAGGCCCACAAGCCCTGACCGGATCTGGCATGCTTCTTGAGTAAAAACATAGTTAAGTTTCAAAAACGTTTTGAAAATCGTGGTGGTTTGTAGAAAAGTTGATTCGAGTTGTGTTTAATTTTGGTGCTAAATCGATAAGTTTAAAAAAAAACCCATAAGTTGAAAAGAATACCAAATTTTAGAATTTCATTATTATTGTAACTTGAAAAAAAAACTGTAGGTAATTGAGTTTCAAAACATTTGATGTTGTTTGTATCATATCGGGAAAATTAAAAACGCATAAAACAATTAAGTATAATGGCCTTATTACATCAACTTATAACCCAAAATAAATCCAAAATACTTAAATATAAAAAAAATTCAAAATAAAATAAAGGCCGAAATGAACATGGCCACCATTAAGCTCCCCGCCAATCAGGTCCATCTACCGAGTGTCACCGAAAAGATATCCCACAACGGGTGAGTCAATGACTCAATGTGTAACAACCAACACGAACTCCCAATGATTTAGGCATAAAAATCATATATATATACAACAAGTATAGCAATGATGCAATCCCGAACCCAAACCTAATTAACCATCCTCTACACATCACCCGTACACCATCACACCGTGGGATTACTAAATCGACCTTCCATCCGCTACACACCATCGAAGGCGTTCATTGCAGACGACTTGCACATCGCCTTATAAATTGTGGCATAGCCACCGATAATCATGACAAAGTCACCAGATAGTATTTCGTGACATTAGTCACCACATTCAGATTTTGTGACATGAGTCACCAGATATTATGGTAAAAACCACCAGATCACTTCCCCTTTTCATAATCACCCATATACCCCATGTGTCATACAAATCATGCGAATATCATGCCATACACCTTATTCCATATTCATATCAAATTCACATATGTGCCATAATCCAAATGTTCATAACATTTATTATCACAAAATTAAAGGTTACGTACCTGAATACTCTGTGTACCCTTAACCACATTTTCATATTTTCGTTAACACATACAAATCATGAATACCATAACTCCATTAGGAAATTAGTGTAGGGCTACACACCTGGTACTAACGCTCTCACTGAATCCTGAAAGTCTACCGAAACTGATTGCACTCCTTCCTAAAAACCAATGTCAGAATCGGCTAGTCTCTAATACTTAATCTAGCCTTGGCCGAATATCAAGACTTCCTTACCTTGATTGTATAAAACCCGAAACTGTCACTTGCTCTTGACGTTGTCGAAATCCCTATTTAGTAAATGTTAGAGTCGACTTTAATACAAAAACTTATGAAAGTGGCCTATGGCCAAACACTATGCCCTTACCTTGAGTAATCGAATCCAATAGACTCCTTTAATGCTCCTTAATGTTGGCTACATACAAAAGGAACACATATTATGGCACTATGAACATTCGACCATTCCTAAAACCAAGGCCTAAACACTTGATTTTAGCACACCAATGAAGAAGAGGCAAAACCAATTGCTAAGGGAAAGAAAAGACTTACCACTATTAAAATACCCTCAGAGAATCAGCTTCTAGATCCCAAAGAGAAAGGTTTCACCGATGAACACTAGGAGATTCGCTTGATATTAACCCTTGAGAATTCAACGTTCTAGAAAATAATGAAAGAGAAGAAATAAGGGTGAGGCTCAAGAGGTTCTATTATAACTTCATAAAAGGAAAAAGCTCCTTGACTTTTGATGATGGTTGAATCTTGAGAAGATGAAGAAGAAGAGAAAATAAGGTTTGAGAGGTTTCGGTTTCTAGTCACAAAAGAAAAGAGAAAGGGAATGGAGCTTTTAGAAGAGAGAAAAATCGTAAAAAATGCCTACCACTACACTAAGTAAATTCGGCACCTAGCTCCCCTTGTATGACCGAATTATGCACCCCCTTAAAGTCCCATATTCGGCCACTTCCTCCCCTTTCTCCCTTATCCCTTGATCCCCTCCACCTTAGCCGAATCCTCAAACTCTCCAACCCCATCTATACCTCCTCCTTCTAGAGTCCACATGTCGTCCACTACCTCTCCTCCTTGCAACAAAATAAAACTCCCATTTGCTTCCCTTGCCACTCGAACCTAGGCTCCCTTTGAACTGCTTGTGGCATCACTTACCAAGGCCCTAAGTGGCGCCTCCTTTCCACTTTAACAAGCCCATTTTGATGTCTAATTTCCCCTACAATTCCTCTTAAGGCCTATCAAGCTTAGCTTCCCTTGAAATACTTAAAATCTGATATTTTCTAAGGCATTTATCTACACTTTGAAGTTCTCAAGAATTCATACAACACATTCAAACACATATAGGCATGCTACTTCATACAATTAAGCAATAATGCACAAGCCCTAAAACCCGGATATTACAGTTCTACCCCCTTAAAATAATTTGGACCTCGAAATTACCTGACTGGAATAGGTGGGGGTATTATTGTCGCATTGCTTCTTCCGGCCCCAAGAAGCTTCTTCCGATCCATGATTACTCCATAGCACTTTGACCAAAGGAATGGATTTCCTCCATAGTACCTTCACATCCCTTTTTAGAATCTGAATCGACTCCTCCTCGTACGATAAATCTGGCCTTAGTTCCACCTCTTCAACCGGAACTACATGAGATGGATCCGATCGGTAACGACGTAGCATAGAAACATAGAATACATCGTGCATCTGCTGCAACTCCGAAGGCAACTCTAACTGGTATGCCACTGGTCCAACTCGCTTTAATACCCGATAAGGCCCTATAAACCTGGGACTTAACTTCCTTTATGACCAAATCTCATCACCTTCTTCCACGGTGAAACTTTAAGAAATACATGATCTCCCACAGTGAACTCAATCTCCTTCCGTTTAATATCTGCGTACGACTTTTGCCTGTCAGATGCCTCCTTCAACCGTGCCCGAATTATCTTAACCTTCTCCTCAGATTCTGCCACAATTTTTGGACCCAAAATCTGGCATTCTCCCAATTCTGTCCAACATGTAGGAGTGCGACACTTCCGTCCATACAGTGCTTTGTATGATGCCATCCGAATACTTGCCTGATAGCTGTTGTTATATGCAAATTCCGCTAAAGGCAAGAACTCTTCCCAACTCCCTCTGAAGTCAATCATGCAACCTCTCAACATATCCTCTAACACTTAGATCACTCGCTTAGATTGACCGTCCGACTGCAGATGGAATGCCGTACTAAAGTCTAATCTGGTGCCTAAAGCTCGATGTAGCACCTTCTAAAATCGAGATGTAAACCTCGGATCCCTATCCGAGATAATCGACACCGCCACTCCATGCAACCTCACAATTTTCGCCACAAATAACTTTGCCAACTTTTGCAACGAGTAGTCAACCCGCACGGGGATGAAATGAGTGGACTTTGTCAACCGATCCACTATCACCCATACCAAGTCCTTCTTAGTAGGCGTAAGGGGAAGCCCACTAACGAAGTCCATGGTAATTCTCTCCCACTTCTATTGCGAATCTTTATCGATCAAGCAATCCTCGACGAACTTGGTGTTCAAATTAACTTGTCGACACGTTAAGCACTTCCTACAAATTTGGTAACTTCCGCTTAAGACCGTGCCACCAAACTGTTCCGTAAATCCTTGTACAACTTACTACCTCCAGATGCATAGCATAAGGGCTACTATGCGATTCCCGAAGTATTCTCTGCCTTAACTCCTCATCCTTTGGCATACAGACCTTACCCTTGAAACACAATACTCCCTCACTGTTAACACCATAATCCTCTAACTCCCCATTCCGTACTTGCCGTAGCTTAGCACTTAAATCATCATCCGCCAACTGACTCTCTTTCACCTCATTCAGCCACGTCGGCTTAACTTGTAACTCTGCTAACAGACTTCCATCATCATAGAGGCTCAAATGTGCAAACATTGCCCTTAACTCCGTCACTACTTTCTGACTTAGGGCATCTGCCACCATATTCGCCTTGCCCAGGTGATGCTCTATAGAACAATCGTAGTCCTTCAATAATTCCACCCACATTCGCTGTCTCAGGTTCAACTCTTTCTGAGTCAGCAGATACTTAAGGCTCTTGTGGTCTGTGTAAATCACTGACTTTTCTCCATATAGATAGTGCCTCCATACTTTAAGTGCAAAGACCACTACCGCCAATTCCAAATCATGCGTCGGGTAATTAACTTCATGTGGCCTTAATTGTCGAGACGCATAAGCAACTACCTTCCTATCCTGCATCAAAACACATCACAAACCTGTGTGAGAAGCATCACAGTACACCATAAAATCCTTCCCTGCCTCAGGCTGAATCAAAACTAGAGCTTCAGTCAAGACCCTCTTAAGCTTCTCAAAGCTCTCCTATTGCTTATCTGACCATACGAAAGGTACCTCTTTTCTTAACAACTTCGTCAAAGGTGCGGTTATTGATGAGAACCCTTCCACGAATCTTCTATAATAGCCTGCCAATCCCAAGAAGCTACGAACTTCTGCCATAGACTTAGGTGGTTTCCAATCTAATACTGCCTCAATCTTCCGAGGATCCACCCTTATCCCTTTAGTAGATACCACATGCCCTAAGAAAGCAACTTCATTAAACCAAAATTCACACTTGCTAAATTTGGCATATAGCTTCTTTTCCCTTAACACTTGCAACACGACTCGGAGGTGCTCATCATGTTCTTCCTCTGACTTAGAATACACCAAAATATCGTCTATGAACACAACAATGAACCGGTCGAGATAAGGTTGGAAAACCCGATTCATCATGTCCATGAATGCGGCTGGGGCATTTGTCAATCCAAACTGCATTACTAAGAACTCATAATGTCCGTATCTTGTCTGAAAAGCTGTCTTATAGATATCGGCCTCCTTCACTTTAAGCTAATGATATCCAGACCTTAGATCTATCTTTAAGAATGTCGCGACCCCCTTAAGCTGATCGAACAAGTCGTCTATCCTTGGCAACGGGTACTTGTTCTTGATGGTCAGCTTATTCAACTGACGATAATCTATGCACATACGCATAGTTCCGTCCTTTTTCTTTACAAATAAGACCTGTGCTCCCCATGGAGACACACTGGGTCGGATAAACCCACAATCAAGCAACTCTTGGATTTGTGCCTTGAGCTCAACCAACTCATTTGGTGTCATTCTGTACGGGGCAATTGACACAAGAGCTGTACCCGGCAGCAAGTCAATTCGAACTCCACTTCCCTATCCGGGAGTATTCCAAGTAACTCCTCCGAAAAAACATCCACAATTCTCTTACTGTTCTAACTCCACTAACTCCCCTTCTTTCGCATCCAACACACTAACAAAGGTCAAAAATGCCTTACACCCTTTCCGAACCATCTTAACAGCCTTTAAAGTAGAGACTACATTAGACAAGTAGTTTCTTCTTTCTCCTATCATAATTATCGCCTTATCTTCCGGCGTCCTTAACTCCATTCGCTTAGCTGCACAATCTAATACAGCCCATGTTCCACTAGCCAGTCCATGCCAAGAATGAGATCAAATTCTCTGAAGGGTAGTTCTATCAAGTCGGTAGGAAATACCACTCCCTAAATCTCTAGAGGTACACTCCGAAATATCTTATTCACCACCACAGTTTGACCTAATGGGCTCACTACAGTCATCTCCCTATTAGACAGTTCAGAGGCGATGCCTAGTGTTTCGACTACTCTACATGCAACATAAGAGTGGGTAGAGCCAACATTAATTAAAGCAAAGTAAGGCTTGTCAGCTATAAGGAACGTACCGGTTACGACATCTGGTGCGTCTCCATCCTCCCTCCAATGAACTGCATACACCAAACCCAGCTATCTCGCCTCTGTATTACCAACACATCTGCCCGATGTTCCCCGTCCTCTACCAAAACCATTACCTCTGCCAGTCGAACCACGACCTCGCGGTGGCTGCTGTCCTCCTCTTCCATCCTGATTAGGACCCTGACTTACTGGTCGACTCCCATCTATTTTCATAGGACAATCCTTAATCATGTGGTCCTTGGACCCACACTTGAAACATCCTCCTGTCTTCTTCCAACACTCTCCTAGATGCATCTTCCCACACTGAGCACAAGTACGATATTGCCCTCCTGTAGCAACCTGCTGCCCTCGTGGCCCATCAACTCTAGGCCTCTTTTGCACATTCCCAGATGACCCTGCTGATCCAAAACCTCTCTTTTGCCTATTCTGATCCGTATTCTGTCTCACAGATTCTTTAATCCCTTCGGCTACCTTAGCCTTCTCTACCAACACGGTAAATTCTCGCTCCTGCTGTGGCACTATTAACAACCTCAAATCATCCCTCAGTCCGTCCTCTAACTGGACACACCGTTCATGCTCCGTAGCCACTATGCCGCAAGCATAACGGCTCAACCTTAACTAGTTCAATTTCTTCGCCTGCACTTAAAGTATTCCCAAGTAAGATCGCTATGGCGCCATCCCGACTTATTTTCCTGAGCACCGAATCTCAAAAATTCGTCTTCCTCATCCTAACCAATCAACATAACTAGTTCCAATGTACTTCTTTTAAAAATAACGATATGCCACCTTAAAGTATTCCTTTAAAATTTTAAGATCATCTATGGCGTGAATATCCCGATTTGTTTAATTTGAGCCACTATTGATATGACTCATCTTGGGAGAAATGGGTAAAAGCCTAAAATTTAAAAAATAAAAAATATAGATATTCGTTTATTGAATTACACTACCCTTTCAATTTCTCCTCTTCGCTCAAATCAGTCCAAAATCGTCCATAATCCGCTCGATTCAATAATTCGCCTTTTTGAACCAATACTCACCCGTATTGATATGACTCATCGCGAGGCGACACACCGATATACCACGAAAAAACTCACTACTATTAGCTCGGAGTCACTCAAGCTCTGAGTCACCAGACTTTCGAGCTCCCATGCCTCCACCTACTCCACCACCCTTTCTAGAACTCGCAGATCGTCAGGATATCGCATCATCCCCGTCGATCCTCGATATTCCACATTAGCTCTGGGTGATGGTGGCATTTCATTTTCGGATCCTTGACCAGACCTAACGGGTTCCGACACGGTCATTCGGCCTCTACCATGACCACGCACATTATGACCACGTCCCCTAGAATTCATGCTTCTGAATCGCGTTTATCTGATTAAAGAATTTTATGAATTAGTTTTTGTTCCACTGATTTATCGCGAACAGTCTTATGTTTAATAGTTCTAAAGAGTAGTTCTTTCGAATACACACACACAGTCTCAAATTCATTCATTCATTCATCATATTCATGAACTTGCGTTCATTACAGAAAAGTGTGGTAGTTGTCATCGTTGTTGTTTCCCACTACCCAAGGGTATTTCAGTAATTTTATCCTATAGGGGTATTTTGGTAATTTTTCAAATTAGGGTATTTGAAAATTTTGCAAAGTAGAGATTTCTGTCATTTTTACAAAATTGAAATACTTGGTAAGAAAATTCAAGGGTAGTTTGGTAATTTTATAATCTGGGGGTATTTTTGTAATTTTTACAAGCTAGGGGCATTTCGGTAATTTTGTAAAATATGATTCCCGGTGACTTTTCAAAATAAGGGTATTTTTGGAAATTTTTAATTCGAGGGTATTTCGATAACCTTCCTTACGGAGGGTATTTTGGTAATTTGTACCGATTAGGGTAATTCGGCCAATTTACAAATCAGGGGTATTTTGGTCATTTTTTAAATCAAGGGTACTTTGGAATTTATAATCATGGTTTGACTTTAAAATTTCACAAAACAAGGTGAATGGTCCCTTTCGGGTTTTAGTTATTGAATTTAGCCTGTGATTGAGTCCTCTTGGTTAGGGTGAACCGTCACTACGCACCAGGTAGGATTCGAGCGGAGAGGAGGTGAGTCACTAGGACTACTTAAGTACCAAGCTCCCCTGAATCCAATCCTAGACATGCGCTGTGGTTGCCACACCTTTAACTCAATGACTCGATCCACGTGTTTGTTTGGTTAGACTTTAAATTTTATGTATTTGGTGTTGGAGTAGACTAATCTAGGGTTTAATAATTCCTATTCTTCTAATCTACGTCTCTATAATTTCCCCCATACAAATCACAAAAGGGTTAGGAGTACTTACCTGGTGGACTTCGGGCCGGAGACTCAGGTGCTATGCCAGAAAACCTGCTCATTCCTTAATAAGATCCAATTTTCAAAAGAAAGAAAATGTTTTGGGCCCAAAAAGCCCTCAAGGTCGAGTTTTGAACCGGGCTCTGATACCAAACTGAAACACCCCAAACCCGGCCCACAAGCCTTGACCGGATCTGGCATACTTCTCGAGTAAAAATATAGTTAAGTTTCGAATAATGTTTTGAAAATCGTGGTGGTTTGTAGAAAAGTTGATTCGAGTTGTGTTTAATCTTGGTGATAAATCGATAAGTTTAAAAAAAAAAACCCACAAGTTGAAAAGAATACCAAATTTTAGAATTTCATTATTATTATAACTTGAAAAAAAAAACTGTAGGTAATTGAGTTTCAAAACATTTGATGTTGTTTGTATCATATCGGGAAAATTAAAACGCATAAAACAATTAAGTATAATGGCCTTATTACATCAACTTATAACCCAAAATAAATCCAAAATACTTAAATATAAAAAATTCAAAATAAAATAAAGGTCGAATCAACATGGCCACCAAGAAGCTCCTCGCCAATCTTGGTCCATCTACCGAGTGTCACCGAAAAGATATCCCACAACGGGTGAGTCAATGACTCAATGTGTAACAACCAACACGAACTCCCAATGATTTAGGCATAACAAATCATATATATATATATATATACAACAAGTATAGCAATGATGCAATCCCGAACCCAAACCTAATTAACCATCCTCTACACATCACCCGTACCTGCCATCACACCGTGGGGATTACTAAATCGACCCTCCATCCGCTACACACCATCAAAGGCAGTCGCTGCAGACGACTTGCACATCGCCCTTATAAATTGTGGCATAGCCACCAGATAATTGCGACAAAGTCACCAGATAGTATTTCGTGACATTAGTCACCACATTCAGATTTTGTGACATGAGTCACCAGATATTGTGGTAAAAACCACCAGATCACTTCCCCTTTTCATAATCACCCATATACCCCATGTGTCATACAAACCATGCGAATATCATGCCATACACCTTATTCCATATTCATATCAAATTCACATATGTGCCATAATCCAAATGTTCATAACATTTATTATCACAAAATTAAAGGTTACGTACCTGAATACTCTGTGTACCCTTAACCACATTTTCATATTTTCGTTAACACATACGAATCATGAATACCATAACTCTATTAAGAAATTAGTGTAGGGCTACACACCTGGTACTAACGCTCTCACTGAATCCCGAAAGTCTACCGAAACTGATTGCACTCCTTCTTAAAAACCAATGTCAGAATCAGCTAGTCTCTAATACTTAATCTAGCCTTGGCCGAATATCAAGACTTCCTTACCTTGATTGTATAAATCCCAAAACTATCACTTGCTCCTGACGTTGTCGAAATCCCTATTTAGTAAATGTTAGAGTCGGCTTTAATACAAAAACTTATGAAAGTGGCCTATGGCCGAACACTATGCCCTTACCTTGAGTAATCGAATCCAAGAGACTCCTTTAATGCTCCTTAACGTTGGCTACATACAAAAGGAAACATATTATGGCACTATGAACATTCAACCATCGCTAAAACCAAGGCCTAAACACTTGATTTTGGCACACCAATGAAGAAGAGGCAAAACCGATTGCTAAGGGAAAGAAAAGACTTACCACTATTAAAGCACCCTCAGAGAATCGGCTTCTAGATCCCAAAGAGAAAGGTTTCACCGATGAACACTAGGGAGATTCGACGATATTAACCCTTGAGAATTCAACGTTCTAGAAAAGAATGAAAGAGAAGAAATAAGGGTGAGGCTCAGAAGAGGTTCGGCTATAACTTCATAAAAGGAGAAAAGCTCCTTCGGCTTTTAATGATGGTTGAATCGTGAGAAGATGAAGAAGAAGAGAAAATAAGGTTTGAGAGGTTTCGGTTTCTAGTCACAAAAGAAAAGAGAAAGGGAATGGAGCTTTTGGAAGAGAGAAAAATCGCAAAAGATGCCTACCACTACATTATGTAAATTCGGCACCTAGCTCCCCTTGTATGACCGAATTATGCACCCCCCTTAGAGTCCCATATTCGGCCACTTCCTCCCCTCTCTCCCTTATCCCTTGATCCCCTCCACCTTAGCCGAATCTTCAAACTCTCCAATCCCATCTATACCTCCTCATTCTAGAGTCCACATGCCGTCCCCTACCTCTCCTCCTTGCAACAAAATAAAACTCCCATTTGCTTCCCTTGCCACTCGAACCTAGGCTCCCTTTGAACTGCTTGTGGCGTCACTTACCAAGGCCCTAAGTGGCTCCTCCTTGCCACTTTAACAAGCCCATTTTGATGTCTAATTTCCCCTACAATTCCTCTTAAGGCCTATCAAGCTTAGCTCCCCTTGAAATACTTAAAATCCAATATTTTCTAAGGCATTTACCTACACTTTGAAGTTCTCAAGAATTCATACAACACATTCAAACACACATAGGCATGCTACTTCATACAATTAAGCAATAATGCACAAGCCCTAAATCCCGGATATTACAAACTTAATCATTAGAGCCTAAGTAACAGATGACTTGCATCCAACACAAGTCACCCTCACAACATATATGACTATTCGGCCAACCCTTAAACCGAAGTAAAGAACACTTACCCAAAACCCGAAACGCAACAAGAGTGAAATGGTAACGACCTTGGAGGGAAGAGACCGATGCTAAATCCCAAGAATCAATCGGCCAAAGCTGAAAAAAAGCATAGAGAAGATTCGGCCAAGGTGTATTTGGCCTAAAAATCGGAGTGGTGCAAAGGGATATTCGACACCTAAATGCAAGGTAAAGGAAGAAGATGAAATCTCAAAAATCAAAGAAGAACTTTGAGAGAGAATAGAGGTTATTCGGTTTGTCAAGGAAGAAGAGAAGAATCGGCTAAGAAGCAAGAGTAAAGGTTTAGAAGGTAGGAGAAAAGTGAAGAATCGGCAACAAGGCAAGGTATTTTCGGTTGTGGAAAAATAAGGTTTCGGCAAAGAAAAGAAAAAGAATGGAAAATTCAGCATTACCTAGGACCACAGATTCAGCACACACACATTTATATAGCCTATAGCCGGAACTTAACCACCCTTAAAGTCCAATTCGGCACCACTTCATCCACTGCCCATCTCCTAATTTTTCTCCATGATATCTCCCTTATCCTTCTCTTAAATTTTCTCTACTGATCACTTCTCCTTAGAGTCTCTCTACATGCTACTTCCAGCCTTCTAGAAGCCTAAAATTAAACTCCAAAATAAAACTAAGCTAGCACTCGAACCTCAGACCTCCATGCATGCATATATCGCCACCTCCCTACACACTAGTGGCATCACTTAGCCACTTCACTATAGGACTTAGCCACTTCACTATAGGCTTCTTTGTGCCATTTTTCACTTATTTTTATTTAAAAACCCACTACTCACAACCCTGATTCCTTAATTAATTAAATTAAGAATCCTCCATCACAAAACTCGAACCCAGAGCTTCTCCAACACACCAAATTTATTAAACCCTTAAAGCTATCATGTCATTTGTCATTTTCTTGCTCACTTAAAAATTTTATGAGACCCAAAGCCCAAAGCCCAATTCATCGAGGCTCAAAATTCGGGCCGTTACACTTAGGCTTTCTTTGGGTAGGATAAAAAAGCATTTTGTTTTTCCAACTCAAAAGCTTAATTTTTTAAATTAAAAAAATGCCAAAAATATTTTTTTATTTAAATGCAATATTTAGATTTTTATTTTTTTCTTTTGCGTTTCTAAGTGAATTTATCAAAATATTTTTATTTATATTAATTATTTAAAAATAAAATCTAAATTAATTTTTATTTATGTATCATCATATTGAATTATCTAAATATTTAATGGATTATTATATAATTTTTAAAATATTATTTATAATTACCACCATTAAATCAATTGAATATCATTTATATTTAAACTTTAAAAAAAATCATGTATCATTAATTTAAAATAATTTATATTAATTATTTTTAAAAATATTTAAAATGTACATTTCATTTATAATTATATTAAATTGTTTAAATATCATCACAATTATTATTTTTAGTTTCCAACATCATGTTTGTTATGAACATTTAAACTCTCCGACGTAATTTTTGATAATAATACTAAACACTTAGAATTAAAAATCACTTTTTTTTCATTTTACTTTTCAAAAACATTTCTTTTTCAATCTAAACTTCCGATGTTTTAAATTACTTTGTGAAAATTAAATTAAACTAAATATATATAATTATATAAAATCAAATTATGTATAATATTACATAAAGATAAATATCAAAATTACGCATAAACCGAGTTTAATGTGTAATTCTATATATAAACTTTAATTTGGTACAATTATATGCATGGAACTCTAGTTGTGGTTTAAATGGACAAATTAAACTTTGATTTTATTGAATTTTACACGTTTAAAGTAGTAAATATATTTATTTATTTTCATATTGGAATAATGTAATTGTTTATGTGTGTTTATGTGGGTAATATATAAACGTAAAATATTTATTATATGGATAATTTTTTAGTGGTTTGTAAAAATCGAATACAACCAAAATTTAATATAAATAATTATACCAAATCGAGTTTATATATAACATTATATATTGAAACAAAATTATGTGTAATTTTAATAATTATCAATATTTATGTTATAGTTGATTAAAAGGATAATTGATAAAAATCTAATAACTCAATTTTATAAAGAAAAGTTATAATGATTTTATTTCTAAAAGTATATTTGTGCTTTTCTTTTGAAAAGTCAACATGTATAAATTTTGTTGTGCAAAAATTTTATGGGTTAATAATATAGGCAAATTATATATTCATTTTAATGAGGATTTAGGAAAGTATTTGATTTAAATTGATTTGGAAAATTGATAAATTTATATGATGATAAATCCCAATAATAAAATATATTGAGAAAATATTTATGGTTTTTAACGTGGGAAGGCGCTGCTTTGATTTCCATGGCGGATGTGAGGGATTTTTTTAGATAAATAACCCCAAAAATTAAAAAATTATGAAAATAATTCTAGTATGGACTAAACTACCTAAAAAGGTCATTTTCCATGCATAATTTCCGGAAATGGGCTGTGTCGAAACCATTTCTTTTGAAAAACGGAAGGTCGACTTGGATTTTGGAAATAAAAACAAAAAAAAGAGAGTGGCCACCAACTTTTTTTGTTGAAGTGTGATCGGGTCACCTCGTAAAACGGTTGTTTTAATAAACAATTTGATTTATCAAAACAACAATTTTAGTCTACGAAAATTAGAAAATGGGTTCGGGAGTCGGTTATGCACGAGGAAGGGTTAGCACCCTCGATACGCCCAAAATTGATACCTAGTTGATTAATCAATGTCTTAATTTTGAAAATTCGAAAATGTTTGAAAACATGATTTCTTTAAAAACGTGAACAATTTGAGTTAAAATTTGAGATTTCTTTGTTCCGAAATGATACAAACATCACATCCAGCACGTTAGGACACGATATTTTAAACCTTCGTAATCAAAATCATCTCATGATTTACGAAATTTATTAAAAGGATGTTTAGTTATTTAGTCAAATGAAAAATCGAAACCCAGCATGTTAGGGCACTATTCCCCAAATTTCTAAATACAAAACATTGCCTTATTTAAAAAAACCTTTAGATAAAATATAGTAATTTTATAAAATATATTTTTATTTAATAATATAGTATTAAATATAATACTAATGTAATATAATAATTAATTTCCATAAATGAGTGAAAATAGAAGTATATATGTGAAATAATGTAAGTATAAATATATAAATGAAAATTATATAGATAATAATAGCATTAAAATAAGAAAATAAATATAGATAGAAATATAGTAATAATGGTGAAAGGAAACTAATAGTAATATTGATGAAAATGTTAATAGTAATATTGATGATGATGATAATAATAATAATAATAATAATAATAATAATAATAATAATAATAATAATAATAATAATAATAATAATAATAATAATAATAATAATAGAAAATAATAATAATAAGAATTAAGAATAATAAAGTTTGAAGTTATATGAAAGATTATAAATAGGTAAAATATAAAGATAAAAATAATATAATAATAGTAATAAAGACGATACTAATAATATTAATAGTATTAAAATAAAATAATAACAATACATTGGTATGAATAATATATTAATATACAAAAAAAAAGAGAATAATGATAAAAATATTTAATATAAAGTAGTCAAAATACTAAAAGGATTAAAATCAAATTAAAAGCAAAGTTTTGGGGCCCAAATCGAGAATAAATAAGAGTAAAAGGGCCAAATTGTAGTACGCAAAGAAAGTGGAGGGACCAAAAGAGAAAAATTCCCCCTATCCCAAAACGCGCAGCATGAGGGGGATCAAAATGTAAAATTAAAAAATTAACGGGCCGAATTAACAATAAAAAACTTGATTGCAAAGCATAAAAAAGGCAGAAGGACTGCGCAGCGTAAATATCTCCTTTTTAAAAAACACGCGGATCCTGATGTTGAAGCGGGTCAGGTTGGGTCGGGTGAGGCCAAAACGATGCCATTTTGGGCATTTAAGGCCAGCCCCAAAATGGCGTCGTTTGGGAGGCTATTTGAGGCCCAAAAATCTTTTTAAAAAATCATTTCATCACCTTTTTAAAAAAAAAAACCTTTAACCTTTCTTCTTTTTTCTCTGCAGGTTTAGAACTCCCAAGACCGCCCACCATCGGACCGCCACGCTGTGACCTTTTACGACGGCTGAAATCTGAACCGACACCCTTTTTTTTTGTTTTTCAACAATGATTCCCTTTTTCTACCCCTTTTTCGATGATTTAAAAGGTAAACTCCCCATTTTTATTCTTTTAGCCATGTTCTTTACTCTAAAGTAGAATACAAATAAAAAAAATAAACAACAAATATAAAAAGGAGTCACCTTTTTTGTTTTGAAACCTATTTTGCGCTCGATTCCTTTTGTTTTCGAATTTGTTTCAATGTTCGATGTTTGTATCTAATATTAGTGTTTTAAAATTTGTTTTTGGTTGTATTTCCATAAAAATTTTGAGACAGTACATTTGATTTTTTGATGGCTTTATATAGCCATTTACACACATTTTTATTGATTTCTCTGTTTCTTTGCAGGTTCTTGGGCGGTGGACGTGACAAGGACGGTGGCAACAGGCTTCGGCGGTGGTAGAGGGCAAGTGGCTGTCAGACTGATCAAATGGCAGAGGCGGCAGCATCAGCTAGGGTTTTGGTTGTCCCCCCTTTTTTTTGATAAGCTTTGGGCTGTTGTTTTGGGCAGATTGGGCCTTCTACATGTAACGTCCTAAAATTTGGAATTTTATGTGTTGCATTATTTTTGGTGCTAAGCTAGTTAAATTATTAATTTTGTATGTCTAAGGGAGGTCTTGAGAAGGCTCGGGGTCTATTTGGACCTAGTAAAAATTTTGGCATTTAGCACTTTAAGGAGATAGAGTAAGTAACCTCAAAGCTTATAGAAATAAATGAGCAAATTGCTACCATAAATAAGCAATTAGAAAAGAGGTTATGGCATCAAGTGAAGTACCTTGAGGGAAGAGGTTTGAATCCCATTGTGTGCAATTTTTGACTTTTATTTTTGCATTCTTTCCTTAAGTGTCGGCCAATCATGTAAATAAGGTAAGGTGGACTTTTTATTTTTGGCAAGATCGCTAAGGAGAATAGGAAAGAATGAAGGTGAGGAAAGAAATCAAGAGAAAGGGGAAAGTAAGGGGAACAAGTGGTTTTTTCAAGGGAAGTGTTATGGAAAGTGTGGTTGGCCAATTTTGACCATTATGGCCATGTATGTGGACGATTTTGTGGGTAAGAGAGGTAGCCGAAATTTTGGTAAAGCTTTAGTGCTTGGTTGGTCAAATTCCTTTAGCATCAAATATGCCATTTTTTCTCCAAAATACTATTCTCTTAGCCGAATTTTGTCTTTGGCAATTGGTAAAAGTTTTGGTGTTGTTTTGGCCAAATTCCTATTTGCAACTTTGGTGTCATTTTTCTGTTCTCTCCAAATTTTCCTTCTCCTCCTTGCCGAAATTACAAACTTTGAGGGTGCATATTCTCTTCCTTTCTTTCTTCATGCCGAATGTACACAAACATAGAGACCAAAAATTTGTTCACTCATCTTTCTTGAAAACCGAAGCTAGTCAAACATTCTTCTTCTTCTTTCTTTTCTTTTTCACAAAATCATTCAAGCATCTCTTCTTTTCTAGTCCTTTTCACCATAGCCGAATATTTTGCCCATTATTCCTCCATAGCCGAAACCTTTCATCTCTTCATTAATCTTTTTTTTTTTCATTCGAGTTGTCACTCACCCTTTGATCAATCGGTAGGTGTTCTTTTCAACCTTTTGTTTTCTTTCTCTTTTTGCCGAATCTATGTTTTGGTTTGGGATGGTCATTTTGACCAAGACCAACACCTTATTCTCTCTCAAACAAGATTTTTTTCTTCTCCGTAGTGATATAGTGGAAGGCCGAAACCTTGATTCTTCCGAAGTCATCGTATAATCATTGGGAATCAGTCCTAAAAATCTTCAAGGTAAGGAGTTATTAAAGGATTCTATAAATCGTTCTTTATTTGTTAAGATGCTATTGGAATGGTGATGATTAACCGATTATAATTATAGTGATTAAACCGCTTGATCTATCCAACCGTTGATCACTCAGAATTAGTGGTAAGCCGATCTTTACCCTTTTGATAATCCATATTTTATCATGATATCGATCTATATAAGATCTAACCGAATGGAGGCTTGTGGTACTGATTCGAATGGAAAGTCGAGTGGGGATCTCAAAAGGAGCAGATTAGCGATCCCTACTCCTAAATTCAAGCGAAGGGTGGTTTCGGCGATTCGGGACTTTCCACCGGGTTGTGGACCCTCATCCGGTGAGAATCGACTATTCGAGGTCATTCATAGTTTTGAGGCATCAGCGATTCAGGATTTTCCATCGGGTTTTGGACCGTCAACCATGAAAACTGACAAATCGTAGTCGTTCACGATCCCGAGGGTAAAATTTTAGATCGTTTGTTTTAAAGTAGATTTATTAAATCGCGTACGTTGATTAATCGAGCGTTATAATATTTTAGGTGTCAATGATCAAGAAAGCTTAGTGCTTACCATAATCAGGTGTGTAATCTCACACCGTTTTTCGTGGGTTAAAGATTTATATCATATTGGTAGTAAATTGCTTGATTAAATCATGTTATGGTGGAACCAGGAAAATTGGCTTAGATCTCACTATTTTGATAAAATTGACAAAATCGGTATTAACACTGTGAAAGATTACGAAAATGCCCCTAATGGGCCAAATCGAAATAATTTGCTATAAGGGTCGATCTAATAATTTGTTATATGGGTCGATCTAATAATTTGATAATTTGCTATATGGGCCAATCTGATAATTTGCTATATGGGCCAATCGATATTTTGTTAAATGGGCCAATCTAATATTTTGCATAATAGGCATATTAGATAAATTGTTATAATGGGCCATAATTTTGTAATAAATATCAGAATAAATTATTGTTGTTATATTGTGATTTGTTATGCATTATATACATGATTTTGCATGGGATGAGATAATATTGAAGAGAAGTTCTGGTGGCTCTGCTACATAATTTTGGTGGCTCTGCCACAAATCTGTATAGTGGCAATGCCACGTAAATTCTGTTATTCTGGTGGTTTGTCCATAATTAAATTTGTTATAAATGGCTTAATGCCTGCGATTGGTGTGTTGGCGGGGTGGGTTGACTTGATCCCCACAAGTGTGTTGGTTGGTACGGGTGGTGCATAGCGGATGGATTACTAGGTTTGGTTTGGGAATTGAATTTCATACACATATTATAATTGATACATTATTATTTTTGTAAATGGGCTTAGGCCCAAATTATTGCTTAATGGGATTTTGGCCCAGTGGACAATAGTAAAGGGATTATACACTGAGTTCTAGTAACTCACCCCGTTTTTCATTACCCTTTTCAGGTAATGATCAGTGATGGAGACTTGGGCCATGGATGACTCAGAGGAGGCCATATTACAAAAACGGTTTAAATTGGAGTTTGGATTTCTTTTCAAGATTTTTAATTACTTTGCTATTTTGAGTTAAGGTTGTAATAAGGCTTCGGATTAATTTTTTGTTTTGTTTTATGTTTGACTTAATTTATAAATTGCTCTAAGTATTTCAAATTGAGATTTTTCTAAAACTAAAATAACCATTTTTTAAAATGAATAAACAAAAAGGGTTTCATAATAAACTTTTATAAACATATTTTTAACTCGAAAATTTCTCTTAAAATTTTCATCAACATTTTCAAAATTATTTTCAAATTCTTCTCAAACCATTAACGATATTTTCAAAGTCACGATTTATAAGATTTTCATATCTCAAATTTATTGAATTATCAATTAATCTTTTATTCAATAATACTTTATCAAAAAATTTTAAATGGGAGTTGTTTTAATTGATCTATTTATGAAAAAGGACTTAGTAGTATTTTCTTATGTGACATGTCAAATCTGGCCTTAACGCATGGGCCAGATTTGGGGTGTTACATTTTATGGTATCAGAGCCAGGTTCAAAACTCGGCTGTGGTTTGGGTTCAAAAATATTTTTCAAAACTATTTTGAAATGTAAAAAAATAATTTAGAATGCATGTTTTTAAAGGGAGTATGGCACCACGGGTATCCGGCACCACGGGTATCTAGCACCAAGTCAAGTAAGTGTATGTTATTATTGTATGATTATAATGATTATGATATGATTGTAGGAATACTCTAGAACTTCTAGTTTTAGGTATTAAAACTATAGAGATTGAGACTATAGGATGCGATTACGAAAATGACTTTACTTCTTATGTTTCATAAAACATTGTGAAATGAACATCGAAATAGTATACTGATTCATAAGACTTTTAATCAGATTAAATCGAATTACCCAATATGAGCGCTAGAGGACGTGGACACGGCAGACGTGGCCGTGGTAGGGGCTGAGGCGCTAGAGTTGCGTCTGAAGCGTCGGGACATATGCCAGAAATGGACGCACCAAGCACACTGCAATGTAAACCGAATCACATGACCAGTATGAGGGAGGACATCGCCTCGCCCTAAGCAATGTTGCGAGTCTTGGAAAGGGTTCTTTGGGGCTAGAATCGGGCTAGCTCTGTGGGTCAATTTCAGAGCGATTCAGATCAAATGGTTCTGAGGTTTTTAGGGGTATCTCAGGTGTAGCCCCAAATGTCGCGGAGTACTGGCTTGAGGCTATGGAGTGAATCATGGATGATCTGGATTGAACCACCGAGCAGAAACTGAGGGGAGCTGTGTTCTTGTTGAGAGATGAGGCGTATCAATGGTGGCTCACTGTTCGGGAAAGCACTCAGGCTGATCGTGTTACTTGGGATTTCTTCAAAACTGCATTCCAAGGAAAGTATGTAGGGGCTAGCTATGTAGATGCCCGAAAGAAGGAATTCCTAAATCTGGTCCAAGGAGGTAAGACTGTGGCAGCTTACGAGGCAAAATTTCTACGTCTGAGCTGTTATACCCGGGGTATAATGCCAACTGACTACGAACGCTGCGTGCGTTTTGAGGATGGGTTGAGTGATGAGTTGCGGGTACTGATAGCCCCACAACAAGAAAGGAATTTTGCCACACTTGTGGAGAAAGCCAAGATAGCTGAAGAGCCTAAGCACTCGGAGCGGCAAAACCGAGAAAAAGATAGAGGCAAGAGCAAGAGGAACTTTATGTACTCAGGTCCTGCTAGAAGGTTTTAGAAGAGGCCTAGAAATGATGAGCCAGCTCGAGCTAGTGTACCAGCTGCTGCCAATCAAATACAACCATGTGCGGACTACGAAAAATGACACCCAAGTGAATGCTGGAAGAGAACCGGTGGTTGTTTCAAATGTGGTTCTAAGGACCATCAACTCAAAAATTGTCCTCAACAGACTGCTTAGACTCAAGATGCACGTAAATATAATGCAAAGCCAACTAGAGGTGCTCAGCAGCCACCGAGAGGCCGTGGGCCAGGTGGAGGTGGTAATGGTAGAAGAGAAGGCTAGGGTGCACCGGGTAGAGGTACTGGTTTTAGGGGTAACGCGGAGGCGAGGCAGCCATGGTTGGTTTATGCGGTCAGACGCTGAAGGAATGACGATGCACCTGATGTGATAACCGGCACGTTCTTCATATCTGATGTACTTCTTACTGCTCTGATAGATATCGGATCCACCCATTCGTATGTTGCTAGTTCTGTATCTGGAAATCTAAACATTAAATTTGAGATTACTGCTAGAGAAATGAAGGTAATTATTCCTTTAGGACAGTCAGTGATAGTAAATAAATTTTTTAGAGATGTACCCTTAGAAGTTCAGGGAGAAACATTTTTAGCAGATTTGATGGAACTTCCATTCGACGAGTTCGACTTTATTTTGGGTATGGACTGGTTGGTGAAACACCGTGTGAACTTGGATTATGCTGCAAAGCGGATGACGCTAAGAACTTCAGAAGATAAGGAAGTGGTGATGATAAGTGAAAGGAGAAACGATCTATCAAATGTGGTATCTGCCTTAAAGGCAGAAAAGTTGGTGCGAAAAGGGTATGGTGCATTCCTAGCATTCATTAGTGCATTGGATGCCAAGAAATTTTTGGTGGAAGGTGTTAGAACGGTGAAAGAGTTTTCAGATGTCTTTCCCGAGGAACTTCCTAGATTGCCTCCGGATCGGGAGGTAGAGTTTGGCATTGAGTTATTGCAAGGAACGGCTCCGGTGTCCATTGCTCCTTATAGAATTGCGCCGAAGGAGTTAGCAGAGCTTAAAGCTCAAATTCAAGAGTTGTTGGATCGAGGATTCATTCGACCGAGTATGTCACCGTGGGGAGCACCGGTCTTGTTCGTCAAAAAGAAGGATGGGTCGATGCGTATGTGCATCGATTATAGGCAGTTGAATAAGTTAACGATCAAAAATAGGTATCCATTGTCGAGAATCGATGACTTGTTCGATCAATTGCAAGGAGCTTCGATTTTCTCAAAAATAGATTTGAGATCTGGTTATCACCAACTTAAGGTCAAGGAGGCGGACATTCATAAGACTGCGTTTCGAACTCGTTATGGGCATTATGAGTTCTTGGTGATGCCATTTGGGTTGACTAACGCACCAGCCGCATTTATGGACATGATAAACCGAGTCTTCCAACCCTATTTAGACCGGTTTGTAGTGGTGTTCATAGATGACATCTTAGTATACTCGAAGAATGAAGAAGAGCACGATTCGCATCTGCGAATGGTATTGCGGATATTGCGGGAAAAATAACTTTATGCCAAATTCAGTAAGTGTGAATTTTGGCTGAAGGAAGTGACCTTTTTGGGGCATGTTGTGTCAGCCGAAAGAATTAGAATTGATCTCCGGAAGGTAGAGGCTGTATTGGATTGGAAACCACCGAAGTCAGTGGCTGAAATTTGGAACTTCCTAGGGTTAGCTTGTTATTACAGGAGTTTCATTGAGGGGTTTTCATTGATTGCTGCACCCCTAACTAAACTGTTACGCAAGGGAGTGCCATTTGTGTGGTCAGATCAGCATCAAGAAAGCTTTGAGAAATTGAAGAAGATTCTGATAGAAACGCCAGTACTGATTCAACATGAGTCTAGAAAATAGTTTATTGTTTACTATGATGGGTCACACACGGGCTTGGGATATGTGTTGATGCAAGGTGGAAAAGTGGTGGCTTATGCATCTCGTCAGTTAAGGTCACACGAGGTGAATTATCCCACTCATGATTTAGAGTTAGCTGCAGTGGTGTTTGCTTTGAAGATTTGGAGACACTATCTGTACGGAGAGAAGTCGATCATCTATACGGATCATAAGGGTCTAAAGTAACTCCTTACCCAAAAGGAGTTGAACTTAAGACAGCGAAGGTGGATAGAACTGTTGAAGGATTATGACTTCTCAATCGAGTATCATCTCGGAAAGGCTAACGTGGTGGCAGACGCGTTGAATCGTAAGGTGATATCGGATTTGAGAGCGATGTTTGCTCATCTCAGCTTGTATGAAGATGGTAGTCTGCTAGCCGAACTTCAGGTGAAGCCTGCGTGGGTAAGCCAGATTAAGGAAAAACAGTTATTAGATGAAAGGTTGGGTTCCTTACTTCAACAAGTGGAAGGTGGTGTAATAGGGGATTTTGGATTGAATAGTGATGGAGTATTGTGTTTCCGCAAAAGAATTTGCATTCCCAAAGATTCAAAATTGAGACAAATGATTCTGCGTGAGGCTTATTGTAGCCCATATGCTATACACCCCGGGGGAAATAAAATGTATCGAGACCTCCGTGAGTAGTATTGGTGGCCAGGGTTGAAATGGGTGGTTACTGATTTTGTGAGTAGGTGCTCAACATGTCAACAAGTGAAGGCAAAACATCAATTGCCGTCGGGATTGCTACAATCGATGAAGATTCCATTATGGAAATGGGAACGGATAACGATGGACTTTGTTAGTGGGTTACCCTTAACGCCTACTAAAAAGATTCCATTTGGGTAATAGTGGATCGGTTGACGAAGACTGCCCATTTCCTACCTGTTCATACGGATTACCCATTGCAAAAGTTGGCCAAGTTGTACGTAGCAGAGATCATGAGGTTACATGGGATACCAGTGTCTATTATATCGGACAGGGACCCTAGGTTTACATCACGTGTAACAGCCCGATTTAGGGCCTAGTCGGGATAGTGGTGCGAGGCCATGAACCCGAGGTGAAATTATGAGTTTTCTAGGTTTATGCCATGTTTGCATGCTAGTATGAAAGTTTTGTAAAGCAATTTTATTAAGTTGAGGTCAATTGGTCCAAAAAGGACTAAATTGCAAAAGTTTCCAAAATATGAGTTTCTAGAAACTTTTTATATGAAATAGCTCAAGATTAATAATTGTGAGTCCTTAAGTAGCAATTTGCCTAAAATCTAATTTTTGGACAAAATTGGCCTTAAGAGACTATTGTGGAAATTTTTTAGAGAGGGCATTTTGGTCATTTGGCCTCATTAGTGATTAAAATAGGATAAAGATGAGAAAAATTCACTCATCTTCTTCCTTGTTGCTATCGAAAATTTGGAGACACCATAGCTAGGGTTCTTCATTTTTTTTCAAGCTCATAGTAAGTTCATCTTAACCCCGTTTTTAATATTCTTCGTATTTTTGAAGTTCCCATATTATGAATTAGCTAATTTTAGCTATAAAATGAGCTAAGATGCATGTTCAAAAATCTACACTTGAATGAAATGCTTTTTAAATGATGTTTTATGGAAGTTTAAGAGAGTTTGATGTTAGATAAACATCTTTTCCTTAATGAATTTCATGAAAAATAGTAGTAGGGACCATTTTGTAACTGTTATAAAATTGGTCATACCTACTAGAAATAGTGAGAATTGATGATTGTTATAGAAGATAAAATGATTCAGTTGAGCATGAAGTTTAAGAAAGTATTATGAAAATCATTTTACGAGAATTGGGGCAAAAGTGCAAATATTAGAAAGTATAGGGGCAAAATAGTAATTTTGCCAAAGTATGAGTTATGAGTCAATTTAGTCAATATAGTTATTAAATGATCTATTTATGATTATAAATCAAGAAAAATGAAGCCCGAATTGAAACCGAGGCAAGAATAAAGTCGAGGACTAAGTTGCACATCTACATACATTTTGTATATTGAGGTAAGTTTGTGTGGTTTCTAAGCTTTATGATTATTATCATTAAATTTCTTAATATAATGTACAATAATTGTATGAAATGATCATGTTATGTTCAAGCAAAATATCATGTAAGTCCAAGGCAAGCTTGGCATTGATCAAGTTAGCAAACAAGTTATCATATAAGTCCAAGGCAAGCTTGGCATTGATCAAGTTAGCAAGCAAGTTATCATGTAAGTCCAAGGCAAGCTTGGCATTGATCAAGATATCATGTAAGTCCAAGGCAAGCTTGACATTGATCAAGATATCATGTAAGTCCAAGGCAAGCTTGGCATTGATCAAGTTAGTAAGCAAGTTATCATGTAAGTCCAAGGACTCAAGCTTGACATTGGGTATGTTATCAAGAGCAAGACTTCATATAAGTCCATTTCAAGATATGGCCGTGAAACCAAGATGAGGTAACCCATGTAAGACCATGTCTAGGATATGGTTTTGGCATCATATTATGTGGGAAGAGATTTAGTATCCTCGGTTATGCACAGAAATTCATCGGGAAAATGAGTAAGCTAAAAGAAGATAGCAAGAAAGCTAAGAAAGTAAATTTAGTATCAAGATGAAGTTAGATGAAATTGAGTATTATTCATGTTGTGAATGAGAAAGTAGATATCATGATTATTGTTATTCTAGTATACCGATCAATGTGATCAAGTGATATAGGTATCATGGTTACCTTACAAGTATGATAATAGTAAGTGTCATGAGACATGTAAGAATCTATATGAGTAAGTAAGCTCTTTAGCTGAAATTCATGATACCATTGTTTATGTGAAATGGTTTATATTAAGTAATGATGATGCTATGAGTTGTTACATGCAAACTTACTAAGCTATATGCTTACATTATGAATCTTTCTTTCTATGCAGTCCTACCAAGCTAACTCGTGGATCATTAAAGTCGGAGCTCGCAACATGAAACACCCCAAACCCGGCCCACAAGCCCTGACCGGATCTGGCATGTTCTTAGGAGAAACTGTTCGAATCTTGTTTGAAACCTTGCTAAAATTTTGCGAGTTTTTGAAAATAGTTGATTTGGGTTGGGCTCGAATTTTAAAACCCGTGTTGATTATGTGTCAAAACGTTTAATATTTATACTTAAGAAAAATAGACTTTAACCTTGTATTATAAAAATCCAGTCATACTTAGATAATTAAACATGCATGCATAACAGTTCAAACCATGGCCTTATTACATCAAACCAAAACCCAAATTAAATCCAAATACTTAAAATATAACAAGTCTAAAATGAAATAAAATCCCGAACTGTGCATGGCCATCACTGAGCTTCTGCCGACCCGGTCCATCACTGAGTGTCACCTGAAAAATAGTCCCACAAAGGGGTGAGTCAAACGGACTCAATGTGTACATCCATCACAAGTCTCAATTAATTTCAGGCATATCAAGTCATAAAAAAACATATAAATCATGATGCAAACCCAAACCCAAGCCTAGATAACCATCCGCTATACATCACCCGTACCAACCATCACACCGTGGGGACTACTAAGTTAACCCTCCATCCGCTACACACCATCGAAGGCAATCGCTGCAGTCGACGTGCTCATCGCCCTTCTAAAATTCGTGGCATAGCCACCAGATAATTATTTTGTGACATAAGTCACCACATTCATATATTGTGACATAAGTCACCACATTCGGATATTGTGACATAAGTCACCACATTCTTATATTGGGGTATAAAACCACCAATTCACTTCCCCTTTATATATCACCCATATGCCCCATGTCATGCAAAACATGCAAATGTTATGTCTCATACTTTACTCACATTCTTATAGTTGCACTTATGTGCCATGATAGATCGTATTATATTCCTAGTAGGAGTAGGAAAAACGTACCTGAATACTTTGTACCATCGCATGGTAACTTAGCCACATACACATTATTATAACATATATATTAAATATTGCCTTACATCTATTAAGAGATAGTGTGGAGTACACACCTGGTTTACTTAGCAAATTCACTCCAAATCTCGAAAATCCAATCTACTGCTTTAGATCTTTACTGCCTATATTCGGCCAACCCCAATCTTATTAGTAAAAAGCCATTTGGCTATAAAACCAAATCCTAATAGGATTATTGTAATCAAATTCTTACCTTGGTGCCGATTTCACTACTAATCAAATCCGAAAAACTTTGTGTTATTCCTTCCTTCAATCGGCCAATGCTAGATCATTCGACTTGGTTAGTTTTCGGCTTTTAAGTAAATAAGAACTAGATCTTAAATCACTAATAGACCTTGGCCGAATGTACCTATGTGCTTACCTTGTGATTTGAAATCCCGAAAACTTGTCACTTGTCTTGAGGAGATGTCAAAATACCTATAGGGTATATGTTAGATCCGATTCCAACCTTAAACATAATAGATGGCCTTTGGCCGAATGACTTACCTTGGGTTAGAAATCCTGAAAGATTCCCTCTTGAAATCGGCTATAAAAGGAGTCCCAAAACCCTTCAAACTTTCGGCTAAAAACAATAATGGCATTAGTCTTTAACTTTCGGTTTAAAGAAAAAGAAAAGAATTGGTATTTGATCTTACCCTTACCACAGAAATCGACAGCACCTATGCCTGACACCACAGGGATTCGGCTAGATGATAATAGGGAGATTCGACTTTGTCTCCTAATAGAAATAGGATATTCGGCTATCTTAAGGAATACAAGAGGAAGGGTATGAATCTTTTTAGGGGTTTCGACAAAGATGAACTAGGGAGGAGGAGGTTTCGGCTAGAACAGATAAAAGAAAAAGAAAACTTTGAGAGAGGTAAAGTGGAAATTCGATTATGACTACTTGTGTTTTCGGCTTTTGACAAAGTATGAAAGAAAGAGAAGAGTGGCTAGAGAATTCGGCAGAGGCTTCAAAAGAGAAAATAATAATAGCCTTACTTTTCCTCCTCTTGCCGAAATTACTAAACCTAGAGTCCCTTGGCTGACCAACACTTATTCTCCTACCTTAGCCGAAATTCCAAAAGAATTTGATCTCATCTTAAACTCTCTCCTCAGTCTTCCTATGCTGTCCATCTCTACTTATTTTGCCACAAAAATTAAAGCTTCCATTTATCTTCCCATGTGACTCGAACCTTGGCCCATCTGTCCTACTTGTGGCGTCATTCCTAGAGGCCTTAAGTGGCACCTCCGGGCCACTTTTCCAAGCTCGTTTGTGTGTTTTATTTCCGCCATTTATTTTCTTAAGGCCTATCAGGCTTAACTCCATCTTTTAGACTTAGAATTAAATAATTTCTAAGGCATTCACCTACACACTAAGGTTCATAGAACACATTTATGCATACAAAGGCATGCTTTCACATTCAATTAAGCAATTATGCATAAGCCATAGTCTGGGATATTACACAACACACTATCAATTCTTATTTTGGTATAGCCAAATTACTTTACTAAGTATGGCATGTATAGGAAACATTCATTTTGTGGACATGTTTTAAGAAAGGCCTTTGTAAAGGCTATCAAGTTTATTATTCTTTTATATATGGCTAAGTGATTGGCCAAATTTGACTAAGCATGTACGTTTATTGAGATCAATGTAGCATGTAGTATTATTCATAAAATTGGGTTGTTATTGCATCGTTGAATTGTGTATGGATATGATCTTCATTTCAAGGTGGCTAACAGCTTGGTAAATAGCCTGTAAGTGCCCATACGGTTGGACACACGGGCGTGTGTCAAGACTATGTTAACCCTGCACCTTAGTATTATTAATTAGAATAGGCCACGGGCAAATCCCACGGCCGTGTGTGTGTGCCGTGTAAGACACACGATTTGGATATGGACGTGTTCCCAGACCGTGTTGATTTAGTCTGTATATCAAGGATTAGCACACGGTCTAAGCCCACGGGCGTGTCATGGCCGTGTGAAATTAGTCAGTAGCCTCCCATGGTTGAAAGACACGGGTGTGTCTAAGCCATGTAGAAATAGTCAGTAGCTCCCCACGGTTTGAGGGCATGGGCGTGCTTAAGGATACACGGGCGTGTTTCCAATCACACGGGCGTGTGAACCCTGCTTCAAAAAAAATGATTTAATTGATTTAGTTTCGAAAGTTTTTAGACATGAGTTTAAGGCCTCGTAGGCCCTTGTAACGTATGTGTTGACTAAGAAAGCAAAGTTTTTAAATCGAAACGAAATTTTATAGCCCGTAAGGACATGTTTAAGTGAGCTCAAGCATGGTAATATATCATATCCAAACCTAGCCTCGATCTTGGGTACGGGTGTTACGTCACGGTTTTTGAAAAGCCTTACATGAAGCTTTGGGAACCAAGCTTAATTTTAGCATGGCATTTCATCCTCAGGTAGATGGTCAGTCGGAGAGAGTAATTCAGATTCTGGAAGACATGTTAAGGGGCTGTGTGATTGACTTCAGGGGTAGTTGGGAGGATTTCCTACCGTTGGCAGAGTTTGCATATAACAATAGATATCAATCTAGCATTCAGATGGCACCCTACGAGGCATTGTATGGTCGTAGGTGTCGTACTCCTAATTGTTGGACTGAATTGGAGGAGCGATAGTTATTGGGTCCTGAACTGATATCGGAGACGGAGGAAAAAGTAAAGGTAATTCGGGCACAATTAAAGGGGGCTTCGGATAGACAAAAATCGTATGCGGATCTGAAGCGTAAGGATATTGAGTTTGCGGTGGGAGATCAAGTCTTTCTAAAGGTCTCACCTTGGAAGAAGATCTTCAGATTTGGAAGGAAGGGCAAGTTGAGCCCTAGGTTCATCGGACCGTATCGTGTGTTGAAGCGTGTTGGGCCAGTAGCTTATCAGCTTGAGTTACCTCCGAAATTGAGTCAGATACATAGTGTATTTCATGTCTCAATGTTAAGGCGTTCTGATCGAATCAACTCATATAGTACCGGTAGAAGTTGAGATAAGACCTGACTTTTCTTTCGAAGAGGAGCCAGTGCGAACTTTAGATCGGGATGTCAAGGTGATGAGAAAGAAGTCGATACCATTAGTCAAGGTATTTGGCGCAATCACGGAGCGGATGAAGCTACGTGGGAGCCTGAGGACACGATTCGGCAGCAATATCCTCATCTCTTTTAATCAGGTAAATTTCAAGGACGAAATTTTCTTTAAGGGGGTAGAATTGTAACGTCCTAAAATTTGGAATTTTATGTGTTGCATTATTTTTGGTGCTAAGCTAGTTAAATTATTAATTTTGTATGTCTAAGGGAGGTCCTGAGAAGGCTCGGGGTCTATTTGGACCTAGTGAAAATTTTGGCATTTACCACTTTAAGGAGATAGAGTAAGTGACCTTAAAGCTTATGGAAATAAATGAGTAAATTGCTACCATAAATGAGTAATTAGAAAAGAGGTTATGGCATTAAGTGAAGTACCTTGAGGGAAGAGGTTTGAATCCCATTGTGTGCAATTTTTGACTTTTATTTTTGTATTATTTCCTTAAGTGTCGGCCAATCATGTAAATAAGGTAAGGTGGACTTTTTATTTTTGGCAAGATGGCTAAGGAGAATAGGAAAGAATGAAGGTGAGGAAAGAAATCAAGAGAAAGGGGAAAGTAAGGGGAACAAGTGGCTTTTTTCAAGAGAAGTGTTATGGAAAGTGTGGTTGGCCAATTTTGACCATTATGGCCATGTATGTGGACGGTTTTGTGGGTAAGAGAGGTAGCCGGAATTTTGTTGGAGTTTTGGTAAGCTTTACTGCTTGGTTGGTCAAATTCCTTTAGCATCAAGTGTGCCATTTTTTTCTCCAAAATACTATTCTCTTAGCCGAATTTTGTCTTTGGCAATTGGTAAAAGTTTTGGTGTTGTTTTGGCCAAATTCCTATTTGCAACTTTGGTGCCATTTTTCTTTTCTCTCCAAATTTTCCTTCTCCTCCTTGCCAAAATTACAAACTTTGAGGGTGCAAATTCTCTGCCTTTCTTTCTTCTTGCCGAATGTACACAAACATTGAGACCAAAAATTTGTTCACTCATCTTTCTTGAAAACCGAAGCTAGTCAAACATTCTTCTTCTGCTTTCTTTACTTTTTCACAAAATCCTTCAAGAATCTCTTCTTTTTTAATCCTTTTCACCATAGCCGAATATTTTTCCAATTATTCCTCCATAGCCGAAACCTTTCATCTCTTCATTAATCTTTCTTTTTCATTCGAGTTGTCACTCACCCCTTGATCAATCGGTAACCGTTCTTTTCAACTTTTTATTTTCTTTCTCTTTTTGCCAAATCTATGTTTTGGTTTGGGGTGGTCATTTTGACCAAGACCAACACCTTATTCTCTCTCAAACAAGATCTTTTTCTTCTCCGTAGTGATATAGTGAAAGGCCGAAATCTTGATTCTTCCGAAGTCATCGTATAATCGTTGGGAATCGATCCTAAAAATCTTCAAGGTAAAAAGTTATTAAAGGATTCTATAAATCGTTCTTTATTCGTTAAGATGCTATTGGAATGGTGATGATTAACCGATTATAATTATAGGGATTAAATCGCTTGATCTATCCAACTGTTGATCACTCGGAATTAGTGGTAAGCCAATATTTACCCTTTTGATAATCCATATTTTATCCTTATATTGATCTATATAAGATCTAACCGAATGGAGGCTTGTGGTATCGATTTGAATGGAAAGTCGAGTGGGGATCTCAAATGGAGCGAATTAGCGATCCCTACTCCTAAATTCAAGCGAAGGGCGATTTCGGCGATCAGGACTTTCCACCGGGTTGTGGACCCTCATCCAGTGAGAATTGACTATTCGAGGTCATTCACAATTTTGAGGCATCAACGATTCGAGATTTTCTACCGGGTTGTGGACCGTCAACCGGGGAAAACTGACAAATCGTAGTCGCTCACAATCCCGAGGGTAAAATTTTAGATTGTTTGTTTTAAAGTAGATTTATTAAATCGCGTACGTTGACTAATATAGCGTTATAATATTTTAGGTGTTGACGATCAAGAAAGCTTAGTGCTTACCATAATCAGGTGTGTAATCTCACACATTTTTCTGTGGGTTAAGATTTATATCATATTGGTAGTAAATCGCTTGATTAAATCATGTTATGGTGGAACCGGGAAAATTGGCTTAGATCTCACTATTTTGACAAAATTGACAAAATCGGTATTAACACCGTGAAAGATTACGAAAATGCCCCTAATGGGACAAACCGAAATAATTTGCTATAAGGGCCGATCTAATAATTTGTTTTATGGGCCGATCTAATTGTCAAAACCATTTTTTATCGGGTTTTGAAAAACGGGAATTGACTTTTAAAAATATGGAGTCACCACCAATCCTTTTTGTTTTGGTGTGATCGGGTCACCTATAAAATAAATTTTGGTCTACGAATTCCCAGAAGAAAACAGGTTCGGGAGTCGGTTACGTGCGAGGAAGGATTAGCACCCTCGCAACGCCCAAAATTGGTACCAAATTGATTAATTGATGTCCTAATGTTGAAAAGTTTGAAATTATTTTGAAATTCTGTTCCTTTTTTATTTTAAATAACTTGATTGAATATTGAGATTCTCTTGTTCCGAAGGAATAGAGTATCACATCCAGCACGATTGGATACGACAATCTGAGTCTTCGAATTCAAAATCATCCCCAAAATTCTCCAAGCACGTGTATCGAAATTTCAAAAGGGTATTTGATTATTTAGACAAACAAAAGAAAAACCACACCCAGCACGATTGGGTATGATTTCTTTGAATTTCCAAACGAACAAATATTACCTTGTTTTGGAAGTATGAACAAAATTTTGAAAAGGGTATTCGTTAAAATTTTGAAAAGGGTATTCGTTTATTTGGTTAAACAAAAAAACCACACCCAGCACGATTGGGCACGATTTCTTCGAATTTCCAAACATACAAATATTACCTTATTTTGAAACATTTTCAAATAAACGATTTCAAAATCGACTCAAAATGTATAGATGAAAAATGAACAATTTTTAATAAATTGGAAATTTTAATCTCAATGCAATAATAAAAACAAAGTATAGTTACAAGTATAAAATAACAATACATGGTAATGATGAAAACACAAACGAGCAAATTAGAGTCTTTATGATGACAACATATCATACACTACACAAATACAAATATTGATATTCAAAACTAGTGAATTAAAAGACAATTTAGGAAGAAATGTCAAGTAACTTAACACAAATAAAATGCAACCAATTTTAAGACAAATAAAATGAACAAATAATATATAAAAACAAAATATTTGAAATTATTATCATACAAACAACAAATTATATGTACAAAAGTTCGAAAATCACATATAAAAAGAAAATCAAAATTAATTGCATACAAAGCAATAAGTATAAATAATATAATGACTTATATATGATGAAAGCTTTGAAATAGACAAAGATATGAAATAAATATATATATATATATATATATATATAAAATAATATGAAATTAACAATATACATAAAAATAATAGTATCACAAGTAATAATAATAATAATAATAATAATAATAATAATAATAATAATAATATTAAAATACACCAAATAAAAAACTAATTAAATGAAAAAATCATAAAGAAATAAACAAAATAAAATTATGGGGATCAAATTGAAGTTAAAATAAAATTGTAGAGGTTAAATTATAATAAATAAATGGTTAAAAGCATTAAATTGAAATTTAATCGAAAATATGGGGTAAAAATCGGAGATAAAGACAATAAGTATGACTAAATCGCAAAACGCGAGTAATATAGAGGGCCAAATGGGAAATATTCCCAATCTACCAAAACGCAGCGTTTTAATATTAAATCGAGGGATCTAATTAGAACAAAAATGGAGTTTGAGAGACAAATTAAAAGATAATGAGAAGGACCGAATTAAAAAATGATAATTTTAGGAAGGACCAACGCAGTAAATAAACCTTTTAAACAAAACATGCGGATCCTCCGGTTTTCGGGTCAAGTCAAAATGGGTCGCCCAATGCGACGTCGTTTTGAGGCTATGGGAATGAGCCCAAACGACGTCGTTTCCTCACTGAATAACAACCCCTTAAAACAGAATAAAAAAAGACAAACCAATTCCCTTTTTTTACAAATGAAACCCTAGCCCCCTTTCTTTCTTTTTTTTTTCGGTAACCCTCTCCTTTCCTTAGCCGCATCTAAAAACATGGTCCCACCACTTTAACGCCATGGTAATCCACGATTAGCGACAAGCGAGACTTCTTTTGGCCGATTTGAAGCCACATGCGGAGTCTTTTCATTTTAACTCAAGTCTCATCTTGAACTTCGATTTAGACGAAGAAGACAAGACCCCGAAAGCATATTTTCACAAGTAAATCTTTTATCTCCCTTTTTATTCTCACATGCAAAGAAAAAAATGAATCGAAAGCTAGCCAAAACTGGATCTGAAATTCAAAAGAAATTGAAATCACCTTTGAAAACTATTCTCTGTTTTTTTTTTTTTTGTATTTGCTTATATATTTTCGTGTGTAATAATAGTGTGCGTGTTAAAATCGTGGAGATGTCCCCTTACAATAGTTTGTTTCATCCATTTAAAGGCCGAAATTGAAAATTAATAAAATAAATAATAAAAGAAACAACTGTCTTTCTTTGTTTTCACTGCTGTTATGGTTTGTCGTTTGGTGCAGGTACGGAGGCCGTAGCATTCGACGCGAGGTGTACGATGGTCTGCTGAGGGTACGGAGGAGCGTGGTGATGCGCGTGGGTTGCTCAAGCAGCGCGCGTGGAGATACACGCGAGGCTGTTGCGGCGCTTGGAATACTCCAGAACCCTTAGGGTTTCGATTTGCTGAAGCTACCTGGGCTATTCGGGCCAACTTCAACATTGGGCTATATTTATTGTTTTTAGTTTAAAAAAAGGCTAGGGTCTGTATTGGGTTATGTGTTGGGTTATGTATTGGGTTACTAATTGGGCTAGTTAACAACTGGATTTGGGTTTCGATTTGTATCAGGCTAGGATCTAATCCTAAATTTAATTTGGGTTGAAATTCAGTAACTTGGACTATAAACAATTTGATTTTTTGGTTTAATTTTTGGGCTTTAATTTAATAAACTGGTTAATTGGGCCCAGGCGTAAATTGGGTCTTACACTAATAATTTGTTATATGGGCCGATCTGATAATTTGCTATATGGGCCAATCTGATAATTTGCTATATGGGCCAATCTGATATTTTGCTAAATGGGCCAATCTGATATTTTGCTTAATGGGCATATTAGATAAATTATTATAATGGGCCATAATTTTGTAATAAATATCCGAATAAATTACTGTTGTTATATTGTGATTTGTTATGCATTATATACATGATTTTGCATGGGATGGGATAATATTGAAGAGAAGTTCTGGTGGCTCTGCTACATAATTTTGGTGGCTCTGCCACAAATCTGTATAGTGGCAATGCCACGTAAATTCTGTTATTCTAGTGGCTTGTCCACAATTAAATTTGTTATAAATGGCTTAATGCCTGCAATTGGTGTGTTGCAGGGGTAGGTTGACTTGATCCCCACAGGTGTGTTGGTTGGTACGGGTGGTGTGTAGCGGATGGATTACTAGGTTTGGTTTGGGAATTGCATTTCATACACATGTTATAATTGATACATTATTATTTTTGTTAATGGGCTTAGGCCCAAATTATTGCTTAATGGGATTTTGGCCCAGTGGACAACGGTAAAGGGGTTATACACTGAGTTCTAGTAACTCACCCCATTTTTCCTTACCCTTTTCAGGTAATGATCAGTGATGGAGACTTGGGCCATGGATGACTCGGAGGAGGCCATACTACAAAAACGGTTTAAATTGGAGTTTGGATTTCTTTTCAGTACTTTTAATTACTTTGCTGAGTTAAGATTGTAATAAGGCCTCTGGATTAATTTTTTGTTTTGTTTTATGTTTGACGAATTTATAAATTGCTCTAAGTATTTCAAATTGAGATTTTTCTAAAAACTAAAATAATCGTTTTTTAAATGAATAAACAAAAAAGAGTTTCATAATAAACTTTTATAAACATATTTTTAACTCGAAAATTTCTCTTAAAATTTTCATCAACACTTTTCGAAAATTATTTTCAAATTCTTCTCAAACCATTAACGATATTTTCAAAGTCACGATTTATAAGATTTTCATATCTCAAATTTATCGAATTATCAATCAATCTTTTATTCAATAATACTTTATCAAAAAATTTTAAATGTGAGTTGTTTTAATTGATCTATTTATGAAAAAGGACTTAGTAGTATTTTCTCATGTGACATGTCAGATCTGGCCTTAACGTATGAGCCGGGTTTGGGGTGTTACACTACAGGCCGATTACACCATTATTTACTGAAAATGGCCGATTTTTACAAAACGCGCCTACGTGGCCGCATTTTAGGGGGAAAAGCCAAGAAATCACTCCCTTGAGGAAGTGTTTTTCTCCACATTAGCAAAAAACACGCTTAGGTGGAAGCATTTTGCTTACATGGCGAAAAAAGCTTCCTTAAGGGACGATTTGCTCCTTGTTTTAGATGTTAGGGATATTTGCATGTTTAGTCCCTATGGTTTTTTAGGGTTAGGGTTTTGGTAAAAATAAGTTAGAGTTTAGTATTTAGGCTTTTGTTAAAAATAAGTTAGGGTTTTAGAGTTTTAGTAGTTTTTTTAAAAAATCAGAATTTAGTGTTATTTTATAAAAATTATTTAAATTAAGGTTAATAGTTTTTAAATAAATTAAGTTAGGGTTTTAAATAAATTAGGGCTTAGAGTTTATGGTTTTAAATATCTTAAGTAAGTTAGGGTTCTAGGATTTTAAATAAATTAAGTTAGTGTTTAGAATAAATTAAATTAGGGTTTATGGTTTATTAAATTAGGGTTTATGTTTTTAAATATATTAAGTAAATTAATGTTTTAGGGTTGTAAATAAATTAAGTTAGGGTTTAAAATAAATTAAATTAGTGTTTTGGGTTTATTAAATTAGAGTTTATATTTTTGGTTAAAATTAATTAAATTAAGGTTTTAGGGTTTTAAATAAAATAAATTAGGGTTTAAAATAAATTAAATTAGAGTTTTGGGTTTATCAAATTAGAGCTTATGTTTTTTAAATAGATTAAGTAAATTAGGGTTCTAGGGTTTTAAATAAATTAAATTAAGTTTTAGGGTTTAGGGTTAAAATAATTAAATTAGGGTTTAGTTTTTTTAAAAATAACATTGTGTTTATTTTTTTTAACAAAATTGACTATTTTTACCTTGAAAAAATAATTTTGAGAAGACGTTTCTGAACAAATAATGTTAAAAGCGCTTCAAGCAAGAAGCACTGTCAGTAAAAATACAAAAATAAGTAAAAGGCGATTTTTACAAAACGC
This sequence comes from Gossypium rotundifolium, assembly GCA_025506655.1. NCBI lineage: Eukaryota > Viridiplantae > Streptophyta > Magnoliopsida > Malvales > Malvaceae > Gossypium > Gossypium rotundifolium. The sequence goes on along the minus strand of CP106725.1, from coordinate 132,301,027 downwards.
GGCCATGTAAGCGCGTTTTGTAAAAATCGGCCCTTTCCGGTAAATAATGGTATAATCGGCCTATTTCTGTAAATATGCATGGAAAATGGCCTTTTTAGGTAATTTAGTCTCTAGTACTAGATTATTTAGAAAAATGACTTAGTTTCTACAGTAATAATGGGTGCCAGTACCACCCAAAAAGCAGTCCAATCATTGTTTCATTATTACAAAAATGATAGGATGAAAAATTATTTAATTTTTTTTTGTGCCACCACTTCTCAAGGCGACACCCGTATGATTTTTTATATTTTTATGAATATTTCCATAATTAAATAAAAAATATTTTTTATTATTTTTGTGCCGCCTCCTTCAATGGAGGCACCAAATTGGATTAAAAAAAATTATTTTTTGGTGTCGCTTCCTTTAATGGAGGCATCAGTATCTATAAAAAAAAAAATCTCCTTGATGACTACATGAGAAGTGGCGACACCAATATTATTTTTAAAATTTTTTGGTGCTGCCACTTCACATGGTGTACCCATAATGGGTTCTTATATAACGTACTGATTTTGGTGCCGCCACATTAATAGGCGACACCTAAAAATTAATATATATATATATATATATACCTGGTGTCGTCACATCTGGTTTAGGGACCAAGAAAATAAATTTTTTATTTGTTTTGGTGACTTTATATGATGAAGTGGTGGGAAAAAAAATCAAAAATATACTGGTGTCATCACATCTTTAATAGGGATCAAGAGATTTTTTTTACCGCTTTTGGTGACACCACATGAAGTGACAACACAAAAAAATTCCAAAAATAATACTGGTGCCGCCACATCTTAGGTAGTCCTCAGGGAGAATTTTTTTTTTTTTTGATTTTGATGCCTCTATTGAAGAAGGCGGCACCAAAAATAATAAAAATATTTTTTTCTTCATTTAACTGTGAAAGTATAAAAAATTGTACGGGTGCTGCCTTGGGAAGTGGTGGCACCAAAAAAATTTTAATTTTTTTTCATCCTATCATTTTTGTAATCATGAAACAATGATTGAGCTACTTTTTATGTGGTGTCATCTTGAAAAGTGGATGTACCCATTATTATTGTAGAAATTAGATTATTTTTTAAAATAATCTAGTAATGGGATTATTTTTTATAATTTTTTTTAGTTATCTTAAAAAAACCCCAGATGTGACATTTGATATGATTTCCTTTTGTGGAAAAAAATTCATAGTACGTTTGATTCACTGTAATGGAATAGGACTGTAATTAAATAGAGCTGTAATCAGTAATTCAACTGTTTGGTTGAATGGAATGGAATAGAACTGTAATAGTAGTACGTTTGATTCACTGTAATGGAATAAGGCTGTAATTGAATAGAGTTGTAATTAGTAATTCAACTGTTTGGTTGAATGGAATGGAATAGAACTGTAATAGTATTCTTGTGTTTGATTGAATGAAATGATGTTGTAATAGCTTAAGGAAAAAAATTAAAATGACCAAAATACTCTTAACGAAAAATTTTTTTTTATGTAGATGATTATTACTATTATTATTAAATTTTAATAAGATTATTATTGAAAATAATTTAATAAAAATAATAAATAATTTAACCATATTTTAACACAATTATTATTAAATATAATTTAATAAAAATATAAATTAATAACATTCTTAATAGAATTATTATTATATAATCCAATTATACAAAGAGTACATAGATTTATGGTATATTTTAACCTAATCCATTCTTCCGAGCTTTACATATATTAATTATAAAATCAACTTTTAACATACATAAGAACCAATGAGTACCAACACAAGATGTGAGAGCACCAGCCTCTCATCCCCACCCTCTTCGACCTCGTATGAGTAAGAACTCTTGAGAGGATCATCGTCAATGTCACTTATCGTATCTGTTGCAAGACAAGATGAGTATCCGTCATTAGTATTTGTTTCCTTGTCGCCTTCATCCATGGCATGTCGTTTTGTTTTAAGCTCAACTAACTGCCTAAGATATTCGCCTCTATTTGTAACTTCCTCTGTTGGGTTATTACATCCTTGATTTGGCAAACCGTGAGCATCATGGACCAATATGCGATCTTTCATGAAATTATCAGGAACCAATGGGACCTCCAAATGAAAATTGTAGCAATTCAAACAAAAAGCAATAGTCTATTAGAATTTAGCATGAACACCCTTTAACTAATGCAAATGCCATCGTCCCATCTAAGATTCAAAACATCGCATTTGGATGAAAAAGAACACATAATGAAGTGATTAGAAGAACCCCATCAACCTAAAGCATCCGAATTTTCAAAGTAATCGTACTAAGTTTATGAACCGATCACATGACTTGAAGCACCATCTATCGTAATCCTAGTAAAATTTTAGTATTTCATACACTATTAATTGAGCGGGTTTACAAATTATTGCTACATGTCCAATTATCTAAGTTAACTCAATTTATGTTACTTGGCGATATGCTTAGATTTTTCTAAATTTTTACAGTCATATCCAGTATATCCATCTCAGATACTTCAACAAAAATGAAGAGTCCATTAGAATTTAACATCAACACCCTTTTAACTAATGCAAATTCCATAGCCTCATTAAGATAAAAAAGGCATTTGGATGAAAAAAAACATAATGCAAATTGATTAGAAGAACCCCATCAACCTAAAGCATCCGGATTTTCAAAGTAACTTCACTAGCTTATGAATTAGATCAAATGACTTGAAGCATAAGTCATCATATAATCCTAGTAAAATAAGTAATTCATACACAAGAAATTGAGCGCTTTACAAACTTTTGCACGAAGAATAAACATTAAAGAGCGAGCATTACCATGCACGAAGAATAACATCAAGAATGAGGTACCGATATTGAATGTAAATCAAACATCAAGGCGTTTAGCATTCCATATCTAATAGAAAAAGATGCTTTTTATTCAATATAACCATTATCATCGACGAAGGAATTGGTTATCCCATTTTAATTCACAAAAGCATTTGTAGTCATCAAGCATGAAAGTATGCTACCGGTAATTCTAGATCCAATGTTAATATTCATGGACGGTTTATATAGCATAATAAAGCCACAAGCGACTCTGCACCAAAATTTCAAGCAAGAGGAAGAATAATTTCATCGACTTTATCACATTCTTGAAAGAAAGAAGACTCCAAGCACAAAATATAACTCTTGTTGAAATGCAATTTCATTTACCCCGTTAAAGTTGAAACATTAACAACAACAATAATTAACATGTAAAGTGATAATTTTCCTTTTGCGACTTTTATCAAACATCTTATATGCTTTTATGTTCTTATTATCTATACTAAAATAACAACAACTAAGAAACATAACCAAACCGATCATCAAAATCCTAAAATTTTCCTTTTGCGACTTTTATCAAACATCTTATGTGCTTTTATGTTCTTATTCTCTATACTAAGATAACAAAAGCTAAGAAACATAACCAAACCGATCATCAAAATCCTAAAATTTATGCGTAAATGATAAAAATAAACCCCAAAACAAGAAAGATTCACACTTAAATTTTAAGCTAAGAAAAAAAAAGCGGGTACACCTACGGATAAATAAGCTTACCCTTCTTCTAAACTTGAACAATGTAACAAAACAACAAAATTTATATGAAAATAAGAATAAGAATGAACCTAGAATTTAGACACCATAAAAGATTAAAGTGCAAAAAGGAAAAACGATTCAATTTTAAGCTAAGAAAAAAAACGAAGGGTACACTTACGATAAATAAGCTTAGCTCCTTCTTCTAAACTTGAACAATGTAACAAAACAACAAAATTTATATGAAAATAAGAATAAGAATGAACCTGAATTTAGACACCATAAAGATTAAAGCGCAAAAAGGAAAACGATTAAATTTTTCAAGCTAAGAAAAAAAATGAAGGGTATACTTACAGATAAATAAGCTTAGCTCCTTTCTTCTTAACTTGAAAAGTTAGAACAAAACAACAAAATTTATATGAAAATAAATAAGAATGAACCCAGAATTTAGACTAAACAAAAGAAGACTAGACATACCTTTGAGAAGATGAAGATGAAGGGCGATGCTTGATTTGGGGATAAATGTTGGAAGAAATCTGGAGCAAAATTTTGAAGGAGAAGAAAGCGTAATTTTGGTCCCAAACGTGAAAATGTATTCAGCGTGGCGTTGAATACCAATTCGAAGCTCTCACCCCGAATACCTATTACAACAAATGACTAAGGGAATATGGGTGTAATAGCAAAGTCAGAGAATACCTAAATGGTGAACCAAACTCCTAAATAACTGTAGAGCGTGGAATACGGCAGGAATGGAATAGCAATTCCATCCAACCAAACTTGATGTCAATGGTATGGTGGCGTTGTTAGAGAATGGAAGGAAGGTATGTTCAGTCTGGAATATGCCTATAAAATAAAAATAAATATTAACATATAATGATATTTTGTCTTTTTCTTAAAACTCATATCTATTATTTTGTCTTACTGTTGCCTGTTCAAGTCTAAGTGAGAGACGTTAGGCCTTTGAAGTTTTAAGACAAAATAAGATAACAGACGATTTTAGGTACTAGAGATAAATAACATGGAAAAAATAAATTGTTTATATAAAGATAAAACTTGCAATCATACTATGCATACAGACTCTAAGAATGAAAATAATATTTCACCTTTAGTAAAGGTTTTAATAGTTTAATAGATATAACTTCAATATATTTAATAAATTATATAATAAAGTTAGTAAAATAGAAGAGCAAGTTAATAATATAGGAGAAATTACGAATTAGATTTGAACAACAAATATAAAGAAGTTTTATCTAATATTCATAATAAATTAGAACAAGTTCTTATTAACAAAATTATAGAACAAGAAATAGATTTAGGTCCTTTATATTATGAAAATAATAATATAATATTAACTTTATCTAAAAAGAAGACACTTCTTCGTAAGAATCATATTCTACTAATAAAAGAAGTAAGAATCTTGAAAAATGTAAAAGAAAATACACTCATCAACAAAATATGATTTCCAATCCTATAAAGAACTTATAGAACATTGGAAATTTAAATTTACTAAAAGTACGTATAAAAATGAAAGAGTAGAATATTTAAAATTAATAGAACAACGTTATGAAAAACATAAAGATTTGTTTACTTTATTTAATTATCATTATATGTTAAACTATGATACTACGACGGTAATAGTTCTAGTAATTCGATAATATAGAAGACTTAAAGGTTATTAGTTATAAATTTGATGAAGAAAATACTTCAACAGATGAGGAAGAAAATACAGAAATTCCAGAACCAATGGATACTGAAAATTACAGATCCTTATGGGAAAAGGAAAATAGAGACAGATATTCAAAATGATGATTATCTGAGATCTTTTAATAAAGATTTTGAACAGGTTGAAAATACAACTAGAATTTTTGGTAATCAAACCGAAAATATAGCTACTAATGAAATTAAAACTGAATATCCAAGAGAGTCATTTAGTCAACCTATACCACATAGGATTGATGATTTAAATAAAAGAAATGTGGCCCAAGGTGGAATATATTTAGATTTGACTAATATTTCAATATCAGAATATGAAAAACTATAGATGATTGGGCACAGTCAATGACTATTGTTGTAAACAACAACAATACTTGGTCAAAAGAAAAAAATTTAAATTATTTTGTTGGAACATTCCAAGGGGATGTTTTACAATTTTTAAGACGATGGGAGGAATCTGAAAAAGGTAAACAACAAAAAAGTCAGTTAATTAATCAGATAGGAACTCCTAAAGATTTTTTAGAAGGATTAACTTTTATTCTAAAAATGTAATTTTGTGGCTATTTTGATAAAAATATCGGGATAGTATATCTAGTTATATATTGTCAAAATTAAATTATGTGATAATAGATATTTAGAAGAATTTTCTAAAAATTTCTTCATGAATATCAAAACTAAAAGATGAAAATATAGAATTTTGGAAAAACCAATATTTTCATAAATGACCACCACCATGGGATGAAATTTGCATACAAAAATATGTTAATTATCTAGAAAAACACAGTAAAAAGGCTGGAGTAGAACCAGAAAATATAGATTCTATAGGTAATAGGATAAATTTTGCAAAAGAAAGAATAACTTTACATTGTTTATAGACTAAAGCTTCTAAACAAGTTAAAAATAAATTAAGTGCTAAACATTGTACTAAAATTTTAGAAAATGAGTGGGAGTTTGGATGTAAAACAATACGTCCTAATACTTATAAAAACATAGAAAGAAAAATAGAAGATATAAGTCATTAGATGGAAACCAGAAATAAAAATATATTGGTTATAATAATAAAAGAAAAAAATTGTTAGAAGAAAAACTTTTAAAAAGCAGATATGAAAATATTTTGTATGTGATGAAGAATGTCACATAGCATTAAATTGTCATAACAAAGGTAAAATGCAAAGAAAATTATTAAAACTCTTGAAGAACAAGATTTAGAAATATGCTTAGAAGAACAATTTCCTACTATAGAAGAACAATTTACAATCAAAGTCTATATTTTATAGTAGGAAATTGTTCTTCTATTTCATTAGTAAAAAATATGATTGTAAAAATATTCGAAAAAGCCTTTTTAAATTGAGCTTGCTAGTTACAAATTGCTCTATTTATTTTTGTAAAAATTTCTATAGGTAAAATTTTTCTTGCTTTATTATATAAACATAATCTAAACATTTTATTCATGATAGGACTATTTGTCCCTTTATTAATAAAATACTAAATATATCAAAAAGATTGTTTATCTCCTTAATATCTATATATTTGTTTATCTCATTAATATCTATATATTCTATTTCAAGCTCATCCCAATCTCTATATAAAATAGATTTTAATAATAAATCATGAGCTTCATTTTCTTTAGTTGTTTTTTCAACTAAAAATTGTGAAAACTTGGTAAGAACTCTTCCGAAATAGCTCTTTGTTCGTAAATATGAGTTTTTCATATTTCATTTATAAAATTATATAATTCTGATGATAATACTGGATTATTAAAATATTTTATTTCTGGAATTTGTTGTTGTTTCAACAAATTTTCTGCTCCTTTTATAATCTTAGAATAACTGGCTTGGAATGCCGAGTTTGGATCTTGAGACCAAGGGTATTTGGCTTACCGATCTTGGTGTAAAAGATAATTGAGATATAACTGATGGTCTTACTATTGGATAAGGAACATAATATCTCTGGTTAGGATAAAATGATGCTTGTGGAGATGTAGTAACAAATCCTTGATTAGGATTTATTGGCTTCCCTTTGTTGAGTTTTTTATGGACAGTAGTCCAATCTCCAACTTGTTCTAGAGGTTTTTTACCTCTATCCATAAGGTCTGCTAAGATAATCAACAATAATATTATCAGTGCCTTTCATATATAAATTTCGAAATTAAAAGTACATAATTCATTATACCATCTAATTTTCCTAGGTACAGTTTCTAAACTTTTATTAGTAATAAATTGTTTAACCGCTCGATTATTAATTTTTTGATAAATTCTTCATGTACAAAATATATAAGAAAAGTCTTTATTCCCTTTTAATAGTTAATAACTCTTTTTCATAAATAGCATAATTAATTTCATTTGATTTAAATTTACGATTTATATCCACATATTAATTCTTCATTATTAGTCGTTTTAGCTTTTAAAATACATCCCCAATAATTTTGTGATGCATCTGCTTCTAAAATTAATTTATCACCTTGTTTAGGTAAATATACTTTTAGAATATAATTTTTTTATTTTAAATTTTTATAATTTCGAATCTTTTTAAACTAGATAAAATGTTTATCCTTTTTAGTTTTCCATATAGCTTACCTATTTTTTAGATAAGTTAGGAAAGGAATTTCTTCCATAATTAACTATTCCTAAAATTGTTGAAGTTGTTTCTTATCTTCAATATTTTAGAGAATTCTTTATTTTACAATAATATGATTGTAATAGCCTATTTTGCCTGGGCTTATAATAAATAAAAAAAAAAAATAAAGCCCAATGTTTAGTAAACAGTCCATTATAGCAGGCCCAATTGACCTAAATGCCAAACCTAAAAAAAACTAACCACTACCCAAATAACCCTGACCCAAGTACAAAGGAGCCCGATTAGCCCAAAATAGTTTCATTGCTAGGAACCCTAGCAAGAGATTAGCCCGCAAGCACACCAGCAGCATCCCCAGCCTCGCACTCATGCCAGCCCTCGATCGCGCCGCGGTTCGCTCTCGAATCCCCCATCGCCGCTGAGATCTCCGCTTCCCTACTTGCACAAACAAGGAAAAACGACAGCAAAATATGGACAAGATTTTTGTTTTCCTTTGATTTTTTATTTCGAGGGTTATAAAAACCCATCAAATTTGTAAACAGGGGAATATACGCAAATACACAGGCAGATTCAGAAAATAAAAAAAGCAAATGTCTTGTTTCATTTTTATTTTTATTTTCGTATACTATTTTTTATATATTTTATTTTTATCATATATATAACATATATATAAAATACTAAAAAAGAAAAAAAACCTAGGTTTTGTTTTTGCCATCACAAGACGGTGGCCATGATATAGTGGCAGATTTGCCATGGTGAGTCTTCTGGGATAAAGGCCAGAAATCTCCTTGGGAAGGCTCTCAAATTTATATATATTTTTTTGTGCTGAGGAGAGATGTAACACCCTGAATTTGGGGTTATTTGTAATTTAATTAATTTCCCATGTGTACTTGAAGAAATTAATAATATGATTTTATTTGGCATGTTTGAGGGTCCAAAAATAAACCCGAGCTAGGCCTGACTTAGGGCTGAAAATTTATTTTTAAGTGTTTAAAGGAGGAAGCTAGGTGACATAGAGGTTAAGAAAATTTCTAAAAGGAACTTGACACAAAGAAATCCTTGGCTAAGTGGTTCCATGCGCCACTTGAGTGTTGGGGGTGAAGCGCAGGTCCCAAGTTCGAGTGACAGAGGAAGCATTTTTGCGTTTTGTGGTGATGGGCTGAGGAAGGAAGGCCTTAAAGTTAATTGGGGAAGGTTCGTAGCATGAAAGTCCAGGTAGTAGGAGTGGCTTGGGGCGCCACTTGAGAGAGAGAGGTCTCGGGTTCGAGGAACGCAGGGAACGTTTCTATTTTGGGCTTTTTGCATTATAAGGAAAGGGCCAAGAGGAAGGTTTTATAAATAAATGAAAAGGGTATTTGACATGAAAGTCTAAAGGGGAGAATTGGCATAAGGCGTTGGAGGGGGGCTGGAGGTTCCAGGTTCGAACCTTAGGGGCAGCAAATGCATTTTTTCCTTTTATTTTTGCTGCTGGCGTGGGTGAAAGAATTTGGCTGCACTTTGGACTCCCAAATTCGGCTGGAAGAGGTAAGTTTGGTGTTTTATCTTCATTCAATTTGTTTAAGAAAGGATAGAAGATAAGTGCTATTATCTTAAGTGATAATTAATAGTTTAATTATCAGCATAGAGGGGGAGGAATTGGGCAGCATTGGGACTCTTTGGGGGCTATTTTTGTACAAAGAAAGGGGTGCCAAAAGTCCTGAATTTTCTCTTTCTTCTCTCCATAGTTGCTGCCGAATTTCCCCTAGGAAATCCTTCAAATTTTTCAGCATCTTCCTCTTTTATTTTAGCCAAAAACCACCATTGATTTCCCCTACATATTTTCTTTTTCTTTTCTTCCTCCATTAGTCGAACCCCTACCACCTTGCTACCGAAATTTCCTTAGACAAACTGCCCAAAATTTTGCAAAATTCCAGCATCTCTTTAGCCGAATCTACCCCTCCCTATTTGCTATAGTTTTGGCCGAACATCAAAGAAAAGGGTGCTTTCTTCTTCTCCAATCGGGTTGAGAGGAAGGGCCTTCGAGGACTTGGAAACGATCAAGTGAATCCATCATATTTGATCAATCGGTTTGGTAAGGTGGTAAGGATCTATTTTATTTATTTGGTATTCGATTAAGCCAAAGGCTATTGATATGAGTGATGACGGTGGCCGATTGTAGGGTGGTGAAGCAGAGTTGTAAAGCGTGTACTGTAACTAAGAAGCGGTTGGGTAAGGTTTCAAGTTCAAATATTTACCCTTTGGATATTGTGGTTTGGCCGAATAGCCTAGGGCACTAACCTTTGTATTTGGCCAAATATAGGGACAGAGAAGCTAGGGTGGCCGATTGCCTCTTTGGGGATTTAGAGTTATCGTTAGAATCAGGTGTGTACATACACACTTTATAACTGATTAAAATGCTAATTGTTGTGTATGCTAAATCTGACTTGTGTAGATTTGGGAATTAATACCATAATGGTATACGCAAGGATTCAGGTAAGTCCTTGTCGTTATGACTCTTTTCATGATGCTTTTGAGAAGCATGATATGTTATGACATATTTGGTATATGTGGTTATGGCTAATGGTAAACTCTATATGTATTGCTAAATGAGCATGTTGGCATGATTTCTATTAAAATATAAATTCTTGGTTGATATGGGTTAAATGAGTGGAGGGGGAAGTAATATTCGTGTCGACGGACACCAGTGGTTTGGTACCACATTTCGTGACTACGGTCACCAGAGGTTTGGCACCTCCAGAGGTTTGGCACCTCATAGCGTCTCGTCCCAGTGGCTTAGTACCACAGTGGGTTGGCCCCACGGATTATATTATGGGATTGACACCAGTGATTTGGTATCACACGATGGGTTGGCCCCATCAATCGATTTGTGTTTTCGGACACCAGAGGTTTGGCACCTCCAGTGATTTGGTATCACATTTGTGACTTTAAGTCACCAGTGGTTTGGCACCACCAGTGGTTTGGTACCACACGGGGTAGAGAAAGGTGTTTGGATGGCTAGGTTGGGTGCATGATTTAGCGCATGTTAATTTGTTATAATTTGTGTATGAAATTGCTTTAAACCGGGGGAAGGGTTACACATTGAGTCTTGGTGACTCACCTTCTCCTTTAACATTTTTCAGGTGACTCGTAGATCGCGGATGAGGAGCCAGAAGGACTCGAGGTGGCCATGCAGTAAAAATGTGGATTTCATGGACCTTGATTTATTTTAATTATCGTGGATTGTTTTTATTTTATTCAAGTTGTAATAAGACCTCCTAATACTTTACTTTGGTTATTATTCGTATTTTGGATAATTTGTTCAAACTATTTAATGACACCTAATGGGGTATACATGCTTTCTCAAAATCAAACGAAAAATGTTTTATTGTGCCATCGGGTACATTAAAATCTGTAACAATTTTGACTTAATAATTTTTCATACAATTCAATGGTTTTAAAACTTGACAAAATCTTTTACCTTAGATAGAATCGTTTAGAAAAGGTTTTCAAAATTATTTTACTCTGTAGCAAACCAAATTCGGACATAATGTTTGGGCTGGGTTTGGGGTGTTACAAGAGAAATGAAAATTTTAAGAAAAAAGGTAGCTTTTAGAGGGCATCAAAAGCAGTGTTGCGTTTTGCACCACCCTTTGTGCCAAAACGCATTGCTGCTTTCACTTACGATCGAATCCGATTCACCCCAACCTTCAGGATTCGCGTGTTTTTCAGTCAAATGGGCTATTTGCGCATCAAGCCCTTCCGCATTTTTAGTTTTTTTAATTAAATTCTTTTGTATTTTAAATTTACCCCAAACTTTCATTTGCAGATTCAATTTCGTCCTTTTTTCATTTCCTTTATAATTTTCATTATTTTATTATTAATTTTATTATCATCATTTTTAATTTTATTTTATTATCATATTATTATTATTTTTACTATTATTATTTTATTATTTTATTACTAATATTTTTATTTTACTATTATCAATATTATTATTATCATTACTTTTAACATTAGTATTCCTATTTTATTTTATTATTATTATTATTATTATTATTATTATTATTATTATTATCATTATTTATTACTTATATTATATAAATTAGCATATTATTTATTATATTATATATTTCTAATTTTATTATTTTATTATTTTATTTTAGTTTAATTATTTTTTAATTTACAAAATTATTTTAGTATTTATATATATATATATATTAGTTATTATATTATATTCTAAAATTTTGTATCATATATAATATTATATCGTATATTTTTTTAAGTAAAATTTATTTATATTGTATAACTTATTCTATTTACATTATTTGTACCATATTAATATATATATATATATATATATATATATATTGTTTTATATATCTTTATTTAAAATCATTATATACCCTTTTTATTTATACATTGATTATATTATTCACATTATATATATATATATATATATATGTAATTTTATTTATTTATTTATTATTTAATATTGCATGGAAAGTTCATATTTATTTAATATTTTTACTATTTTATATATATTGCTTTATATTTTTATTTGTCCATGGAATGCCCTTTTATTTATTTATTATTTTATGATTATTTTATTGTAGTTATTTTTAGTTGTATTTTATATTAGTATTTCTTTATTGTATATGTTAATATAAAATGTTAGTGAATTATAATTGCTTTTAATATTTCTATTTAATAGTTTATAAATACAATATTGTCACATGGATTATTGTTTAAAATAAAATTCATTTTTTTGCAAAATTACTATATTTTATCTAAAGGTTTTTAAAATAAGGCAATATTTTTTATTTAGAAATTCGGGAAATAGTGCCCAATCGTTTTGGGTTGCGATTTTTCATTTGGCTAAATAACTAAATTTCCTTTTAACAAGTTTTGTAAATCATGAGATAATTTTGATTACGAAGGTTTTAAAATATCGTGTCCCATCGTGCTGGATGTGATATTTATATTCATTCGGAAGAAAGAAATCTCAAATTTTAACTCAAATTGCTCGAAGTTTTTAGGTTTCAAACATTTGGACATGATTGTATCGATTAGGTACCAATTTTTGGGCGTTATGAGGGTGCTAACCCTTCCTCATACGTAACCGACTCCCGAACCCATTTTCTTGTTTTACGCAGATCAAAATCAAATATTTTAAAATAAAACGTTTTACAAGGTGATCCAATCACACCTAAGTAAAAAAAAAAAGATTTGTGGTGACTCCCATTTTCGTTTTTAAAAGTCGACCCCATTTTCTAAAAATTTTAAAATGGTTTTGACAGCTTGGCGACTCCACTGGGGATAATAAGAGAGTCAAGCCGTAAAATTGATAATTTCATGTCCTTTTGTCCGAATTTAAAATTCTGGTTTTTAAAAACATGATCCTTTTATTGCATGTAGTTCTAAAGATATCTCTACATTGCATTGCATGACCGTCATGGTCACACTCTTAAGTGGGAGCGAGAAGCTATGCCTTCGTGAGGTTTTCACCTCCGCCTGGGCTAGTGGATTGCTTCCGGAATACATCTGTACCTATGTCTTCGTGAAGTTTTCACCTCCGCATGGCCATAGGGAAATGTATTCCCCTGAATCGAACTCGGTCCATATGAGCCTATAATGGGTGAGGATCGAGGAATCTGCTGGTTCAGGTACCTCAACTTTAGAGTTGAACCACATGTAGAAAACCTAAGAGCCCACCTTAGGTAGAACTATGTCAAACCCTAGTGGTCACCTAGATAGGTGTTCTATGCTATTTATTTTTCCTGTACTAATGTATTCTCTTTTGTTTTGATTGTATTACTTTCACATCATAGAAAAGAGGTGTTGATTCAAATTCGATTGCTAAATAGAAGAGTTTGTCATAAGAAAATGGGTTTTTTGATAAAATGAATTATAATACAGTCGTCTGAATATGGTCCAAGTAAACACAATAAGAGAAGACTGATAGACGGCGAAGGAATACAAGACCTTATTACTCAAGGATTCAAGTTGACAAAGACAAATAGAGAATCACCACGTCTCGACTTTCTTGAAGAGGCTAACGAGCATTATGGAGCAATGAGCCGCGTCCCAGATCAAGCAAAAAGGAGCTAGTGAAGGCATTTATTACAAGTTTGTGAGATTTGACCTTTATGAGGAAGAGGATTAATCTTTTTGCTTGGAATATCAGGGCAAGGTCGTGTATGCGATCCATTTTATGTAAAGAAATTTGTTTTCTAGAAAATTTTTTCTAATGGAATTGAATTCAAAATCAACGCCTCTCTTTCTCTGCATTCATGCATTTGCATTACATAACATCATATGCATTTAAGTCCATAGAGAGAGTCTAATTAGTTGAAATTATAACAGAGTGGGATAGAGAGAAAGAGAAGGGAAATCTGAAAGCTGAACACCCTTACGGTACATGTGTCAAATCAAGGAAAATGGATCAAAGACTTCAACAATTCCAGAGGGATATACAAGACCAGATGTAAGAGTGAATGGCAAAGCTCCAACAAGAAATGAGGGACCAAATGTTGGAAGCTCAAAAGAGTATGATGGCTCAAATGACCCAAATTCTAAGTGGGGCAATGGACAAAAGGAAGGGTCCCATAGTTAACGCTGATGACAATGGGGATTTTCCTCGGATTTCACCCTACCGCATGTACAACCTGATAAGTATCCCCAAAGGCCACCTGTCACGATTAGGCCTCAACAGGGGCAAGCTGATAATAGACTGCCCATGAACTTCCAAATGGGCTCAGGATCTAACCCAGAAGATAACCCTACCAATCCTGTTATCCCTGATTTGGACATAGTAGAGAGAGAGGGAATAAGAATTGAATCTTCAAAGAAGTTGGAAGATCGCTATAGATGGTTGGAAGAAAAGTTCCAGGCTCTGGAAAATGCTGATCATCACCATGGTATTGATGAAAAAGACTTGAGTTTGGTTCCAGATTTAGTGCTTCATCATAAATTCAAGATGCTAGAGTTTGAGAAGTACAATGGGACTAGCTGCCCTGAAGCCCACATTACCATGTTTTGCAGACGCATAACCGGCTATGTTAACAATGATCAACTCTTGATTTATTATTTCCAAGACAGTTTGGTAGGGGCAGCGTCTAGGTGGTACAATCAACTCAGTCGTGCTAATATTAGCTCTTGGAGAGACTTAGCTCAAGCTTTCATGAAGTAATACAACCATGTCACGAACATGACGCCTGGCAGAATCACTTTGCAAAACATGGAGAAGAAACCAAATGAAAGCTTCAGGCAGTATGCGCAAAGATGGAGAGAGGTTGCCATGCAAGTTCAGCCATCACTCTTAGAAAAGGAAACTACAATGCTCTTCATCAATACCTTGAAGGCTCCATTCATTACTCATATGATAAGAAGTACTACTAAGAGCTTTGCGGATATAGTGATGGCAGGAGAGATGATTAAAAATGCCATAAGGGGTGTCAAGATTGAGGCAGGGGAAACCACTAGAAGGTCTACTCTCAGGAAAAAAGATGACGAAGTAAATAATATGAGTACATACAATAAAGGGTACTCAAAATCAATTACTGTTAATCAGCCAAAGGTAATCACTGTTGGGAAACAAGGGTCGACAAGACAAGAATCAGGCACCAGGCAAAACTCTGAAAGGCTCCGATTTACGCCAATCCCAATGACATATAAGTAGTTATATCAAATCTTGTTTGATGCACACGTGGTGTCCCCATTTTATTTGAAATCGTTGCAACCCCCATATCCTAAATGGTATGACCCGAACGCTCAATGTGACTACCATGCGTGAATAACGAGTCATTTAATTGAAAACTTCACCACGTTTAAAAATTTGGTCGAAAGGTTCATTAAAATGGGGATTATGAAGTTAGACGATTTATCAAAACCTGATCACTTTGATGAAGCAGTAAATGTGATAATAGAAGAAGGAGACAAAAAAGTTACCACTCCTTAAATGAGTCAAAAATGAAGAGGAAATCAGAGGACGAAGTTTCCAAGCCCTTGTGTACTTGGGATTGTTTTGAATAATGGGACTGTGGAAGAGATCCCTGTATTTTTAGAGCTGATCTAGAGTAATATTCAAAACATGCTTGTTGCCTTAAGCCTAGAGGCAATAAGAACCCCTTTGTGAAATAGGCTTGTGTCCGAAATTTTATTTCAATAAAATGCATCTTTTTGAATACATATTCTTTTATTCTTTACATTTCATATTGTATATTATTTTGTTTTTTTTAGAATATTCTTTCATGACCATACCAATAACCATCCTTAGAATCATTTATTCTTTGGATTTCTTGCCTTCGTTCCTAGGTACCCAGATATCAACGACACGAGCGACGTTGTTACTGACTCTCTTTTTGAATGAGATATGGGTCTAGGAGATCTCAAGACTTTAAAAATGACAGAGATTGTAACCTACCTTCTGATTTGTTAAGGATGGTAAAACAAAATGAAAAATAGACCTTACTCTACAAATGGTCATTGGATATTGCGAGCCTAGGAAAGGAGTGAAGATTGTAACCTAGCTCATCACAGAAATAAGGTGAGACATTATTGAGTTATCTTCGAGAATTCAGAGATGTTTTTGCACGATCATATCAGCACATGCATGGGCTACTAAAACTACGGGCTAAACATGAGGATCGGGCACTGCTTATTTATATAGAAAGGGATGGTATCAACTATGCCGTATATAAGAAGACAAGATTCATCTGCCTTATCTATTTCTTCACAAATTTTTTATATATGGGGCATGGATGTGATGGGGCCAATCTCGTCAAGAGCTTTTAGCCAATATTGATTCATTGTCGTGGTCGTCATTTACTTCACCAAAAGGGTGAAAGTAGCTTCATATGCCAATGTTACAAGGTTGAAGTCATTAATTTTTCTTAAAACAAATCAGGCACCGACATAGAATACCAAAAAGGACAAAGTCAAATGTTTGTAGTCTGTTCAAAGATCAAACATCATATCATTAAGCAACAAAGACAATAAAAAAAAAACAAAAACAAAAAAGGCAAAAAAAATAAAAAAAAACAAAATAAGGATTGTAGAAAAGTTGATCGAAACTTGTAAAGATTGGCATAAAGAAATTACTATTTATCTTCTATGATTATCGAACGTTGGCCAGGATTTTTTCCGGGGCAGCATCTTACCCATTGGTTATGGAATGGAAGTATTGTTGCCAATTGAACCTAATAGAGGAGAAGGTTAAAAGCTATCCATCACAGTTATATGATGCGAACTTACGACAAAGAGGTTCATCCTAGAGAATTCTAGAAAGGGAACCTGATGTTGAAACAGATCTTTCTTCGAAAAAATGATTTTAGAGGAAAGTATATGCCAAACTAGGAAAGACCTTATGTTGAAAAGAAGGCTTATTCTGGAGGAGCATTGACATTGACTGAAATGGATGCCAAAGACTTGC
Source organism: Gossypium rotundifolium (assembly GCA_025506655.1). Lineage (NCBI taxonomy): Eukaryota > Viridiplantae > Streptophyta > Magnoliopsida > Malvales > Malvaceae > Gossypium > Gossypium rotundifolium. The sequence goes on along the minus strand of CP106725.1, from coordinate 132,283,765 downwards.
CAATCCAGTGAATTTAGGTTCAGACAAAAAGTGTTTTACATGAAATGGGAAAGGCCAAGGTGAAAACCCACAAATGGTGCCTCGAGTTCAAAAAAAAAAAAAAAAGACGAGAGGCCAAGGCGAAAACCCGAAGGGCGTTTTGAGACCAAAGGGGTTTTGAGTTGAAAACCGAAAAGGGCAGCTCAAATTTGGATCAAAGATGGGGTATGTGGTAGTCTTGCTATGCCTGAATTAACAGTAAGGAAGTATGCTACGTTTTGGGGCATTGACAAAGTACTCTGGATCCCCTAAACATATATTGAGCTTAAAATGGTCCTCAAAAAGTTCGAATAGAGAAGCTAAGGCTGCGATATCTGGGGCACCTAGCTTCTATCTTATCCATTTTTGAATTTATTATCTTTGATTGATTTATTCTTTTCAAGATACACCTAAATCAATTTTTTATTTGCCTTGGTTATCTTTGATTAACTTATTTGTTTCGAGCTATCCTCCTGATTAATTTTTTCTTGTCCATTGTTGTGATCTTTTTCAAGAATTTTATATTGAAATAAAAATTAATGGACTAATAATACTTTCATAAAAGGAGTTTTGCATATTACTCTAGAAGCTTCTAAATAATATGGGAATCCGAAATAGGACTATTGTTTAGAACTCACCAAGCCTAAGGGTTGGGAAATATTGAAGGATGATTATCTCTTCAGATTCTTATTGGATAGGACATTTTGTCTCGGTGATACTATTTCGACAAATGACGAACAATGTCAGGCCAAGTGTAAAAGGGGATCATTCTCAGGAAAATAAAATACCCTGCATACATACATCTGGTCATTATACTCAGGGGATGATGTAACAGACCAAGTTGATTGAAAATTCCATACCTCTAAGTGATAACTGGATTGATGGAAGAAACCAAATGTTATTCCCCTGAAGTTGTAGTGGGATGTATAAATTTTTATGTCCTAAGGTTCAAGGAAAGGGACTCTGGAATTACAGCGGGGCAAGCTTGCTGAGCAGGATGATTGTTTCTTTGGGTTTTTTGTCCAAGATACCAGCTGTACGAGAAAGCATGGTAGCGCATCAGTGATAGAACCCTGATGAATTATGAATAATGAAAACCCATAGGGATCATTCTCACATTTCCAAGTAGGAGCATTTGATTCCGATCATTGTATTCTAATCGTTGTTAAAAAAAAAGAAGAGGAAGATCATTCTCATGACATTTTGCATTCATGCAAATGTCATCCTTAATATCATTCATACACTTCCAGTTAGGAGCGTTAGATTCATTCTGATCATTGCATCCTGATCATTATACATTTAAAAAATGGGATCATTCTCATGACATTCTACATTCATGCAAATGTCATCCATAATACATTCGAGTCTACATGACAAATCCCTCAGAGGACGGGGTAGCAAAAACCAAAAAGTTTAGATTTTGTTCCCTAGAGATGGTTGTGGAGCAAACTAAAGATTAAAGTCTTCCTAAAGATAGTAAGGAAGCAAACCAAAAAGTTCAGATTCTGTTCCCTAGAGGTGGTAGTGGAACAAACTGAAGATTGAAGTCTTCCTGAAGATAGTAAGGAAATAAATTGAAAAGTTCAGATTCTATTCCCAAGAGATGGTAGTGGAGCAAACTGAAGATTGAAGTCTTCTTGAAGATAGTAAGGAAGCAAATTGAAAAGTTCAGATTCTATTCCCTAGAGATGGTAGTGAAGCAAACTAAAGATTGAAGTCTTCCTGAAGATAGTAAGGAAGCAAATTGAAAAGTTCGATTCTGTTCCCTAGAGTTGGTAGTGGAGCAAACAGAAGATTAAAATCTTCCTAAAGATTGAAATCTTCCTGAAGATAGTAAGGAAGCAAATGGAAAAGTTCAGATTCTATTCCCTAGAGATGGTAGCGGAGCAAATTGAAGATTGAAATCTTCCTGAAGATAGTAAGGAAGCAAATTAAAAGTTCAGATTCTATTCCCTAGAGATGGTAGTGGAGCAAATTGAAGATTGAAGTCTTCCTGAAGATAGTAAGGAAGCAAATTGAAAAGTTCAGATTCTCTTCCCTAGAGATGGTAGTGGAGCAAACTGAAGATTTAAGTCTTCTTGAAGATAGTAAGGAACCAAATTGAAAAGTTCAGATTCTGTTCCCTAGAGATGGTAGTGGAGCAAACTGAAGATTGAAGTCTTCTAGAAGATAGTAAGGAAGCAAATGGAAAGGTTCAGATTCTGTTCCCTTGGGATAATAGTAGAGCAGGCTGAAGATTGAAGTCTTCCTGAAGATAGTATGGAAGTAAATTGAAAAGTTCAGACTCTGTTCCCTAGAGATGGTAGTGGAGCAAACTGAAGATTGAAGTCTTCCTGAAGATAGTAAGGAAGCAAATGGAAAAGTTCAGATTTTGTTCCATCGAGATGGTAGTGGAGCAGGCTGAAGATTGAAGTCTTCTTGAGATAGTAAGGAAGCAAATTAGAAAGTTCAGATTTTGTTCCCTAGAGATGATAGTGGAGCAAACTGAAGATTAAAGTCTTCCTGAGATAGTAAGCAAATTAGAAAGTTGAAAGTTCGATTTTGTCCTCTCGAGATAGTAGTAGTTCGATTTTGTCCTCTCGAGATAGTAGTAGGGCAGACTGAAGTTTTTAGATCTGACACTCCTGAGATTACAGTGAAACAAATTGAAGCCATCAGACTTATAGTTCAATAATTCTAAAGTAGCAGTTCCAATACCTCTAAAGTTGCAGTTGGATTAAAAGTCATTTGGAGAAGATGAGGACTAAGAAGTCAAGACTCAACAAAATCAGGCAAAATTGGTCCTTTATAGTCTTTGCTCTATTCTCGTTACACGATAATGAGCAAAGAGGAGCAGCTGTACTAGCCCATTTTGCCCGGGCTTATAATAAACCCAAAAAAATAAAGCCCAATGTTCAGTAAACAGTCCATTACAGCAGGCCCAATTGACCTAAATGCCAAACCTAAAAAAACTAACTACTACCCAAATAACCCTGACCCAAGTACAAAGGAGCCCAATTAGCCCAAAACAGTTTCAGCTGCTGAGAACCCTAGCAGGAGATTAGCGCCGCAAGCACACCAGCAGCATCCCTAGCCTTGCGCCGCAATCAACGCCTCGTGCTCATGCCAGCCCTCGGTCGCACCGCAGTTCGCTCGCGAATCCCCCATCGCCGCCAAGATCTTCGCTTCCCTACCTGCACAAACAAGGAAAACGGCAGCAAAATATAGACAAGATTTTTGTTTTCCTTTTATTTTTCATTTCGAGGGTTATAAAAACCCATCAAATTTGTAAACAGGGGAATATACGCAAATACACAGACATATTCAGAAAATAAAAAAAAGCAAAGGTCTTGTTTCATTTTTATTTTTATTTTTGTATACTATTTTTTTATATATTTTATTTTTCTCATATATATAACATATATATAAAATACTAAAAAAAGAAAAAAAATCTACGTTTTTGGGTTCCAACCACCGCGCACCGTGGCTTTTATAGGGCATCAAAACGGTGCCGTTTTGCACCAGCCCTTTTGCGCCAAAACGGCGCCGTTTCACCAATGGTTCGAATCTGACCCGACCCAGCCTTCAGGATCCGCGTGTTTTTCAGTCAAATGGGCTATTTGTGCACAAGCCCTTCCGCATTTTTAGTTTTTTTTTTAATTCAATTCTTTTGTATTTTAAATTTACCCAAACTTTCATTTGCAGATTCAATTTCTTCTTTTTTTCATTTCCTTTATAAATTTTCATTATTAATTTTATTATCATTATTGTTAATTTTATTTTATTATCATATTATTATTATTTTTACTATTATTATTTTATTATTTTATTACTAATATTTTTATTTTACTATTATCAATATTATTATTATCATTACTTTTAACATCGGTTCCTATTTTTTATTATTATTATTTATTACTTATATTATATAAATTAGCATATTATTTATTATATTATATATTTCTAATTATTATTATTTTATTATTTTATTTTAGTTTAATTATTTTTTATTTACAAAATTATTTTAGTATTTATATATATTAGTTATTATATTATATTCTAAAATTTTGGATAATATATAATATTATATCGTATATTATTTTTTAACTAAAATTTATTTATATTGTATAACTTATTCTATTTAAATTATTTATACCATATATATATGTTGTTTTATATATCTTTATTTAAAATCATTATATACCCTTTTTTATTTATATATTGATTATATTATTCACATTATATATATATATATATATTTTATTTATTTATTTATTATTTAATCTTGTATGAAAAGTTCATATTTATTTAATATTTTTACTGTTTTATATATATTGCTTTATATATTTTATTTGTCCATGGAATGCCCTTTTATTTATTTATTATTTTATGATTACTTTATTGTAGTTATTTTAGTTGTATTTTATATTAGTATTTCTTTATTGTATATGTTAATATGAAATGTTAGTGAATTATAATTGTTTTTAATATTTCATTCAATAGTTTATAAATACAATATTGTCATATGGATTATTGTTTAAAATAAAAATTCATTTTTTTACAAAATTACTATATTTTATTTAAAGGTTTTTAAAATAAGACAATGTTTTGTATTTAGATTTTCGAGAAATAGTGCCCAATCGTGCTGGGTTGTGATTTTCCATTTGGCTAAATAACTAAATATCCTTTTAATAAGTTCTGTAAATCATGAGATAATTTTGATTACGAAGGTTTTAAAATATCGTGTCCTATTATGCTGGATGTGATGTTTATATTCCTTCGGAATAAAAAAATCTCAAATTTTTAACTCAAATTGCTCGAAGTTTTTAAGAAATCATATTTTTAAATACTTTTAGGTTTCAAACATTTGGACATAATTTTATCGATTAGGTACCAATTTTTGGGCCTTATGAGGGTGCTAACCCTTCAACATACGTAATCGACTCCCGAACCCATTTTCTTGTTTTTCGGGGACCAAAATCAAATGTTTTAAAATAAAACGTTTTACAAGGTGATCCAATCACACTTAAGTAAAAAAAAAAGGATTGGTGGTGACTCCCATTTTCGTTTTTAAAAGTTGACCCCGTTTTCTAAAAATTTTAAAATGGTTTCGACAATGATCTTGCATTTTAAGACCATCTGCTGATAAATTTAATCCTAAAAATTCTATTTCTATTTTTTCTAACTCTATTTTCTCAGGACTCAAGATTATTCCATGTTTTATGAATTCTTGAGAAATGATATTTAAATGTTTTCTATGTTTTTCTAATGTGTCTGAGAATAATAAAATATCATCTAAATAAACTACACAAAATTTTTTATAATTTCCAAACGAACAATTTCAACGAAATCTTTCAATTTCTTATTTTACTATGTTCAACTCTATGTATTCCTCTATCCGTAAAGTATATTGAATGTACAGAAATGGCTATAGCAGAGTTTCTGTTATTCGTATTAACAGCTACTCTAAGATTTGCGTTGCATTACATAACCCAAATGGCATTACTCTCCGTTGATAATATCCATTAGGTGCACTAAAAGCTGTTAAAGGCTTAGATTCTTCGGTTAGCATGATTTGCCAAAATCCCGATTTACAATCAAATTTACTAAAATATTTTACTTGTTTAGCCTGATTAATTAAAACATCCTTTCTTGGAATAAAATATCCATCAAAAATAATATTTTGATATAATCTTTTAAAATTAATTACCATTCTAGCTTTTCCTCTTTTTATTTCAGCATGGTTTCTTACCATAAAAGTAGGACTAAAATGTGGACTATTAGTTGTTTCTATTAATCATTTTCCAAGAATTCTTTGATCTCAGATATCTATATCTTGTTTAGTATAGATCATAGGTTTTACTCTAATAATTTTATTGGGATTTTCTAATTTTATTTCACAATATCTAGGACTATTCGCCATAATTTTAATGGTTCTTAACTAAAATTATCTTCTAAAATTTTAAACAACCAATGATCTGTTTGAGTTGTTTAATATGTTCTTTTCTTTGTGGTATAAAATTTTTATCATACACAAATTTATGATTTTCTACTAAAGATATTTCGCAAAAGTCTTTTTCTGTAGATAATATTATAAAACTTTTATCTATAGAGAATTGTAAATGCTAATATATAAAATTATTTTCTAATAATATGTCTCCATGCATTTCAGAAAATATAATATTTTAGGAATAACTAATCTTACATTATTAATATAAATTGGTATATTCCTAGCCTTAAATTGAATTATGGTTTCATTACCATCTATTCTTATAGCTCTAATTGAGTTTTTCATTAGTTCCCATTTTTTTGCAGAATGTCATTTTTTCTACAACTACTAGTAGTAGCTCCAGTATCTAATAATGCATGTAAAGAATATGTTTTATATTCTCTAAATTAAAATGTAATTTCAATATATGTATAATATTTCCTGGGTTAGAAATTTGAAAATGTAATAACATCTCTATTACCAATTTTCATTTGTCGAATAATTGTTGAAGTTTGAATTTCTTCCATTCTAGTGTTACTAGAATTTCTACTAGGTTCAGTTGGAAAAATAGGTATATGAACTGTTTTCATTCCTATTAGTGTTGAACTTGTACTTATATTATCCTCTTCTTCCTCTGTTTGAGTATTTGAAGGTAAAACTAAATTATCATTTGCATTTGTATTTGTTATAGCATTATTTTTAAAATATAACCTGTCTCCTGACAATATATATTCTATAGTACTTACAGGTTTTGAAGTACTAGCACCACTTATTCTATATATCATCCAGTCTCTTAGTATTGATAGATCTCTTAAATGTAATAATTTTAATTATATTTTTATATTAAATTTATTAGGCTCAAAAGTTTAATAATTTTATTATTAATTTTTTAATTTCTACTTTTTACCGTATTAGTATATTTATTAATAGAGATAAAACAAATTTTCTCTTCTATTAAAATATATTAATAGAAGAGATAAAAATCATTCTACAAGGCAGGCTAAGGGCTAAGCACATGTTGCTTGACTTCCTATAAATCAAAACTACCAGTCTCAGCTAGCTGGCTGTACACTTGTCAAACAAAAGGTATATCCAGTCCAGTTTCATGAGCGGCTAGAATTTTATTTTTTTAATTTTTTACTGTAAAACTTTAATACATTTGACGCAGGCAATAACAACGGTCCAATCAATTGATTCCTGTTTAGCCTTTCAATTCTCCAACTCACCCACTAATTTGGCATTTGGCTTTAAAAGCCTATGAAATAAACCAAAAAGGTTTTCTTCCTCTTGAGGTCGTTCGGCTTTGATTGAAACAAGGGCAAACTTCGTTCCTAATAAGAAACATCAAATTTATTAGATGGGGTAAACAAACTGGCTCTATCGTCCTTTCTTCCGGTTCAAATTTTTTTAATTCAAATTTTCTTAATTTCAGATTAATTAAGACTCTAATTTTTTCAATCTTGAGTTTTCTTAAATTTATATTTTTAAATTCGAGTTATTTCAAATGATTTTAAAATTTTAAAATTTTAAAATATAAATATTTTATTTTGAATATAATAATTTATTTTACTTTTATACTATGACTACACAATTCAGATTTAACTTATAAAAAGCATAAAATTATATATATTTAATAGAGTTCTTTTATACAAAATATTTAAAGGGCTTATTGTATTTAAAACTTATTATTATATTATATGTACATGAATTGATGAAAATATATTTTATTATTTATTATATTATATTGACAATTGAATAATTTTTATATTTCTTATTAAATTTATAAACCGATACTCATATTCTAAAATATTTATTCTAAAACTCAAATTTATTATACTAAGTACAAACCCAAATAATATAATCATTATTATTCAAACCCAAAATAAATTAATTATATCTCAAATCTCAAGTTCAAAATAAAAAAATTAAATTCAGTACTTAAATACAATTTGTAAAAGTTAAAACCCAATTCAAAATCTAACTTAATACAAGTACAATTTTTAAGATATTAAAATTTTAATAATAGTTTATGTATTACTAGTAATAGACATATATTGTAATATACTAAATTATACATAACTATTGATATTAGAATGTGTATTAATATATTATGTAATACTATATTGTCATACTATAATATATTATATGTATTATTGATAATTAATAAAATGTAACCGTTATATCGACTTTTGAATATATATTAATAAAGTGATAAGAATTTGGTATACTGGTAGTATATTTTTTTTTCTTATTCCACAAGTAAGTTTAAAAAATTTGATATATTTATTTTTTTCGTATTAATTACCTTAAACAAAAATGGGTCCCGTGATAGTCTGCCTCTTTGGCACGAAATTTGTCTGTCACTCTAACACGAAACTAGGTCTTTTTCAATTGCACATCTAGGTTCTCAATGAATCTTGATGGTGACGATCCTTCAGAAGCATCCTTCCATCAGATCAATCTACACACACAAAGAAGAATTCAGCCAATTCCTGCAATAATGGAAAGAGAATTTGCTGGTTTAACTATAGAGGAAGAAGAAGAAGCAGTCCTACAGTTTCAATCTGCGCTGAATCTGGAAGTAGAAGAACAAAACTTTAGTTTGGTGGGATGTTTTTTGACAGCAAGTATCATTCACTTTCAAGCAATGAAAAGTACTATGGCAAACCTATGGCATCCGGTAAGAGGTGTCCAAATTCGAGATCTCGGGGAAAACGTTTTCTATTTCAATTTTATCATTTTATGGATATGAATCGTGTCTTAAAAGGGGCCCATGGACATTCAACAATCATCTTTTGATCCTTCACAAGATTCAAAAGTGGGAGGATTCTTTAAAATTTTCCCTAATCTATACGCCTCTATGGGCACAGATTCACGATATTCCAGTGGGGTTTTTTTTCCGAAAGTCTGGCAAGGCAATTAAGGGATTTTTTGGGGGAATTTATAGAATATGATAGTTCAGATTTGGGGAAAGGGTGGAGGAATTTCATGAGAATTAGATTCAAATTGGACGTGAGGAAACCGCTAAAAAGGGAAAAGCAGGTGTCTTTTGCAGGAAATCGTTCTTATATCATATTTAAATATGAGCGATTAACCCTTTTTTGTTTCTACTGTGGCCGTTTAGGTCATAGTAATTCTTACCGTGAAGCAAAAATGTTATTGGGACTGGAAGTGGCTGATATGGGATGTGATTTGTCTTTAAAAGCACAATTTAAAAGAGCAATGGCTATGAGAAGTATGTAACACCCGGTACCCAAGTCCGATGCTAAGACTGGATGCGAGACATTACCATGCTTGAACTCACTTAATTAAGTATTTACTGGCTATAAAATTTCGTTTCGACTTAAAACCTTTCTTTCTTGGTCTCGACATACGTATCAAGGTCATACGAGGCCTTAAACACTTGTTTAGACTTTCGAAACTTATCAAAAATCTTCTCACAAAATTAGAGGTTACACGCCCGTGTGGTTTGGGGCACGCCCGTGCACCCCCAAACACGCCCATGTTTCCCATCCGTGGGGAGCTACTGACTTATCTGACATGGCCTTGACACGCCCGTGTCCTCCAACCGTGTGGAGCTACTGACTTATTTGACACGGCCTGAGCACACGCCCATGCCCAAGCCGTGGGTCTTACATGGCTCATGCACACGGCCGTGTGATTCACCCGTGGCCTATTCTAACAAGTAATCATAAGGTGTGGTTCAGACGGCCCGCATACACACCCTGCAGTGTGTCTAACCGTGTGGACACTTAGAGGCTATCTACCAAGCCTTCTTACCACTCTCACCTACGCACATACATATACCAATTTAGTAAAGGCTCAATTTATCAACTGAAAAACATGATCTTATACATTGATTCATGAAAATAAGGTTTTCTTCCCATATGATTACAATGACTTAAGCCATTATCAATGGCTATACACTTTTAAACTATAAACCCTCTTAGGCCAACATAATTTGGTACATTAACAACAACTTAATCAACCTTAAATTCTAGCCCTATACATGCCATGACTCAGAAAGTCTTGATACCTCGTACAATGTGTCTGCTCGATAGTGTGATAACATCTCCGGTAGCCTCCAACTCGAGCTAGTTAAAATAACCTATAAGAGATGGGAAAGAAAGAGGAGTAAGCAATAATGCTTAGTAAGTTCATCTGCACAATATGATAATTTTATAAGTTTATTGAATATACACCACCACAAATCATCTTTATACTGAGTCTTTCCCATTAACTAATGATTTCTTACTCAACCGCTCTTGAAGCTTACTCAATCACTCTTGAAGCTTACTCATTCTATCTCTTACCGTACTACAAGCCAATTGCTCGTTTAACTATATTCCATTCCTGCACTGATTGTCATGTAATCACATAAGACAACACATCAAACATTTGCAATAAGCTACCCATCTCTCGGGGGTTACGTTGAAACACCCACACCCTACCACGAGAATGGACCGGATCCGGTATGTTCCTAAAGTAAACCGGTTTCAAACATTTTCACATTTAGAGAAAATTTGTAAATTTTAGAAAACTATTGTTTTGAGTTGGGCTTAGGTTGTAAACCCATTTATTTATACTTGTAAACCCATTTAATTAATTACATCCAAAATAGTTCTTAGCATAAAACTTAATAGTAAAGCAAAATAAAGAGAAATCCATCGGGCCTTATGGCCTTATTACATCAAGTAAAACCCAAAATAAAATAAAAGTAAAAAAGTCCAAACTAAATAAAATCTCGAATGTAGCATGGCCACCTCATGGTCCACCGCCCTTCCAAATCCTTGCTCATCACCAAAAATAATTCCCACAATAGGGTGAGTCAATGACTCAATGTGCACACAATACTATCATTCAATAATTCAGGCATTCATGTTTAAATCATCAGGGCCATATAATAATGAAATTTATGATGCAACCCAAACCCAATCCTATTTAGCCATCCACTACACTCCCCCGTACCAACCTGTACACCGTGGGGACTACTAAGTCAACCCTCCATCCACTACTCTCCACGTTGTGTCATTAGACACTATAATCAAATTTAAACGTTGTGTCATTAGACACTATTGTAACCGAAGTTACCAAAATTTCGCAATGTGACCGTAGTCAACATATTTCGTTGGTGAGACCGAAGTCAACACCTTTGTTGGTGAGACCAAGTCAACACTGTTCTCCCCTTTCACATAAATCCCAATGCCCCAAAACATATATATTGCATAACTTAATTTCATGTTCATATTCATATAATCGCATGTTATTAAATAACATTTTTTCACAATCCTATCGAAGTAGGAAACGACAGGTACTTTTTGCCATATTTGTGGTACATAGCCACATTCACATTATTATTCATATCATATATTAAAATATTTAGCCATATAATATCGAAGGATAGTAAGGGTACACACCGATTTGCTTAATAGATTCCTTGAAATCTCAAGAACGATCTACCGATCTAGATCTTTATCTCCTAAATTCGCCAAATATTAAAACATATTAACAAACCTATTTGGCTTAAAACCAAATCCTAGTAGGATTTGTATTACTTACCTTGTTGCCAATTCAATACTAATCGAATCCCAAATCTATGCTATGCTCCTCCTTGTATTCGCCAAGCACTAAATCTCATCCGGGGTTAGTTTAGCTTTTTAAATAAACAAGAATTAGATCTAATTATCAAAATAGGCCTTAATTAAAGCTATAGACACTTACCTTGTGGATTTTAAATCCCAAAACTCACCGAATAACTAGGGAACACGTGGCCTATGGTGTACCTTCGGAAAAGAACTTCTCCTTCCTTGTAGCCTACACTTAGTAAATCCCAAAAGATCTCTTCAAGTTTCGCAACCATGAACATTAATGGATTAGCCCTAGATTTCGATAAGTCTAAAATATAAAAGAAATCAAACCAAACTTAGATCTTACCCTTATTTGAAGGAATCGATTGCACCTTCGCTCAACCTTCGTAAATTGCCAGAGACTTAATGAACAATCGGCTATGATTCCCTTATGTATTCGATTTCAAAGATGAAAGAAGAGAGGAATAATAGGCTTAGAAGGAATCGGCTAGGAGGCTAAAAGAAGAAAAGAATGGATGCTCAAGAAGAATATTCGCGAAGAAAAGAGAGAGGAGAATGAATAATGAATAGCCCTAGTCTCATCCTTTTATAGCCGAAATTACTAGGCCAAGAATCCTTAACTTGGCCACCACTCTTCCTTATTTTTCCTAATTAAAGAATAATTCTTCATTTATCTCTTATTATTCACATATTTATGTGAATAAAACTCCTTTATTTATCTCTTATTATTCACATATTTATGTGAATAAAACTCCTTTATTTATCTCTTATTATTCACATATTTATGTGAATAAAACTCCTTTATTTATCTCTTATTATTCACATATTTATGTGAATAAAACTCCTTTATTTCTCTTACATATCCAAGTTTCCTAAAATGTTCAAGTTTCCATTTTTGGATCATTTCCAAAATGTTTAGGTTTCCAAAATGTCTAAGTTTCCAAAATGTCTAAGTTTCCAAAAATGTCTAAGTTTCCAAAATGTCTAAGTTTCCAAAATGTCTAAGTTTCCAAAATGTCTAAGTTTCCAAAATGTCTAAGTTTCCAAAATGTCCATATCCATTTCCATTTCCATTTTCATTTCCATTTTCATTTTCATTTCCATTTTCATGCATTTCTAGGTTTCCAAAAGTATCAAAATTTATTCATAATACTTGAAACTTGTCATTTCATACAATTAAACTGAAATGCATAGGCCCTATTCAGATGTTACGCTTCTACCCTCCTTAAAAATAATTTCGTCCTCAAAATTACTTAACGACAATGTACAATCTTTCTCACCACACTATGCTTACGTCAAGACTCGATCTTAATAGAACCATCATACTTTCCAGGCAAAATCTCTAAGTTAACGTCCCTTAGAACTCATTTCTAACGTCATGATTTAATGATTAAGGAGTTTTATGTATTAAAAAATTTTGTTTCACCGATTAACTGCGAAGAAGTTTTATGGAAAGAATTTTTAAGTGGTTCTTCGTATTCATACATGCACACAATCTTTTCATTCATTCACATCCATCAAACAATTATGAACCTTAGTTCATTCAGAGAAATGTTATAGTTTTCATTTGTTGTTGTTTTTCCACTACCCGGGGTATTTTCGTAATTTGTCCTATGTGGTATTTTCGTAATTTGTCAAAATAAGGTTCCTTGGTGATTTTTTCAGCAAAGTATTTTGGAAATTTTAAAGTTCCTGGGTATTTTGGAGAATTTTGAAATTCGGGGTATGTTGGAAATTTTTAGACCTTAGGGTATTTTGGTAATTTTTCCACAAACCGGTAAATTGTAAAATTTTAATAAATCGGGATATTTCGAAGTTGCAAAATTTTGAAGGTTCTTTTGAGAATTTATTTTCCAAAATGATGAAGTTGCAAAAATTTTGAAAATCTGCAAAAATTTTGAAAATCGAGGTCATTTTGGTAATTTTGGTGAGTTAGGGCAATTTTGTAATTTTCCAAAATCGTGGTATTTTCCGATAGTTTGCAAATTAGGGTTTTGAACATTTATAACAAAATGAAATTTTGGCAAAACTATTGAGTAGTTGGACATTTTATAAACCAAGGGCATTTTTGTAATTTTACCACTAGGGGTATTTTAGTAAGTTTGTAAATCAAAAATATTTCAAGAAAATTTATAAAATATTCTTTTCAAATCAAGAGGGTAATTTAGAAATTTTAAAATTAGGGTTTCCATAAAATACTTAGTCCCTTTCGGGTTTTAGTTATTGGGTTTAGCCTGTGACTAAGTCCTCTTGGTTAGGGTGAACTACATTACGCACTGTAGAATTCGAGTAAAGAGGAGGTGAGTCACTAGGACTGCTTAAATACCAAGCTCTTCTGAATCCACTCCTAGACATGCGCACAACAGGTTACCACACCCTAGCTCGGTGAATTAATCACAAGTTTGTCTAGTGTATTAAGTCTTATGTATTTGTGTTTGAGTAGACTAATCCTAGGGTTCAAATTCCTATCATTCTATTCTACGCTCCATGCCTTTTCTACCCTTATATAAATCACGTAATCACACATATAGTTAGGGTACTTACCGGTGGATCATGGGTTTGGAGACTTAGGGGCCATGCCAAAAGCCCCTTATTTTTCAAAGAAAATCATTTGGCTCGCTTTGAAAACGTTTGGGCCTTAGCCCACAGCCGAGAGTTTAAAACGGGCTCGATACTAAGTGAAACATTTCCACACCCGCCCACGAGAATGGACCGGATCCGTATGTTCCTAAAGTAAACCAGCTTTCAAACATTTTCGTTACTTAGAGAAAATTTGTAAATTTTAGAAAACTATTGTTTTGAGTTGGGCTTAGGTTGTAAACCCATTTATTTATACTTGTAAACCCATTTAATTAATTACATCCAAAATAGTTCTTAGCATAAAACTTAATAGTAAAGCAAAATAAAGAGAAATCCATTGGGCCTTATGGCCTTATTACATCAAGTAAAACCCAAAATAAAATAAAAGTAAAAAAGTCCAAACTAAATAAAATCTCGAATGTAGCATGGCCACCTCATGGTCCACCTACCATTCAAATCACCGCTCATCACCAAAAATAATTCCCACAATAGGGTGAGTCAACAAACTCAATGTGCACACAATACTATCATTCAATAATTCAGCATTCATGTTTAAATCATCGTATATATAATAATGAAATTTATGATGCAACCCAAACCCAATCCTATTTAGCCATCCACTACACTCCCCTGCACCAACTTTGCATAACCGTGGGGACTACTAAGTCAACCCTCCATCCGCTACTCTCCACGTTGTGTCATTAGACACTATAATCAAATTTAAACGTTGTGTCATTAGACACTATTGTAACCGGTTACCAAAATTTCATAATGTGACCGTAGTCAACATATTTCGTTGGTGAGACCAAGTCAACACCTTTGTTGGTGAGACCAAGTCAACACTGCTCTCCCCTTTCACATAAATCCCGAATGCCCCAAAACATATATATTGCATAACTTAATTTCATGTTCATATTCATATAATCGCATGTTATTAAATAACATTTTTTCACAATCCTATCAAGTAGGAAACGTGCACAGGTACTTTTGCCACATTTGTGGTACATAGCCACATTCACATTATTATTCATATCATATATTAAAATATTTAGCCATATAATATCAAGGATAGTAAGGGTACACACCGATTTGCTTAATAGATTCCTTGAAATCCTGGAGAACGATCTACCGATCTAGATCTTTATCTCCTAAATTCGCCAAATATTAAAACATATTAACAAACCTATTTGGCTTAAAACCAAATCCTAGTAGGATTTGTATTACTTACCTTGTTGTCAATTCAATACTAATCGAATCCCAAATCTATGCTATGCTCCTCCTTGTATTCTGCCAAGCACTAAATCTCATCCGGGGTTAGTTGTGGCTTTTAAACAAACAAGAATTAGATCTAATTATCAAAATAGGCCTTAGCCGAAAGCTATAGACACTTACCTTGTGGATTTTAAATCCGAAACTCACCGAATAACTAGGAACACGTGGCCTATGGTGTACCTTCTGAAAAGAACTTCTCCTTCCTTGTAGCCTACACTTAGTAAATCCCAAAGATCTCTTCAAGTTTTGGCAACCATGAACATTAATGGGATTAGCCCTAGATTTCGATAAGTCTAAAATATAAAAGAAATCAAACCAAACTTAGATCTTACCCTTATTTGAAGGAATCGATTGCACCTTCGCTTCAACCTTCAGAAATTTGGCTTAGAGACTTAATGAACAATCGGCTATGATTCCCTTATGTATTCGATTTCAAAGATGAAAGAAGAGAGGAATAATAGGCTTAGAAGGAATCGGCTAGGAGGCTAAAAGAAGAAAAAGAATGGATGCTCAAGAAGAATATTCGGCAGAAGAAAAGAGAGAGGGAGAATGAATAATGAATAGCCCTAGTCTTATCCTTTTATAGCCGAAATTACTAGGCCAAGAATCCTTAACTTGGCCACCACTCTTCCTTATTTTTCCTAATTAAAGAATAATTCTTCATTTATCTCTTATTATTCACATATTTATGTGAATAAAACTCCTTTATTTATCTCTTATTATTCACATATTTATGTGAATAAAACTCCTTTATTTATCTCTTATTATTCACATATTTATGTGAATAAAACTCCTTTATTTATCTCTTATTATTCACATATTTATGTGAATAAAACTCCTTTATTTCTCTCTTATTATTCACATATTTATGTGAATAAAACTCCTTTATTTATCTCTTATTATTCACATATTTATGTGAATAAAACTCCTTTATTTCTCTTACATATCCAAGTTTCCTAAAATGTTCAAGTTTCCATTTTGGATCATTTCCAAAATGTTTAGGTTTCCAAAATGTCTAAGTTTCCAAAATGTCCATATCCATTTCCATTTCCATTTTCATTTCCATTTTCATTTTCATTTCCATTTTCATGCATTTTAGGTTTCAAAAGTATCAAAATTTATTCATAGTACTTGAAACTTGTCATTTCATACAATTAAACTGGAAATGCATAGGCCCTATTCAGGATGTTACATACGTACTTAGCTCACCAGTATTAATATAACTGATGGTATCGCGTACAGCCCACCACTACCAACAATGAGGTGATACTGTACATAGCTCACAGTCATTTATCATTCGTGAATAACAACCCACCAGCTTACCTCTATCTTAAATGTTCATTCAAGAACATTTACATACACTTCTATTCTTGCTAACATTCACGGACTACGTCAATAAATCTGCCTCATGCAACTAAGGTGCATTATTTATGCATTTCCCACGAAGGGTTCATCATAAATTAAGTTCATCACCTATCAGTTCTAACACATACCTGTGTTTCTCGTGGTACAACCACATACATTCATTATATCTGCTGAAATACTCAAGTTATAAAATATTCTCTTGAGTCTCATACACATGAAGTCACATAGAAATCGTACCCCAATAGGGTCTTACTTGGATTAACATATCGATGCCATGTCCCTGACATGGTCTTATACGAATTCTTACATCGAATCCATAATTCAATATGGTCTTATACGAGGCTTTAACTATCGTCTCAACATTCTACATGCATTTCTCATTACTCTAGGACTCAATTCTCATGGCATCTCATCAAATAATATCTGTATCATACATCTATAGAGTGAATATACATTCCATACAACATCGGAATACTTACATAAACTCATGCATACTTTTAATAATTGCACATGAACTTACCTCGTTGTCGAAATAGCCGGAAAGGACTATTTGCCCACATTTCTCTTTTCATCCGTTCTAGGTCCAGAACTCATTTTTTTGATCTAGAACAATGAAATTTACTCATTTAATCACTTAATAATCATATTACAACATAATATCCACTTAGGCAAAAATGACCATTTTGCCCCTATACTTTGGCAAAATTACGATTTTGCCCCTAGGATCATAAATAAATTTTTATCACATTTTCTTGTTAAACAAAATTAGCTGAACATTTAATCCTCTTACAACTACTCATAATTCCAACTATTTCATGCTTTAATGAACAAATCACAATTTTTGCATTTTAATCCCAATTAGGTGTTTTCATGACAACACCCTTCACAAAAGTTGTCTCTCATCATCTTATCATTCATTTTCTTCCATAAAAACTCAGCAATCAGCATAGACTCTCTAATGGTAAGTCCTTAGACTCTCAACCATATTGCAAAATAGTCCCCTCATTAGCTAGCTTAAGCTTTGGGGACTCCAAAAGTACAATTTTTATCAAGAAAAGTCATCAAAATCACTTACTAATAAGAGAGATAGCTTGGCTGAAAGTTCAAACCCCCAAAGCTCCATTGCTTCTTCAATTTTTGGTGGAGAGAAGATAGGTGAATAGTGAAAGATGATAACATCTTTTACTAACCTTATTCATTTTTTTTCACCTAATTCCCACCTATTTTGACCAAAGTTAAAAATTCTTGTCCCCTATGTCACATGGCCGGCCTAATCACTTAAAACAAGGCCAATTTGCACAATTGGGGCCTGCAATTAATAGCCCATAGCTATTTGGCACCTTTTGCAAATAAAATAGAACTTTTGTACTTTATGCGATTTAGTCCTTTTTCACAAATTAGCTAGAAATTGCTAAAATTAAGGCACCAAAATTTTCATTCATCCTTATAAACATGTTATAACACATAACATAGCATGAAAATAATTTTATCTATCCTCAAATTAGTGATTTCGAGATCACTGTTTTGACTAGCCCCTAAATCGGGTTGTTACAATTCTCCCCCTTAAGGATTTTCGTCCCCGAAAATCTTATCAGGAGGAGTTGTTACTAACTTTCTTAAAATGTTTCCCTCAACTCTTCAAAATCACAATCTCACGTATCCTCAAGTTTCTCTTACCAACAACTCTTAAGCTGTGATACATAAGGTCGAAACGTAACTTGAGATTTACGTTATCCTTCTTCTGCGTATATATTGTATTCAACAATCCACCAATTTGGAATTCTATATATATATATATCCAAATGATCGTTTGGATCTACACTAATCAATCCACTACAATTCGAAAGACATCCCCTCTTTGGGAATATTGTCTAACTAAATTAGAAATCCATAATGTTTCATCTCACTTTCTCATTAAAGTATTTATCGAAGGTAATAGTCTTGATTTGTACACTTTAAAACTCATCTTTTAATAGTCAACCACCTCTGACCCTAACTCAATTATGTCGTGAAATGTACTCTACTTGTCAACACATTTATGCATATAATCGTTCTTCTTTTTCTCTTGCTTTAGCAGATATGCTATACTGAATCTCTTACCCCGAAACTTCTGAATAAGTTCGGGACTCATCGTCATTCAAATTCTATCTCAAGGAAATATTGACAATGGAAATCTTATCCAACCTGGATTTTAACGCCTGGAATAAACTCATTCAGAGCTTATTTAAAATACCATTTACTACCTCATTTTTGAACTCCTCTACTCAGAATGGAAGACTCGCTTTAGTCATTAACCTTGTTGAAACTAAGATATTACGAACTAATGGTCAACCGAGTAACTAACTTGCATTGCTTGACAAGGATCTTTTATTCAGATACCTGTACTATGTCTGCTATCTGAGAAGTATTACAATAACTATACCTATCAATGTAATAGTTCAAGCGGTTTCCACCAATTCATTCTCAAAATCTCTTGCAGCATAAGATATTCTCACTTATCAAAATTCAAAAAAATACATATTGATTTTTCCACGAATCATTAACCGATCAAATTTTTTTCTCGATTCAGATTGAACTCAGTACTAGAATTTCCAATTAGTAGTTCTTTCTATAGCTTTCAACTCAACTATCATAGTTTGAACATTCCGGTGAGCATATCTTTGTATTATGCTCCCTACTCTCATATATACAGAATTTTATCCTTTTTACTGATTCATGCATGAATATACACAAAACTCAAATCATGTGTCGATATATTAATCTACTCCTTTTTCCACATAGAAAACATTTACTAGCACACTCAAATATGAGCTTCTTTTGCTGTACTAATCTAAAACTTTTACTAGCATCATATCTCACGATCTTAGGAACATTTCAATCGAATCCATTAACTCTATTCGACTTACTCGAAGGCCCATCATACAACGTGAAATTGTGATTTCACTTCTTATACTAAGATCATCATGGACTTCTTCCTTAAAATACCCGTACAGGGTTACAAGGATATAAAGGAATGTCAATTCCAATTACTAAATCGATAACCATTTAATCTAATTTCGAAGTCAGCTAATCTTCTCGTACTATCTCATTTCATGAGATAAACAACTACGTTGCCTCCAAAAAGGCAAAATTTCTTAACACTTAATACTTAAAGAGATCATTATGATCCATACAGTTATGGTTATCATAATTGAACACTTTCACAGTTCAACATTGTTTCTTTAGCCATTTCGTCCTCAAACTCTTTAACAATTCTTTTTATTAACAAACCTCAAATTAAAAAGGATCTCTACAAACATACAGCTCAGGCTTCCTACTCACTTGCATCAAATAACTTAGGTTAACTTCTCTTTGTTCTTAACAATGCATAATCAATGCAATTGTTAAAGCTTTCAGACGTAATTAGTAATAATCGCCTTTATTAAGCATATACCATGCCTCACTCATATTCATTTCCTTGCGACTCGCTCACAAGGGACTGTATTCACTCATTCACATGATTTTGACACAATCCTCATTTCTACCTCTATACTCATCTATCCGTCCCATTGATTACCAGGGATAGCCAAAGATGCATATCCACCGTCCTTCATGTAGGTACGAAACCAATGTCACATTCTAGTGATGGTCTCATATGGAATCTCCTTTAATTGCCAATGCCATATCTCCGGATAAGGTCTCATATGGTTTTCCTTATCAAGTATCGATGCCATATTCTGTATGTGGTCTTACACGAGTCTCATATTCATTAACATTGCCATATTACAAATATGGTCTTTTACGGAATCATATCTTGGTGCCGAGGCTATGCCTCAAACATAGTCTTATACGGGACCTTATCTAATTCATATCTCAATGATAGCCTTTTTATTCTAGTCCCCAAGGACTTCAGCCTCATGTTCAACAACAATTACTCTACCTAGTAGAGCATCATGTATCAATGTGACACCAAGCATTTTCAAAATGCTAACATAAATACTGCATTAATCACATACTAACTTACTCAATTTGACTCTCATAACATCTCATCATAATTCTGCTGTGGTAAGGGGGTGAGATCACAGAGCCCCATAAATTGACTCTCGTGATCACATGTATATAATTTACTACTCATCATGAATAAAATATCATCATAGTTATAAACTCATCTCAAGTGAGTTTACACCTTTATCACGCTATAATTGTTTCTATCACAAATACATTAGAATAATGTCTTCACTTACTCAAGTTCTACATTACTATCTACTTGAGTACTCAACGTTTAACTCTACTTTCTCTTACAATCAATTATCAATCAATGAATGCCTTATGGGTCTGAGTACGTCATTTACCTGATTGCCATAGTCCAACTATGGTCTTACTCATATCACGACAGCATAGTCCAACTATTTCTTTATATGTCATCATGATGCCATAGCCTCGCTACGTCTTACATGAAATCTCCTCATACCAATACCAATGTCATACCCTTGGTATGGCCTCATATGGAACTCATGTCGATGCCGATGCCATATCCCAGATATGGTCTTACACTGGCTCTCATATCGTGGCCGATGCCATGTTCCAAACATGGTCTTACACTGGCACTCTCATTGCCATGGTCCAACCATGGTCTTATTCATCTTTTCATCGTCGAACGTTCGTACTCATCTCCTGCATTCTGCTTAGTCAAACTTCCAAATTTTAGCTTTTATACAGAAATATGAGTGGTTTCTTGCTCTTACTACTTCTCACATACATCATGGTGCTTACTATTCTCATATCTGTAAGGTAAACAAGGTACCTGTAACACTTGATCACAAAAATTAGTATGCTTTACTAATATAAGCATAATCTCAGCATCATCATTCATAACATGAATTATACTTTTCAGTCAGTCTTAACTAGCATGACATAATATCAGCTTTACTACTACCTTTCTTGCTATCTCATTTTAACTTTACTCATTTGCCCGATGAATTTTTGTGAATTACCGAGGATACTAAATCTCTTGTCATGAACTTGGTGCCAAAACCATACTCTAGGCATGGACTTACATGAAAGGTCTCTTCTTGAATCAATGCCAAGCTTTCCTTGGTCTTACATGAAATATATGTTCAATTCCAAGCTTACCTTGGACTTACATGAAAGATCTCTTCTTGAATCAATGCCAAGCTTACCTTGGTCTTACATGAAATATCTGTTCAATGCCAAGCTTGCCTTGGACTTACATGAAAGATTTTTTCTTGAATCAATGCCAAGCTTGCCTTGGTCTTACATGAAATATCTATTCAATGCCAAGCTTGCCTTGGACTTACATGAAAGATCTCTTCTTGAATCAATGCCAAGCTTGCCTTGGTCTTACATGAAATATCTGCTCAATGCCAAGCTTGCCTTGGACTTACATGAAAGATCTCTTCTTGAATCAATGCCAAGCTTGCCTTGGTCTTACATGAAATATCTGTTCAATGCCAAGCTTGCCTTGGACTTACATGAAAGATCTCTTCTTGAATCAATGCCAAGCTTGCCTTGGTCTTACATGAAATATCTGTTCAATGCCAAGCTTGCCTTGGACTTACATGAAAGATCTCTTCTTGAATCAATGCCAAGCTTGCCTTAGCCTTACATGAAATATCTGTTCAATGCCAAGCTTGCCTTGGACTTACATGAAAGATCTTTTCATAAATCAATGCCAAGCTTGCCTTGGTCTTACATGAAATATCTGTTCAATGCCAAGCTTGCCTTGGACTTACATGAAATATCTCTTCTCGATTGTCGATGCCATGCCTTGGCTTGGTCTTATACGGGCTTTCTTGTCTCATGTGATGGATCGAGTATCCTGGGCAATTCTTATTCAATCGAGACTTACTCATAATTAATCTCATTGATTTCTTTATTCAGCAAAACATTAAACATTTCATGATGACATTGTACATTATACAAAGCAATTCAATGATAAAAATCATAAAGCTTAGAAATCATACAACTTACTAAATTTAACTCGAGTGAGATTCTCACTTTCTTAATAAAACAAATTCGTTAAGGCCGAAAGACATCACACTATCACGATCCACATATGACATGTATAGCTAGACTCTTACTCCCACTAGGTTAGTCCTAGAACCGACTAAACCATAGCTCTGATACCACTAAATGTAACACCCCGTACCCAAGTCCGATGCTAAGATTAGATGCGAGACATTATCATGCTTGAACTCACTTAATTAAGTACTAACTGGCTATAAAATTTTGTTTCGACTTAAAACCTTTCTTTCTTGGTCTCGACATACAAATCATGGTCATACGAGGCCTTAAACACTTGTTCAGACTTTCGAAACTTATCAAAAATCTTCTCACAAAATCAAAGGTTACACGCCCGTGTGGTTTGGGGCACGCCTGTGCACCCCCAAACACGCCTATATTTCCCATCCGTGGGGAGCTACTGACTTATTTGACATGGCCTTGACACGCCCGTGTCCTCCAACCGTGTGGAGCTACTGACTTATTTGACACGGCCTGAGCACACGCCCATGCCCAAGCCGTGGGTCTTACACGGCTCATGCACACGGCCGTGTGATTCACCGTGGCCTATTCTAACAAGTAATCATAAGGTGCAAGGTTCAAGATGCCTGACACACACGCCTGTGTCTAAACCGTGGGACACTAGAGGCTATCTACCAAGCCTTCTTACCACTCTCACCTACGCACATACATATACTATGTAACATCCTGAATTTTTGGGCCTATGCGTTTAGTGTGTGTATATGTTTAAAGTGTTAATTTAACAGTTAAGGGTCTAAATTGGGCTCGAGCTTAGCGGAGGCCTTGATTAAAATTTTACATTTTAGGCATTATAGGACTTAAAAGGTAGTACATGTTTAAAATATCAAAATGGGCTTGTGGCCTAGTGGTCAGTAGTGCCACTTAGGGAACAAGGAGGTGACACCACACCAGGGAGTTAGGAGCCCAAATTTAAGTTTCAAGGAGCCCAATTCCTTGGATTCAAGTTAGCTAACTTTCGGCATTAGGGTTAGGTGGAGTGGACGGCTACAAGGCTCAAAAATAGTAGGATTTATGTGAGTGGGATAATGTAGATAATATAGTTGATAATATGGAAGATAAAAGAAGAAAAATTAGGAGCTATCTGCTGAGAGTAGAGTTGGCCGAAATTTCATCACCTAGAGGATTAAAGAAATCGGTTTCTAATAGCCATAGGGGGTGCCGAATTCTCTATAAATAGGGAGAATAGCTCATCAATTCCGGCATTTGAACCCTACTTTTTTTTCATTCTTTGTGCCAAAATTCTCAGTCTTTCCCTCCACAATTTCTGTCAACTTTCTTTCAAAAAGCCGAAAATCACCACCTCCTTCATCCTTTCTTCTTTCTTTGAAATTTCCTTTTAGCTGAATCTTCTGATCTCCATTGTTATTCTTCTCCCATTCACTAAAAGTTGAAACTACACTCTTATTTGTTCTTGTAGCCAAAATCTTCCTCTTGTTCATCTTTTTCGAGATTTTCTTAGAAGCCGAAATTCTTAGATCTCTAATCTTCTACGCTTTGATCTTCTGCTGTGATTGCCGAATCTTCTTGCAAGGGGTAGCCGAAACCATTTGTATAGGTAAGTGTCGATTCGTGAGATTTCAATCTTTTTCGACCTTTAGAGATCTTAGCTGAATGGCTATATGGTTAACTAATCGGGTGTTTTCTCTCATTTGCGGCATTCTGGGATTTGAAGGGGGTCCAATCGCTTAGATTTCTAAGCCGAGTTCAAGAGTACTTTTCGGATCGAATTACTTTCGGATTTTAAGGTAAGGAGATCTCGTTAATTTAAATGTATAAATCGGGTAAAGCACTAACCTTGACCGAATATAGGAGAGGCCTTATCCTTGCGTTCTTTCGGCTTTTGAGCAAGGTTATAGACAAAGGCGATGATCAAAGTTAGCGAGGGTATCAACATAGAAAGTAGTACTACGCATTATCAGGTGTGTAACTTTTCACACCATTAGATTGTCTGTTAATATGTGTTAATAAATCTGCTTATATCCTGTTAAATGCCAAAATTTCGGCATAACGTTCAAACCGAGGAGGGTAAAAGTGAATCACCGGTTAGTGATCTCGTCATTCTTCAATGAATGTTCTGTTAAGATGATATGTTTTATAAGTATGCTGATTTCTGTGATTGCACGGGGTTGGGTTTGATGAAAGGGGAAGTATTCTGTGTAGTGGCTTTTGCCATGATTTGTTGTAGTGGCTATTGCCATGATTTGACGATGAGCGACATATGACGCCATCAATGGCGATGTAGCGGTGTGGGTTGATTGTAGAAATCCCCAATGGTGTGTGGCGGTGAGGGGTGGCGTGTAGCGGATGGAAACCTAGGATTTGGGTTGGGCTTTGCATATTTTCATATATAATATGTTCTGTTATTCTGTTCTGTGGGGCTAAGGCCCAAATCTAAAGGTGCATGAGGGTTTCACACTGAGTCTTGCAACTCAACCTATGATTTAATACTTTCAGGTAGTACCTAGTGCATCGGACCGGGCTGGAGAGGAGCGCAAGGTGGCCATGCAAAAGAACATTTGGATTCAGCAAAAGACTTTAGTTTATTATTTTATATTTTTATTTAATGGGTTTTAAATTTCAATGTAATAAGGCCACTGGCCGTTAGCTTTATATTTCGATTCAGTTTTTATTTTGGGCTTTTATTATTATTATCAGACATTTTAAGTTTACACTTTTTTTTTCTAAGGCATGTATTTAAGTTTCGATTTTTAATTCATAGAAACATCTCATAGAATTCATAGCTTATCTAAATTATCAACCTATTAATTTTTCCCGAAAAAAAGGTTAAACTCAAGGAAAATATTTTTCAAAAATGCGACATGTTTTATTAAATTTTCTTAGTGACATACCAGATTCGGTCGTGGTGTTTAGGCCGGGTTTGGGGTGTTACATACCAATTTAGTAAAGGCTTAATTTATCAACTGAAACACATGATCTTATACATTGATTCATGAAAATAAGGTTTTCCTCCCATATGATTACAATGACTTAAGCCATTATCAATGGCTATACACTTTTAAACTATAAACCCTCTTAGGCCAACATAATTTGGACATTAACAACAACTTAATCAACCTTAAATTCTAGCCCTATACATGCCATGACTCAGAAAGTCTTGATACCTCGTACAATGTGTCCGCCGATAGTGTGATAACATCTCCGTGACCTCCAACTCGAGCTAGTTAAAATAACCTATAAGAGATGGGAAAGAAAGAGGAGTAAGCAATAATGCTTAGTAAGTTCATCTGTACAATATGATAATTTTATAAGTTCATTGAATATACACCACCACAAAGCATCTTTATACTGGGTCTTTCCCATTAACTAATGATTTCTAACTCAATCGCTCTTGAAGCTTACTCAATCGCTCTTGAAGCTTACTCAATCGCTCTTGAAGCTTACTCATTCTATCTCTTACCGTACTAGAAGCCAATTGCTCGTTTAACTATATTCCATTCCTGCACTGATTGTCATGTAATCACATAAGACAACACATCAAACATTTTCAATAAGCTACCCATCTTTCGAGGGTTACGCACTTAGCTCACCAGTATTAATACAACTGATGGTATCGCGTACAGCCCACCACTACCAACAATGAGGTGATACCGCACATAGCTCACCATCATTTATCATTCGTGAATAACAACCCACCAGCTTACCTCTATCTTAAATCTTCATTCAAGAACATTTACGTACACTTCTATTCTTGCTAACATTCACGGACTACGTCAATAAATCTGTCTCATGCAACTAAGGTGCATTATTTATGCATTTCCCAAATTAAGTTCATCACCTTTCAGTTCTAACACATACCTGTGCTTTTCGTGGTACAACTATATACATTCATCATATCTGTTGAAATACTCAAGTTATAAAATATTCTCTTGAGTCTCATACACATGAAGTCACATAGAAATCGTACCCCAATAGGGTCTTACTTGGATTAACATGTCGATGCCATGTCCCTGACATGGTCTTATACGAATTCTTACATCGAAGCCATAATTCAATATGGTCTTATACGAGGCTTTAACTATCGTCTCAACATTCTACATGCATTTCTCATTACTCTAGGACTCAATTCTCATGGCATCTCATCAAATAATATATGTATCATACATCTATAGAGTGAATATACATTCCATACAACATCGGAATACTTACATAAACTTATGCATACTTTTAATAATTGCACATGAACTTACCTCGTTGTCGAAATAGCCGGAAAGGACTATTTGCCCACATTTCTCTTTTCATCCGTTCTAGGTCCGAAACTCATTTTCTTTGATCTAGAATAATGAAATTTACTCGTTTAGTCACTTAATGATCATATTACAACATAATATTCACTTAGGCAAAAATGACCATTTTGCCCCTATACTTTGGCAAAATTATGATTTTGCCCCTAGGATCGTAAATAAATTTTTCTTTACATTTTCTTGTTAAACAAACTTAGCTAAACATTTAATCCTCTTACAACTACTCGTAATTCCAACTATTTCATGCTTTAATGAACAAATCACAATTTTTGCATTTTAGTCCCAATTTGGTGTTTTCATGACAACACCCTTCACAAAAGTTGTCTCTCATCATCTTATCATTCATTTTCTTCCATAAAAACTCAGCAATCAGAATAGACTCTCTAATGGTAAGTCCCTAGACTCTCAACCATATTGCAAAATAGTCCCCTCATTAGCTAGCTTAAGCTTTAGGGACTCCAAAAGTATAATTTTTATCAAGAAAAGTCATCAAAATCACTTACTAATAAGGGAGATAGCTTGGCTGAAAGTTCAAACCCCCAAAGCTCTATTGCTTCTTCAATTTTCGGTGGAGAGAAGATAGGTGAATAGTGAAAGATGATAACATCTTTTACTCACCTTATTTTATTCATTTTTTCACCTAATTCCCACCTATTTTGACCAAAGTTAAAAATTCTTGTCCCCTATGTCACATGGCCAGCCTACTCACTTAAAACAAGGCTAATTTGTACAATTAGGGCCTCCAATTAATAGCCCATAGCTATCTGGCACCTTTTGCAAATAAAATAGAACTTTCACACTTTATGTGATTTAGTCCTTTTTCACAAATTAGCTAGAAATTGCTAAAATTAAGGCACCAAAATTTTCATACATCCTTATAAACATGTTATAACACATAACATAACATGAAAATAATGTTTTCTATCCTCGAATTAGTGATTCCGAGATCACTGTTCTGAATAGCCCCTAAATCAGGTTGTTACATAGTATATGGTCACGTGAAGAATGAGACAATGGAAAGAACGCAAGTGGAAGGAATAGACAATTAGTGGAGAAAAGGATGCGGGAAGTGAGCAATATGTCAAAAATTAGAACGTCAATTGATCCAGTTTTGGGAATTATTTGGAGGGTATCCGTCCTAATTCATCAGAACGAGAGAGAAATTTAATAGCTGAACAAACTTTTTTGGCAATAGAGCATGATTTGGAGGAAAGGGTCCTTATTGGGAAGGAAGGAAAAAAAGACAGCGAGGGGAAAATGTAGTTCAACCAATAAGGGATAACAGCGACAATGGAGTAGTATGAAGTAAGAGTTTATTAGAAAATGATCTTTTATTATTGGTGGCTGCCAAAAGGCAAGCCGACCAGTCACAATAAAAATTTTAAGTTGGAATGTCTGAGGTTTGGGGAACCTATGGACTATTCGAAGGCTAAGGCAAACACTGAAGACACATAATCCCCAAATGGTCTTCTTTATGGAGACAAAGAAATAAAAGACAATGGAACGAGTGCGTAGAAGTTATGGATTATTTAATGGCTTGGAAGTGAATCATGATGGTTCAAAAGGTGGGTTATGCTTGGCATGAAAAGAAGAAGTTTCTATCTCGGTTCAGAGTTTTTCAAGAAGGCACATTGATGCACTAGTTGTTGACCAGAATAATGAACAACAGTGGAGATTTACGGGGTTTTATGGCTCTCCTTTTGCACAGGAAAGAGAAGAATCATGGAATCTACTCAAAAGCTTGCAACGCAATGAGGAGCACTCTTGGTTTGTTTGCGGAGACTTTAATGAAATTATGTATGGGTTTGAAAAGAAGGGTAGGCGCTAGAGGATTGTCAATTGATTGATGTAGGCTATTCAGGAAACTGGTTTACTTGGGAGAGGGGAAATCTGCCAGAAACAAATATTCGAGAATGCCTAGATAGAGGAGTGGCTAATGTGAACTAGATGTCTATGTTTTCGGAGGCTAATATGAAACACTTGAATCACTCGACGTCTGATCACTGTCCGTTTTTAATAACTACAATTAAAAAAGAATACATGAGTAAACCAGAAACTTTTAAATTTGAAGCATTGTGGATCTTAGAAGAAACCTTTGAAGTAGAAGTTAAGTGTATATGGGATTCAGCTTCAGGTGATTTAGTAAAAAACCGGAGTATCTTAAAACAGGGATTGAGAAGATGGGCTACAAGGATTGAGATATCCAGAAGATGAAAAAATGAAATCTTGACTTCAAAGTTGTCTAAATTACTGAAAGTAGAAATGACCGACGATAATTTATCAGAGTTGATTGATACAAAGGTACAACTAAACTTTGAGATTGATAAAGATGAGAGCTACTGGGAGCAAAGGGATAGAGTAAACCGGCTAAAGCTTGGGGACAAAAACACAGCCTTTTTTCATAGTATTACAACACAAAAATGATGAAAAAATATCATTCAAAAGCTACAGAACAAAGATGGCAGAGAAACAGGGGATTTGCAAGAAATGGTAGAAATTGCTAGAGCATATTTCTAGGATTTATTCAAGGCTGTAAAAAAAAGGTTATTATGAACATCTCCTAACAGGCGTTGAACAGTGTATTTCTAAAGAGGATAATAGATGTCTCACGAAGCCATACATAAAGGAGGAGATTTGGGATGCATTAGCAAGCATGGGAGCTACAAAAGCTCCAGGTGAAGATCGTTTTTTAGTAATTTTCTTTCAAAATTTTGGCATATCGTAGGGGATGAGGTATCAACTTATTGTCTCCAACAGCTCAATGGTGATATAGAGGTTAGTCAAATTAATACCACATATATAGTCCTTATTCCAAAGAAAACTAGTCCAACCAATCTTTCTCATTTTTGCCCAATAAGCCTATGTAATGTTATATATAAAATAATGGCTAAGGCTATAGCTAATCGATTCAGAGGAGTTCTGGAAAATGCATTGACAAAGCACAAAGTGCTTTTGTGCCAGGAAGATTAATTTCAGACAATGTATTAGTTGCATATGAAATTATTCATACTCTAAAGAGGAAAAAATTAGGGGAAAAAGGGTTGATGGCAGTTAAATTAGATATGAGTAAAGCATATGACAGGGTTGAATGGGCTTTTCTAGAGGAAATGATGAGGAAAATAGGTTTTGAACCTAGATGGATTAGATTGATCATGAAATGCATATCTATTGTTTTCTATTCAGCGGTTCTTAATAGACAAGCTGGAAGTATCTTTTCTCCAACTAGAGGACTACGACAAGGCGATCCTTTGAGTCTGTTTCTATTTCTAATTTGTGGAGAAGGCTTATCTAGCCTAATAAGATTGGCACAGCAAGAAGAAAATTTTAAAGGTGTTAAAGCAAGCAGAAGAGGCCCTCAAATATTACATTTATTATTTGCAGATGATTGCATAATATTTGGAGAGGCTACGGAGAGGGGAGCTGGTATATTAAAAAGGATTTTACGGGAGTATAGAATCTGTTCGGGGCAAATAGTAAATTTTGAAAAGTCCATGGTTTTCTTTAGTTTTAATACAAGAATCGAAGAAAAGAGAATTGTTACTCGAATGCTAGGTGTACGAAGCTCGAACGACCCAGAACGCCATACAGGATTACCAAATATGGTGGGAAAAAGGAAAAAAGAGGTGTTTTAAAACTTAAAGGATAGATTTAAACAAAGAATAGATAATTGGAGTACTAGGCATCTATGCAAGGGGAAAAGAAGTTTTTATAAAGTCTGTTCTTCAAGCTATCCCGACATATTCAATGGCATGTTTTCTACTTCTTAAATCGTTATACTCTGCTCTTGAAAGTATAATTGTGAAATTTTGGTGGTAGAAAGGCCACGGTCAAAGGGGCATTCATTAGTGTACGTGGAATGAGCTTTGCATTTCAAAGGAACAAGAGGGATTGGGATTTTGTAGGCTTGATCAATTTAATATTGTTTTGTTAGCCAAACAGGGTTGGCGACTTATTAATTATCCCAATTCATTATTAGCACAGGTTTTAAAAGCAAAATAGTTTCTTAATTCAGATTTCATCCATGCACAGTTGGGTAATTTACCTTCTCTTACCTAGAAGAGCGTTTGGGCCGCAAAAGGGCTACTGAAAGATGGGATATGTTGGCACGTTGGTAAAGGTGATCAGATTTCTATTTGGAATGACCGATGGATCCCAAGCGTCACCACAACAACAACACCGAAAATCTAAAATTGAATCAGTAGCAGATTTAATTGAAACAACAACTCGTAGATGGAAAAAAGAGTTAACTCAGAATACCTTCCTAGAACATACTGCGCAGAAGATTTTGCAAATTCCTTTGTCGGAGGAAGATCATGAAGATTTTCAGGTCTGGTGATAAACCGTAATTTACACATATTTTAACCCTA
This sequence comes from Gossypium rotundifolium, assembly GCA_025506655.1. NCBI lineage: Eukaryota > Viridiplantae > Streptophyta > Magnoliopsida > Malvales > Malvaceae > Gossypium > Gossypium rotundifolium. The sequence goes on along the minus strand of CP106725.1, from coordinate 132,252,303 downwards.
TGCTTGGCTCAATTTTGGGTGAATATTCATTAGATTTGATGAATTTGATGCTCCTAATCTCTTAATTTTATGTTTTATACTCAGGAGAGCTTAGGAGTCAAAAAGAACGAAAAGCGAGCCAAAAATAGACAAAATGGGCCTACATCAGATCACACGGCATGTACTATCGACCACGGGCAGATCACACGGCCATGTGTGGTGAGCAGGATCGAACACAGCCAAAGGATTCCACCACGGGCGTGTCCTTGCCGAAACTAGAAAGAGTTTTATTCGGAATAGGATACTTGTGGGCCAAGTAAGGCATCTCAAAGCCTATATAAACACCTTAGGGGGCAACCTAAAAGGGGAGTTCGACAGGACGTCGAATAGACGCCGAGTAGAAGGAGAAATACACTAAGACACGTTAGGAATAGCTTAGGAGAAGGATTTCCATCAAGACTGAGGATCTCCCATCAAGTTCTTTAGAAGTTTTTGGGTTTTCGTATGTTTTGTTGTTTTTCCTCTTTTATGATGTTTTCCTTTTCCAGTATGAACTAAATCCCTTAGATACCTAAGGGGATGAAACCTATGACATATCTTATTATTATTTGATTTATGAGATAAATACTTGTTCTTATTCTTAATTGTGATTTTTATTCTTTTTTTGATAATTTAGGTTATTAATTCAAGCCGAATGTGCTTATTCAGTGGAGCAAAAGTCCCTATTTAAGAGTAGATCAACACAATTAAGCGGAGTTGATTGCAACCCTAGAAATAGGGCGACAAAAATCTGCGGATTAGGGTCAAACCTAATATAGAAATCTATAGATCGAATTAATGCGACAATAGGGGTTTTAATTAGAAAGAGATTTCAATTAATCAACCTAGAGTCAGTTGTTAGTAGCCTCGAAAGAGGTATTAATATAATTCAGGGATTTCTACGGATTAAGTCAAGTGAATAAATCACAGGAGTCAAAAGTAATATGTAAAGTCTAGGTGGATCCTTCCTTAAGTGTGGTCCATCTCATATAAGTTGTCCAAAGTATTTTCCCAATTTACTCTCTGTCGTTGAAACACCCCACCCTACCACGAGCACGTGGACCGGATCTCGTATGTTCTCGAAGTAACCCGATTCAAAATTCATTGAATACTTTGAAATCATGTGTTTTGAAAGATAGTTTGTTGTGGGTTGGGCTCGAGTTGAAAACAAGTTTATTTTTTTATATTGAAAATCCATTTATTTCAGTTGACAAAATATTTAGAGTTTGTTTTAAATAAAATTTACTTAATCTTTAAATAACATAAATTAGTAACATAGTAATTAAAACAATAATAAAATAATCACTATGGCCTTATTACATAAAATAAAACCCAAAATAAAATAAAAAGTATTAAAATTAAATACGGTCCAAATTCTAAAAGAATTCTTCAAGTGTTGCATGGCCTCCTCATGGTCTCTACTACCGGTCAAATCACACCGATCATCACCAAAATAATTCCCACAATGGGTGAGTCAACAGACTCAATGTGCACACAATACTATCATTCAATAAATCGAGGCATTCATGTTCAAATCATCAAGTCCATATAATAACGAAATTGTGATGCAACCCAAACCCAAAACCTATAAGCCATCCGCTACTCTCCACCGTACCAACACCTCGCACACCGTGGGACTACTAAGTCGACCCTCCATCCGCTACTCTCCACGTTGTGTCATTAGACACTATTGTAACCGGTTACGAATTTCGCAATGTGACCGTAGTCGACATATTTAGTTGGTGAGACCAAGTCAACACCTTCGTTGGTGAGACCAAGTCAACACTGTTCTCCCCTTTAACATAAATCCGAATGCCCCAAAACATGTATATATATATAGCATAATTTAATTTCATGTTCATATTCATATATTCGCATGTTATTAAAATAACATTTTTTTCACAATCCTATCGAAGTAGGAAACGCATTTGGTACTTTTTGTCACATGTGTGGTACATAGCCACATTCATATTATTATTCATATCGTATATTAAAATATTTAACCATAATATATCAAGAATAGTAAGGGTACACACCTTTTTAAACTAATAGGTTCCTTGATTTCTAGAGAATCCCGATCTAATTTTTAGATCTATTAATCCTATATTCGCCCATCCATTAACACACATTAATAAACCCTTTTAAACAAAACCAAATCCTAGTAGGATTTGTAAGGAAAACTCACCTTTTGATTTGGTGATTATACAAATCCAGAAAGTTTGGTTTTTCCTCTACGATATTCGACCAACCTTGTAGTTCAATATGGTTAGTTTTTCACTTTTCAAAATTAAGGAATGGATTTAGATGCTCACACAACCCTTAGTAGAATATTTTAGAGGCTTACCTTAGAGATTCCAAATCCCGAAAGTCCCTTTTGTCTTGAATACTGTCGAAATCCCTAAAGATCATAGGTTAGATTTGATCTAACTTTAATAAGTGGTAGATGGCCTTTAGCGAATGTGTCTTACCTTAATTTTCCTCGGATCCAAATCCGAAACTCCTCTTCTAACATTCGACCATAGACAAAAGAGGTTATTTTCTTAAGCCTCTTTTAAATTGATTTAAAAGAACAAGAATCAATTGTTCTTACCTTAGATCCTTGATCTTTAGGTTCAACGATGGTGGAAACCCGAGATCCCTTGTATATTCGGCCATGATCAAAGAGAATAGGAATTAAGCCTTTTACTTTCGACAACTAGAAAGAAAGAAAATTGAATGGCTTAACTTACCTTGAAACCTTCAATCACTTGTTTCCTTGTCTTGGAGTTCTTGAGATCCGGCTATGGAGATCTAACCGAGATTGGAAGAGAAGAGTTTTGACTAGGTAATGGCAAAGGAAGGAAAAGAAAAGATGGAGTCCTTTCTTAGGGAAATTTCACAAAGAGAGGGAAAGAGAGAGCAAAATTTCTACAAGTGGAGTGAATGAGAGAAAAGTCTCTCTTTCCTCTTTTAATCGAATCGCTAGACCAAGAGTCCAAAACTTGGCCACTACTTTCCCAAGTGATAATTTAATCTTCATTAATTAACACTTTATTAAATTAGAATAACCTTTAATCCATCCTTTAATTCCTTATTTATCTTAGTAAAATAAATCCTCTATTTATCACTTTAATTTGACAAGTTTTAATAAAATAAAACTCTTCCCTTTCAATCAAACATGTGCCGTCCATCCCTAGCCTTGGGAAACAAAATTAAACCTTCAATAATTGCTTTCCATGTGACTCGAACTCGTGCCATTATCCATAAGCCTTAAGTGACACTTGAGCCACTTTTCCAAGCTTCGATTGTATGTCAAAATTCACCAACTTTTTCTTTTAAGGCCCTCTTGCCCTTACCTCCTATTTTGGGCTTTAAATTTTGTCATTCTACCTTATTTCTAAGTTTCCTAAAATTTTCACATTTCTATAACTTGCCATTTTCCTTACATCTTGTGTTTCCAAAATGTTTAGGTTTCCAAAATGTTCGGGTTTCCAAAATGTTCGGGTTTCCAAAATGTTCGGGTTTCCCAAAATGTCTAAGTTTCCAAAATGTCTAAGTTTCCAAAATGTCTAAGTTTCCAAAATGTCCATTTCCATTTCCATTTTCATTTTCATTTCCATTTCCATGCATTTCTAGGTTTCCAAAAGTTTCACAAATTTATTCATAGTACTTGAAACTTGTCATTTCATACAATTAAACCGGAAATGCATAGGCCCTATTCAGATGTTCTGATTCTACCCCTTAAACAAAATTTCGTCTCCAAATTTCCTAACTAAAATAATTGAGGGTATTCTTGTCTCATCGCCTCTTCATCTCCCACGAAGCTTCTTCCGTTCCATGATTGCGCCATAGCACTTTGACTAGGGGAACTGTCTTCTTTCGTAGTACTTTCACATCACGTTCCAAGATCCGAATCGGTTCTTCCTCATAGGATAAGTCTGGCCTTAGTTCTACCTCTTCAACCGGTACCACATGGGATGGATCCGATCGATAGCGACATAACATGGACACATGAAATCGTCATGCATTTGCTGCAATTCGGTGGCAACTCTAATTGGTATGCCATCGCCCAACTCGCTTTAGTACTTGATAAGGCCCTATAAATCTTGGGCTTAGCTTTCCTTTCATGCCAAACCTCATTACCTTCTTCCAAGGTGAGACTTTCAAGAACACTTGATCTCCACTTCAAACTCTATTTCCTTTCGCTTAAGGTCTGCGTCGACTTTTGCCTATCGAGGCTTCCTTCAACCGTGCTCGAATTAACTCAACCTTCTCTTGGTTTACGCCACCAACTCGGACCCAAAACTTCGGCGTTCTCTAACTCGGTCCAACAAGTAGGTGTTCTACACTTCCTTCCATACAATGCTTCGTATGGTGCCATTGAATCTTGGCTCGATAGCTATTGTTGTAGGCGAATTCACTAAAGGCAAGTAATCTTCCCAACTTCCTCGAAATTCCATTACGACCTCTCAACATATCCTCCAACACTTGTATAACCTGTTCAGATGCCCGTCGATTGTGGATGAAAAGTAGTGTGAAGTCTAGCTTAGTGCCTAAAGCTTGATGAAGTGCTTTCCAAAATCGAGACGTAAACCTTGGGTCTCTATCGGAGATGATCGACTTGGTACTCCATGCAATCTCACAATTTACGCCACATACAACTTAGCCAACTTCAAGAGAATAATCCATTCGACCGGGATAAAGTGTGCGGACTTGGTCAAGCGGTCCACAATCACCCATACCGAGTCCTTCTTAGTAGGCGTAAGGGAAGCCCACTAACGAAGTCCATGGTAATTCTTTCCCACTTCCATTGGGGAATTTCGATTGGTTGGAGCAATCTGATGGAACTTGGTGTTCAAATTTAACTTGCGACACGTCAAACATTTCCCCACTAATTGATCACTTCGCCTTGGTCGGACCACCAAAATTGTTCCTTAGATCTCTATACGACTTGATGCCTCCGGGATGCATGGCATAGGGGCTACCATGCGCTTCAAGAATCTTTTGTCTCAACTCCTTATTCTTGACATACAAACTTTACCCTTATAGCACAATACTCCTTCATTATTGACATCATAATCCTCTAATCCCCTTGCTTGCGCTTGTCAGTAACTTAATACTTAAGTCATTATCACCAACCGTCCTCCTTCACTTCCTTTAGCCAAGTGGGCTCGACTTGCAACTCGCTAACAAAGCTTCCATCATCATCTGAGACTTATATGAGCGAACAAAGCCCGTAGATCCGATACAACCTTCCGACTTAGGGCATCGGCTACTACATTCGCCTTGCGGATGATACTCTATTGAGCAGTCGTAGTCCTTTAGCAATTCCACCCACCTTCGTTGCCTCAAGTTCAACTCCTTCGAGTTAATAAATACTTAAGGCTCTTGTGGTGCTGTAGATAATGACCTTTCTCCATAAAGGTAGTGCCTCCAAACCTTAAGGGCGAAAACCACTGCTGCTAGCTCTAAGTCATGAGTTGGGTAGTTAAGCTCATGAGGCCTTAGTCTGCAGACACATAGCGACTACTTTGCCATCTTGCATTAGCACATAGCCTAACCCGTGTCATGCGAAGCATCACATTACCTACAAATTCCTTTCACGCCTCCTATTGAATTAACACTGGAGCCTCTGTCGATTACCTTCTTAGCTTTTCAAAGCTCTCTTTGCATTTAGTAGTCCATTCAAAGGTACTTCCTTCCTTAGCAACTTGGTTAAAAGGCGCGGCTATTGACGAATCCTTCCACGAACCTTCATAATAGCTTTGCCAAGCCTAAGAAACTTGGATTCAGCCACGGACCTAGGTGGCTTCCAATCCAACATCGCTTCGATCTTCCTAGGGTCCACTCTTATTCCTTCTGCGGATACCACATGCCCTAAGAATGCCACCTCCCTAAGCCAAAATTCGCACTTGCTGAATTTGGCATAGAGCTTTTCTCCTTAATACTTCCAACACGACTGGAGATGCTCATCATGCTCCTCCTCCACTTGAATACACCAAAATATCATCGATGAACACAACGCGAATCTATCCAAGTAGGGTTGGAAAATCCGATTCATCATGTCCATGAACGCTTTGGGCGTTTGTCAACCCAAACGGCATCACCACAAACTCAAGTGACCATATCTTGTCCTAAAAGCGGTCTTATGGATATCGCCTCCTTCACCTTTAATCGATGGTATCCCGATCAGAATCGATCTTGAAAACATCATGGCTCCTTCAATGATCGAACAAGTCCTCGATCCTTGGCAAGGGTACTTGTTCTTAATGGTCACTTATTTAGCTGACAGTAGTCTATGCACATCGCATAGTTCCATCCTTCTTCTTCACAAAAAGGACCGGTGCTCCCCATGGAGACACACTGGGTCGGATGAACCCACGATCCAACAGTTCTTGGATCTGAGCCTTTAGCTCCACTAACTCCTTTGGTGCCATTCGGTATGGAGCGATTGACACGAGGAGCGGTCCCGGTAGCAAATCAATCCCAAATTCCACCTCTCATGCAGGGGTATTCCGTAACTCTTCCGAAACACATCTACGAAGTCCCTTACCGTCCTAACTCCATTAACACCTTCCTCCTTTTCACCTATCGCACTTACAAAAGCTAAGAATGCTTTGCAACCTTTCTTAACCATCTTTTCACCTTGGTCTTTGAAACTACATTAGATAAATAGTTCCTCCTTTCTCCGATCATTACCACCACTTCATCCTCCGAGGTTCTTAGTTCCATACGTTTAGTCAAGACAATCCAACACGGCTCGGTGTTCTACTAACCAATCCATTCCGAGTATAAGCTCAAACTCTCCGAAAGGTAACTCCATTAAGTCCGCTCAAAGCTCACTCCCCGAATCTCTAGGGGTACATTCGAAGATCTTGTCTACCACTATAGTTTGGCCTAGTGGGCTTACTACGATCATCCGCCTATCGGAGAGTTCGAGTCTAGGCCTAATGTTTCCACTACACTACTTGCAACATAAGAATGGGTCGAGCCCACATCGATCAAAGCAAAGTAGGGTTTGTCAAAATAAAGAACGTCTGGGTTATTACGTGCGGCGGCGTCTCCATCTTCCCTTCTGAACCGCATAAACCAAACTCGGTTGTCTTGCATCAGCATTAGTATTACCTCGGCCACGTGTTCCACGGCCTCTTGCACCACTACCACGGTTATTGAACCACGGCCCGCTGAGGTCTTTGTCCGCCTCTCCGGTCAGCTAGCATTCGAACTACTGGGTCGGCTCTCGTCTGTTTGTTTGGGGCAATCCTTAAACACATGGTCCTTGGACCCACACCTAAAACATGCTCCTATCTTTTTCCAACACTCCGGATGCCTCTTTCCACAATATTCACAAGGACGAATCGCACTTTGTATCAAATTTTGTTGATTCTGTGGCCCATCAACCCTAGGCCTCTTGTAACCCTTTCCGGATGACCCAAACCCTCTTTTGGTCTTATTCTTGTCCACGGTCTGCTTAGTAGCATCCTTAATCCCTCGCCACCTTGGCCTTTTCTACCAAAATGTAGAATTCCGCTCCCCGATGCGGTCTATTAATGATCTTAAATCATTTCTCGGCCGTCCTCAAAACGAATACTGCGTTCATGCTCGGTCGCTACTACCCTCGAGCATAGCGGCTCAATCTCGAAATTCACCTCATATTCTCATGGACGGACTTACTCCCTTGGACTAACCTAGAAAAGCCTTCCTCTGCTCATCCGTATACCGGTTCCCACATACTTCTTCCGAAAGGCCTCTTTAACAAATTCCCGTGTCAAGTTTTCAGCTATGGTACCATCACGAGCAATCAACCACCATTGATACGCTTCATCACGTAACAATGCTACCATCCCTTCGCTTTTTCCTCCGAGTCGATCAAGCTCATCCATGATGCGTTCGTTGCTTCTAACCAAGACTCAAATTGTATTAGGTGCCACATTGGATACTCCTCGAAACATTTCGCTCCATTAGCTCGGAGTCGTTCGGTCCGACTTCGATTTCCTCCATTTCCTCCCCTGACCACCACTAATTCCAAAACTCGCATGAGCGACTGCGACATGCCTCTTCCCGTCAGAGCTCTTGCTCAACATTGACAAATGGGGTGGTGGTGGCGGTGGCATCTCATTGTCGGACCCTTGTCCCGACCTAACGGGTTCCGACACGGTCATCCTTCCTCTTCCTCGACCACGACGACCACGTCCTCTAGAGCTCATTTTCTAGCGAGATCGATTAAGGAATTTTATGTATTAGTCATTGTTCCACTTATTTATCGAAGAAGTTTTATGAAAAGAATTTAAGAGTGGTTCTTTCGTATCATACAACACACAGTCTTTCCATTCATCCATTCATCCATCAAACAAATATGAACTTCCGTTCATTCGGAGAAACGTTATAGTTTTTGTTGTTTGTTGTTATTTTCCACTACCCGGGTATTTTCGTAACTTTGTCCTCGAGGCATTTTCGTAATTTTGTCAAAATAAGGTTCCTTGATGTTTTGTCAAGAATTATTTTGAAAACTTCCAAAGTCTAGGGTAACTTGAAAAAGTTTTAAAAGCGGGGTATTTTGTAATTTTCACAAATCAGGGTAAATTTGGAAAAAATAATAACTTTGGGGTATTTCAAAAGTTGTAAAATTTTGAGGGTTCTTTTGGAAAGTTGTTCCTTCGAAGGTGGGGATGTTGCAAAAATTTGGAAATTAGGGTCATTTTGGTAATTTTGTATGTTAGGGGCAATTTTGTAATTTTTTCTAAAATCATGGTATTTTGATATTTTACAAATTAGGGTTTTTGAATGTTTATGAAATCATGAAATTTTGGTAAAGTCGTTGAGTAGTTGAACATTTTACAAACCAGGGGCGTTTTGGTAATTTCACTGCTAAGGGCATTTTTGTAATTTTCGTAAATCAAGAGTTTTTCAGAAAATGTTGTAAAAATAATTTTTCTCAGATTTAAAAGAAAGTTTTAAAAAGTTTGAAAAAACTAGGGTTTGTTGTTTTGTTCTTTTTTTTCAAAACATGGCTAGTTCCTTTCGGTTTTAGTCGTTATGTTTATCCTATAACCGAGCCCTCTTGGTCGTGGTGAACCAAAGCTACGCACCAGGCGGGATTCGTGTGGAGAGGAGGTGAGTCACGTGATCTGCTTAAATACCAAGCTCCCACCGAAACCATTCCTAGACATGCGCAGAGGTTACCACACCACGAGCCCTCGAGTTATGGTGAACCGAAGCTACGCACTAGGTAGGATTCCTGCGAAGAGGAGGTGAGTCACTAGGAATGCTTAAATACCAAGCTCTTCCGGATCCAATCCTAGACATGCGTACAAGGGTTACCACACCACTAGCTCAGTGACTTAGCCATAGGTTGGTTTAGTACATTAAGTCTTATGTGTTTGTGTTTGAGTAGTCTAATCCTAGGGTTCAAGTTCCTATCATTCTATTCTCGTTCCATGCCTTTTCTTACCCTTATATAAATCATGTAATCACACACATAGTTAGGGTACTTACACGGTGGATCATGGTCGGAGACTTAGGGCCATGCCGAAGCCCTTTATTTTCAAAGAAAATCATTTGGCTCGCTTTAAAACGTTTTGGCCTTAGCCCACGTAGAGAGTTTAAAAGCTGGCTCGATACCAAGTTGAAACACCCACACACGGCCACGAGCACGTGGACCGGATCAGTATGTTCTCGGTAACCCGATTCAAAATTCATTCGAATACTTTGAAATCATGTGTTTTGAAAGATAGTTTGTTGTGGGTTGGGCTCGAGTTGAAAACAAGTTTATTTTTTATATTGAAAATCCATTTATTTCAGTTGACAAAATATTTAGAGTTTGTTTTAAATAAAATTTACTTAATCTTTAAATAACATAAATTAAGTAACATAGTAATTAAAACAATAATAAAATAATCACTATGGCCTTATTACATAAAATAAAACCCAAAATAAAATTAAAAAGTATTAAAATTAAATACGGTCCAAATTCTAAAAGAATTCTTCAAGTGTTGCATGGCCTCCTCATGGTCTACCTACCCATTCAAATCCGATCATCACCGAAAAATAATTCCCACAATGGGGTGAGTCAACAGACTCAATGTGCACAAATACTATCATTCAATAAATCGGGCATTCATGTTCAAATCATCAAGTCCATATAATAACGAAATTGTGATGCAACCCAAACCCAAAACCTATAAGCCATCCGCTACTCTCCACCGTACCAACCCGCACAGTAGGGACTACTAAGTCGACCCTCCATCCGCTACTCTCCACGTTGTGCCATTAGACACTATTGTAACCGGGTTACGAATTTACAATGTGACCGTAGTCGACATATTTAGTTGGTGAGACCAAGTCAACACCTTCAAGGTGAGACCAAGTCAACACTGCTTCTCCCCTTTAACATAAATCCAGAATGCCCCAAAACATGTATATATATATAGCATAATTTAATTTCATGTTCATATTCATATATTCGCATGTTATTAAAATAACATTTTTTTTCACAATCCTATCGAGTAGGAAACGTGCCTTGGTACTTTTTGTCACATGTGTGGTACATAGCCACATTCATATTATTATTCATATCGTATATTAAAATATTTAACCATAATATATCGAAGAATAGTAAGGGTACACACCTTTTAAGCTTAATAGGTTCCTTGATTTCTCGAGAATCCAGATCTAATTTTAGATCTATTAATCCTATATTCGCCCATCCATTAACACACATTAATAAACCCTTTTTAAACAAAACCAAATCCTAGTAGGATTTGTAAGGAAAAACTCACCTTTGCCGATTTGGTGATTATACAAATCCAAAGTTTGGTTTTCCTCTACGATATTCGGCCAACCTTGTAGTTCAATATGGTTAGTTTTTGGCTTTTCAAAAATTAAGGAATGGATTTAGATGCTCACACAACCCTTAGCCAAATATTTTGAGGCTTACCTTAGAGATTCCAAATCCAGAAAGTCCCTTTTTGTCTTGAATACCGCCAAATCCCTAAAGATCATAGGTTAGATTTGATCTAACTTTAATAAGTGGTAGATGGCCTTTAGCCGAATGTGTCTTACCTTAATTTTCCTCGGATCTGAAATCCCAAACTCCTCTTCTAACATTCTACCATAGACAAAAGAGAGGTTATTTTCTTAAGCCTCTTTTAAATTGATTTAAAAGAACAAGAATCAATTGTTCTTACCTTAGATCCTTGATCTTTAGGTTCAACGATGGTGGAAACCGAGATCCCTTGTATATTCGCCATGATCAAAGAGAATAGGAATTAAGCCTTTTACTTTCGGCAACTAGAAAGAAAGAAAATTGAATGGCTTAACTTACCTTGAAACCTTCAATCACTTGTTTCCTTGTCTTGGAGTTCTTGAGATCCGGCTATGGAGATCTAACAGAGATTGGAAGAGAAGAGTTTTGACTAGGCAATGGCAAAAGGAAGGAAAAGAAAAGATGGAGTCCTTTCTTAGGGAAATTTCAAAGAGGGAAAGAGAGAGCAAAATTTGGCAAGTGGAGTGAATGAGAAAAGTCTCTCTTTCCTCTTTTAAGCGAATCATAGACCAAGAGTCCAAAACTTGGCCACTACTTTCCCAAGTGATAATTTAATCTTCATTAATTAACACTTTATTAAATTAGAATAACCTTTAATCCATCCTTTAATTCCTTATTTATCTTAGTAAAATAAATCCTCTATTTATCACTTTAATTTGACAAGTTTTAATAAAATAAAACTCTTCCTTTCAATCAAACATGTGCCATCCATCCCTAGCCTTGGGAAACAAAATTAAACCTTCAATAATTGCTTTCCATGTGACTCGAACTCGGCCATTATCCATAAGCCTTAAGTGACACTTGAGCCACTTTTCCAAGCTCGATTGTATGTCAAAATTCACCAACTTTTTCTTTTAAGGCCCTCTTGCCCTTACCTCCTATTTTGGGCTTTAAATTTTGTCATTCCTTATTTCTAAGTTTCCTAAAATTTTCATGGCTCTATAACTTGCCATTTTCCTTACATCTTGTGTTTCCAAAATGTTTAGGTTTCCAAAATGTTCGAGTTTCCAAAATGTTCGTGTTTCCAAAATGTTTAGGTTTCCAAAATGTTCGAGTTTCCAAAATGTTCGTGTTTCCAAAATGTTCGGGTTTCCCAAAATGTCTAAGTTTCCAAAATGTCTAAGTTTCCAAAATGTCCATTTCCATTTCCATTTTCATTTTCATTTCCATTTCCATGCATTTCTAGGTTTCAAAAGTTTCACAAATTTATTCATAGTACTTGAAACTTGTCATTTCATACAATTAAACCGAAATGCATAGGCCCTATTCGAGATGTTACAATCGTGCTCATAGTTAGTTAAATTAGTTAGTTAAATTTTAGATTAAAAGCAAATCCCCTTAATTATTAGGCTAGATAATAAAAAGATAGTTAATACTAAGTACTCTTAGTCCTTGAGGATACGATATTCCGGACTCACCACAGCTATACTACTGTTTGATAGGTGCGGTTACCTTTGTCGAAATAATAGTTAGTTTCGAGCCCTATCTTCTGGCGAGGAGAACATTATGGAGAATTTACAATAAGAAGCGCCTACAAACTATTACAGGAGGCTACTTTGAATCTTAATGATTTATTATTACAGATCGAAACAAAAAGTTCTATAGGAAACTATGGAATTTACAACTTCCATCAAAAATCTTAATCACTATCATGGAATTTCATCCCAAATTTTAAAAACTTGAGATCGCGTCGAGTGGTTCTTGACAGTTCCTATCCTCGATGTTGAAGCGCAGAAGAGGATTGCAATCATGTTTTTAAACAGTGCCCTACAACAACATAAATGTGACAGATTCTTAATCTTTCATGGGTCATTAACTCAACTATTATTGATCTATGGGACTAGCTTACCTGGGCTTTTGACAAAGGAAACAGTGTACAATGTCGAATTTTTTACTGCGCTATATGGTTTATATGGAGCTCCAGGAATAAGTGCATACATGGGGTGAAAATAATAACAGGAAGGGATTTGTCAATGAAAATTTAGAGTTATATCGCAGAAATTGACAGATCGAGCAAGGAAAAACAAACCTGCGATGATAATAATCGGCAGAGGCAACAGACAAAAGAGGCATAAGTGACCATTTTCTTTGATGCATCATATGATGGCAAAAACACAATTTTGGCCTCAGGTTTGGTGGTGAAAGGAGTAAGGAGTGAGTGACTTGCCTCGAAATCGGTCATCCACTCCGCAATAGCTTCACCGTTCATGGCGGAAGCATATGCGGGTTTATAAGCAACAAAGTTAGGGATTACATTAGGGTTTCAATCTATAACCATATTAGGAGACTCTAAAACAGTCATAAAGAAATGCAATACAACAGGAAGAGACAAGTTAGTTTTGGGGGCGATTATCAGAGACATTCAACAACATAGACGGTTTTTTCAAGAAAGTCATTTCCAATTTTTCAATAGACGAAAGAATGGTGAAGCCCACACAGTAGCAATAGAAATATTAAGAAAAAGAGAGGAAATTTACCTGAAAGAAGAATCATTCTCGAGTTGCCAGTGAAGAAGAGAGGAAAATGGTTTGCGAAACCTAGATTGAAGAAAACTTGCTGAAACTTGGAGGGAAGAGATAGCAGAATTCAAAAATCCTTGGTAAATGCTATCAATTGAATGGTTGGCATGGGAAATAGGAAAGTCAGAAACTAATGGATGCCAGCTAAGAGACATCGATTGGATTTAACGTTGATGTGATGTTTTACTTTACTTTTATTTTATGGACTCTTCTGTTTATTTCGTTTGGGCTGTCATCATTGGGCCATTGTTTTTTCCCTTTTTTTATGCCTTGGGTCCATTTCCTGTGACCTAAGTTTTTTTATTATGTTTTCATTCCTTTATTAATAAATTCCAATCGGAATTACTCAAAAAAAAATTGACATATTTCTTTTTTGTTAAAAAGTGTATTTTTTTAAAATATTTTATTATACCTTTATACGATAGTTGTCAACCCTCTGATCCTAATTATGGAGTCTAAAATGTATCAAATAATTTCCCTTAATAAAAATGGCATTTTCAATCGATATCATAAAGATATATTTTATTGGTACAATATCCAAAAAAAAAAATAGGTTGGATAGGGATACAACGGAGGATGTGTTGAATGTTTTCAAATGTAGGTTAGAGTTTCCATTCAGTAGTTGTTGCCTAACAGAATATTAATCCACTTTTTCTTTTTGTCAATAAGAGTACAAGAAGGGACATTAAAAGATTTGTGCACCAAGAGTATAGAGAGGAAGGAGAGAATTCTCACTTGAAGACATCAACTAAATACATTGTGTCCCTAAGGAATAGCAACACCACCAATGAGATTAGTATTGTTATTTTTTATCACTTAGAGTGTAACAGTCCGGTTTAGACCTCAGTTGGACAGTAGTTTCGGGACCACAAATCCGAGTCAGAAAAATATTTTAATATTATTTTTGGTGTCTACAGCATGTTAATTTATGTGTGTGAAAGTTTCGTGTGAAAATTTTATCGTTTGTGTGCTCGATCTAATTAAAAGGACTTAATCGCGTAAAATACAAAATTAGCATGCTATTTGTAAAGGTATCTATTTGCTATTGCTTTTATTGTATGGAGTCCTTATGTTGTAATTTAATCATTAGAATTATGCATGGACAGAAATAGACAACCATTAAATGGTTTTCTAATTATACCATTAAGATTAAAATTGTAAAATGTATATTAATATGTATTAAATAAAACAAAAATAAATGGCCATGCATGTGTTGGTCTTTCTTGAACGAATCTAAGAAGAAAAATAAAGCTTTGGAAGCCTTAAACATTCTGCACCTTTGGGAGCTTAATTCGGGTATGTGTTTTGCTCGATTTTTAATAATTTTTACGTTTTTGAGATCGTTGCTTTGTAATCTATTAAGCCCATGTCTCAATTTCTGAATTTGATGATGATTTTGTGTTTTGTCATTGTTGAAATCTTGATGAATCTTGTGTTTGATGATAGAAAATAAATATATGTTGTTAGAGTAATATGTTTTGTATTTGAATTTTTGTTGAATTTGAGTAATTTGGGCTAAATTGTGAAAATAATAAATTAAGGGACTAAAATGTAAAATAAATGAAATGTGTGTACTTATATGAGCTTAGTGAACATTCAACCAAGTTATAGTGTGGTCAAATTTTTTATATTTTGTATTTTGTGAAATAGAGACTAATTTGTGAAAAATGTGAAATGTTAGGGGAAAAGTGTAATTTGCCCATATATGTGTTTTTGGATGAATATTGATTGAATATGTGATTTAATAAGTTAAATTTATACTAATTTAGATCAAGAAAAGAGGAAATCAGAATTGGATCGGGGGAAATCTAAAGTTGTTGAATAGTTGTCCCGGTTCATCCGTCTTTGCCGAGGTAAGTTCATAAGTAAATAAATGTCGTTAAATTCAATTGTATATATTTTATTTGTGCCGAATTGATTTATTACTTGGATATATATGTTCAAGTTGAATTTGTATAAGTATGGGAGAAGTAATTACAAGCTTGAATCGATCGAGATAGGACATCCGAAAGCCCCGTACGAACCTTAGGAATAGTTAGGATACATATGTCATGACATAGGATTTCTGATATGTGATTTCGTGTAAGACCACATCTAGGACGTTGGCATCGACTTGTGATTTACGTGTAAGACCCTGTCTGGGACAGTGGCATCGATGTGTGATTACATATAAGATCACGTCTTGGATATTGGCATAGTACGAGCATTCCGACTATCCGAGTATCCTTATTGATTCCAAATGGTTTAACGGGCAATATCGAGTTAAGATCGAATGTGAAATCGAGCTTAAAAGTCAGGTATGTGCTAAGTTAAATGATTGGAAAAGTAATGTAAGTATATACTTGAGATGAATATATGAAATATGTAATATGAAAGTGAGAATTATATATGCTTATGAATATATGTGTATTCGGCCAAGTTAATATAATTTGATATTGTTCATTGATGGTATATGAGTTTCAAGTATGAAAAAAATGTGTATTTGATTAAAGATTGCTTGATTCGGCCTAGTTGATTTAATGTTAATGTTCATTTGATTATTATTTGCTTATGACTTACTAAGCTATTCAAGCTTACTGTGTGTGTTCATTTACTGTTTTATAGATTTTGAAAGCTAGTTACGAGCTCGAGGATCATCAAGGAAATCCGTCACACTATCAATCACTGTTTCGATACTTTTAAAGCTTGAATTTCGAACCTATGACATGTATAGTCTAGTATTTGTTTTGGTTAGTTTTGAGGTTGTAATTATTAAGCTATGTGAAAATGGCTAAGTATGATGTTTAAGTTTATGAAATTTTGGTCATGGTATATATATGTGATATGCTTGGTATGATTTGACATGGTGGTTTGATATATTTTGATTCAAGTGAATTAGGTATGGTTAATGAATGGGTTTTATGTGATGGTCAATATTTATGTGTATTTGATTTTGATTTAAATTGTTGTAAGGTATGTTTCATGGTTTATATTCTTGAAATGGCTGGTTTATAAGTTGGTATTGAGTAGTGAATGGTATTAAGGTTATTCGGCTATGTAATTAACTTATTTGGAAGTGCATTTTATGGTATAGTTGGTGTGTGAGGATGAACATGTGTTTCGGCTTGAATAATATGATATAGGATAGACAAGTCTTGGATTTATGTTTCATGTATCTATAAGCTACGGGATAACTTTGATATGAATTGGGAAAATTAGTATATATATTTGTATATTCGGCTATGCTATTTGACCAATTAGGTTCGATTTATAAAGGCACAAATGTATATGTTTTGAATGTTATAAAGTGAAAATGAAATAAATAAGTTTGGTATAAGGTTCAAATTGTATATGTGGTTGGTCTAGTGATTGGTTTTGTAATGGTATAGATGATGAATTTATAGTTGATGGTATAATGGACATTTTGATTTAGTTTGTGTTGGTTTAGTATGCATATGTTTTATGCTTGATTGGTTGATCATTTTGGGTTTGGTTTTTAAATAGCACAAAGAACGGTTAAAGAGGTTGATGTTATGACAGGGTTGTTAGCTTATAAACTAGACATGAAATATGTTATACTTCATATGCAAAGATGCCATAAATTTAATGTGATTAATTGCACATGTGGTTATGATGTTTAAAAGCAACATTTGATCCTTTTTATGAAATTGACCTTTTTGCCATATATGCTAATGGTATTAGTAGGTAAAAAAAAATGCATTGTTTGATTTATTATTTGCATGGTATATGAAATATATATATATATATATATATAACTCAAATTTAGGTGTTCGAATATCATGGAATTAATGACCACTTTGTTTTAAGTATGTTAAATTGATTCAATGTTTGGATTGGTTACCGAATTGAATTGGTTAATGTTACAAATATGCAATATTTGTGAGTCATGTTTAGTAATGAACTATTGATTTGGTTTGAATTATTGACTGTTATAATAGAAGTAGTTAATGTTACAATTATATGTTTTAATTTAGTGCATGAAATGTGTCAAATGAATGTGCTGAGTTATGTCTTACGGTAATGCCTCTTAACCCTAATCCGACGACGGATACGGGTTAGGGGTGTTACATAGAGATGGAGAGACCAAGTGGGGACATGGGTTTTAGTAATAAGAGGTAAAAGGCAATGTGGTCGGACATTTTTTAAGGGCCCAGGAGAGAAAGTGTAACACCTCTTACTCGGCCTGACCGACAGCTCTGAGTACCGGATATTACAGCAACCCAAATTATCACAACAACCTACTTAGAGTTATTATCTCAAATGGGTGACATTGCCAGTTTTACAATTTAGGACGACAACTATAATCCATACCATTACAGAATTGGGTCTTTACAGGTTTACTAATTTAACTAATTTAGCAATGTTTACAACTCCACCAAACTTAATACAGACTCATCCAAATTAATCCTTAAGGCGTTGCCTCTAAGGGAGCCCCTCTATATGCATACACAGCTACTGTATTCCACCTAGCTTCCAGCAAAAGACTAGCTTGGTCCCTCTCAAATTTTCTATACCTTTAATGATCCTGCAATTTGAGCAGGAAGCTTATAAGTTCAAGTGCATTTAGTGAGATCCGCATATATATATATATGAAGAAATAAAATAAATGTGAAGCATTCAACTCAACTTTTAACTCCCTATTAACCGTATTCATTATTTCTAACGACTAACGATTGACAACTGCTTAAGTGATTTTTACAACTACGGTCCCCCTTAAGAATTCCATATCTACATAGCCTCGGAGCACTAGGTCTCACTTTTACTATAGAGGTCCTTACCCTTGTCACAGAATCCCTAAAGAAGACCTTTTAACGCCTATCGCTCTGGACTTGGGAGCTTAATGAAATCCATGACCTCTCTTATCTAGATTTACCCTCTGCCTTCCCTTATCTTTGAGCGACTTTACCGACCATCCGACCTTGGCAATCACTTCCTCTTAAGAGAATCCAATTAGGCCTATTAACCCATCGACTGGTTCTTTTTTCCATGATATGTACATAACTGCGTACTACTGCATACTTGCCCATGCCTATTTATTTTGCATAAAATTTGCAACTTTCCTGGTGGAATGATATATGCCTATACTACGAATTCCCCTTTCTCTTAAGGAGCTTCTTTCCTTTCCACTCTATATGGGTTGAAACATAACCTTGACTTCCATTATTATTACGGTGGCCAATATCCCTTGGTCACACCAGCTAAATTCTTTTTATGATTTCTCATTCTAGTCACCTTTGATATTCTTCCTGAACCGAGGGCTTTCCAATTATAAACCTCGTGTCTTTACTCCCTGGCCAAACCTCTGTGTTTTAGTGTCCCGTAGGACTTCCTCGTGTTTAGTGTTCAGACAGACTTCCTCGTCTTTATTGTCCTAGAAAACTAACTATGATGCCATAGTGTCTTTAGTGTCCTAGCTAAATTCCGTCTTCACGAGACTACTCATTACTTTACAAGCTATCATTTAACACCAATGTTACACAAAGTGGTCAATATTCTCTACTTCCCCTTTAACATGGCCAAATATACCAAATAAACTTTTAATCCATTCTTGTTTCTTTTTCGCACTTCTAACAAGCTAGAACTCATCTAATAATTTCCTATCTAAAAATATATCTATTTCACTTAAGTTTTCTAAGCTTCAAAATCTAAATTTTTTTTTTGAATAAAAACCATACCTTACACTTGAATTTCAAGGAAAATGATGGAAGAAATTTTTTTTCTTTCTTTCCCCTTATTTTGACGTGAAAAGAAAGAAATATGAGAAAGAAAACATTTTCTCTCTTTTCTCTTTTTATATATTATAATAGTAATTAATAAAGTATTATTACTTATTAAAATATTATTACTTAATTTAAAAATCATTTAAAAGCATTATGAAACCATAGATTTTTTTTAAAGTAATGAAAAAATTGTCATTAAGTCCTTTTCACCAAAATAAAAATAGGATAATTGCGCTTTAGTCTCTATATTTTTCTAACTTATTCAATTTAGTCCCTGAACTCGATACTGAATTTTTAACTTAACCCTATACTCTTACTAATAATCTTCTGTGTTTTCATTCTGACTGTTTTCTCTAAAAACGATCACAATTTCTTATACTACTATTTATTTATAGATCACTTATTCAAGGACTTCTACCATAAAAATTCTTCATCTCTTTTTTTTTTTAAAGTGGGGATGTTACATACGGTGTACTAATAATTATGCATTTGGATAATATTATTAATTTAATGTTATGTAGTACTAATTGTGGTTTGAAAGCTAATTTATTATTATTCGATCTTTTTTTTTGTAACACAATCAAGAATTATCTATTCGCTTTGGTTGTTTTCAATTTATAACTATTAATATTCTAACTTAATAATTGAGTAATATTATATATTTAATTTGATGTATTTATTTATAAATAATCATTGCAATATATGCAAAAGCAATGTAAAATATAAATTTAAATATATAAAATAAACTCAATTAAACAATAGAAAGAAAGAAAAATCTAAAATGTATGTTTGTTTCATTGAAAACAACTTTTATAAAATATTTTCAAAAATCGCCAACAACAAAAAATATTTTACACATATTCATCCAAACACCAAAAAATATTAACTTTTTCTGAAAAGTAAATTATTTTCGAAAATTATTTTTAATCAAACAAATGGAGCATAAAAATTAATTTAACTCAAAGCAAATCTAGAAAAATACTCACAGGGTGAATACATAGGATAGGTAGGCGCTTAGGTTGCCCATTGTGCAAGTAGATTAATTGTCATGTTAGGGTGAGTTTAAATGGACGATGCGTTTACCTGTGGTTAATGTAAAAACAGTGGTAGCGATAAGATTAGATAATGTAGCGTGAGATAAAAAGTAAATTAAATACACCGCATTGCATCCAATCGCCCATCCAAACCCACTCTAAATCATTCTAAAAAAATTATCATTCAATTTAACTTTTTTAAATACAATATTCATATTTTAACCTTAAAATTTTTAAATTTTATTTCGACTCCCCTAAATAAAAAATCTAATCTCATCCTTGAATACTCATATTTAATGATACTTAAACCTAAATTCTAACCCTTTCGTTTTCAACCAAAATTTCAATCAATTTTTTAAAGGAATACATAATATTTTAAAAGTACATTTTTACATAAAATTTTAATAGACATTTTGCTTTATATTTCTATTTGACATGTTACCGATAAACTTATTTAATAATAGCTTGATATAATTATAAGATATTGAACAACTGACAAAGAGTGAATTAAATTTATTTTTAATGGCAACGGTATAAATAAATAAATAAATAAATAAATAAATAAAAGCATCAAATAAGTATATGCTCATTTTTATTTTTATTTTTTGAAATTAAAATACTAAAATTGAATTAATTAGAATAAATGAAATGTGAAAAATTCATAGAGTGGTGGATGGCCTCAACAATTCATTCATTTCATGATTTCCAGTTTGGCAGCTTTGGGTAGCGTGCTTTCATTCATTCCCCTTTCGTGAATGAAGCCTTAGGGAAAATTTTCTAAGAATTTGGAACCTTATCCACGAAACACTGAATCGTTACTATTTTGAAGGGTTTCTTTTTTCATGCTACGTATTCTTGGATTCCAATTAAATTTGGATTATATTTTTAATTTCAAGATAAAATTCTTTTAGTATTCTTTTTCCGCACATAAAATTTGAATTTTAGGTAATAAAAGTATTAAATTCTTTTAAAAAAAATCATTTAACTCTAAAAATATTTTGGAAGCTCGTGTATCAAAAGTCGGATTGTATTTTGTTATCTCTATTAAAAAAATGGACAAAGCAATGTTAGATCAAAGAGTAAATTGGTCATTTTATTAAAAATTTTGTTGATTTTACTATTAAAAATTGGTCCTTATACATCAACATGACGTACATGTGACATGTTACGTGTCACTATTTAGTTATTCCGTCAGTCACGTTAGATTTTAACAATACAAATGGATGAAATTTTTAACAAAAATGATTCATTTGTTTTTTGATTTAACATACAATGACTAATTTATCTACTTAATAGAAAGAATAAAATGTAATCTAACTCTTTATACAAGAGCCTCTATAATATTTTTACCGATATTTAATTCTTTACTGCTCAATGTAATAAAGACGTGAATATTTTGAACTCTTGATCACAAATCACGTAGAATCAACTTTCAAGCTACACCTAATGTCCTGGTTACTTTATTTCCCAGTTCCTTAATTCAAAATAAAAAACATACAACTTTGGCTTACATGTAGTGGCACTATATATAGAGGCGTTACTTGAAAACGAATTGACATAACATTCTTTTTTCTTGCAGCCTAAAAAGTGACCAGTTTCACGTGAATCTGTATTGTTCAAAATGATTAACACATTGACATTTAGGGACGTACAAACATTTTGATGGTGACTTGAGGTTTAAGAATGGTTTTCCAATGGGCAAAATAGACCATGAGTAGTACATAAAGGGAGCCATCACAAGCAGTTTACTCAATGATGGTGACAAAGAAAGTTAGGGTGAGAGAGGAGGAGCCACCCGATGATGGTGGAATGTAACAAATTTGTTTGGAATATAGAAAGAAACAAAGGAGGATGACAGAGAATTATTGAAAGGTGATGTGGTATTCGAAACGAATGATGGATTACCTTCCATTAAGTTGTGTGAGAGAGTTGATGGCTTGGTGAAGCAAAGTATCATGAGAACAAGGGGAATCAAGTTATTAGGGAGGGTGATTGACTTCAATTCTCCCTTGAAGAAGAAATATGCTCTATGGGTAGTTTTTAGCAGGGTACAAGCTTGGACATCTTCCCTTCCCTTTTCGATTGCACAATCCTACCCACTAAAGTGTTATTGCGTGGATTAGACTGAATTTTTAAATGCCTTGGTTATTTAAATTAAAGGTGAGTATTACATTATATAATCTTTTTAGTGTTTACTAGCATAAATATAATCACAAATATATCAGTATAATCTAAATTAAAATTCACACAAACATAACAAATGAAATTTAAATTTAAAATTTAAAAACTTTAGACCTCCACTTTTGCTAGGTTATTGCCAAAATTATATTTAATATAAATATAAATATAACAATTATTAAATATAATACAAAGACAAAACTATTTTATTTAAAGAAGTTTAGAGGTATAACTAAGAGTATAAATTATAAATAAGAAATTTTGGATTAATTAGAATGATTTTAATATAAAAATAATGAATTGAAAATTGAAACATTTTAAATCTAAATTAAAATAATGCAAGAGAGAATAAAGTTGATGAGGAGTTATATTATGGTTTTTGGTTGGATCGGGGTGGTTATTGGACTTTAAAGAATGCAAGTGAGGTTAGGCCCATTTTGTTGGATGGATTTAGACTCCCTTGCTTCTCCAGCTAAATACATGTGAATTAGAGTCCAACTACTTGAAAATTGGACTCTTAATGATACAACGTTATAAATCTATGGTGGACGTTTTGGCTGGCCCAACTTAACATAATTTTATTTTTATGCATTTCACATTTAAGTGATGCTTTGGGAATATAGTAACCATTATTGTTGTGGGGTAAATTCTTTTATATTTTTTAAATTTAAATTTCAAGTTGGAATTATCTGAATAAAAATAGTATTACGAAAACTTTATTCCTTAATTAAGGTCGACCTTAACTCAACTTGGGATATAATAGAAGTAACTATTAAATATCCAACAATCTTTAAACTACTTTTAAGGAGTAATTCCACTTAAAAAATGTCTAGAAAAGAAAAGACTGATGGTTTTTTTTTTTCAAATATGATCTTAATTATAACATTTTCATTATTTTGTACGACTTGATATCAATCTAGGTGGCTTGAAACATTAGTTAACTTTGCAATGTTTTGGATGGGTCTGAGTTTTTAACCTTTTAAGTTTTAAAATTTTATATTATTCATAAATTTATTTAAGATGTTGTTCATTTAGTCATTTAATTAGTATTTGTATTATTATCGGTATAAGAAAACGTAAATTTAAGTGTACAAAAGCACATGAATTGAGAAAAATTTTGAATAATTCTATACATTATACAAATAAAATATTTAATTAAATTTTAAGAGTTTTTAATTCTTAATTTATTCATTACATACTGTTATACATTAAATGGTTGCTGTTAATTATTATTTGACAATGACTTATTTGACATATAATACTTCCTCATGCCCATACTGATTTCATATTCCTTTCCATTATATTTATTTACCATACCCACCACTAATCATATATTCTTCACTATCCTCGGTTCAGGTATAGTATTTCTGGTAGCCTGCCACCAACATTATTATTATACTTTTATTTATCACTTCAATTTTATTTTTATTACAAACTTCAAACGATGTGTAATTAGGTTTAAACTAGAAAATTTTTGAGAGTTAAAATTAAATTATATATTTTATGATTTATCATTTTAATAATTTATATTTTATAATTTTTAAAAATTAAATTAATTTTTATTATTTTGAAGAGTTCAAAATATAATTTTACTATTATTAATTTAAAATTTTATAAATTATAAAAAATTAAATGAAATTTTTTATGCTGTCCTGCTAACCCTTGACTTCACCATTGTGTAATAAATATCCTTTTAAGCAGTAGCAGAAATTATTAATAAACTTATTACTAAAATATTCCATCTTTAAAAGATATGCATATAAAATATGCATCTAAGTGGATGAGTACTTTTTTTTTTCTTAATTAGTAGTTTTTATGTATTTGGCTTCTGTTGGTGACTTCCTATAAGTCAGGCAAAGGCTTTGGTCGAAAATATAAAATATTATGCTTAACCTTTTAAAATTATAAATGGAACATTAGCCTATTGTTTATATTTCAATTGAAATCTAGCGTGAGTACTAAGAATTAGGTTGAGATGGATTCTTCTTAGATCAGTTTTATTTAATATATTTTAATCTCAATTCATTTTTAAAAAAATTATAATACATACAATCACAAATATATATATATTTAATTAACAAAATTAAAATATATAATTAGAAATTTCTCCCCATACATAAACCCGTTTCTTTTAACATATAAAATATGGGTTGAATTTATAGATGAAAATTTTGTAATGGTAATAATGATTTTTAATATAAAGTAGATGAAAGAAAAATCATTGCCCTTAATAAGATGTAGGTACATTAATTAGAGTCGCTGCATCATCCTCGGTGTTACATGCCAAAATCCAGCGCATCTATCTCCGACTAATCGGTGCCGTTTAACTAACAGCTTTAAGAAAGCCTAGTCGTTATCCTCGATCACCTATTTTCTGTCCGTTGACGAATTAAAAAATAAAAAACCGTCCGTTGGATCCACCCATATCTCATCACCCAATATTAATCCAACGGTTATGAGTCGAATCCAAAACTTATTTCTTGAATATACTTTCTTTCAATCTTTCTTTTCCTTTTTCTCTCTTTCTCTAAAAGAAAGGTTTTCTTCAATGGCCGACCGGTGCTGACGTACCAGAGGCGCTTCCCTCCTCATTCCTCTCATCTCCTTTCACCAGATCCGGTACTGCTTTCCGTTCAATTCACCGAATCAATTTTAAAACATTCATTTCTATTTATTTTTTACCTTTTTTTTCGTTGATCATTAACGTCTCAGCTTTTCCTTTCTTTTCTTTTCTTTTTTGTAGGGTTTGTTTTCGATAAATTTCTTTTATTTCCATGGCTGCTCCACCTGCAAGAGCTCGAGCTGATTACGACTACCTCATCAAGCTCCTTTTAATCGGCGACAGCGGTAACTATTTATTTATTCATTTTCTCTCTTGATAGTTATACGTATGTATTTGCTCTGAAATTGGATCTGCTCATTCAATCTACATTTTTGTGAGAAATGTTTGTGTTATTTTTAAGTATTTATTTATTTATATTTCCTAAATATGGAAAACCAAGATGTGAGATTGTCATTTGCATTTCAAGATCTTTGCCTTAGATTAAGCTTGATTTTTATTTTACAGATGATTTTGATACGATTTTTTTTTTCGTTAAGCGATGTTGATTCGAAAAGAAAAAGTCTCTTATGGTGCCTTATATGGTGAATATATGCTAATGGTATTTTTGTTATTGTCTTTTAGCTTATATTTGATAATGTATTCTGTCTTGATATAGCCTATCGCCATGGGAATATTCTCTCTATCGGTGCTACTGATTTTGCGTATCATTGAGTCGTAGCATGTTCATTTGCAACAGGGAACTGTTTTTTAATGGTCAGAGCATATCATCAGTCCCTATACTTTGGCAAATTTTGAGAGTTAGTTATTGTAAGTTAGAAATTAATCCTCTAAACTTTTTAAATTTAAAAATATAAGCCAAATTGTTGACAACTTTAGTATTTTCTGTAAACATTTGCATACTATGAGGTATACTTAATAATAATTTGCTTCTGAAGTTGGTCTGATTGCATGGCTCTATGGATGATGTCAAATTTTGACAGAAAATACTAATGTAGTCAGCAATTGGATTAGGATTTTTAAATCGAAAAAGTAAGATGATTTAACTTTTAACTTTTTAAGTACAAGGACTAAATTTCAGACTTCATTCAAGTACATGGACTGATGACATAATCCGACCTTTTTTAATTCGTTTGATTGGTTGCTAGAGATAGTTATAATTGTCTATAATTAGGGATTAATAGTTGGTATTGTGGTGATTTTAAAGGAGGTTTTCTTGATATTCACACTTTCTTTTGAATTTGAATTCTATTTACTTATGCTGTTGTGTGCTTGTCAGGTGTGGGTAAGAGTTGCCTCCTTTTGCGTTTCTCAGATGGCTCATTTACTACTAGTTTTATCACGACAATTGGGTAGCTCTTTTTTGTAATTGCAGTGCAGTGGTCTTCATTTTATTATTACTATGTTTCTACTAGGAACATGTTGTTTAAAGGTTGTGTTTACTTTGGCAGAATTGACTTTAAGATAAGGACTATAGAGCTTGATGGAAAAAGGATCAAACTGCAAATTTGGGATACTGCTGGGCAAGAGCGGTTTCGAACAATTACAACCGGTTAGTTTTTGGGCTTTGAAGGTGTCACTGACTAGAAATACATGTCTGGTCAGAATTATAACATAATGATTGACTTTATGCTTGGTCTG
The DNA here is from genome assembly GCA_025506655.1 of Gossypium rotundifolium. Classification (NCBI taxonomy): domain Eukaryota; kingdom Viridiplantae; phylum Streptophyta; class Magnoliopsida; order Malvales; family Malvaceae; genus Gossypium; species Gossypium rotundifolium. The sequence goes on along the minus strand of CP106725.1, from coordinate 132,225,610 downwards.
TTAGGAAGTCATGGGCTTTTACGCTCGGTGGTGAAATTTTATGTCTACTTAGTCTTTTCTTCCATGCCTCAAACATGGTTGCTTGCTTCTTTTTTCTAAAATACTTATCTTGTTTTATCCTTTTGGAATGTGCCTGTGGGTTATTCACTTTATTTTAGTAGCTGCAGATGAATTACATAATATTTTCATTTTGTGCAGCTTACTACCGTGGAGCCATGGGTATTCTGCTCGTGTATGATGTGACTGATGAGTCATCTTTCAATAGTAAGCACTGAACTTTTTATCATTGAAAATTTTAAAGTTCATACAGATCTGCCATATTGCACTTTGGAATCTTTAGAAATGTTTAATGTTTCCATCAAATTTTGCTTGTTATTGGAACTTTTCTATTACGTGCATGTTGATAATTGAAAGCATACTCCTTATCTAGTGATTTGAAATCTTATTCACTCACTCTCCATTATAATTATTTTATCAACTGTACTAATATCCCTTCTTGCTTAGACATTAGAAATTGGATTCGTAATATTGAACAGCATGCTTCGGACAATGTCAACAAAATTCTGGTTGGTAATAAGGCTGACATGGATGAAAGCAAAAGGGTTTGTTTCTTCTTTCTCTGCCATATTCACATTTGTGATTCTGTTCATATCCTTTTTCAGTCACCTTCTGTTTGTCATATTAGCTGTGATTCTTTTTTTGTCAAGTTGACCTTTAACTTATTGTTCAGGCCGTCCCTACCTCAAAGGGCCAAGCTCTTGCTGATGAATATGGCATCAAGTTCTTTGAGACTGTATGTAATTTTACTGCAGATGTAGTTGCTTTTCCAATGCTTAGTTGATCTTTCCTGCATGCTCAATAGCTGCTCTATTTTGTAGAGTGCAAAAACAAACTTTAACGTTGAGGAGGTTTTCTTTTCAATAGCGCGGGATATTAAGCAAAGACTCGCTGATACTGACTCGAAGGCTGAGGTACGGTTTCTTTTACTCGAAGCATCAGCTTTTCTCATAACACATGCAAATTAGTGATTAATTATGCAATCCATTTCTTTTTGTCATTTTGATAATCTTTTCATTCTCTTTTGCAGCCACAGACGATTAAAATCAACCAAGCAGACCAGGCAGGAGGGGCTGCAGCAAATGCTCAAAAATCAGGATGCTGCGGGTGAACAAATTATGTCGAGGGTACATGTTCTTCTCTAGGGACCCATTTTGGTGCGCCAAAACTAATTTTGTTACGACTATATTGTTATTGCTTGTATTCTCCTGCCTATCATTATTTTATATCTGCAACTCTTTGGTGTGAAATGTTAGATCCATGGTAATTTACAAAAATTATTTTTATTAAAATTATTTTTCCTATTTTGGAAGAAACTCGTGTCCAACATTTTCATTTGTTGAGTTGAAATTAAGAACTGCCCTAGTAGCCAAAAAACACAAACATAATTCAATGATCAAGAACAGATAATGTGCTCATAAGCTTTGTTTTAAAAATGGCGCATATATATATATATATATATATATATGTAAGATTCTTTTATGAGTGCATATATGGATGGAGAATTTGGTTTGGGGATTTGCTTAGTGCTAGTATTGCTAGGATAAAATGGGATCGGATGTCACATCTTTGCTTTTTTGTAATTGAAGTTGAACTGTCGTATGTCTATGTGGAGAACATAAATATGATATTCATTGAATTGCTTCTTTTGTTACCGGCGAGAATCATATGAAAAATGTTATTTTCTCAGAATCATCATCACTTTAAATGTTGCTTTTATTATATATATATATATATATATATATATATATATATAAAACATTTGTGACATGACTAGATGAGACATGTAGCATACAATTCGAAAACGTTTTGGATTTTGAATTCCACCCAAGTTTTATTCCTCAACTTGCTTGGATTGGATTGGATATTTATCTACAATGATTCTATGGGTTCCAACTTCCAAGCTTTAGAATATATGACGAATGCCACTCTAGAATTAAGATATCCTAATCCATTATTGGATTATTTACCACTTCGAAATCGAATTCATGAACGGCCAATTTTTGCTCCGAATCTAAACACTTTTTAAATTCCGAATTGAGCTTTTGTTTTTCTTGAAGGAAATAATAATAAAGGATGGATTATTTATTCAACCTCTGATTTTGGATTATATTTTTAGATTTTAAAAAATCATTTTGCACAAAAAAGAGAGTTCAAAACGTTTATATCATATGAAAAAATTTTAATTGCTTATTTTAAATTTAAAAAAATATAATGGCAATAAAAGAATTGTATATATGTAAATATTAAATATTAAATAAAAACAATATTTTTCTAAGTAAATTTAAAAACAAGGAAATGAAAGGAATGTAATACTCTTTCGTTGTTAGGATAACTTTGTTTTATTTAAACAAGGTTTTACTTTCTCTTGATTACTCAATTTTAATTACCCCTAATATGAGAGAAAATAAAATGACTGTGTCCCTAAAGATGCAAAATAACATAACCTTCTACATAAGTTATTTTATACGCAAGATATAATTGGAAAAAAATTACTATAAATAATAATTTCCTTTCAACTTTTTACAATTTAACCAAATAAAGATGGTAAAATTTCTTTACTTTCTTTTCTTTTATTAATTTTAACTAATCAAACAAAATAAACATATATTAATTCATTTTCTAAACTCTCCTTGCTTTTTCTTTACAATTACTTACCCAAACATAATGCAAACAAGTTAAAACTTTTAAAATAACTTCAGATTAATCATTTATAAATATAGATATGTTTGAACGAAATATTTCATATTCCAAGCTACACATATTGATACATGATAAACGTTGGACCGGTATACTAAATGAGTATGGTAGGTGGTACAAGATTTGGCTGCTTCAGGATTTTATACAGAAAAGCCGCTTTCTTTTGCGATTTCTCTTTCGGTTCCTTGACAACCAGATGTAATTTTCATTGTGAATGTTGTTGTTTCAAGAGGTCACGGGTAGGCATTCATTGGATAATTACAAGTTTTCCACCCACAAACCCACACTTCATAAAAGCACAAATAATTGGGTTATTGTGGAATTAGTGGCCATACATAAAGACAAACTGATGTGTAAACCATGAAAATTGAATGGAGAGAGCATTAAGGGGCTTTCTTTACCATAGACTGGTCCTTCTTCCTCTGAAGAATTCAACAAAGCAAATGACACAATAAAGCTTAAGAAAGATACGTTGGGACAAATAGAAAAATAGAAAAAGAATTAAATAAATCTTCACCATTTCCTCCAATAATGAAACTTGATTTTAGTATCAAGGCAATCATTTTCGTCTTATCCACTTCCTCTTTTTTCTATTAGTGGAATGTGCATAAGCAAAATCATAGCTAAAACTCATATTTCTATTCGGGATTTAATTTATGATCCTTAATAATGCTTTTTCACTTGCACTATATTTGTTGTCATTGCAAACATAACACAACTGTCGTGGTAAAAAAAATGAACTAGAGATGATAAAATTCAAATAATTAGATTTTGAATTTATTCATTTCGAATGAAGACGGTTTGTTTTGAAAACGAATTTACTTAACTATTAGGTTTCGATATTTTGAAATTATTATTTTATTCTTACAATTGAATAGGATGTAGTGAGGCTATATATAATGTATCCAATATCTATAAAAGTGATAATAATATTTAAATTTTAACATCTTTAACAAAACGAGATAATATAAAACATAACAACAATGAAATTGCGACAAATTAAAATATAAAACATAACAACAATGAAATTGCGACAAATTAAACCATATTTATTCTATTTCACATCACTAATCAAAATGTAAAATTGTGACCCTTATTTAAATCCGGCTTCGGAGTACAAAAATCATTTAGATCCAGCGTAAGGGGTTGTAGTGTTGAACCCAGGCATGACTTTGGCAGCATGCATGCCCACCAAATCTCCAAAAACCAAAGGTTAAATATTAAAAAAGAGAAAAACCAATCTTCTTCCTGGGACAGGAAACTCTGTTGATCTGAGAGTGGATGTCAGTAAGCACTGAGCTGGGGGGAATCTTTTTTTATTTTAATGGGGGAATTTGAAGTTATTCATAGCAATCAAGAAACACTCTTTTGTGAGAAAATTAGAAACTCCCACCACCACCACCACCTAGTTCATTGACCCCTTCAACCAAGCAACGCAAAGGGCACAACAATCTCTAAACAACTGGCACTCACATCTCTACTTAAATTATTAAAGCCAACTAACATAATGTTTTCGACTTTGCTTTTGTTACTATCAAGTATTAATCAGTATTGCCGGGTAATGATTTGTCGCCATCATAACTATTCCATTCATTTAGCCTTTTTATTTGTTATATCAATAAAGTTATATAAAGTGTTTGGAATAAACTATGTAGGTGTTTCAGATATTAAAATTATTATTAATTATGGAATTTGAGCGGATACAGATATATATTTTTTATAAATTTAGATTTAAATAATTTGTGAAAATTTCAAATCTATCTATTATTTAGAAAATATTTAAATTTTATTTTAATACGTTTTAATCTAAAACCGTTTATATATAAGATCTTAAAATTTAATCATTGTTTACAAAAATTAATAAATAAATGTATAAAAATATAATAAACATATTTTCCAAAAAATAATATAATAATTAATAATAAAATAAAATTAATTATTTTTAATATGTATCTGTATGTATATGTAAACTAGTTTCTATACTATACGATGACGAATTTGTTGTATATATCTCTTAGAATATTTTATTTATTAGTTTAAAATAATTTTTAAGATCCATAACATTTGACAAATAAAATGATTAAAATAAAATTCATATAAATATGAATCCTTGATTTTTTTGTATTCATTTATGGTATTATAATAATTGTAAAAATCATATAGGGTAAACTATAAAAATAGTCACTTTTGTTAACTTTAGGTTACATTTTAGTCATTTATGTTTGAAATGTTATGTTTTAGTCACTTACGTTATCGTTTTGTTACGAAGTGGTCACTTTGCTGTTAAGCTCCGTCACCTCCCTAACGGCAATCCTACGTGGCAGTCCAAACGGATTTCAAATGACAACTTAGATGTCTAACTGGGATTAAAATAAAATTTTAATTAAATAATGGTGATTGTCGATTCCACCAATATAATCCTACACCTAATTTGCAAATTTAAGCAGTATAGGGAGTAGGGTTGATCCCACAGAGACTGGGTTTACTGAAAATTGTTTCTCTCTCGACCAGATTAATGTCTGGGGAGTTGTCGTTGTAACACCCCAAACCCGTCCTAGAAGTTAGGCCCGAATCTGGTGTGTCACAATGAAGAAAACGTATAAAGGATCTTGTGATTCATACTAAAATAGGTGTAATTGAAGAAAACAAGTTTGTTCAGAAATATTTGATAAAAATACTACTAATCTTTGAAAAGCTGATTGAAGAATTGATATTTGAACTAGTGATCTTTTAAAATCGTAACTTTTGAAAATGACGTTGATAATTTGAAAGAAAGTCCGAGTTAAATCATTTGTAAAAGTTTATTTATAAAATCCACTTATTAATCAATTTGGAAAATCGTTGATTATGCTTTTAGAAAATTCCCATTTAAAATAAACCAACAAAATAATAAATCGTCAAACATAAAATAAAATAAAATAATTGAGGCCTTATTACAACATAAAACCCAAATAGTAAAAATAACGAAATATAGCAGAAAAGTAATTTACTAAAGTTTGAAATATTTATTTTCGAAGTATGGCCTCCACCGAGTCATCCATGGGCCCAAGTCCTCGTCACTGAGATTTACCTACAAGGATTAAGAAAGAAGGGGGTGAGTTACAAGAACTCAGTGTATAACCCCTTACCGTCATCCACTGGGCTTGAGCCCATTTAGCAATATCTTGGGCTTGAACCCATTTACATAATCTTGGGCCTAAGCCCACTTTCATGTAATAAATAAATGATATGAATGCAACCCATCCCATCCAGCCAATCTCTCCACCCGTACCAACCAATCTCTCCTGTGGGGATCAAGTCAACCTACCCTTGCCTCTCCACCGTCTCTCTCTCCCGGGGATCAAGTCAACCAACCAATCTCTCCTGTGGGGATCAAGTCAACCCACCCATCCAGTCTCTCCAATTTGCAGTCAAGCTGCCATTTATAATATTTGTGGCTGAGCCACCAGAATCATATATGGTAATATAATCGGCATACATCCTTAGTCACGATGGCACAAAGCCATATTTAAATTGGCATATAGCCATTATCAGAATTTGTGGCAATGCCACCGGTCTACTCTTCTCTTCATTCAAGTTTCCCATCCCATGCAATATGTAAATATGCAACATACATAGCAAATCATGATATTTACAAATATAACAACGATAACTATTTCATACAAAAGTTTAGCCCATTAACACTTTGCAAATCGGCACATTAAGGCAATTTATCAAATCGGCCCATTAAGGCAATATATCAAATCGGCCCATTAAGCAATATATTAAATCGGCCCATTAGAGCATTTTTGTATTTCAGCCTATTAGGGGCATTTTCATAATTCGGCCCATAAGGGCATTTTGGTAATTTTACCCACTAAGAGTAATTCGGAAATCTCGCAATCCCGGACTTAACTACTAATTTGGGCATAAAAAAATTTAAACTGTCCATCAACGTCATATTGACTAAATTGACTATAACTCGCATTAGGAAACTCGATATTTAGATCCGTAAATTTTCCTTGAAACTAGACTCATATATCTTCTTACTACAATTTTTCCAGAATTTTTGATTTAGCCGTTTAGTACAGATTATTCATTAAATTTTCCCTTGTTTCACTGTCCAATGATTCTGACCTCTTTTACCTTAATTTCAAATATCTCACTGTACGGTTTTCATGTATTGCTCCCACTTTTTTCTAATGAAAATAGACTCACTAAGAAATCCATACATATAAATTATAACCCATAATTCACTTTTTACAATTTTATATGATTTTTCCAAGATAGATCAGAGAACCACGAAGTCATTCAGAACCAGTCTTACTAAAATTAATATATCTCAGAATATAATATTCCTTTTCCTTCTTCGTTTCTTCCATATTAAAGTAGACACAGTAAGATTTAATCTGATATCTTACTCACTTTGTAATTCCTTTTATCCAATTTTTCGTGATTTTTCAAATACACATCACTGTTTCTGACCGAAACTGTTTTATTACAAAACATGATTACCACTACGAGCATACGCACGTCCGAGTGATCACGGATGCCGGTTATCGGTTTTCTTCGGTATTTCTACCGAATCACAGAATATTTCATGTAAACTTTCAAAGAGATGTGAGACTTACTCACCATTTCAAACATATATTCGGAAGGGTACGGGATTACACACCTTGATTACGAGTTGTGCTTTCTACCGATTTCAACACCTATATTGATAGTTGATAGAAGGTTAGTCTCAACTTCGATAATCGTAACTAGAAACACTTTATTACGCTAATTCCACTTACCACGACTGTGATCTCCCTCGATGTACCAAGAATCGATCCTACCAACAATATCAATTAGCCAACCTTCAATCCGATTAACTCAATAACCGAATGGAGATATCGAATGGACTATGAAAGATCTTCCTTACCTTAATCAATTATAATCCCGTTTCTCACGATCATCCTATGACTAGAGATGATTAGGCGATGTTGTGGTATTCAGCCTCCCTCCATATCACTACGAAAAAGAAAACGATCTCGTATGAGAGAAAGTAAGGTGATGGTCTCGGTCAAAATGACCATCCAAAAACCAAAGTATGGATTCGATCATAAGAGAAGAAAATAAAACATTGGAAAGAATACTTACCGATTGCTTAAGGAATGAGAAAGAAAGAACGATGGAAAGGTTTCAATTATGGAGGAGAATGAACAATGATATTCGGCTATCAAGGAGATTAGACAAAAGATGAATATGTGACCAATTTAAGAGAAGAGAAAATGCACTATTGTGCTAATATGTTTCGGCAAGGAGAGTTGCAAAATGGGAGAGATGACACAAAGTTGTCAAAGGGAAATTTTGCCAAAACACCACTAAGTCTTTACCAAATGCCAAAATAATAAAAAAAAATCAGCTACCTTATCTCCCCAAAACCGTCCACATGCATCCCCCCCAGGATAAGAGTTGGCCACCCAAGCTTTCCAAAACATCACCCACGAATTAAGCCTCATGTCCCCCTTTCATTCCTATTTCTCTTGATTCCTTTCCCAAACTTCAACCTTGCCTTATTCTTATAGCCACCTTACCAAAAATAATAAAGTCAAGCTTGCCATAACTACCTCTTAGCCGACACTTAAGGAAAGAGTGCAAAATAAAAGTCAAAATTACACACAAAGGGATTTGAACCTCTTCCCTCAAGTTACTTCACTTGATGCCATAACCTCTTTACTAATTGCTCACTTGTGCTAACCATTTATTCATTTATTTCAATAAGCATTGAAGCTACTTACTATCTCTCCTTAAAGTGCTAAAATACCAAATTTTTCCTAAGGCCCAATTAAACCCGAGACTTCATAGAAACCTCGTAACTTTCCAAAATCACTTTCTTAATAAGTCCAACTCAAAATAATGCCGTTCTCTTGATCTCAAAAATTTTAAACACTCCTACACTTAAGGCCCAATGGGCCCAATCCTACTAGGCCCAATTTTGGGATGTTACAATTCTACCCTCCTTAAAGAAATTTCGTCCTCGAAATTTCCAACTATAGGAACAGTCGCAAATCGTAACCTAGCAAATTACACTTTCGCTGCGCACTCTGATCTTAATAACACTAATTCGCTTTCTATCTTAATCTTGGAAACTCTTCACATTATCAAATATTTAATCCTCAGAAGCAAACAAGTAATTATCACTCATTCATAAAATTTTCTACATTCAAACATCATGTCCAACCAAAACATACCTGACATGATAGTGATGAAACAATCCCGAGCCTTATGCTCCTTAGACCTGCATCTCAAACATGTTGCTGACCTCCTCTAGCACCATTACCACCTTGACCTGGCCCACGGCCTCTCGGCGGCTGCTAAGCGCCTCTAGCTGGCTGCACAAAATCGTTATGAACCCCTTGAGTATGAGCAGGCTGTCGAGAACAATCCTTAAACCGATGATCCTTGGAACCACATCTGAAACAACCACCGGTTCTCTTCTAGCATTCACCCAGTGAAGTCTTCCACAATCCGCTCAAGGCTGTAACTGATTGGTAGCATCTTGTACTCTCGCTTGAGCTGGCTCCTCATTCCTGAGCCTCTTCTAAAAACCTCTATCAGGACCTGAGTACCCAGAGTCTTTCTTACTCCTGCTCCTATCCTTGTCTCGGTTTTGCCACTCCAAATATTTAACCTCCTCGGCTATTTTAGCTTTTTCCACAAGTGTGGCAAAATTTCTCTCCTTCTGTGGGGCAATCAATACTCGCAATTCATCGCGCAATCCATCTTCAAATCGCACACAATGTTCATAATCAGTCGGCACTATTCCCCGGGCATACCTACTCAAACGCAAACATTTTGCCTTATATGCTGCCACAGATTTACCTCCTTGAACTAGATTCAGGAACTCCTTCCTTCGGGCATCCACATAGCTAGCCCCAACATACTTTCCTCGAATGCAGTCTTGAAGAATTTTCAGGTAATGCGATCGGCCTGAGTGCCTTCCCGAATAGTGAGCCACCACTGATACGCCTCGTCTCTTAGCAAAGACACCACTCCTTTTAGTTTTTGCTTCGCGGTGCAATCCAAATCGTCCATGATTCACTCCACCGCCTCAAGCCAGTACTCCACTACATTTGGGGCTACACCCGAGATACCCCAAAAACCTCAGCTCCATGCGATCTGAGTCTCTCCGATATCGACCCACGAGCTGACGACCAGTTTTTGCCCCAGTAACTCTTCCCAGAACTCGTAACATTGCTTGGTACAATGCGTCGTCCTCTCTCGTACGATCGTGTGACCCAGCTTCAGTCACAGGTGACGCAGGGGCGTCCATTTTCGGCATATGTCCCGATGCCTCAGATACAACTCTAGCACCTCGGCCTCTACCACGACCACGTCTACCGCGTCCACGTCCTCTAGCGCTCATATTTGCTAATTCGATTTAATCTGGTTAAATTCTTATGAATCAGTTATACTATTTCAGTGTTTTATTAAACAATATCTTATGAAGTAAAATTGTAAAAGTTATTTTCGCAAAACGCATCCTATAGTCTCAATCTCTATAGTTTCAGCTCCTAAGGCTAAAAGTTTTAGAGTATATGTACAGTCATATTACAATAATCATAATCGTAAAATGATAACATTACTTACTTGACTTGGTGTTGGATACCCGTGGTGCCATACTTTCTCTTAGAACATGCATTTTTAAAATTCAAACAGCTTTGGAAAATATTTTTGAACCCAAACCAGCCAAGTTTTAAAACTGGGCTCTGATACCATAAAATATAACACCCCAAACCTGCCCTAGAAGTTAGGCCCGAATCTAGCGTGTCACAATGAAGAAAACGTATAAAGGATCTTATGATTCGTACTAAAATAGGTGTAATTGAAGAAAACAAGTTTGTTTAGAAATATTTGAAAAAAATACTACTAATCTTTGAAAAGCCGATTGAAGAATTGATATTTGAACTAGTGATCTTTTAAAACCGTAACTTTTGAAAATGCCGTTGATAATTTGAAAGAAAGTCCGAGTTAAATCATTTGTAAAAGTTTATTTATAAAATCCACTTATTAATTGATTTGGAAAATCGTTGATTATGCTTTTAGAAAATTCCCATTTAAAATAAACCAACAAAATAATAAATCGTCAAACATAAAACAAAATAAAATAATCCGAGGCCTTATTACAACATAAAACCCAAATAGTAAAAATAACGAAATAGAGTAGAAAAGTAATTTACTAAAGTTTGAAAATATTTATTTCCGAAATATGGCCTCCACCGAGTCATCCATGGGCCCAAGTCCTCGTCACTGAGATTTACCTACAAGGATTAAAAAAGAAGGGGGTGAGTTACAAGAACTCGATGTATAACCCTCATCATCATCCACTGGGCTTGAGCCCGTTTAGCAATATCTTGGGCTTGAACCCATTTATATAATCTTGGGCCTAAGCCCACTTTCATGTAATAAATAAATGATATGAATGCAACCCATCCCATCCAGCCAATCTCTCCACCCGTACCAACCAATCTCTCTTGTAGGGATCAAGTCAAACCACCCCGCTAGTCTCTCCACCGTACCAACCAATCTCTCCTGGGGATCAAGTCAACCCACCCATCCAGTCTCTCCAATTTGCAAATAAGCGCCATTTATAATATTTGTGGTGAGCCACCGAATCATATCTGATAATATAATCGGCATACGACCTTAGTCACGATGGCACAAAGCCATATTTAAATTGGCACATAGCCATTATCAGAATTTGTGGCAATGCCACCGGTCTACTATTCTATTCATTCAAGTTTCCCATCCCATGCAATATGTAAATATGCAACATACATAGCAAATCATGATATTTACAAATATAACAACGATAACTATTTCATACAAAAGTTTAGCCCATTAACACTTTGCAAATCGGCACATTAAGGCAATTTATCAAATCGGCCCATTAAGGCAATATATCAAATCGGCCCATTAAGCAATATATTAAATCGGCCCATTAGAGCATTTTTGTATTTCAGCCCATTAGGGGCATTTTCATAATTCGACCCATAAGGGCATTTCGGTAATTTTACCCATTAAGGGTAATTCGAAAATCTCGCAATCCCGGACTTAACTACTAATTTGGGCATAAAAAAATTTAAACTATCCATCAACGTCATATTGACTAAATTGACTCTAACTCGCATTAGGAAACTCGATATTTAGATCCGTAAATTTTCCTTGAAACTAGACTCATATATCTTCTTACTACAATTTTTCCAGAATTTTTGATGTAGCCGTTTAGTACAGATTATTCATTAAAGTTTCCCTTGTTTCACTATCCAACGATTCTGACCTCTCTTAACTTAATTTCAAAATCTCATTGTACGATTTTCATGTATTGCTCCCATCCATACATATAAATTATAACCCATAATTCACTTTGTACAATTTTATATGATTTTTCCAAGACAGATCAGGGAACCACAAAGTCATTCAGAACTAGTCTTACTAAAATTAATATATCTCAGAATATAATATTCCTTTTCCTTCTTCGTTTCTTACATATTAAATTAGACACAGTAAGATTTAATCTGATATCTTACTCACTTTATAATTCATTTTATCCAATTTTTTGTGATTTTTCAAATACACGTCACTTTTTTCTGACCGAAACTGTTTTATTACAAAACATGATTACCACTATGAGCAAACGCACGTCCGAGTGATCACGGATGCCGGTTATCGGTTTTCTTCGGTATTTCTACCGAATCACAAAATATTTCATGTAAAGTTTCAAAGAGATGTGAGACTTACTCACCATTTCAAACATATATTTGGAAGGGTACGGGATTACACACCTTGATTACGAGTTGTGCTTTCTACCAATTTCAACACCTATATTGATGGTTGATAGAAGGTTAGTCTCAACTTTGATAATCGTAACTAGAAACACTTTATTAAGCTAACTCCACTTACCACGACTATGATCTCCTCGATGTACCAAGAATCGATCCTACCAACAATATCAATTAACCAACCTTCAATCCGATTAACTCAATAACTGAATGGAGATATCGAATGGACTATGAAAGATCTTGCTTACCTTAATCGATTATAATCCCGTTTCACATGATCGTCCTATGACTAGAGATGATTAGGCGATGTTGTGGTATTCGGCCTCCCTCTATATCACTACGAAAAAGAAAACGATCTCGTATGAGAGAAAGTAAGGTGATAGTCTCGGTCAAAATGACCATCCAAAAACCAAAGTATGGATTCGGTCATAAGAGAAGAAAATAAAACATTGGAAAGAATACTTACCGATTGCTTAAGGAATGAGAAAGAAAGAACGATGGAAAGGTTTCAGTTATGGAGGAGAATGAACAATGATATTCGGCTATCAAGGAGATTAGACAAAAGATGAATATGTGACCAATTCAAGAGAAGAGAAAATGCACTATTGTGCTAATATGTTTCGACAAGGAGAGTTGCAAAATGGGAGAGATGACACAAAGTTGTCAAAGTGAAATTTTGCCAAAACACCATTAAGTCTTTACCAAATGCCAAAATAATAAAAAAAAATCAGCTACCTTATCTCCCCAAAACCGTCCACATGCATCCCCCCTAGGATAAGAGTTGGCCACCCAAGCTTTCCAAAACATCACCCACGAATTAAGCCTCATGTCCCCCTTTCATTCCTATTTCTCTTGATTCCTTTCCCAAACTTCAACCTTGCCATTCATATAGCCAAAAAAAATAATAAAGTCAAGCTTGCCATAACTACCTCTTAGCACACTTAAGGAAAGAGTGCAAAATAAAAGTCAAAATTGCACACAAAGGGATTTGAACTTCTTCCCTCAAGTTACTTCCCTTGATGCCATAACCTCTTCACTAATTGCTCACTTGTGCTAACCATTTATTCATTTATTTCAATAAGCATTGAAGTTACTTACCATCTCTCCTTAAAGTGCTAAAATACCAAATTTTTCCTAAGGCCCAATTAAACCCGAGACTTTATAGACACCTCGTAACTTTCCAAAATCACTTTCTTAATAAGTCCAACACAAAATAATGCCGTTCTCTTGTTCTAAAAAATTTTAAACACTCCTACACTTAAGGCCCAATGGGCCCAATCCTACTAGGCCCAATTTTGGGATGTTACAGTCGTGCCCAAGAAGTTTGGGGGGATAAAATATGAAACCTGAAATAAACAGAGAAAAAAATGTAAAAAGTAAAAGCTGAAGAAAATTAAATAAAAAAAAAAGAAGTGAATTTGAAGAAAAATCAATTAAATTTAGCTTAGCTTTAGGCACGGGTTTTTTCGTCTTTGAACCGATCCTCGAAATTAGATGAACTCCTCTTTTTCAATAAGCTAGTTATAGCTTCCAAGGACGCCTCGGACACCAACTCTTTCTTGTGTAAATTAGTTATGGAATGTCCTATAACTAACCCTTACCGATCGAACAACCTACGAAACGTTCGTGATTTAGAACTCCGGCAGCTTTGCATTCTAGAAGAGCCTAGCTCGAACCAATGCCCTCAAGCACGTGGGACATTTAAATCCAGTTACTACTTCCCTTGACGGAACCAAACAGCAATCCCCACTTGGCACGCCAATGTGTTCACGAAAAATCGATTAGACAGTCGATCCTTTCGGAATACCAACTGTACGTCTAGCCACACTAATTCAAACGACGTCCTTTTTGACTTAGTGTTGATTTGACTTTTTGAGTTGACGAATCATACTCTTAATATGGAGAAATAATAAATATTAAAAATTAGGAGTTAAAGAGCTCGGGTTCGTAACTCACAGGTCTTTGACGGGGTTAACACCGACCAAAGCTAAAAGAGGTTTAGTTGACTAAAGTTTGTGGCATGTTGGAGTTGAACATATTTGGAGTGGGGGGTGTAGGTTGGTGACGCAAGGCTTGGCTGCTAGTGCAATATTTCCAAGTCTGGAAATTAATAAATGAAAAAAATATAAGGAACCAATGACAGCAAATAAATTTGCAAGAAGGAAAGAAAGATTATATTCAAAAGATGAAAGCTTGATGATGAATTGAACATAATACCACCTATTTATACTAGTGGCTTGAGCAAATTTTCCTAATTAAAAGCCACTATCCATAGAAGGTGCATAAAATCAAGGAAAAATATTCCCATGATCCCAAGTATCAAAATAAATCCCTACATAATCTCTTACTAAGTCAATCAGAAAATTTCAACCATTACAACTTTTCGAAATTCCATTTCAGTCCCCTTCTTTTGCTTCTTCCTTCAATTTAGTCCAATTGTTTCATTTTTTTTCTTCTATTCAGCCCCAAATTGCACCCCTGTATAAAATTCAATTTAAGCATGGAAAAATCAGTGGTGCATTCTCATAAATTGACCAATTTAATTATATAAAATTTGTAATTTCAGCATTTAATCAAATAAATTTAATTAAATGAAAAATTTAAATTAATTACACCTTTTGAACTGGAAAAGAAAAACCCTTCCTCCCTTTTTTTTCTTTTAGTTTTCTTTTCCATTTGAATGAAAAAACTGTCATCTTTGTTGAATTGAAGCAGTAGAAATCAAACTGAGTGTTTCATCAATCAATTGAATTTTTTATTCAACATGGATGGTCCAGGTATATCTTCTTTGCATCCTTCTGTCTCTCTTACTGAATAAGTAGTTTGACTCTAAAACAATAACCCTAAATTAAAAACCTTCATATTTTCTTCATTTACATCCATCCATCCTTCCTTTATGATATTTTCTTCACAAAAGAAGAAACCCTTAAAAAGAACCCAGAAAGTCAAATCTTTAGTAAGTATCCATGTGGTCTGAATACTTAATCTATCATCTAAATCTTTGAAGGTTTGTTTCTTGAAAAAATCCTTAATCATATTTTTGTTATTAAAGTCGTCTTATTATTGATAAACAAAAATATTTACAAGTTATTGCTTGTTGCAATTTTCTATTTGGCTAGTAACGTCTAGACTTTTAGACAATTTACAATCTAAAAGGAAAGAAAAAGCTCTTTTTTAAATTTATTTTTTGCTTTTGAGTTTTTCAACTTTTTCTACCATCTCACCATTTGAGTTCCCTTTTCCCTCTCATTCTGTTTTCAACTTTGTAGGTGGTTTTTCTAGAAAATATGTTATGGTTAGAGGGTCATTTTAAAAATATTCCTTGCCCTTTAATGGTGTAAATAAGATTAAAAAACACAGGGTTCTTCAAACGCATAGAGGTAAAAGTTGGACAAGATCAAAGGACGGTATATTTGTTCTGGTCATTGATGTAGGAAGCATATTTATGTGGGTTAGTTTGGTCTTTGGATTTAGTAGATTTTATCTAGCTTTGACAGGGACAATTCACCATTTTTTAGGTTAAATTTTCCTGCTTTGGCTTAAAGTTGATGGGTTTATTTGTTAAAAAATGTGATAAATTTATTTTTTTACGGATTTAATTTAGGTGATATCAAACTTAGGACCTTTAATTGTTTCATTATTTACAAATTATTTTAAAAACTTGTCTTCTAGTAATATTCGATCAATTTTGAGTGTGCACAGAAAATAAATTTCACGTTCTTTTAATTGATCACTATGATAGAATTTTGTGTTATAACTTTTATACTGAAGTACTCCATGTGTTTTTCCTACTGCATAAGTTATGTTTAATGATAGATAACTTGTAGAACATTACATAAGACTTTTCCTTGTTAATGTGCTATCTATATTATTGTAAGGTAAGGTTCAAATAAATCTGGCAAGGACCGGTTGTTCTTCGAGGAAATAAATGGTGAAAATTTCGATTAAATGTCATAAGTTGTATCATTTATATGCTGCTCGTATATCTCTTATACTTGAAATTTTCTAGCTTGATTGTGTGTAATTGTGTTAACATTACTGACCATGGAGCTACTGCCAATGTTGTTTGTTGCATTATTTCTACATTTATGCTGTCTTAATGTAATTTATAGCTGCTGTCAAAATGTCTCTTAATATGCATATTTATATTGCTCAAATGTAATTTATAGTTGATTTCATAATGTCTTTTAGTGCACATATTTATGGTGTCAAAATGTAAATAATGATTGTTGTCTTGATGTCCTAGATTGTGTATTTTAATGTTATCCAAATGTGAATACCGGTTGCTGTTTGAATGTTTTAAAATGTTCATGAATTCATCAGTGGTGTTATTTAAATTTGAACTAGAGTTGACATAATGTTGTTTTCAAGTTTGAATTGTTGTGAAATTTGTTGGTACTAGTATACTATTTCATTCTCCTTTTTTGGTTTAGGGTTTGATGTTGAACAAAATACTTTAGGGGGAGATTTTGAAGGAGAAGCATCTGACTCAGATGATAGCTCATATAAAGCTTATGAGTCAGATGCTTCTTATTCTAATTCTTTTGAGTCTAATGGTGATAAGGTAGATAAACCATATGTTGAACTAGTAGGTGAAATGATACAAGAGTTAGACCACTTATTGGGTTTAAATTTTTAGGGTTTAGAAGATGATTTTGATAGTAATAGTGATGAGAATTTGATCAATGACTTGGATTTTGATGAAGATGGGAATCAAAAGTACCCTCTATTCAATCCTCAATCTGATATGAGGAACCCTATATTGATAAAGGGTTTGGTTTTCCCTAGTAAAGACATTTTAAAATATGCAATCAAACTAACTAGGAATGGCAAGCTTAAGGTGAAAGCAATCTGTGAACCTGGTTGTCCATGGATGTTGTGGGCATTCAAATTAAGTCCCAAGGATCCAATGCAGTAAGTTGGCAGATTAAGACCTTAGTTAACCACCATAAGTGTGGTAATGTAATGAGAAATATGAATATTACTTCAAAGTGGATGGCTAGTGATAAATCGTAAAAGCAACAACTTTTAGGCCACATTTAGTATGATTTTGGATGATTTAGCCATTTTTTATGTAAAAAGGTGCTCTTAATCCTTTCTTTTCATTTTTTTAACTCAGGAAAGCACCCGAGGATAAAAAGAACAAGAAACGGGCTTAAAATGGGCCAATTTGGGCCAAAGAGGAAATTGGCACGGCCTGGACTTCAAGTCACACAGCCGTGCCTCGACAATTAACTAAGACACGGACATGCCACAATTTACATGGTCGTGCCCCAATCGACAGAACCGAGACACAGCCTAAAAATGATTTACAAGGGAGTGTGCCATGGCCGTGCCCCTGCCGCGGGAGAGAGCAATTTCACTCAGATTTGGATACTTTGAGGCAAAGAAACACATTACAAATCCTATTCAAACACCGAGTAGGAAGGATACTTGAATTGGGACACTTAGAGGCCAAGTAAAGCATTCTAAAAGTCTATATAAACACCCTAAGTGTATCCTAAAAGGGGGCGTTAGGCGGTGAGCTAGGCCAAGGAGCCGAGCCGAAAAGGTCAAACTTGTGGGAATGACTCGAAGATAGCCAGTAGATCCATCTCAAGAAGCCAAAACTCTACTCAAGATGGCGTATTTCTCCTTCAATTCCTCTAGGGGTTTTAGGGATTCCTTATATTTTGTTTTATCTTTTCTCTTGTGATGTTTTCTTTCTTTGTTATGAACTAAACCCTTCAGATACCTGAAGGAGATGAAACCTAGATGAATCTTGTTATTGATTTCTAAATTATATGATAAATACTTAGTTTGTTCTTAATTATGCATGCTTAATCCAAATTTGATGCGCTTAGGTGGAGGAGGAATAGACCCTGCTTAAGAGTAGATCTAGCATAGTTAAGCGGAGTTGATCGCACGCCTAGAGATAGGGTGACGAGATTTTTTCGGATTAGGGTGAAAGCTAATATAAGAGTCCATAGATCGATTTACTGCTATTCTAGGGGTTTATTATAAGAGATAGAGAGTTCCACTAATTAACCTAGGGTTAGACGTTATTCACTTCGAGAGAGGGTTTAATATACGTTAGGGAGTCTTACGGATCAAACTAATTGAATAAATCGTATGGTTCAGTGTTAAATAACAAGTGAAGTCTTGGTGGATTCTTCTTGAAGGTATCATCGTAATCAATTAAGTTTTCTTCAAGTTATTTCCCAATTCGTTCTTTTTGTCTTTGCATCTTTAGCTTAGTAGTCGTTAAACTAGATTAAATCAACCAATCACTCCATATTTTAGGCTAAATAATAAAAAGAAAGTTAGTATTAGTACATTTAGTTCCTTTGGGTTCAACAATCTGGTCTTGCCTAAGCTATACTGCTGTTCGATAGGTACACTTGCCTTAAGTCATTGTCAGAGTTAGTTTCCAGGTTCGATCATTCTCTTTATAAATTTTAAAGCTCTGATTTCAGTGATCAGCTAGACACTATTTACAGAAATTTCAAGTTGATCCCAATTATTCCTTATCATCTTTACAGAATGATATTAGGGTGGGTTTTGGAACAATATTGTCTCAGACTAAATGTATGAGGGCTAAGATTAGGGCCATGGAGTTAGTTCAAGGGAATCACAAAGCCCAATATGCCAATATATACGATTATTTACTTGAGTTAAGGAAAAGCAACCCTAGTACAACAACCATTTGTAAATTAGAATGTAGGCTATTTCAAAGGCTTTATATATGCCTTGAAGCATGCAAATCAGGTTGGTTAACTGGTTGTAGGAGAATTACAGGGTTAGATGGGTGTTGGCTGAAGGGATATTATGGTGGACATTTGCTTGTTGCTATTGGGTTTGATGCCAACAGTTGTATATATCCAGTGGCCTTTGCTGCAGTTGAGAGTGAAAACAAATAGTCATGGTTTTGGTTCATCGAGCTATTACAGAGGGATTTAGAGATCAACTTCTCCTACAATATATGCTTCATGTCTGAAAAATAAAAGGTAGCTAAAATTGTATTGTTCCCTAAATTGTTTATATAAAAACTATTTTGCAGGGCCTAATAGAAGCGATTTCTATGTTGTTCCCTAATGCTGAAGCAAGAAATTGTGCCATGCATCTTTACAACAATTTCAAAAACATGGAAGGATTTAGAGGCCAAGCTATATGTCTTACTTACTGGAAAGCTGCTAAAGAAACTTTTCCAATACAATTTGAAGAAGCAATGTTTGAAATAAGGTCACTTTCATAATTTTCCAAGGCTTGACTGTGTAACAAGGATCCAATGACTTGGTCAAGAGCCCACTTCTCAACCAGATGCAAGTCTGATCTACTACTGAACAAAAACAGTGAATGTTTCAACAAGGTTAAAATTTGTTTTTTAATTTGACTATTTATCACTTCATGTTGTATTACTATTGTTGAAGTTATTTAAGGACTTTCTCTCTTTGCAGATCATTTTAAAAGCTAGAGATAAACCTATCCTAACTATGTTGGAAACAATTAGAAGGAAAGTCATGACTAGGTTGGTTTCGATGAGGGAGGTTGCTGAGAAGTATTCTGGATCTTTGTGTCCAAGGATACAAAAGAAGTTGTCTAAAATTGTTAGTCAATCCAATAATTAAGTTAGCTTGAATTTTGTTACTTGGATGCAAAGTTCTAACTTTAAAATGTTACTTTGTTTGTAGTGTATGACTAGTATATGCTAGAAATGAGAAGTATGAGGTAGACTTATATTAATAATTTAAAGAATATTAAATATAAATAAGTATTTTCAAATAACTATACTTTGAAAATTTTTGTAGACAAAAAAATGAAATCCAATGCGTTTCCACAAAACTTTATTAAGAATAGTTATTTCTTTATTCCTAATATAAAATACAATCTCAAATAGAACCATTCTTATTGTAGCTTTGAATTGAATAATGCAATAAATCTCAAACAGAGTAAATTTACGCCTCACATTTTTCAACCTAACATTAAAACATGGTACTTTGTTGGAATCACCATTATTAGAATAAGTGTATTAGCACATCGTTCTAGTTCCAAAATAAACTTAGTACTATATTAGAATGATCAGTCTGAGTTATTTCCAAACCAATACTTATTTCTTTTTTGTTTTCTTTTCTAAGCACTAATTCACCTTTCTTTGAACATTATCATTTCTCTCTTTCATATAATATATATCATATCATATATAAATAACTTCAAATTATAAATCCTCTCTCATAAATTTCTTCAAATGATGAAACTCTAAAGAGTTCATAAAAATAACAAGTAAATTGACATTTATTTACAATGTAAGTGTGAGCCATGAGAGCCTTCTCTACTCAATGTGAAATTTATGTCACTTTTATTTAAAAATTTAAATAACATATAAATACAACCAATAGATAACAAGAATTTAAAACAAAATCTAATCTAATAAATAATGAAAAGTTAATACAAAAAAGAAAAAAAGAAATTACATTAAAAAAAGAGAGATCACCACTTGGCATCCTTACACGCTTTAGTACCTTGTTATATGTGTATATATATATATATATGATTATGAATGTATAATGATTATTATACAATTATGATATTATATTATGTGTTTTTTGATTAATGATATACAACCTAAACCTTATACATGTAACTAAGGAGAAAATTAGGCATATATGCTGTTTTTGAGAAATAATTAGGGATTTAGGTCGATTTTTTCAAAATTTAGGAAAATAGGCTATTTTTGTGGGATACTAGTGCCATGTTACAAAAGCGCGCCCTGGTGGACATGTTTCTAGCAGGTCAAGTAGGGCACCATTTTGCCACATGTCACTAGATTTATTTAATATATATATGTTAACTGTTGGATCGCCAATGGTTAGAAAATTAGGGACGTTGGTTTTCTAATCATTGGGACCAACAATTATTGAAAAAAAACCCAACAGTTAAATTTTTTCCTATATATACCCCTTACACTTATTATTTTTTCCATTCAATCTTATTCATTTATTCTTTCAACTCATTTATTCTTAACTTCCTATCCTAATCTCTCAATGTTTTTCTCAAATTCTTCTTCTCTCAATTTTCTATTCTAATCGTTTGTAATTTCTTGGATTTTATTTGATTTTCATCATCTTGGATCACAAACACATTTTCGGCGTCTAATTACAAATGGTAAGAAAATATTATTATATATATTTTAATTAATATCATTATTAAGTTGTTAATATTTTTTTTATGTTTATATAATCAGGACAAAGATCGGATTATCAAAACATATATACACAATTTAAATGCGAGAGCACTGCTTGTTATTAAACAATACTTGAAAGAGGCGAGATTCTAATACGTGCCCTGCATGCTCGGCGGACTAAATTGGAGCCCACACTTATCAGTGCTTTGCTGGAAAGATGGAAACTTGAAATACACACATTCCATCTTTCGTCTGATGAGTGTACGATTACAATCAAGGATGTGACATTACAACTCGATCTAGTGGTTGATCGGATTATTACTTGATCTTCCATGTGATGAGTGTGCGTTGGTGATTGGAGGGAAATTTGCCATCAACTATTAGGTAAGGTGCGAGACAAGTTTAGTGGTGATCGAATAGATATGAAATGGTTAAAAGATAACTTCTCACATCTTGACAACTCTTCTAGTGCGATTGAAAGAAAATAGTTCACTTGAGCATTCATATTGAGGTTGATCGAGGGTCTTTCAATGCTAGATAAATCTCGAAATCTAGTACATTTAAGGTGGCTCCTGTAGCTAATGAACCTAAAATAAGTCGGGTGACAAAATTGTGGATCAACTATCCTAGCTACATTGTACCGAGAGATGTGTCAGGTAACTGAAGCATAGAAAACTAAAATTGGTGGTTGCATACTCATTCTTCAATCATGGACATGGTATCACTTACTATTTTTATGTTCGCGAGTAAACTTCCCTTATCAATTGCCACTTGTAAAAATGTAAGATTTATTTAATAATATAGTTATCATATATTTTTTTTCATTATTACATTTTTGGAATAACGTATTATTTGAACAGGTGGAACAATGATGCAAGTCATGTGGGTATATCGAACGAGTTTGAAGATATTCAGTTATTGTTAGATCAACAGTGTAACACTCCTCACCCGTATTCACTGTAAAAATAGGGTTACAGAGCATTATCGATTTACAACACTTTTAAACATTCATTTCATATACAATTTATCAATTCAAATATAACTCAATCACAATCAATCATAGTGTCCCTTAAACGAGCCTAAAAGGCCTTAAACAAGCATTGAGAGTGGTTCGAGACTGAACCGATAACTTGGGAAATGTTTCAACACTTATAAAATTGTTATCCAAAATAGGGGACACACACCCGTGTGACCAGGTTGTGTGTCTCACACGGCCACCAGACATGCCCGTGTCACAGGCTGTGTGAACGTTCGAAATGGGAGCACATGGCCGTATCCCAGCTCGTGTCCTACCCCGTGTCCAAACAAGTGAGGTTATTGACTTAGGTCACATGGCCAATCATATGCCCGTGTGTCTAGCCCGTGTGCCCTTCGAAGTGACCACACACACCCATGTGCCAGGCCGTGTGATAGGTGTAACACCCCTAACCCATATCCGTCGCCGGATTAGGTTAAAGACATTATCGGACAGATCGGAAACTTATACAGACATTTCATACAACCATTCATGAATCGAAATCAAAGTGTCCCTTTTGTAGGTCAACGAGACCTTAATCATGCTTTAGAAAAGGGTCAGGACTAAACGAACACATATGAAATTTCTCGGAAATTTAAAACCTTTCTAAGTTATAGAGGCCACACGCCTATGTGAGCAGGCCGTGTGCCTCCCATGGCTACTAGACACACCCATGTGTCCTGGCCGTGCCAAATCAGAGCATGTATACTGACTTTTCCACACTGCTACCAGACACGCCCGTGTGTCTTGGCTGTGTACACTTAGGCTAGCTATTGACTTACTCACACGGCTACCAGGCACGCCCGTATGCCATGGCCTTTTTCGCTTAGGCTAGCTACTGAATTATACCCATAGCCACTAGGCACACCTGTGTGCCATAGCCGTGTAGGCAAAACAGACCACTTGTAAGGTCAAAATGCCACCACACAAGGGTCAAACCTACAAGCAAAATTACCAATTCATTTCATACACATATGACATCCAAAAACATGTCAAACAATCAGCATATCTTCATATTCAAACTCATTTCCAATCATACCATTTTGCCCAACTAAAACACATATACATTCAAGCATGATCCATTCACATTTACCTTTCATATAACCAAACCATTGATCAAACATACTAACTCATAATGCATTCATATGCTTCTTACCCATGGTATTATACCAAAATCAACATCATAAACCACATTTATAAATGCATAATATCAACATTAAACTAGCCACATCACATGGCTATTTTCATATCTCAAATTATACCAAATAACTAGCCTATACATGCCATATTTAGCTATATACATATTTCAAATGTACCAAAAAGAGTTTGTGTAGTGTGATGACGATCCTCGACAGTCCCCGAGCCTTCAGTAGCTTTGACGATCTATAAAATAGAGCAAACACACACAGAGAGTAAGCTTTCAAAAGCTTAGTAAGCTATATACACATAAACTTAGCATAAAATGCACATAATCAAATTAATACTATGGCATTTATAGTTCTCATAGTAAATTCATCACATATTCTTTGGCTCATATGCTTAGCCATATCATACCACATTATTCTACTCAAATGTCACACATACACATAGCTCTTTTAAGCATCATCATTCTATCATTTCATTTCACATATTCATCTCAGTAAGTTCATATAGATACTTACCTTTTATACACACTTAGTGTACATAACAAACGTACCTGAAACGGACATACAATCACATAATTGTTCGTATCTCAGATTTGCCCGTAGAACCGTTCAAAATCTAATAGGATACTTAGAGTGCTCAGATTAGTTGTATAATGCCAATGTCCTAGACGTGGTCTTACATGTAATCAGATATCGATGCCACTGTCCCAGATAGGGTCTTACACGAATCAATATGATGCCAATGTCCCAGATATGGTCTTACACGTAAATCTCATATCGATGCC
This sequence comes from Gossypium rotundifolium, assembly GCA_025506655.1. Taxonomy (NCBI): domain Eukaryota; kingdom Viridiplantae; phylum Streptophyta; class Magnoliopsida; order Malvales; family Malvaceae; genus Gossypium; species Gossypium rotundifolium. The sequence goes on along the minus strand of CP106725.1, from coordinate 132,200,945 downwards.
AACGTCCCATACATGGTCTTACACAAAATCTCGAATCAATGCCAACGTCCCAGACGTGGTCTTACATGATATCTCGAATCAATGCCAACATCCCAGACGTGGTCTTACATGATTTCACATAACAAACACCTATGTCATGACATAGACTACCCTATCTATTCCTAGGTTCAAACGGGACTTCTCGGACATTGTCACTATAACGATTCTATCTCGAAATTCTTGTATACATCATCTCATATGTATTCATCAATATCAATAGTCATAAGAACATACATAATTCAATACAAATAATTTTATTTGTATATTTACTTACCTCGGATTCAGATATTCGTTCGGACTCGGTTATTCGACTACTTTCGCTTTCCCGCGATCTAAGTCCGTTTTCTTTGGTTCTTGATCTAAACATATTCAAATTTAACCCTTTCATTCATCAACTTATTCAATTCACTCCAAAAACATACATTTAGGGCTATTTGCAACTTAACCCTCACATTTGCACATTTTATCAATTTAGTCCATTTTTCACAAAACATCAAATATACAAAATCACCATATAACCATGCTTAGCTGAATGCCCATGTATCTCACACAAGTCCAAAAATTTCATCAAATTCACAATTTAATCCCTCAAATAATCATTTTTCTCAATTGAGTCCAATATACTCAAATTCAACAAAACTCTAAAGACAAACTATGATAATCATATACATATCTTTCATATTTCACTATAAAGCATTACAAATAACATAAGTTCATCAAAGGCTCATCACATAAACATCATCAATTCTTCAAATTACAACATGGGCTTGATAGTAGACTAAGCAACAATCTCAAAAACATAAAAATATCAAAATCCAAAGTCAAAACATACCTTAATTTTGCTTGTATATGGCTGAAACCTAGCTTATGTTTTCTTTTCTTCTTCATTTATATTTTCGGTCAAAAGATGAATGAATATGGCCATTTTTCATGTTTTATCATATTATAACATTCATATTAACCTATTTACCTTATTAACCTTTCAATTAATAAACAAACATACATTAAGGGCATATTTGTCCTTTGTCCATCCACTAACTAAATAGTGGTTTAATTGCCTCTTAAAGCCTCCTGTTTTAAAAGCCACAACTCATAGGTACTTAATCAATTAGAAAGCCACTTTTACACTTTACGCGATTCAATCCTTTTGGTCAAATTAAACACTCAAATGATCAAATTTTTATACGAGGCTTTCACACATGCTAGTCACATATCAAAGAAACAAAAAATAATATTAAAATATTATTCAGACTTGAATTTGTGGTCTCGAAACCACTGTTCTGACTAGGGTCTAAACTGGACTGTTACAATTCTCCCCCCTTAGGGATTTTCATCCCCGAAAATCTTACCGTTTTACAAATTCGGATATTTCTGTCTCATTGAATCTTCAGGCTCCCATGTAGCCTCTTCTATTCCTTGTCGATGCCATAACACTTTTACTAATGGAATTTTCATATTTCTCAACTCTTTCACTTCACTAGCTATAATACGATCGGTTCTTCCTCGTATGTCATATCAGATCAGATTTCAATCTCAGACGAAGTAATTATATGTGACAGATCAGATCGGTATCTACGGAGCATCGAAGCATGGAATACATTGTGTATCTTTTCAAGCTCAGATGGCAACAACAATTTGTACGCAACAGGTCCAGCACGCTCGATAATTTCATACGGTTCGATGAACCTTGGACTCAATTTGCCTTTATGTCCGAATTGGAGTACTTTCTTCCACGGAGACACTTTCAGAAACACTTTGCCACCAATTTGAAATTCAATCTCTTTTCGTTTCAAGTCTGCATAAGACTTCGATGATCAGATGTTGATTTCAGACTGTCACGGATTACTTTTACTTTCTATTCAGTATCTTTTATCAAATCAACCCGTATAGCTTATTTTCACTAAGTTCGGTCCAATACAGAGGTGTACGACATTTGCGTCCATGCAAAGCTTCATATGGTGCCATTTTAATGCTCGACTGAAAACTATTATTATATGCAAATTCAACCAATGACAAATATTGTTCCCATGAACCACTAAACTCAAGGATACAACATCTCAACATGTCCTCGAGAATCTGAATAATCCGTTCAGATTGACTATCCATTTGCCGATGAAAAGCTGTACTGAAATGTAATTTTGTACTCAAAGCTTCTTGTAATTTCTTCCAGAATCGTGATGTAAATCTCGGATCTCTGTCAGACACAATGGATAGTGGCACCCCGTGTAATGTAACACCCCTTACCCGTGTCTAACACCGAGACTGGAATACGAGGCATTACCATGCTTAATCTTACTTAATACTTTGAAACGGGCTATAAATTTCATTTAAACGTATCTCTTACTCAAACTTGGCCTACGAGGCCTTAAACATACTTCCGAGAAGTATATAAATCTTTCTAGGAACTTTCACACGTTCGAGAAACTTTTTATCAAAATAGGGGCCACATGCCTGTGTAGGTCTTAGGACATGCCCGTGTACCTCTAAGGCATGCCCGTGTCTTGTGTCCATGGTTGACACTGACTAATATCACACGGCCATAGCACACCCGTGGCCCTAGCTCGTGTGTTAAACCTTAGCATTCTGACTTAACCACATGGCCTATGCACATGCCCGTGTATCATGGTCGTGGGAAACTTACCATTTTATGAGCAAGGTGCAGACTTCACACGGCCTAGGTACACGCCCATGTTCTAGCCATGCCTCCTACACGGTTTAGACACACGCCCGTGTCTCCACCCATGTAGACAATTATCAGGCTATCTACCAAGCCTTTTGCCACCCACATTTGCATACATTCATACCTTATCACATAACTATACATAACATTAATATAACTCTTAAATTAAAGACATTTAATGATACAAGAAATAAGGTTTTCATCCCATACACTAGGGATGACTATTTCCCATATAAATACAAACAACTTAGGCCATCATCTATGGCTATACACAAACAAAACATAAGTTCTCTTAGGCCAACACAATTTGGCTACATCAACAATAACTTAATCAACCTTAAGTACTAGTCCTATACATGCCATGACTCATGGGGACTTGATAACTCATACCGAGTGTCTGTTCGATAGTGTGAAAACATCTCCAGTGATCTCCAACCCAAGCTAGCTAAAATAACTTATAAAAGATGAGAAAAGAAGAGGAGTAAGCATTAATGCTTAGTAAGTTCATCTACATAATCTGATCATTATCGATTTCACTAAATATAGATAACTAAAAATTATTATACCGAGTTTTCCCCTTTAAATTATGGCTACTTACTCAACCACTCTTAAAGCCTACTCATTCTATCTCTTACCACATTCTTACCACGCCACAAGCCAATTGCTCATTTAATTAGTACACAATCCTGCACTGATCACCACAAGATCATATAAAACAACACATCAAGCATTTTCGATAAGTCTCTCATACAACTAATCTCTCAGTGGTTATGCACTTAGTCCACCATTGAATCTCTTATAGGGTGGTATCGCACACAGCCCACCAATCATTTATAACTATGGTGATTTCGCATTTAGCTCACCAATTATTTATAAGTGATGGTATCGCACACAGCCCATCGATTACTAACTAATCAGGTGGTAACGCACACAGCCCACCGATAGTAATATAGTTGATGGTATCGCACACAGCCCATCAAGTAATAATCTATTAGGTGGTAACGCACAAACCCACCGATATTAATGTTGTTAATCGTATCGCACACAGCCCATCAAGTAATAATATATCAGGTGGTAACCACATAGCACACCTATATTATGCATTCACAAATATCTATCCTCATACATTTCTCTAATTCAAATGTTCATCCGTAAACATCATCACTCACTATCATTCTTACTTAACTTTCTACGATTCTCATTCGCACTCACACAGAGCATTAATAAATCTCTCTCATACACTAAGGTGTATTGACTACACTTATCCCCTTAGAGGTCCATCATACACTGAACTCATCTCTAACTGTTAAATAACACTATTAAGTCTCATACACTTATTGTCACATTGACATCATACCCCTGTTAGGGTCATACATGAATTAACATATCGATGCCATGTCCCCGACAAGGTATTATACGAAGTATCAAATCATTTCCATGTCCTTGACATGGTTTTATTTAATATCTCTCACTGAAGCCATATTCTAATATGGTCTTACACAAAACCTTAACTATCATCATTTCATACTATTTATGTTTCTTACCATTCTTAGGTTCAATTCTCTTAACAACTCATCAAAAGATATTTCAAACATTCATTGAATAATTATACATTCCATACAACATTGGAATATTAAAATAACTCAAACGTAATTACAACATTTGTACATGAACTTACCTCGATGTCGAAAAGGCCGAAAGGGACCTTTTTTCCACAATTCTCTTTTCACCCATTCTAGGTCCAAAACTCATTTTCTTTGATCTAGAACAATGTAGTATACTGATTTAATCACTTATAAATCATAATATATCATAATCCACACTTTAGGCAAAAATGACTATTTTGCCCCTACCATTTGGCAAAATTACGATTTTACCCCTAGGCTCGTAAATAAAATTTCATCACATTTTCTTCTTAAACAAGCCTAGGTGAACATTTAATCCTCTTACAACTATTCACAATTCCAACTATTTCATGCCTTAATGAACAAGTTTCAACTTTTCCATTTTAGTCCCAATTAGGTGTTTTCATAACAACACCTTTCAAAAAAGTTGTTTATCATCATCCTATCATTCATTTTCTTTCATAAAAACTTAGAAACCAACTTAAACTCTTTCATGGCAAGTCCCTATACTCTTAACCATATTATAAATTAGTCCCCTCATTAGCTAGCTTAAGCTTTGGGGACTCCAAAAGTACAATTTATATCAAGAAAGGTCATCAAAATCACTTACTTGTCGGAAAATGAGTTACTGAAATTTTGAAGCTTTCAAATCTTGCTGATATTTTTGTTTGAAGAAGAAAACAAATTGAAAAGATGATAGCCTTGGCTTATTTCATCTAATTTTATTCATTTTGTCAACTAATATCACCAACTTTTGACCAAAATAAATGCTCTTGTCCCCTATGCATGCTATGGGCGGCCAACTCACTTAAACAAATCCAAATTGCACATTTGGGACCCCCAATTAATAATCCATAGTTATTTGGCACCTCTAGCAAATAAAATAAAACTTTCTCACTTTATGGGATTTAGTCTTTTTTCACAATTTAGCTAGAAATTGCTAAAATTAAGGCCCCAAAATTTTCATGCACCCTTATAAACATGTTGTAACACATAAAATAACATGAAAATAATTTTCTCTATCCTCGGTTTAGTGAATTCTGAGATCACTATTCTGACGAGCCCCTAAATCGGACTATTCCAATTCTCCCCCTTAGGGATTTTCGTCCCCGAAAATCTTTTCAGGTGAAGCTGCTATTATCATTCTTAAAATGTTTCCATCAACTATTCCAAATTACAAATCAACTTGTCCTCAAGTTTCTCTCGCCAACAACCTTTAAGCTATAGTACACAAGGTCGAAGCACAACTTGAGACCTAAATTACTCCCCCTCCCGGGCATATATTCAACAATCTACTAATTGGGAACTCTGTACATGTCCAGAATGATCATTCAAATCAGTATTGCATAATTCACTACAATTCAGATGGCATCCCCTCTTTGGGAATCAGGTTAATCCAAATTTGAAATTTATTGTGTGCTTTGGAAACTCAGCTCTTAGTGGTCGACTACTTCTGACCATAAACTCAATCATATAGTAAAATGTACTCTATTGTTAAAACATTTATGCACCTAACTGTACTTCTTTATTCTTGCATAAGTAGATATGCTACTACTAAACCTCATACCAAAATTTCTGTATAAGTTCTGGATTCACCATCATTCCAAATTCTGTCTCAATTAAGAAATATCAATAACGGAAATCTTATCCAACCTGAATTTTCACTACCTTGAATAAACTCATTAAGAGCTTATTTAAAAATACAATTTACTAACTCACTTCTGAACCCTTTTTGTTCTGAAAAGAAGACTACTCTAGTCATTAACTCACTGAAACCAGGATATTACCAACTAAGATCAACCGAGTAACTAAATTGCATTGCTTAACATGGATCTTTCATTTAAACACCTATACTATGTCTACTGTCTGAGAAGTATTACGATAACTATACCTACCATGGTAATAGCTCAAGTCGTTTCCACTATCTCATTTTCATAAGATGCTCTCACTCATAAAAATTTCAGAAAATAAACATCGATTTTTTCTCATAGATCATTACAACACATCTAACTCTTAACACAGACACAGAAATGATCGTCTCTAGATCACCAATCTGACAACTCCTTTTTCTCAATTCAGACTGAACTCAGTACTAGAACTTTCAATTAATAGTTCCTTCTATAGCTTTCAATCATCATGGTTGAATATTTTGATGAGTATATCTTTGTATCATGCTCCCTGTTCACGTTCACACTTCTCTTCACTGATTCATGCGCAAATATACACAGAACTTGGATCATATCCCAATACATTAATCTACGCTCTTCTCCACACCGAGAACATATTTCAAGCACACTTTCATCTGAGTTTCTCTTGCTATGCTAATCTAAAACCTTTACTATTGTCATATCTCACGATAGCATGGACATCTTGATTGAATTCATTAACTTTATTCGGCTTGTCTGAAAACTCATCACACAACGTGAAACTCATGATTCCACACCAACCTCCTCCTCAAACTACCCAAATAAGGTTACGAGGAGATAAAGCGATGTCAATTCCAATTACTAAATCGACAACCATTTATTTTGATTTCACAATCAGCTAACATTCTCGCACGATCTCGATGAACATACATCTTAGGCTTCCTACTCACTTGAGTCAAATAGCCTAGGCTAACTTTCTCTTTGTTCTTAACATTGCATAATCAATACAATCATCAAAGTATTCAGACATACTTACTTACAATTGCCTTTATTAAGCACATATCGTGCCACACCCTATACTCACTGGCTTGCGACTCGTTCACGAGTGCCTATTTACACACATTCACATGACTTTAGTACAATTCTCATTTCTACCTCTAAACTCATCTATTTGTCCCATTGATCACTAGAGAGAGTTAAAGACGCATATTCATCGTCATTCATGTAGGTATGAAACCAATGCCACATCCCCGAGGTGGTATTATATGGACTTTCCCATCAAGTATCGATGTCATATTTTGAACATGGTCTTACACGATTCTCCTATTCCTTACCGATGCCATATCCCAGATATGGTCTTATACGAGACCTTATCTATTTCATATCTCACTGATAACCTTTTCCTTTTTGTCCTCTAAGACTTCAACCTCATGTTCAACAACAATTACTCTATCTGGTAGAGTATTATGTATCAATGTGATACAAGGCATTCTGAATTGTGCTATCATAAATATTGTATTATTCACACATATCAACATACTTTGATATAGTAAACATAATCTCAACTTCATCATTCATAACATGCATAATACTCTTAGTCAGCTATAACTAGCATAACTTAATAACAACTTTACTCACTTGACTTCTCTGCTTTCTCATTCAATCTTCACTTTTTTTCCCAATGGATTATTATGTATGACTGAGGATACTGGATCTCATCTCACATATATTTCAATGCCAATGCTATATCCTAGGTATAATCTTACATGGGATCTCTTAACTCATCCTCGACGCCATGTCTTGACATAGACTTACTTGGTCTCTTTTCCTGATTGCTGATGCCATGCCTTAGCTTGGTCTTATACGGACTCTCTCGTCTCATGTGAGTGATTGAGTATCCTAAGTAATTCAACTTCAATCGAGACTTTCTCCTACTCATGTTCTACATTAACATCTACTCAAGTACTCAATATTTCACTCTAATTTCTCTTACTATTACTAATCAATTAAATAACCGGTTTGAGTAAGTCGTTTATTTGATTGCCATAGTCCAACTATGGTCTTACTCCTATCACAACTTCATAGCCTAGCCATTACTTTACATGTCGTCACGATGCCATAGCCTTACTATGGTCTTACACAAAATTTCATATCAATACCAATGCCATATCCCAGATACGGTCTTACATGGGAATTCTTATTGATGCCGATGCCATATCCCAGATATGGTCTTACACGGGATCACGTATCATCACCAATGCTATGTCCCAGACATGGTCTTATATGGGATCACATGTATCGCCATGGTCCACCATGGTCTTATTCATCATCTTATCATTGAACGACCATACTCATCCCCTGCATTCTACTTAGTCAAACTTCCCAGTTTAACTCTCACACCATAACATGCGTGGTCTCACACAGGGTCACAAAATAAAACATTATACATCTTCTACTTTAACATTCGCACATGAGTTTCAACTATGTGGACATATTGATCATACATCATTCAAACAGTCGTACATACACATATACCCTATTCCCTGGGTAAATTTACTCACTATATGCACCTAACCTAATAGGTTGAGTATATAATACCTTATGCACATCCAGCCAATACATATAAGCTTATCACTTTATAACTCTCATTTCATGCATTATCACACACATGTCAAATACTTCTATTCATACCTCTTTGAATCTCATCAACGCATAAGAGCATTTCAATTACCTCATTATCACTTACAACATCATTGGATTTAGTTCGGTTGGGAACCATCCCTGTCTTAACAAAATAATTTCGTTAGAGCCGGGAGGTATCACACTATCATAGTCCACCTATGGCATGTATAGCTAGACTCTTACTTATACTAGGTTAGTCAGAGAACCGACTAAACCATGCTCTAATACCACTAAATGTAACATCCCTTACCCATGTCTAACACCGAAATCAGAATACGAGGCATTACCATGCTTAATCTTACTTAATACTTCGAAACGGGCTATAAAATTTCATTTAAATGTATCTCTTACTCAAACTTGGCCTACGAGGCCTTAAACATACTTCCGAGAAGTATATAAATCTTTCTGGGAACTTTCACACGTTCAAGAAACTTTTTAACAAAACAGGGGCCACATGCCCGTGTAGGTCTTAGGACACGCCCGTGTACCTCTAAGGCATGCCCGTGTCTTGTGTCCGTGGTCGACACTGACTAATATCACATGGCCATGGCACGCCCGTGGCCCTAGCCTGGTATGTAAAACCTTAGCATTCTGACTTAACCACACGGCCTATGCACACGCCCGTGTATCCTGGCAGTGGGAAACTTACCATTTTATGAGCAAGGTGCAGACTTCACACGGCCCCGGGTACACGCCCATGTTCTAGCCATGCCTCCTACACGGTTTAGATACACGCCTGTGTGTCTACCCCTGTAGACAACTATCAGGCTATCTACCAAGCCTTTTGCCACCCACATTTGCATACATTCATACCTTATCACATAGCTATACATAACATTAATATAACTATTAAATTAAAGACATTTGATGATAAAAGAAATAAGGTTTTCATCCCATATACTAGGGAGGACTATTTCCCATATAAATACAAACAACTTAGGCCATCATCTATGGCTATACACAAACAAAACATAAGTTCTCTTAGGCCAACACAATTTGGCTACATCAATAATAACTTAATCAACCTTAAGTACTAGCCCTATACATGCCATGACTCATGGGGACTTGATACCTTATACCGAGTGTCTGTTCGATAGTGTGAAAACATCTCCAGCGATCTCCAACCTGAGCTAGCTAAAATAACCTATAAGAGATGAGAAAAGAAGAGGAGTAAGCATTAATGCTTAGTAAGTTCATCTGTATAATATGATCATTATTGATATTCACTAAATATAGATAACCACAAAGTATTATATCGAGTTTTTCCCTTTAACTTATGGCTACTTACTCAACCACTCTTAAAGCCTACTAATTCTATCTCTTACCACATTCTTACCACACCACAAGCCAATTACTCGTTTAATTAGCACACAATCCTGCACTGATCACCACAAGATCATACAAAACAACACATCAAGCATTTTCAATAAGTCTCTCATACTACTAATCTCTCGGTGGTTACGCACTTAGCCCACCATTGAATCTCTAATAGAGTGGTATGGTACACAACCCACCAATCATTTATAACTATGGTGATTTCGCACTTAGCTCACCAATCATTTATAAGCGATGGTATCGCACACAGCCCATCGATTACTAATTAATCGGTAATACGCCCATAATAGTAATATAGTTGATGGTACACACACCCCATCAAGTAATAATATATCGTGGTAACGCACACGTTTCCCACCGATATTATGCATTCACAAATATCTATCCTCATACATTTCTCTAATTCAAATGTTCATCCGTAAACATCATCACTCACTATCATTCTTACTTAACTTTCTACGATTCTCATTCGCACTCACACAGAGCATTAACAAATCTCTCTCATACACTAAGGTGTATTGACTACACTTATCCCCTTAGAGGTCCATCATACACTGAACTCATCTCCAACTATTAAATAACACTATTAAGTCTCATACACTTATTGTCACATTGACATCATACCCCTGTTAGGGTCATACATGAATTAACATATCGATGCCATGTCCCCAACAAGGTCTTATACGAAGTATCACATCATTGCCATGTCCTTGAAATGGTCTTATTTAATATCTCTCACTGAAGCTATATTCCAATATGGTCTTACACGAAACCTTAACTATTATCATTTCATACTATTTACGTTTCTTACCATTCTTAGGTTTAATTCTCTTAACAACTCATCAAAAGACATTTCAAACATTCATTGAATAATTATACATTCCATACAAAATTTGAATATTAAAATAACTCATACATAATTACAATATTTGCACATGAACTTACCTCGATGTCGAAAAGGCCGAAAGGGACCTTTTTGTTCATATTTCTCTTTTCACCCGTTCTAGGTCCAAAACTTGTTTTCTTTGATCTAGGACAATGTAATATACTGATTTAATCACTTATAAATCATAATATATCATAATCTACACTTTAGCAAAATGACTATTTTACCCCTATAGTTTGGCAAAATTATGATTTTGCCCCTAGGCTCGTAAATAAATTTTCATCACATTTTTTTCTTAAACAAGCCTAGGTGAACATTTAATCCTCTTACAACTATTCACAATTCCAACTATTTCATGCCTTAATGAACAAGTTTCAACTTTTCCATTTTAGTCCCAATTAGGTGTTTTCATAACAACACCTTTCAAAAAAGTTGTTTATCATCATCCTATCATTCATTTTCTTTCATAAAAACTCAACAACCAACTTAAACTCTTTCATGGCAAGTCCCTAGACTCTCAAACATATTACAAATTAGTCCCCTCATTAGCTAGCTTAAGCTTTGGGGACTCCAAAAGTACATTTTTTATCAAGAAAGGTCATCAAAATCACTTACTTGTAGGGAAAATGATTTGCTAAAATTTTCAAGCTTTCAAAGCCCTGGATTTGCTGATATTTTCAGTTGAAGAAGAAAACAAAATGAAAAGATGATATTCTTGGCTTATTTCATCTTATTTTATTCATTTTGTCAACTAATATCACCAACTTTTGACCAAAATAAATGCTCTTGTCCCCTATCCATGCTATGGCTGGCCAACTCACTTAAACAACACTAAATTGCACATTTTGGACCCCCAATTAATAATCCATAGCTATTTGGCACTCTAGCAAATAAAATAGAACTTTCGCACTTTATGCGATTTAGTCCTTTTTCACAATTTAGCTAGAAATTGCTAAAATTAAGACACCAAAATTTTCATGCACCCTTATAAACATGTTATAACACATAAAATAACGTGAAAATAATTTTCTCTATCTTCGGTTTAGTGAATCTCGAGATCACTGTTCCGACTAGCCCCTAAATCAGACTGTTACATGTAATCTCACAATATCAAAAATGTAAAGCTCAGCTAACTTATCAAGTGAATAATTAGATCTCCCGGAATAAAATGGGCGGATTTTATCAATCGATCAACTACAACCTAAATTGCATCTTTCTTTCTCGGAGTCAGATGCAATCCCAAAACAAAATCCATTATCACTCTATCCCATTTCCATTCGGGAATCAGAATCGGTTGTAACAAACCAGACAAAACCTGATGTTTGGCTTTTACTTGCTGACAGACTAGACATTTTGACACAAAGTCATATATATCCTGTTTCATGCCAGACCACCAATAATATTGTTTCAAATCATGGTATATCTTTGTACTTCCCAGATGAACAGATAAACAACTATTATGCGCTTCATTCAAGATCAACTGAATCAACTCCAGGTTTCTCGAAACACAGATTCGATCTCGAAATCTCAAGCAATCATCATTATCAACTCGAAATTCAGAATCAGAGTTCGGATCACACTGAGCTCGTTTCGCTATTATTTCATCATCAAATTTTTGAGCATCACATATCCGCTGTAAAAAAAAATGGTTTTTCTTTCAATTCAGCTATCACTGAACTATCATCAGACAGATCTAATTGAGCATTCAAAGCACATAGTGCAAACAATGATTTCTTAGTCAGTGCATTAGCAACAACATTTACTTTACCCGGATGATAATCAATTACAAGTTCATAATCTTTCAGTAACTCTAGCCATGTTCTTTGACGCAGATTCAAATCATTTTGAGTCATCAGATATTTCAAACTTTTATTATCAGAGAACACATGACATTTCTCACCGAATAGATAATGTCGCCAAATCTTTAATGCAAACACAGTCGCAGCTAGCTCAAGGTCATGTGTCGGATAGTTCTTTTCATGCGGCTTCAATTGTCTCGAAGCATAAGATATTATTTTTCCTTCTTGCATCAAAACACATCTCAGACCATTTAACGAAGCATCACTGTAAATTACATACTCTTTGCCTAATTCTGGCTGTATTAAAATTGAAGCTTCAGTCAAAACGGCTTTTAACTGAATCAAAACTTTTCTGACATTTATCAAACCATTCAAATTTTACATCTTTCTAAAGAAATCTAGTCAACGGGGGGTAGCTATCATCGAAAAGCCTTTTACAAATCTTCGATAATAACCTGCAAGTCCCAAAAAACTGCGGACTTTAGATACATTCTTTGGAGGCTTCCATTCCAGAATAGTAGAAATCTTACTCGGGTCAACTCGTATTCCAGAGGCAGATAAAATATGTCCCAAAAACTAACTTCATGTACCCAGAATTCACATTTACTGAATTTCATAGACAATTGCTTTTCTCGTAGGGTTTGCAACATAATTCTTAGATGTTCAGTATGTTCAGTTTCATATCGTGAATAAATCAAAATGTCGTCTATGAATACAAAAATAAATTGATCTAGGTACGGTCTAAAAATTCTGTTCATCATATCCATAAAAATAGTAGGAGCATTCTTTAGTCCGAAAGGCATGACTAAAAACTCATAATGCTCGTACCTCGTTCTAAAAGTAATTTTTGAAATGTCTAAGTCTTTTACCCTCAACTGGTAGTAACCCGATCTCAAATCTATCTTTGAAAACATAGTGGATCCTTTTAGCTAATCAAACAAATCGTCAATCCTGGGCAATGGATATTTGTTCTTTATGGTGACTTTGTTCAATTGACGATAGTCAATGCACATTCTCATCACGCCATCTTTCTTTTTCACAAACAGAGCAGGAGCACCCAAAGGTGAGAAACTCAGTCTAGCAAATCCTCTGTCAGTCAACTCTTGTAGCTGTGACTTTGACTCTTTCAACTCTGTTGGTGCCATTCTATACAGAGCTATCGAAATAGGTGTAGTACCAGGCAACAAATCTATGCCAAATTTAACTTCACGTATTGGAGGTAATCCAGACAATTCTTCAGGAAATACATCAGAAAACTCAACAAACAACTGGCATTGATTCAACTTTCCTTTCAGATACTTTCGAATCAATCACATAAGCAAATAAGCTTCATATCCCTTTTTCATATAAATCTGAGCTTTCAATACAAATATCACAGCAGGCAATCCATTCAAATCATTAGACTCAACCCTAACTATTTCATCATTCAGACATCTCAAATCAATAGTCTTTCTTTTACAGTTTATAACAGCATCATGCAATGTCAACCAATCCATACCCAGAATGATATCAAACTCATCAAATGGTAATAGCATCAGATCAGCAGGAAAACAAATATCTCAAAACATTAACGGATAATTCTTTCATACTTTGTCAACTAGAACACTTTTACCTAAGGGGTTTGATACTTTTATAACAAACTTAGTAGACTCTATAGGCAAAGTCTTACTGGATACTAAGTTCTTGCATATATACGAATGAGTAGAACCAGGGTCTATCAATGGAATCACAGAAGTATCATAAAGTGTAAATGTACCCGTTATAACATCGGGAGATGAAGCTTCTTCACGAGCTCGGATAGCATACGCTCTGGTAATCGCTCTAGCTTCGGATCTCGCAATAGTATCTCTCATAGTTCTTTGACTACCACTGATATTTCTTACATTTCAGCAAGGTCTACCTCTTGTTGGGGCGTTATTAGATCTTGAATTTTGGACAGTCTCTGGTTCAATAGACTTTTGGCAATCACGGATGAAATGACCTAATGATCCACATTTGAAAATAGCTCGGTTATTTAATCTACAACTTCCGGATGCCTTTTTCCATAATGCTTACATTCGGATATCTCAGGTCAAACATTTCTAACACTTGCTATTGAAGTTGCTAGAGTTTTGGAACTCATTTGTGGTCTAGCTCAATCTCTACTAGAATGACCCATATTAACTCTCGAACAACTTTGTTCATCTCTAAATTTCTTCAAAGCAGACTGAAAAGATTTACTCAAAATCTTTTTCTCACTTCTCTAACTTCAGATTCAACTTTTCCTTTTTCTTTCCCGAATGCCTCAGCTTTGCATGCTCGATCAACAAGCACAACAAACTCTTTTATCTTTAAAATCCTGACTAGTAGGCGGATATCTTCATTAAGGTTGTCCTCGAATCTTTTGCATATTATTGCCTCTGTGGATACACATTCACGAGCATACTGACTCAGTCTCACAAACTTTTGTTCATATTCCATAATAGTCATACAGCCCTGTTTCAGTTCCAGAAATTCTTTTCGTTTCTGATCAATGAATCTCTCACTGATATATTTCTTTCAGAACTTAGATTGGAAGAAATCCCAAGTGACCCTTTCCTTTGGAACCACAGAAATCAAAGTCTTCCACCACTAGTAAGCTGCGTCTCGTAGTAATGATACAGCACATTTAATACTTTCCTCTGGAGTTAAGGATATCTCATCAAATACCCGGATGGTGTTTTCTAACCAGAACTCGATTTTCTTGGCATCGTCATCGCTGGTAGCCCTGAACTCTTCAACCCCATACTTACGGATTTTGTCAACCGGAGGCTTGTTCAATGATTCGGATTCATAGTAGGAGGCATAGCAGATGTCTGAGTGGGATTAAGTATGGGCGGAGGTTGTGAAATAGCCGAATTATTTCTCATAAATTGAGTGAACCATTCACTCATCATCTGGAAGAAAGCTTGTTTAGCTTTTCCCTCTTGACCGGTCGTAGCCGATCTCGATTTAGATGGCGCTGTCCCTTGCACGGGAGCATTCGCATTACTTTCTACATCGTCAACTACAGCTCTTTTGGGATCCATTACTATACGATAAACACATTTTATACGTCAAGATTCATCACACTATCAAAGTTAAGATATATGGCATATATAGCTAGAGTCTCACATGCTATGTTAGTGCGAGAATCGACTAAACCATAGCTCTAATACTAATCAAATGTAACACCCCTAACCTGTATCCGTCATTAGATTAGGGTTAAAGGCATTACTGAACAGATCAGAAACTTATACAGACATTTCATACAACCATTCATCAATCGCAATCAAAGTGTCCCTTTTGTAGGTCAACGAGACTTTAATCATGCTTTAAAATAGGGTCGGGACTAAATGAACACATATGAAATTTCTTAGAAATTTAAAACTTTTCTAAGTTATAGAGACCACACGCCCATGTGAGCAGGCCGTGTGCCTCCCACAGCTACTAGACACACCCATGTGTCCTGGCAGTGCCAAATCAGATCATGCATACTGACTTTTCCACATGACTACCAGACACGACCGTGTGTCTTGGCCGTGTACACTTAGGCTAGCTACTGGCTTACTCCCACGGCTACCAGGCACGCCCGTATGCCATGGCCATGTTCGCTTAGGCTAGCTACTGACTTATACCCATGGCCACTAGGCACACCCGTGTGCCACAGCCGTGTAGGCAAAACAGACCACTTGTAAGGTCAAAATGCCACCACACAAGGGTCAAACCTACAAGCAAAATTACCAATTCATTTCATACACATATGACATCCAAAAACATGTCAAACAATCATCATATTTTCATATTCAAACTCATTTCCAATCATACCACTTTGCCCAACTAAAACACATATACATTCAAGCATGATCCATTCACATTTACCTTTCATATAACCATACCTTTGATCAAACATACTAACTTATAATGCATTCATATGCCTACTATAAACTTGACCATTTCTTAGCCATGGGATTATACCAAAATCAACATCATAAACCATATTTACAAATGCGTAATATCAACATTAAACTAGCCACATCACATGGCTATTTTCATATATCAAATTATACCAAATAACTAGCCTATACATGCCATATTTAGCTATATACATATTTCAAAGGTACCAAAAAGATTTTATGTATTGTGATGATGATCCTCGATGGTCCCTGAGCCTTCAGTAGTTTTGACGATCTATAAAACAAAGTAAACACACACACAAAGTAAGCTTTCAAAAGCTTAGTAAGCCATATACAAATAAACTTAGCATAAAATGCACATAATCAAATTAATACAATGGAATTTATAGTTCTTATAGTAAATTCATCACATATTCTTTGGCTCATATGCTTAGCCATATCTTACCACATTCTTCAACTCAAATGTCACATATACACATAGCTCTTTTAAGCATCTTTTCACATATCATTCTATCATTTCATTTCACATATTCAT
Organism: Gossypium rotundifolium; assembly: GCA_025506655.1. NCBI lineage: Eukaryota > Viridiplantae > Streptophyta > Magnoliopsida > Malvales > Malvaceae > Gossypium > Gossypium rotundifolium. The sequence continues at coordinate 132,183,804 of CP106725.1, read as the reverse complement.
CTTAGTAAGTTCATATAGATACTTACCTTTCATAAACACTTAGTGTACATAACAAACGTACCTGAAACAGACATACAATCACATAATCGTTCGTATCTTAGATTTTCCTGTTGAACCATTCGAAATCTAATAGGATACTCAGAGTGCTCGGATTAGTAGTACAATGCCAACGTCCTAGACGTGGTCTTACATGTAATCAGATATCAATGCCACTGTCCTAGATAGGGTCTTACACGAATCAATATGATGCCAATGTCCCGAACATGGTCTTACACGTAAATCTCATATCGATGCCAACGTCCCAGCGTGGTCTTACACGAAATCTCGAATCAATGCCAACATCCCAGATGTGGTCTTACATGATATCTAGAATCAATGCCAACGTCCCAGACGTGGTCTTACATGATGTCACATAACAAACACCTATGTCATGACATAGACTACCCTATCTATTCCTTGGTTCAAACGGGACTTCTTAGACATTGTCACTTTATCGATTCTATCTCGGAATTCTTATCTACATCATCTCATATGCATTCATCATTATCAATAGTCATAAGAACATACATAATTCAATACAAATACGTTTATTTGTATATTGACTTACCTCGAATTCAGATATTCGTTCGGACTCGGTTATTCGACTACTTTCGCTTTCCCGCGATTTAAGTCCGTTTTCTTCGGTTCTTGATCTATACATATTCAAATTTAACCCTTTCATTCATCAACTTATTCAATTCAATCCAAAAATATACATTTAGGGCTATTTGTAACATAACCCTTACATTTGTACATTTTATCAATTTAGTCCATTTTTCACAAAACATCAAATATACAAAATCACCATATAACTATGCTTAGCCAAATGCCCATGTATCTCATACAAGTCCAAACATTTCATCAAATTCACAATTTAATCCCTCAAATAATCATTTTTCTCAATTGAGTCCAATATACTCAAATTCAACAAAACTCCAAATACAAACTATGATAATCATATTCATATCTTTCATATTTCACTATAAAGCTTTACAAATCACATAAGTTCATCAAAGGCTCATCTCATAAACATCATCAATTCTTCAAATTACAACATGGGCTTGATAGTAGACTAAGCAACAATCTCAAAAACATAAAAATCGTCAAAATCCAAAGTCAAAACATGCCTTAATTTTGCTTGTATATGGCCGAAACCTAGCTTATGTTTTCTTTTCTTCTTCTTTTATATTTTCGGTCAAAAGATGAATGAATATGGCCATTTTTCATGTTTTATCATATTATAACATTCATATTAATCTATTTACCTTATTAACCTTTCAATTAATAACTTAAACAGGCATATATTAAGGGCATATTTGTCCTTTGTCCATCTACTAACTAAATAGTGGTTTAATTGCCTCTTAAGGCCTCCTGTTTTAAAAGCCACAACCCATAGGTACTTAATCAATTAGAAAGCTACTTTTACACTTTATGCAATTTAATTCTTTTGTCAAATTAAACACTCAAATGATCAAATTTTTATACGAGGCTTTCACACATGCTTAGTCAAATATCAAGGCACATAAAATAATATTAAAATTTTATTCAGACTCAGATTTGTGGTCCCAAAACCACTGTTTAGACTAGGGTCTAAACCGGGCTGTCACAATAGGCCTTGCCAAACCTGTAGGGTATACTAACTTATGCAACACGGGCAAGTCACACGCCCATGTGCTAGGCCATGTGCCAATTAGGGGGTTATACTGACTTGTGCCACACGGCTAATCACACGCCCGTGTGTGAGGCCGTGTGGAGCATACTAACTTCATTTCAATTTTAACACAAGGGGACACACGGCCGTGTAACATGACCGTGTGTCACACACGGCTAAGGCACACGGTCGTGTCTCTGCCGGTGTGGACAAAAATAGGCTATTTACCAAGCCAATTTGCCACCCAAATTTAGATACACCTACACCTCTCAAATAGCACACAATATAACATCAATAGGCATATATTACAATTCCAATCAAGCATGATTTATACCAATTTTAACACGAACCAATACAAGCCATAAATACCACATATTGCTATCTAACTTCATGTTAATCCTTGTCTTCTCAAAATATCAAAATGACCATTTACAAAATATGCATTATTATGCTCAATTCCACAAACATACCAAATCTCAATTCATTACCTATTGACTTTCAAAATTTCTTAATATCAATGAGTATCATGAATCTACCTCAGTCATCCAACATAGGTCAATTACCAAATCAAAACAAAAGCCATTTGCACACTTATATACATCATCAAATTCAGCATCTAAAACCAACTCACATGACAATATATGTACAAACCAAAACATAAACATTTTCAAGTCAATCCAAATGGCCAATATCAATACCAAAACATAGCCAAGATGACCAAAGTCCCAATACATGCCATATGGCCAAACTATAAGTTCAAAAGTACCAAAGTGATGGTTAGATAGTGTAATGATGTCTCCAACGATCCCCGAATTCGAGCTAGCTTTGAATTCACTATAAAACACGGGAAAAATAAACAAAGTAAGCTATAAAGCTTAGTAAGCTCGTATGAAGTAAATTCAGCAATTTGTAATACATAATTCATCAATTTGAACTAGTTAACATATAATTCATGATAACAAACAAACCTTCCACATACTTACTCATATGCTTATATACAAATTCATAACTTCTTCTATTTAAAGCTCATACTTTCCATGTACATACCTTTACAAATTCATAACAAGTTCATACTTATTTGGAATACTATCGAATACTTGATATCTCGCACACTAAGTGCCAATACATAGCCTAAGCTATTTTAATCTCACACATTAAGTGCCTTACATAGTCGAAGCTATCTAGAACTCGCACACTAAGTGCCTTATATAGCCGAAGCTATCTAGATCTCGCACACTAAGTGTCATATATAGCCGAATCTTCGTCAAACATGACTATAATCTCATATACACAATTTATGTAATATCAAAGCATTTAAAGCATAATTGTAACAATGCTCATTACATACGAACTTACCTCGGATGTGAAAACAACAACACGATCAACTAATCCGATATCTTATTCTTTCCTCGATCTAAGTTCGTATTCTACTTTTCTTGATCTATATAATATCAAATTTAGCTTATTCAATCACTACTTTACTCAATTTAATTCAAAACACACATTTGAACACATTTACACTTTTGCCCCTAAAGTTTCACATTTTTACAATTTAGTCCATATTACACAAAATCACAAATTCATGAAATTCAAAATACACCCATGCTAGCCAAATTATCACTATGCCCCTAGCAGCCCATATTTTTCATTTATTTCACATTTTAATCATAAAGTTTCAACATTTCTCAATTTAATCCCTATTTTGCATTTTCACTAAAAAATTACTTTACAAAACTTGTATATCTATCAACAAGTATTCAAAATCTATCATCAAACATCAAAATACATGCTTATTTATCAATGGAAACTTTCAAAATCTTTAACATTTTTGCAAAATAGTCCCTGGGCTAGCTAGTACTAGATGCAACGATCACAAAAACATAAAAATCATTAAAAATCGAGTAAAAACGGACTTACAATTAGATCATGAAGTGGTCGAATATCAAAACCCTAAAATGGTTTTCTTATTTTCTATACACGGTCAAAAAGATGAATAAAAATCATCTTTTTTTTGTTTTAATAATATTATGATTAATATACAATTTACAACATTAACCTTTAATAAAACCATTTAATAACATTCATTTAATGTCCAAATATGTCCACTCAAGTGTAAAATGGTCAAATTACAACATAAGGACCTTAAATTTAAGGTTCTATAGCTATTAGACACCTTTAGCTATTAGAACTCAAGTTTTATGCTTTATGCTTTACGCGATTTAGTCCTTTTTATCAAATTGACCAACCAAATGATAAAATTTCTAAACGAAACTTTCACATAAACATATTATCATACCACAGACTTAAAATAATAATAAAATAATTATTTGGACTTTAGATTTTTGGTCCCAAAACAACTGTTCTGATTTGACTAAAAACGGGCTATTACAAACAGTCAGAAATTGAAGTTAGTTTTTGGAATTTTCAATTACATAAGAATTATGTAAGAATTAAAAATTTAATATTAGGTACGTAATAAAATTTATAATTTTGTACTATAATTTGAATGGATGCCATACTTTAATCCGATAATTTAAGAATGCATTTTGCCCGAATTTTTGACGAATCGTAATATCTGGCACGTCAAAATGCTACTGATAGTTTTTGCAACGTTTGAGATGCATGAATCTGATTGAGTGAGGCACTAGTTTGAGTTTATGCAAAATATTCTGTCCTTACCTCAGAACTTCGATGAACTTCACAAGATTGATTTGCTGGGGAGAATCGATGAAGATTGGCCTAAATTCCATGTAAAGTATATTTACTTTTAGGAACATAGGTATGATTTCATACCTATGTGCGAACTGATTGTCAGACTAGATTTGGCGACATTTTCAAATTACATGACATGATTTAAAATTCATGGTAAGCCATATCTATTACTAGAGGAGGAAAGGAGTAGACAAATTCATCGTAGAAGGCTAACACGACCCCATATGAGGCCTCGATCGGGAGTACATGGATCAAGTTCATCATCATTAGCTCCAACCCACCATTCTATATGGATGGGTTCGTAGCCTATGTTTTTCACACAAGCACAAAATAATGAATCATCATATTGTGCATCAACACCTTCTCCAAGAATATTTTTGCACTCCATTTGTAGAAACATATTAAACGTCACTGTTGTCAACAACACCAGTGTGTTCGCCATCACTTATAATTCTAAGATTTTGTGCACAGCTGGGTTATTAGACACCATATATTTCTCTGACTATAGTGTCACAAACACCACCAAAACCATTGTTCTTCAGAGGTGGGTCATCTTCACAACCACCTACTAATACAACTGATGATATACGATGGCAACCTAGGATGCAAATGCAATCTAGCACGAAAAACAAGATGAAGATTAATATAACATTGGAGATCAAGATGAAAATGGCGATGATGAGTCAGAACCCCAATGACGATGAAATCCTTCTCGTAATTGATACCCACCGGGTTGTGGCACATATTTTTCCCAACAGTGGAGATTATTTTATTATTTTAGAATTTTTTCATGTACATCATCATTTAGTTTTTTTAACTTTTAACTTTTTATTTTATATATGTAATGCTTCCATTGATATTTATATTGTATTATTACATCATTAATCTACTTATTTACTTTTTTTTTCAAAAAATTGTTTGTTTGTTTATAAAAAAAATGTAAAAATGTAGCTTAATTAATTAATTTTTTAAATTTGATCCTTGCCTCAATGTTGCCCCCAAATGTGGACATCTTTCCTTACCATGTCCTAGGTTCCTACAAAAACTACATAACCTCGGTTGGTCTCTCTTATCCCAAATATCCATATTATTGCATATTTTACTAGATTTCAATCGACCTTTTGGCTTGCTATGCAACTCAATATTTGGTTACAATTCAATGGGATGCTCGAAACAGGAGACCATTTACCTTCATTTGGGATAGGTGGGAATTTAGAATTCCATACTTTATATATATTCATTTTAGTTTGTATACTTCATTAACATACTTCATAAAATCCAAATGTGCCAAGGCACATGCAGTAATTGCATGTGCCTATGGAAAATGAAGTGCTTGAAATTGTTAGGAAATATGCCAATATTAAACATGTAATTATTTTCTATGCATTTGAATGATGAATAAAATTAATTTTACATTTCATTATTATATATTTTGTGTTTCTGTCTTTCATGTTTTGCATACATAGCAAAATTATGACAGGTAAATGTTAGTTCATTGATTGTCTAAGTTCAAGTTGGTGATAAGTGGCACTATAAGAATGTTTACATTGTGAGAAAAATAACTTACTTCAGTAGATAATCTAAACAAGTTAGTAATCTTATAAAAAATCAAAGTGAGCATTTGATTCAAATACTCAGAAGGATATGTCATATACAATTCCAATTACGGAGATGGTTAGTCTTGACTACCTGCAACAGTTCAGTTTATACCCTAGTCGAACAGTGGTTTTGAGACCACAAATTCGAGTTTGTATAATATTTTAATATTATTTTCTGTGCCATTGATATGTGAATTAGCATATGGTAAATTTTCGTAAGCGAATTTGTCTGTTTGCATGTTTAATTTGACAAAATGATCGAAATGCATTGAATGTGAAAGTTGCATGATATTTGTTAAGTATCAATGTGTTGTGGCTTTGTAAGTTGTGGCCTTAAGTGGCAAATAGACTACTTTTAAGAAAGTGGACATTAGAAGGACAAATGTGCCCATGATGTATGTTTGTTTGAATTATTATGGAAGGGTTAAAGGAGTAATTTGATTTAATAAAGGCTAATAAACCAAAATCAATTGAAAAATCCATGTTCATCTTTATTTGATGACCGAATAAGAAAAAAGAACAAGGGTTTTGAGCTTTGGATGTTTCGACTAGCTTTAAGCAAGATTAATGTAAGTTTTGACTTTGATTTTCGATAATTTTTACGTTTTTGCAATCGTTGCTTTGAGAGCTACTAAACCCAAGCCTTAATTTTGTGTTTTGATGATGTATGTGAAATATGCCATTGATGATTTTAAAAGCTTCTTGATGTTTGAGGATGATATATGAAAGATTTGAGCTAAATGAACATGTTATGTTCTTGAAGTTTTGTTGAATTTAGCTAAATAGGGCTAAATTCTGAAAATATTATGTTGGAGGACTAATTTGTGAATTCAATGAAAAATGTGGACTTATATGTGATGTAGGAGTATTCGGCTAAGCATGAGCATGGGTAGATTTTGTGAATTTGATGTTTTGTGAAAAATGGATTAAATTGATAAAATGTGCAAATGTGAGGGCTAAATTACAAATAGCCCTAAATATGTGTCTTTGGATTGAATTGAATGAACTAGTGAATAAAAGACTTAATTTTGAATATGTTTAGATCAAGAACCGATGAAAATGGGCTTAGATCGTGGGAAAGCGAAAATAACCGAGTAGCCATTTCCGTTCGATAAACCAAATCTGAGGTAAGTCACTGTGCAAATAAACTTATCTGTATTGAATTGAATATATGTATTCATATGTCTATCGATGAAAATGAATGAGTATGAGATGCTAAGTGCGTAAATTCTAAAATAAGTTCGATATAGTGATAAGCTGAAAAGTCCCGTACGAACCTAGGAATAGATAGGATTAGCTATGTCATGACATAGGTGTCTGTTCTGTTTTATCATATAAGACCATGTCTGGGACGTTGGTGTTGATTTTAAGACCCGTGTAAGACCACGTCTGGGATATTGGCATCATTATGATCTGTACGTGTAAGACCATGTCTGGGACATCGGCATCGTATTGAAATGTGTAAGACCCTGTCTGGGACAGTGGCATCGATATACGAGTGCATGTATGACCTAGTCTAGGACGTTGTCATTGTACTACTATTCTGAGCTTTTTGAGTATCCTAATAGGTTTCTAAGGGTTCAACGGGCAAGTCTGCAATACGAATGGTATATTCGAGCTATGATCAATTAAGTGAATAAATATTCGATTCAGGTGCGTTGAAAGTGCATTAAGTATGCATGAATGGTAAGTATGCATACGACTTTGATATGAAGAAGAGTATGATTGAAAATGAGAATGTGATTCTTAAAATGTTGAATGTGGCAAATGTGGCCATAAGTTTATGAACCAAGTTATATATGTGATAGTTGCTAAGTGATCGATATATATGTGCCAATGTGTTTATTTGTATATGACTTACTAAGCTTTCAGAAAGCTTACTCCGTATGTGTGTTTTCTCTGTTTTATAGGTTGTCAAAGCTACTGAAGGCTCAGGATTGTCAAGGATAGTCATCACACTACTAAACTTATTTTGGTACTTTTTGAAAATGTATATGGCTAATTATGGCATGTATAGGCTAGATAGGTGTATATGTTTATGAAGTAAGCATGGCCATGTGTATTGGCAATCTTTTGAGTTGATAAATGCTTGAATGAATGAGTTATAAAGCATATATTTAATATGTTTTGATGCATATGAAATGGTTAAGTTTTGGTTAAGCAAATGGATGATACATGTTTGAAATGATGTAGGATTTAGTTTGTAATTTGTATGAATGGAATCGGTATTGAATGTATGGATGAAGTGAACCATTTGATATGTTTTGGTTGCCATATATGCATATTATGTTTTGGTATATATTGCTTGTAGGAAGACCCTAAGTGGGTGGCATATTGGCCTTGTAAAATGACCTATAATGTCACACGGTTGAGGCACACGGGTGTGCCTAAGATAATGGGTAAATTGGTAGAATGTGGCTTAAATTGCACACGGCCTCGACACGAGTGTGCTTGGTGACTGTGTGAGAAATGGCAGTATGTGATCTATTAGTGCACGGCCTTAGCACACGGGTGTGCTTGGTGACTGTGTTGATTTTGGCCGAATACTACCACGGGGAGGTCGCACAGGGGTGTCATGTAGCCGTGGGTGAGGCACGGCCTACCCCTACGGTCGTGTGTCCCCTGTATGTTAGAAAAGTTTCAAATTTTAATGTAATTACTTATGTGTTTCGATTTAGTCCCGAAATGGTTTATAAGCATGCTTAAGGTCTCAATGACCTACTTAAGGGACAATATGATTGATATTGATGAATGGTTGAACGATTAATTCTGTAAATATTTTCAATTTATCTGGTAATGACTTTAACTCTAATCCGGTGATTGGACACGTGATAGGGGTGTTTCATTTTATTGGTATTAGAGCTACAGTTTAGTTGATTCTCGGACTAACGTAGCGTGTCAGAGTTTAGCTATACATGCCATATATTTGAACTATGATAGTGTGATGAATCCTGACGCATAAAATGTGATTTCTGAATAGCAATGGATCCTGAAAGAGCCATAGCTGATGACGTAGAAAGTAATGCACCTACTCCCGCACAAGGGACAGAGCCTTCTGATTCGAGACCGTCTATGAGCGGTCATGAGGGAAAAGTTAAACAAGATTTCTTCCAGTTGATGAATGAGTGGTTCACTCAATTCATGAGAAATAACCCAACTATTTCACAACCTCTGCCCCCGGTTAATCCCCCTCAGACTACATTTGTGCCACCAGTTATGTATTCGAATCTGTTAAATAAGCCTCCGATTGACAAGATTCATAAGTATAGGGCTGAAGAATTTTGAGCTACTAATGCTGATGATGTTGAAAAACTGAGTTCAGGTTAGAAAACACGATCCGGGTATTTGATGAAATGTTTCTGACTTCGAAAGAAAGTATTAAGTGTGTGGTATCATTGCTCCGAGATGCATCTTATCAATGATGGAAAACCTTAATTTCTGTTGTTCTGAGAGAATGAGTCACATGGGATTTCTTTCAGACTGAGTTTAGGAAGAAATATATCAGTGAGAGATTCGTTGATCAGAAACAAAAGGAATTTCTTGAATTAAAATAGGGCTGAATGACTGTCACTGAATATGAACGAGAGTTCGTGTGACGAAGTCAATATGCCCGAGAGTTTATATTTTTCAAGCTTTAATGTACAAAAGATTCGAAGATAGTCTGAATGAAGATATTCGTTTACTAGTTGGGATTTTAGAAATAAAAGAGTTCGTAATACTCGTTGACTGAGCATGCAAAGCTGAGGCACTAGGGAAAGATAAAAGAAGATTTGAGTCTGAAGCTCGAGATACAAGAAAGAGATTTTAGAATAAATCATTTCAGTCTACTTCGAAGAGATACAGAGATGATCAAAGTCGTTCTAGAGAAAATGTAGGACATTTAAACAGAAATAGAGCTAGATCGCAAATGAGTTCCAAAAACCCAGCAACTTCAGTGGCTAGTGTTGGTAATGTTCGATCTGAGAGAACCGACTGTAAACATTGTGGAAAAAGACATCCGGGAAGCTGCAGATTAAATGACAGAGCCTACTTTAGATGTGGATCGCTTGATCATTTTATCCGTGATTGCCCTGAGCCTGTCCAACCAGAGACTGTTCAGAATCCGAGATCTGATAATGCACGTGTGAGAGGTAGACCTTCAAAGAATACAAGAAATGTTAGTGGTAGTCAGAGGTGCATGAGAGACACTGTGGTAAGATCTGAAGCTAGAGCGCCTGCCAGAGCATATGCTATCCGAGCTCGTGAAGAAGCTTCATCACCTGATGTTATAACGGGTACTTTTACTCTTTATGATACTTTTGTGATAGCTTTAATAGACCTTGGTTCTACGCATTCGTACATATGCATGAATTTAGTATATGGTAAGACTTTGCCTGTAGAGTCTACTGAATTTGCTATAAGAGTATCGAACCCCTTTAGGTAAAAGTATCTTGGTTGACAAAGTATGCAAGAACTGTCCGTTAATGTTCTGAGATATCTATTTTCCTGCTGATCTAATGCTACTGCCATTTGATGAATTCAATATTATTTTGGGAATGGATTGGTTATTTATGCACGATACCGTTGTGAACTGTAAAAGAAAGATATAGATGTATAAGGTTCGAATGATGAGACTGTACGGATTGAGTCTAGTGATTTAAATGGATTGCCTGCTGTGATATCCATTTTGAGAGCTTAGAGTTATGTGAAAAAGGGGTATGAATCATATTTTGCTTACGTGATTGATTCAAAAGTATCCGAGAAGAAAGTTGAATCAGTACCCATTGTTTGTGATTTTTCTGATGTGTTCCCTGAAGAGTTACCAGGTTTACCTCCGAATCGTGAAGTTGAGTTTGGTATTGAATTATTGCCTGGTACGACACCTATTTTGATAGCTCTGTATAGAATGGTATCAACAGAGTTGAAAGAGTTAAAGTCACAGCTACAAGAATTGATTGATAGAGGGTTTGCTAGACCGAGTTTTTCACCTTGGGATGCTCCTGTTCTGTTTGTTAAAAAGAAAGATGGCAGGATGAGAATGTGTATCGATTACCGTCAGTTGAATAAGGTGACTATAAAGAAAAAATATCCATCACCCAGAATTGATGATTTGTTTGATCAGTTAAAAGGAGCTACTTTGTTTTCCAAGATTGATTTGAGATCGGGATACTACCAATTGAGAGTTAAAGATTCAGACATTTCAAAAACTGCTTTTCGAACGAGGTACGGACATTATGAGTTTTTAGTTATGCCATTCGGACTAACCAATGCTCCTGCTATTTTTATGGACTTGATGAACAGAATTTTTAGACCGTATCTGGATCAATTTGTTGTTGTATTCATTGACGACATTTTAATTTACTCGCGTGATGAGAATGAGCATGCAGAACATTTGAAAATTGTGTTGCAAACTTTGAGAGAAAAGCAATTGTACACAAAATTCAGCAAATGTGAATCCTGGTTGAATGAGATCAGTTTTCTAGGGCATATTGTGTCAGCTTCTGGGATTCGTGTTGATCCGAGCAAGATTTTTGCTATTCTGAATTGGAAACCTCTGAAGAACTTTGTCTAAAGTTCGTAGTTTTCTAGGTTTAGCTGGTTATTATCGCAGATTTGTTAAAGGCTTCTCAACAATGGCTACTCTGTTGACTAGATTACTTCAGAAAAATGTCAGATTTGAATGGTTGGATAAATGTCAGAAAAGTTTTAACCAATTGAAAACTCTGTTAACAGAAGCTCCAGTGTTAGTACAGCCAGAATCGGGTAAAGAATTTGTTGTTTACAGTGATGCTTCGTTAAACGGTCTGGGATGTGTTTTGATGCAATAGGGCAAAGTGGTAGCTTATGCTTCGAGACAATTAAAGCCTCATGAAAAAAATTATCTGACACACGACCTTGAGCTCGCTGCGATTGCGTTTGCACTTAAAATTTGGCATCATTATTTGTACGGTGAGAAATGTCATGTGTTTTCAGATCATAAAAGTCTGAAATATCTAATGACCCAGAAAGATTTGAACCTGCGCCAAAGAAGATGGTTAGAACTGTTAAAAGATTACGAGGTTGTGATAGATTATCATCCGAGTAAAGCAAACGTGGTTGCTGATGCGTTGAGTAGAAAGTCATTGTTTGCGCTACGTGCTTTGAATGCTTAGTTAGATTTGTCTGATGATAGTTCTGTGATAGCTGAATTAAAAGCAAAGCCATTGTTCTTACAACATATATGTGATGCTTAGAAATCTGATAATGGATTGCTAGCGAAACGAACTCAATGTGAATCAAGTTCTGAATCTGAATTTTGAATTGTTGATGATTGTTTGAAATTTCAAGATCGAATCCGTGTTCCAAGAAATCCAGAGTTGATTCAATTGATATTGAGCGAAGCACATAATAGTCGTCTATCTGTTCATCCGGGGAGTACTAAAATGTATCATGATTTGAAGCAACACTACTGGTGGTCTGGTATGAAACGGGACATTTCTGAATTCATTTCAAAATGCTTAGTTTGTCAGCAAGTGAAAGCTGAACATCAAGTTCTATCGGGATTGCTAGCAGCCGATTTTGATTCCTGAATGGAAATGGGATAGAGTAACAATGGATTTTGTTTCTGGATTGCCTCTGACTCCGAGAAAGAAAGATACGATTTGGGTCGTAGTTGACCGATTGACGAAATCTGCCAATTTTATTTCGATAAGATATGACTACTCACTTGAAAGATTAGCTGAGCTTTATATTTTCGAGATTGTGAGATTGCACGGGGTGCCACTATCTATTGTGTCAAATAGGGATCCAAGATTTACATCGCGATTCTAGAAGAAATTACAAGATGCTTTGGGTACGAAATTGCATTTCAGTATAGCTTTTCATCCACAAATGGATGGTCAATTCGAGCGGATCATTTAGATTCTAGAGGATATGTTAAGATGCTGTATATTAGAGTTTAATGGTTCGTGGGAACAATACCTGCCATTGATTGAATTTGCATATAACAATAGTTTTCAGTCGAGCATTAAAATGGCACCATATGAAGCTTTGTGCGGACGTAAATGTCGTATATCTCTGTATTGGACTGAACACAGTGAGAAAAAGTTATACGGGGTTGATTTGATAAAAGATACCGAACAGAAAGTGAAACTGATTCGAGATTATTTGAAAGCAGCATCTGATCGTCAGAAGTCCTATGCAGACTTAAAACGAAAAGATATAGAATTTGAAATCGACAACAAAGTATTTCTGAAAGTGTCTCCGTGGAAGAAAATGCTCCGATTCGGACGTAAAAGAAAGTTAAGTCCGAGATTCATCGGACAGTATGAGATAATTGAATGTGTTGGGCCTTTTGCATATAGATTGAAGTTACCCTCTGAACTAGAAAAGATTCATAATGTATTTCACGTTTTGATGCTCCGTAGATATCGGTCTGATCCGTCACATGTGATTGCCCCATCTGAAATTGAAATCTGATTTGATATGACATACGAGGAGGAATTGATCCGTATCTTAGTTCGTGAAGTAAAAGAGTTAAGAAACAAGAAAATTCCATTAGTGAAAGTATTGTGGAATCGACATGGATTAGAAGAGGCTACGTGGGAGCCTGAAGATTTAACGAGACATCAATACTCGAATCTGTTTAACGGTAAGATTTTCGGGGACGAAAATCCCTAAGGGGGAGAATTGTAACAGTCCGGTTTATACGCTAGTCGGAACAGTGGTTTCGGGACCACAAATCTGAGTTCATATAATATTTTAATATTATTTTTGTGCCGTTGATATGTGAATTAGCATGTGGTAAATTTTCGTAAGTGAATTTGTCTGTTTGCATGTTAAATTTGACGAAATGACTGAAATGCATTGAATGTGAAAGTTGCATGATATTTGTTAAGTATCAATGTGTTGTGGCTTTGTAAGTTGTGGCCTTAGGTGGAAAATAGACCACTTTTAAGATAGTGGACATTAGAAGGACAAATGTGCCCTTGATGTATGTTTGTTTGAATTATTATGGAAGGGTTAAAGGAGTAATTTGATTTAATAAAGGCTAATAAACCAAAATCAATTGAAAAATCCATGTTCATCTTTATTTGATGACCGAATAAGAGAAAAAGAATAAGGGTTTTGAGCTTTGGATGTTTCGGCTAGCTTTAAGCAAGATTCAGGTAAGTTTTGACTTCAGTTTTTGATAATTTTTATGGTTTTGCAATCGTTGCTTTGAGAGCTACTAAACCCATGCCTTAATTTTGTGTTTTGATGATGTATGTGAAATATGCCATTGATGATTTTACAAGCTTTGTGATGTTTGAGGATGATATATGAAAGATTTGAGCTAAATGAACATGTTATGTTCTTGAAGTTTTGTTGAATTTAGCTAAATAGGGCTAAATTGTGAAAATATTATGTTGGAGGACTAATTAGTGAATCCAATGAAAAATGTGGACTTATATGTGATGTAGGAGTATTCGGCTAAGCATGAGCATGGGTAGATTTTGTGAATTTGATGTTTTGTGAAAAATGGATTAAATTGATAAAATGTGCAAATGTGAGGGCTAAATTACAAATAGCCCTAAATATGTGTCTTTGGATTGAATTGAATGAACTAGTGAATAAAAGACTTAATTCTGAATATGTTTAGATCAAGAACCAAGGAAAACAGACTTAGATCGCGAGAAAGCAAAAATAATCGAGTAGCCGTTTCCGTTTGATAAACCAAATCTGAGGTAAGTCACTATGCAAATAAACTTATCTGTATTGAATTGAATATATGTATTCATATGTCTATCGATGAAAATGAATGAGTATGAGATGCTAAGTGCGTAAATTTTGAAATAAGTTCGATATGGTGATAAGCCGAGAAGTCCCGTACGAACCTAGGAATAGATAGGATTAGCTATGTCATGACATAAGTGTCTGTTCTGTTTTATCATATAAGACCACATCTGGGACGTTGGCGTTGATTTTAAGACCAGTGTAAGACCACGTCTGGGATGTTGGCATCGATATGAGTTTTACGTGTAAGACCACGTCTGGGACGTTGGCATCGTTATGATCTGTATGTGTAAGACCATGTCTGGGACATCGGCGTCGTATTGAAATGTGTAAGACCCTATCTGGGACAGTGGCATCGATATACGAGTGCATGTAAGACCTCGTCTGGGATGTTGGCATTGTACTACTATTCCGAGCTTTCTGAGCATCCTACTAGGTTCCTAAGGGTTCAACGGGCAAGTCTGCAATACGAATGGTATATCCAAGCTATGATCAATTAAGTGAATAAATATTCGATTTAGGTGCGTTGAAAGTGCATTAAGTATGCATGAATGGTAAGTATGCATACGACTTTGATATGAAGAAGAGTATGATTGAAAATGAGAATGTGAATCTTAAAATGTTGAATGTGGCAAATGTGGCCATAAGTTTATGAACCAAGTTATATATGTGATAGTTGCTAAGTGATCGATATATATATATGCCAATGTGTTTATTTGTATATGACTTACTAAGCTTTCGGAAAGCTTACTCTGTGTGTGTGTTTTCTCTATTTTATAGGTCTCAAAGCTAATGAAGGCTCGGGATTGTCAATGATAGTCATCACACTAATAAACTTATTTTGGTACCCTTTTGAAAATGTATATGGCTAATTATGGCATGTATAGTCTAGATAGGTGTATATGTTTATGAAGTGAGCATGGCCATGTGTATTGGCAAGCTTTTGAGTTGATAAATGCTTGAATGAATGAGTTATGAAGCATATATTTAATATGTTTTGATGCATATGAAATGGTTAAGTTTTGGTTAAGCAAATGGATGATACATGTTTGAAATGATGTAGGATTTAGTTTGTAATTTGGATTGAATAGAATTGGTATTGAATGTATGGATGAAATGAACCATTTGATATGTTTTGGTTGCCATATATGCATATTATGTTTTGGTATATATTGCTTGTAGGAAGACCCTAAGTGGGTGGCATATTTGTAACACCCTATACCTGAGTTTGATACTAGAACTGGATACGAGACATTACCATGCTTGAACTCACTTAATCATATGTTTATAGGTTATAAATTTTCGTTCCGAATTAAAACTTCACTTCCTTAGTCAACATATCCGTGCAAGGGCCTACGAGGCCTTAACTCATGTCTGTAAACTTTCGGAACTAGAGTCAAATAACTTAATTCTGAATTAGGGTACACAAGCCCGTGTGACCTGGAACACGCCCATGATCTCCTAAGCACGCCCATGCACTCAAACCGTGGGGGGCTACTGACTACTTTAGCACGGCCTAGACACACCCGTGTCCATCAACCGTGGAAGGCTACTGACTAAGTTGACACGGCCATGACACGCCCGTGTGCATAAACCGTGTACTGATCCTTAATATACTGACTAAATCAACACGGTCTATGCACAAGCCCATGCCCAAACTGTGTGTCCTACACGGCTCTCACAAACAGCCATGGTATTTGCCCGTGGCCTACTTTGATTAATGATACTAAGATGCAGGGTTAACACGGCCTTGACACACGCCCGTGTGTCCAACCGTGTCAACACATAAAGGCTATTTACCAAGCCAATTGCCACCCTGAAATGAAGATCATACTTAATCTCAAAACGGTAATACAATTACAACACCTTTTTCATGAATAATACCATATATAACATTGATCTTAATACACATACATACTTTATCCAATTTAGCTAAATCATTTAGATATACAAAAGAATGCTAACTTGGTGGTCTCTACGTTGGCCATTCTTAAAACATGTTCTCAAAATGAATGTTTCCTATTCAAGCCATACTTAGTAAAATAACTTGGTTATACCAAATAAGAGTTGATAGTGTGCTACAAACTTCGACTTCAATGATCCACGGGATTAGGTTGGCCAAACTACATAGAAAGAAACAATCAAATACGTAAGCATTTAGCTTAGTAAGTTTGCATGTAAAACACACATCATTAGACTTGCATAATAAAACCATTTATCATAGCAATGGTAATATAATTTCAGCTATCAAGCTTACTTACTCATACATGGCTCTTACTTGTCTCATGATAATTACTATTCTCATACTTGCACAGTAAATATGATACCTATATCACTTGATCACAATGATCAATATACTTTAATAATAATCATCAAATTCTCTAATTCATCATTCATGATCTAAACAATACTTAACTTCATTCTTGATGCTATCTTTGCTTTCTGAACTTCTTGTTATCTCATTTTTACTTTATTTATTTGCCCAATGAATTTCTACGAATAATCTAGGATACTAAATCTCGACCCACATAACTGGGTACCAAAGCCATATCTTAGGTATGGTCTTACATGGAATATCTCATCTTGGTTTCAAGGCCATGTCTTGACATGGACTTATATGAAGTCTTGCTCTTGGTAACATACTCAATGCCAAGCTTGACTCCTTGTGCTTACATGATAGCTTGCTTTGTAACTTGATCAATGCCAAGCTTGCCTTGGACTCACATGATAAACTGATCAATGCCAAGCTTGCCTTGGACTTACATGATAAATTGATCAATGCCAAGCTTGCCTTGGACTTACATGATAAACTGATCAATGCCAAGCTTGCCTTGGACTTACATGATAAACTCCTTACTAACTTGTGTGGAAGATCGAGTATCCTGGGGAATTCTTCTTCAATCGGGACTTGTTTATACTTGTTATAGTCATTTCTTGTTTGAACATGACATAATCGATTCATACAAATTAATGTACATATCACTAAGGAATTTAATGATAAAAATCATAAAGCTTAGAAATCATACAAACTTACCTCAATATACAAAATGTATGAAGATATGCAATTTAGTCCTCGACTTTGTTCTTGCCTCGGTTTCGATCCAGGCTTCATTTCTCTTGATCTATAATCATAAATAGTTCATTTAATAACTATATTGACTAATCTGACTCATTACTCAAACTTTGGCTTACTATTTTGCCCCTATACTTTCTAATATTTGCACTTTTGCCCTAATTCTCATAAAATGATTTTCATGTGACTTTCTTAAACTTCATGCTCGACTGAATCATTTTATCTTCGATAAAAATCATTAATTCTAACTATTTCTAGTAGGTATGACCAATTTTGTAACTATTACAAAATGGTCCTAGCTATCATTTTTCATGAAATTCTTTAAGGAAAAGATGTTTGTCTAATATCAAACTCTCATAAACTTCCATAAAACATCAATTAGCATGCATGTCAATCATGGGTATATTTTTGAACATGCATCTTAGCTCATTTAATAGCTAAAATTAGCTAATTCATAATACATGAACTTCAAAAATACAAAGAATATTAAAAATCGGGCTTAGGAGCACTTACTAGGAAGCTTGAAAAATTGAAAGAGCCCTAACAATGGCTATAGAGAATTTTGGCAGCTTGGGGAAGAAGATGAGTGTGTTTTTCTCATCTTTTTTTCTATTTAATCACTAGTTAGGCCAAATAACCAAAATGCCCTTCCCTCTAAAAATCTCTATTTAGCCATCTTAAGGCCAATTTTGTCCAAAATTATATTTTTGGCAAAATTGCTATTTAAGGAATCATACATTTTATTCTAAAGCCATTTCATACTAAGAGCTTCTAGAAACTCTTAAATTGTAACTTTTGCAATTTAGTCCTTTTGGACCAATACACTACAATTTACTAAAATTACTTTACGAAACTTTCATACTAGCATGCAAACATGACATAACTTGAAAATTCTCATAATTTCACCTCGGGTTCGTGGCCTCACACCACCATCTCGACTAGGCCCTAAATCGGGCTGTTATAATATTGGCATTGTAAAATGGCCTATAATATCACACGGTTGAGGCACACGGGCGTGCCTAAGACCGTGGGTAAATTGGTAGAATGTGGCTTAAATTGCACACGACCTCGACACGGGTGTGCTTGGTGGCCGTGTGAGAAATGGCAGTATGTGATCTATTAGTGCACGGCCTTAGCACACAGGCGTGCTTGGTGACCATGTTGATTTTGGCAGAATAATACCACGGGGAGGTCGCATGGGGGTGTCAAGTAGGCGTGGGTGAGGCACGGCCTACCCCCACGTCCGTGTGTCCCCTGTATGTTAGAAAAGGTTCAAATTTTTATGAAATTACTTATGTGTTTTGATTTAGTCCTGACTCGGTTTATAAGCATGCTTAAGGTCTCGATGACCTACTTAAGGGACATTATGATTGATATTGATGAATGGTTGAACGATTAATTCTGTAAATGTTTCTAATCTGTCTGGTAATGCCTTTAACCCTAATCCAGTGATCGGACACGGATAGGGGTGTTACACTACCGGGGTAGTTGTCTCCACGGGTAGAGACATAATTGTACTCATCGAGAGGATGATACATTGGACTAGACCCAAGTTGAATTAATTTTGAATCTATTTGTGAATTAATTCACTTGTGACGTTCATGGTGTGACTTACGTAAATCCTGAGTATTGACCATGCATATGTAGCTCATGTGCTTTGATATAAGTGGAGGCTTATGCTTTAAAGATGACCAAGCCGATAGTACATGACTTGTGTGTGGCATGACTTTACTAGAAACAATGAAATTCATAGCTCAATTAAAGAGTTAACGATATCCTCTCATTGGCATTGTGTGGATTGATAAATATAGAATGTGGCCATGGGTTGCTTGTTCTCAAACGAGCAATTTATCACAGTCATTAGTTGATAATGGTCATATTAATCATTAAGAAGACACAATTGTGACAATGAGATAAAATAAGATTGTATTGAGTGAACAAATTTAACTCAAAGGAATTAAGGATATCATATGAGGGTAATACAGATGTGGCGAGGACATTGGATAAAATAGTTGGATAAATTACTTTCGTAAAGAGTACACAATAAGGAGTTTTTAATCATGGTACTTCTTGTGGATTGACTCCATGATTAAGTAAATTGTGAATTATCGAACCAATGCTTCAGTACATAATTGCAATTACTCAAGCCTAATTGTATATGTTCGATGGTCCCTCCGCTAGCTCAACAAAAACTCGATCAAATTGCATTTGAATCAAAAGAAAATTTTACGACTTTGGAAATAATTTAATCGAGCCAATTTATTTGATGTGGAATTAAATTAGGTGTTCGTGAGAATTTTGTAATTAGAGATTTTGATTAATGAATTTTCTTGAAAAAATAATTTGGAAAATCTTAGTGATTTTTGGGAGAAATAATTTTGATCAAATAAAATTAAATTAATTAATACAATTAAAATAAATATGATATTTTTGAAAGTTAATTTTCAAGTCAGACAATTGGCCTAATGGGTAATTGAACTTGAAAATTGGACTTTAGATTAAAAATTGTACTCAAGAATCAAACCCGAGATGAAAATCCAAAAACTGGTCGAATTGAATCATGTGTATAAAACTAGGTTGACGGTCCAACTGGTGGCTGGATCGGATCGGTCGAATAATCATTGGCTACAATCAAATCGACAGAAGCCGAACTGATTAGGCCCATTTGGGCAAAGCGACGATGGTTCAAGGTGTTGAAGGAGTCGTGCTTACAATGGCACCATCGGTCTACCACCCCAAACCCGGCCTAAAAGTTAGCCCGAATCTGGAGTGTCACATTAAAGGAAGTTGAAAAGCTAAGCAATTGTTTTAGAAAAGTTTTATCAGATTTTTGAACTCCGAGTTCATTGTTTGACTGAGAAAAACGTGATTTACTAAATGACCATTTAAAAGTCGTTATTATTTTTAAAAACTGTTTTGTTATGAAAGTTGAACTTGCATCATTGCGTAAACATGATATTTTAGAAAACAATTGCTAATGTTTTAAGAAAACCCATATTTATAAGTTTAAAAGTTATAAATGAAACTTAGAAAAAAATAAACCAATGGCCTTATTACAAAATATTAACCCAAAACAAATAATTTAAAAGAAAAGGTAAAAATCAAAATTACTAAAGTTCACGAGTAGTATCTCCGATGTATAGCCACCCTGAGTCCTCCACGGCTCCCAGTCCTCTATTGCTGGGAATTACATGAAACATTTAATAAAAGAGGGGTGAGTTTACTTAAAACTCAAAGTGTACAACCCTCATCGGTAAGAACATGCATCACAACAATCCGTGCCCAAGCCCATTATAGTGATAAAGGGCAATTGGGCCTTAGCCCAAAATAGCCTCGGTTGGGCCTTAACCCATATCATATGTCACAGCAGATAATGTATGCAATGCGATGCAAACCCAGCCCAACCTAGATTTCCATCCTCTACACACTACCCATACCAGCCAATCACACCGTGGAGATTTCTACAATCAAACCTCCACCCGCTACACTCCATATGTGGCACCTAGCCACTGGTGACAGAGTCACAAAATATCATATGTGGGGCCAACCCACTTGTGGTACCAAACCACTGGTGATAATCCCGACTAATCATATATGTGGGGCCAACCCACTGTGGTACCGAACCACTGGAACGAGTCACGAAATCATCAATATGTGGTACCAAACCACTGGTGACAAATGTCACAAAAGAGAATACGTGGGGCCAACCCACTTGTGGTACCAAACCACTAGTGACAATCCCGTAATGAATATATGTGGGCCAACCCACTATGGTACCAAACCACTTGGAAGAATCACAAAATAATATATATGTGGTACCAAACCACCGGTGGTTCCAAATCACCGAGACTTAGTTACTTAATCAAGAATGTGGGGCCAACCCACGTGGTACCAAACCACTAGTGACGATCTTACACTTCCCTTAAAATATCATATCCAACCCATGCATACAAGTGTCAAATGAATGCAAAGAAGTCATCAAGTACACAATATCATTATGGCATACAATCATTAGTGCATACATAAACAACAGGGTACTTACCTGGTATTTCGGTCATGCCCATTGTGGCATAACGTCGATCCCTCTAACCATTTCGGCTTTTCAGCCCAAATATTTAGTAACACATAAGAATATTAAAGTGTGAATTTACACATAATCACGCTAATCAACCCCTAAGGGTATAACAGTAATTTTACCCACCAAGGGTATTCTAGTAATTTATCTACCAAGGGTAATTTGGTAATTCTACTCATAAGTAATCCATGTATACAGTGCATCTCGAACATAATCAATCATACAATTAGCACAGACAACATTAGTACTACCACGAGGGTACAACGGTAATTTGTCATTTAAGGGTAAAACGGTAATTACACAATAAGGGTATTTCAGTAATTTTGTAATCCAGGGGTATTTAGGTAATTTTGTAAACTAGTGGTAATTCAGTAATTTCACAAACTAGGGGTAATTTAGTAATTTTGCAAACTAGGGGCAATTTGGTAATTTTACAAACTAGGGGTAATTCGATAGTTTTACAAACTAGGGGTATTTTGGTAATTTCACAAACCAGGGGTATTTTGGTAATTTTACAAACCAGAGGTAATTCGATAATTTCACAAACCAGGGGTAATTCGATAATTTTACAAACTAGGGGTAATTGAGTAATTTCGTAAACTAGGGGTATTTTGGTATTTTTACAATCCAGGGGTATTTCGATAATTTCACAAATTAGGGTATTTAGGTAATTTTGTAAACCAGGGGTATTTTGGTCATTTTACAAATCAGGGTATTAACGACCCAACAGAAGGTCCACTGTCGCCTCGAACGATTCAAGTATTCCAAATAGAGATAATGATGCGAATAGGCCTAAGGCCCATTCTCGGCCCAAGTGGGCCCATACACTCGTGTGGCCCATTCAGCCTAAACCTAGCCACATATATGAGATTCACATAGTCTAGTTCACTATCTACTCCTCAATCATACAATTTATTCCTATGGGCCCTCGGGCCCATTGGGCCCACTTGACCCTTTTTTGGGCCATCGTGGCCCAAAGCCTACACCTACAAGAATACTCAGGGTGGCCTCGACTATCGCGTTGAAGCTTCCACACGCAAGGCCAGACGCTCGTGTGGCTACCATCACTGCAGACCGCATTTCGGCATTTGCCGCTCTACAACTAGAGTAGAGAGAGGCACATACCTGATAGGAATCTGAAGATGCTAAACCGTGCTCCAAGCACCCCTATGCCCAACGCCCACCAGGTATCCCCCTTTTCCTCCTAGGCACCTCTATATATAGCTATCTTCTCACCTTCCTTCTTTGTATCTTTCCGATGTGGGATCCCTCCGTCAATAGAGTTTAAATCCAACTCAAACTCTTCCCGTCCAATCCGCAAAATAAATACCCCATTGCTTTCCATGAGATTTGAACCCAGTCTCCGTTGTAGCATAATCCACGCCGCTAACCACTAAGCCACAAGCTCCTCTTGTGTCTAAAATCATGCGCAACTAAATATAACCTTATGGCAAAATTCTAGAGTCCATTTAAAAAGAAAACCAAATGCAAGAGCCAAGACTTGAACCTTGGACCTTCTTCCTTCCTTTTTGGCGTCACCTCCTTGCCTCTTATGTGACGTCACTTTGCGACTACACCACACACTCCACTTGTGTCATTCTCTCCACATTTTATTCTTAAAGCCTACCTACTAACTCCTAGGGATTTTTTTTTCACCTAAAACCAAAATTTCCCTAAAGCCAAAGTTTGAACTCGAGACTTCATAGAAGCCCCTAACCTTTCAAAATCACTCACCTACTAGATCCAACTTGCATTAAATCCATTCTCTTATTCCCAAAAATTTTAAACGCTACTACGCCTAAGGCCCAATCCTACTAGGCCCAACTTTGGGATGTTACAAATCTACCCTCCTTAAAGAAATTTCGTCCTCGAAATTTCCAGCTATAGAAACAGTCGCACATCCTAACCTACAACACTACACTCACCTGCGCACTCTAATTCTAAAATAGTAATACACTTTCTAACTTAAGCTTGGAACCTCTTCACACAACCAAATATCTAATACAGAAGCAAACAGATATTTAACAATCATACTTAAAAATTTTTCATTCAAACATCACATCCAAAATATGCACAGAATAAATACAGTCATTATAGCACATAATAATAAGTAAGGGGACTTACGGATTTGGTGCCGGAGACTCGGGTGCCATACTTCCAATAAAGATACTTTTTTTAAAACCAAATTTCAAATAACTTTGAAAAATATTTTCGAACCCACTCCATAGCTGAGTTTTGAAACCTAGGCTCTGATACCATAATTGTAACACCCCAAACCCGGCATAAAAGTTAGGCTCGAATCAAGTGTCACATTAAAGGAAGTTGAAAAGCTAAGCAATTGTTTTAGAAAAGTTTTATCGATTTTTGAACTCCGAGTTCGTTGTTTGACTAAGAAAAGCGTGATTTACTAAATGACCGCTTAAAAGTCGTTATTATTTTGAAAAACTGTTTTGTTATGAAAGTTGAATTTGCATCGTTATGTAAACATGATATTTTAGAAAATGGTTGCTAATGTTTTAAGAAAACCCATATTTATAAGTTTAACAGCTTATAAATGAAACTTAGAAAAAATAAACCAATGGCCTTATTACAAAATATTAACCCAAAACAAATAATCTAAAAGAAAAGGTAAAAATCAAAATTACTAAAGTTCACGAGTGGTATCTCCGATGTATAGCCACCCCGAGTCCTCCACGGCTCCCAATCCTCTATTCTTTGGGAATTACAGAAACATTTAATAAAAAGAGGGGTGAGTTTACGAAAACTCGGTGTGTACAACCCTCATCCAGTAAGAACATGCATCACAACAATCCAGCCCAAGCCCATTACAGTGTGAAGGGCAATTGGGCCTTAGCCAAAATAGCCTCGGTTGGGCCTTAACCTATATCATATGTCACAGCAGATAATGTATGCAATGCGATGCAAACCCAGCCCAACCTAGATTTCCATCCTCTACACACCACCCGTACCAGCCAATCACACCGTGGAGATTTCTACAATCAAGCCTCCACCCGCTACACTCCATATGTGGCACCTAGCCACTGGTGATAGAGTCACAAAATATCATATGTGGGGCCAACCCACTTGTGGTACCAAACCACTGGTGATAATCCCGACTAATCATATATGTGGGGCCAACCCACTGTGGTACCGAACCACTGGGACGAGTCACAAAATCATCAAGATGTGGTACCAAACCACTGGTGGTTCCAAACCACTGGTGACAAATGTCACAAAAGAGAATACGTGGGGCCAACCCACTTGTGGTACCAAACCACTGGTGACAATCCCGTAATGAATATATGTGGGGCCAACCCACTGTGGTACCAAACCACTGGGACGAATCACAAAATAATATATATGTGGTACCAAGCCACTGGTGGTTCCAAACCACTGAGACTTAGTCACGAATCAAGAATATGGGGCCAACCCACGTGTGGTACCAAACCACTAGTGACAGTCTTACACTTCCCCTTAAAATATCATATCCAACCCATGCATACAAGTGTCAAATGAATGCAGCAAGCTATCAAGTACACAATATCATTATGGCATACAATCATTAGCGCATGCATAAACAACAGGGTACTTACCTGGTATTTCGGTCATGCCCATTGTGGCATAACGTCGATCCCTCTAACCATTTCGGCTTTTCAGCCCAAATATTTAATAACACATAATAATATTAAAGTGTGAATTTACACACAATCACGCTAATCAACCCCTAAGGGTATAACGGTAATTTTACCCACCGAGGGTATTCTAGTAATTTACCTACCAAGGGTAATTCGGTAATTCTACTCATAAGTAATCCATGTATGTAGTGCATCTCGAACATAATCAATCATACAATTAACACAGACAACATTAGTACTACCACGAGGGTACAACGGTAATTTATCGTTTAAGGGTAAAACGGTAATTACACAATAAGGGTATTTTGGTAATTTTGTAATCTAGGGGTATTTAGGTAATTTTGCAAACTAGGGCTAATTCGATAATTTCACAAACTAGGGATAATTTAGTAATTTTGTAAACCAAGGGCAATTCAGTAATTTTACAAACCAGGGGTAATTCGGTAGTTTTACAAACTAGGGGTATTTTGGTAATTTCACAATCTAGTGGTATTTTGGTAATTTTACAAACCAGAGGTAATTCGATAATTTCACAAACCAGGGGTAATTCGATAATTTTACAAACTAGGGGTAATTGAGTAATTTCGTAAACTAGGGGTATTTTGGTAGTTTTACAATCTAGGGTATTTTGATAATTTCACAAATTAGGGTATTTCGATAATTTTGTAAACCAGGGGTATTTTGGTCATTTTACAAATCAGGGTATTAACGACCCAATAGAAGGTCCACTGTCGCCTCGAACGACTCAAGTATTCCAAACAGAGATAATAATGCGAATGGGCCTAAGGCCCATTCTCGGCCCAAGTGGGCCCACACACTCGTGTGGCCCATTTAGCCTAAACCTAGCCACATATATGAGATTCACATAGTCTAGTTCACTATCTACTATTCAATCATACAATTTATTCCTATGGGCCCTCGGGTCCATTGGGCCCACTTGGCCCTTTTTCGGGCCATCGTGGCCCAACAACCCACACCTACAAGAATACTCAGGGTGGCCTCGACTATCGTGTTGAAGCTTGCACACGTGCGCTCACACGCTCGTGTGGCTACCATCACCGTGTGACCGGCATTTCGCCATTTGCCGCTCTACAGCTAGAGTAGAGTGAGGTACACACCTGATAGGAATCTGAAGATGCTAAACCGCGCTCCGAGCACTCCTATGCCCAACACCCACCAGGTATCCCCCTTTTCCTCCTAGGCACCTCTATATATAGCTAGCTTCTCACCTTCCTTCTTTGTATCTTTCCAATGTGGGATCCCTCCGTCAGTAGAGTTTAAATCCAACTCAAACTCTTCCCGTCCAATCCGCAAAATAAATACTCCATTGCTTTCCATGAGATTCGAACCCAGGCTCCGTTGTAGCATAATCCACGCTGCTAACCACTAAGCCAAAAGCTCCTCTTGTGTCTAAAATCATGTGCAAGTAAATATAACCCTATGGCAAAATTCTAGAGTCCATTTAAAAAGAAAATCAAATGCAAGAGCCATGACTTGAACCTTGGACCTCCTTCCTTCCTTTTTGGCGTCACCCCCTTGCCTCTTATGTGGCGTCACTTTGCGACTACACCACACACTCCACTTGTGTCATTCTCTCCACATTTTATTCTTAAAGCCTACCTACTAACTCCCAGGGTTTTTTTCACCTAAAACCAAAATTTCCCTAAAGCCAAAGTTTGAACCCGAGACTTAATAGAAGCCCCCTAACCTTTCAAAATCACTCACCTACTAGATCCAACTTGCATTAAATCCATTCTCTTATTCCCAAAAATTTTAAACGCTACTACGCCTAAGGCCCAATCCTACTAGGCCCAACTTTGGGATGTTACAAATCTACCCTCCTTAAAGAAATTTTGTCCTCGAAATTTCCAGCTATAGAAACAGTCACACATCCTAACCTACAACACTACACTCACGCTGCGCACTCTGATTCTAAAACAGTAATACACTTTCTAACTTAAGCTTGGAACCTCTTCACACAACCAAATATCTAATCTGAATAAACATATATTTAACAATCATACTTAAAAATTTTTCATTCAAACATCACATCCAAAATATGCACAGAATAAATACAGTCATTATAGCACATAATAATAAGTAAGGGGATTACGGATTTGGTGCCGGAGACTCGAGTTCCATACTTCCAATAAAGATACTTTTTTTTTAAAACCAAATTTCAAATAACTTTGAAAAATATTTTCGAACCCACTCCAAAGTCGAGTTTTGAAACCTAGGCTCTGATACCATAATTGTAACACCCCAAACCCGGCATAAAAGTTAGGCCCGAATCTGGCGTGTCACATTAAAGGAAGTTGAAAAGCTAAGCAATTGTTTTAGAAAAGTTTTATCAGATTTTTGAACTCCGAGTTCGTTGTTTGACTAAGAAAAACGTGATTTACTAAATGACCGTTTAAAAGTCGTTATTATTTTGAAAAACTGTTTTGTTATGAAAGTTGAATTTGCATCATTGCGTAAACATGATATTTTAGAAAATGATTGCTAATGTTTTAAGAAAACCCCATATTTATAAGTTTAACAGTTATAAATGAAACTTAGAAAAAATAAACCAATGGCCTTATTACAAAATATTAACCCAAAACAAATAATCTAAAAGAAAAGGTAAAAATCGAAATTACTAAAGTTCACGAGTGGTATCTCCGATGTATAGCCACCCCGAGTCCTCCACGGCTCCCAATCCTCTATTGCTGGGAATTACCTGAAACATTTAATAAAAAGAGGGGGTGAGTTTACGAAAACTCAGTGTGTACAACCCTCATCGGTAAGAACATGCATCACAACAATCCAGGCCCAAGCCCATTACAGTGACAGTGGCAATTGGGCCTTAGCCCAAAATAGCCTCGGTTGGGCCTTAACCCATATCATATGTCATAGTAGATAATGTATGCAATGCGATGCAAACCCAGCCCAACCTAGATTTCCATCCTCTACACACCACCCGTACCAGCCAATCACACCATGGGATTTCTACAATCAACCCTCCACCACTACACTCCATATGTGGCACCTAGCCACCGTGATAAGTCACAAAATATCATATGTGGGCCAACCCACTTGTGGTACCAAACCACCGGTGACAATCCCGAATAATCATATATGTGGGCCAACCCACTATACTCGAACCACTCGGGACGAGTCACAAAATCATCAATATGTGGTACCAAACCACCGTGACAAATGTCACAAAGAGAATACGTGGGGCCATCCCACTTGTGGTACCAAACCATTGGTGACAATCCAGTAATGAATATATGTGGGCCAACCCATTGTGGTACCAAACCACCGGGATGAATCACAAAATAATATATATGGTACCAAACCACCGGTGGTTCCAAACTACTGAGACTTAGTCACGAATCAAGAATGTGGGGCCAACCCACGTGTGGTACCAAACCACTAGTGACAGTCTTACACTTCCCGTTAAAATATCATATCCAACCCATGCATACAAGTGTCAAATGAATGCAGCAAGCTATCAAGTACACAATATCATTATGGCATACAATCATTAGCGCATACATAAACAACAGGGTACTTACCTGGTATTTCGGTCATGCCCATTGTGGCATAACGTCGATCCCTCTAACTATTTCGGCTTTTCAGCCCAAATATTTAATAACACATAATAATATTAAAGTGTTAATTTACACACAATTACGCTAATCAACCCCTAAGGGTATAACGGTAATTTTACCCACCGAGGGTATTCTAGTAATTTACCTACCAAGGGTAATTCGGTAATTCTACTCATAAGTAATCCATGTATGCAGTGCATCTCGAACATAATCAATCATACAATTAACACAGACAACATTAGTACTACCACGAGGGTACAACGGTAATTTATCATTTAAGGGTAAAACGAGTAATTACACAATAAGGGTATTTCGGTAATTTTGTAATCTAGGGGTATTTAGGTAATTTTGCAAACTAGGGGTAATTCGGTAATTTCACAAACTAGGGATAATTTAGTAATTTTGTAAACCAAGGGCAATTCAATAATTTTACAAACCAGGGGTAATTCGGTAGTTTTACAAACTAGGGGTATTTTGGTAATTTCACAAACTAGGGGTATTTTGGTAATTTTACAAACCAGAGGTAATTCGATAATTTCACAAACCAGGGGTAATTTGGTAATTTTGCAAACTAGGGGTAATTGAGTAATTTCGTAAACCAGGGGTATTTTGGTAGTTTTACAATCCAGGGGTATTTTGATAATTTCACAAATTAGGGTATTTCGATAATTTTGTAAACCAGGGGTATTTTGGTCATTTTACAAATCAGTATTAACGACCCAATAGAAGGTCCACCGTCACCTCGAGCGACTCAAGTATTCCAAACAGAGATAATAATGCGAATGGGCCTAAGGCCCATTCTCGCCTCAAGGGGCCCACACACTGTGTGGCCCATTTAGCCTAAACCTAACCACATATATGAGATTCACATAGTCTAGTTCACTATCTACTACTCAATCATACAATTTATTCCTATGGGCCCTCACCATTGGGCCCACTTGGCCCTTTTTCGGGCCATCGTGGCCCAACAACCCACACCTACAAGAATACTAGGGTGGCCTCGACTATCGTGTTGAAGCTTGCACACGTGCGCTCACACGCTCGTGTGGCTACCATCACCGTGTGACCGGCATTTCGCCATTTGCCGCTCTACAGCTAGAGTAGAGTGAGGTACACACCTGATAGGAATCTGAAGATGCTAAACCGCGCTCAGAGCACTCCTATGCCCAACGCCCACCGGTATCCCCTTTTCCTCCTAGGCACCTCTATATATAGCTAGCTTCTCACCTTCCTTCTTTGTATCTTTCCAATGTGGGATCCTCCGTCGAGAGAGTTTAAATCCAACTCAAACTCTTCCGTCCAATCCATAAAATAAATACTCCATTGCTTTCCATGAGATTCAACCCGTTCTGTTGTAGCATAATCCACGCTGCTAACCACTAAGCCAAAAGCTCCTCTTGTGTCTAAAATCATGTGCAAGTAAATATAACCCTATGGCAAAATTCTAGAGTCCATTTAAAAAGAAAACCAAAATGCAAGAGCCAAGACTTGAACCTTGGACCTCCTTCCTTCCTTTTTGGCGTCACCCCCTTGCCTCTTATGTGGCGTCACTTTGAGACTACACCACACACTCCACTTGTGTCATTCTCTCCACATTTTATTCTTAAAGCCTACCTACTAACTCCCAGGGATTTTTTTTTACCTAAAACCAAAATTTCCCTAAAGCCAAAGTTTGAACCTGAGACTTCATAGAAGCCCCCTAACCTTTCAAAATCACTCACCTACTAGATCCAACTTGCATTAAATCCATTCTCTTATTCCCAAAAATTTTAAACGCTACTACGCCTAAGGCCCAATCCTACTAGGCCCAACTTTGGGATGTTACAAATCTACCCTCCTTAAAGAAATTTTGTCCTCAAAATTTCCAACTATAGAAACAGTCGCACATCCTAACCTACAACACTACACTCACGCTACGCACTCTGATTCTAAAACAGTAATACACTTTCTAACTTAAGCTTGGAACCTCTTCACACAACCAAATATCTAATACAGAAGCAAACAGATATTTAACAATCATACTTAAAAATTTTTCATTCAAACATCACATCCAAAATATGCACAGAATAAATACAGTCATTATAGCACATAATAATAAGTAAGGGGATTACGGATTTGGTGCCAGAGACTCGGGTGCCATACTTCCAATAAAGATACTTTTTTTAAAACCAAATTTCAAATAACTTTGAAAAATATTTTCGAACCCACTCCACAGCCGAGTTTTGAAACCTAGGCTCTGATACCATAATTGTAACACCCCAAACCCGGCATAAAAGTTAGGCCCGAATCTGGCGTGTCACATTAAAGGAAGTTGAAAAGCTAAGCAATTGTTTTAGAAAAGTTTTATCAGATTTTTGAACTCCGAGTTCGTTGTTTGACTAAGAAAAACGTGATTTACTAAATGACCGTTTAAAAGTCGTTATTATTTTGAAAAACTGTTTTGTTATGAAAGTTGAATTTGCATCATTGCGTAAACATGATATTTTAGAAAATGATTGCTAATGTTTTAAGAAAACCCCATATTTATAAGTTTAACAGTTATAAATGAAACTTAGAAAAAATAAACCAATGGCCTTATTACAAAATATTAACCCAAAACAAATAATCTAAAAGAAAAGGTAAAAATCGAAATTACTAAAGTTCACGAGTGGTATCTCCGATGTATAGCCACCCCGAGTGCTCCACGGCTCCCAATCCTCTATTGCTGGGAATTACCTGAAACATTTAATAAAAAGAGGGGGTGAGTTTACGAAAACTCAATGTGTACAACCCTCATCGGTAAGAACATGCATCACAACAATCTAGGCCCAAGCCCATTACAAAGGATAAGGGCAATTGGGCCTTAGCCCAAAATAGCCTCGGTTGGGCCTTAACCCATATCATATGTCACAGCAGATAATGTATGCAATGCGATGCAAACCCAGCCCAACCTAGATTTCCATCCTCTACACACCACCCGTACCAGCCAATCACACCATGGGGATTTCTACAATCAACCCTCCACCCGCTACACTCCATATGTGGCACCTAGCCACTGGTGACAGAGTCACAAAATATCATATGTGGGGCCAACCCACTTGTGGTACCAAACCACTGGTGACAATCTCAAATAATCATATATGTGGGGCCAACCCACTGTGGTACTGAACCACTGGGACGAGTCACGAAATCATCAATATGTGGTACCAAACCACTGGTGACAAATGTCACAAAAGAGAATACGTGGGGCCAGCCCACTTGTGGTACCAAACCATTGGTGACAATCCCGTAATGAATATATGTGGGGCCAACCCACTGTGGTACCAAACCACTGGGATGAATCACAAAATAATATATATGGTACCAAACCACTGGTGGTTCCAAACTACTGAGACTTAGTCACGAATCAAGAATGTGGGGCCAACCCACGTGTGGTACCAAACCACTAGTGACAGTCTTACACTTCCCGTTAAAATATCATATCCAACCCATGCATACAAGTGTCAAATGAATGCAAAGAAGTATCAAGTACACAATATCATTATGGCATACAATCATTAGCGCATACATAAACAACAGGGTACTTACCTGGTATTTCGGTCATGCCCATTGTGGCATAACGTCGATCCCTCTAACTATTTCGTCTTTTCAACCCAAATATTTAATAACACATAATAATATTAAAGTGTTAATTTACACACAATTACGCTAATCAACCCCTAAGGGTATAACGGTAATTTTACCCACCGAGGGTATTCTAGTAATTTACCTACCAAGGGTAATTCGATAATTCTACTCATAAGTAATCCATGTATGTAGTGCATCTCGAACATAATCAATCATACAATTAACACAGACAACATTAGTACTACCACGAGGGTACAACGGTAATTTATCATTTAAGGGTAAATAGTAATTACACAATAAGGGTATTTCGGCAATTTTGTAATCCAGGGGTATTTAGGTAATTTTGCAAACTAGGGGTAATTCAGTAATTTCACAAACTAGGGGTAATTTAGTAATTTTGCAAACCAGGGGCAATTCGATAATTTTACAAACTAGGGGTAATTCGGTAGTTTTACAAACTAGGGGTATTTTGGTAATTTCACAAACCAAGGGTATTTTGGTAATTTTATAAACTAGAGGTAATTCGATAATTTCACAAACCAGGGGTATTTCGATAATTTCAAACTAGGGAAATTAGTAATTTAAGTAAACTAGGGTATTTAGGTAATTTTGTAAACCGAGGGTATTTTGGTTATTTCACAAATTAGGTATTTAGGTAATTTTGTAAACCAGGGGTATTTTGGTCATTTTACAAATCAGGGTATTAACGACCCAACAGAAGGTCTACTGTCGCCTCGAACGACTCAAGTATTCCAAACAGAGATAATGATGCGAATGGGCCTAAGGCCTATTCTCGGCTCAAGGGGGCCCACACACTCGTGTGGCCCATTCAGCCTAAACCTTGCCACATATATGAGATTCACATAGTCTAGTTCACTATCTACTCTTCAATCATACAAATTATTCCTATGGGCCCACTTGGCCCTTTTTCGGGCCATCGTGGCCCAACAACCCACACCTACAAGAATACTCAGGGTGGCCTCGACTATCGCGTCGAAGCTTCCACACATGCGCTCGCACGCTCGTGTGGCTACCATCACCGTGTGACCGACATTTTGGCATTTGCCGCTCTACCGCTAGAGTAGAGAGAGGTACACACCTGATAGGAATCTGAAGATGCTAAACCGCACTCCGAGCACTCCTATGCCCAACGCCCACCAGGTATCCCCCTTTTCCTCCTAGGCACCTCTATATATAGCTAGCTTCTCACCTTCCTTCTTTGTATCTTTCCGATGTGGGATCCCTCCGTCAGTAGAGTTTAACTCCAACTCAAACTTTTCCCGTCCAATCCGCAAAATAAATACTCCATTGCTTTCCATGAGATTCGAACCCAGGCTCCGTTGTAGCATAATCCACGTCGCTAACCACTAAGCCACAAGCTCCTCTTGTGTCTAAAATCATGCGCAACTAAATATAACCCTATGGCAAAATTCTAGAGTCCATTTAAAAAGAAAACCAAAATGCAAGAGCCAAGACTTGAACCTTGGACCTCCTTCCTTCCTTTTTGGCGTCACCCCCTTGCCTCTTATGTGGCGTCACTTTGAGACTACACCACACACTCCACTTGTGTCATTCTCTCCACATTTTATTCTTAAAGCCTACCTACTAACTCCTAGGGATTTTTTTACCTAAAACCAAAATTTCCCTAAAGCCAAAGTTTGAACACGAGACTTCATAAAGCCCCTAACCTTTCAAAATCACTCACCTACTAGATCCAACTTGCATTAAATCCATTCTCTTATTCCCAAAATTTTAAACGCTACTACGCCTAAGGCCCAATCCTACTAGGCCCAACTTTGGGATGTTACAAATCTACCCTCCTTAAAGAAATTTCGTCCTCAAACTTTCCAAATATAAACAAATCGCACATCCTAACCTACAATACTACACTCACGCTGCGCACTTTGATTCTAAAATAGTAATACACTTTCTAACTTAAGCTTGGAACCTCTTCACACAACCAAATATCTAATATAGAAGCAAATAGATATTTAACAATCATACTAAAAAATTTTTCACTCAAACATCACATCAAAAATATGCACAGAATAAATACAGTCATTATAGCACATAATAATAAGTAAGGGGACTTATGGATTTGGTGCCGGAGACTCGGGTGCCATACTTCCAATAAAGATACTTTTTTTTAAACCAAATTTCAAATAACTTTGAAAAATATTTTCGAACCCACTCCACAGCTGAGTTTTGAAACCTAAGCTCTGATACCATAATTGTAACACCCCAAACCCGACATAAAAGTTAGGCCCGAATTTGGCGTGTCACATTAAAGGAAGTTGAAAAGCTAAGCAATTGTTTTAGAAAAGTTTTATCAGATTTTTGAACTCCGAGTTCGTTGTTTGACTAAGAAAAACGTGATTTACTAAATATCCGTTTAAAAGTCGTTATTATTTTGAAAAACTATTTTGTTATGAAAGTTGAATTTGCATCGTTGCGTAAACATGATATTTTAGAAAATGGTTGCTAATGTTTTAAGAAAACCCCGTATTTATGAGTTTAACAGTTATAAATGAAACTTAGAAAAAATAAACCAATGGCCTTATTACAAAATATTAACCCAAAACAAATAATATAAAAGAAAAGGTAAAAATCGAAATTACTGAAGTTCATGAGTGGTATCTCCGATGTATAGCCACCCCGAGTCCTCCACGGCTCCCAATCCTCTATTGCTGGGAATTACCTGAAACATTTAATAAAAAGAGGGGGTGAGTTTACGAAAACTCAGTGTGTACAACCCTCATCGGTAAGAACATGCATCACAACAATCCAGGCCCAAGCCCATTATAGTGACAGTGGCAATTGGGCCTTAGCCCAAAATAGCCTCGGTTGGGCCTTAACCCATATCATATGTCACAGCAGATAATGTATGCAATGCGATGCAAACCCAGCCCAACCTAGATTTCCATCCTCTACACACCACTCGTACCAGCCAATCACACCGTGGAGATTTCTACAATCAATCCTCCACCCGCTACACTCCATATGTGGCACCTAGCCACTGGTGACAGAGTCACAAAATATCATATGTGGGCCAACCCACTTGTGGTACCAAACCACCGTGACAATCTCGAATAATCATATATGTGGGCCAACCCACGTGGTACCGAACCACCGGACGAGTCACGAAATCATTAATATGTGGTACCAAACCACCGGTGGTTCCAAACCACCGTGACAAATGTCACAAAGAGAATACGTGGGGCCGACCCACTTGTGGTACCAAACCACTGGTGACAATCCCGTAATGAATATATATGGGGCCAGCCCACTGTGGTACCAAACCACTGGGACGAGTCACAAAATATATATGTGGTACCAAACCACTGGTGGTTCCAAACCACCGAGACTTAGTCACAAATCAAGAATGTGGGGCCAACCCACGTGTGATACCAAACCACTAGTGACAGTCTTGCACTTCCCGTTAAAATATCATATCCAACCCATGCATACAAGTGTCAAATGAATGCAGCAAGCTGTCAAGTACACAATATCCCTAAAGCCAAAGTTTGAACCCGAGACTTCATAGAAGCCCCCTAACCTTTCAAAATCACTCACCTACTAGATCCAACTTGCATTAAATCCGTTCTCTTATTCCCAAAAATTTTAAACTCTACTACGCCTAAGGCCCAATGGGCCCAATCCTACTAGGCCCAACTTTGGGATGTTACAATCGGGCACGATGGTTGCGACAATGGCGATTCGACGATCGATGGATGGTCAACGGCGGCTCTTCGGTGGTAGAATAGTGGAAAAATTAGACTCCTAGTGGGACTCTATCGGGTACCTTGATTTCGAATTAACTTTTTCAAAGATAATATTGTTTCAATGAATTTAATATAAAATTTAATTAAATATTTATCTAGATAATAATTTATTAATTTAATTTTAATATGAGATATTAAAATAAATTAAATATTTATCTAGTTAGTATTTTATTAATTTAATATTGATGTGATTAATTTTAATCCTAGTTAAACTCTCTCTAAACTTTCCTTATATAAAAGAGCATGGGTCATTATTCTCATACACTTGAAAAAATATTGTAGAGAAAATTCTCTAAAGAAATTATTTTAGAAAATTTCTAAAGATATTATTTTATATTTACAACTTGACCCTAGAAGTTTAGAGATATTATGAAATTGTCCCACTGGTAATTTTGTAAAAATTTTTTGATTCGAAATGAGCTCACACTTGACAAACATGAGCTTAAGGATGACAGAGAAGACTACTTGGTTGAATCATTCATCCTAGATGAATCGTAAAGGAACGATTTTGATTTAGTATTTATTACTTTAGATAACACAACCAAGTTCTTATTTTCGGAAAAAAATTAAAACTATAGTTTTCTCTTAAACCTATTTTTCGCTACATTTTTCAAACATAATTTTTCAATAGTCGGTATTAGAGCCAGTTTGTAATCTATCTAAAAGCATAAATAAGTAATCAGAATATATTTCTCTTCTTTTTGAATAATTCGATTACATAGAAAGTGCCATTCTTTAGATCTTATGCATGTTTTGAGTTATATATGATAATTGATGCAATATTATATATTTATTATTTTTTTCTAAAGTTGTGGTTCTTATGAAATAGACTGTGGGCTATCATCTCAACGTATGATTATTTGTTTTTTAAATTCATAAAATTCTTGTGAGCTAGAAACAAACATAGGTTTTAAATGTAATTTTTCCAAAAGGAGTCCTTAATGAAAAGATGGAGTGATGACAGTTGAAGACCCAAGGAATGCCTTGTGGTGAAAATTATGCTAAAACAATTAACCACTTAAGTGATCATAGTCATTGATCATAGTCATTAGTTGACAGTGATCACATTAATCATTATTAAGACACAATGGTGACATCGAGATAAAATAAGATTGTATTGAGTGAACAAGTTTAACTCAAAGGAATCAATGATATCATATGATGGTAATACACACATGAGGAGGTCATTGGACAAAGCAATTGGATGAATTGCTTTAGTAAAAAGTATACAATAAAGGGTTTTCAATCATGGTACTTCTTGTGATTGACTCCATGATTAAGTAAATGGCGAATTATCGTAACAATGCTTCTGGACATAATTGCAATTACTCGAGCCTAATTGTATATGTTCGATTATTCCCTCCTCTAGCTTAGCAAAATCTCGATCGAACTGCATTTGAATTGGAAAAGATTCTACGACTTTTGAGATAATTTAATTGTATTGATTTATTCTATATGGAATTAAATTAGGCTATTGTGAGAATCGTTCAATTAGAAAATTTGACTAAAGAGTTTTCTTGAAAAAATAATTTGAAAAATCTTAGTGATTTTAAATTAAATTTTGGTCAAGTACAATTAAATTAATCAAATTAATTAAAATAAATATGATACTTTTGAAAATTGTTACAAATTTGATAGATTGATTTGTAGGGATTAAATAGTTGATATGTTTGCTGATTTGTAGGCTAAATATTAGGAATTTGAGGGCTAATTTATTGTAGTTAATATAGGATATTTTACTTCCTATTATAGGATTCCTATATTACTATATATACCTTTATGATTGATGAATAAAACAATAAATTTATTCTCTTCTAAGATTTTCATGGTATCAAGAGTGGTTTTATTCATAAATATTTTGGGTGGGTAAAAATTCTAGGTTGCTGGGTGTGAGGGAGGCTATTGTCATATTCAAGGTGTAGGTTTTGGAGGTTTCTCTATAGACACCGCCAACTCAGGGACATGGCATCGTCGGGACGTGTGAATGCACCTTGTCACGACGTCGCCACCATGGAAATTTTCCTATTTTCATTGTGTTGTTGTGAGGAGAAGAAGCTCCTCATCACGACTTCGAGTGTAGTTCAGCCCTTTGCAGCTTCGTTGTGCTATCAGGCTTCCTTGTCTCGTGAGTCGATTGTCATTCCTTGTATTCTTAGACCTAAATTTGCATTCTACACACTTAATTAACTCATTAGTAACTCACGAGGACTGAGTCAATCTTATGAGTCATTGAAATGGCAAAAAATGCGTAAAACACTTATTTTATTAAATTTTAGTTCCTAACCTACTAATAATGAAAATATAATAATTAATTATAAAAGTCCTAGAAAACAAGCTCATCAAGTGCGAAAATGTAACACCGTCTATCAGACTCGAAATACCGGATCCTGATGTTGGGAGTTACCACATACAGAAGAACTTAGCATGGATTTTAACAAAACTAAATAATTCTTTTTGTACATACTTCTCACTGTTTTCTTTATTAACATATGATATAAAGAAAAAATCTCTAACAAAACACATACTCTTAAAGGTAATATAATACATTACATCACAACAATTTGTTAAAGACAGACTCCCTTTGAGTACAAAACTATACACCATACTCCTAAGATGTTTCCTGTATGCATAGCAACTCTGCATGCCGCCTTTTTTATGCAACCCTGGCTTGTCCCTCCCGACACACTCATTCATATAGCAACACCTGAAACAAGAATAATACTTGTAAGCTCAAGAGAATTTAGTGAGCTATAATCCATAATAACTTGGTGGGTACTTTCATAATATTGGATATATGCTCATATGCAAGTTTGCATACTGAACATGTTATTTCTGATTTGGGGGGACACTTTCATAATATAGAACTTTCACTTTTATGCTAACCAGCATACTTAACATTCCAACATTCACTTCTCTACTTGGCTGACTTCAAATCTTACCAGAAAATATTCTATTATATTTTTCCCTTAGAACAACAAGGTACTTCTCTAAGGAATGTCACTAGAGAGTCCGCTTCCTACGAATTCTTTTCAAACCAACACTTACTATTTTTCCTTGAATGGTTATTCACAGATGCTATTCATGGGTGGATACTTACTATTTTGTTTCAAGTTTGGTGGATTCCAATGTTGAGTTTGATACTATCAATCTATCAATAAATTAATATTCCAGTTCAAAACGCAACACATGCTCATACTCATAATGAACTATCTAGATCATTCAAAATAATTCCACACATCTTTGTTACAAAACACAACCACACTCAAGTTGACTAAGTTTCAGAGGCATTACAAAGAGAGGTTTTCACTCAGAAGTTACTTACCTAGACCTTATTCACATACCTGAATAATTCTTACCTTTTCATATCAGATTTCACTTACTTATGTGTCATTTAACTTTCTATTCAGAAAATTTCTCACACACAATATCTTTACATTCATTAAAGAAGCACAATCATTTCAATACTTTGTATATATACTTACTAGTTGACTCAAAGGTTCTCATTTTATATATTTCTATTTGTACTATTCACATGCATGATCCAGGATAGAGACTCACCTTGTAACATCCTGAAAAGGGCCTATGCATTTTCAGTTTAATTGTATGAAATGACAAGTTTAAGCACTAAGAATAAATTTTTGATATTTTTTGGAAACCTGGAAATGCATAAAAATGGAAACCTGAACATTTTGGAAACTTGAACATTTTGGAAACTTGAACATTTTGGAAACTTGAACATTTTGGAAACTTGAACATTTTGGAAACCTGAACATTTTGGAAACTTGAACATTTTGGAAACTTGAACATGTAAGAAAAATGGCAAGTTACAGAGTCGATCAAAATTTTAGGAAACTTAGAAATGATGCAGGAATGTCAAATTTTGAAGTTCAAAATAGGAAATAAGGGCAAGAGGGCCTTAAAAGAAAAAGTTGGTGAAATTTGACACACAAACAAGCTTGGAAAAGTGGCCTGAATGTGTCACTTAGGGCCTATGGAAATGGCGCCATGTGCAAGAGGAATGGGCCTGAGTTCGAGTCACTTGGGAAGCAAATAATGAAGGTTTTAATTTTGCTTCCAGAATACGAGGTGGACGGCACCTAATCCTAGTAAGGGAGGAGTTTTATTTACATTAATATATGATTAATAAGTGATAAATAAGGATTTTCTTTTAATAAGATAATTGAGGAGATAAATGATGGATTAAACACTTTTATTCTTTAATAAAAGAGATAATATTATCACAAGGAAGGGTGGTGGCCAAGTCAAGGACTCTTGGCCTAGTAATTTCGGTTGAAGAAGGAGAGTTAGAGGCTTTTCTCTCATCTTTTCTTATGTGTGCCGAAAATTCCCTAGCCCCTATTCTCTCTGCCAAAATTTTTACTAAGCAAAGACTCCATCTTTTCTTCTCCTCTCCTTTGTCATTGTTAAGCCAAAACCCTTCTCTTTTGATCTCTGTTAAATCTCCATAGCCGAATCTCTGTAACTCTAGGCAAGGAAGCAATCGATTAAAGGCATCAAGGTAAGGTTATGCTATTCAATTTCCTTTCTTTTCTATTTGCTGAAAGTGAATGGCCTAAACCCTATTCTTGTTCATGGCCGAATCTACAAGGATCTCTCAGGTTTCTACCATTACCAAATATAAGGATCAAGGATCTAAGGTAAGAACAATTAATTCTTGTTCTTCTAATTCTTTTAATCAAGATCTAAGAAATAACCCTTTTTATGTCTCTTGGCCGAATATCAAAGGAAGATTTTCGGGATTTCAGATTCAAGGAATTTAAGGTGAGGCACATTCGGCCAAAGGCCAAGTTTTATTTATTAAAGTTAGATCAGATCTAACATACGAATTTTAGGAATTTCGACATCACTTAGGGAACAAGGAATTGATTTTGGGAATCTCATCATAAGGTAAGTGGTTATAATCGGCCAAGGTTCTCTCATAAATGTCTAGATCTATTTGTTTTAACCAGAGACTAATCAAATCGATGGATTTAATGGTTAGCCGATTCCAAGGGAGAAGAACACAAATCTTCGGGATTTGATCATCAATCAAATCGGCAAGCAAGGAAAGTATTAGTAATACCATTCCTATTAGGATTTGGTTTTAAAAGTGAAAAGGCTATTAATGTGTTTTA
Source organism: Gossypium rotundifolium (assembly GCA_025506655.1). Classification (NCBI taxonomy): domain Eukaryota; kingdom Viridiplantae; phylum Streptophyta; class Magnoliopsida; order Malvales; family Malvaceae; genus Gossypium; species Gossypium rotundifolium. The sequence goes on along the minus strand of CP106725.1, from coordinate 132,142,169 downwards.
TGATGGGCCGAATATAAAGGTTATTAATGTGTTTTATGATGGGTCGAATATAGGAATTTACGGATCTAAAGTTAGATCGGGATTTTCGAGATCTCAAGGAACCTATTAAGCAAATCAGGTGTGTACCCATACTAACCTTCAATACGTTATATGGCAAATATTAATTATATGATTATACGTAAGAATGTGAATATGGCTAAGTACCCTAATGTGGTACAAAAGTACTCATGTACGTTTCCTACTTCTAATAGGATTATGAAATATGTTATTTTATAACATGTGAATATATGTATATGAATATGGAATTAAGTATGTTATGCATGATATAAAATTTATGGGGCATTCGGGATTTATGTGAAAGGGGAAGAAGGTGTTGACTTCGGTCTCACCAACGATATATGGTGACTACGGTCACAAAAATTTGAATATGGTAACTCCTACACATTATCTCGAATTTGGTAACTTGGTTACATTATTTGAATATGGTGTCTAATGACACAAATTATATGGGCGATGAGCACGTCATTGCAATGACGCCTTGATGGTGTGTAGCGGATGGAGGTTGACTTAGTAGTCCCACTTGTGACCGGCGTATACGGTGGTGTGTAGCGGATGGACAAATAGGCTTGGGTTTGGGTTGCATCATCATTTATTTTTATATGAATATGAATTTGATATGAACATGTATGCACGATTTGTTGAATGTTAGTCTTGTGTGCACATTGAGTCTATTGACTCACCCGTTGTGGGAAATATTTTCGGTGATGAACAAGGATGAGACTGGACTCGGTAGACCTTGAGGTGGCCATGTTCTATTTGAAGATTTTATTCGATTTGGACTTTATTATTTGTTTTGGGTTTTACTTGATGTAATAAGGCCATAAGGCCCAATGGATTTTTCTTATCCTACTTTACTTTAAATTGTTATGTTACTTAACTATTATGACTAAAGTTAAGTGTTATTTTTTTATAAACCCTAAAAATTATTTTGTCACCTTAATAAAAATTAGATTTACAAGATTAATTAAATGGGTTTCCAATCTAAGCCCAATTCACAACAACATTTTTCTAAATATTTTACAAATTTTCTCTAAGTAACGAAAATCTTTGAAATCGATTTATTTTAGGAACATACCAGATCCGGTTCAGGCTCATGGGCCGGGTGTGGGTGTTTCACTTAGTATCGAGCCAGCTTTAAACTCTCGGCACGTGGGCTAAGGCCCAAAATGTTTTGAATTCAAGCCCAAATGATTTTCTTTGGAAATAAGCGAGCTTCGGCATGGCCCCTAAGTCTCAAACCATGATCCACCGGTAAGTACCCCTAACTCTATGTGTGATTACATGATTTATGAATTGTATAAGGGTAGAAAAGGCATGGAACGTAGAATAGAATGATAGGAACTTGAACCCTAGGATTAGACTACTCAAACACAAACACATAAAACTTAATGCACTAAACAAACCTATGACTAAGTCACCGAGCTAGGGTGTGGTAACCCCAGACGCATGTCTAGGATTGGATCCCAAGAGCACAGTATTTAAGCGGTCCTAGTGACTCACCTCCTCTTGAGAATCCTACAGTGCGTAGCTTGTTCACCCTAACTCGAGGGCTCGGTGGTGTGGCAACCTCATGCGCATGTCTAGGAATGGTTTTGGTGGGAGCTTGGTATTTAAGCGATCCAGCGTGACTCATCTCCTCTCCACATGAATCCTACAGTGCGTAGCTTTGGTTCACCACGACCAAGAGGGCTCGGTCATATGCTAAACGTAATGACTAAAACCCGAAAGGGAACTAGCCATGTTTAAAAAAAAAGAACAAAACAACAAACCTTAGTTTTTCAAACTTTTAAAACTTTCTTTTAAATCTGAGAAAATTATTTTTACAACATCTTCTGAAAAACTTCTGATTTGCGAAAATTACAAAAATGCCCTTAGGGGTGAAATTACCAAAATGCCCTTGGTTTATGAAATGTTCAACTACTCAATAGCTTTACCAAAATTTCATTATTTTATAAACATTCAAAAACCCTAATTTGTAAAATATCAAAATACCTTGATTTTGGAAAAATTACAAAATTGCCCCTAACTTACAAAATTACCAAAATGACCCTGATCTCCAAAATTTTTGCAACATTTCCATTTTTGAAGGAATAATTCTCGAAAAGAACCCTCAAAGTTTTACAACTTTTGAAATACCCCTAATTTATAAAATTTTACAAATTTACCCTGATTTATGAAAAATTACCAAAATACCCCTGAGGTCAAAAATTATCGAAATACCCTCGTATCTCAAAATTTTTCCAAATCACCCCAAGACTTCAAAATTTTCAAAATAATTTTTGACAAAAACACCAAGGAACGTTTTTCTTCTGAAAAATTACGAAAATGCCCCTGTAGGACAAAATTACGAAAATACCCCTGGGTAGTGGAAAACAACAACAATGAAAACTACAACGTTTTTCTGAATGAACGAAAGTTCATACTTGTTTGATGGATGAATGAATGAATGGAAAAGACTGTGTGTTTGTATGTATCTGAAAGAACCACTCTTAAATCCCTTTTCATAAAACTCCTTATTTGGTAAATAAGTGGAACAATGACTAATCCATAAAATTTCTTAATCGATCTCGGCTAGAAAATGAGCTCTAGAGGACGTGGTCATCGTGGTCGAGGTAGAGGAAGGATGACCGTTTGAACCCATTAGGTCGGGTCAAGGGTCCGATAATGAAATGCCATCGCCACCACCACCCCAATTTGTTAATGTTGAGTAGAGGCTCGACGGGAAGATCTTTGTGTCGCAGGCGGTCTTTGCGAGTTTTGGAATTGGTGGAAGGTGCGGAGGAAATTCAGAAATCGAAAGTCCAGACCGAACGGCTCGAGCTAATGGAGCGAAAATGTTTCGAGGAGTATCTAATGTGGCACCCAAGATCTGGTGAAAGATGGTTGGAAGCAACGAGCGTATCATGGATGAGCTCGATCGACTCTAGAGGAAAAGTTGAAAGGGATGGCGGCATTATTACGCGATGAAGCGATCGGTGGTGGTTAACTATTCGGGATGGTACCATGGCTGAAAATTTGACACAGGAGTATGTTAAAGAGGCATTCGGAAGAAGTATGTGGGAACCGGTATCTGACGAGAGCAAAGGAAAGTTTTTCTGGGGCTAGTTCAAGGGAACAAGTCCGTAGCGGAATATGAGGTAGATTTTTTGAGGTTGAGTCATTATGCTCGAGGTGTAGTGGCGGCTGAACATGAACGCTGTGTCCATTTTGAGGACGATGAGAGACAACACGAGGCTGCTGATAGCACCGCATCGAGGGGGGAGTTTTTGCTTTAGTGGATAAGGCTAAAGTGGTCGAGGAATTAAGGATTCTATCAAGCGAACACCGATTGAAATAGGCCGGAAAGAGGTTTTGGATTATGCGGATCATCGGGAATAAGAGGCCTAGAACGATGGGTCAAGGATCAACAAGTTGGTACCAGAGGCGATGTCGTCCTTGTGAGCATAGTGGAAAGAAGCATTTAGGTGAGTGTTGGAGAAAGACAAGAGCATGTCTTAAGTGTGGGTTTAAGGACCATATGCTCAAGGACTGTCCAAAATATCGGATGATAAGCGACCACCTTCGTAATGTTAATCAGTGGTAGGGAGGACAACAACCTCAACGAGGTCGAGGTTCGAATAATGAGGTAATGGTTCGGCCAAGGTCGTGGAGCACCAAGCGAGGTGTTGAAGGTTCGAAGTAAGGTAGCCAAGGTTAGTTTATGCGATCGGTCGTCGAGGATAGTGACGCCGGAGGAGACAACGAGTAAGTTTCTTATTTATGGATTATACTTTATTACTTTACTCGCTATAAGATTAGTTCGATCTTATGTTGCTAATGAAGTGTATGGAACCTTGATTGTGAACTTAGAGAATGTGCCTAAAAAGTATGATAGTTCTTTAAGATCGAGTCTTGCAACAATAGCGTAGTGTGGTGAGTTAGACTGCGGATGAGCGATAGTAAGTAATTTCGAGGATGAAATTTTGTTTAAGGGGTAGAAGCGTAACATCCCGAAAAGGGCCTATGCATTTTCGGTTTAATTGTATGAAATGACAAGTTTAAGCACTAAGAATAATTTTTGATATTTTTAGAAACACGGAAATGCATAAAATGGAAACCTAAACATTTTGGAAACTTGAACATTTTGGAAACACGAACATTTTGAAACTTGAACATTTTGGAAACTTGAACATTTTGGAAACTTTTTGAAAACTTGAACATTTTGGAAATTTGAACATGTAAGAAAAATGGAAAGTTACAAAGCCGATCGAAAATTTTAGGAAACTTAGAAATGATGCAGGAATGTCAAATTTTGAAGCTCAAAATAGGAAATAAGGGCAAGAGGGCCTTAAAATAAAAAGTTGGTGAAATTTGACACACAAACAGGCTTGGAAAAGTGGCCTGAAGGTGTCACTTAGGGCCTATGGAAATGGAGCCATGTGCAAGAGGAATGGGCCTGAGTTCGAGTCACTTGGGAAGCAAATAATGAAGGTTTTAATTTTGCTTCTAGAAGGCTGAGGTGGAATGGCACCTAATCCTAGTAAGGAGGAGTTTTATTTACATTAATATATGATTAATAAGTGATAAATAAGGATTTTCTTTTAATAAGATAATTGAGGAGATAAATGATGGATTAAACACTTTTATTCTTTAATAAAAGAGATAATATTATCACAAGGAAGAGTGGTGGCCAAGTCAAGGACTTTGGCCTAGTAATTTCAGTTGAAGAAGGAGAGTTAGAGGCTTTTCTCTCATCTTTTCTTATGTGTGCGAAAATTCCCTAGCCCTATTCTCTCTTAAAATTTTTACTAAGCAAAGACTCCATCTTTTCTTCTCCTCTCCTTTGTCATTGTTAAGCCAAAACCCTTCTCTTTTGATCTCTGTTAAATCTCCATAGCCGAATCTCTGTAACTCTAGGCAAGGAAGCAATCGATTAAAGGCATCAAGGTAAGGTTAAGCTATTCAATTTCCTTTCTTTTCTATTTGCCGAAAGTGAATGGCCTAAACCCTATTCTTGTTCATGGCCGAATCTACAAGGATCTCTCAGGTTTCTACCATTACCAAATATAAGGATCAAGAATCTAAGGTAAGAACAATTAATTCTTGTTCTTCTAATTCTTTTAATCAAGATATAAGAAATAACCCTTTTTATGTCTCTTGGCCGAATATCAAAGGAAGAGTTTCGAGATTTCAGATTCAAGGAATTTAAGGTGAGGCACATTCGGCCAAAGGCCAAGTTTTATTTATTAAAGTTAGATCAGATCTAACATACGAATTTTAGGAATTTCGACATCACTTAGGGAACAAGGAATTGATTTTGGGAATCTCATCATAAGGTAAGTGGTTATAATCGGCCAAGGTTCTCTCATAAATGTCTAGATCTATTTGTTTTAACCAGAGACTAATCAAATCGATGGATTTAATGGTTAGTCGATTCCAAGGGAGAAGAACACAAATCTTCGGGATTTGATCATCAATCAAATCGGCAAGCAAGGTAAGTATTAGTAATACCATTCCTATTAGGATTTGGTTTTAAAAGCGAATAGGCTATTAATGTGTTTTATGATGGGCCGAATATAAAGGTTATTAATGTGTTTTATGATGGGCCGAAAAGAGGAATTCTGGATCTAAAGTGAGATCGGATTTTGAGATCTCAAGGAACCTATTAAGCAAATCGGTGTGTACCCATACTAACCTTCAATACGTTATATGGCAAATATTAATTATATGATTATACGTAAGAATGTGAATATGGTTAAGTACCCTAATGTGGTACAAAAGTACTCAGGTACGTTTCCTACTTCTAATAGGATTATGAAATATGTTATTTTATGACATGTGAATATATGTATATGGATATGGAATTAAGTATGTTATGCATGATATAAAATTTATGGGGCATTCGGGATTTATGTGAAAGGGGAAGAAGGTGTTGACTTCGGTCTCACCAACGATATATGGTGACTACGGTCACAAAAATTTGAATATGGTAACTCCGGTTACATTATCTGAATTTGGTAACTTGGTTACATTATTTGAATATGGTGTCTAATGACACAAATTATATAGGCGATGAGCACGTCATTGTAGTGGTTGCCTTCGATGGTGTGTAGCGGATGGAGGGTTGACTTAGTAGTCCCACGGTGTGTTGGCGGTGCTGGTGGTGTGTAGGGGATGGACAAATAGGCTTGGGTTTGGGTTGCATCATCATTTATTTTTATATGAATATGAATTTGATATGAACATGTATGCCGATTTGTTGAATGTTAGTCTTGTGTGCACATTGAGTCTGTTGACTCACCCGTTGTGGGAAATATTTCCGGTGATGAACAAGTGATTTGACCGGGACGGTAGACCTTGAGGTGGCCATGTTCTATTTGAAGATTTTATTCGATTTGGACTTTATTATTTGTTTTGGGTTTTACTTGATGTAATAAGGCCATAAGGCCCAAAGTGGATTTTTCTTATCTGCTTTACTTTAAATTGTTATGTTACGAACTATTATGACTAAAGTTAAGTGTTATTTTTTTTATAAACCCTAAAAATTATTTTGTCACCTTAATAAAAATTGGATCTACAAGATTAATTAAATGGGTTTCCAATCTAAGCCCAATTCACAACAACATTTTTCTAAATATTTTACAAATTTTCTCTAAGTAATGAAAATCTTTGAAACCGGTTTACTTTAGGAACATACCAGATCCGGTTCAGGCTCGTGGGCCGGGTGTGGGGTGTTTCACACCTAATACTCACCTAAAGTGTAACTCAAAGCTCCAAACTTGAACATTCTTCTTGGACCAGCAACAACAACTGCCTAAGGAATATAAAATCACCATTAAAACACATTACATACAAATTGCTAACATCTTAATCATAGGTAACCCTCATGCAAGGCCTTGTATTTATAACCTCCTATTCATAAACTTCTTAACAACCTTATTCAATAAGAACTTAACATGTAGTGCTATTAGACTTACCAGGAGGTGAAACATCCACTCATTAACTTAAAAACCTTAGCTCCATCTTGATAAGGAAAAAGAGAACATTCCAATTTAGGAAGAAGAACCAGAGACTAAAAAACCTCCATATTAGTTTCCTTTATTGGAACTTGAAAAGTGTTGATGATGTCTAGAATTTGTCTCAATAAATGACCTACAAGATTTGAGAGAAACATAAATGAAAATCCTATACAAATGATGTTTGACACGTCAATCCAGTTGGTTCCTAACCAGATCACATTACAAACCTAATTAGCAAAGTACTCAGGCAACTAGGCGTACTATTCATTTGGCGATAACTCTTACCAGGCTTACTTTTTCCTTAACACAAGCATTTTTTAAATAGAAGAATAACTTAAGATAGGATCTTTAATTACTTACATGGTAGGTACCTTATGCCAAATTCTTATTCGTCAAGAACTGCAAATGGGTGGACTACCCTATGCCAAACAGGTATCTTCACATCTACGCCTTCAATTAGGTTTGCCAGATTTAGGGTGTTACAACTCTCTCCCCCTTAGAAGAATTTTGTCCTCAAAATTTTCTAACTTGAGAATTTTCCACTACAATGAATTTGGAGCTAACTGTCTGCGCCTGATGTATAAACTTATTTGGTGGATTGCTTCACAAACTCATAACAACTTCTTTTCAGTGACGTATACCTTAGGGATCCCCTGCTAATGATAATGCCAACCATGTGCTCAAATTGGCGAATTCAAAACATGACGGTTACTCTCGAAATTTCAAAATTTACTTAACTTACTCTTTAACAAATGTCAAATTTATATTAGATAACCTCAACAGTTATCACAAATTTAACTTCTTGCACACATTTGTTTTTTTTTAATAAAACTGAAACTTAAACACCTCATTCAAAACACTTAGCTAAAATGGTGAAACCCTAATTCCTTTCCTATCTAAGCTTTTACTTCCTTCCACTTCAGTTCTCCTCTTGTTCAAAGGTAACCTTTGCTCTTCTTTTCTTTCTATTTCATTCATAAAAAATGGTTATAACTACTAAGGAAAAATTCCCAAAGATCTCATCATATTCGAACCCCAAGGTCTCGATGACACCCCATCATGTGAAGTGGCTCCGATATACGACTGTAGCACCATCCAAAATGAAATACATCGATACTTAGGAGCCTGAGGCATCATGTACCCAAACTTTGCTTATGAATTCTGACAACCACAGAGATGCCGTCTAAGAGATATAATTCCATAGATTTTAATCTTCCCCTTATCCTATTAGAGGCCAGCTTGCATCTGCCACTCCATCTATTATTTTGTGCGGTTCTCAATGAATACGACATTGCACCTGGGCAATTTTCAGCCCTATCCTAGTAGACCCTAGTGCCTTTCTTTATATGATGTTGCATGCACAATGAGCTCTGATGTTGGGTGTTTTCCAAAAAATTACCAATTGAAAGTAAAAAGGCAAGGGATTTTTATTAGAAATTCCCATTTCAGTGTACACCCAGGTTGTGAGCTCATAATCCAGAAAAGCATTTAGAATATACATCTAAGAAAGGACAAGTACATGAGAGTCATCTACAAACTCGAGTCTGGGTTCAATATTCCTACACATGGTCCTTTTCTTTAGAGAGTATCTATGCATAATGTCACCTAATAGACTCTCAACTTGCTTTGAAACAATACAAACGATTCAGAAGAGGGCATGTACTTGAATTGGTGGAAGTTGTTTCATTCAAAAACGTCTTCTAGTATTACTTACAAGATTTAAGCCTAAACAGTTGACCGCATCTGGATGTACTAACATCCAGAGTGTGAATACTGCAGTAAAAGATATATGAATGAGGTGGTATCTGCAAGTATACTTGCCCAATTGTAATATAGTTACAATGGAGTAGGTGAATACTCCAAGGATCATACCCAAGGGAGGCTAATGCTAGATCAATTTTAACCTAAACACTAAAAGATTAATTAGTAACCAAAATAAGTTATAGTAAAAAACATAAATGAAAGAGATTTTTAGTGTTTTTGAAATATAATAAAGAAATAAAGATCAAGAGATTAAAAAGTAGAATTAATCAAATCTGTTCATGGGTGATTAGCTCGCTTTGGTAATCTTTATTAACTGCCGCTTTGGATTCCTCGTCAATCAACTAGTCGATTCCCTAGCATAATTTTTTGATATGTCCACTAGAATAACGAGTCAGCAAGGACTACTTATCTTCCGACCTCATAACCTAGACTGGCTTGGGGTAAAGGTGTTCATGGATAGGCTATACCAATTTTGGGTTAATTCCTACCTTAATGACTTCCTAGGGTCGTCAAGTCTAGGGTTTAGGTTCTTCCTTTCCCAAATAGCTGATCTGTTGAGTAACCCTACAAAACAATTAATAGATCATACCTCCACTCGCTAATCCTCGATAGTGGGATTAGTTTCTCATGGTTTTCATAAACAATATAGAATCAAGATAAAGAGAAAACATCATAAATGAATCAAAAGTATAAAGTTTAAGAAAAAAACCTAATTTGTATTAAGAATGAAATTGAATCCACAAAGTTTGATTGTACCCAAAAATTAGATCTCTTGAGATAAAACAAAGAACAAACTGAAAGTAAATCTAAAACCTAAGAATTGGGAAAATATAAACTAAAATTTAAAAGGGAAATTCTAAGCTAAGTAATTCATGTCCATAATGTGTGAAAAATGATCCTATTTATAGATTTTAGGTGGTCATCATCCTTAAACCTAGGCTAGCTGACGTTCCCAAGCTTTAAGTTTGATTAGGTGGACCAAAACACCCGTTGGCTCATGTTAATTGTAACACCCCAAACCCGGCCTAGAAGTTAGGCCCGAATCTAGCGTGTCACATTGAAGTGTCTTGCGAAAACCTTGTTTTAATTGAAACCCTTCTAAAGAAAAGTTAAGTAAAACCCAGTTGCTATCAAAACGAGGTGTATCCAAAAATCGTATCCGTGTTACTATGAAAAATAAAATTTCTTTTAATAGCGGAAGCTCGTTCTTAAAACACAATTATTTCCAAAAACTTGAAATATGCTTAAAGGAAATCAATTTAGGTTTCGTTTCAAAACTATAATGCATAGTGGAAGTAATGGAAAAATAACTAGAGGGAAAACCTTATTATAATCCGAAATAAAATAACTTAAAATAAATAACTTAAAATCTAGAATTTAGATATTAAGAAAAACAGGTCTAATCGTCTTGCTAGTTGGCCACCTCTGAGTCCCCCCATTCGTCGAATCGCCTATTATGGATCACCTGAGAAAAATAAAAGAGGGAGTGAGTTTTCAAAAACTCAGTGTGTACGACCCTTGTCAAACAAATAGCATACATATCATATTGTTAACATAATAATATCACACATGCAATGCTGTGCAAACCTTCCCCAAATAATCCATCCGGTACACTTCGTCTTCGTCGAACCGAATCACTTCTGTGGGGATTTCTAAATTGACCCACCCATCCGATACACTTTAAGGGTAGCCCGGTTGTGGTACTACCTAACGTTGCAGCAAAGCTGCTAATCATAGAATAGGCTTAAAAATCCATAGGTGGATCCACGGTCGTCAAGCAACCATGCAATCCTCATATACTTCCTCCGTTCCATAATTCCCACCCATATGCATCCTAAATAGAATATCATATGAATGCAGCAAATATACGAGTAACATCCATAAAGTTTACATTCAACACATTCATAGATCAATGGTATTTCGATAATTTTGCAATTTAGGGGTATTTCTCTAATCCCACCCTACAGGGGTATTTTAGTAATTCTTAACAGTATGGGTCTTAATTACGAACCCTGGCCTGTGATCAAGTCCTCATTGGCTAAAGTGAACAGATACTATGCACTAGGAAGGATTCCAAAGAAGAGGAGGTGAGTCATTAAGACTGCTTAAATACCAGGCTCTCCCTAGATCCAATCCTAGACATGCTTATACCCATTTCCACACCTTAACCTTATAACTTGTCCACGATCACAATTAGTTAATTATTAATGTTTTATGCAAGGTTAAGAAATTTACCAAATACTAAGCCAAAGAACCCTTACAAAGCCCAAACAAATTCACATACGTTCATATGGCCCACCAGGCCCAATCTCATTCGTATGGCCCATAAGACCCAAATCGCATTCTTATGGCCCGTTTGGCCCAATCACATTCATATAGCCCATCTTGCCCAAATCAATTCCAAGCCATGTAACCAGCATGACTAGTTCATCACTTATTACCAAATCATCAAATTCGCATATTTTGAGCCCACGACCCATCAGGCCCATTTTGCCCATTCTAGCCCAATTGGCCATAACACGACCCAAGTCCATGAGATCGCTCATGGGGTCTCTATTATCGATTCCATTTCCCTCATACGAGTGTTCGCACACTCGAAAGACTACCGAAGCCAAACTTTTAGGATTTCGAGATTTCCCAATCCATTCTGTGTGTATAGTTTACGTACACACCTGACAACAAAATGCGCTGCGATCTCCTTAGCCATGATCGAAAAAGATGTCACTCAATGATTAATCACATATACTTATCGAATTCTTTACCAAAAGCCGAAGTCTCACCTTAACCTTACTTGAAACACCAAGCCTTAATAGCTTTCCTTGATCATTAATCACGAGTACTTCTTAAATCTGCATCAATCTTAATTATTAAAAACTAAACCATAAGTGACTTATATCCATCTTAAGTCACCTTTACATTACTTACAACCATTCAGCCAACTTCAAAACCAAAAGTGAATAATACTTACCCAAATCTCGAAATGCATAAAAAGTAATTCGACAGAGATCTGAAGAACAGAGATTCGATATCAATCCCCTACCAAAATCAATTTAGAAATAGTGAGGGAGAGGAGAAGTCGGTTCTAGCAAGATCAATTGAAAGAGTAAAGTACTTACACAAGAATCAGCTAGGTTGAAGAAATAGTGATAGCACAAAAAGAATTTTGGCAAAGGAAGGGTGGGATTATTCGGCTTTAGAGGGTTTGGAAAAGGTAACAAAAAGAAAATAAAAAGATCAAATGTGTTTGTGTGATGATAACTATAGGAAATTCGGAAAGAAAAGAAAGACTGACCTATTTGCAAAACTTTCCAAATGCCGAGAGCCACAATGAAAATTCGTACTACCCCCTAAAAAACCCAAAAATGACACTCATCTACCCTCCTAAGCGGATTTATACACTTCCCACTTCCCAAAACGGCATCAACTCTTCACACTTCTCAGCGCCTAACTTTTCTCCCTGATAACTCCTCAATTTCATCCTAAATTTTCTCCAAGATAAATCCCACAATCTCTCCTTGATTTCCTCCACAACCATCTCATACGACCAATTCAAACTCTCCAAAGCTAGAGTTCAAATCCAACACAAACTCTGGCCGTCCAATCTACAAAATAAATACCCCAACAAAATACCATGCCACTACTCGAACCTTGGACTCCCTTGCCTGCTAATGACGCCACCTCCCTGCTCTCTAAGTGGCGCCACTTTTCCACTACACCACAAGCTCTTCTTATGTCATTTTTCTTCTTCATTTATTTAAAGGGCCTACTAATTGAAGTCATTATTCCCTAGGGCTAAAACCAAATTTTTTTCCTATATCCTTACTTGATCCTAGGACATCTCCAAATTCCTTAACCATTAAAGCAAACATGTAATTTGTCATTTTCTTGCTCACTTAAAAAATTTCTGAGACCTAAAGCCCAAAGCCTAATAGGCCCAATTCTTCTAGGCCTAATTTTGGGGAGTTACATTAATTCTCATCCAGAGTCGATGTCGCAACACATAAGGACCTGTGTCACAACATAAAAGTTAGTATACTCTTCTTGGGATGTGTTCAGGGGTATGTTGCGACACCCTTAGGCTGTGTCGCGACATCGAAGGTAGTCTTAGAATTTCTCCCTTCTGTTCCTTTTTTTGTGACATCAAACCCTTGGTGTTGCGACATAGTAACCAGTATCGATTTATCACACCTTTTAATGGTCTCCTTCACACATACAAAGTTCATTAGCTCACCCTTGGGTGTCATTCGGCCCCTAAGGTTAATAAAAGACTTAATTTGCACATTTTATTAACTTTAAGAAAAGTTACTATAACATAATTAAAACCTAATGACAATGTTTGTTTTCAAGCTCTCGAAGTCAGAAAATTAGTTTAATTTGCTACACCAAATTACGGTAGACCAAGCTCCCCCACACTTAAGTCATTGCTTGTCCTCAAGTAACACAAACAAAAATAAGAAACAGAAAAGATGGACCTTGAGAAAATATGATACAAGTATTGACTTTGGAGCACATGACTAAGCATTTCATACTTACGAATAATTTTGACATGACGAATAATTTATTTATCACTTCTAATCTCAATTATCTAAGTTCAGTGCATACAAAGTATACAAACATTAAGGGCCTCACCTGTAGGAATCCATCAACAAATCATACAAGTAATTTGATTATCCTAGTAGAATACAAATAGCAATTTATGAGATTGTTTAATATAATGTCCATTTATGCATAAAGATATTTAGGTCACATAGGACTTTTCAGGTTGGAACATTCTGAAGCTTAGGATAGGTATGGAATTCAAAAATAGTAAGCATTCCCCCTTTCTTACCCGCTCACCACCTTATTTCTCCTTCTCTCACCTTCATTATTTCTCCACATTGGAAATCATAGCATAACATAGTAACTATGGCTAGTCTACGTGTTTTTGTGCACTAAGGAACAACTTTTTCTTATCTTCGTGACTTTTTCACTTTCTGTTTCAATTCATTTCACTCACAAATGCTTTTTTTCTTTTCAAGAACTTTTTCCACTCATATTGATTTTCTTTTTGAATTTTTCTTTTCTTCTGCACTTTAGACTAACCTATAGTTCCTATATCACACCTGTAACTCGATTTTGGGGCTAGTCAAAATAGTAGTTTTGAAACCACTAATTCGAGGTTGTAGAAATTATTTTTTATATTATTTTATGTGTTATAGCATGATTATATGAGTGCATGAAAATTTTGATGAATTAATTTTAGTGATTGCATGCTTAATTTTGAAAAAAGGATTAAATCGCATGAAGTGCGAAAGTTTTGTTATATAAGCTAAATGTGTCAAATAGTTATAGAACCATAAATAGGAGGTCCTTAATGTGCAATTAGGCCCTTATGAGGGTGTTTTCTGGCCATAGGGACAAAGAAATGGTATCATCAAGGGTTAGGTGAAGTATTTGGTGACTTAATTGATAAATAAAAATAAAATAAAGAGAAAAAGGATATGATCTTTTTCATTTTCTCTTCTCCATCGATTTTTCAGTCAAGAAAGGGCCATGGAACCTTGAAAATTTCAGCAACTTTTAATCCTTCCAAGTAAGTCATCTTGACAGTAATTTTTGATGATTTTTGTGTTTTTGGAACCCTTGTAGCTTAATCTAGCTAATGAGGGGACTATTTTGCACTATGGTTGAAAGTCTAGGGTTTTTCATGAGAGCATTAGTGTTGTTTGCTGAATTTTATGGAATAAAATGAATCATGGTTGTTAAATGAACTGTTAAGTGATTTTCATGAAAATACATAAAAAAGGACCTTTTTGTAAAGGTTGTAAAATAGGTGGTAAATTTGTGAAATATTTGGAATTGTAAGTTTCTATAAGCGTAGTAAAGGTTCGGCTAGGCTTGGGTAGTGAAGAAAATTGATGAAAATTATTTTACAAGTCTAGGGGCAAAATCATAATTTTGTGAATATTTAAGGGCAAAACGGTAATTTTTGCCAAAGTAGGAATTTTGGAATGTCTTAATTAATATGGTGATTAAATAATTAAAATTTTCATTATAGATCAAGAAAAATGGAGTTCGGACTTAGATTGGGGGAAAGCCAAGTTGTTGGACTAAATCGAACAAGACGCTCATATTTTGTATATCGAGGTAAGTTGTATGTAAATAATGCAATTCTATTGTTATTGTGCATTAAACAATTGATATTGCATAAAATGTTTAATTATTATTATGAATATGTATGACTGAATTCGATGTGGTATGCTCTCGGTTAAACCTTAGGAATAGATTGTATACCCAAGCCATGACTGTAACACCCCTTACCCGTGTTCAACACCGGAACCGGATATGAGGCATTACCGAACTTATCTTGCTTAAACATACAACTTTGGGCTATAAGATTTTATTTCAACATAAATCTTCTCTTTCATTGTCATGCCATCCTTATTATGGGCCAACAAGGCCCTAAACATACATTCAGAAGGTTTCGGGATTAAACCAAAAACTTTTACGCGCTTAGAAAATTTTTCCCTAAACAGGGGCCACACACCCGTGTGGAATGGAACATGCCCGTGTGGGAAGGTCGTGTGGTCACACACGCCCATGTTCCTAACCAGTGTGGAATTTATTTTCTAATTCAAACCTACAGGGGTTTTCACATGGCCGGACACACTCTCGTGTCCCTAGCCCGTGTCCTTTACACGCCTCGACACGCCCATGTCTTAGCCCGTGTGCCAAAACCATGGCGTCCTATTTATGATGTCATCACCTCACTATGGTCACACGGCCAAGGCACACGCCCGTGTTCTTAGATCGTGTGTCGAATTAAATTCCTAATTTTAGGTGTAGACTTCACACGGCCTGGGCACACACCCATGTCCATGGCCGTGCCTCCCGCATGGCTGAGACACACGATCGTGTCTCTACCCGTATCTTACTACTGAGCATATTGACTTGTAAGCCTAGCATGCATGGGGACACACAGCCAATTAACACGCCCGTTGGGCTGACCGGGTGTCACACACGGCCTAGACCCACGCCCGTGTGTCTACCCGTGTGGACATTTAAAAGGCTATCTACCAAGCCAAATGCCACCCTGTACACAACCATTCTTGCACCAATCCAATCCAACACATATCAGGACTATAAAACACTTCTAAGGACTCAAAATCAATACATCCACACAAGCATACACTTCATGAAATTCATCATCATTGAATATATATAAACTTGTCAAGTATTGGCTCGATTCCAAAGACCACTTACAAAATGATGTTAGCAACATTAATAGCCAACACTTTGGCTAACAAATGTGACATAACAAAAGAGACTAGGCCCTATACATGCCATACTCAAAATGAATCTAACTTGGCTATACCGAAGTCGATAGTGTGATTTCTGTACTCTGACGTTCCATGAAATCTCGAGCTAACTTGGCAATGCTACGAGGAAGAGGGAAATGAGAGGGGTAAGCATAAAGCTTGTAAGTTTGCATGAAATAATTAGCAACATAAAACTCATAATGTCATTCATCCATTTCATTTAATAAAACACAAGTCTTAAGCTCATTTCCATAACTTACTCATACTTACTCTTACCAATTACATAACATGCCACATATCGTAAACCATTCTCATGAATTACTCACATATACCTGTATCATCTCATCACTTGGTATTAGTATTAATCTCATCTCTAGTACCACATGGAAATTAATTTGGATATTCAAGGATATATAATCATCCTCATTCACATAATTACGACACCAATGCCACATCCCAGATGTGGTCTTACGTGGGGTCACATATCGATTGTTGATGCCAAATCCCCGATATGGTCTTATACGGGATCTCATATCGATTGTTGATGCCATATCCCGGATATGGTCTTATACGATTCTCATATTTGATGCCCATGCCATATCTCAGGCATAGTCTTATACGGGACCTTACCAATCTCATGTCTCGTTAATAGTATACTCACCTTCACCATAGTCCAACCAGGACTTCAACTTTACAATTTTCACCATTTTTCTCATTCAACATCATAACTCGAATTCATAGAAATATTGTACAACATTTCTAATATCAATCATTTAGAAACTTAATAACATGATGTTGTATTTATTGCACACAAACTTACCTCGATTTCATAATAGGCTAGATTGTCGATCTAGTCCGATACTTTATTCTTTCCCCGGTCGAGGTTAATTCTTTGTTCTTCTTAATCTATAATAGAAAATTAGCTCATTTAATTATCACATTAACTAATGCATTTCAATAATCATGCTTTGGCAAAATTACTATTTTGCCCTTAGACTTTCACAAAATGACTATTTTACCCCTAGGCTCAAAAATCAATTCTAATTAAATTTCTCTCTTTAACGAGCCTTGATGAATATTTATTACTCTTATGGGCCCTAAATACTCATTATTCAACACATTTACCACAAATTTCACAACCTTTACAAAAAGGTCTTTTTTGGTGTTTTCATGGAAACATCTTTTACAAATGTTGTTCATCTAACAACTAAGATTCATTTTCTTCCATAAAATTGTAGCAAAAAATTTAAAATCTCTCATTTTAAAACTCTAAAATTTTCATCATTTTGCAAGATAGTCCCGTCTTTAGAAATCTTAAGCTTTGGGAGTCCCAAAAGTACAATTATTATCAAGAAATGATCACTAAAACACTTACTTGTAAAGAGAAGAGTGTGCTAAAATTTTTGAAGCTTTCAAACCCCTATTTGCTACTAATTTTTTGTGGAGGAATGAAGGAGAAAAGATGATATCTTTTCTTTCTTTATTTTAATATAAAATCCCAATTTAGTCCACCTAATCCACCTACTTGACCAAATTTTAACCTCTATTGTCCCCTATGGCCGGCCAACCATCATTTAAGGGGCTAATTGCCCTTTAAATACCTCCAATTAATATTCTATGGCTATTTGGCCCCTTTAGCTTATAAATTAGAACTTTCACACTTTATGCGATTTAGTCCTTTTTTGCAATTAACCATGAAATCGCTAAAATTAAAGCACCAAAATTTTCATGCACCTATATAATCAGGCTCTAAATCATAAAATAACATAAAAATAATTTTCTCTGACCTTAGATTAGTTATTTTGAAACCACTTTTCTGATTATCCCTTAAATCGGGCTGTTACAATTCTCCCCCTTAAGGATTTTCGTCCCCAAAATCTTACCGGTGAAAAGGTTGGGATATTGGTTTCTCATAGCCTTCTTGGGCTCCCATGTAGCCTACTCTATTCCATGTCTTTTTCGTAGCACTTTCACAAGGGCTGTACTTTTGTTTCTCAACTATTTGACCTCTCATGCCAAAATTTTAACCGGCTCTTTGCCATAAGTCATGTCCGGTTGAATCTCTACCTCAGATGGTGCAATCACATGTGAAGGGTCTGAATAGTTTCGACGTAACATGGACACGTGGAAGACATCATGAATCTTTTCTAGCTCAGCTTGCAAGGCCAGATGATAAGCTACTGGTCCTAACCTCTCGGTAATTTCATAAAGTCCGATAAAACGCGGACTCAAATTGCCTTTCCGGCCAAATCTGAGCACTTTTCTCCATGGTGATACTTTCAAAAACACTTTAGCACCTACTTGGAACTCAATCTCTTTCCTTTTTAAGTCTTAATAGGACTTTTATCTATCTGAGGCCGCTTTCAGACATTCACATATCACCTTTACTTTCTCTTCAGTTTCCCTGACCAAATCAACTCCGTGTACCTGAATCTCTCTGAGTTCTCTCCAATACAAGGGCGTTCGGCACTTACGCCTATACTTGACTCAAAACTATTGTTGTAAGCGAATTCCACCAACGGTAAGTATTTTTCCCAATTACCTTGGAATTCCAAAACACAACATCGAAGCATATCCTCAAGTATTTGTATTAGTCTCTTTGAGTGTCCGTCGGTTTGCAAATGGAAAGCTATACTGAAGCTCAATTTTGTGCCTAAGGCCTCTTGTAACTTTTTCCAAAATCGTGACGTGAATCTCGGATCTCTATCCGAAATAATTGACAAGGGTACTCCATGAAATCTTACTATCTCTGATACATACAAATTTGCCAACTTATCAAGAGAATAGTTGAATCGTATTGGTATGAAATGGTCTAACTTCTTAAGTCTATCGACTACAACCCACACAGCATCTTTCCTCTTTGGTGACAACGGTAAACCCGTCACGAAGTCCATAGTGATACGGTCCCATTTCCACTCGGGAACCATAATTGGATGAAGTAGACCTTAATGTACTTGGTGTTCAGCTTTCACTTGCTAAAAATTAAGCATTTCAACACAAACTCCAAAATGTCTTTCTTCATACTCAGCCACCAATACCATTTCTTCAAGTCGTTATACATCTTGGTGCTACCCAGATGTACAAAAGGCATCCACTATGTGCATCGTGCAAAACTGTCCAAATGAGCTCATCATTTCTCTGTAAACAAACTCTGCCTCTGAACATCAAACATCCATCAAAATTAATCCGAAAATCAGACTTCACACCCAACTCGCACTGAACTCTTTTGGCTTGCAAGAGTCTGTCATCTTTCTAAGCTTTACAAATCTCTTGGAGAAATAATGGTCTAGCCTTCAACTCGGCTAGAATAGAACCATCATCTGACAAAGCTATCCGTGTATTCATGGCTCTCAGCACAAACAAGGATTTTCTGCTCAAAGCATCGCCGACTACGTTCACCTTTCTCGGATGATAATCAATCAGTAGCTCATAATCCTTGATCAGCTCTATCCATCTTCGTTGCCTCAAATTCAATTCCTTTTGAGTCATCAAGTATTTTAGGCTCTTATGGTAAGTGAATATCTGACACCTTTTACCATATAAATGGTGTCTCCATATCTTTAATGCAAACACAATAGCAACCAGCTCTAAATCATGGGTTGGGTAATTCTTCTCGTGCAATTTTAATTGTCTAGAAGCATATGCAATCACCTTGCCCTCTTGTATAAGTACACAACCCAATCCATTTGTGGGCGCATCACTATAAACCACAAATTCTCTTCCTGGCTCAAGTTGCACCAAAATAGGAGCCTCAGTCAACAACGCCTTTAGTCTTTCAAAACTCTGTTGGCACTTTTCTGTCAATTCAAACTTTACATCCTTCTGTAGCAACCTCGTCATCATAGTAGCTATCATAGAAAACCCCTTGACAAAACACCTATAGTAGCCAGCTAGGCCAAGAAAACTCCTAACCTCAGTTACATTCCTTGGTGGCTTCTATTCCACAATCGTTGAGATCTTACTCAGGTCAACTCTAATCCCATCTCCCAAGATAGTGTGCCCCAAAAATCCAACCCCCTTAAGCCAAAATTCATTGTTACTAAACTTGGCATATAACTGTTCATCTCTCAAAATTTGCAAAATCATTCTCAAATGCTCGACATGCTCGTTCTCATCCCGAGAGTAGATCAGTATATCATCAACGAAGACCATGACAAATTTATCCATATATGGCCGAAAAATGCGATTCATCAAATCCATGAAGATTGCAGGAGCATTGGTTAAACCAAAAGGCATGACCAAAAAGTCATAGTGGCCATACCTTGTCCGAAACGCGATTTTTAGCACATCTGAGTCCTTGACTCTCAATTGGTAATATCCAGACCTCAAGTCTATATTGGAAAATACTGTGGCTCCCTTTAATTGATCAAACATATCATCAATTCTTGGCAACGGGTACTTGTTCTTCACAGTTACCTTATTGAGCTACTGATATTCTAGGCATAACCTCATGGAACCATCTTTCTTCTTCACAAATAATACTAGAGCACCCACAGAGAGAAACTTGGTCTTCCGAAGCCTTTATCCATTAGTTCTTGCAATTGTGCCTTCAATTCTTTTAGCTCAATTAGAGCCATTCTATATGGAGCAATAGAAATAGGTGCAGTGCCAGGAGCTAACTCGATCCCAAATTCAATCTCTCTAACCGGAGGTAACCCTGGCAATTCCTCTAGGAAAACATCTAGATACTCGTATACTATGGGTACCGACTCAATTTTCAACTCAGTCTCTTTAGCATTCATCACAAAGGCAAGGTAAGCTTCGTACCCCTTTCTTAAATATTTCTAAGTCAATAAAGAAGATATCACTACTAGCAATTTGTCTTGCTCATCTGATTCAACATGGATAAGATCCCCATTTTCACATTTTAACTCAATAAACTTCCTTCCACAATTCACTATCACATCATGAGTAGCTAACCAATTTATCCCAAGGATGACATCAAACTCATCAAATGGTAATAACATGAGATTAGCAGGAAAACAATGACCCCTAATCATCAATGGGCAACCTTTGCATACTCTATCGACCAATACATATTTGCCTAGGGGATTTGACACTCTTATCGTAAATTTAGTAGGCTCTATAGGCATGCTCATGCTAGAGACAAATTTCATGTAAATATACGAATAGGTAGATCCCGGATCAATTAAAGCTATAACATGAGTATCATAAAGAGAAAATGTACCCGTGATCACGTCGGGGGAGGACACCTCTTCTCGAGCATGAATGGCATAAGTTCTCACCGGTGCTCTACCCTCCACTCTTGTAGTCTGCTCTCTAGATGAATTCATGCTACTCATTCCATTTCTCGGGTTTTTCTGTGGTCTTCCCCTAGCAGTACTTCCCGGTCTTGCATTCTGAGACTTCTCTTTCTCACCCACCTCGGGGCAATCTCTGATAAAATGGTCTAGAGACCCACACTTGAAACAAGCCTTCTTATTTGCTTGGCACTTACCAGAATGATGTCTGCCACACTATGAGCATTCTAGTCTACTCGGTCGGGCATTGCCAACACTAGCAACTGAAGTAGTCTGAGCCTTAGACCCCAGGTATGTTCTACTTTTACTTCTATTTGAAAACCCAATTAAAGTGGCGATCGAGCAACGAAATCCCTTTATTTCTTAGATGAGGATTGGTATGACCTGCTTAACTGTCTCTTCTTTGAGTCGCGAGACACAATTTTAGATTTCTTTTTCTCTTTGACTAGTTCCTTAGCCTTACAGGCTCGATCTACCAGCACCACAAACTCTTTTAGTTCGAGGATGCCAACAAACAAACGGACATCCTCATTTAACCCATCCTCAAATATTTTGCACATGATGGCTTCTGTTGATATGCACTCTCGAGCGTATTTGCTGAGCCTTACAAATTCACGCTCATATTCAATCACCGTCATTCGGCCTTGCTTTAACTCCAGGAACTCTTTTCTTTTCTAATCGATAAATCTCTGACTATTATACTTCTTTCAGAATTCCTCTTGGAAGAATTCACTGTTAACTCTTTCCCTTGGTACCACCGACACAAGGGTGTTCCACCACTGATAGGCTGAATCTCTTAAGAGAGATACCACACACTTCATGCACTCTTCAAGTGTGCATAATAACTCGTCGAATACTTGGATGGTATTCTCAAGCTAGAATTTTGCCCTCTCTGGATTGTCATCTTTACTAGCCCGAAATTCATCTGCTCTTTGTTTTTGGATATTATTTACCAGAGGCCTTTCCTTCTTACTACCTCTACCACTTGAGGAGCTACAGGAGTAGGCTAAGGAATAGGTGGGGGTGGAGGGTTGAGCATTAGGATTTGCTCGAATATACTCGGTATACTAGTTGCTCATCATATGGAGAAAGGCTTCTCGAGCCTCTTCTCCTTGACCCATAGTCTCGGGTCTACTCTCTACTGGCGCGATCCCTTACGCGGGAGCCTGCGCATTACTTGCAGCATCATCCACTACAGCTCGGTCGGGATCAAGATCTATTTACTATGTAAAGGCACAATTCAAATCGTAAGGAGTCGTCACGCCATCATTACAAAAATACTCTTACGTATGGAATGTATGGCTAGAATCATACTTACGCTAAGTTAGTACAAAATTGACTAAATTGTAGCTCTGATATCACTAAATGTAGCACCCCTTACCCGTGTTCAACATCGAAATCGGATACAAGGCATTGCCGAACTTATCTGACTTAAACATACAACTTTGGGCTACAAAAGTTTATTTCAACATAAATCCTCTCATTCATTGTCATACCATCCTTACTATGGGCCTACAAGGCCCTAAACATACATTCGAAAGGTTTTGGGATTAAATCGAAAACCTTTACGCTTAAAAAATTTTTGCCTAAACAGGGGCCACACGCCCATGTAGAATGGAACACGCCCGTGTGGTCACACATGTCCATTTTCCTTGTAACACCCCTAACCCGTAATCATCGCCGGACTAGGGTTAAGAGGCATTATCGAATCATCGGAATGTTTCACATCCATTTCATGACACAAAGTCAATAATCAATCAAACGTAATCAAAATACAAGTATATCGTCCCTTATCTAGGTCTCCGAGACCCTAATCACGTATTAGAAGAGGTTGGCACTAAACCAAATGCTTATGAAAGTTTTTAGAAATTCAAACATTTTTCAATACAGCAGAGGTCACACGCCCATGTAGTCAGGTCGTGTGCCTCACACAACTACCAGACACACCCATGTGTGCAGGCCGTGCCAAAATAAAGTATACATATTGACTTGTTCACATGGCCACCAGACTCGCCAGTGCACGATGGACAAGTGAAATTAAGCTAGCTACTGACTTGGTCGCATGGCCACCATGCACGCCCATGGGCCTCAGCCGTGTACCCTGTCTAGACACACCTAGAAGTGACCCTTAAACCACATAACAGAGACAACGCTCGTGTCTCTTGGCCATGTATGCAAAATAGGCCATTTGCAAGGCCAATTTGCTACCCACATAAGGGTCAACCCTACAAGCACAATTAAGCATATTCTCATACACAATTTGGTTACCAAATACATGTAAAATGATCAACCATAGCATCAATTCTTCACTAAGCTTACCATTCTTAAGACATCTTCATTACCAACAAACCATACCAAAAACATACTTCACATATAATAATCATTCATGCATATTACCAATATTATGTCTAGCCATATCACATAGCTATTTACACATCTCAAATATGTTTCAATTAACTAGACTATAAACTCATTCATAGTTTTATCAACCACATAGGTTCTAAACATACCTTAGCCAACACTTAGTTGCCGATTACATTTTCTACTAAATACTCACTATCTCATTCCGATCAACTTTTGTCACTTCTTCGATTCAATCGCACACTTAGTGCCCAAATAGTTAGCCGAAGCTCAATTAACATCACACACTTAGTGCATTCATATCAAATCGATCTTAAACCTATTAAAGACACACGATTACCAAGCTGTAGTCAAGCTTATATTATTTCGCACACACAATGCTAATCATCTCGGTCACATTTCTGAATACGCACACTTAGTGCCACATAACTCGAACCCTCACATAGCATTCACCATTCAATAATATCATACCATTCATTTTATAACATTAATAAAGTTAAGTACACGTATTATGTCCGAACTTACCACGGACCCCGAAATACCGAAACGGTCGATTAATCGAGCACTTTGTCTTTACCTCGATCTCGATCTGAACCTCTCATTTCTTGGTCTATACACATTCAAATTCAACCCATTATTCAATTTAGTCCACACACACACTTATTTAGGGCATTTTACAGAATAGCTCTCACATTTTCACAGTTTGACACTTTAGTCCCTAATTCACAAAATCATCAAATCCACATAATTTCCTTTCACATAAGCTTATTTGAATTTCCCTTGTGTTCATACAAGCCCAAACGTTTCATTTATTTCACATTTTAATCCTTCAATTTACAGTTTTCTTAATTTAGCCCAAAACACATAAATTCATCAAAATTCCAAAGACAAACTATCTTAATCAAACACATATCTTTCATTTTCCTTCATCAAACATTCAAGAACTAACATGTTCATCAATGGAATATTTCAAAAACATCATCAACTCACAAAATTAAGACATGGATTAGCTAGAGCACGAAGCAATGATTACAAAAATGTTGAAATTATCAAAAACTAAGTCAAAACCATATTTTAAACTATGCTTCAAGCTAATCGAATGCTTCAAAGTTTCTAACCCTATTCTTTCTTTCTAATTTCGGTGAAACAAGGAAGAAGATGATGGCCATTTCATGTTTTTAGTATATTAATTAAACATAATTATCAAAATACAAAATTAACCTTTAATACTAAATACATAAAACATATCATATAAGGTCATTTTTGACCATATCCGTCCACTTACTCATAAATGGCTTAATTTCCACTTAAGGCCTCCTTATTATAAAGACAAAAACAATTAAGCACTTAGCAATCACCACACAACATTTTATACTTTATGCGATTAAATCCTTTTTCATAATTTGACACACAGTCGATAAAATTACCATATAGAATTTTCACACAGGCTATATCACATATAATAAACACCAAGAATAAAATTAAATATTATTATGACCTTGGATTTGTGGTCTCAAAACCACTGTTCTGACTAGGGTCTAAACCGGGCTGTTACAACTCTCCCCCTTTAGGGATTTTTGTCCCCGAAAATATTACCAATAAATAGGTGTGGATACTGTTCCCTCATAATGTTCTCAGGCTCCATGTAGCCTCTTCAACTCCATGTTTGTGCCACAACACTTTCACTAAAGAGATTTTCTTATTTCTCAACTCTTTGATCTCTCGTGCCAAAATTCGAATCGGTGCTTCACTATACAACAAATCTGACTGAATTTCAACCTCAGTAGGAGCAATCACATGAGACGGATCAGATCGGTACCATCGAGCGTCGACACATGAAACAAATTATAGATCTTTTCTAACTCAGGTGGCACCATTAATATATAAGCAACCGGTCTAACTCGTTCAATGATATTATACGGCCTGATGAATCTCGGACTCAACTTACCTTTTCGGCCAAATTGAAGTATTTTCTTCCACGGAGACACTTTCAGAAAAACATTGTCACCAATCTCAAATTCAATATCTTTCTGTTTCAAGTCTGCATAAGACTTCTGACGATCTGAGGCCGCTTTCAAACTGTCACAAATCACTCTCACTTTCTACACAGTCTCTTTTATAAGATCAACCCCGTGAATCTCATTCTCACTCAGTTCAGTCCAATACAATGGAGTTCAACATTTTTGACCATAAAGAGCCTCATACTGTGCCATTTTGATACTCGTTTGAAAACTATTATTGTACGCAAACTCAATCAATGAAAAATGTTTTTCCCACGTATTTTGAAACTCAAGTATAAAACATCTCAACATATCTTTGAGAATTTGAATAATCTACTCGGACTGACCATCCTTTTTGCAGATGAAATGCAGTACTAAAATGTAATTTTGTGCTTAAAGCCTCTTGCAACTTCTTCCAAAATCGCGAGGTAAATCTCGGATCTCTGTTAGACACTATAGATAATGGTACTCCATGCAGTCTTACAATCTCATCAACTTACAATTCAGCTAATCTATCGAGTGAATAATTTGTTCTCACTGGAATGAATTGAGCTAATTTCGTTAATCTGTCAACTATCACCCAGATTGCATCTTTCTTTCCAGGAGACAGGCAATCCCGATACAAAATCCATTGTAATCCTTTCCCATTTCCACTCAGGAATCATAATCGGTTATAATAAATCGACAGAACCTGATGTTTAGCTTTAACTTGCTGACAAATTAAACATTTCAACACAAAGTTAGAGATATCTCTTTTCATACCATGCCACCAATAAAACTGTTTCAGATCGTTATTCATTTTTGTACTCACTAGATGAATAGTCAAACGACCATTATAAGCTTCATTCAAAATTAGCTGAATCAACTCTGATTTCTTCGGAACACAAATCCAATCTCTAAACCTCAAACAATCATCACTATCAACTCAAAAATCTGATTCCAAATTCAAATCACATTGAGCTCATTTTGCTATCATCTCATCGTCAGTTTTCTAGGCATCATGAATCTGATGTATGAAAATCGGTCTTACTTTTAATTCAGCCAAAACTAAACTATCATCACTCAGATCTATCTGAGAATTTATAGCTAGCAAATCACATAAAGACTTCCGAATCAAGGCATCAGCAACAACATTAGCTTTGCCTAGATGATAATCAACCACAAGTTTGTAATCTTTCAACAATTCTAACCATTTTCTCTACCGCAAATTCAATTCTTTCTGAGACATCAAGTACTTCAAACTCTTATGATCGGTATAAACATGACATTTCTCACCAAATAAGTAGTGAAGCCAAATCTTCAATGTGAACACAATCACGGCTAATTCAAGGTCGTGTGTCGGATAGTTCTTTTTATGCGGCTTTAATTTCCTCAAAGTATAAGCGATAACTTTGCCTTCTTGCATCAGTAGACAGTCCAAACCATTCAACGATGCATCACTGTAAACTATGAATTCTTTACCCAATTCAAGTTGAACTAACATTGGTGCCTCTGTCAACAACGCTTTCAATTGCTCAAAACTCTGCTGGCACTTTTCTGACCACTCGAACTTAACATCTTTCTGTAGTAACTTCATCAATAGAGTTGCAATCATCTAGAAGCCTTTCACAAACCGTCTACAATATCCTGCTAGTCCCATAAAACTACGGACTTCAGACATATTTCTCAAAGGCTTTCATTCTAAAATAGCTGAAATTTTACTCGGATCAACTCGTATTATTGCATTTGATACAATATTCCTCAGAAAACAAACCTCTTGCAACCAAAACTCACATTTGCTAAACTTTGCATATAATTTCTTCTCACACAGAGTCTGTAACACAATTCTCAAATGTTTGGCATGTTGTGTCTCATCACAGGAATAAATCAGAATATCATCAATGAAAACCACAATAAAGCAATCCAAATACGGTCTGAATATCTGATTCATTAGATCCATAAACATAGCAGGAGCATTTGTTAGCCTGAAAGGCATGACTAAGAATTCATAATGTTTGTACCACGTTCTGAAAGTAGTTTTCGGCACATCGGATTCTTTAACTCTCAACTGATAGTAGCCCGATCTCAAATCTATCTTAGAAAACACTGTAGCTCCTTTCAATTGATCAAACAAATCATCAATACGTGGCAACGTATACTTATTCTTTATTGTCACATTATTCAATTGTCGATAGTCCATACACATTCTCATAGTACCATCTTTCTTTTTCACAAACAACACAGGAGCACCCAGGGCGAAAAACTCGATCGTGCAAATCCTCTATCTGTTAACTCTTGCAACTGAGACTTTAACTCTTTCAATTCTATCGGTTCCATTCTATACGGAGCTATTGAGGTAGGAGTAGTCCTCGACACTAATTAAATTCCACATTCAACTTTTCGTATTGGAGGTAATCCCTGTAACTCTTCAGGAAACACATCCGAAAACTCACTAACCACAGTGCAGATTTAACTTTCTTTTCTAACACTTTTGTATCAATCACATATGCCAGATAGGCTTTACAACCCTTTCTTACATAGTTCAAACCTTTCTTCACAGATACAATAGCTGGTAACCCTTTCAAATCACTGGATTCAATTCCAACTGTTTGACCGTTCTAACTTCTCAATTCAATACTCTTTCTTTTACAATTCATAATGCCATTATGCAGAGTGAGCCAATCCATACCCAGAATTATATTGAACTCATCGAATGGTAGCAACATCAAATTAGCATGAAAACAAACATCCCGAAACATCAACGGACAGTCTTGCACACTTTATCCACTAAGACA
The DNA here is from genome assembly GCA_025506655.1 of Gossypium rotundifolium. NCBI lineage: Eukaryota > Viridiplantae > Streptophyta > Magnoliopsida > Malvales > Malvaceae > Gossypium > Gossypium rotundifolium. The sequence continues at coordinate 132,113,653 of CP106725.1, read as the reverse complement.
CACTTGCCTAAGGGGTTCGATACTCTAATCACAAATTCAGTAGACTCAATAGGTAGAGTCTTACTTGATAAAAGATTCACACACACATACAAATGAGTAGATCCTGGATCTATCAATGCAATCACATTATTATCAAATAGAGTAAATGTACCAGTAATGACATCTGGCGATAACGCTTTCTCTCGCGCATGTATAGCATAGGCTCTGGAAACTGCTCTCGCCTCTGATCTCACAGTTGTATCGGTAGTCCCTCTTTGACTTATACTCACATTCCGGTGTTTTTGGGTGGTCTACCCCTTGCCATCACATTGCTCGATCTCACATTCTAAGCATTCTCTTTTTTAGCTAACTTTGGACAATCTTTAATAAAGTGATCCCATGATCCACACTTATAACAAGTTTGATTATTATACTTGCCCCAGTATTCTCTCACATGTCGCCTTCCACACTGTCTACACTCAGGCTTGTTACTTTTGGCACTACTAACACTTGATTCTATTGGAGCTTAAGTTCTCGGACCAACACTTAGTCTCACATGATCTCTACTCGTATATCCAAATGAAACATTTGATCGGTTGCTTGTATCTCTTAACCTCTTCATCGAAGGTTGAGATAACTTACTAATCAATCTTTCTCTTTTATCACGAGCTTTAGAGTCGACTTTCTTCTTTTCTTTACTGAACTCCTCAGCTTTGTATGCTCTTTCAATTAACACAACAAATTCGTTTATGTCAAGAATCCCAACCAACAACTTAATGTCCTCATTCAACCCTTCTATGAAGTGTTTACACATAGTAACTTCAGTCGAAACACATTCCCATGCATACTGGCTCAATCTCACAAATTCTCGCTCGTACTTAGTAACTGACAAATGGCCTTATTTTAGCTCAAGAAACTCTTTACGTTTCTGATCAATGAATCATTGATTAATATTATTTTTTCTAAATTCAGTTTGAAAGAAATCCCAGGTGATTTTCTCTCTCGGAACCATGGATGTCAACATCTTCCACCAGTTATAAGCCGTATCTCTTAACAAAGAAACTGCACACTTAATGCATTCATCAAGGGTCAACAACATCTCATCGAATACCTGAATTGTATTCTCAAGCCAAAACTCGGCTAGCTCAGCATCGTCATCAGTTGTGGCTCTAAACTCTTTGGACCCATACTTACGAATCTTATCCACAGGAGCCTTATTCAGTCAGATTAGATCTATAACTTGTGGCACAACAGGTACTTGTGGAGGTGGAGGTTGTAGAGCAGCCAGATTCGTTCAAATGAACTCTGAAAACCACTCACCCATCATACGAAAGAAGGTACAAAAACACATTTATAACTGTTAGGATTCATCACACTATCTCAATTTCATAAGTGTAATATCCGGATTTAGAGGTTATGCATTTTAACTTAAATACATGTGGCTATGTGCTTGTGTGTGGTTTGTATGCGTTTCGGGGGCTTCGAGAACCCTGGGGAGTAGTTAGATGCCTTAGAAAAATATTAGATTTTTAAGACTTAGAAGAGGGGCTTATAACACAAGAACTTAGCTAGTAAAGTGGCAAGGGAGGCGCCACTTAGAGCACAGGAAAGTGACGCCTCAGGGAGTGTGAAGGGGCCTAGGTTCGAGCAGCAAGGGAAGCATTTTTGAGTTGTCTTTTTGCATTAAGGAGGTACAGTGGTGGATGGCACAAGGACTCTGAATGGATGAGTGAAAGACCAAGTCAAATTCATTTGAATTTTGGCTAAGAAGGGAAGATAGGTGTTGACTCATTCAATTTCATTTGAATGAGAGGTAAAGAGAAGTATTAGGAAGAAAATGTGGGATTTGAGAAGAGGGGGAGAGTTGGCCAGCCAAGGGACTTCTATGATGACAAATTCGGTCACCTAGTAGCCAAAATCCCCTAGGCCGAATTTTAATTTGAGCCTCACCATCACTTTCTTTTTCTTCTCACCATTCTTTCTTCCTCTTTCTCACCAAAGTCGAACCACACCATCTTTCTCTTCTTCTTCTTCTCACAATTCCTTTTGTCATCAAAAGCCGAAAGCACATTGACTATAGCCGATTGTTTATTAACACTAAAGCTGAATCATATCTTTGTCTCACCGATTTTTTTTTCTATTGATTCTTCAAGCCGATCAACCATCTATAGTGGCCAAATTTCTCTGTGGTTCCAAGCAAGGGTGCAATCAATCTCAACATTGTGGTAAGGGATCCTGTCATTCGATTTCTTTTTCTTTTTCCTTGGGTTAGCCAAAATCTAGGAAACTAATCCCTTTTTATTCTTTTGGCCGAAACCATGAAGGTGAGTTTCGGGATCTCTGTAGCCGATGATTTAAGGGAGATCTTTTGGATTTTGGATATCCAAGGTAAGCAAGGCATACCATTCGGCCAAGGGCCACTTCTATTGGTTTTAAGGCACTAAGCCGATTCTAACTTAAGCCATGTAGGGATTTCGACAACTTCAGGAGCAGGCAATAGTTTCTGAGATTTGAGCAAGCAAGGTAAGGAGTTGTAATATTCGACCAAAGGCCATATTATTTTAAAGGATGGTCGATTCTAACTATGGTTTTTAGGGAGAGTTCGACAGAGATAAGGAGAAGTTTGAGATTCAGATCTATTTCGGTAAGGGTGTTTAAGTTATAGATTGTAATTCATTTAGATCTTATATGTCGATTAACTGAGTTTTGATTAAGTGTTCCTCAATGGATGCGAGTACCAGTGGAGGAGAGAAAGGGGTAGTTCCAACCCCTAGATTCAAGAAACGCTCAATTTCTGCCGTACGTGATTGGCCACTGGGTTGTGGGCCAGCATCAAAAAGGGATAAGCAGATCGCTGCTATCCCTGCTAGCGAGAGTGTCAGTATCGAGTGTGTCGTTCTCAGTGTTATCAGGTGTGTAGCCCTATATTAATTTCCCGATAGATTACTAGTGTTAATGTTAAATATGTGTTAATAAAAATACGAGTAACATGGCTAAGGGTACCATTCAATGGTACAGTGTATTCAGGTATGTTACCCCTAACTCTCAGTTAATAGTGCTTATAGGCATTGATATGGAAATATGTGTAATTTTGTTATGACTTTGGGGTAAGGTACATTGCATGATATCTAAATAATATGTATGTTGCATGGGCATAATGGGTGAAATGATAAGGGGAAGTGTTCTGGTGGCTTTTACCACATTATCCGGTGACTTATGTCACATATTATGAATCCGGTGACTCTGTCACATTATTTGGTGGCTATGCCACGATTATAAGGGCGATGTGTAGTTGACTGCAGCGACTACCTTCGAGGGTGTGTAGCGGATGGAGGGTCGATTTAGTAATCCCCACGGTGTGATTGGCAGGTATAGGTGGTGTGTAGAGATGGGATATCTAGGTGGGTTTGGGTTGCATCATTGCTTATATTTGTTTGTATGTGATTTAATATGCCTTAATCGATTGGGAATACGTGTTGGTTGTTGCACATCGAGAGTGCATTGACTCACCCTTCGTGGGCTAACATTTTGCGGTGATACTCGATTGAAATGGACCGGTCGGCGAGGACTTTTTGGTGGCCATGCTCACTCAACATTTCGGTTTTCTTATGATTAAACTTATCACGTTTTCTTATTATGTTTTCGAGATTTATTTTGGGTTTTATTTTGTTGTAATAAGGCCATTACTATTTAACTATTTTATTTATGCGTTTTAATTTTTATTCTGATATGATCAACATCAAACAAATGGTTAAACAATTTTTCGTAAAACAACTTTAAATGTTTTGACACCTAAACACCTACGATTTTCAACTTAGTGATAAGCTCTAAAATTTGGCACTTTTTTTTAACTTGTAATTTTTGAAACATGAAGAAAACGATTTAATGAAATACAAACTTTAATAACAACACGATTTTCAACTTGATCATAGCACAAATCTATTTTTCTTCAAAACCACCTAATTTTCCAAAATGACAAAACGAGATTTAGCTAAGTCTTTTTAAGGAACATGTCAGACCCAGTCGGGGTTTGTGGGTCGGGTATGGGGTGTTTCAATTTGGTATCAGAGCCCGGTTCAAAACTCAACTTGAAGGGCTTTTTGGGCCCAAAATGTTTTATGAAAGTGAGTTTACTAAAAGATGAGCAGATTTTTTGGCATGGCACCTGAGTCTCCGGCTCGAAGTCTACCAGGTAAGTACCCCTAATTATTGTGTGATTTGTATGTAGGTATTACGGGATCGTAGATTAGTAGATTAGGAGCTATTGAACTCTAGGATTAGCTTACTCCAACACAAAATTACATAAAATTTAAAGACTAATTGAACAAACCTATGAGTGAGTCACCAAGTTAAGGGTGTGGCAACAGTTGTGTGCATGTCTAGGATTGGATTCAGGGGGAGCTTCGTATTTAAGCAGTCCTAGTGACTCACCTCCTCTTCGCTCGAATCCTACCTAGTGCATAGCGACGGTTCACCCTAACCAAGAGGACTTACCCACAAGCTAAATGCAATTAAAACACGAAAGGACTAGTGCCTTTGTTTATAAAACCCTAGTCTTAAAATCACCAAATTACCCCCAATTTGCAAAAACTACCTTAGATCTGAAAAAAAATTATCGAAATACCCCGATTTGTGGAAATTACAAAAATACCCTCAGTTTATACCTTCAATTTTTACCAAAATATTCTTATTTTGTAAAAATACCAAAAACCCCTATTTTGCAAAATTTCAAGATACCCTGATTTGGAAAATTACCAAAATACCCTATAAGACAAATTACGAAAATACCCCTAGGTTGGAACGGACGAAAATGCTCAAAGTGATGAACGTGTGTAGTAGATACTACTGAATGAATGTGATTCTCTGAATTAGGATAGGAGATTGGAACGAAAACTTTGTAATGATCGAAAGAACTACTACTAAACTTCTTTACATAAAACTTGTTCGTGGGTAATCAGTGGAACAGAAACTAATACATAAAATTTTTTAAATCAGATTAAATTGTGATCATATACATGAGTTCTAGAGGACGTGGTCATAATACGCGTGGGCGTGGTAGAGGCAGAATGACCGTATCGAAACCAATTAGGTCTGGTCAAGGGTCCGAGAAAGAGATGCCACCACCACCGACATCTTGGCGTTGAGTATCGAGGATCGACGGGGATGATGCGATATCACGGTGATCTTTGCGAGTTCTTGAGAGGGTGGATGAAGCAGGTAGAGGTATGGGAGCTCAAAAATCTGTATCCGAGCGACTTCGAGCCAATGGAGCTGAGGTATTCCTAGGTGTATCTGGTGTGGCACCCAATCTGCTTGAGTATTGGTTGGAGGCGACAGAATGAATCATGGACGATTTGGATCTAACTACTGAGGAGAAACTGAAAGGGGTGGTGTCGCTTCTCTGGGATGAGTCATACCAGTGGAGGCTCATGGTTCGGGATAGTCTTTGCGATAGATGATCTCACTTGAGAGTATTTCAAAGCGGAAGAAGTATATTGGGTCTAGTTATATTGATGCGCAGAGGAAGGCGTTTCTGAGGTTGGTTCAGAGGAGTAAGTCCGTAGCGGAGTACGAGGCAGAATTCTTAAGGTTGAGCTAGTATGTTCGAGGTATCGTGGCTACGGAGCATGAACGATGTGTCAGGTTTGAGGATGGACTGAGGGATGATTTGAGATTGCTGATTGCTCCACAGTAGGAGTGGGAGTTTGCCGTGTTGGTAGAGAAGGCTAAGGTAGCCGAAGGGGTCAATGAATCTTGGAGATAGAATTCAGATAGGAATAAACAAAAGAGAGGTTTTGGATCATCCGGGTCATCCGAAAGTCTCCAGAAAAGACCTAGAGTGGATGGGCTACGAGATCGGCGAGTTCTTGTGGGGGTCGATGTCGTTCGTGTGCTCAATGTGGAAAGATGCACCCGGGGAGTGTTGGAAGAGGACCGGGGGATGTTTTAAGTGTGGGTCCAAAGACCATATGATTAGAGACTATCCGGTGGATACAGATAGGGGCCGATCAGTAGGTCATGGTTTTAATCGGTGGAAGAGGTGGACGATGGCCGTCATGAGTCGTGGTCCGGTTAGCAGAGGTAATGGTTCTGAAAGAGGTCACGGGACACCGGGCAGAGGTGTTGGTAACACGGAGGCGAGGCAACCAGGTCTGGTATATGCAGTTCGTCAGAAGGAGGATGGTGACGCACTAGACGTCATAACCCAGACGTTCCTTATAGCCGATAAGCCTTTCTTTGCTTTAATTGATGTTGGCTTAACCCACTCATATGTTGCATGTAGAGTAGTGAAACACTAGGTGTAGTATCTGAATTGTCGGTTAGGGAGATGGTCAGAGTGAGCAGTTAGGTCAAGCGGTAGTGGTGAATAAGATATTCAGTGTGCCTCTAGAGATTCAGGGAGTGGTATTTCCTGCCGACTTGATGGAACTACCTTTTGGGGAATTTGATCTTATTCTAGGAATGGATTGGCTAGTGGAACATCGGGCTAAATTGGATTGCGCAGCTAAGTGAATGGAGTTGAGGACTCCGGAGGATGAGGAGATAATTATGATAGGAGAAAGAAGAAACTATTTGTCTAACATAGTCTCCGCGTTGAAGGATGATAAGATGGTTCCGAAAGGGTGCAAGGCATTTCTGGCCTTCGTTAGTGCCTTGGATGCCAGAGAAGAGGGGGTTGGTGGAGTTAGAACAGTAAGAGAATTCGTGGATGTCTTTCCGAGGAGCTACTGGTTACTCCTTTAGACGGGAGGTGGAGTTCGAATTGATTCTTGCGCTGTCTGACTCTGTGTCAATTGCTCCGTATAAGATGGCGCCAAAGTAGTTGGTAGAGCTCAAGGCCCAGATCCAAGGGTTACTCAATCGTGGGTTTATTTGACCCAGTGTGTCTCCATGGGGAGCACCTGTCCTATTTGTGAAAAAGAAGGACGGGACTATGCGTATGTGCATAGATTACCGGTAGTTGAATAAGCTGATGATCAAAAACAAGTACCTGTTATCGAGGATAGATGACTTGTTCGATCAGCTTAAGGGGGCGACGGTATTTTCAAAAATAGATCTAAGGTCGGGATATCATCAGCTTAAGGTGAATGAAGCAGATATCCATAAGACAGCTTTTCGGACTAGATACAGACATTATGAGTTTTTAGTAATGCCGTTCGGATTGACGAACACCCCAGCCGCGTTCATGGATATGATGAACTGGGTTTTCCAACCCTACTTGGATCAGTTCGTCGTTGTGTTTATAGACGACATTCTGGTATATTCCAAGTCCGAGGAAGAGCATGATGTGCATCTCCGGGTAGTATTGCAGGTGTTAAGGGAGAAGAAGTTATATGCCAAGTTTAGCAAGTGCGGATTTTGGTTGAAGGAAGTTGCGTTTTTGGGTCATGTGGTGTCTGCGGAAGGTATAAGGGTGGATCCTCGGAAGATTGAGGCAGTGCTAGATTGGAAACCACCTAAGTCTATGGCTAAGGTTCTCAGTTTCTTGGGGTTAGCAGGCTACTACAAAAGATTCGTAGAAAGGTTCTCATCAATAGCAGCACCTCTGACGAAATTGTTAAGAAAGGAGGTACCTTTCGTATGGGTGGATAAGCAGCAGGAGAGTTTTGAGAAGCTTAAGAGAGTATTGATAGAGGCTCTGGTTTTGATTCAGCCGGAAGCAGGGAAGGATTTTGTGGTGTATTGTGATGCTTCTCACATAGGACTGGGATGTGTTCTAATGCAAGACGAGAAGGTGGTCACTTATACGTCTCGGCAATTGAGGCCACACGAGGTTAACTATCCGACGCATGATCTGGAGTTGGCGGCGGTAGTATTCGCTCTAAAAGTGTGGAGGCACTATTTGTATAAAGAAAGGTCGGTGATCTACACGGACCACAAGAGTCTAAAATATTTGTTGACTCAGAAGGAGCTGAATTTGAGATAACGAAGGTGGGTGGAGTTGTTGAAAGACTATGACTGTTCAATAGAGTATCACCCAGGTAAGACGAATGTGGTGGCAGATGCCCTAAGTTGAAAAATAGTGTCGGATCTGAGGGCGATGTTTGCACACCTGTGTCTTTATGATGATGGAAGTTTGCTAGCAGAGTTGCAGGTGAAGCCGACATGGCTAAGTCAGGTAAAGGAGAAATAATAGGTAGATGACGATCTGAGTGCTAAGCTGCTGCAAGTGCAGAATGGGGAGTTGGGAGACTATGGTGTGAGCAGCGAGGGAGTGCTATGTTTTCGGGGCAAGGTCTGTATGCCAAAGGATGAGGAGTTAAGGCAAAAAATTCTTCAGGAATCGCATAGTAGCCCTTACGCTATGCATCCTGGAGGAAGTAAGTTATACAGGGATCTACGGGATTAGTTTTGGTGGCCCGATCTGAATGAGAAGTTACAAAATTTGTAGGGAAGTGCTTAACGTGTCAGCAGGTTAAGGCTGAACACCAAGTACCTTCGAGATTGCTTCAGCCGATAAAGATTCCATAGTGGAAGTGGGAGAGAATTACCATAGACTTCGTTAGTGGGCTTCCTCTTACGCCTACTAAGAAGGACTCGGTATGGGTGATTATAGATCGGTTGACGAAGTCTACACATTTCATACCAGTGTGGGTTGACTATTCTCTACAGAGGTGAGCGAAGTTGTATGTGGCGGCTCGTGAGGTCGCATTTGAGTGCCGGTGTCAATTATTTTGGATAGGGATCCGAGGTTCACGTCGAGGTTTTGGAAAGCACTACATCAGGCTTTAGGCACCATGTTGGACTTCAGCACGGCATTTCATCCGCAGTCAAATGGCCAATCTGAGCGGGTAATTCAAGTGTTAGAGGATATGTTAAGGGGTTGCGTGATAGACTTCAGAGGAAGCTGGGAGGAGTTCTTGCCTTTAGCGGAGTTTGCGTACAATAATAGCTATCAAGCAAGTATTCGAATGGCACCGTATGAAGCACTGTATGGACGAAAGTGTCCCACTCCTACGTGTTGGACAGAGTTGGGAGAACGTCAGGTTTTGGGTCCAGAGATTGTAGCATAATCGAAAGAAAAGGTTAAGGTAATTCGGGCACGGTTGAAGGAGGTATCTGACAGACAAAAGTCGTATGCAGACCTCAAGTGGAAGGAGATAGAGTTTGCAGTAGGGGATAAGGTGTTTCTAAAAGTTTTTCCATGGAAGAAGGTAATGAGATTTGGTCGCAAGGGAAAGCTAAGTCCCAGGTTTATAGGACCTTATCGGGTTTTGAAGCGGGTTGGACCAGTGACATATCAGTTAGAGTTGCCTTCGAAATTGAAGCAGATGCACGATGTGTTCCACGTTTCAATGCTATGTCGTTACCGATCGGATCCATCTCATGTAGTGCCAGTTGAGGAGGTGGAGCTGAGACCAGATTTGTCCTATGAGGAAGAGCCGATTTAGATTCTGGAATGGGATGTGAAGGTGCTACGGAGGAAATCAGTTCCTCTAGTCAAAGTGTTATGGCATAACCATGGATCGGAAGAAGCTTCTTGGGAGCCAGAGGAAGCAATATGGCAGCAATACCCTCACTTATTTTAGCCAGGTAATTTCGAGGTCGAAATTATTTTAAGGAGGTAGAACTGTAATATCTGGATTTAAGGGTTATGCGTTTTAACTTAAATACATGTGGCTATGTGCTTGTGTGTGGTTTGTATGCGTTTTGGGGGCTTCGGGAACCCTGAGGAGTAGGTAGATGCCTTAAAAAATATTGGATTTTTTAAGACTTAGAAGAGGGGCTAAGGGAGCTAGGCCTTAAGGAGTATAGTGTGTGGCTTATGGCACAAGAACTTAGCTAGTAAAGTGGCAAGGGAGGCGCCACTTAGAGCACAGGAAAGTGACGCCTCAGGGAGTGTGAAGGGGCCTAGGTTCGAGCAGCAAGGGAAGCATTTTTGAGTTGTCTTTTTACGTCAAGGAGGTGCAGTGGTGGACAGCACAAAGACTCTGAATGGATGAGTGAAAGACCAAGTCAAATTCATTTGAATTTTGGCTAAGAAGGGAAGATAGGTGTTGACTCATTCAATTTCATTTGAATGAGAGGTAAAGAGAAGAATTAGGAGGAAAATGTGGGATTTGAGAAGAGGGGGAGAGTTGGCCGGCCAAGGGACTTCTATGATGACAAATTCGGTCACCTAGTAGCCAAAATCCCCTAAGCGGAATTTTAATTTGAGCCTCACCATCACTTTCTTTTTCTTCTCACCATTCTTTCTTCCTCTTTCTCACCAAAGTCGAACCATACCATCTTTCTCTTCTTCTTCTTCTTACAATTCCTTTTGTCATCAAAAGCCGAAAGCACATTGACTATAGCCGATTATTTATTAACACTAAAGCTGAATCATATCTTTGTCTCACCGATTTCTTTTTTCTATTGATTCTTCAAGCCGATCAACCATCTATAGTGGCCAAATTTCTCTGTGGTTCCAAGCAAGGTGCAATCAATCTCAACATTGTGGTAAGGGATCACGTCATTCGATTTCTTTTCTTTTTCCTTGGGTTAGCCAAAATCTAGGAAACTAATCCCTTTTTATTCTTTTGGCTGAAACTATGAAGGTGAGTTTCGGGATCTCTATAGCCGATGATTTAAGGGAGATCTTTCAGGATTTTGGATATCCAAGGTAAGCAAGGCATACCATTCGGCCAAGGGCCACTTCTATTGGTTTTAAGGCACTAAGCCGATTCTAACTTAAGCCATGTAGGGATTTCGACAACTTCAGGAACAGACAATAGTTTTCGAGATTTGAGCAAGCAAGGTAAGGGAGTTGTAATATTCGGCCAAAGGCCATATTATTTTAAAGGATGGCCAATTTAACTATGGTTTTTAGGGGGAGTTCGATAGAGATAAGGAGAAGTTTCGGGATTCAGATCTATTTCGGTAAGGGTGTTTAAGTTATAGATTGTAATTCATTTAGATCTTATATGTCGATTAACCGAGTTTTGATTAAGTGTTCCTCAATGGATGCGAGTACCAGTGGAGGAGAGAAAGGGGTAGTTCCCACCCTTAGATTCAAGAAATGCTCGGTTTTTGCCGTACGTGATTGACCACCGGGTTATGGGCCAGCATCGAAAAGGATAAGCAGATCACTGTTACCTTACTAGCGAGAGTGTCGGTATCGAGTGTGTCGTTCTCAGTGTTATCAGGTGTGTAGCCCTACATTAATTTCCCGATAGATTAATAGTGTTAATGTTAAATATGTGTTAATAAAAATACGAGTAACATGGCTAAGGGTACCATTCAATGGTACAGTGCATTCAGGTACGTTACCCCTAACTCTCAGTTAATAATGCTTATAGGCATTGATATGGAAATATGTGTAATTTCGTTATGACTTTGGGGTAAGGTACATTGCATGATATCTGAATAATATGTATGTTGCATGGGCATAATGGGTGAAATGATAAGGGAAAGTGTTCCGGTGGTTTTTACCACATTATCCGGTGACTTATGTCACATATTATGAATCCGGTGACTCTGTCACATTATCTGGTGGCTATGCCACGATTATAAGGGTGATGTGCGCTTGATTGCGATTCTCGCCTTCGGGTGTGTAGCGGATGGAGGGTCGATTTAGTAATCCCACGGTGTGATTGGCGAATGCAATGTGGTGTGTAGAGGTTGGATATCTAGGTGGGTTTGGGTTGCATCATTTCTTATATTTGTTTGTATGTGATTTAATATGCCTTAATTGATTGGGAATCTATGTTGGTTGTTGCACACTAAGTCTGTTGACTCACCCTTCGTGTCATGGGCTAACATTTTGCAGGTGATACTCAGTGAAATGGACCGGGTCGGCGGGACTTTGTGGTGGCCATGCTCAGCTCAACATTTTGGGTTTTATTATGATTAAACTTATCACGTTTTCTTATTTTTGGGATTTATTTCGAGTTTTGTTTTGTTGTAATAAGGCAATTACTATTTAACTATTTTATTTATGCGTTTTAATTTTTATTCTGATACGATCAACATTAAACAAATGGTTAAACAATTTTTCGTAAAACAACTTCAAATGTTTTGACACGTAAACACCTACGATTTTCAACTTAGTGATAAGCTCTAAAATTCGGCATTTTTTTTAACTTGTAATTTTTGAAACATGAAGATAACGATTTAATGAAATACAAACTTTAATAACAACATGGTTTTCAACTTGATCATAACACAAATCTATTTTTCTTCAAAACCACCTAATTTTCCAAAATGACAAAACGAGATTTAGCTAAGTCTTCTTAAGGAACATGTCAGACCCGGTCGGGGTTTGTGGGCCGGGTATGGGGTGTTTCAATAAGTGGCATGTATAGCTAGACTTACACACGCTACGTTAGTCCGAGAATCGACTAAACCGTAGCTTTAATACCAATAAAATGTAACACCCCTAACCCATAACCGTCGTCGGACTAGGGTTAAGAGGCATTACTGAATCATCGGAACGTTTCACATTCATTTCACGATACAAAGTCAATCATCAATCAAATGTAATCAAAATACGAGTATATAGTCCCTTATCTAGGTCTTCGAGACCCTAAACACGTGTTGGAAGAGGTCGACACTAAACCAAATGCTTATGTAAGTTTTCAGAAATTCAAACATTTTTCAACACTGCAGAGGTCACACACCTGTGCAGTCAGGACGTGTGCCTCACACGGCTACCAGACACACTCATGTGTTCAGGCTTTACCAGAATAGAGCATACATACTGACTTGTTCACACGGCCACCAGACACGCCCGTGTGCCATGGCTGTGTGAAATTAAGCTAGCTATTGACTTGGTCGCACGGCCACCATGCACGCCCGTGGGCCTCAGCCATGTACCCTATCCAGACACACCTAGAAGTGATCCTTAAACCACATGGAAGAGACACACGCCCATGTCTCTTGGCCATGTATGCAGAATAGGCCATTTGCAAGGCCAATTTGCTACCCACAGAAGAGTCAACCCTGCAAGCACAATTAAGCATATTCTCATACACAATTTGGCAACCAAATACATGTCAAATGATCAACATACCATCCTATCCAATCTCATTTCTAATTATGCCAACTTATAAACCAAATTTCACAACTAAAACACATGCATTACCAAGCATGATTCATCCATAATATCACTAGGTTACAATAGCATCAAATCTTCACTAAGCTTACCATTCTTAAGACATCTTCATTACCAACAAACCATACCAAAAACATACTTCACATACCATAATCATTCATGCATATTACCAACATTATGTCTAGCCATATCACATGGCTATTTAAACATCTCAAATATGTTTCAATTAACTAGCCTATAAACTCATTCATAGTTTTATCAACCATATAGGTTCCGAATATACCTTAGCCAACACTTAGTTGCCGATTACATTTGCTACTCAACACTCACTATCTCATTCCGATCAACTTTCGTCACTTCTTCGATTTAATTGCACACTTAGTGCCCAAATAGTTAGCCGAAGCTCAATTAACATCGCATACTTAGTGCATTCATATCAAATCGATCTTAAATTGGTACTTTTTAAGATTACCAAGCGCAGTCAAGCTTATATTATTTAGCACACACAGTGCTAATCATCTCGGTCACATTGTTGAATACGCACACTTAGTTCCACATAACTTGAACCCTCACATAGCATTCACCATTAAATAATATCATACCATTCATTTTATAACATTATTATAGTTAAGTACACGTATTATGCCCGAACTTACCTCAGATGTCGAAATATCGAAACGGTCGATTAATCGAGCACTTTGTCTTTGCCTCGATCTCGATCTGAACCTCTCCTTTCTTGGTCTATACACATTCAAATTCAACCCATTCAATCACAATTCATTCAATTTAGTCCACACACACACACTTATTTAGGGCATTTTACAGAGTAGCCCTCACATTTTCACAATTCGACACTTTAGTCCCTAATTCACAAAATTATCAAATTCACATAATTTCCTTTCACATAAGCTTATCCAAATTTCCTTGTGTTCGTACAAGCCCAAACATTTCATTTATTTCACATTTTAATCCCTCAATTTACACTTTTCTCAATTTAGCCCAAAACACATAAATTCATCAAAACTCCAAAGACAAACTATCTTAATCAAACACATATCTGTCATTTTCCTCCATCAAACATTCAAGAACTCACATGTTCATCAATGGCATATTTCAAAAACATCATCAACTTACAAAATTAAGACATGGGTTAGCTAGAGCACATAGCAATGATTATGAAAAAGTTGAAGTTATCAAAAACTGAGTCAAAATCATACCTTAATCTATGCTTCAAGCTAGCCGAATGCTTCAAAGTTTCTAACCCTATTCTTTCTTTCTAATTTTGGTGAAACAAGGAAGAAGATGATGGCCATTTTATGCTTTTAGTATATTAATTAAACATAATTATCAAAGTACAAAATTAACCTTTGATACTAAATACATAAAACATATCATATAAGGTCATTTTTTGACTATATCCATCCACTTACTCATAAATGGCTTAATTTCCACTTAAGGCCTCCTTATTATAAAGACAACGATAATTAAGCACTTAGCAATCAGCACACAACATTTTACACTTTATGCGATTAAATCCTTTTTCATAATTCGACACACAGTCGATAAAATTACCACATAGAATTTTCACACAGGCTATATCACATATAATAAACACCAAGAATAAAATTAAAATATTGTTCTGACCTTAGATTTGTGGTCTCAAACCACTATTCTGAATAGGGTCTAAACCGGGCTGTTACATTCCTAACTCGTGTGGAATTTATTTTCTAATTCGAACCTACAAGGGTTTTCACACGACTGGACACACGTCCGTGTCCCTCAACGGCCTCGACATGCCCGTGTGCCAAAACCATGGCATTCTATTTATGACATCATCACCTCACTAGGGTCACATGATCAAGGCACACGCCCGTGTCCTTTGACCGTGTGCTGAATTAAATTCCTAATTTTAGGTGAAGACTTCACATGGCCTGGGCACACACCCATGTCCTTGGCCTGTGCCTCCCATATGGCTAAGACACACGATCGTGTCTCTACCGTGTGTTTACTATTAAGCATACTAACTTGTAAACCTAGCATGCATGAGGACACACGACCAATTAACACGCCCATAGGGCTGACCGTGTGTCACACACGGCCTAGACACATGCCAGTGTGTCTACCCGTGTGGACATTTAAAAGGCTATCTACCAAGCCAAATTCCACCCTGTACAGCAGCCATTATTGCACCAATCCAATCCAACACATATCAGGACTATAAAGCACTTCTAAGGACTCAAAATCAATACATCCACACAAGCATACACTTTATCAAATTCATCATAATTGAATATATATAAACTTGTCAAGTATTGACCCAATTCCAAAGACCACTTACAAAATGAATTTAGCAACATTAATAGCCAACACTTTGGCTAACAAATGTGACATAACAAAAGATACTAGGCACTATACATGTGATCGCTGCAAAACAGTCTAGTTTTAATATTTATAAAAGAGTGATCAAACACAGACCGATCATGACAACGACAGAGGCAAGCGTACCTATCGAACGATGAGTATAGCTCAGGCAAGAATATCTTATCGAACCCAAGGAACCTAAAAGTACTACTACTCACTTTCTTCCTACTATTTAGCCTTAAATATGGAGTGATTAATTAACTTATCTAAGACTAATGAAATACTTAAACTAAATGCAAAGACAAAAGAATAAACTGGGAAAAGACTTTGGAAAACTCAGTTGATAAAGACGATACCCTCGAGATCGAGAAGAATCCACCTATGACTTCACTTATTATCTAACTTTCAATTTATATGATTTCTTTTACTTAGCTTGATCCGTGAGACTCCCTAACCTATATTAAACCTTCTCTCGAAGCGAATAACATCTAACCTTAGGTTAATTAGTGGAACTCTCGTTCTCTTATAATAACCCCCTAAGGAAGCAGTAAATCAATCAATGGACTCCCATATTAGGTTTCACCTTAATCTGGAAAAATCTCCTAACTCTATCCCTAGGCGCCCGATCAACTCCGCTTAATTATGCTAGATCTACTTTTAGGCAGGGTCTATTCCTCCACCTAAGCACATCAGATTAAATTAAGCTACATAATTAAGAACAAACTAAGTATTTATCATATAAACCAATAAATCAAATAACAAAATCCATCATAGGTTTCATCCCCTTCAGGTATCTGAAGGATATAGTTCATAATAAAATAAGAAAACATCTCAAGAGAAAAGATAAAACAAAACATAAGAAATCCCTAAAACCCCCTGAAGGAATTGAAGGAGAGATCCTCCGTCTTGAGTAGAATTTTGACTCTTCGAGATGGATCAATTGGCTATCTTCGAGTAATTCCCTAAACGAGTAAAGCTCTGGTAGAAAACTCAGCTAAAACCTATTGATCTTGAATTGCTGCCTTGGATTGTTTATATAGACGTTTGGGATGCTTTACTTGGATCCTAAGTACTCGTAATTCAAGTGAAATTCTTCCTAAGTGTTTGAGTGGACTTAGGATTGCATTCCTTGGGCTCCAAGCATCTAATTCTGAGTGAAATTTCTCTTTCCCGCGATAGGAGCACGGCTAGGGCACGCCCGTGTAAATCGTGGTCCAGCCCATGTCTCCATTCGTTGATTTAGGCATGGCTATGACACGCTGTTCAATATCTGGGTAGAGGCCATGCTTGAATCCGCCAATTGGGGCACTGTTAGTATACATCGGGTCGGTCGTGTTGGGCTTTTTTGTTGACGAGGCACGGTAGTGTAAATCAGGGTGTGATCATGTGCAAATCTAAATATTGGGGCACGGCCGTGTGGCATGAAGTCCAGGCCGTGCCGACTTCTTGGGTTGGCCCACTTTGGTCCGTTTTAAACCCGTTTTGCGTTCTTTTTATCCTTGGTTGCTTTCCCGATTATAAGACATGAAAAGAAAGGATTAGAAGCACTTTTTTACATAAATTAAGGATAAATTCATCCAAAAGCATACTAAATGTGGGATTAAATATATCATTTTTACGGTTTATCAAATACCCCCGCACTTAAGCTTTTGCTTGTCCTCAAGCAAAATTCTCAATTTACAATTAAAACAAACTTTCCAAAATCCATAATTCCCATTGACAATGCCTCATCATAATTCATAGATAATTTATACATGGATCATTTAGCTCGAAGTGCCCTAAAGATTCAAATGAGATAAGTCATGATTTTGTAGCATGAAAACATAGGTGTCTCCCCTTATTTAAATAATTACATTTGATTCAAAATCGACAAGGATTGACATCCTCACTAGAGATTCACTCAAAGTACTCAAAGTATTTAAGGATCAAGAAAAAGCTCTCAAAAGTCGAACCTCAAAAGCTAATCCCATAGGATTGCCTGAAAATCAAATCTCCACCACTGTATATGAGATGATAAATAGATCAAAAGGTCTTTATTAGGGTTGTAACGGGGCTTGGGTTAAAAGGTGTGGATAAAGGTTGAATTAGAGAGTTAAAATTGAGATTGAATTGACTAATTACCTAATCAAAAAATAATGAACTAAATATGAGTGTTTACATCGAATGAAAAGTAATAATACCACTATTGATAATTACTCCATAATAAAGAGTATTTTCTTCACTTTAAAATTTGATAATACTTTAACACGAGCTTTTTCTTCAACAATTGGAGTTTAATTTCTCTAAGCTCTTTTATTGAATAAACTTGGATTTTTTTAGGAACAAACTAAGTAAAACTTAATAGAAGGAACTTTGATAATTGAAATAACCTAATTTGGCAATTGATCAAGTCAATTCTCGATAGAGGGGTAGTCAAAAGAATGTTGATAACAAATACAAAGGGATTTTGGGTTAATATTAGTGGGTGAGTCAATAAAAAAGGTTGTTAGGATTCAACGGGGTTCACTAAGGGTTAATTTGTGTAGGTAGGCTTTTTAGTGGAGTGAACGGGTTAAACCTAGGTGCCTTTATCATCTCAGTATATCAAATCATTATTATGGTCTCGACATGCATAAATGAGGCAAGTTCTAGAATAACAGTTCAAAGTTGACACACTCAACATCAATAAAAGTGAGCATGAAAAATAATATATGCTCTATAAGGCTCAATATCTCATAGAAATTATGGGTGTTTTTGACATCAATCCTTATAGATTTCAAATTTCAAAGTAATACTCAGATTTAGTTCAACAACCTATCAATTTTTATTTTTGAAAAATAGACTTATCATGCTTGATTCTCTAGTATTCTTCAAATTTAATCATCAATGCACAATTAACTATGATTTGTTCTAAAACATATCAATAAAAATCATAAATCATTAGAAATTTCATCCTAATTAATATTATGAGAATAATACTTAAGATCAAGACTAATTTCAGGGTTTTGAGAATTATGCAAAAAGTTAGACACTATTACGCCCAGACTTAAGATGTATATTGTCCTTAATGTACAAAGATAGATAATGAAATTTATGTGCCAAATCAAAAAGATAAGTGGGGAAAGTAATACTCCCTAAAATCTGGATGATTCCGGGCGTCTTTAGTGGCGGTGATGGTGTTTTCTATGGGCCTGGTGGAGTGGCTACCGAGAAGCAATTTGCTAGATGAAGAAATTGGGTAGCCTGTAAAGATATAGCCAAGAGATCTAGAGAAATAATAATAATATACTAATAATAAATTTAAAGATTAAGGAAATAAAAAAAGGAGACTAAGAAGAAAACTGAAATTGAAAGAAAAGACTTATTGTTGGATGGTTTGTGAAGTGGGTGTGATCTCGAAGGCTGTGGTGTGTGATTCCCTAGTAGCCTTTAGATCCTAAAACCAAGAAACTACTATGAAACAAATTAAATTAAGTGAAAAATAAGTATGGATAAGGAAAATAAAGGAGATGAGAAAAGAAAAATAGAACCGAAAAGGTTTTAGAGACCCTTGGTGTGTCAATTAAGTGAAGCTGTCGGCATGAACTCATGTTGAGGTTTCCTCTAAGGAGATGATGCTTACATTTCTTCGGCATGATCTTTGTGTTGCTCAAGTGTCTTGGATCTTTTCTATGAATAGGGTGAAAAATTTGGAAGAAAGAGAAGGAAGAAAGAATGTGGGAGAGAAGGGAAGGCTGTGGGGATTTAAATAAAATTTCAAATCTGGCTTGTTCCCACGCCTGTGTTGAGGGTGTGTCCATTCACACGGCTTCCTAGCATGGCCATTGCTAATGGCGTGTTGCTTCTTACACGCCCATTTTGTTGGTTTGCATGCCCATTCCTAAAAAGCCAGTATAGGAGCACGGTTGGAATGCACGGGCGTAGTCTGCCCATCTAAATAAGTCAGTATCTTAGCACGGCTGTGAGGCACGGTCGTGCTATTTTTGTCGATGTCCGTGCTGTGGGTGGTTGGACTGACTTGTACGGCCTTGCTTCTATCAGTGTGGTGGTTACGGTGGTCCACACGGCCACAGACACGGCTGTGTGTAAAGCTGTGTAGCCTAGAAATCTGCACTTTTATGTTAGTTTTTAATGAAATAATTAGGACAGAGAGATGGAAAGAAAAGAAACTGAAAAGAAAAATTGTTAGTGTTCGGGTTGCCTCCCGAAAAGCGCTCATTTATAGTCTTAA
Source organism: Gossypium rotundifolium (assembly GCA_025506655.1). Classification (NCBI taxonomy): domain Eukaryota; kingdom Viridiplantae; phylum Streptophyta; class Magnoliopsida; order Malvales; family Malvaceae; genus Gossypium; species Gossypium rotundifolium. The sequence continues at coordinate 132,094,070 of CP106725.1, read as the reverse complement.
GCTAGACTATCCTTGTGTTGAAGATTTCAAGGAGGTTCAAAGGTTTGAATATCTTCCTCATGTCTGTAGTTCTTCTTTCATGAAAAAATTGGGGCCGAGAAGTGGTTACCTTGGAATTTTTGAATATTGGATTGCTTACATCGACCGTGTTGTGGGAGAAGATTTTGTATACCACATCTTTTATTTTAAAGTGATTCGATGTCCCTATGAGCTGTTCTGGCGGTCCCTCTGACTTTACTCCGTGTGGATCCGTCTTTGCTTATGTCTTCTGCTCTTCTAATTTGTCGACCTTAAGTGTACGTGATTCTTCTGTGTTGACTAAGATGCTATGGTTTGACCAGATTTGATGTCATGTGGTGTTTCTTGCAATGAAGGTTGAATAATTTGATTATCGACTAGAGTAATTTTCGTACCTTCATCATTCATGGCTCTGGCTGAGTTGAGAGCTTGAAGATTTATTGATTCATCTCCCACATGAAGTATGAGTTCTCTTGTGGCAACATCAATCTTAGTTCTAGCAGTTGCTAGAAAAGTCCTTCCTAAAATCAAGGGGATTGAATTATCCTCATACATGTCTAAAACAACAAAGTCTACTAGGAAAACAAATTTATCGATTTTGACTAAAACATCTTCAATAATGCCCCTAGGGATTCTAACAGTTTTATCAACTAGTTGAATACTCATCCTAGTTTGTTTGGGCTTCCCTAGACCTAGTCGTTTAAGCAAAGGCATAAGGCATAACATGTATACTTGCCCTAAATCACCTAACGCATTATCAATAGTCAAACTACCAATTAAGCATGGAATCGTAAAACTCCCTGGATCTTTTAGTTTTTATGGTAGCTTGTTCTGTAGCATTGCTGAGCATGTTGCATTTAATTCCACATGGTGCTCTTCATCTATGTTGCGTTTGTTCGTCAAGAGCTTGCTTAAGAATTTCCTTGCATCGGGCATCTGAAAAAGAGCTTCAAGAAGAGGTAAGTTAATATGTAATTTCTTCAAGAGTTTTAGAAACTTACCAAATTGTACCTCTGAATCATCTTTTTTCAATGCTTCGGGATAAGGTATGCGAGGTTGGTATTCTTTGATTACCAGTTTTGGCTTTTCTTGAGCTACCTCGGTCTTATCCTTGCTTTCTTCTTGATGATGTGGGTCTATCTACTGCATACCCTCTTGAGTTGTAATGGCTTGGATTTGCTCTTTTGGGTTTATTTCTGTGTTGCTTGGTAGACATCCTTGTTGGCGTTCAGAAATTAGCTTTGTGAGGTGTCCCACTGACCTAGTAAGTTCTCCAAGTTGATTCTCGAGTCCTTTCATCGACTTCTGTTGTTCATCAAGGTTTGTATTAGTCTTTTGAAGACGAGATTCTGTAGCTGCCATGAATTTTGTCAACATCTCTTCAAGGCTTGATTTTCTTTCCTGTGGGTAGGGCTGATTTTGATAATTTGGAGGAGGTTGCTACCTTTGAATTCCTTGATTTCCTTGTCCTCCCCATGGAAAATTTGGGTGGTTCCTCCAACCTGGGTTATAAGTATTACTATAAGGATTATTATTGGATCTGTAATTGTTACCTATATAGTTTGTCTACTTGTTTTTTGCTCCTGATTGGTAGGGTGGGTACTCAGCATTTGCCACATTCCCGTTGGCTTCGCATTGCATTACTGGATGTACCTGCAAAGAATATAAATTATCAAGCTTTTTATTCATTAACTCCACCTGTGTTGACAGCATTGTCACTGCGTCTATGTTTAAACTCCAGCTGATTTTGTCGGCTTTGCCCTTGTGATTTGCCATTGATAAGCATTCAATGACATCTCCTCAATAAAATCGTAGGCCTCTTCAGGAGTTTTGTTGTTCAGAGTTCCACCGGCTGATGAATCAATCATTTGCATTGTTGAAGAATTCACACCATTGTAGAAAGTTTAGACTTGAAGCCACAAAGGTAATTCGTGGTGTGGGCATCTCCTTAGGAGATCCTTGTATCTTTCCCATGCATCATATAATGTTTCTGCATCATTCTGCACAAAAGAAGATATGTCATTCCTAAATTTTGCCCTTTTTGCTGGTGGAAAATACTTAAAAAGAAATTTTTCATCATTTGTCCCATGTGGTGATTGACCCTCGTGGTAACGAAGTTCAACCAACGCTTTGCTTTATTCCTTAATGAAAAGGAAATAACCGAAGACGTATGGCATCATCAGAAATGCCATTTATTTTGAAAGTATCACAGAGCTCTAAGAAATTAGCAATATGAGTATTTGGATCTTCGTCCTACAATCCATCAAATTGAACAAACTGTTGAATCATTTGTATTGTGTTAGGTTTTAATTCAAAATTATTAGCAGCTATAGCATGCCTAACAATACTAGATTCTGCTCCTGTCAAATTAGGTTTAGCAAAATCATACACAGTACGCGGAGCATTCTGATCTTGTGCATCAGGCGGATTATTTTCGGCTATCCCTTCAGTAGGATTGGATCTGTTTTGTTGTTATTTTCTTTGGTAGTCTAGAGCTCGTCTAGTTTCTCTGCAATTTCTGCGAGCGGTAACTTCAATATCATTGTCATATTCTAATGGTCCTCTAGGGTTTCTTCTAGTCATAAACTAGAGGTACTTGCAAGTTTAATAAAGAAAGAGGATTAGTAAAATTAGAAATTTAATAAAAATTAGAAATAATGGCTAAAGTAATAAAAATAGAGCTTTCGTAATATTTTAGAAGTCCCCGACAAAGGCGCCAAAAACTTGATCGCTACAAAACAATCTAGTTTTAATATTTATAAAAGAGTGATTGAACCTGTAGACTGACTGCGACAACGATAGAGGCAAGCGCACCTATCGAACAGTAGTATAGCTCAGGCAAGAATATCTTATCGAACCCAAGGAACCTAAAAGTACTACTACTCACTTTCTTCCTACTATTTAGCCTTAAATATGGAGTGATTAATTAACTTATCTAAGACTAATGGAATACTTAAACTAAATGCAAAGACAAAAGAATAAACTGGGAAAAAACTTTGAAAAACTCAGTTGATAAAGACGATACCCTCGGGAAGAATCCACCTATGACTTCACTTATTATCTAACTTTCAATTCATATGATTTCTTTTACTTAGCTTGATCCGTGAGACTCCCTAACCTATATTAAACCTTCTATCGAAGCGAATAATGCCTAACCTTAGGTTAATTAATGAAACTCTTGTTCTCTTATAATAACCCTCTAAGGAAGCAGTAAATCGATCAATGGACTCCCATATTAGGTTTCACCCTAATCCGGTAAAATCTCCTAGCCCTATCTCTAGGCGTTCGATCAACTTCACTTAATTATGCTAGATTACTCTTAGGCAGGGTCTATTCCTCCTCCACCTAAGCACATCAGATTAAATTAAGCCACATAATTAAGAACAAACTAAGTATTTATCATATAAACCAATAAATCAAATAACAAAATCCATCATAGGTTTCATCCCTGAAGGATCTAGTTCATAATAAAATAAGAAAACATCTCAAGAGAAAAGATAAAACAAAACATAAGAAATCCCTAAAACCCCTCAAGGAATTGAAGAGAGATCCTCCGTCTTGAGTAGAATTCGACTCTTGAGATGGATCAACTGCTATCTTGAGTAATTCCCTAAACGAGTAAAGCTCTGGCAGAAAACTTTGCTAAAACCTGATGATCTTGAATTGCTACCTTGGATTGTTTATATAGACATTTGGGATGCTTTACTTGGCTTCTAAGTACTCGTAATTCAAGTGAAATTCATCTTAAGTGTTTGAGTGGACTTAGGATTGCGTTTCTTGGGCTCCAAGCATCTAATTTCGAGTGAAATTGCTCTTTCCCATGGCAGGGGCACGGCTAAGGCACACCCGTGTAAATCGTGGTCTAGCTCGTGTTTCCATTCTATTGATTTAGGCACGGCTATGACATGCCCATGCAATATCTGGGTAGAGACTGTGCTTCGGGTCTGCCAATTGGGGCACGACCGTGTACATCGGGGTCAAGCCGTGTTGGGCTTTTTGTCGACGAGGCACGGTCGTGTAAATCAGGGTGTGACTGTGTGCAAATCTAAATATTGGGGCACAGCCGTGTGGCATGAAGTCTAGGCCGTGCTGACTTCTTGGGTTGGCCCACTTTGGTCCATTTTAAACCTAGTTTGCATCCTTTTTATCCTTGGGTGCTTTCCTGAGTATAAGACATGAAAAGAAAGGATTAAGAGCACCTTTTTACATAAATTAAGGATAAATTCATCCAAAAGCATACTAAATGTGGGATTAAAATATATAACTTTTACGGTTTATCAACATGCCATACTCAAAATGAATCTAACTTGGCTATATCAAAGAGTAGTCGATAGTGTGATTTCCGTACTCTGATGTTCCATGAAATCTTGAGCTAACTTTGCAATGTTACAAGGAAGAGGGAAATGAGAGGGTAAGCATAAAGCTTAGTAAGTTTGCTTGAAATAGTTAGCAACATAAAACTCATAATGTCATTCATCTATTTTGTTTAATAAAACACAAGTCTTAAGCTCATTTCCATGACTTACTCATACTTACTCTTACCAACATATCATGAACCATTCTCATGAATTACTCACATATACCTGTATCATCTCATCACTTGGTATTAGCATTAATCTCATCTCTAGCATAAGCTTAACTATTTACCACATGGAAATTACTTGGGATATTCAAGGATATGTAATCATCCTCATTCACATAATTATGACACCAATGCCACATCCCAGATGTGGTCTTACGTGGGGTCACTTCTAGATGCTGATGCCATATCCCCGATATGGTCTTATACGGATCTCATAACGATTGTCGATGCCATATCCTGAATATAGTCTTATACGATTCCTATATTTGATGCAGATGCCATATGCCATATATGGTCTTATACGACTCTCATATTCGATGTCGATGCCATATCCCAGATATGGTTTTATATGGGATCTCTATTCGGTGTCGAGTCCATATCCCAGGCATGGTCTTATACGAGACCTTACCAATCTCATGCCTCATTAATAGTATACTCACATTCACCATAGTCCAACCGGAACTTCAACTTTACAATTTTCACCATTTTTCTCATTCAACATCATAACTCAAATTCATAAAAATATTGTACAACATTGAAAATATCAATCATTTAGAAACTTAATAACATGATGTTGAATTTATTGCACATAAACTTACCTCGATTTCAAAATAGGCTAGATTATCGATCTAGTCCGATACTTTGTTCTTTCCCCGGTCGAGGTTAGTTCTTTGTTCTTCTTGATCTATAATAGCAAATTAGCTCATTTAACTATCACATTAACTAATACATTTCAATAATCATGCTTTGGCAAAATTACTATTTTTCCCTTAGACTTTTACAAAATGACCATTTTACCCCTAGACTCGAAAATCAATTCTAATTAAATTTCTCTCTTTAACGAGCCTAGGTGAACATTTATTACTCTTATGATAGCCCTCAATACTCATTATTTCACACATTTACCACAAATTTCACAACCTTTACAAAAAGGTCCTTTTTAGTGTTTTCATGGAAACACCTTTCACAAATATTGTTTATCTAACAACTAAGATTCATTTTATTCCATAAAAATGCAGAAAACAACTTAAAATATCTCATGGTAAAACTCTAAACTTTTCATCATTTTGCAAAATAGTCCCCTCTTTAGAAAGCTTAAGCTTTGGGGGTTTCAAAAGTACAATTATTATCAAGAAATGATGACTAAAACACTTAATTGTAAAGAGAAGAGTGTGCTAAAATTTTTGAAGCTTTCAAATTGCTATTTGCTGCTAATTTTTGATGGAGGAATGAAGGAAAAAAGATGATATCTTTTCTTTCTTTATTTTAATATAAAATCCCAATTTAGTCCACCTAATCCACCTACTTGACCAAATTTTGACCTCTATTGTCCCCTATGGCCGACCAACCATCATTTAAGGGGCTAATTTCCATTTAAAGACCTCCAATTAATATTCTATGGCTATTTGGACCCTTTAGCTTATAAATTAGAACTTTTTCACTTTATGCGATTTAGTCCTTTTTCACGATTAAACATGAAATTGCTAAAATTAAAGCACCAAAATTTTGATGCACCTATACAATCAGGCTCTAACTCATAAAATAACATAAAAATAATTTTATCCGACCTCAGATTAGTGATTTCAAAACCACTATTCTGACTAGCCCCTAAATCGGGCTGTTACAATGACATTTGAGCGATATGTGTGCTAGTGTAAGACCATGTCTGGGACATGGCATCGGCCTCATTATTAGAGCCAATGTAAGACCATGTCTGGGACATGGCATCGGAGTTGATATGTGCGCTAGTGTAAGACCATGTCTGGGACATGGCATCGGCTATATTATGAGAGCCAGTGTAAGACCATGTTTGGGACATGGCATCGGCGTTGAGATGAGAGCTAGTGTAAGACTATGTCTAGGACATGGTATCTGCCTTGATGTGTGAGCAGTGTAAGACCATGTCTGGGACATGGCATCGGCATTTCACCCTCTTGTGTGAGGCTTGTCGGGTATCCTTTGGTATTATAACTGGTTCAACGAGTAAAATAAAGCTTGTGACAAAAGTGAGAAATGTTACGGCTATATTGTAAGTGATACAGGTACCTACATGAGATTCATGAGAAACGAGCTCGAATTATGTTGTATGATTAGTAAGAGTGAAAACGAGTAAGTCATGCCTTTAATCATTTGAGAAATATGTGCAAGTTTATAATATGTTATGAGTATATAATGCATGGTAATTGTTATTAATATTTACATGTGACTTACTATGCTTTATGCTTACTCTCTCTCCTTTCCATTTTCTTATAGTGCTGCCAAGCTAGCACAGGGACCAAAGAACATCGGAGGCTCGATAACACTATCAATCTGAACATTTGGTATAGTTAGATTTATCATTTTGAGTATGGCATGTATAGGGACTTGGTCTTTGTCAAGTTTCATATTGATTTGGCCAAATGTGTTGGCTTGTTTTGAAGTTTGATTCATTTTGTATAAGGCCATGGATGATGGCTAATACTTATTATTGATATATGAAAATGATGATGTTATTCATGAATGTGCAAATTTCATGGTTGAGTGTTTGGTTTATTAATGCATGAATGAGCAGGTTATTTGATGAGGTTTATGTTGGTGCAATTAAGGGTAGCAAAAAAAAGGCTTGGTAAATAGAATTGTTTTTGTCCACATGGACAAACACACGGGCGTGTGTCTAGGTCGTGTGTGACACACAGTCTGTCTCATGGGCGTGTAGTCCGGTCGTGTGTCCCCCTACACCCTATGTTAGCAAAACAGAATGGCCAGTAGTAACTACACAGATTGAGACACGGCCGTGTGTCTTGACCGTGTGGAAGACGCGGCCATAGAACATGGACACGAGCATGTGCCAGGCCATTTGAAAAGCCCTGTAGGTTTGAATTGAAAAATAAATTCGCACAGCTAGGGACATGGGTGTGTGTGACCACACAGGTGTGTCCTTTGCCATACGGGCGTGTGCCCTATTTTTAGTGAAAATTTCCAAAGTTTTCTAAAGTGCCTGGTTTAGTATAAAACCATTTCTAAAGTATGTTTTGGGACTCATAAGCCCATATTAAGGACATTAAGAGGAAGTTGGAAATTTTTAAATTTAACAAACTTCTATGACCTAGAAATGTATGTTGGTATGTGCTTTAGTAAGGTAATGCCTCGTATCCTGTCCGGCGACGGATACGGGTAAGGGGTGTTACAACACCAATCTTTCCTATTTCACTCTATTTCACTCGGGTTTTGTATTAAAGATGAATAAATATAGGTAAACTTTTTGGCTTTAGATATGTTCCAGACAATGCCGTAGGTCATCCTTTAAATATCTCAATATGCACAAATTTAATCAACCAAACAAACTCAAATTCAACCATTTATCATTCATACTAGCATGCTTGTTTCCTTGTATTTTCTATATCATTTGGTACAGTTGATTGCTTAATGCCTATTTACAGTGTAACATATAGAACTTAGTAGTCTAATAGTCAAAAATTTAAAATCACCTATCATCATGCCAAATTTATTTGTAAACACAAGCAACCTATGTACATGCTCCTAACCAATCACTTGTATTTCTACAAGCTCAAGCACACAATTGACAAGAAAAACATAAAAAATTGGGAAAAATTTTGTATGTTACCCCCCACACTTTAGTTAACATATTGTCCTCAATGTGTAGGCCATAAAAAGATAAGGAAAGAAGTTACCCAACTGATCGTGGTCATTCCAATTACTATTATTGGGTGCTTCCTTCTTTGCTCATTGATAGTTCAAATTGTTGTGTCTCCTTTGTGTGGGGTTCCTACAAAGAAAACTTAAACAAACTACAAAACGACTAAAATTTATATTTTTCCTTAATCCTAAAACCAAATTAAAATTATCCAACAAGTTTAATACAATCCAAAGTTATTATATTCAATCATCCTCCTCATCATCCCAATGTGGTGCCTGCCTCATTTCCATTGGGGCTTTTCCCTTTCTCGAGCCATATTCTTGGTGAAAGCTCCCACCTGTCGAAGGCGCATGGTGGGTTGGGCTTGGATGACGGGCCCTTTTGGTGTAGAATATTATAGCTGAAATGCCACTTCATACTCATTCTCTATTCCTAGGGGATCCTGTGCATCCCCTCTATCTTCAGAGTCCTCTCCTCAATACTCCCTTCTTTGTCATGATGGGTTGGTGTTGAGTCGAATATGTAAGGTGGATAACTCGTGGCTCGCAACCCATTTAGCTTTGCAAACTCCAAAAGTACTAGCCTCGTTTCTTGCATCCATCGGATCATCCCATCAAGTTTCTCCTCAACACTTCCACTTGCTCCACTTTTCTTTAATTTCTTCTTCCGTTTAAGTGATTTCGAAATGTCCATGTTCTCTTTCCTTCTCTGGTTCCATTTGATAATTTGTTTTCTTTGGAGCTCGATACATTGGATATACAATGAATCACCAATCACACTTTTAGTGGGCTTTATAAATTTCTCATTTTTCTCTCATCCGAACTCCTTCTTTTTGACATAGTGCCATTACAAAGTGAGGAAAGAAAAGTCTGGCTTTTTCCCACTCATGTAGCGTTTCATCTCACGGATGATCCATCTTACTAGGCATACCTATTTTCACTGCAAAATACTATGCAAAAGAATGGCTCGAAAAGTATTTACATTAGAAACATTCAATATAGGTGCAATTCTAGTACCTATGAATTGCATCTATATTTTTGCTACGGGAAACATTATAGCATGATTAAAATTTGTTGGGAACCCAGTATTTGGCCTATAGTTCCAATACCCCTACCCTGAGTCAAATGTTTTATAACACTCTCCATATCAATATTTCCAAATCAGTACTATTAATAAAACTGCTTTCATAGTACGGAGTGTAATGGAAATCACATAATTCACTGGGGGTTAAGAGGATTTCTACCCCTCGAATTGGAACATTAATCACATAGACCCTAGTTCGATCTCAAATTATCTGGTGTTTAAGAGAATAATAAAATTTATGGACTATGGAAATAATTGCATTTTCTTTGGGAGTGATACAAATTTGCTTCCAACGATGGTTCCAGACTAAAGTCCAAATTTCTTTGCAATGAACCATGGAGTGTTCGAACCCTCGCTCCTGTATGAATGGTCTCCCCTAAGACTCAAGAAAATATTTCTCGACATTTAAATGATGAAATCTCACAGGGTTTGAAACATCTAGAGTTTCTGAGACCGTAGCCTTATTGTTCTTCCTGGGATTAATGATTTGAAAGCAAGTAAATAGAAAAATAAAAATTCAATGGAATAGTAAAACGAGTAAGGGATAACTTTAACCTCTTTGTAAATGTTTTAATTGCTTCTTTGAATGATTGATAAAGCTTTCACCACTAGATCGTTAAGAGTAAAAATAGAGATTGGGATAGTGAGGGTTTTAGGATGGAAGAGGGTTTTTTTTATTTTTGAAGCTTTTGAGAAGGGTTTAGTGTTAAATAGGGTTAAGGCTTTGAGTTAGGATACTTCTAGGTTAAAAATAAGAGTTCTTAAGCATAATGATTGGGTAATATAAATGTTTAAGTTAATATGAGGATTTGAACATCCAGGTTGCATAAGTGGGTCGAGTCAACCTTGTAGAAAATTGTAGGCGATGTCGTGACACAGGGGTTCCATGTCGCAACATCTTTAATAGATTGCTAATGTCATGACACTAGGGTTCGATGTTACGACACACCCTGTAGTTTTGAAATTCTATGAGATTGTCTGCCATGTCACCACATAGGGTAGTAGTGTCACAATGTCGATAGTATTTTCATAATTCATTGCTACTGGATATGATGTTGTGGCACAAAGGGACTGTGTCGCGACATCGACGCTATTGTCCCAAATTTTTTATTTTAGAGTGCTTTGCCTGCCTGTTAGCCCTATCTCTAATCTTCCTGTAATATTTCATTTAATTGGTTAGTGAAATAAACAAATTTGTACAGTTAGTTAGAGTTATGAAAGAAAATTTCAGGTCTTGCTGCCGGACTCATCTGCTAGCTCAATTAGTTTACACTTTGGCACTTGTTGCAAATTGTTTCTGTCCGCATTAGTCCAACACACATCTTGCCATTCTATTTTTCTGTGGTTATCTCTCTCTTTGAATTTACCTTTTCGGTCTGCCTTAACAATTGACAATTATTTCAGCAGATTATAACTGTTAATTACTTGTTAGACTACGTAATCACACAACCACTTTAGTTTTTGCTTAACGTCCCTGCTTCGTAAGTAGGTTGAGAGTTGTGGTTCATACTTGTCTCTCATTATGTTCATCTCAGCCATCAAGGATGACCTTAAAGGAGTATTCTCTGGGATTTTGAGTAGAAACAAATTATGTACTTCACTACTTAGGTTCTGATTCTATGGGCTTTTGGATTTTTCCACTTATTTGCAAGTAATTCTCTTGAGTAGTTCTTGTGGTAATTGAACCTTTTTTTCTCTCACAACTTAATGTCTATGCTTCTCAGTTGTCTAGTTTGATTGATGCCTGTTGTGTTTTAATAAGTCATATCAATATATATTTTTTCAATTTTTATCAGCGTCTGGAAAATTCCTGGATCATTGAATTCTTTAGGTGACTTGTTTAGGACTAAGGGCGTGCAAAGGATAGTTATATCAAGTTTATCTCTTGGCATTGTAGGTTTATCCTTGTTTATATTTGCTAGATCTCTGGACGTCAGGATTTCTTCAACTACATTGGCCGTAAATATCATTGTATCTAATTGTTAATCTACACTACACTACTCTTGCATTTTGGCCCTATAAGAAGAACCTATAGTTGTTGGGAAGATAACTTCCATGTTTGTCTAACTCTTCTATTCTCTTGCCATTTCCTCGATTGGTTTTATTACTTCCCTTATTGCCATTTCATTAAATTCATATTGGTATTCTTCTATCTACCAGGATTAATAATAGCCTGGAAGTTCCCTCCTCTCATAAGCATTTATAATAGCATTCTCTTCCTTGCTCTGTTCTTGGCTTGACTCCTCTTGATGTTTTCCTAAGAGTGCACTGATGTTGTTATTATCGTCTTGAGAAGGAGTTGAGGTTTTTCCTCGAGTTGACTTAATTCAAGCATTAATAGTCGTTGGTTCCCCTGTATCTCCCATTCCTCATAGACCCCTTCTTCATAAATATCAGCATCTTAATCTAAGTTTTCATCTGACAACATAAAATCAAAATTATCCATACTTCTATTGACTGATCTCCAATAGTTACTATGGCGGCAATTTGTATTAACAATATGCACTAAGGTCCTCTTAAAAGAAAAAGACAAATATCAATAACGTTAATTAGTTAAACAAAATAAATCGAGAATCATATCTATAACCTAAAAATTTCCTAATTATTCTTATTGAAGTGCAAAAATTAAAATCAAGTTAGTGACATTGCCTCCTCGGCAATGATGTCAACAACATGATCGCCTCCGGACATACTAACATCCAAAGTGTGAATACTGCTATAAAAGATATATGAATGAGGCAGTATCCGTAAGTAATCGGGTTTAGTTGTAATATAGTTACAACAAAGTAGGTGAGTACTCCAAGACTTGTATCCAAGGAAGGCTAGTGCTAGATCGGTTTTAACCTAAACACCGAAATATCTAATTAGTACTCAAAATAAGTTATAGTATGAAAACATAAATAAAAGGGATTTTTAGAGTTTTTGAAATATAATAAAGAAATAAAGATGAAGAGATTGAAAAGTGGACTTAATCAAATCTGGTCATGGGTGATTAGCTCACTTTGGTAATATTCGTTAACTGTCTTTTGGGATTCCTCATCAATCAACTAGTCGATCCCCTAGTAGGATCTTCCATTACATCCAGTAGAGTAACGAGTCAGCAAGGACTACTTATCTTCTGACCTCACAGTTTAGATTGTTTAGGGTGAAGGTGTTCACGGATAGGCCATACCAATTTTAGGTTCATTCCTACCTTGATAACTTCTTGGGGTCGTCAAGCGTAGGGTTCAGGTTCTTCCTTTCCCAAATAGATGATCCACTGAGTAACCTTACAAAATAGTTAATAGATCATACCTCCACTCTCTAATCCCCTATAAAGGGATTAGCTTATCATGGTTTTCATATACAATATAAAATTAATATAATGATAAATGAACCGAAAGTATAGAGTTTAAGGAAAAGCCTGATTTGTATTAAGAATGAAATTGAATCTACAAAGTTTGATTGTACCCACAAATCAAATCTGTCGAGATAAAACAAAGAATAAACTGAAGTCAAATTTAAAACAAAAATTCTAATCTAAGTAATTCATGTCTATAATGTGTGACAAATGAACCTATTTATAGATTTTAGGTGGTCATCATCCTTAACCCTAGGTTAGCTGACATTCTTGAGCTTTGAGTTTGATTGTGCTGACTAAAACGCCCTCTAGCTCATGTTAATTCCCATCCAGAGTCGATGTTGCGACACATCAGGACCTGTGTCGTGACATAGAAGTCAATATACTCTTCTTGGGATGTCTTCAGGGGTATGTCACGACACTCTTAGGCTATGTTGCAACATTAAAGTCAGTCTCAGAATTTCTCCCTTCTATTCCTTATGTTGCGACATTGAGCCCTCTGTGTTGTGACATAGTGACCAATATCGGTTTAGCACACCTTCTAATGGTCTCCTACACACTTACAAATTTCAGTACCTCACCATTGTGCCTCATTCAGCCCCTAATATTAATAAAAGACTCAATTTGCACATTTTATTGAATTTAAGAAAACTTACTAAAACATAATTAAAACCTAGTTATAATGCTTGTTTTCAAGCTTCTGAAGTGCAAAAATTGGTTTAATATGCTACACCAAATTAAAATAGGTCAATGGTCGTCGGGCAAATAACTCCATAAATTGTTTAGACGATTTCAATGTGTCTTCTGCTTCAGTGTCTTGGCCTTATAATGCAAATGGTGAATTGACACATGTGTTAATAGGACATATAAGTGAACATCCTTTATTCTTTTACCATACTTTTGGTTTTCACCTACACAGCTGGAATATTTTAAGTAATCTTGGTACAACTTCTACTTCCTCTTCAAACCAGGCTAATTCTCATGTTGATGGTCCAAAGTCTTTCTCAAATTTAGCACAAAACATGGATATTACGACTATTTTGGATGAAGACCATGCTAAGGAGATGACTGCTACTGCTCTACCTAAGAAACCAGTAGCAAAGAACACTCAAAAGAGACCAAAGGTGGAAGAAAGCACCCAAGGGACATAGGAAAGTGAGCACCCTCAGTTAACACAATGAAGACTTAGGAAAGGGATAACCCTAGTAGTAGCTCATACTTCACGAGTTCCAGCCCTAACTAAAACTCCTCCAGTTCCTGCACTGCCAGTAGAGTTCGCCCACTTTGTAGACTCCCCCAAATATACCAATGGTCCCCCTCTTGTTAAGATCCCAATAACAAGTCCAGAATAACTAGTGGTTTCATCTAGTCCCCAACATCTCAATGCTTCCTCTAGAGAAGCTAAAGAATTATTCCCTTAGCATGATATGTTAAACTAAGGGTTATCTTTTGTCTCTCTGGCTCTATATTTCAGTAGAAACTTAATTCTGTGCCTCAGTAGATGAAGGTGTAACAGTTCGATTTAGGGGCTAGTCAGAATAGTAGTTTTGAAACCACTAATCCAAGGTTAGAGAAATTAGTTTTAATATTATTTTTGTGTTATAGCATGATATTATGAATGCATGAAAATTTTGGTACACTAATTTTAGTGATTGCATGCTTAATTGCGAAAAAGGACTAAATCGCATAAAGTGCAAAAGTTTTATTTTATAAGCTAGAGGTGTCAAATAGCTAAGGAATATTAATTGGAGGTCCCTAATGTGTAATTAGGCCCTTTTAAGGGTGGTGACCGGCCATAGGGACAAAGAAAAGACTTAGTTAATTGGTTAGGTAAAAATTTGGTGACTAAATTGATTTTAATCATAAAATAAAGAAAAGAAAGATATAATCTTTTCTCTCCATCTTCTCCACCAAAATTTTCAGCAAAATAAGGGGTTGAGAACTCAAAATTTTAGCCAAGCTTTTCCTTGCAAGTAAGTGTTTTAATGGTCAATCTTTGATAATTTTTGTACTTTTGAGACCCTATAGCTTGAGCTAGCTAATGAGGGGACTATTTTGCAAAATGGTTGACAACCTAAGATTTTGACATGAGAACATTAGTGTTGATTTCTGAAATTTTATGGAAGAAAATGAGTCTTAGTTTTAAATAAACAACTTTTGTGAAAGGTGTTTTCATGAAAACACTTAAAAAGACCTTTTTGTAAAGGTTGTAAATAGGTGGTAAATGTGTGAAATAATTGATATTGTGAGTTGTTATAAGAGTAATAAATGTTCATCTAGGCTTTTTAAAGGATGAAAATTGATTAGAATCTATTTACGAGCCTAGGGGTAAAATCATAAATTTGTAAAAGATTAGGGGCAAAATCATAAATTTTTCCAAAGTATGATTCATGGGTTATTTTAGTTAACGTGGTCATTAAACAAGTGAGATTTTTATTATAGATCAGGAAACACAAAGCCCAGACCGAAATAGAGGCAAGGACAAAGTCGTGGACTAAACTGAATAATTCCATATATATTTTGGTACCGAGGTAAGTTTGTGTGAAATTAAAGCTACATAATGCCATTATATTCTTAATTGCTTGATATCATGAGAAATGTTTAGTATTTCTATGAAATTGATTAATGATGCCCCAATGAAAGTATAATGCTATTATGTTGAGTTGAGGCCCCGGTTGAACATTAGGATTAATAAGGATACCATTGTCACAACATAAAATAAAGAAGGTCCCGTATAAGACCATGCCTGGGACATGGCATCAGTACCGAAGGGAGATATCGTGTAAGACCGTGTCTGGGACATGGCAACGACAATGATATATGATCTCGTGTAAGACCATATTTGGGATATGGCATCGGTATCGAGATGTGATCCCATGTAAGACCATATCTGGGATATGGCATTGGCATCGTGTTACATGTATGATGAGATTGAGTATCCTTAGATATTCCAATTAGTTTAATGGGTAAAGAGCTAAGCTTACGTTTAAGATGCCAATGAGTTGCTTCTATGTTCAAGAGTGTAAAAGTACTAAAGTTATATGATGAAGTGATACAGGTACCCAAGAGTAACTTATGAGTAATAAATGAAAAATGTGATATGTGATTTGGTCATGAGTAAGTTATGCTGATGACCTTGAGAACTTGTGTATTATCTAATGTGATGAATGGATGTTACCAATGAACCTTTATGTTGCTATCTATTTCATGCAAACTTACTAAGCTTCATGCTCACCCCTCTCATTTCCCTTTTCCTTGTAGTATCACCAAGCTAACTCGGGGATCGTAGGACGTCGGAGTTCGAAATCACACTATCAACTTCTCTTTGGTATAGCAAAGTATGATAAATTTTGAGTATGGCATGTATAGGAACTTGGTTATTTTGTGTTATGTCATATTTGTTAGCTAATGTGTGGCTATTAATGTCATTAAATTCATTTTGTAAATGATCATTGGAAATTGGCCAATACTTGACAAGTATATTCAATGATGATGAAGTTTATGAAGTACATGCTTGTGTGATGGGAGGAGTAATGAGTCAAGTATACACATGATGAATGTAGTTTAAACCTATGTGTGTATTAGAAGTGCCTTATGGCCATGATGTATGTTGCCTTGAAATGGCATAAATGTGGTTGCCTTATAGAGTAGCAAATGGCTTGGTAGATAGCCTTACAATTGTCCACATGGGTAGACACAGGGGCGTGTGTCTAGGCTGTGTGTGATACACGGTCAACCCCATGGGCATGTTGCTAGGCCGTGTGTCCCCCTACATGCTAGGTTTACAAGTCAAAATACCCAGTAGTAAACACACAGGCTGAGACACGGCCATGTGTCTCAACTGTGTGGAAGACACGGCCATAGAACACAGGCGTGTGCCTTGGCCTTGTGACCTTATTGAGATGATGACGTTAAAAATAGAATTTTAAGATTTTACACACGGGTTAGGACACGAGCATGTCTAGGCTATGTGAGGGACACGAGTCATGGACATGGGCGTGTATCCGATCGTGCGAAAACCGCTGTAGGTTTGAAATGAAAAATATAATCCACATAGGCTAGGAATATGATCGTGTGTGACCACACGGCCTGCCCACATGAGCGTGTGGCCTTATTTTGTGTAAAAATTTTCTACGTGTTCAAAAGTTTTCAATTTAGTCTCGAACCATTCCGTATGTATGATTAGGGTCTCATGGACCTATGATTGGGACGTTATGATCTCGAATAAGAAGTTTTGAGTTGAAATGAAATTTTATAACTCAATGTTGTATGTTTGAGCGAGTTAAGTACGGTAATCCCTCATACCCAGTTCCAATGTTGGATATGGGAAAGGGTGATACATTTAGTGGTATCAGAGCTACGATTTAGTCAATTATCAAACTAACGTAGCGTAAGTATGAGTCTAGCTATACATGCTATACATGTGAGTATTTACATGATGATAGTGTGATGACTCCTGACGATTTAAATTGTGTTTTTATATAGTAAATGGATCCCAAACGAACTGTGGTTGATGATGCTGCAAGTAATGTGACGGCTCTCGCGCAAGGGGCCGCGCTAGTAGAAAGAAGACCTGAGACTTTGGGTCGGGAGAAGAGGCTCGAGAAGCCTTTCTCCATATGATGAGTAACTGGAACACTGAATTTGTTCGTGCAAATCTTAATGCTTATCTTTCTCCACCCTACCTATTCCTTAGCCTACTCCTGTAGCTCCCCAAGTGGTAGAGGTAGTAAGAAGAGAAAAGCCTCTGTTTGATAGGATCTAGAAGCAAGGAGCGGAGGAAATTCAGGCTAACAAAGATGATGACCCAGAAAGAGTAGAATTCTTGCTTGAAAATACCCTCAGGGTATTCAATGAGTTATCCTACACACCTGAAGAGTGCATGAAGTGAGTGGTTTCTCTCTTAAGAGATTTCGCTTACCAGTGGTGGAACACCCTTGTGTCGGTTGTACCAAGGGAGAAAATTAATTGGGAATTTTTCCAAGAAGAGTTTCGAAAAAAGTACATTAGTCAAAGATTTATTGATCAGAAGAGAAAAGAAAGGCTAAAATTGAGTCTCGTGACTCGTGGAAGAGACAACTGAGTAAGTCATACCAATCCTCATTTAAGAAGTCAAGAGATTTCACTACTCGATCAGCCACTTCGGCTGGGTTTTCAAAGAGAAGTAAAGGGAGATCGTACTCGGGGTGCAAAGCTCAGACCAGAATTAAACTTGGAGATGGAAGCCTTCTTTCGTTTCTTGACGGTGAAGTAAGACCAAGCCTATGAGCTTATTATCCTAGGTCAGAACAAGTTGATAGGATCCCCTTTTACACCCCAGGGTCCCTCCCATGTGGCGATATGGGGGCGTAAAAAGGAAAGAGAGGGATGGGGCTTCTCTCGCTTTTGGTAGGTCACGGACCGACCATAGAACCCTATTCAATAAGTGGAATGCATTAGCTGTCCGCTCTCAGGTTGGGCAGTAATGGTCGGAGAAGGGCAATCACTCATTCTTAAAACCAGCATTCTTAAGACCAAAGAGTCGGAGGAGGGAAAGCTCACCGCCGTTTGCTAGTGTTGGCAATGCTCGACCAAGTAGACCGGAATGCCCACAGTGTGGCAGACGTCATCCTAGTGAGTGTCGAGAAAAGGAGAGAGCCTATTTTAAGTGTGGATCCCTAGATCATTTTATCAGAGATTACCCCGAGTTGGGTGAGAAAGAGAAACCTCAGAGTGCAAGATCAGGAAGTACTGCTAGAGGAAGGCCACAGAGGAACCCGGGAAATGAAATGAGTAGTAAGAATAAACCTAGAGAGCAGACTACAAGATCTGAGGGTAGAGCATCGGTGTGAACATATGCCATTCGCGCTCGCGAAGAGGCGTCCTCCCCTGATGTGATCACTGGTACATTTTCTCTCTATGATACTCATGTTATAGCTTTAATTGACCCGGGGTCTACCCACTTGTATATTTGCATGAAATTAGTCTTTAGTATGAACATGATTGTAGAGTATACAAAATTTTTAATAAAAGTGTCCAATCCCCTAGGAAAATGTGTGTTAGTCGATAGAGTATGCAAAGGTTACCCTTTGATGATTAGGGGTCATTACTTTCTGGCTAATCTCATGTTATTACTGTTTGATGAATTTGATAATATCCTTGGGATGGATAGGTTAATTACTCTTGATGTGATAGTGAATTGTGGAAGGAAATTTATTGAGTTAAAATGGGAAAATGGGGATATTCTTCGTGTTGATTCAGATGAGCAAGACAGATTGCCTGTAGTGATATCTTCCATGTTGACTCAGAAATACTTGAGAAAAGGGTATGAAGCTTACCTTGCCTTTGTGATGAATGCTAAAGAGACTAAGTTAAGAATTAAATCAGTGCCTATAGTATGTGAGTATCTAGATGTTTTTCCAGAAGAATTGCCAGGGTTGCCTCCGGTTAGGGAGATTGAATTTGGCATTGAGTTGGCCCCTAGTACTGCGCATATATCGATTGCTCCGTATAGAATGGCCCCAACTGAGTTGAAAGAATTGAAGGCACATCTATAAGAATTGATGGACAAAGGCTTTGCAAGATCGAGTTATTCTCCGTGGAGTGCTCTCGTATTATTTGTGAAAAAGAAAGATGGTTCCATGAGGTTATGTATAGATTATTGACAGCTCAATAAGGTAACCGTGAAGAGCAAGTACCCGTTGCCTAGAATCGATGATTTGTTTGATCAATTGAAAGGAGCCACGGTGTTTTCCAAGATAGACTTGAGGTCTGGATATTATCAATTAAGAGCCAAAGACTTGGATGTGCCGAAAACAACATTTCAGACAAGGTATGAACACTATGAATTTTTAGTCATACCTTTTGGTTAATCCAACGCCCCTGCTGTGTTTATGGATATGATGAACCGCATCTTTATGTCATATTTGGACAAATTTGTTGTAGTCTTTATTGATGATATGCTGGTTTACTCTCGTGATGAGAATGAGCATGCCGAACCCTTGAGGATGGTTCAACAAGTTTTACGGGATAAACAGTTATATGCCAAGTTTAGTAAGAGTGAATTTTGGCTTAGAAAAGTTGGATTTTTAGTGCACATTATCTAGAGAGATGGAATTAGAGTTGACCCAAGCAAGATTTCAGCTATTGCTGATTGGAAACCGCCAAGAAATGTATCTGAGGTTAGAAGTTTTTTGGGCTTAATTGGCTATTACAGACGTTTTAACAAGGGATTTTTCATGATAGCTACCCCGATGACGAAGCTACTACAAAAAGATGTAAAGTTTGAGTGGACAGAAAAGTGGCAGCAAAGTTTTGAGAGATTGAAGGCATTATTGACCGAGGCTTCAGTTCTAGTACAACCAGAACAAGGAAAAGAATTTGTGGTCTATAGTGATGCATCCTTAAATGGATTGGGTTGTGTACTCATACAAGAGGGCAAGGTGATAGCATATGCATCTAGACAGTTAAAGCTACACGAGAAGAATTACCTGACCCACTATTTGGAGCTAGTCGCAATTGTATTTGCACTAAAGATATAGAGCCACCATTTGTATGGTGAGAAATGTCGGGTGTTCATTGATCATAAGAGCCTAAATTATTTGATGACTCATAAGGAGTTGAATCTAAGTCAGAGAAAATGGTTAGAGCTAATAAAGTATTATGAGCTAGTGATTGACTACCATCTGGGAAAGGTGAACGTGGTCACCGATGCCTTAAGTAGGTAATCCTTGTTTGCATTGAGAGCCATGAATACACGGATGGCTTTGTTAGATGATAGTTCTATTCTAGCCGAGTTGAGGGCTAGACCAATGTTGCTCCAAGAGGTTTGTGAGGCTCAAAAAGGATACATCTATTTACAAGCAAAAAGAGTTTAATGCGAGTCAAATGTTGAGTCGGACTTTCAGATTAGTAATGATGGATGTTTGATGTTCCGAGATAGGGTATGTGTACCCAGAGATGATGAGCTTATTCAGAAAATTTTACTCGAAGCACATAGTGGATGTTTATCTGTACATCCAGGCAACACGAAGATGTATAATGACTTGAAGAAATGTCATTGGTGGCTAAGCATGAAGAAAGATATTTCCGAGTTTGTATCGAGATGCCTAATTTGTCAGCAAGTGAAGGCCGAACACCAAGTACCTTCGGGTTTACTTCAGCCTGTTATGGTTCCCGAGTGGAAATAGGACCGTATTACTATGGACTTTGTGACGGGTTTACCGTTGACATCGAAAAAGAAGGATGCCGTATGGGTTGTAGTTGATAGACTTACAAAGTTGGCTCACTTTATACCAGTACGCACTGATTATTGGCTTGATAAGTTGGCGGGGATGTATGTGTCTGAAATTGTAAGACTTCACGGAGTACCATTGTCAATTATTTCGGATAGAGATCCAAGATTTACGTCACGATTTTGGAAAAGTTGCAAGAGGCCTTAGGCATAAAATTGAGCTTTAGTACAACTTTCCATCCGCAAACTGACAGGCAGTCAAAGAGAGTAATACAAATACTTGAAGACATTCTTCGATGTTGTGTTTTGGAATTCCAAGGTAATTGGGAGAAATACTTACCGTTGGTGGAATTCGCCTATAATAACAGTTTTCAGTCAAGATTGAAAATGGCGCCTTACGTGGAATTGTATGGGCGTAAGTGTCGAACGCCTTTGTATTGGACCGAACTCAGAGAAAACCAAATTCACGGGGTCGATTTGGTCAGGGAAATTGAAGAGAAAGTAAATGTGCTACGTGATTGTTTAAAAGCTACTTCTGATAGACAAAAGTCCTACGTGGATTTGAGACGAAAAGAGATTGAGTTTCAATTTGGTGATAAGGTATTTTTGAAAGTGTCACCATGGAAGAAAGTTCTCAAATTTGGTCGGAAAGGCAAATTGAGTCCGCTTTATCGGACCGTATGAGAGTACCGAGAGGATAGGCCTGGTAGCTTATCGTTTGGCTTTGCTATTTGAGCTAGAAAAGATTCATAATGTCTTTCATGTGTCTACGTTACATTGCTACTGATCAGGCCCTTCGCATGTGATTGTACTAACAGAGGTAGAAATTCAACCGGACATGACTTATGGAGAAGAACTTGTTAAGATTTTGGCATGAGAAATCAAACAGTCGAGAAGCAAAAGTATAGCCCTTGTGAAATTACTATGGAAAAGACATGGGGTAGAAGAGGATACATGGAGCCCAAGGAAGTCATAAGAAACCAATATCCCAACCTTTTTACTGGTAAGATTTTCGGGGACAAAAATCCCTAAAGGGGAGAATTGTAATAGCTCAATTTAGGGGCTAGTTGAAACAGTGGTTTTAGAACCACTAATCTGAGGTTGGAGAAATTAATTTTAATATTATTTTATGTGTTATAGCATGATATTATGAATGCATGAAAAATATGCTGCATTAGTTTTAGCGATTACATGCTTAATTGCGAAAAAAGTCTAAATCGCATAAAGTGCGAAAGTTTTATTTTACAAGCTAGAGGTGTCAAATAGCTAAGGAATATTAATTGGAGGTCCCTAATGGGAAATTAGGCCTTATTAAGGGTGGTGGCTGACCATAGGGACAAAAAAAAAAAAGACTTGGTCAATTGGTTAGGTAAAAATTTGGTGACTAAATTGATTTTCATAATAAAATAAAAAAAAGAAAGATGTCATCTTTTCTCTCCATATTCTCTACCAAAATTTTCAGCAAAATAAGCGGTTGAGAACTCAAAAATTTCAGCCAAGCTTTTCTCCTTGCAAGTAAGTGTTTTAATGGTCAGTCTTTGATAATTTTTGTCCTTTTGAGACCCTTGTAGCTTGAGCTAGCTAATGAGGGGACTATTTTGCAAAATGGTTGAAAAACCTAAGGTTTTTTCATGAGAGCATTAGTGTTGATTTTTGAAATTTTATGGAAGAAAATGAGTCTTAGTTGTTATATAAACAACTTCTGTGAAAGGTGTTTCCATGAAAACACCTAAAAGGACCTTTTTGTAAAGGTTGTAAATAGGTGGTAATTGTGTGAAATAATTGATATTTTGAGTTGTTATAAGAGTAATAAATGTTCATCTATGCTTGTTAAAGGATGAAATTTGATTAGAATTGATTTACGATATTAGGGGTAAAATCATAAATTTGTAAAAGATTAGGGGCAAAATTGTAAATTTTTCCAAAGTATGATTCATGGGTTATTTTAGTTAATGTGGTCATTAAAAAAGTGAAATTGTGTGAAACCGAGGCAATGACACGAAGCACGGACTAAAACCGAGGCAATGACAAAGTCGTGGACTGAATTGAACAATTCCACATATATTTTGGTACCGATGTAAGTTTGTGTGAAATTAAAGCTACATAATGCTATTATATTCTTAATTGCTTGATATCATGAGAAATGTTTAGTATTTGTAACATCCTAAAATTTGAGTATTGATATGATGCATGTTTTGGTGCTTAACTCGTGTATAATTAAATTTTGCATGATTAGTATAGTCTTGAGAAGACTTGATAATTATTTGGAATTAGAATAAATTTTAGTAAGGGTATTTATTTGAAGTGGATCAAGTGACTTTGAGGTTTAAGTAAATTTAAGTGTCAAAAAACTAGCATAAGATGAGCTAGTAGCAAGGTGGTGTTGGCGCATGTATGTTTGCTTGAGGAGAGAGGTTCGAATCTCCTAGCGTGTAATTTGAAAGCTTTTATTTTTGCTTTTTCTTAGCATGTGTCGGTCATGGATAAGGATTAGGATGAGTTGGGTTAAATTTTTATGGCAAGAAGACCATGGGAAAAAGGCAAGTGTTAACTTAGGGAAAGGAATCATTTGAATAAGGTATGTATGGGGAACACAAGGCACATATCGAGGAAGATGTTTTGGAAAGTTTGGAGTGGCCAAACTTTGACTTTGAGGCTATGTACTTCGACGATTTTAGGGGCTAGGGGGTGACTGAAATTTTGAAGGCTTTGGTAAGGTCTAGGTGTTAGTTGGTCATTTTGGCATTTGGACATTTTTGTGCTTTTCTCCAAAACTTTTCTCTCCATTTCCTCTCCTTAGCCGAATGCACCTTAAGCAATAGGTAATATCTTTGCTTTTCTTTAATCATTTCATATTTGGACCATTTCGGTCTTATTTTGCCTATTCTCTCAAACCATTTCTCCCTAGTGCCGAAATCACCAAGACCTTGGAAGGCCATTTTCTCTTTTCTTTTCTTTTTGCCGAATGCACACAAGCCTCAAACTCATTTCTTTGTTCATCTTCCATTCTTGAAAAGAATCGAAACCTAAACACCTTATTTTTCTTTACCCTTCTTCATCTCTTTCTCCTTACAAAAATCTCTTAAACATTTTTCTCCCTTTTATTTTCACCATGGCCGAATGTTACTAAGCACCATCTCCTTCAATTTCCCTTCATAACCAAATCTTCTACAACTCACATATCTTCTTCTCAATCATTTTTCTTTCTACTCACTTTAATCAATCGGTAAGTGGCTAGTACAATATTTTGGAATTGTTATTTTCCCTTTCTTTTGTGCCGAATCTATTTGTGATGTGGGATGACGTTTTTGGATTGAGACCATCATCATACCATATCTCATTCTAATCTTTTCTCTATCATAGAAACTTAGTGGAGGGTCAAAACTCAAGTGTTCGTAAAATTCGTAAATCGTTGGAATCGAATTAAGGTGTTAAGGTAAGGGATTATTAAGGATTTTCATATTACTCGACATATGGATATAAATGGTTTATTAATCGATTTCGTTTTAGGGGACGTTATCGCTCGATTGTCATATTGTGGAACGAGGATATTTGTGAGACAATCAAGATAGGGACAAAAAGGGTAGTAAATAGTGTTCGGAAGAGGGGTGGTTCCGCTATTCCCCCTAAGTTTAAGAGGACTGTTTCAGGAATCCGAGACTTTCCATCGGGTTGTGGACCCTCATCCGGCAAAAATCAATTATTTGAAGTCGTATGTACCCCCGAACCATTGTTTACTCGTGGTTCTGAACTTTGATTTGAGAGAAATCATAAATAGTGGTTGTTCGAGATTCCGAGGGTAAGATCTAGATCGCTTAACATTAGAATAGTTTTATATTAAATATTAGTGTTCTAATCCATCGTGATATGTGTTTAGATATCGACGAGCGGGAAAGTGTAGTTCTCACCGTAATCAGGTGTGTAATCTCACACCGTATCTCGTGGGTTAGATGACTATATCGTAGAAATCGGTGGATGAAATCACAAGTTAGTGAAATCGGGAAGAATAGCATATTTATCACCTTAATGATAAAAGTTTTGAAATTGGTATTAAGATCATGAAAATTATGAAATTGCCCTTAACGGCCAATACGATAAAAGTGATAAATGGGCCATATGTGATATTTGATAATTGGGCCATATGTGATATTTGATAATTGGACAATTTGGGCCATATATGATAATTGATAAATGGGTCATATGTGATATGAGATTTCGTGGGCCAAAATGTGAAATGGGCCAGATTGTAATAACTTTTATAATGGGCCTTATGTTGGAATAATTATATGAATGGATTGTTATGCATATTATATACATGATTGCATGGGTTGGGCTATTTGACGAAGAGAAGTTCTGGTAGCTTTGCTACAATATTTTGGTGGCTCTGCCACAATTCTGAAAAATGGCAAATGCCATGTAAACTCTGTGAATCCGGTGGCTTGTCCATGAAATTTGAAATACGGCTTAATGCCTACTTCGGTGTGTTGGCGGGGTGGGTGACTAAAGCTCCCTACAGGTGTGCTGGTTGGTATGGGTGGTGTGTAATGGATGGAAATTTAGTTTTGGTTTTGGGAATTGCATATCACTTGCATTTTATACATGCTAAATTATTATAATTGTAATGGGCTTAGGCCCAAATAAATGCTTAAATGGTTTTGGCCCAGTGGACTAAGGTAAGTGAGTTACATACTGAGTTCTAAGTAACTCACCCCAATTTTTTTTTACCCCTCTCAGGTAATAATAATTGATGGAGATGGGTCGGAGATGACTTCATGTGGAGGCTATACTACAAATGGTGGTTTATAAAACTTTAAGACTTCTTTAATAAATTTTATTAAATACTATTTTTATGGCGATGTAATAAGGCCTCTTTAATTATGGATTTTATTATGTGGATGGATTTTATTATGTTTTAGTTTTCCTAAGTTGGATTGGTTTAGTTTTTATAAATGTTTTCTATAACTCTCGTATAAAATAAAGGTTTTTCTTAAATGTTACCAAACTTAGGAAAGTCTTTTAAAACTTTTCGATGAAATATTTCAACTAAATAAATCCAAAGTTTTAATCAATTACTACTCTATAGATCAAATGATAAACTCTTGTGTTTTTAATTATGGTTTTCAATGAACTTGATTTTTCGATAAAGTCACTCTCTTAATTGTTTTGGAATTTGATTTCTACATTGTTAAATGATTTGAATGTACGTTTAATTTGTGTGGCATGCCGAAATCTGGGCTTAATACATAGGTCGGGTTTAGGGTGTTACAGTATTTCTATGAAATTGATTAATGATGCCTCAATGAAAGTATAATGCTATTATGTTGAGTTAAAGCCCTGGTTGAACCTTAGGAATAGTAAAGATACCATTATCACAACATAAGATAAAGAAGGTCCCGTATAAGACCATGTCAGGACATGGCATCAGCACTGAAGGGAGATCTCGTGTAAGACCATGTCTGGGATAGGGCAACGACGTTGATATATGATCTCGTGTAAGACCATATCTGGGATATGGCATCGGCATCGAGATGTGATCCCATGTAGGACCAGATCTAGGAGATGGCATTGGCATCGTGTTACATGTATGATGAGATTGAGTATCCTTCGATATTCCAATTAGTTCAACGGGTAAAGATCTAAGTTTACGTTTAAGATGCCAGTGAGTTGATTCTATGTTCAAGAGAGTAAAAGTACTAAAGTTATTTGATGAAGTGATACAAGTATCCAAAAGTAACTTATGAGTAATAAATGCAAAATGTGATATGTGATTTGGTAAGAGTAAGCATGAGTAAGTTATGCTGATGAGCTTGAGAACTTATGTATTATCTAATGTGATGAATGGATGTTACCATGAACCTTTATGTTGCTATCTTATTCATGCAAACTTACTAAGCTTCATGCTTACCCCTCTCATTTCCCTTTTTCTTATAGTATCGCCAAGCTAACTCGGGGATCGTAGGACGTCGGAGTTCAGAATCACACTATCAACTTCTCTTTGGTATAGAAAAGTTTGATAAATTTTGAGTATGGCATGTATAGGAACTTGGTTATTTTGTGTTATCTCATATTTGTTAGCCGATATGTGGCTATTAATGTCATTAAATTCATTTTGTAAATGGTCATTGGAAATTGGTCAATACTTGACAAGTATATATATTTAATGATGATGAAGTTTATGAAGTACATGCTTGTGTGATGGGAGGAGTAATGAGTCAAGTATACACATGATGAATGTAGTTTAAACCTATGAATGTGGATGTTTTAATTTTGGGTATTATAAGTGCCTTATGGTCATGATGTATGTTGCCTTTAAATGGTATAAGTGTGGTTGCCTTGTAGAGTGGCAAATGACTTGGTAGATAGCCTTACAATTGTCCACACGGGCATGTTTCTAGGCTATGTGTGACACACGGTTAGCCCCATGGGCATGTTGCTAGGCCATGTGTCCCCCTGCATGCTAGGTTAGCAAGTCAGAATGCCCAGTAGTAAACACACGGGCTGAGACACGGTTGTGTGTCTCAACCATGTGGAAGACACTACCATAGCACACAGGCGTGTGCCTTGGCCGTGTGACCTTATTGAGATGATAACGTCAGAAACAGAATGTCAAGATTTTACACTCGGGTTAGGACACGGGCGTATCTAGGCCGTGTGAGGGACACGGGTCATGGACATGAGCATGTGCCTGGCCATGTGAAAACCTCTATATGTTCGAAATGAAAAATAAAATCCATACAGGCTAGGAACATGGGCGTGTGTGACCACACTGCCTGCCCACACGGGCATGTTCCTCTTCACACGGGCTTGTGGCCCTGTTTTGTGTAAAAATTTTCTAAGTGTTCAAAAGTTTTTGATTTAGTCCCAAACCATTCCGTATGTACGATTAGGGTCTCATGGACCTATGATTAGGACATTATGATCTCGAATAAAAAGTTTTGAGTTGAAATGAAATTTTATGACTCAATGTTGTATGTTTGAGCGAGTTAAGAACGGTAATGCATCATACCTGGTTTCGACGTCGGATACGGGAAAGGGGTGTTACAGAAGAAGACTCTCTCATCCTATCTCAATTCAAATTTTTAATCATCTCCACTTTCACTTTTGGTGAAGTCTTCGCAGACCTTATTTGTGGAGTTTGGATTTTTGAGTTGGCTCCTCTAAGAAATCAATGATGTACACAATGCTAAGGTTGCGAGCTTGGATGAGATAGTAAAAACTGGCAAGTAGGCTGTAGCCCAGCTACATAGGACCGCCCAGATTTATCATAACAAGATCGAGCAACTTGACTTTTGTGTCTTAGCTTGGAATACTAGGTTCAAAGATACACAGGATGAATGCATACAGTTGGAAAGGGAGAACAACCTGCTGAAAGATAAAGAGTCTTCTTTAGAGGAGCAACTTATGGCTCATGAACAATACCACAAGGCTGAGTTTGATGGTCTACTCCAATCCAGTGAGGAATTTCTAAGAAAATATCAAGAAGACACCAAGAAAAACTTAACTAAGGCCCTGACCAAGCTAAGGTATAACTTGGTTCTTTATACACAAGTGGTTGTTGGCCTTCTGAATTTAAGTCAGGTAGATTTCAACTTCCTTCAGGATATCTAACCGCCTCCCGACAAACTAACGTCCAAGGTGTGAATACTACACAAGAATATAGAACAACAAGGTGGTATTTGCAAGTAAATGGTTTGAGTTGTAATATAGTTTTACAACGAAGTAGGTGAGTACTTCAAGGATCATTCCTAAGGGTGGTGAGCGCTAGATCAATTTTAAGCTAAGCACTAATCGATCTAATTAGTACTTTAAATAAATTATAGTATGAGAGCATAAAAGGAAGGTTTTTAAAGTGTTTAGAATAAGAAAATAAAATAACATAAAGTAAATAAAATTTAGGAGATAGAAGAGTAGAGTAAATCAAATCTTGATTATGGGTGATTAGTTTGCTTCAGTAACCCCATCAACTATTGCCTCAAGTTCCTCGTCAACCAACTAGTCGCTACCCTAGCAGGATCTTTTGATCTTCCATTGATATAACGAGTCAGCAAGAATTACTTATCTTCTGAACTCACTGTCCAGATTGGTTTGGAGTGAAGGTGTTCACGAATGGGCAATGCCAATTTTGGGTTAAATCCCACCTTGATGAATTTCTGGGGTTGTTAAGCCCAGGGTTTGGTTCACGTTCTTCTTTTTCCAAATAGCTGATCCTTTGAGTAACCCTATAAAACAACTAATAGATCATACCTCCACTCGCTAATCCCCCATAGAAGGATTAGTTCCTTATGGATTTCATAGACAATACAAAATTGAAATAACATGCTAATTAAATCAACAAGATAAAGTAAATGAAAGAGCCTGATTGTATTGAAATTAAGTGCGAATCCATAGAGTTTGGATACTTCCACAATTAAAATCTCTTGAAATCAACAAGAACAAATAAAAGAAATGTAAAACCTATGAATGAAAGAAAACTAAAGTAAATTTTATAGAGAGAATCTTGGCTAAAGGAATGATGATCATAACATGTGCCAAAGAATCCTATTTATAGCCTTTAGGTGGTTGTCGTCCGTAACCCTAGGTTAGGTGACCATCCCGAGCTTTAAGTTCGATTGTGTAGACCAAAATTCCCTTGCTACATATTTAATTTCTGTCCCAAATTGATGTCGCGACAGAGGTGGCAGTGTACTCCTCCTTGAGACGTCTTCAGGGGTATGTCGCGACACCCTCAGTTTGTGTCGCTACATCGAAGGCAGTTTCATACTTTCTCCATTCTGCTCTTTTTATTGAGAATTGGGCCTCTCGTGTTGCACATAGTGTCCAGTATTAGTTTAAGATGCCTTCTAATGGTTGTTAGCTTTCCCTTAGGCCTCATTCGTCCCTTAAGGTTAATAAAAAACTCAATTTGCACATTTTATTAAATGTAAGTAATGTTAAAGAAACTTAACTAAATTATAATGAAAATGATTGTCTTCAAGCTCATTAAGTGTGAAAACTAGTTTAATTTGCTACACTGAATTATGGTAGATCAATATCTCTACCGATTCTTTAAACTTTAACGCTTATAACCCCGAAGGCAAATACTAGGAAAATTTTCAGAAGAAATGGAAGAAATCAGTTGACTTCTTCATCCCCACTATGAATGAAGTAGAGGACGAGTAAGAGGAAGACTTTATTGACTTAAATAAATCTTCTGAGGAAATACCCCAAACAGAAGAGGTTCCTACTGAACCCACTAACCAACACACCGAAGGAGGTAATTAAAGTTTTCTTTGTTCTGTGTTATACTTTCTCTTTCTATCATTTATGTAATAGTTTCTAGATCTTGATAATGAAACTATCATTTTATTTATCCACTGTCTTACTTAGCAATGTTACCGATATAACAATGTAGCCTTCACACAAACAAAAATTTCAACATACTTGATAGACTAAGCCAGGTTCGACGTACTATCTATACATGGCCAACTCTTACTTAACTGTTAGAGGATCGGCTAAACCAAAGGCTCTAATACCAACTTGGAACACCTTCTACCCTACCCAAAATACAAGAATATCAAGTGTTACCACATACTGTAACGCTTAGGTTTGTGCAAGCGTACACTATCGTTATCAAGTAATATGTAAGTATCAAGTTATCGTCTCCGCAAGGATTGTATTTGTGTTAAATCACTTAATTGAAAAATTATACTAACAACTTGGTAAATAAAAACACAATATGGCTGAGAAGTGATTATTAAAATTAAATATATTAAACTAAATGCAATGATCCCTAATGCAAATTATCCTAAGTATGCAAACTATATGAATGAAAGAGACTTTAGCAAAACTAAACACAATTTGCAACAATTATAACATAAATAAACTAGGAAAATTACTTTAATTAAACTCAATTTATTATCAACACCCTTAACAACATTCGAAAAAAATGCCATGGCAACTCGATCTTTCATGAGTTTGGAGACCACATTAGGTCCTTTAGGAATCATTTACGTAGTAAATATGCATTTTACTGATCCTTATTTACTAAGGGTTTCTTAGCATTCTTGTGAGGTAACAGGGACGTGTTAGGTTTGAAATAGTTTAATCACACATATCTAAAAACTATGCAGATAACAGAGCTTGGTTAGAGTTGTTATGCAACCTGCAATTTAATCGGGTTAGGATCTAAATTGAGCATGCACATTTCAATTATGTGTCCACTAGCTGTCGCCTGGTTAGGATTGCTCAGCTAATTCAGGTGCATTTCAATCACGTATGAACGAAATACAAACTTGATTTTAATTGAAAACATGATCGATTGAGGCACAAACATTATAAGCATGAATCAAATAAATATTATTTAATCAAAGCAATCATCCTAGCTTAAATAAAATTAAGCTAACATTGTTGTAAACAAGAACAAAGAACACATAGCAAACATTGCTAATGGCTCTGTAACAGTCCGATTTAGACCTTAATCGAAACAGCGGTTTCAGGACCACAAATTTGAGTTAAAAAATATTTAAATATTATTTTCTATTTTTTTAATGTGTGAATTGATATTTGTGAAATTTTCGTGATTTAATTTTATCGTTTGAGTGTCTGATTTAATAAAAGGACTTAATCACATTAAATGTAAAAGTGGCTAGCTATTTGTTAATGTGATAAATTTTTATGATTCGATTTGTTGAAAGTCCTTATAATATTAATATGCCATTATTAAGTTAGTGGACATTTATGTCCATGAATTATGTGATGTTATAAATGTTTCATTAAAGGTATATTTGTAATTTGAAAATTATGTGATAATTAAATAAAAACAACATCATGAAAATAAAGCCAAATGTTCATCATCTTGCCAAATTGAAGAAAGAAAAATAGGGCTCCTAAGCTTTCAAGTATTCGGCACTCATTTTGGCTAGATTAAGGTATGTTTTGCTTCGATTTTTAAAAATTTTTATGTTTTTGAGATCGTTACTATGTAATCTATCAAGCCCATATCTCAATTTTTGAATCTGATGATGATTTTGTGTTTTTCCATTGTTGAAAGCTTGTGTTTTTTGTTGTTTGATGATGGAAAATAAAAGAGATGTGATAGATTAATATGTTTTGTCTTTGGATTTTTTATGAATTTGAGTAAATTGGACTAATTTGTGAAAATGTTATTTTAAGGGACTAAAATGTGAAATAAATGAAATATGTATGCTTATATGAACTAGAGGAAAATTAAGCTAGGCACTTGTATAAAGAAATTTTGTGAATTTTTTGTTTTGTGAAATAGGGACTAAATTGTGAAAAATATGAAATGTCATGGGCAAAAGTGTAATTAGCCCATTTATGTGTTTTTGGATGAATTTGATTAAATATGTGATTAAATAAGTTAATTTTTTATTAATTTAGATCAAGAAAAGAGGAAATCAGAATTAGATCGGGGGAAAACTAAAATTGTCGAATAGTCGTCCCGGTTCATCCGTCTTTGTCGAGGTAAGTTCATAAGTAAATAAATGTCTTTAAATTCGATTGTATATATTTTAATAGTGCTGAATTGAATTATTACTTGTATATATATATACTTGCGAATTGAATTAAGCATGGGAGCATTGTTTACGAGCTTGAATCAATCGAGTTATGACGTCCGAAAGCCCTGTACGAACCTCAGGAATAGTTAGGATACATATGTCATGACATAAGATTCTGATATGTGTTTTCATGTAAGACCACGTCTGCGACATTGGCATCGACTTGTGATTTACGTGTAAGACCTGTCCGGGATAGTGGCATCGATATGTGATTACATGTAAGACCACGTTTGGGACGTTGGCATTGTACGAGATTTTTGACT
The DNA here is from genome assembly GCA_025506655.1 of Gossypium rotundifolium. Classification (NCBI taxonomy): domain Eukaryota; kingdom Viridiplantae; phylum Streptophyta; class Magnoliopsida; order Malvales; family Malvaceae; genus Gossypium; species Gossypium rotundifolium. The sequence continues at coordinate 132,061,377 of CP106725.1, read as the reverse complement.
ATTTGAGTATCCTTTTTAATTCCGAATGGTTCAACGGGCATTATCGAGTTAAGATAGAATGTGAAAATGAACTAAAAGGTTTAGGTACGTGCTATGTTATATGAATATGAAAGTAAGGTAATTATATGTTTGAGATGAATATATGAATTAGACATGGTAAAAGAGAAATTTATATGTGCTTATGAGTATATGTGCATTCGACCATTGATGTTATAATGCTATTGTATGTGTGATAATGTTTGAGTTTGCAAGCATAATAAGTGTACATTTGGTTAAGGTTTGTTTGATTTGGCTAGTTGATTTAATGCTAATGTTTATTTGATCATTATTTGCTTATGACTTACTAAGATATGAAAGCTTACTGTGTGTGTTTTGTAATGTGCCGCTTTAAACCCTAGTCAAATAAAGGGTTTTGAGACCACAAATTCGAGTTCAAAATAATATTTTAATGTTATTTTGGTGTTGATTATAAGTGATATAGCCTGTGTGATAATTCTATCAACTGTATGCCAAATTAGAGAAAGGACTTAATCGCGTAAAATGTAAAATGTCGTGTCCGAGTGTTAAGTGCTAAATTGTTGTTGTCTTTATAATGAGAAGGACGTATGATGCAATTTGGCCATAATTGAGTATAATGGGCGGCATTAAATGATAACATATATGTTTTTATATGTTAAAATTATATGTTACAAAAATGTATATTATTTTATATTATATAGTAAGGTTATAATAAAACAAATCAAGAGATAGTAGGGGGTGTTCATCTTCTTTCACCGGAAGTTGAAAAAGAAATAAGGGTTCTTAAGCTTTCAAATATTCGGCACACGTTTTAGCTCAATCAAGGTAAGTTTTGAGCTCAGTTTTTGATAATTTCTACTTTTTTGTAATCGTTGCTTCATGCTCTAGCTAACCCATGTTGTAATTTCGTGAATTGATGATGTTTTTGTGATGAGTCATTGATGAATACTTGAGCTATGTGTTAGTTGATAGTAAAATATGAAAACTTGGTGTTGGGCTAACATAGTTTTATTGGGATTTTAGTAAAATTGAGTATTTTGGGCTTAATTGAGAAATTGAGAAATTGAGGGACTAAAATGTGAAATAAATAAGGTGTATGGATTTGTATGAGTATAGTAAGAATTTGGCTAAACATGGGTGATATGAAATTATGTGTATTTGATGAATTTATGAAATAGGGACTAAAGTGTCGAAATGTGAAAATGTGAGGGTTATTTTGTAAAATGCCCTAAATTTGTATTGTGGATCAAATTGAATGAATAGGTAATTGAATGAGTGAATTTGAATGTGTATAGACCAAGAAAGGAGAGGTTTGGTTCAAGATCGAGGCAAAGACAAAATGCTCGATTAATCGACCGTTTCGGTATATCGACGTCCGAGGTAAGTTCGGATATAATATGTATACTTAGCTATGTTTAGATGTTGTGAAACGAACGGTTATGATATTATTGAATTATAAATGTTATGTGAGAAATGGATTTATGTGGCACTAAGTGTGCGTTTTTGGAAATGTAATATAGAAGATTAGCATTGTGTGTGCAAGTTAATAGAAGCTTCGGCTTTGTGATTGGCACTGTGTGTGCGACACCGAATTGAGTTTGGTTTGGTTTTGTATTAATGCACTAAGCATGCGATGTCATTTAAGCTTCGGCTATGAATTGAGGCATTAAGTGTTCGATTATAATTAATGAATAGCATTGTGTGTGGGAAATAATAGAAGCTACGACTTTAATTAAAAGCACTATGTGTGTAAAACGATAGAAGTTTTGGCTTATCGAACTAGAACTGTGTGTGCGTTACCAATATAATTTTGGTTTAACATATTGGCACTAAGTGTGTGATGACAATTAGGCTTCGATTGTGAAATTGGCACTAAGAGTGCAAATTTATTTGAGTAGTAGCAAAGGTTGAACGAGAGGTAAAATCGAGAAATTGAGTTGTATGAATGGTGAGTAACAACGTATTGGTCAAGGTATGTTTGAACCTATGTGGTTGATAATAGATTTAAGAGTTGAATGAATAGATATTTGAGTATGCAGTTGAGATTGATAATGTGCTTAGTTGTGTCATTATCTATGTGATAGTTGGATAGTATAGTTAGTGAGTAACTAAGTGTTGGCAAAGGTAGGTATGATACCTATGCGGTTGGTGAAATTGAAAGTAAATGAATGGAATGCTATGTAAGCATTGGATAAATTTGAACTTGTGTACCATTGGTACATTATCCATGTGATGGTTAAATGTGTGTATTGAATTGGTTCATTGAGTTAATTGTTTTCTGATTCGGACTTACTAAGCTTTGGAAAGCTTACTGTGTGATTTTTTTCTCTGCTTTGCAGTGTCAGCAAGGCTAGCTTGGATACAGGGATCACCCGCATCTCTATCACACTATCGACAATCTATTTTGGTACTTTGGAAAGATGTACATAGTTGAAATATGGCATGTATAGGCTAGATATGTAAATTATGTATGAGATGTGTAAATAGCCATGTGAGGTGGCTAGATAAATGTTTGAAATATACTTGTATGGATTTGGTATGTGAAGTGAGTTTTGGTATGTTTTGATGGCAATGGATATGTCTTATAAATGGTAATCTTGGTGATAGATTGATGCTAGTATGATTTAGTGAATTTGAGGAGGAATCATGTTTGGAATTGAATGTATTCAAGTGGTGAATTTTAGTTTATAAGTTGACTTGATTAGAAATGAGATAATATGAGATGATATTTTGATCACTTGATATGAAATTGGTTGCCAAATTGTGTATGGAATCATGCTTAAATGTGCTTGTAGGTTTGACCTTTGTGTGGGTGGCAAATTGGCCTTGCATATGGCCTGTTTTTCCAACACAGTGATGGCACACGGGCGTACCTAATGGTCGTGGGAGAATGACAGGATCAAGCCTAATAGTACACGGCCTTGACACGGGCGTGTCAACTAGCCACGGTAATAAGTCAGTAGCTAGCTTAAGAGCACATGGCCATGGCACACGGGCGTTGTAACATCCCAAATTATTGGGCCTATGGATTTTAGGTGTTGAATGCTTAAAATATTAATTTAAGGGTTAGGGGTCCAGATTGGGCTCAAGAACGGGCTGAGGCTTTGACTAAATTTCTGTGTAGACACCTTAAAAGGGTAGTTATCTATGTTTTAAATGACAAATTGGGCTTGTGGCCCAAAGGTAAGTGGCGCTATAAGGAAGCTATAAGTGGTGTCACTAGTAGTTGGATAGGGCTAAGTTTTAGTTGCTTGGAGCCCAAGTTATTGGGCCAAATTCGGCACTTAAAGGGAGCAATAGGGGGGACGGCAACAAGGCTATATTTTAGGGATTTTTAGTGTTTAGATTAGGTGGATATTAAGTTGATAAAGGAGGAAGGAGTGGTGTGATGTAGGACTCTTTTGGATGTGATTTTGATTAGGATAAGGAAAAGATGAGAGCTCATCCAGAGGCTAGAGTTGGCGAAAATCAAACTCGAGAGAGGGGAAGAATCGGCCAAGATAGGCGATAGGGTGTGCCAAATTTTTCATTTAGAATATCTCGTTTTTTCTCTTTGGAAGCATCTCTTCTTCTTTTGCTTTTCTGTCAGAAACCTAAACTTCTGAGGTCTTATCAATTGCCGAAACCCTACAATCACCTTTTCTTTTCCTTAATACTCATTGGTCAATCTCTCTGGCCATCTCTTGATTCTTTATTCTTCCAAAAGCGAAAACACATCAGTCCTCTCTTGTTCATCTTTTTGGGATTTCTTTTAAAAAACCGAAACTTCTAGATCTCTAATCTTCTATGGTTGCCGAATCTTTTTCAAGGGATAGCCGAAATTGTCAGAAGAGGTAAGTACCGATTTGGGTTATCTTTCGATCCTTCGGCTTTTGGGAGGCCATAGCCGAATGGCTATAAGGGACTAATCTTGTGTTTTTCTTTTGCGGCATTCCGGGATCTAAAAAGAGTCAATCGCTTAGATCTCTAGGTCATAGTTTAGTAACACTCGAATCGTGTTACTTTCGGGATCTCAAGGTAAAGAGATTTACTGATTTTTAACGTGTAAATTTGGGATTTATTAACCCTTGGCCGATTGTAGGAGAGGCCAAATCTTCATATTTTTTTGGCTTTTGAGCAAGGTTATAGACTGAGGGTAGTAGATCCGGATAGCAAGGATATCGGCTAAGAATATAGGACTACGCGATATCAAGTGTGTAACACTTCCACACCTTTTAGATTGCCTGTTAAAATATACTTATAGATATGTTATATTCTGAAAAATGCCAAAATCCCGGCATAATGGTTGAGACCCAAAGAGGGTAAAAGTGAATCACCAGGTTAGTGATCCCTGTCATTCCTAAGTGAGTGTTCCTGCTAAGATGACATATGTGATAAGTGTGCCGATTTTTGTGATTGCATGGGGTTGGGTTTGATGAAAGGGGAATGTTCTGTTGTAGCGGCTTTTGTCGTGACCTGTTGTAGCGATTTTTATCGTGACCTGTTGTAGCGGTTTTTGTCGTGACCTGCTGTAGTGGCTTTTGCCATGACCTGTTGTAGTGGCTACGGCCATGATCTGACGATGAGCAGCATGACTGCCATTAGTGGTGTGTAGTAGTGTGGGTTGATTGTAGAAATCCACAATGGTGTGACTGGCAGGTAAGAGTGGTGTGTAACGGATGGAAACCTAGGATTGGGTTGGGCTTTGCATATTTTCATATATATATTATGTTCTGTTATTCTGTTCTGTGGGGCTGAGGCCTAAATCTAATGGTACATGAGGGTTGAGTCTCACGACTCAACCTGTTATTTAACAATTTTTAGGTAGCACCTAGTGCATCGGACCGGGTTGGAGAGGAGCGCAAGGTGGCCATGCGAGAGAGTATTGAGACTCAGCAAAGGGCTTTACTTAATTTAGTTATTTTAATATTTTATTAGCAGATTTTAAGTTTCATTGTAATAAGGCCATGGGCCATTAGACTTATATTTATTTTGGGGTTTTATGTTGGGTTGTTATTATTAGGCATTTAAATTTTATGTTTAAATTAAGCTGAGACATGTATTAAATTTCAGTTTTATTTAAAAATCACCAAGGCATTTTATAACTTCATATCTTATATAAACTTCATAAATTATTAATTTTTCTGTATAGATGTTTAAACCTGATAATTGTTTTCCAAAGTGCCACAAGTTTTATAAAATCTCCTTAGTGACATACCAGATCCGGTTGTAGTGTGTGGGCTGGGTTTGGGGTGTTACAAATTGGTATCAAAGCCCAGTTCAAAACTCGGTGTTGGGGTTTTTGGGCTCAAAACGTTTTCTAAAGATGGGTTTTTGAAACATGCATGTTGTTTTTTTTAAATGATAACAGGTTTGTTAGCTCAGCATGGCACCTGCGTCTCCTGCCCAAGTCCGCTTGGTAAGTATTTTGAACCATTGTGTGGTATATATGTGGGCTTGATGGGCTGTATGGGACGTAGATTAGTTTAAATAGACTTTGATGGACTATAGGCTTAGCCTAAACAACTTCTTAAATTTCATAAGACTTAATTTATCCAAACAAATCCTGTGAACCAGTCACCGTGTTTGGGTGTGGCAACAAGCATACACATGTCTAGGATTGGATTCAGGAAGAGCTTGGTATTTAAGCAGTCCTAGTGACTCACCTCCTCTTCGTTGGAATCCTATCAAAAGTAGTATTTGCTCACCTTAGCCATGAGGACTTGTTGACGGGCCAAAATTTATAATTAAAACCCGAAAGGGACCAGCCACCTTATTTTGCAAAATCACTAAAATACCTCCTAATTTTGTAAAATTTTCAAAATACCCCTGATTTGTAAAAAAAAATTACCAAATTACCCTTGATTTGTAAAATGACCAAAGTACCTCTAGTTTGCAAAATTACCGAAATACCCCTGTCTTGAAAAATCACCAAGACACCTTATTTTGAAAAATTATGAAAATACCCCTGTAGGTAAAAATTACAAAAATACCCCTGGATAGTGAAATGATGCAAATACCCCTAAGTGATGAATGTAAGTTCGTGGATGTTGTTTGTATGATTGAATGTGAACTCTAGAACTAGGAAAGACTGATTTGAGAACTAAACTAGTAGATAGAATCTGAAATCGAAAGAACCACTATAAACCTACATTTTCATAAAATTATTCGTGGATAATCAGTGAAAAGAGTTAATAATTCATAAAATTTTCTTAAATCATATAAAGGTGATAATAGGACGATGAGTACAAGGGGTTGAGGACGTTCGCCGCGTGGTCATGGTAGGGGTAGGATGACCGTGTCCGAACCAGTAGGGTCTGGCCACGGGTTAAGAAATAAGATGCTGGATCTGCCAACTGTGGAGGGAGACTTTCAGGACCAAATAGGTGGAGATGATGTAGTGTCTCAAGTGATGCTGAGTCCTTGAAAGAGTGGCTGGAGTAGGCACGGGTTCAGGGGCTCGAAAGTTTGTGTCTGAACGACTCTGAGCCAACGGAGCGGAGATGTTTAGGGGAGTTTCTGGTGTAGCCCCTAACACAACTGAGTATTGGTTGGCAACTGAGCGCATAATGGATGACCTTGACTTCATTGTGGAGGAGAAGTTGAAGGGGGTCGTGTCTCTTCTTCGATACGAGGCCTACCAGTGGTGGCTCATGGTGAATGAGGGTACTTTTGCAGACCGCATTGATTGGGACTTCTTTAAAGAGTCGTTCTAGGGAAAGTACGTCGGGGCCAGTTATGTGGATGCACAGAGAAAGGTATTCCTGAACTTGGTACAGGGAAGTAAGTCTGTGTCAGAATATGAAGCCAAATTTCTACGATTGAGTTGTTACGATCGAGGGATTGTAGCGGCTGACTATGAGCATTGCGTGCGGTTCGAGAATGGGCTGCAGAATGAGTTAAGGGTTTTCATAGCACCGCAGCGAGAGAGAGATTTTGCTATTTTGGTGGATAAGGTTAAGATAGCTGAGGAGGTGAAACAGATTGAAAGACAAGAAATGGATAAGGATCGGGGTAAGAATAAGAGAAGTTTTAGGCCATCAGGAGCATCTAGGAATTTTTAGAAAAGGCCTACGACTGATGGGCCAGCTTGTGCTTCGACGGGCCAGAATCGATCATGTCCTTCATGTGGGAAGGCATATTATGGGGAGTGCAGAAGGAAAACTGGTGGATGCTTTAGGTGTGGATCCACGGAGCATTTGATTAAGGACTGTCCACAGGTGGATCAGGTACAGCCAATGGGCCGAGGTTCTGATCAGATTAGAAGAAGTGATCAACTTGGACCAAGGGGTCGTGGAGCAGTCAGAGGAGGAAATGGGTCTGGTCGGGGTTGTGGAGCACCTGGTAGGGGTACATGTAATGTAGACACAAGGCAGCAGGGTCTAGTGTATGCAGCTCGCCTACGGGAGGATGGTGACGTACCAGATGTTATAACCGATACGTTTCTTATTGCTGATAACCCTTTCCTTGCCTTAATTGATATTGGGTCAACCCATTCCTATGTTGCATGTACAAAATCTGAGACCCTAAGTATAGACTCTGAAACAACCACTAGGAGGATGACTGTGGTTAGTCCTTTAGGACAATCTAGGGTAGTGGACAAACTGTTTAGGAACGTACCTTTAGAGACTCAAGGGGTAGTGTTCCCAGTAGACTTAATAGAATTACTATTTGGAGAGTTTGACCTAATCTTAGGAATGGATTGGTTGACTAAGCATCGTGCTAAGTTTGACTGTAAGACTAAGCGCATGGTGTTGAGTACCTCGGAAGGCAGGGAGGTGGTTGTGTTAGGAGAAAGAAGGAACTATTTGTCCAACGTAGTATTGGCATTGAAGGCTGTTAAGATGATTTGGAAAGGATGCAACACAATTCTAGCCTCTATCAGTGCTTTGGATGTTAAGGAGGTGACTATCGATGAGGTTCGAACAGTCAAGGATTTCATAGATGTCTTTCTTGAGGAATTGCCATGATTGCCCCGGATTGCGAAGTGAAGTTTGGAATAGGGCTACTTCCGGGTACAGCCCCAGTGTCCATTACTCCGTACAGAATGGTGCCAAAGGAGTTAGTGGAACTCAAAGCCCAGATCCATAAACTGTTGGATCGTGGATTTATCCGACCGAGTGTGTCTCCGTGGGGAGCCCCGGTCCTATTTGTGAAGAAGAAGGATGGATCCATGCGTATGTCCGTGGACTACCGTCAACTAAATAAGCTGACAATTAAGAACAAGTACCCACTGCCAAGAATCAATGACTTATTCGATCAACTCAAAGGAGCCTCGGTCATTGACTTAAGGTCGGGATATCATCAGTTAAGGGTAAAGAAAGAGATATTCATAAGATGGCGTTTGGACTCGGTACGGTCATTATGAGTTCTTGGTGATGCCGTTCGGGTTGACGAACGCGCCAGCAGCCTTTATGGATATGATGAACCTGGTGTTCCAACCATATATTGATCGGTTTGTCGTAGTATTCATTGATGATATCCTGATTTATTCTAAGTCTGAGGAGGATCATGACGCACATCTTCGGGTGGTGTTGCGAACTCTGAGGGAGAAGCAGTTGTTCGCAAAGTTCAGTGAATGTGAGTTCTGGCTAAGGGAAGTAACTTTCTTAGGACATGTGGTTTTTGCAGAGGGAATTAGGGTGGACCCTTAGAAGATAGAAGCCGTATTGGATTGGAAACTGCCAAAGTCTGTGGCAGAAGTTTGAAGTTTCTTGGGATTGGCCGGGTACTACAAAAGGTTTGTTGAAGGGTTCTCATTGATAGCAGCACCTTTAACTAAGTTGTTGAGGAAGGGAGTATCGTTTGTATGGACCAACAAACAGCAGGAGAGCTTTGAGAAGTTGAAGAGAATTATGACAGAAACACCGGTGTTAATTCAGCCAGAGGCAGGAAAAGAATTTACCATCTACTGTGATGCGTCACACACGGCCTCGAATGTGCGTTGATGCAAGATGGAAAAGTTGTTGCATATGCATCTCGATAGTTAAGATCGCATGAGTTGAACTACCCTACGCATGATTTGGAATTGGTAGCAGTATTGTTTGCTCTGAAGATCTAGAGACACTACTTGTACGGGGAGAAGTCAGTTATTTACACAGACCATATGAGCTTGAAGTATCTCTTTACTCAGAAGGAGTTGAACCTAAGGCATAGAAGGTGGATCAAGTTGTTAAAGGACTATGACTGTTCGATTGAGTACCACCCGGGCAAGGCTAACGTGGTGGCGGATGCGTTAAGTAGGAAGGCCATTGCAGATTTAAGGGCGATGTTCGCTCATCTCAGCCTGTATGAGGATGGCAGTTTGGTAGCTGAACTTCAAGTAAGACCTATGTGGACAAGTCAGGTCAAAGAGAAGCAACTTCTGGATGATGTTTTGAGTACTCGAATTCGACAAGTGCAGAATGGTGAAGTAGAGGACTATAGCTTAAATGGTGATGGAGTTTTGTGTTTTCGGGAGAGAGTTTGTATGCCAAAGAATGTGGAGTTAAGGCAGATGATTTTACGGAAGGTGCATAGTAGTCCATATGCTATGCATCCTGAAGGATTTAAGATGTATCGGGATTTGTGAGAGCAATTTTGGTGGCTAGGTCTAAAGTAAGAGGTAACAAAATTCATGGGTAAGTGTTTGACGTGCCAGCAGGTGTAAGCGGAACACCAGTTGCCTTCGAGCTTATTGCAGCCGGTCAAGATTTCGTAGTGGGAGTGGGAAAGGATCACGATGGATTTTGTTAGTGGGTTACCCCTTACGCCCACCAAGAAGGATTTGATTTGGGTGATTGTGGATCGTTTGACAAAGTTGGCTCACTTCATACCGGTTCGGATTGACTATTCTTTGTAAAAGTGAGATTGCATGGTGTACCTGTGTCGATCATATCAGATAGGGACCCTAGGTTCATGTCACGATTCTAGAAGGCTCTTCATCAAGCAATGGGAACAAGGTTAGACTTTAGTACCGCTTTTCATCCACAGACTGATGGTCAGTCTGAGAGGGTAATTCAGATCTTGGAGGATATGCTATGGGGTTGCATCATTGATTTTAGGGGTAGTTGGGAGGAGTATTTACCTTTGGCGGAATTTGCATACAGTAACAGTTATCAAGCTAGTATTCAGATGGCGCCTTATGAAGCGTTATATGGAAGGAGATTTCATACCCCAACTTGTTGGACGAGTTGGGTGAACGTCAGGTATTGGGTCCAGAGCTAGTTTCGGAAACGGAGGAGAAAGTTAAGTTAATATGGGCTCGATTGAAGGAGGCGTCTGATCGGCAAAAATCTTATGTGGATCTAAAGTGGAAGGAGGTGGAATTTGAAGTAGGAGACCAAGTCTTTTTGAAGGTATCTCCATGGAAGAAGGTAATGAGGTATGGACGGAAGGGTAAGTTAAGTCCACGATTTATTGGGCCGTATCTGGTACTAGAATGTGTGGGCCTAGTGGCTTATCATTTGGAGTTGCCTTCAGAGTTGGAACAGATACATGACGTGTTTCATGTCTCAATGCTGAGATGTTATCGTTCTGATCCATCGCACGTAGTGCCGGTGGAAGAGATTGAAGTAAGGCCAGATTTGTCTTTTAAGGAGGAACCAGTGCAAATCTTGGATCGAGACGTAAAAGTATTGAGACGTAAAAGTATTGAGAAAGAAGTTCGTCCCTTTGGTCAAAGTCTTGTGGCCAAATCATGGCGCAGAGGAGATGACGTGGGAGCCAGAGGATGTTATGCGACAGCAATATCCCCATCTCTTTTGATCAGGTAAATTTCGAGGCCAAAATTTATTTTTAGCGGGGTAGAACTGTAACATCCCGAATTATTGGGCTTGTGCATTTTAGGTGTTGAATGCTTAAAATATTAATTTAAGGGTTAGGGGTCCAGATTGGGCTCAAGAACGGGCTGAGGCTTTGACTAAATTTCTGTGTAGACACCTTAAAAGGGTAGTTATCTGTGTTTTAAATGACAAATTGGGCTTGTGGCCCAAAGGTAAGTGGCGCTATAAAGGAGCTATAAGCGGCGTCACTAGTAGTTGGATAGGGCTAAGTTTTGGTTGCTTGGAGCCCAAGTTATTGGGCCAAATTTGGCACTTAAAGGGAGCAATAGGGGGGACGGCAACAAGGCTATATTTTATGGATTTTTAGTGTTTAGATTAGGTGGATATTAAGCTAATAAAGGGGGAAGGAGTGGTGTGATGTAGGACTCTTTTGGATGTGATTTGTGATTAGGATAAGGGAAAAGATGAGAGCTCATCCGGGAGGCTAGAGTTGGCCGAAAATCAAACTTAGAGAGGGGAAAGAATCGGCTCAGTATAAGCAGTAGGGTGTGCCAAATTTTTCATTTAGAACAGTCTCTAGTTTTTTTCCTCTTTGGAAGTATCTCTTCTTCTTTTGCTTTTCTATTAGAAACCTAGACTTCTGAGGTCTTATCAATTGTCGAAACCCTGCAATCACCTTTTCTTTTCCTTAATACTCATTGGCCGAATCTCTCTTGGCCATCTCTTCAGTTCTTTGTTCTTCTAAAAAGCCGAAAACACATTAGTCCTCTCTTGTTCATCTTTTGGGATTTCCTTTAAAAAGCCAAAACTTCTAGATCTCTAATCTTCTACAGTTACTGAATCTTTTTCAAGGGATAGCCAAAACTTTCAAAAGAGGTAAGTATTGATTTGGGTTATCTTTCGATCCTTTTTCGGCTTTTGGAAGGCCATAGCCGAATGGCTATAAGGGACTAATCTTGTGTTTTTCTTTTGCGGCATTCTAGGATCTGAAGAAGATTCAATCGCGTAGATCTCTAAGTCAGAGTTCAGTAACACTCGAATCGTGTTACTTTTGGGATCTCAAGGTAAGGAGATTTACTGATTTTTAACATGTAAATTCGGGATTTATTAACCCTTAGCCGATTGTAGGAGAGGCCAAATCTTCCTGTTTTTTTTTTTTGGCTTTTGAGCAAGGTTATAGACTGAAGGTAGTAGATCCGGATCGAAAGGATATCGGCTAAGAATATAGGACTACGTGATATCAGGTGTGTAACACTTCCACACCATTTAGATTGCCTGTTAAAATATACTTATAGATTTGTTATATTCTGATAAATGTTGAAATCCCGGCACAATGGTTGAGACCCAAGGACGGTAAAAGCGAATCACCAGGTTAGTGATCCCTGTCATTACTAAGTGAATGTTCCTGTTAAGATGACATATGTGATAAGTGTGCCAATTTCTATGATTGCATGGGGTTGGGTTTGATGAAAGGGGAAGTGTTCTGTTGTAGAGGCTTTTGCCGTGACCTATTGTAGTGGTTTTTACCGTGACCTATTGTAGCGGTTTTTGTGACCTATTGTAGTGGCTTTTGCCATAACCTATTGTAGTGGCTAAGGCCATGATCTGACGATGAGCAGCATGACTGCCATCAGTGGTGTGTAGCGGTATGGGTTGATTGTAGAAATCCCTAATGGTGTGACTGGCAGGTAAGGGTGGTGTGTAGCAGATGGAAACCTAGGATTGGGTTGGGCTTTGCATATTTTCATATATATATATATATGTTCTGTTATTCATTACGTAAAGTGAGGCCCAAATCTAATGGTACATGAGGGCTGCACACTGAGTCTCGCGACTCAACCTATTATTTAACAATTTTCAGGTAGCACCTAGTGCATTGGACCGGGTTGGAGAGGAGCGCAAGGTGGCCATGCGAGAGAGTAGTGAGACTCAGCAAAGGACTTTACTTAATTTAGTTATTTTAATATTTTAAATTAGCGGATTTTAAGTTTCATTGTAATAAGGCCATGGGCCACTAGGCTTATATTTATTTTGGGGTTTTATGTTGGGTTATTATTATTAGGCATTTAAATTTTGTGTTTAAATTAAGCTGAGACATGTAGTAAATTTCAATTTTATTTAAAAATCACCAAGGCATTTTATAACTTCATATCTTATATAAACTTAATAAATTATTAAGTTTTCTGTATAAATTTTTAAACCTGATAATTATTTTCCAAAGTGCTGCAAGTTTTATAAAATCTCCTTAGTGACATTTGTAGTGTGTGGGTCGGGTTTGGGGTGTTATAGGCGTGCTTGGTGGCCGTGTGGAGAAGTCAGAATGCTTGCTCTGTTTTGGCACGACCTGGACACATGGGGGTGTCTGGTGACCGTATGAGGCACACGGCCTGGTGGCACGGGCGTGTGGCCTCAACAGACTTGTTGAATGTTTGAAATTTCTAAAACTTTCATAAGTATTCAATTTAGTCCTGACCCCTCTCTAGCATGTGTTTGAGGTCTTGTAGTCCTCAATAAGGGACTATTTGATTATGTCTTGATGTGTTATGATGATGATTGACTTTGTGTCGTAAATGGGATGTGAAATGATTCGATTGTTCAGTAATGCCTCTTATCCCTATTCCGATAACGGTCTCGGGTTAGGGGTGTTACATGTTTGTTCGTTGTTTTATAGATTTTGGAAGCTAGTTACGAGCTCAGGGATCGTTAGAGAAATCCGTCACACTATCGATCATTTTTCGGTACATATAAAAGTTGAACTTTAAACTTATGGCATGTATAGGCTACCTTATGTTTTGGTTAATTTTGATGTTGTAATTACAAGCCATGTGAAAATGGCTAGTTATAATGCTTAAGTTTATGCAAATATGATCATGGTGTATATGTAAGATGTGCCCGGTATGCTTTACTAATATTTGGGTGAGTTGGTTATGTTTTAAGCCCGTTTCGAAAGTAATGTGCATATCATATGTATGTGATATACTTGGTAGATGCTTGATGATATAATCTTGAGATGTGGTTTGGTTAAATAGATAAAATGCAAAGTTTATGAAAGACTAAAGAATGATCATTTCGGTTATGTGGTGTAAATATATGAGGTGGTTATATTTTACTTTATGATTCGGTTAAAAAGTATGAAAGAGCTTGTGTATATTCGGCCTTGATATAAATCTATTTTGGAAATGTGTTTTATATTATATATTGGAGGATGGATATATGTTTGAAAGTGTGAAGTGACATATATATATATATATATGTGATATTATATTGTGGATTGATATGATTTGATACAATGAGCATGTTTGAATGTGAAATTGGTTGTATAAGTTTAATTGTTAAATGCCATTTAAGAAAATTGTTTAGAGTAAATTATGCTAGCTGAATATATTTATAAAGTAGGTTGATCTTATATATGAAATAATATGGTGTAATACATGATGTGCGAAATAGGTATGACTTGAATATGAAATGGCATGTTTTAACTTGTGATTTGATGGCAAAAACTTATACAATTTAAGTGGTTACTTTTGATTGCCGATTTGACAAGAAATAAATTAGTAAGTATGTGTAATTTTGGCATAATAATCAGTAGGTAATTGAAGTATATTATAGCTTGTATTTGTGTTTATATAATGGTTTATTTTGATAAGTTAAAATGTGTATTAAATAAATGGAATTAAAGCATGTTCGGCTTTATGAAATTGTTACTAAAGTTGTAACATCCTGAATTAGGGGTTGTCAAAAATTTAATTATTTTTCCCATGTGTGTACTTGAAGAATTAAATGCTATGATCATTTGACACGTTTTAGGGTCTAGAAATAACCCCGAGCTAGGCCTGACTTAGAACTAAAAATTTCTTTTTAAGTATTTAAAAGAAGGAAGCTAGGTGAGATAGGGGTTAAATTAAATTTAGGGAGAAGCTTGACACAAAGAATGGGATTGGCTAAGTGGCTTTCATGCGCCACTTAAGAGTTGGAGGAGAAGAGGGGCGCAGGTCATAGGTTCGAGCTGCTGGAGTGGCATTTTGGCATTTTAATTTTTGGAGTGATCGGCCTAGGAAGGCCTTATAATTAAATGTGAAGGTGTTATGACATGAAAGACGGTTTGGTGGAGTGGCTTGGGGCGCCACTTAAAGGCTTAGAGGTGGCAGGTCTCGGGTTCGAGACATGATGGATGCAAGGAGCATTTTATTTTTTGGGCTTTTGGCGTTAAAGGAAAGAGGGCCAGGTAGAAGGCTTTAAAATTAAATGAGGAGGCTTTATGACATGAAAGTCAAATGGGAAAGATGGCAAGGCGTTGGAAGAGAGGGTCATGGCATGAGGTTCGAGTTTGAACCTAAGAAGCGACAATTGATTGTTATTTTATTTTGAAACCCGTGAATGGGAGAGGGAGTGATGGTGCATGTTGGACTCTTAATTGATGAGATAAAGCTTAATATTTTTGCACCTATTAATTTGGAAGGGAGTTATTAGTGGTTTATTTGCTTTTAAATTGATGAGGAGTAGCTAGGAGATAAAGAAGTAGGATAAACCTTGCTTAATTTTTGATAATTAAAGGTGAAGTTAATCACAAAAGCAAGGTGTTGGCCGATTATAGGACTCTTTGGGGTGTCCATATTCGGTTTAACACCTAGAGAGGGGACCAAAATTCTTCAATTATTCTTTTCATTTTCTCTCCAAGTTTCTTGTCAAAATTCTTCAAAAGTTCTCCCTAGCCTTTCTTGTCAAAATTCTTCAAATGTGTTAGTTCCTTCTTCTTTCTTGCTTTTCTTGACCCATTTTAGCGTAGTGACTAGACTTTACCTACTCCCTCTTTTTAGAGGAAAATTCATCAATTTGGGTGTAGAATATTGGTGTGACTTGCTTCCATCTTGTGTTAGTTTTGGTAGTATGGCCTTTAATCCTCCCCGATTGAACAAAGTGTTGGCCAAAGATTTCAATAGTTCATAGTGATTTATGATTTATGCCTATGGGCTTAAGCATGGATTAGGGTAAGTCCTATCGTGATCTTTGATATATGTTTTTGTATGCCATCACATGCTATCGAATGCCATGCCTAAACACATGATTTATGATAATTGATATGTAAGCATGATGATGGTGGGTTTGATGAGAGGAGAGGATGATTTTATGGATTTGTCGTCGATGGTTTTGACCACAAGATGGGTTGGCCCCATCAAATTATTTGTGACCTATGGTCATCGGTGGTTTTGACCACACCGATTGATAAATTGCGACTAAGTCCCAAAGTGGTTTGGTACCACCGATGGTTTTGACCACACTTGATATATTGTGACCTATGGTCATCGATGGTTTTGACCACGATGGGTTGGCCCCATCATTTATTTTGTGACACTAGTCACGGTGGTTTTGACCACCGGTGGTTTTGACCACACGGGGTGAAAAAAGTATGGATGGTTAGTTGGGTTGCATGTGCATGTTTATAAGTGTTTGGGGTGTTACATTTTGGGTATCGAGCCATCGGGTAGTTCAAAACTGGTTTTGAAAGTTCCTTAAATTTTAAATGATCAAATGTTTTCAAAGGCCCCATGTTTAGGCCCAAAATGTTTTGTTTATGTTAGTAGGCCTTATGAGAATGTTTTGGAAGCTGTTTTATGGTTTGAAGTAGGCCTTATGAGATGTTTTGCACCTGAGTCTCCCATGCACCTATCCGCCTAGGTAAGTACTTCTATCCATTTTTGTGAATATTTGATGAGGGGTAGAAGGGTAAATAAGGGAACGTAGACTATTAGAATAGGAATTGTTGAACCCTAGGGCTAGCATACCCCAACAAACAATACATAAGGTTTAATTATTTCTTAAACAACCCCATGAGTTGTCAATGAGCAAGGGATGTGGCAATCGTTATCGCATGTCTAGGATTGGATTGATTGGGGCTTGGTATTTAAGCAGTCCTCGTGACTCACCTCCTACTCACTTGAATCCTACCTGGTGCGTAGTAACGGTTCATCCTAGCTGAGATGACACACTCACAGGCTAAACTTGATAACTAAAACCCGAAAGGGACTAGCCGTTTTGTTTTTGAAGTAATAAAAATCTTGTTTAAAAAAATGACTAAAATACCCCTCAATTTAAAAATGACCAAAATACCCCTGGTTTGAAAATTACCAAAATACCCTCTGTATGAAAAAAATTTTGAAATAGAAATTTCCAAAATATCCTTCTTTTGTGAAATCACTTAGAACCCAATTTTTGGAAATCATTTTATAAAAATGCCCTGATTATGTGAAATTACTAAAATACCCTTAGGGGTAAAATTATGAAAACGCCCTTGAATTATGAAATTCCCAAAATACCCACAGTTTTAATCAAATTTCCATCACATAAAAGTGCCCAAAAACCTTAAAATTGCAAAATATCAAAAACGTCATGATTTTAGGAAAATTTCAAAATTGCCCCTAACCAACAAAATTACCAGAATGACCTTGATTTCAAAATTTTGCAACATCGCTATTTTGGAAAATGCAATTCTCAAAAAGAACTATCAAATTTTTACAACTTTTACAAATTCACCTTGAATTGTGAAAATTATCGAAATACCCCTGAGGTCCAAAATTACCAAAATACCCCTAGATTCCAAAATTTTTCAAAATACCTCGAAAATTTAAAAGCTCCAAAATACTTTTAACAAAATTATTCGAAAACTTTTATTTTTGAAAAATTACAAAAATACCCTTATAGGACAAATTACGAAAATACCCCTGGGTAGTGGAAAAATAATCATAATGAAAACTACGTCTTTTTGAATGAATGAATGGAAAACTGTGTGCTTGTATGATACGAAAGAACCACTCCTAAAACTCTTGTCATAAAATTTCTTCGGGGATAACCAAGTGAAATACTAATGCATAAAATTCTTAAACAGATAAGCGCAATCGTTAGAATGAGTTCAAGAGGTCGTGGACGTCTATCACCGTGGATCGTGGAAGGGTAGGATGACCTTGTCCGAGCCAGCAGGGTCCAGACATGGGTCTGGAAATGAGATATCGGATCTGTCGGTGGCAAAAATTGAGTTTCAAGATCAGACCGGTGGTAATAATGTGGTATCTCAAAATTCAGATTACGGGTTTTGGAGCGAGTTCTTTGAGGCTAAGGCCTTGAGTGCGGAGCCCGTAAATCATGGTTGAACAACTCCTGCTAACGGAGCGAAGTATTCGGAGGAGTTTCTAGAGTGGCGCCCAGTCTGGCGGAATATTGGTTGGAATCCACCGAAGGATTATGGGTGACTTGGATTTCACGGTGAGGAGAAGTTGAAGGTATCATCTCTTTGCTTGAGATGAGTCTTACCGTGGTGGCTCACTTGTAAGGGATGGAACGGTGGCGGAAAATCTCACCTGGAAATCCTTCAAGGATGCTTATCAGAAGAAATATATCGGAACTAGCTACGTAGATACACAGTGGAAGGCTTTCTTGAACCTGGTTCAAGGCAATAAGACAGTGGCGGAGTACGAGGCTGAATCCCTTCGGTTGAGTAGGTATGCTCGTGGTATTGTGGGTACCGAGCATGAGCGCTGTGTCAGATTTGAAGACGGGCTGAGAGATGAGTTGAGAATGATGATAACTCCACAGCAGGAATGAGAGTTCACTGTCTTTGTGGAGAAGTCTAAAGTTGCTGAAGGGGTAAGACAGTTGGTTAGACGGAACCAAGATTGGAATTGGAATAAGAGGAGCTCGGGACCTTTAAAGTTTTCTAGTAGTCAGCAAAAGAGAATAAGGTTTGGTGGGTCAGATCAAGCTGCTAGGCCTGCTGCTGCTACCAATCCTCAATGGCCGCCACGGTGTGCTCGGTGTGGCAAGTCTCATAAAGGAGAGTGTTGGAATGGTAATCGGGGATGCTTTGAATGTGGGTCTATGGAGCATCGAGTTAGAGACTGTCCGAAGAAAGTAGCTAGACTGAGATCTGAGGGTCGGATCGAATCTGAAACGAAGGATAACCAATAGCCTCAGAGGGGTCGTGGTGCAGGAAGATGAGGTAATGGTGCTGGTAGAGGTCGTGGGGCACCGAGGGGAAATCTGGTGGTACTTGAGGCTAGACAACCTGGTTTAGTATATCTTTGCGAGGGGTCAAGAGGAGGCGGCCTTGGGACGTCATAACCGGTATGTTCCTGATCTTTGGTGTGCCCTATAATACTCTGATTGACATTGGCTCCACTCATTCATACATTGCTAGTAGCGTAGTGGAAACTTTGCATCTAGACTCTAAGCTTACTTCTAGGAAGATGACTGTATTAAGCCCTTTAGGTCACTCTATAGAAGTAAGTAGACTCTATAGGGACGTACCCCTAGAACTCCAAGAGGTCGTGTTCTTGGCTGATTTGATGGAACTACCGTTTCGGGAGTTTAACCTAATCCTCGAGATGGATTGGCTAGTGAAGTATCAGGCTAGCTTAGATTGTGCGGCTAAGCCCATGGTTTTAAAGACAGTGGAAGGAGAAGAGGTGGTGATGATAGGTAAAAGGAGGGATTACCTATCTAACTTGGTTTCTGCTTTGAAGGCGGAAAGAATGGTGAAGAAGGGTTGTGAAGCATATGTGGTTCATGTTTGTGCGTTGGAAGCTAAGGATGTTGCTATGGGAGATGTCCGGACTGTGAGGGACTATGTTGATGTGTTTTCAGAAGAGCTTTCGGGTCTACCTCCAGACCGTGAGGTTGAATTTGGTATCGACTTGTTGCCCAAATCTGTGCCCGTATCTATAGCTCCGTATCGGATGGCGCCGAAGGAATTGGTGGAGTTGAAGGTGCAAATCCAGGAGTTGTTGGATAGAGGGCTCATCCGACCAAGTGTATCGCCGTGGGGAGCTCCAGTGCTTTTTGTCAAGAAGAAGGATGGAACAATGAGGATGTGTATAGACTATCGGCAGTTGAACAAGTTGACAATAAAGAACCGATATCCTTTGCCCAGAATTGATGATCTGTTCGATCAACTCAAAGGGGCATCGGTGTTTTCTAAGATTAACCTTAGGTCAGGGTACCATCAGCTTAAGGTGAAGGAGGCTGATGTTCACAAGACAGCATTCCGTGCTCGGTATGGACACTACGAGTTTTTGGTAAAGCCCTTTGGTTTGACAAATGCACTGGAAGCGTTTATGGACATGATGAACCGGGTTTTCCAACCCTATCTGGATCGATTCGTCGTGGTTTTCATAGACGACATTTTGGTGTACTTGAAGTCGGAGGAGGAGCATGACGCACATCTTCTTGTGGTTCTGCAAGTTCTGAGGGAGAAACAGCTGTACGCTAAGTTCAGTAAATGTGAGTTCTGGCTCAAGGAGGTAACTTTTCTAGGGCATGTTGTTTCAGCCGAGGGAATCAGGGTGGATCCCCGTAAGATTGAGGCGGTATTGGAGTGGAAACCACCCAAGTCTGTTATGAAAATTCAGAGTTTTCTGGGGTTGGCAGGATATTATAGGAGGTTTGTGGAAAACTTCTCCTTGATCGCAGCACCGTTGACTAAGCTGTTGAGCAAATGAGTTCCGTTTGTGTGGGCTGAGAAGCAGCAGGAGAGTTTTGATAAGTCAAGAGGATTACGGCGAAGCACCGATCTTGATTCAACTAGAAGCGGGGAAGGAGTTCATCAGATCTTGTGATGCATCACATACTGGTTTAGGGTGTGTATTGATACAAGAAGGGAAGGTGGTCACTTATGTATCACGGCAGTTGAGGCCTCACGAAGCTAACTAACCTACACACGATTTGGAATTGGCTGCTATGGTTTTTTCTCTGAAGATCTGGAGGCACTACCTGTATGGGGAGAAGTCAGTGGTGTACACAGATCACAAAAGTCTGAAGTACCTCCTGACTCAGAAAGATTTAAATCTGAGGCAGCGGAGGTGGATTGAGTTATTGAAGGACTATGATTGCTCAATCGAATACCATCCGGGGAAGGCTAATGTAGTAGCTGACGCATTGAGCCGAAAGGTGGTAGCAGATTTGCGAGCTATGTTCGCTCATCTAAGTCTTTATGAGGATGGGAGCCTTTTGGCGGAATTGCAAGTGAAGCCATCTTAGATAAATGAGGTCAAAGAAAGGCAGATGACTGATGAAGCTTTGATTACTCGAAGGTTGCAAGTACAGGATGGTAAGGCCGAAGGTTTCAGCTTGAGCAGTGATGGAGTGTTGTACTTTCAGGGGAGAGTATGCATGCCTAAGGATGATGAGTTGAGGCAGAAATCCTTAAGGAGGCTCATAGCAGTGCGTACACTATGCACCCGAGAAGCAGCAAGATGTATCGAGATTTAAGGGAGCAGTTTTGGTGGCCGGGTCTTAAGCGGAAAGTGATCGAGCTAGTGGGCAAGTGTCTGACATGCCAGCAAGTTAAGGCTGAGCATCAATTGCCATCGAAATTATTACGGTAGAAAAGATTCCACAAAGGGAAGTGGGAGGAAATTACTATGGATTTTGTAAGCGGGCTTCCCCTTACGCCTAGTAAGAAAGATGCCGTATGGGTGGTAGTAGACCGATTAACTAAGTCGGCCCATTTCATACCAGTAAGGGTTAACTACCGCTTCAAAGGTTAGCTAAGTTGTATATCGCAGAGATAGTACGGTTGCATGGGGTACCAGTGTCCATTATCTCGGATCGGGATCCTCAGTTTACGTCGAGATTCTAGAAGGTTTTACATCAAGAGTTAGGCACGAGGTTGAATTTTAGCACGGTTTTTCATCCACAATCTGATGGACAATCTGAGAGGGTGATCCAAGTGTTGGAAGACATGTTGAGGGGCTGTGTTTTGGATTTCCGTGGTAGTTGGGAGGAGTATCTACCTTTGGCAGAGTTCGCTTATAACAATAGTTATCAAGCGAGCATTCAGATGGCACCGTATGAGGCGCTGTATGGTCGGAAATGCCGTACTCCTACATGTTGGATGGAACTAGGAGAATGTCGATTTTGGGTCCAGAGTTGGTGGCAGAGACGGAGGATAAGGTTAAAGAAATTCGGGCTCGTCTTAAGGAGACGTCGGACAGGCAGAAATCCTATGCCGACCTTAAGCGTAGAGTGGTTGAATATGCAGTGGGTGATAAGGTCTTCTTGAAGGTATCACCTTGGAAGAAGTTGCTGAGGTTTGGCCGGAAGGGCAAGCTAAGCCCTAGATTCATCGGACCGTATGTGGTGTTGAAACGTGTGGGACCGGTAGCTTACCAGCTTGAGTTGCCAGCGGAATTGAGCCAGATCCATGATGTCTTCCATGTTTCAATGTTGAGGCGCTATCGATCAGACCCCTCACACGTAGTGCCGGTTGCGAAAATTGAAGTGAATCCGGACTTGTCTTTCGAGGAGGAGCTAGTACAAATCCTGGATCAAGATGTCAAAGTTCTTCGTAGGAAGTCAGTGCCTTTGGTAAAGGTGTTATGGCGAAACCATGGTACGGAGGAGGCCACATGGGAACCCGAGGGTGTGATGCGGTAGCAATACCCCCAGCTCTTCTGATCCAGGTAATTTCGAGGCCGAAATTCTTTTTAAGGGGGTAGAACTGTAACATCCTGAATTAGGGGTTGTCAAAAATTTAATTATTTTTCTCATGTGTGTACTTGAAGAATTAAATGCTATGATCATTTGACACGTTTTAGGGTCTAGAAATAACCCGAGCTAGGCCTGACTTAGAACTAAAAATTTCTTTTTAAGTATTTAAAAGAAGGAAGCTAGGTGAGATAGGGGTTAAATTAAATTTAGGGAGAAGCTTGACACAAAGAATGGGATTGGCTAAGTGGCTTTCATGCGCCACTTAAGAGTTGGAGGAGAAGAGGGGCGCAGGTCATAGGTTCTAGCTGCTAGAGTGGCATTTTGGCATTTTAATTTTTGGAGTGATCGGCCTAGGAAGGCCTTATAATTAAATATGGAGGTGTTATGACATGAAAGACGGTTTGGTGGAGTGGCTTGGGGCGCCACTTAAAGGCTTAGAGGTGGCATGTCTTGGGTTCGAGACATGATGGACGCAAGGAGCATTTTATTTTTTGGGCTTTTGGCGTTAAAGGAAAGAGGGCCAGGTAGAAGGCTTTAAAATTAAATGAGGAGGCTTTATGACATGAAAGTCAAATGGGAAAGATGGCAAGGGGCGTTGGAAGAGAGGGCTGCGGCATGAGGTTCCAGGTTCGAACCTAAGAAGCGGCAATTGATTTTTATTTTTTTTTTTGAAACCGGCGTGAATGGGAGAGGGGAGTGATGGCTGCATGTTGGACTCTTAATTGATGAGATAAAGCTTAATATTTTTGCACCTATTCGGCTGGAAGGGGGAGTTATTAGTGGTTTATTTGCTTTTAAATTGATGAGGAGTGGCTAGGAGATAAAGAAGTAAGATAAACCTTGCTTAATTTTTGATAATTAAAGGCTGAAGTTAATCACAAAAGCAAGGTGTTGGCCGATTATAGGACTCCTTGGGGGCTGTCCATATTCGGTTTAACACCTAGAGAGAGGGGCCAAAATTCTTCAATTATTCTTTTCATTTTTCTCTCCAAGTTGCTGCTGCCGAATTCTCCCTAGCCTTTCTTGTCAAAATTCTTCAAAAGTTCCCTTCTTCTCTTGCTTCTTTTTAGCCGAACCTACTCCCTCTTTTAGAGGAAAATTCCAGCCCTTCCATCTTGTGTTAGGTCGAATCCTCCCCCCTAACTAAGTGCTGCCGATTTCAATAGTTTGGTAAGGGTAATCTTTTCTTGACCGATTTTGTGTAGTGACTAGACTTTACTACACTTCTTTCTTCATTCTAAATCTTAGTATTAAAACTCCAATTTTGTTCTTTGAAGGAGCCGAAAGCTATTGACATCAATTAGGGTGCCGAATATTGGTGTGACTTGC
Source organism: Gossypium rotundifolium (assembly GCA_025506655.1). Classification (NCBI taxonomy): domain Eukaryota; kingdom Viridiplantae; phylum Streptophyta; class Magnoliopsida; order Malvales; family Malvaceae; genus Gossypium; species Gossypium rotundifolium. The sequence continues at coordinate 132,037,810 of CP106725.1, read as the reverse complement.
CAAATCCATCTTTAAGGTAAGGGTATGGCAACTCTTTTTCCCTTCTAGGATTTATGTTTTGGCCGTATGGCCTTTAAGTTCTCTAATGAAGTGATAAAAGTCGATTGTAGGGAAGCCATAGCCGATTGAAGAAAGCTTTCGGGATTTTGGTAAGTTGGTAAGCACAATCGGCCAAGGGCCATTTGTTGAAAATTAGTGTCTAAAGTTGAAATTAATATGTGCCATGGATATAGGGACTATTCGGCCAAGGCTAATAAAGGTTTCGGGATTTGTTTGGAAATCAAATCCGTTTAAGGTAAGTGCCGCAAGAGCCTTTGATATTTCTTTTGGTTTGGCCGAATAGGACTTTGATATTAACATTGATAATTGGTGAATATAGGGTCAAGGATCTAGCAGCGTAGATCGGCTTTTCGGGATCTAAGATTTGTGGTAGTATCAGGTGTGTAAACTTTTTACACACTTTATTAGTAAACTTTGCTATATTGTTGCCTTGTTAATCATTATTATAGTGATTTATGATTTATGCTTGTGGGCTTAAGCATGGATTCCGGGTAAGTCCCTTATACGTGATCTTTGATATATGTTTTTGTATGCCACCACATGCTATCGAATGCCATGCCTAAACACATGATTTATGATAATTGATATGTAAGCATGATGATGGTGGGTTTGATGAGAGGAGGGGGATGATTTTATGGACTGTCGTCAGTGGTTTTGACCACAAGATGGGTTGGCCCCATCAGATTATTTGTGACCTATGGTCATCAGTGGTTTTGACCACACCGATTGATAAATTACGACTAAGTCCCAGTGGTTTGGTACCACCAGCGATTTTGACCACACTTGATATATTGTGACCTATGGTCATCGGTGGTTTTGACCACATGATGGGTTGGCCCATCATTTATTTTGTGACACTAGTCACGGTGGTTTTGACCACCGTGGTTTTGACCACACGGGTAGAAAAGGAATATGGATGGTTAGTTGGGTTGCATGTGCATGTTTATTAATAAATTGTGTATGAGTTGTATTTTTTCGGGTGGGGGATTTACACACTGAGTCTTGGTGACTCACCCCCTTCCATTACCATTTTGCAGATGAGTAGATCGCGGAGATGGAGCCAAGAGGACTCGAGGCGGCCATGCTTATTTGAAGGATTTGAATTTAATTTATTATCTTTAAGTTTATTTATTTTCTTTTCTAAGTTTTTAAATTGGGTTGTAATAAGGCCACTGAATTTTTATTTGGATGTTTACGATGTTATTTTATTTTACTTATGCCATGCTACAAATGAATTTATAAATGTTAAGTAAACCGGATAAAAGTAACTTTTCCCAACTTAATAACTTCTACGGGTTTTTCAAAGATGTTACCATCGGGTAATAAAATTCACCAAGTCAATCGTGGTTTTGAAAGTTCCTTAAATTTTAAATGATCAAATGTTTTCAAAGGCTTTCAACGCAACCATGTTTATAAAAAGCCCAACTAAGCTTTCCAAACCCCTTTTTCAAAAACCTTAGCCATATTTTATCAAGTTTTCACCAGAAATTCAATGTCTTTCAAAACGCTTTTACTTCGTGACATACCGGATCCGGTCAGGGCTCATGGGCCAGGTTTGGGGTGTTACAAAAGTTGCATATATGTTTGGTCAAAAAGTGACAAGTAAGGAGTTATTTGTTTCCTTATAATATGCGCACATGTTGAGTTAAGGTAATGATATGTTGGGTATTTGGTAATTGAATAGGCATAATGGTATATATTTTAGGTATGTACGAAATGTAATATATTGAAATGATATGTGTTTTGGAAGTCAAAAGCATAATTATTTAGAGGAGAATTAGAATTATAATTGACCATGTTTTAGTTAACTAATGCTATATATATACTAATGCACATTATGCCTTACATGATGATCTTGAAATTTGAGGCATGATTTGTATTTGTATTACTATTTATAATGTTTGTTTAATGTTTAATCAGATGTATGCTTTAATTATAGGTTCGAGTATGACCTATGTGATTATATGATTGTATGAAAGTTGTGTTTTGTTTGGTGGCACCTCATAACCCTAATCTGGCGACGAAAATGGGTTAGGGGTGTTACATTTTATTGGTAATAGAGCTATGGTTTAGTTGGTTCTAGGACTAACGTAGCGCGTGTGAGTCTAGCCATACATGCTATATTTATAAACTGTGATAGTGTGATGATTCCTGACAATTAAAATGTGTTTTCGTATAGTAAATGGATCCTAATCGAGCCGTAGCAGATGACGTGGAAAGTAATGCACCCGCTCCGCTCAAGGGGCAGCGCAATCTGATTCTAGACATATTACGAGTAGCCACAAGGGAGAGGCTAAACAAGCCTTCTTCCAAATGATGAATGAATAGTTTTCAGAGTTCGTGCGAACAAATCCGGTTGTTCAACAACCCCCACCCCTTTCTAATCCTTCTACGATGATATCATATAAGCCCCCTATTGATAAAATTAGAAAATAGAGGGCTGAAGAATTCAGAGCCACTATTGATGATGATGCTGAGTGAGCTAAATTCTGGCTCGATAATAATATTCGTGTGTTTGATGAGCTATCATGTACACCTGATAAGTGTATTAAATGTGCTGTATCATTGCTTCGAGACTCTGCGTATCACTGGTGGCATACACTAGTTTTGGTGGTTCCAAAAGAACGGGTTACCTGGGAGTTCTTTCAGACTAAATTCCGTAAGAAATAAATCAATCAGAGATCCATCGATCAAAAGCGCAAAGAATTCCTCGAGTTGAAATAGGTCCGTATGACCGTAACATAATATGAGCGGGAATTTGTGAGACTTAGCAGATATGCCCGAGAGTGTGTTTTGAAAGAAGCAATTACGTGTAAAAGATTTGAAGACGGGCTGAATGAAGACATTAAATTACTCGTTGGGATACTTGAAATAAAAGAGTTCATCGTACTTGTTAAACAAGCGTGCAAAGCTGAAGAGCTCGGGAAAGAAAATAGAAAAGCTGATTTTGAAGCCAGAGATTCCTAGAAGAGATCATCGAGTAAGACATTTCAGTCAGCATCAAAGAAATTTCGAGATGACATTAGCCGTTCAAAGGCAGACGGGATTGAGATAGACCACCTGTGAGCTCGAGAGCTACCTCAGTAGCTAGTGTTGGTAACATCCGACCGAATGGTAAATGACATCCCGGTAGCTGCAGATTGAATGATTGGGCTTGCTTTAAATGTGGATCGATGGATCCTTCATTCTTGAATGCCCTGAGTTGGTTCAGCAAGACATAAAGCAGAATATGAGGCCAAGTAACACGGTAGCTTGTGGTAGATGTAACACCCCCAACCTGTATCCGTCACCAAAACAAGGTTACGAGGAATTACCAAGGAGTACAGAACACTTACAGATAATTTGAAATCATTATCATTCAAATACTGAGACTAATTATAAATGTTCCTTTAACGGACCTTCGAGGTCCAAACCATGCATTAAGATCGGGTCGAGACTAAACCGGATCATCAGGAAAATTTTCGCGACTTTTAAAATTTTGCTCTCATATAAGGGTTACACGCCTGTGTGACTGGGACACACAGTCGGACCATACACCCATGGGGTAGACCACTTGTCACACATGACCTAGACACACGCCCGTGTCTACCCGTGTGGATGAAAATTAGGCTATTTTCCAAGCCATATTTCTTAGTCACTTGATCCCTTATCTTTACCAACATTTTAATACAATCAAGAACCAATTTAAGATATTCAACCAAGCCTTATACTTATTACCATTTGTTAGTCGTACACTTCATATAAATAAAAAGAAACGTATATAGGCTCAATTCTTATTAAATTCCTCTTATACCTATACTTTTTCACATTATGTGTTCATATCACATATAATAGTCATACCTCTGTATTTCATATACATTTTCATAACAATTTGTCTTGGTTTCTAACTACTTCATATTTGAGTTCTACTCATCAAATCATTTGAACATCATCTTTACACAAATAGTACACTTGAGGTGTACGGTTCTATAATTATGAATAAACACAATTATCAAATATGTTCCATCTTTTTATATATCATAGTCTCATATTTCTATGTATCAAGTACCATCATTACCTCGTATTTTAGACAAATACGTGTAACAATTCATAAACATGCAACTCACTAACTCTTCTTGCCAATCATAATTTAAATTGACAAATCACTTATTGAGTCCAATTTCAATGTTCACTAAAATTTATCATATAAATTTGGATGTACGTATCCACCAATAGATTCCATGTACAGATATCATCATCTCAAATTTTCACATACATTTACTTTCCACATTATGAACTCAAACAACATAAACAAGATATACCAATGTATTTCAAGTACGTTTTCATAATATTTCATTTCAAATTCAGATTATTTGATATTAGAACTTTTCTCATTAACTCATTTGGAATACCAATTCATACGGATAATACACTCAAGGTGTACAAATATATAATCACAAATGAACTCATTCATCAACCAAGATTTATGTTCATGTCTCATCAACTCGTATTTCTTTATATCACATAATTCCATGTAACACTTACCAAACTTTGTCAAATTAGTGAACATCTTACAGAATTGGTATGCAACGCTATGCACTGAATTTCACTGATAATCACTGATGTCATAGCATAGTTATGGTCTTTTCACAAGAATGTCATAGCTCAGCTATGGCCTTAGATCTTCACTATCATTATGCCATGGTGAAACCATGGACTTATCTATCAATTCATCTTTTTTCACTAGAATGCCATAGCCCAGCTATGGACTTATATAGATATCACTTATCACTTGTAGCCGAAGCTACCACTATTCACTTGTAGCTAGAGCTACCACTTTTCACTTGATCAGGTAGCCAAAGCTACCACTTTTCACTTAGTCAATTTCCCGTTGAACTCATTGGAATATTAACAGATACACAGTGGCCTACACATAGTACCACCCTTGTAGCCGAAGCTATCTGGTGCACATAGTAGCATGCACCTAGTACTACACATGTGACCAAAACCATCACTTACACATAGTGGACTGCAGTTAGTACCACACATGTGATCGAAGCTATCGAGTACGCATAGTAGCCTGCACTTAGTACTACAAATGCGACCTATCCGTCTGGTACACGTAGTAGCCTGCACTTAGTACTACACACGTGACCTAAAACCATCTCGTAGCTCTCTTGTACACATAGTGGCCTACACTTAGTACCACACATGTGACCTAGCTACCTCATTCGTATCTTTTCTATTCCGAAGGTTCAACCGGAAATTCTCACTTTTCAACACTTTACCAATTCATCCATAATCAATCACAATTCATAATTTACATCAAATAATTACTCTATATTCAACCATATCTCATATAATATAAAAAATATTAAAACATAAATAAAAAATGATGTATTATTTACATACAAACTTACAAATTCAATTTTTATATTGTAATCATAATCACAATTTCATAGTAAATATTCAAAATAAAACATTATATCATTTCTAATTTAACGTTTATCGATTATAATCTGGCATGTGATAAATTTATACACAAGTCATTCATATTTTTTTCCTCCTCCTCCTTTCCATTCACATCCTTAGTATAAATAACACACTTGTAAGTAACATTGTCTATAATTTTCACTATTTACTTATATGGATATTCAAGCTGTCTATCCGTGTCACAGTCGCTAAATTATTTTTATCTTGAGGTACAGAACTCCAAATTAAGATCGTCTAATTTTATATGAATCTAGACTCACATATATTCTTACCATAAAATTTTCATAATTTTTGGTTTAGCCAATAAGTACATTTTATTCTTTAAATTCACCCCTGTTCCGCTGTCCGACAGTTCCAAACCCTATTCATTAAAAATTAATTATTTCCTTGTACTAGATTCAGATGATGTCCCCGTTTGTTTCTATTGTAAATAGACTCATTCAAGATTTTAAACATATAAAGTTAAGCCCCTAATTATTTTCCTTCAATTTTTGATGATTTTCCAAAGTCAGAATAGGGGAACCCGAAATCATTTTGACCTTGTCTCACAAAATTTATTATATTTCACGATTCACAATTCCATTACTTACACCGTTTCTTCTATAAGAAACTAGACTAAATAATATCTAATTTTATATTTTATTCATTCTCTAATTAGATTTCTAAATTTTTTTTGTCATTTTTCAATGTTAGACTACTGCTACTTTCTGATGCGGTCGTTGAGAGCACCAAAAATATCCTATTCCCTATAAAATAATGAAAAGAACAGTAAAGGGAAAGTAGGGTCGAATCCTCAGGGATCGGATTGCACGAATGCTTGTTTCTCGAAACCCTGGGAAGAATCGTGCCCAATAAAACTTGCGTTCCTGAAAAAATAAATAAATAAAAAAAGAATTTAAAGTTTAGATCTGGGAATAAAATAAAAACGAAGTTAAAAGTTAAATGGAAATTTCGCAAATTAAAAGTAAAAGTAAAATTGAGAAAAAGATTTCTTATGGTGATTTTCCAACCTCCGGTTGTCTCGATTCGCCTTGGGTTCAATCCTTGACTTTTAAGTAATCCTTCTTAAATAGAATAAGCTAGTTATAGTGGAAGAGGACGCCTACGACCACCAGCTCCAAGAATTTAGACTTAAGATTTGGCGGAACCTAACTCTAGCCAATAATCACTTTTGTGGGATTATCTTCTACTAGATCATCACTTCCCAATGGCGAATACCACGCCATTTTGTTTCTTGCCAACCTTTGACGCAGAAAGTCAACGGACCGACTGTGCAACCTTCCCAAATCATACAAATCGGCCGTTTCTTGCACAAGTTGAAAAGATTACCTATTAAGGGACATGGATGGAAGCGTCAGCCCCGTAATGCGGAGAAGTGATGAATACCTTGTTGAAAAGGCTAAGTGCGGATTCTAAGCCTCATGAACCTTTTTGGAGAATTTTGACAACCTTCGGCTAGATGGATATAGTGGCTCATGATTTTTGGGAAAGAAACAAATATAATGGAAATAGAATTTTTATTGGAAAAAAATATGCAAAGAAAAAAGCTAAACTTTATGAGGGAGAGAGTGTTACAGCTAAAGATCGATCCCATTTTGTGTCACTTTATCCTCTATTTATAGTACTAAGAAACCTAGCCTATTCCTAATTAAATTCTAAAAGATAAACACAAATAAAGATAATTAAAGATAAATGAAAAAAATCCTAAAATTAAATCTAAATAATACTCCTTAATAATTATCCTAATATAATTAAACATTAAATAGAGTCTTGTGCTATAAAATCTCTTCTTTTGCATTTTTATCCTTATGTCTTCCATACTTGCATTTTTGGCACCACTTTTTTTTCTATGTCGCATGTTGGCCCACTTTATCTCAAAATTTACGCTTTTCGTCCTTAAATTTACTTTTACCGTCAATTTAGTCCCTAAAGATAAAAGACCATAAATAGCCCAAATTAGTAGGATCATACTCAAAATAAACATATAATTAGTACATAAAAATATGTCATTCTAGAGTATTATCAAATTCCCCTCCTACTTAGCCCATGATTGCCCTCAAGCATGATTCTTATCCACTGTGAAAGTTAGAATCTGCTATAAAAGAAATACCACTCCAAAGTTTCATAAAAATTAGTCAAAAATGCGTATGAAAAATAAAGAGAACCCTAAGCTTGCTTTAAGTAAAACAGAAAAAAGTTTTCCAATTAATATACACATAAATTAAAATCGACTTGAATTATTAATTACCAAGCCTACCAAGACATCCTATTTGTTTCCTCCTTTAGTCCTCAAATTTTATTTTATTTTATTTTCCTTTTTTATTTATTTTTTGCTTTTAAGAATATATCGAACCTTTTGACGCGAAGAGAGATGACAGCCAAGCACCCCACCCCAATTACTCAGCCCAACATACTCCTAATTTATTATAATTTTTTCCTTAAGAACATATCGAACCTTTTGACGCGAAGAGAGATGACATAAGCACGACCGGTTACTCATTGAACATGTTCTTAAAATTAATTCTAGGTTAATGAGTTTTACCTAACATGTCACACAACCTTTTGACGTGAAATAGGATGACAACCCAAGCACCCTACCCTGATTACTCAGTCAGTCACATTTTTAAGCTGCACTCATAACCGCGGAAAAAATTATTAACATTAAACGAAATTTTAATTTTGGAGAACTTAGGAAAAACAATCAAGTGTCAAGAATAAGTTTCAATAATCACCTAATAGCCATGAACATAAATTTAGCATGAAATCATATTAAGTGTCCACTTTATATTAAACTTGATCAATTTTACAAAAAGCAAGATAAAGTTAACTCTATTAATCACAATTATTTTTAGCCTAATAAAAATAAAACAGTGGAGATGGCATCAATTATGGAAAAATCGCAATCTTCTCAGAAGAAAAGAATCATGCATGTAGGTCAAACAGTGGCCAAATCCTGGTAAAAATCTTGGGCATGAAAAGAGGCAGAATATTCTAAAAATAATAATAATAATAATTTTGGGCAAAATGGAGCATCAAGCAGCAACGCCAAAAACACAGCAAAAAATGACAGTAATAACGAAGAGTACCTCCCCCTACTTAAAACAAATTGTCCTCGATGTGGAAGAAAATAAATAAATAGGTGGAAAAGTTTATAAGAACTCCTCGTGTAGTTACTGTCGTCCGCGCATAATGGCAATGAGCTCGGTTAGTTGTTGGCCACAATTGTCAAGTCATTCCTCAATACGCTTTAAGTGTTGCTCAACGGTCATCGGAGGTTGGGTCTGAGTGGGTTCGTACCATGGTGGTTGGAAAATAGGCGGTGGAGGGGGTGGTGAAGGGGTTTCGACGGCTATAGAGGTTTTGTGAAAAAAATTAGAATTTTTTTTTTAGGTTTTGGGGTTTTATTTGGCTGAAAGGGGGTGTTTGAATGTAGGTTTTGGGGAATCTAGGGCAAGAATATGCTATTCTAGGCTGGAATAGGGATGGAACGAGAGTTGTTTGGCTGCAGGCTTTGTCATTTCCCCTTTTTCTCTCTATTTTCATTTTGGTCTACCTAGTTAGAAGAAGAGAATTTTTATTAATATCCAAAATAAAATAAGTAATAAATGATTAAGATAAAATAATAAATAAATAAATAAAATAATAAATAGAATAAAAATAAAGAGAAATAAAGAAAAATAAAAATTGGGTTGCCCCCAACAAGCGCTTGTTTAACGTCGTTAGCTTGACGCCATGAATCGGATTATGGTGGCTCTAACTAAATTTTTTTTACCGTGTGGGCCTAAAAATTCTCATAAAATGGCTTCAATCGTTGGCCATTGACTACGAACCGCTTTCTTGTCTCTTCACTCTCTATTTCAACTGCACCGTGTGTGAATGTTTGGGTCACAATAAAAGGTCCTTGCCATCGATATCGAAGCTTCCCTGGGAATAGCTTTAATACGGAGTTATAAAGTAAAACTTTTTATCCTATAAAAAATTTCTTCGTAGCTATTCTCTTATCATGAAACAACTTCATCTTGTCTATATAAATACGAGCATTCTCGTAGGAATCGTTGAGAATTTCTTCTAACTCTTGGATGTCTAATTTCCTTGCCCTTCCTGCAGGTTCTAAATCCATGTTACATTGTCGAACGGCCCAATAAGCTTTATGTTCTAATTCTATCGGAATATGGCAAGCTTTTCCAAAAACAAGTCGGTACGGGCTCATGCCAATTGGTCCTTTATACGCTGTCTGATAGGCCCAAAGTACGTCATTTAGCCGAAGACTCCAATCCTTCCAGTTGGGTCGAACTGTTTTCTCCAAAATAGTCTTTATTTCCCTGTTTGAGACTTTGGCCTGACCGTTCGTTTAGGGATGGTAAGCTGTAGCTATACGGTGGTGAACTCCATATTTTGTCAATAGTGCCTCTATGACTTTATTGCAAAAGTGGGTGCCACGATCATTGGTTAGGGCTCGAGGTGTGCAAAACCTGGAAAAAAAATAGTTCATTTTAGAAACTCCACAACAGTCTTGGCATTATCATTATGAGTAGGCTTTGCTTCTATCCACTTAGAAACATAGTCTACTGCAAGAATTATATATACATGAAGAAGTAAATGGGCCCATGAAATCGATGCCCCATACATAAAAAATTTTACACACATGAATCGGGGATAGGGGCATTTGATTTCGTTTAGTGATGTTACCTGTATGTTGACATTTATTGCAAGACTTATAGAAGTTATATGCGTCTCGAAAAATTGTGGGCCAATATAGTCCATATTCTAACACCTTGTGAGCAGTCCGCTTAGGGCTAAAGTGACCTCCGTAAGCTTCACCATGACAAAAATTAAGTATAGAAGTTACCTCAGGTTCTAGAACACATCATCGTATTATCTGATCTGAATAGTATTTCCACAAGTATGGGTCATCCCAAATATAATATCGAGCTTCTCGTCTAAGCTTGTCCCTTACGAAACGTGCTAACTTAGTGGGTAACGAGCCTGTGGCTAGAAAGTTTACCATATCTGCATACCATGAGAGACGTGCCTCAGTCGAGAATAGGCTCTCATTAGGGAATTCTTCCTTAATAGGTATGTCAACAAAAGGTACTTTTATTCTACTTAAGTGGCCAGCCACTAAGTTCTTGCATCCCCTTTTGTCTCAAATCTTGATGTCAAATTCTTAGAGCAGCAGAATCCACTTGATGAGCCTCGGTTTTGCTTCTTTTTTTGCAATCAAGTACCTAAGAGCTGCATGATCAGAAAAAATAATCACTTTAAATTCCAATAAATAAGGTCCAAATTTATCTAAAGCAAATACAACTACTAAGAGTTCTTTTTTCGTAGTGGTGTAGTTGTTCTGCGCAGCATCTAGGGTTTTTGAGGCGTAACAAATGACATGAGGTTCCTTGTCTATCCTTTGCCCCAAAATAGCCCTTACACTATGTTCGCTAGCATCACACATAATCTCAAATCGGTATTTCCATTATGGCAGTTGCACTATAGGAGCGAAGACCAACTTTTGCATCAAAAGCCTCCCTACATTTTGGGCCAAACTCAAATTTCTTATCCTTCTGCAACAATTCAGACACTGGTTCAGCTACTTTCAAAAAGTTATTTATAAAGCGCCTGTATAACCCTGCATGGCCAAGGAAATAACGAATTTCCCTTATAATGGAGGGATAAGGCAAAGAATTTATAATGCCAATTTTGGCCTTATCGACCTCAATTCCCTTATATGAAACTACATGGCCCAGAATTAAAACCTTGTCTACCATAAAGTGACACTTTTCATAATTCAAGACAAGATTAAATTCAATGCACCTACTCAAAATTATCGTTAGGTTTTTAAGGCATTCATTAAAACAATTTCCATATACAGTAAAATCGTCCATAAAAACTTCAATAATTTTTTCCACATATTCAGAAAATATACTCATTATGTATATCTGAAAGGTGGCCAGTGCATTGCAAAGACCAAATGGGATTCTTCTATACGCAAGTATACTGAATGGGCACGTAAAAGTGGTCTTTTCCTGGCCCTTCGGTGCGACTGGGATTTGGAAGAAACCTGAGTATCCATCAAGACAACAAAAGTGAGTTTTTCTAGCTAACGTTTCAAGCATTTGATCTATAAAAGGAAGAGGGAAATGATATTTTCTAGTGTAAGAGTTCAACTTCCTATAATCAATACAGACACGCCACCCATTTTGCACTCGGGTAGGTACCAAGTCACCTTCAGCATTTTTCTTTACTGTCACGCCCGTTTTCTTGGGCACGACTTGCACCAGACTTACCTATCTACTGATAGAAATGGGCTAGATTACATTAGCATCCAGCAGCTTGATTATTTCCTTTTTACTACCTTCATCATATTCGGATTTAGCCATCTTTGAGCACCTCTTCTCAGTTTCTTATTTTCCTCCAAGTAAATCCTGTGTGTGCATCTCAAAGGGCTTAGCCCTTTTAAGTTGGTTATGGTCCAACCAATCACCTCCTTATGACGTTTTAGTACTTGGACCAAACTTTCCTCTTCGTGCATGGAGAGTCTATTGGAGACTATGACCGGTAGGGTATTATCCTTCCCCAAAAATGCATATTTCAGATGCTCAGGAAGCGGTTTCAACTCTAATTCTAGTGCCTGTATAATAAAAGGTAAAAGTTTAGTATTTGGAGATAATAACTCATTAACAAATTCATATTCATCACGTTCAGATTTATCTTCATAAATTGACTCAAAATTCTCTTCCACTAAAGAGTCAATTATGTTAAAATGATTCACACTCAAGATTTTGCTTGGATGGCTAATGGTGTCATAGACATTAAACTTCACGATTTCCCTATCAAACTCCATTGTTAGAGTTCCACTTTGAATGTCGATTTCATTACTAGATGTACTAAGGAAAGGTTGACCCAACAAGAGGTCTGAAGATCCAGGAGTACTATCCTCCTCCATTTTAATCATATAAAATTTGCAAGGAAAATGAGCTCGTTAACTTTTACCAAAACATCATTAAGGACTCCTTCTAGATGCATAATAGACCTGTCCGCCAACTAAATGATAACACATGTTTTTGTCAAAAAAAACTCGCGTTAAGTGATTCATAAATAGAATATGGCATTACATTTTTGGAGGCCCCTAGATCACACATAGCCTTCTTAATTCCCAAATGGCCTATTTTGCATGGTACCGTAAACATGCCCCTATCCTTGCATTTCGCCTACATTTTTCACTGTAACACTGTGGATACATTTTTACCAACATTTACCCTTTCATTACCAGTTAATTTTCGCTCGTTGGTGCAGAGCTCTTTAAGAAATTTAGCACACCGCAAAATTTGCTTGATGGCGTCCAGCAGTGGTATGTTGATCTCGACATTCCTAAATGTTTCGAGGATCTCCTTTTCCTCTTTACCTCTTCGACATTGGTTGAACTGTTCTGGAAATGGGGGTTGAATTTTAGGCAATGGAGGTTTTGGTCGACTGTTCATCTTTCTCGTGTTTTTCCCGGACGATTTCTTGGCCAAGATTCCAGTCAAGAATTGGTTTCAGTACCTTTCCGCTCTGTAACGTCACTGCATTTGCATTTTTTCTCAGGTTTGGTTCTGTTTGTGACGGCAACTTTTCTTAAGAGTTCAATTTCTCAATTGATGTGGTCAACTCTCTTATGGATGCCTTGGTTTTCTATTGAAAATCAAGAACATTAGCTGCTAATTTATTGACTAAAGCTTCTAGAAAATTACCTGACCCTTGCGACTGTTGTGGGAACCGATTTTGGTATGGCTGGATATTTCATGGATTGGTCCCATAACTCAAGTTAGGATGGTCCCTCTACCCTGGGTTGTAGGTATTAGCATAGGGATCGTATTGCCTTTGTGGTGGCCCAGGGAAATTTCCCACAGCATCCAGATGAGCTATGGTATCGTCATACAAACTGGGACATGCATCAGTTGTATGATCAGGCGTAGCACATATTCTGCACAACCGGGCTGTCTTTGCTTTTTTTTGCAATAAGAGAATTCATCATATTAGTAAGTCTATCAACTTTATCCTCTAAAGTTGAATTACTTAGTTGGTGAACCCTTCTAGAGGGTTCAATATTGGCTCAGAATTGTTGAGAATTTGCAGAAATTGTGGAGATTAAGTCCCTTGCTTGTTGGGGAGTCATGTTGATCAATGCTCCTCTACTAGCGGCGTCTACCATATTCATCTCCATGGGTTTCAAGCCTTCATAAAAGTATTGGAGGAGAGATTGCTCCATTATACCATGTTGTGGGCAGCTTGCACACAATTTCTTAAATCGCTCCCAATAGTCGTAAAGAGACTCGCTTCTTCTTGCCATATTCCAACGATCTCTCTTCTTAGCTCAGCTTCTCTATATACTGGAAAAAACCTATTGAGAAATAAGCGAGATAAATCAGCCCAAGTTGTAATAGATCCAGGGGGTAAATAAAATAACCATTCCTTAGCAGGATCTACTAAGGAAAAAGGGAAAGCACGCAATTTGATTTGATCCTCAGTTACCCCCTAAGGTTTCATACTAAGACAAACCATATGAAACTCTTTCAAATGCTTGTGGGGATTTTCATTTTGCAACCCACGAAAAGTTGGCAGTAGTTGGATTAAGCCTGACTTTAATTCAAAATCAGTATCCATAATAGGATACGCGATGCATAGTGGCAGTTGTTCTGCTGGAGCTTCGGCCAATTGCTGAATTGTTTGAGCCATAAGTTGATATGCTAGATTTGAGTTTTCGTTAACCTTGGCGTTAAGCACTTCTTCTGGTGAATCAACTTCTACTTTTTTGCTTTCAAATGTTTGAGTAGGTTTTTCGTTAACCCTAGACTCTACTTCGTCGTCGATTCCGATTTCTGGTGGTGGGTTACTTTGAGTCCCAACCATCACTAATTGCTTTTTTCTTAGCTTTGCTTCCTTGTGATTAGCTCTCGCAGTCTTCTCAATTTTTAAATCGAACGCAAGAGTTCCTGGAGCGGATCGGGTCATAAAAACAAAAAACAAAATTAGTACATTGCCAGTCCCCAGCAACAACGCCAAAATTTGATGCGGTCGTTGAGAGCGCCAAAAATATCCTATTCCCTATAAAATAATGAAAAGAATAGTAAAGGGAAAGTAGGGTCAAATCCTCAGGGATCGGATTGCACGAATGCTTGTTTCTCGAAATCCTAGGCAGAAACGTGCCTAAGAATACTTGTGTTCCTGAAAAATAAATAAAAAAATAGTTTAAAGTTTAGATCTGGGAATAAAATAAAAATGAAATTAAAAGTTGAATGGAAATTTCAGAAATTAAAAGTAAAAGTAAAGTTGAGAAAAAGATTTGCTATGGTGATTTTCCAGCCTTCGGTTGTCTCGATTCGCCTTAGGTTCAATCCTTAACTTTTAAGTGATCCTTCTCAAGGAGAATAAGCCAGTTATAGTGGAAGAGGATGCCTACGACCACCAACTCCAAGAATTTAGACTTAAGATTTGGCGGAACCTGACTCTAGCCAATAATCGCTTTTGTGGGATTATCTTCTGCAAGATCATCACGTCCCAACGGCGAATACCACGCCATTTTGTCTCTTGGACTCACCAACCTCTGACGTAGAAAGTCAACGAACTGACTATGCAACCTTCCCAAAACGTACAAAGTGGTCGTTTCTTGCACAAGTTAAAAATATTACCTATTAAGGGACATGGACGAAAGCGTCAGCCTCGTAATGCGGAGAAGCGATGAATACCCTGTTGAAAAGGCTAAGTGTGAATTCTAAGCCTCATGAACCTTTTTATAGAATTTCGACAACCTTCGACTAGATGGATTTAGTGGCTCATGATTTTTGGGAAAGAAACAAATAGAATGGAAATAGAATTTTTATTGGAAAAAATATGGAAAGAAGAAAAGGCTAAACTTTATAAGGGAGAAAGTGTTATAGCCAAAGATCGATCCCATTTTGTGTCACTTTATCCTCTATTTATAGTACTAAGAAACGTAGCCTATTCCCAATTAAATTCTAAAAGATAAATACAAATAAAGATAATTAAAGATAAACGAAAATAAATCCTAAAATTAAATTTAAATAATAATACTTAATAATTATCCTAATATAATTAAACATTAAATAGAGTATTATGCTATAAAATCTCTTCTTTTGCATTTTTGTCCTTATGTCTTCCATACTTGCATTCTGGCACTACCTTTTTTTTATGTCGCATGTTGGCCCACTTTATCTCAAAATTCACGCTTTTTATCCTTAAATTTACTTTTTCCATCAATTTAGTCCCTAAAAGATAAAAGACCATAAATAGCCCAAATTAGTTGGATCATACTCAAAATAAACATATAATTAATACATAAAAATATGTCATTCTAGAGTATTATCACTGTCCAAAACTGTTTTAGTGCAAAGTGTTGATTTTCGTTTTGCCCCAAATTTCAAAGTTCATACAATTTAGTCCTTGCTCAATTAACCCCTCAATTGAGCTATTTTTTTTCTCAATTAATACTTTATTCTATCATTTTAAACTACTTCATAACCCTTGGAAATCAAAACTTTAGCACTAGACCTTAATTCCAAACTCTTTCACTATTAGGTCCTAAAGTCAATTTTCATCAATTTTACTTGATAAAATCATCATATTTCAAAATTAAAGCTTCAATTCTATTTTTATTCATCATATGATTCCAGCACTCATCCATAGAAACTTTAAAAATTAGCAATGGAATCAAAAACTAATGACATAGTGAGTTGGACTCAATTGTAAAAGTCCAAAAACTTAGAAATTTCAAGGAGAAAGTAAGAATTAAACTTACATGAAGCTAGAGTATGAAAACTAGCTTGAACCCTCTTCCATGGCTATTTTTCATCTAATGAATATAAAGAAAAAGATGAGAGTTCTAGATATTCCAATTTGGTCCCATTTTTATTTAACTTATTTTGACAATTTTCCAATTTTGCCCTTATTTCACCCATTTCCTGATTTTCCTCAGCTATTGCCACCCAAAATATCTCCTTTGGGCTTATTTGCACTTTAGCTCCTTCCTCATTTGACAATTGAGCTATTTAATCCTTCTAGCAACTTTTACACCTTTTTCAATTTAGTCATTTTTATTTAATTAACCACCCGAACGTTAAAATTTTCTAACGAAATTTTAATACTATCTTATTGACACTCCGTAAATATTCATAAAAATATTTATGGCTCAGTTTATAACACCGAGATCATGATACCTCTTTTTCTCAATTTCTTGACCAAATAAATCTTTCTAAAACACAATTCACTATTTCAAAAATCTTTTAAAAGCTACATTTGACTTGTAAATATTAAATAATATAATATACAAATTTGTTTGTCATATTTGGTGGTCTCGAACCACTATTTTCGACATTGCTGAAATTTGGGTTGTGACAGTAGACTACCTAGAAATATGGGTAATGTTAGTAGCAGTCAGAGAGGAACTAAAGACAGCTGTTAGATCAGAGGCTCGTGCACTTGCCAGACCTTATGCTATTCGCGCTCGCAAAGAAGCTTCATCTCCAGATGTGATTACTAGTACTTTCACTCTTTATGATACTAGTGTAGTTGCATTGATTGATCCAAGATCGACTCACTCTTATGTATGTGAAACGTTAGTATCCAGTAAGACCTTGCCTGTTGAGTCTACTGAGTTTGTGATTAGAGTATCGAACCCCTTAGGCAGGTGTGTCTTGGTTGATAAGGTGTGCAAGAATTGTCCATTGATGATTCGAGATTCATTTTTTTAGCTAATTTGATGTTGTTGCCATTCGACGAGTTTGATATAATTCTGGGTATGGATTGGTTAACCTTGCACGATGCTATTGTGAACTGCAAACGAGAGACTATTGATTTACGATGTCAGAATGATGAGATTATTCGGATTGAGTCTAATTATCTAAATGGTTTATCGGCAGTGATATCTTCAATATTAGCTCAAAAATATGTGGAAAGGGTTGTGAAGCTTACTTTGCTTATCTTCTCGACTCTAAAGTGACCGAAAAGAAGATTGAATTAGTACAAACTGTGTGCTAGTATCCGAATGTGTTTCCCAAATAATTACTGGGTTTGCCACCAATTTGAGAGGTAGAGTTTGGTATTGAGTTAGTGTCGGGACGACTCCGATATTGATAGCTCCATACAGAATGGAACCGACTGAATTAAAAGAGTTAAAGACTCAGTTGCAAGAATTGAATGATAGAGGCTTCGCACGACCGTTTTTTCTCCCTGGGGTGCACCGGTTTTGTTTATGAAAAAGAAAGGCATAACTATGAGAATATGTAAAGATTACCGACAGCTCAATAAGGCGACTATAAAGAATAAATATCCTTTGCCCCAGATTGACGACTTGCTCAATCAGTTGAAAGGGGCTACTGTGTTTTCTAATATAGATCTGAGATCGGGTTACTATCAGGTGCGAGTTAAAGACTCTGATGTGCCAAAAACTACTTTCTGAATGAGGTAGGACATTATGAGTTTCTAGTTATGCCTTTCGGGCTTACTAATGCACCTACTATTTTTATGGATTTAATGAATCGGATCTTCAGACAGTATTTGGATCGATTTATGGTTGTGTTCATAGATGACATATTGATCTATTCCCGTGATGAATCCGAGCATGTTGAACATCTGAGATTAGTGCTACAGACTTTGAGTGACAAGCAGTTGTATGCAAAGTTCAGTAAATGTGAGTTCTAGTTATGAGAAGTCAGTTTTCTAGGACATGTTGTATCAACATCGGGTATTCAGGTTGATCCGAACAAGGTTTTGGCTATACTAGATTTGAAGCCTCATAGAAATGTATCCGAGAAGTCCAAAGTTTTTTGGGATTAGCTGGTTACTATAGACTGTTCGTAAAAGGTTTCTCTATGATTGCGACCCCATGACGCGACTACTTCAAAAAGATGTTAAGTTCGAGTGGTCAGAAAAGTGCTAGAAAAGTTTCGATTAGTTGAAAGCTTTATTGACCGAAGCTCCAGTGCTAGTTTAGCCAGAATCGGGTAAAGAATTCGTTATCTATAGTGATGCATCTTTGAATGACTTAGGCTATGTTTTGATGTAGAAAGGCAAAGTTATAGCTTATGCCTCAAGATAGTTAAAGCCACACGAAAAGAACTATCTGACACACGATTTGGAATTGGCAGCTATTGTGTTTGCTTTGAAAATTTGGCGCTACTATCTGTTCGATGAGAAATGTCATGTTTATTCCACTCACAAAGCTTAAAATATTTGATGACTCAGAAAGATCTAAATCTACGACAGGGAAGATGGTTAGAGTTGTTAAAATATTACGTGTAACACCCCAAACTCGGTTAATACACCACGACCGAATCTGGTATGTTACAGGGAAAATGTATTTGAGAGGTTTAGGTTCCCGGTTAAAAAAATCTGATGAAAACTCCTTTGTATGTTTTGTTCTTGTAGAAAACTTGAGCATGATCGCTTTAAAACCAATGGCGCTTTTTTGAAAACCCGAGAATCTTGAAAACTTATTTGAACCCCCAAGTAAATCAAGTTTACATCATTTAGAAATCATAGTGCCCATACCGAGTCTGAAACGCCGTCTTGCAGATATCTGCCTCCTTCACCTTTTGCGGTGGTACCCAGACCTTAAATTGATCTTCGAGAATACCGATGCACCCTTCAGCTGATCAAACAAGTCATCTATCAAGGGCAATGGATACTTGTTTTGATCGTCACTAATTCAATTGGCGGTAGTCTATACACATCCGCATAGTACCGCTTTCTTCTTGACAAAAGTACTGCAAGCGCTCCCAAGGTGAAACACTTGGCCTGATAAAGCCTCGGTCCAACAACTCCTGGATCTGAGCCTTAAGCTCTACTAACTCTTTAGGCGCCATCCTATACGGAGTAATAGACACTGGCGCAGTTCCGGGTAACAAATCTATCCCAAACTCTACCTCACGATCCGGTGGCAAACCCGAAGCTCCTCAGGAAACACATCAACAAATTCCCTAACCGTCTCAACCTTCTACAAAGAGACTCTTTAGCCTCCAAGGCATACACATGAACCACATATGCTTCACAACCCTTTCGACCATCTTCTCGACTTTCGGGCGGATACCACATTGGATGGGTAGTCCTCCTATTACCTATCATAACCACTTCATCACCCTCCGACGTCTTTAGAACCATGCGCTTAGTTGCAAGAATCCAACTTCGCCTGGTACTTAACCAACCAGTTCATCCCAAGAATCAGATCGAACTCTCCAAACGGCAGTTCCATCAGATCAGCCACAAACACTACCCTTTAGAGTTCTAGAGGTACATTTCTATACAGCTTATCTACCACTACAGAGTGACCTAGAGGGCTAATTACGGTCATCTGCCTAGAAGATATCTCAGAGTCTAGATCCATGGTCTTCACTAAGCTACTTGCAACATATGAATGCGTTGAGCCCACATCAATCAAAGCAGTAAATGGAGAACCAAAGATTAAGAACGTACTGGTTATGACATCCGGTGCGTCGCCCTCCTCTCGGCGCCTCGCTGCATACACTAGCCCAGGTTGTCTGGCCTCAGAACTACCTGCACCTCTGCCCGGTGCTCCACGGCCCCGACCAAAACCATTACCTCCTCTACCATTACCACGGCCCCTCTACGGTGGCGGTCCATTATTCCTGAACTGAGTACGGCCCTGACCCTCAGACTGAATCCTAGCCAACTTACGTGGACAGTCCCTTTCACGGTGATCCAGAGAGCCACACTCAAAGCACCCTTTTCCACCGGTCCAGCATCCCCCCAATGAGATTTCCCACAACGGTTACACTGCGGCGGTCCCTGATTAGTAGCAACAAACCTACCGACTGATTCGGGCCACTCTGTCTAGCCCTTTTCTGAGGATTACCTGACGACCCAGAAGATCCAAAACCCCGCTTTTGCCTGCTCCTATCCATGCCTTGCCTTACAGACTCTTTAACTCCCTCGGCTACCTTAGCCTTCTCAACCAGGACAGCAAACTCACGCTCCTGCTGTGGAGCAATCAGCAACCTTAACTCGTCTCTCAAACTATCCTCGAAACGAACACACCTCTAATGTTCAGTAGCCAAAATGCCCCTAGCATACCGACTCAACCTCAAGAACTCGGCCTCATACTCTGACACAAACTTACTCCCCTGAACCAACCTCAAAAATGCTTTTCGCTGCGCGTCGATGTAGCTGGCTCCAATGTACTTTTTCTGATAAACAGCCCTGAAATAATCCCAAGTAAGATCTTCAACTTCAACATTGTCCCGATGTACCGGTATCTCATTCTCTGACCCCTGACCAGATCCTACGGGTTCAGAAACTGTCATCCTACCTCGACCACGTCCACGACCACGTCCACCTCTAGCGCTCATGACTAAGATCTCTACTTGTCTGATTTAAAGAATTTTATGCATCAGTAATTATTCCACTGTTTAAAAGCAAAGTCTTATGAATATTAAAGAAGCTTTGTTTTCACAAGTCCACAGAGTCCTATCAGTTTCAGTTTCTAAAGTAATCCACTATTGCTAGTCATCCACTCACATCAACATCAAAATCACAAGCAATAGTAAGGGGTACTTACCCGGGCGGATTGGGGCCGGAGTCCGGTGCCATGCCTTTCAAACCATATTCTTTAAAACCAAAACACTTAAAACCAGAATTTAAAACATTTTGGGCCTCGGGCCCACAGTAAAACCTTTGAACTAGGCTCGATACCACAATTGTAACACCCCAAACCAGTCAATACACCACGATAGAATCTGTATATTACGGAGAAAATGTATCCGAGAGGTTTAGGTTTACGTTAAAAAATCGATGAAAACTCCTTTGTATGTTTTGTTCTTGTAGAAAACTTGAGCATGATCGCTTTAAAACCAATGGCGCTTTTTGAAAACCCGAGAATCTTGAAAACTTATTTGAACCCCCAAGTAAATCAAGTTTACATCATTTAGAAATCCGAGTAATCCTTTTAGTTGATTAAAATCATCTTGTACTTGGTGTGGAAAAGTTTCAAGTTTGGAAAACATTTGAGTTGCATTCATTTAAA
Source organism: Gossypium rotundifolium (assembly GCA_025506655.1). NCBI lineage: Eukaryota > Viridiplantae > Streptophyta > Magnoliopsida > Malvales > Malvaceae > Gossypium > Gossypium rotundifolium. The sequence continues at coordinate 132,016,248 of CP106725.1, read as the reverse complement.
ATTACAACGTGATACCCATGGTAAAGTTTTAAAACATGTAAACCGTGGTTTTGAAAATCTATTCTTTCCAAGTTTTATACAATGTTAACCCAATAATTTGTTAAGGCATATTTGAAATTAAATTTAAGCATAAAGATAACCAAAGTAAAATTTTAAAAAGGCCTTTTACAAACCCAACAAATCCAAATGAAAAATAAATAAAGCAAAGTACCAAATTTAAAATCAGTGCAAATCTAACTTTTATTCATGGCATGGGCACCTCAAGTCCACCAGAAGCTCAGTGTCCGCGATCTAAGTGTCACCAAATGATAAGGAGAAGGTGAGTCGCAAGGCTCAGTGCATAAATCCCCCTCGGTATATGCAACATACTAACACACATCATAACAAAGCAATACAATTAATGCACTGATCCTAACCATCCGTAACACCTTTTCTACCCGTGTGGTACCAAACCCTTTGGTGGTGCCAAACCACCGGTGACCCAAAGTCACGAATAATCAATCGTGGGGCCAACCCACGTGTGATACCAAATCACCGGGCGACAATCCGTATCTCAGCAAGGGGCCAACCCACGGTGGTGTTAAACCACGAGGGACGAGTCGCTATGAGGTGCCAAACCTCCGGTGTCCCAAAGACACAAGTGTGATACCAAATCACCGGTGACCGCAATCCACGAATCATATGATAGGGCCAACCCATCGTGTGATATCAAATCACTAGCGTCAATCCGTAAAATCAACCGTGGGGCCAACCTTTGTGGTGCTAAGCCACTTTGGGGCGAGGCGCGAGGTGCCAAACCTCTGGTGACCCAAAGTCACAAAGTATCATCTGTGGTACCAAACCACTTTGGGTGCCAAACCTCTGTGTCCCAAAGACACTGTTATCATATTCCCCCTCTACTCATATCACCCAATAACATATCATACTAATGCAAATCGTGCAAATCATGCAATCATGCTCACATGCTTAATATGGCATCTCATAATACACACACCATAAATCATGATATCATATATCACTATAGATCTCGTAATGAAACGGACTTACCCAATCCGTATCCATACCTCATTGGGTATTATATCGACCAACCATCTTGCTCCACTTTACACAACCAAAGTTATTAACATATTACTCAGTAAAAAGTGTGTTAGTTTACACACCTGTTAATACGCAAGCTTAAACCCAACGAACCGATCTAGATCCCTCGATTACCTTGCTCCTAGAATCGGCCAAACATAGATTAGCACTTATACCATTCGGCCAGAACCATTAAACCAAAGGGGTTAGCGTTTGAACCCTTACCTTATACTTGGTTTGGTTTCCTACCAAAACCCGAACCACACAATGATTCCTTAGTCAAACGGCCACACCCTAACAAGAAAATGGTTAATCCTTTGAAGACTTGCTTAAATGAAACTAAAAGAGTGAACTAACAGAACCAACCCTTACCACCACTTACCAACGATTAACAGAGAAGGAAGACTCCTCTTGCTTGCTTCCAAAATCTAAAGCCCTATAACGAAATGATTAATCAAAAGATTAACTCCTTTCAACCAAAACCAACATCGACTTTAACCATACCGAAATCGACAACAAACAAGGGAGAAAAGAGATGGCCTTTCGGCCAAAACTCACCTTCTTCAAATGATTAAACCAACAAACGATATTATCACCACACTTAGATTCGGCCAAGGTGTTTAACACACCTATGTTCGACTTTGAGTGGGAAGAAAAGGGAGAGTAGAATGAGAAGAAATAGAAGCTATGGCAATAGGGTTTGAGAGAAGAAAAATGAGGTTTGAAGGGACAAGTTGAGAGGGTTTCGGCTTGAGAGAAATGGGAAGAAACAAATGGGGACAATCGACTAAGGAGTTTTGGAAAGAAAGAAGATAAAAGATGAAGAGAGGGAAGGTGCTTTCGGTTTGAAAGAAGAAGAAATGGAGGAAGGTATTTTGGAGAATGGGGTTTGACTAACAAGGTTCAAGAGAAGAAAAGTATGAGAAGAAAAGGGTACTAGTTTGGTTTACGAATGAAGATAGAAGAAGAAATGGGAAAGAACATTCGGCTACACATCAAGAGAAACAAAGCAATTTCGGCAAGCTCAAGGGGTTTTGGTCTTTTGGTTTCAAGAAGAAAATGAAGGAAATCACTTGAAGTTTAGACTTGTTTTTGACAAAAGAAGAATTTGGCTTACAATGTTTTGACCGAAAATGCACAAAATGAAAAGGGAATTTGGCACTCCCACAACACCTACCAAAACCGTCCACTCACCCCCCAAAAGCTCTCAATATTCTGCCATCACCTACAACCACTCCAAGCCACCCATTCAAACTAGTTTGAACTAGTCTCCTCCTAAATTCACTCTCCACCCACCATTTGAACATTTGACTTGGTCCAAGGCGAGTTTGAGCCGCCTACAACTTCTCCCTCCATGCCACAAAATAGAAGCCAAAATGTGAGCATCTTGCGGCTTGAACAGGACCTCTCCCCCACAAGTGGCGTCACACACACAGCTTCAAGTGGCGCCCATCCCGCCACTCCACCCGACTTATTTGTTATGCTAAAATTCACCTAAAATATTTATAAACCCCACTCCTTGGTTCCTCCCACCTAAGCCTAAAAAAGATTTTCCTACCACTCAGGCTTACACCTAGCTTACAACTAAGCCCCAAAAACATCAAAACAACAACATAACAGACCAAACACATGCAAACCATGCCATAACAAAATAGCCTCTAACCCGGGATATTACAGTTCTACCCCCCTTAAAAATAATTTCGACCAAAATTACGACGATCGAAAGAGTTGCGGGTTATCTTGTCTCATCATATCCTCGGGTTCCCACGTAGCTTCTTCCACGCCATGATTCCGCCAAAGTACCTTTACCAAAGGAACATACTTCCTACGCAGAACCTTCACATCTCGATCTAGAATCTGTACAGGTTCTTCCTCCATGGTCAAATCCGGATTCACATCGATCTCTTCCACTGCTATGACATGCGATGGATCTGAACGATATCGCCTAAGCATCAAAATATGGAATACGTCGTGAATCTGACTTAGCTCTACTGGCAACTCAAGCTGGTAAGCTACTGGTCCCACTCGTCTCGATCTCAGTATCTGCCCAATAAACCTCGGACTTAACTTGCCTTTTCTTTCGAACCTCAACACTTTCTTCCATGGCGAGACCTTCAAGAAAACTTGATCTCCCACAGCAAATTCTACATCTCTCCGCTTAAGATCGGCATAAGACTTCTGTCGGTCCGAAGCTTCCTTCAACCGAGCCTGAATCAACTTAACCTTGTCTTCGATCTCAGCAACCAACTCTGGTCCCAACAACTGACGTTCACTTAACTCCGTCCAACAAGTAGGTGAGCGACACTTCCTACCATACAACGCCTCATATGGTGCCATCTTGATGCTTGCTTGGTAATCATTGTTGTGGCGAACTCGCTAATGGCGTAAATTCCTCCCAACTACCCTCAAGTCTAGAACACAACCTCTTAGCATATCCTCTAAGATCTGTATAAGCCTTTTCCATCGCCTGTCGATCGGGTGAAAAGCCGTCTTTGAAGTCTAAATCGTGCCAGAACACGATGCAACGCTTTCGAACCTCGGCGTAATTCACGGGATCCCTATCCGAGATGATCGATCTTTTGGTACCCGTCGACCTCACTATCTCGACACATCTGAGATCGCTAACCTCTAAAGTGAGTAATCAACCCTCACCGCAATGAAGTGAGTGATTTAGTCGACGATCCACAATTACCCAAATCAATCTTTCTTGCTTGGCGAAGAGGTAATCCACCGACGAAATCCATAGTTATCCTTTCCCACTTCCATCGAGGAATCTTCACCGGTCAAGCAACCACGACGGCAATCGATGCTCGACCTTGACTGTGACATGTCGACACTTCCCTACAAACTCGTCACCTCTCTCTTCAAACTCGGCCACCAAAGCGCTTCTTTAGATCCCGATACATCTTCGCCTCCGGGATGCATAGCGTAGGATCATGCTATGCGTCTGAAGAATCTTCTGCCTTAACTCAATATCCCTCGGCATACATGCTCTCCCCAAAAACACAAAGACTCCATCACTAGACAAATCAGAACCCTTTAACCCACCATTACGCACTTGTGACCTCTGCGACTCAAAACCTCATCCATTAACTATTTTTCTCCGATCTGCTCAACCCAAGTAGGCTTAACTCGCACTCTGCCAGAATACTCCGTCGTCATATAAACTCAAATGGGCAAACATCGCTCTTAAGTCGAAACAACCTTTCGGCTCAATAAATCGCCACCACATTAGCCTTGCCCGATGATACTCAATCGAGCAGCTTGTAGTCTTTTAGCAACTCAATCCATCTGCGTTGCCTCGATTCAAATCTTTACGAGTCAAAAGGTACTTGACTCTTGTGATCGTGTAGACTATCGATCTCTCTCCGTTAAATAATGCCTCCAAATCTTCAAAGCGAAGACTATAGCCGTTAACTCCGGATCGTATGTCAATAATTGACCTCATGTGGCCTCAGCTGCAGAGATGCGTAAGCCACAACCTTCCCTTCCTGCATCAGTACACAACCCAAACCTGTATGTGATGCATCGCAATAAACTGTGAATTCCTTTCCAGCCTCAGGTTGAATTAGAATCGGAGCTTCAGTTAAAATCTGCTTAAGCTTATCGAAACTATCCTGCTGTTTCTCAGTCCAAATGAACGGAACCCCTTTTCTTAACAATTTGGTCATCGGTGCTGCGATCAACGAAAATCCCTCTACAAATCTTCGGTAGTATCCTGCCAAACCCAGAAAACTCTGAATCTCATCTATTGACTTAGGCGGCTTCCAATCCACAACTCCCTCAATCTTCCGGGGATCCACTCTAATCCCCTCAACTGACACTACATGACCCAAGAACGTCACCTCTCTAAGCCAGAACTCGCATTTACTAAACTTAGCATAAAGTTGCTTCTCCCTCAAAATCTGCAATACCACCGACAAATGCGCATCATGTTCCCCTTCTGTCCTTGAATATACCAGGATGTCATCTATGAAAACCATGATGAACTGATCCAAATACTGCTAGAACACTCTATTCATCATATCGATGAATGCTGCCGGCGCGTTAGTCAACCCAAACGCATTACTAAGAACTCATAGTGCCCATATCGAGTCTGAAACGCCGTCTTGCAGATATCTGCCTCCTTCACCTTTAACTGGTGGTACCCAGACCTTAAATTGATCTTCGAGAATACCGATGCACCCTTCAGCTGATCAAACAAGTCATCTATCAAGGGGCAGCGGATACTTGTTTTTGATCGTCAGCTAATTCAATTGGCGGTAGTCTATACACATCCGCATAGTACCGTCTTTCTTCTTGACAAAGAGTACCGGCGCTCCCCAAGGTGAAACACTTGGCACGATAAAGCCTCGATCCAACAACTCGGATCTCGAGCCTTAAGCTCTACTAACTCTTTAGGCGCCATCCTATACGAGTAATAGACACCTTTGGCGCGGTTCCGATAACAAATCTATCCCAAACTCTACCTCACGATCCGGTGGCAAACCCTAAGCTCCTCAGAAACACATCAAGAAATTCCCTAACCGTCCAACCTTCTCAAAGCAGACTCTTTAGCCTCCAAGGCATACACATGAACCACATATGCTTCACAACCCTTTCGACCATCTTCTCGACTTTCGGGCGGATACCACATTGGATGGGTAGTCCTCCTATTACCTATCATAACCACTTCATCACCCTCCGACGTCTTTAGAACCATGCGCTTAGCTGCGCAATCCAACTTCGCCTGGTACTTAACCAACCAGTTCATCCCAAGAATCAGATCGAACTCTCCAAACGGCAGTTCCATCAGATCAGCCACAAACACTACCCCTTAGAGTTCTAGAGGTACATTTCTATACATCTTATCTACCACTACAGAGTGACCTAGAGGGCTAATTACGGTCATCTGCCTAGAAGATATCTCAGAGTCTAGATCCATGGTCTTCACTAAGCTACTTGCAATATATGAATGCGTTGAGCCCACATCAATCAAAGCAGTAAATGGAGAACCAAAGATTAAGAACGTCTCGGTTATGACGTCCGGCGTCGCCCTCCTCTCGGCGCCTCAGATACACTAGCCCAAAGTTGTCCGCCTCGAAACTACTCAGACCTGCCCAGTGCTCCACGGCCCGACCAAAACCATTACCTCCTACCATTACCACGGCCCCTCTACGGTGGCGGTCCATTATTCTGAACGAGTACGGCCGACCTCGGTGAATCCTAGCCAACTTACGTGGGCGGTCCCTTTCACGGTGATCCAGAGCCACACTCAAAGCACCCTTTTCCACCGGTCCAAAGATCCCCCAATGAGATTTCCCTAGCGGTTACTGCATGGCGGTCCACGATTAGTAGCAACAAACCTCATCAATCGATTCGCCCACTGTCTAGCCCTTTTCTCGAGGATTACCTCGACGACCGTAAGATCCAAAACCCCGCTTTTGCCTACTCCTATCCATGCCTTGCCTTACAGACTCTTTAACTCCCTCGGCTACCTTAGCCTTCTCAACCAGGACAGCAAACTCACGCTCCTGCTGTGGAGCAATCAGCAACCTTAACTCGTCTCTCAAACCATCCTCGAAACGAACACACCTCTAATGTTCAGTAGCCACAATGCCCCTAGCATACCGACTCAACCTCAAGAACTCGGCCTCATACTCTGACACAAACTTACTCCCCTGAACCAACCTCAAAAATGCTTTTCGCTGCGCGTCAATGTAGCTGGCTCCAATGTACTTTTTCTGATAAACAGCCCTGAAATAATCCCAAGTAAGATCTTCAACTTCAACACTGTCCCGATGTACCGGTATCTCATTCTCTGACCCCTGACCAGATCCTACGGGTTCAGAAACTGTCATCCTACCTCGACCACGTCCACGACCACGTCCACCTCTAGCACTCATGACTAAGATCTCTACTTGTCTGATTTAAAGAATTTTATGCATCAGTAATTATTCCACTGTTTAAAAGCAAAGTCTTATGAATATTAAAGAAGCTTTGTTTTCGCAAGTCCACGAGTCCTATCGGTTTAGCTTTCTAAAGTAATCCACTATTGCTAGTCATCCACTCACATCAACATCAAAATCACAAGCAATAGTAAGGGTACTTACACTGGCGGATTAGGTAGAGTCCGGTGCCATGCCTTTCAAACCATATTCTTTAAAACCAAAACACTTAAAACTAGAATTTAAAACATTTTGGGCCTCGGGCCCACAGCCGAGCCTTTGAACTAGGCTCTGATACCACAACTGTAACACCCCAAACCCAATCAATACACCACGACCGAATCTGGTATGTTACAGAGAAAATGTATCTGAGAAGTTTAGGTTTCTGGTTAAAAAAATCTGATGAAAACTCCTTTGTATGTTTTGTTCTTGTAGAAAACTTGAGCATGATCGCTTTAAAACCAATGGCGCTTTTTTGAAAACCCGAAATCTTGAAAACTTATTTGAACCCCCAAGTAAATCAAGTTTACATCATTTAGAAATTCGAGTAATCCCTTTTAGTTGATTAAAATCATCTTCTACTTAGTGTGGAAAAGTTTCAAGTTTGGAAAACATTTGAGTTGCATTCATTTAAAATTACAGCGTGATACCCGATGGTAAAGTTTTAAAACATGTCGCTTCGTGGTTTTGAAAATCTATTCTTTCCAAGTTTTATACAATGTTAACCCAATAATTTGTTAAGGCATATTTGAAATTAAATTTAAGCATAAAGATAACCAAAGTAAAATTTTAAAAAGGCCTTTTACAAACCCAACAAATCCAAATGAAAAATAAATAAAGCAAAGTACCAAATTTAAAATCGATTACAAATCGACTTTTATTCATGGCATGGGCACCTCGAGTCCACCCTATCCGTGTCCGCGATCTAAGTGTCACTTGAAATGATAAGGAGAAGGTGAGTCGCAAGGCTCAAGGCATAAATCCCCTCGGTATATGCAACATACTAACACACATCATAACAAAGCAATACAATTAATGCACCGATCCTAACCATCCGTTACACCTTTTCTACCCGTGTGGTACCAAACCACCGGTGGTGCCAAACCACCGGTGACCCAAAGTCACGATATCCATCAATGTGGTGCCAAACCACTAGTGACCCAAAGTCACGAATAATCAATCTGTGGGGCCAACCCGTGTGATACCAAATCATGGCGACAATCCCATATCTCAACAATGGGGCCAACCCACGGTGGTGTTAAACCACGTGGACGAGTCGCTATGAGGTGCCAAACCTCTAGTGTCCCAAAGACACAAGTGTGATACCAAATCACTGGTGACCGCAGTCACGAATCATATGATAGGGCCAACCCATCGTGTGATATCAAATCACTAGCGTCAATCCCGTAAAATCAACCGTAGGCCAACCCATCGTGGTGCTAAGCCACCGGACGAGACTTCGGAGGTGCCAAACCTCTGTGACCCAAAGTCACAAAGTATCATCCGTGGTACCAAACCACCGGAGGTGCCAAACCTCCGTGTCCCAAAGACACTAGTTATCATATTCCCCTCTACTCATATCACCCAATAACATATCATACTAATGCAAATCGTGCAAATCATGCAATCATGCTCACATGCTCAATATGGCATCTCATAATACACACACCATAAATCATGATATCATATATCACTACAGATCTCGTAATGAAACGGACTTACCCGAAATGCCTCATATGGTGCCATCTTGATGCTTGCTTGGTAACTGTTGTTGTAGGCGAACTCGGCTAATGGCAGAAATTCCTCCCAACTACCCCTGAAGTCTAGAACACAACCTCTTAGCATATCCTCTAAGATCTGTATAAGCCTTTCCGACTGCCCGTCAGACTGCGGGTGAAAAGCCGTGCTGAAGTCTAAACGCGTACCCAGAGCTCGATGCAACGCTTTCCAGAACCTCGACGTAAATCTGGGATCCCTATCCGAGATGATCGATCTCGGTACCGTCGACCTCACTATCTACGACACATCTGACAGCTAACCTCTAAAGTGAGTAATCAACCCTCACTGCAATGAAGTGAGCTGATTTAGTCAGACGATCCACAATTACCCAAACTGAATCTTTCTTGCTTGGCGTAAGAGGTAATCCACTGACGAAATCCATAGTTATCCTTTCCCACTTCCATCGAGGAATCTTCATTTGGTCAAGCAACCACGACGGCAAGAATCGATGCTCACCTTGACCTGGCGACATGTCGACACTTCCCTACAAACTCTGTCACCTCTCTCTTCAAACCCGGCCACCAAAACTGCTCTTTTAGATCCCGATACATCTTCCTGCCTCCAGGATGCATAGCGTAGGGACTGCTATGTGCGTCCTGAAGAATCTTCTGCCTTAACTCAATATCCCTCGGCATACATGCTCTCCCCTAAAAACACAGCACTCCATCACTAGACAAACTGTAACCCTTTAACCCACCATTCTGCACTTGTGACCTCTGCGCACCCAAAACCTCATCCATTAACTGTTTTTCTCTGATCTGCTCAACCCAAGTAGGCTTAACTCACTCTGCGAGAATACTCCGTCATCATATAAACTCAAATGGGCAAACATCGCTCTTAAGTCTGAAACAACCTTTCGGCTCAATGCGTCTGCCACTACATTAGCCTTGCCCGGATGATACTCAATCGAACAGTTGTAGTCTTTAGCAACTCAATCCATCTGCGTTGCCTCGATTCAAATCTTTACGAGTCAAAAGGTACTTGAGACTCTTGATGCATGTAGACTATCGATCTCTCTCCGTACAAATAATGCCTCCAAATCTTCAAAGCGAAGACTATAGCCGCTAACTCCGGATCGTGCATCGGATAATTGACCTCATGTGGCCTCACCGCCGAGATCGTAAGCCACAACCTTCCTTCTGCGTTCACACAACCCAAACTCAGTATGTGATGCATCGCAATAAACCGTGAATTCCTTTCCGACCTCGAGGTTGAATTAGAATCGAGCTTGATTAAAATCTTCTTAAGCTTATCGAAACTCTCCTGCTTTCTCGGTCAAATGAACGGAACCCCTTTTCTTAACAATTTGGTCATCGGTCTTGCGATCAACGAAAATCCTCTACAAATCTTGGTAGTATCACCAAACCCGTAAAACTCGAATCTCGGCTATTGACTTAGCGGCTTCCAATTCAATAATCGCCTCAATCTTCCGGGATCCACTCTAATCCCTCACCGACACTACGTGACCCAAGAACGTCACCTCTAAGCCGTAACTCGCATTTACTAAACTTAGCATAAAGTCGCTTCTCCTCAAAATCAGAATACCACCGCAAATCGCATCATGTTCCCTTCGTCCTTGAATATACCGGGATGTCATCTATGAAAACCACGTGATTTAATCGATCCAAATCTGCTGGAACACTCTATTCATCATATCCATGAATGCTGCCGGCGCGTTAGTCAACCCAAACGCATTACTAAGAACTCATAGTGCCCATACCGAGTCTGAAACGCTGTCTTGTAGATATCTGCCTCCTTCACCTTTAACTGGTGGTACCCAGACCTTAAATCGATCTTCGAGAATACTGATGTACCCTTCAGCTGATCAAACAAGTTATCTATCAAGGGGCAGCGGATACTTGTTTTTGATTGTCAGCTTATTCAATTGACGGTAGTCTATACACATCCGCATAGTACCGTCTTTCTTCTTGACAAAGAGTACCGGTGCTCCCCAAGGTGAAACACTTGGCCTGCTAAAGCCTCGGTCCAACAACTCCTAAATCTGAGCCTTAAGCTCTACTAACTCTTTAGGCGCCATCCTATCACGGAGTAATAGACACCGGCGGTTCGGGTAACAAATCTATCCCAAACTCTACCTCACGATCCGGTGGCAAACCTAAAGCTCCTCGGAAACACATCAAGAAATTCCTAAGCTGTCAGAACCTTCTACACAGACTCTTTAGCCTCCAAGGCATACACATGAACCACATATGCTTCACAACCCTTTCTGACCATCTTCTCAGCTTTCAAAGTAGATACCACATTGGATAGGTAGTCCCTCCTATTTCCTATCATAACCACTTCATCACCCTCCGACGTCTTTAGAACCATGCGCTTAGCTGCGCAATCCAACTTCACCTGGTACTTAACCAACCAGTCCATCCCAAGAATCAGATCGAACTCTCCAAACGGCAGTTCCATCAGATCAGCCACAAACACTACCCCTTGGAGTTCTAGAGGTACATTTCTATACAGCTTATCTACCACTACAGAGTGACCTAGAGGGCTAATTACGGTCATCTGCCTAGAAGATATCTCAGAGTCTAGATCCATGGTCTTCACTATGCTACTTGCAACATATGAATGCGTTGAGCCCACATCAATCAAAGCAGTAAATGGAGAACCAAAGATTAAGAACGTACTGGTTATGACGTCCGGTACGTCGCCCTCTTCTCGGCGCCTCGCTGCATACACTAGCCCAGGCTGTCTGGCCTCAGAACTACCTGTACCTTTGCCCGGTGCTCCACGGCCCCGACCAAAACCATTACCTCCTGCCCATTACCACGGCCCTCTGCGGTGGTAGTCCATTATTCTGAATCGAGTGCGGCCGACCTCGGTGAATCCTAGCCAACTTACGTGGGCATCCCTCACACGGTGATCCAAAGAGCCACACTCAAAGCACCCTTTTCCACCGGTCCAGCATCCTCCCCAATGAGATTTCCCACAACGGTTACATCTGCGGCGGTCCCTGATTTGTAGCAACAAACCTACGGACCGATTCGCCCACTCTGTCTAGCCATTTTCTGAGGATTACCTGACGACCCAGAAGATCCAAAACCCCACTTTTGCCTGCTCCTATCCATGCCTTTCCTTACAGACTCTTTAACTCCCTCGGCTACCTTAGCCTTCTCAACGGAACAACAAACTCACGCTCCTGCGTGGAGCAATCAGCAACCTTAACTCGTCTCTCAAACCATCCTCAAGCGAACACACCTCTCGTGTTCAAGAGCCACAATGCCCTAGCATACCGACTTAACCTCAAGAACTTCGGCCTCATACTCGACACGGACTTACTCCCCGAACCAACCTCAAAAATGCTTTTATAAGGCGTCGATGTAGTCGGCTCCAATATACTTTTTCGATAAAATACTCGAAATAATCCCAAGTAAGATCTTCAATCGCAACATCTTCTCCAACCGTGAGCCACCACTGGTATGACTCATCTCGAAGAAGTGATACTATCCCTTTAGTTTTTCTTGATGGTCGGTCTAGATCGTCCATGATCCGCTCTGTCGCTTCCGGTAATATTCACCAGTCTTCGGGGCAACACCGGAAACACCTCGAAAAACCTCAATTTCGTTTGCTCAAGTCGTTCGGACCTGATTTTCTAGCTCTGCGCCTCCACCTACTCCAACTACCCCTTCCGAACTCCGACATTGCACGTGACCTTTGCGTCGTCCCGATCATTCTGAAACTCACCACCTCCACTGGTGGCGTGCAGATCTCATTCTCGACCCGACCCGGATCCTACGGGTTCAGAAACTGTCATCCTACCTCGACCACGTCCACGACCACGTCCACCTCTAGCGCTCATGACTAAGATCTCTACTTGTCTGATTTAAAGAATTTTATGCATCAGTAATTATTCCACTGTTTAAAAGCAAAGTCTTATGAATATTAAAGAAGCTTTGTTTTCGCAAGTCCACGAGTCCTATCGCTTTGGTTTCTAAAGTAATCCACTATTGCTAGTCATCCACTCACATCAACATCAAAATCACAAGCAATAGTAAAATTACTTACAGGCGGATTAGGTAGAGTCCGGTGCCATGCCTTTCAAACCATATTCTTTAAAACCAAAACACTTAAAACCAAATTTAAAATATTTTGGGCCTCGGGCCATAGCCGAGCCTTTAAACTTGGCTCTGATACCACAATTGTAACACCCCAAACCCAGTCAATACACCACGACCGAATCTGGTATGTTACAGGGAAAATGTATTTGAGAGGTTTAGGTTCCCGGTTAAAAAAATCTTATGAAAACTCCTTTGTATGTTTTGTTCTTGTAGAAAACTTGAGCATGATCGCTTTAAAACCAATGGTGCTTTTTTGAAAACCCGAGAATCTTGAAAACTTATTTGAACCCCCAAATAAATCAAGTTTACATCATTTAGAAATCCGAGTAATCCCTTTTAGTTGATTAAAATCATCTTGTACTTAGTGTGGAAAAGTTTCAAGTTTGGAAAACATTTGAGTTGCATTCATTTAAAATTACAAATGATACCCGATGGTAAAGTTTTAAAACATGTCGCCGTGGTTTTGAAAATCTATTCTTTCCAAGTTTTATACAATGTTAACCCAATAATTTGTTAAGGCATATTTGAAATTAAATTTAAGCATAAAGATAACCAAAGTAAAATTTTAAAAGGCCTTTTACAAACCAATAAATCAAATGAAAAATAAATAAAGCAAAGTACCAAATTTAAAATCGATTACAAATCGACTTTTATTCATGGCATGGGCACATCGAGTCCACCCGGCTCAAATGTCCGCGATCTAAGTGTCACCTGAAATGATAAGGGAGAAGGTGAGTCGCAAGACTCAGTGCATAAATCCCCCTCCCAGTATATGCAACATACTAACACACATCATAACAAAGCAATACAATTAATGCACCTGATCCTAACCATCCGTAACACCTTTTCTACCCCGTGTGGTACCAAACCACTGGTGGTGCCAAACCACTGGTGACCCAAAGTCACGATATCCATCAATGTGGTGCCAAACCACTAGTGACCCAAAGTCACGTATAATATATCTGTGGGGCCAACCCACGTGTGATACCAAATCACTAGCGACAATCCCGTATCTCAACAGTGGGGCCAACCCACGGTGGTGTTAAACCACAGGGACGAGTCGCTATGAGTTGCCAAACCTCTGGTGTCCCAAAGACACAAGTGTGATACCAAATCACTGGTGACCGCAGTCACGAATCATATGATGGGGCCAACCCATCGTGTGATACCAAATCACTAGCGTCAATCTCGTAAAATCAACCGTGGGGCCAACCCACTGTGTTGCTAAGCCACTGGGATGAGACGCGGAGGTGCCAAACCTCTGGTGTCCCAAAGACACGAATATCATATTCCCCCTCCACTCATATCACCCAATAACATATCATACTAATGCAAATCGTGCAAATCATGCAATCATGCTCACATGCTCAATATGGCATCTCATAATACACACACCATAAATCATGATATCATATATCACTATAGATCTCGTAATGAAACGGACTTACCCGAATCCGTATCTATACCTCATTGGGTATTATATCAGTCAACCATACTATTCCACTTTACACAACCAGGTAAAAAGTGTGTTAGTTTACACACCTGTTAATACGCAAGCTTAAACCCAACGAACCGATCTAGATCCCTCGATTACCTTGCTCCTAGAATCGGCCAAACATAGATTAGCACTTATACCATTCGGCCAGAACCATTAAACCAAAGGGGTTAGCGTTTGAACCCTTACCTTATACTTGGTTTGGTTTCCTACCAAAACCCGAACCACACAATGATTCCTTAGTCAAATGGCCACACCCTAACAAGAAAACGCTTAATCCTTTGAAGACTTACTTAAATGAAACTAAAAGACTGAACTAACAGAACCAACCCTTACCACCACTTACCAACGATTAACAGAGAAGGAAGACTCCTCTTGCTTGCTTCCAAAATCCAAAGCCCTATAACGAAATGATTAATCAAAAGATTAACTCCTTTCAACCAAAACCAACATCGACTTTAACCATACCGAAATTGACAACAAACAAGGGAGAAAAGAGATGCCCTTTTGGCCAAAACTCACCTTCTTCAAACGATTGAACCACCAAACGATATTATCACCACACTTAGATTCGACCAAAGTGCAAAACTTGAAAGAAAAGGATTCGGCCAAGGTGTTTAACACACCTATGTTCGACTTTGAGTGGGAAGAAAAAGGGAGAGTAGAATGAGAAGAAATAGAAGCTACGGCAATGGGGTTTGAGAGAAGAAAAAGGAGGTTTGAAGGACAAGTTGAGAGGGTTTGGCTTGAGAGAAATGGGAAGAAACAAATGGGGACAATCGGCTAAGGAGTTTTGGAAAAGAAAGAAGATAAAAAATGAAGAGAGGGAAGGTGCTTTCGGTTTGAAAGAAGAAGAAATGGAGGAAGGTATTTTGGAGAATGGGGTTTCGGCTAACAAGGTTCCAAGAGAAGAAAAAGGGTACTAGTTTCGGTTTACCCGAATGAAGATAGAAGAAGAAATGGGAAAGAACATTCGGCTACACATCAAGAGAAACAAAGCAATTTCGACAAGCTCAAGGGGTTTTGGTCTTTCGGTTTCAAGAAGAAAAATGAAGGAAATCACTTGAAGTTTCGGCTTGTTTTTGACAAAAGAAGAATTTGGCTTACAATGTTTTTGACCGAAAATGCACAAAGATGAAAAGGGAATTTTGGCACTCCCACAACACCTACCAAAACCGTCCACTCACCCCCCCAAAAGCTCTCTAATATTCGGCCATCACCTACAACCACTCCAAGCCATCCATTCAAACTAGTTTGAACTAGTCTCCCTCTTAAATTCACTCTCCACCCACCATTTGAACATTTGACTTGGTCCAAGGTAGAGTTTGAACTGCCTACAACTTCTCCCCTCCATGCCGTCAAAATAGAAGCCAAAATGTGAGCATCCTGTAGCTTGAACACAGGACCTCTCCCCCCTGCAAGTGGCGTCACACACACAAGCTTCAAGTGGCGCCCATCCTGCCACTCCACCAGCTTATTTGTTATGCTAAAATTCACCTAAAATATTTATAAACCCCACTCCTTGGCTCCTCCCACCTAAGCCTAAAACAAAGATTTTTCCTACCACTCAGGCTTACACCTAGCTTACAACTAAGCCCCAAAAACATCAAAACAACAACATAACAGACCAAACACATGCAAACCATGCCATAACAAAATAGCCTCTAACCCGGGATATTACATTACGAGCTTGTAATTAACTACCATCTGGGGAAAGCCAATGTTGTTGCTAATGCTTTGAGTCAGAAATTATTGTTTGCCCTGGGTGCAATGAATACTCAGTTGGCCCTATCCAATGACGGTTCTCTAGTAGCTGAGTTGAAAGTGAAACCGTTATTTATTTAGTAAATTTGTGAAGTCGAAAACTTAATATCAAATTGATAGCAAAATGGGCTCAATGTGATGCGATTACTGATTCAGAGTTCCAAGTTGATACTGAAGGTTGTTTGAGGTTCAAAGACCGAATGTGTGTTCTGAGAAATTTAGAGTTGATTTAGATGATTTTGAATGAAGCTCATAGTAGTCGGTTATCTATTCACCCGAGTAGTACAAAAATACATATTGATTTGAAATAGCTTTACTGGTGGCATGTTATGAAATAGACATCTCTGACTTTATTTCGAGATGTTTGATTGTCCGCAAGTCAAAGCTCAGCATCAGGTTCCATCTGGGTTACTCCAACCGATTATGATACCCGAGTGGAAATGGGACAGAGTCACGATATATTTTGTATCAGGTTTGTGTTTGTCACCGAGTAAGAAAGATGCAATCTGGGTTATTGTGGATAGATTGACTAAATCGACTCATTTTGTTTCGGTTCGCACTAATTACTCGCTTGATAAACTTGCTGAGTTGTATATTTCTTAGATTGTGAGATTCTATGGAGTACCTATTTCTATTGTTTGGATAGAGATCCAAGGTTCACATTGCGATTTTGGAAGAAACTGTAAGATGCACTAGGTACGAAACTACACTTTAGCACTACTTTCCATCCGCAGTCAGATGGTCAGTCTGAATGAATTATTCAGATACTTGAGGATATGTTGAGATGTTGTATTCTTGAGTTTGAAGGTACATAGGAATTATAGTTGCCACTGATTGAATTTGCGTATAATAATAGCTTTCAATCGAGTATCAAAATGGCACCGTACAGGGCTTTGTATAGTTGCAAATGTCGAACACCTTTGTATTGGACTGAGCTCAGTGAGAATAAGATACACGGGGTCGATTTGATCAAAGAGACAGAACAAAAAGTGAAAGTGATTCGCGATAGTTTGAAAGTCGCGTCAGATCGTCAGAAGTCATACGCACACTTGAAACGTAAAGATATTGAGTTTTAGATCAGGGACAAAGTGTTTGTGAAAGTCTCATCGTGGAAGAAAATACTCCGATTCGGTCGTAAAGGCAAATTGAGTCTGAGATTCATTGGGCCGCATGAGATTATAGAGCGTATCGGGCCGGTTGGTTACAGACTATTGTTGCCACCTGAGTTAGAAGAGATCTATAACGTATTTCATGTTTCGATGCTTCGACGATATTAATCCAACCCATCACATGTGATTTCCCGTCTGAGATTGAGATTCAATTCAACATGACATATGAAGAAGAACTAATTCGGATTTTAGATCGCGAGATGAAAGAATTGAGAAATAAGAAAATTTCTTTAGTAAAAGTCTTATGGTATCGACACGGGGTTGAAGAAGCTACTTGGGAGCCTTGAGGATGCTATGAGAGAATGTTACCCAAACCTATTCGCCGGTAAGATTTTCGGGGACGAAATCCCTAAGGGGAAGAGTTGTAATAGTCTGGTTTAGACCTTAATCGGAACAGTGGTTTTAGGACACAAATCCAAGTCAGAAAAAAATATTTAAATATTATTTTTTGTGTTTTTATGTGTGAATTGATATCTGTGAAATTTTCGTGATTTAATTTTATCGTTTGAGTGTTTGATTTAATAAAAGGTCTTAATCACGTAAAATGCAAAAGTGGCTAGCTATTTGTTAATGTGCTAAATTGTTATGATTTGATTTGTTGAAAGTTCTTATAATATTAATATGCCATTATTAAGTTAGTGGACATTTATGTCCATGAATTATGTGAGATTATGAATGTTTCATTAAAGGTATATTTGTAATTTGAAAATTATATGATAATTAAATAAAAAAAGCATGAAAATAAAGCCAAATGTTCATCATCTTTCCGAATTGAAGAAATAAAAGTAGGGCTCTTAAGCTTTCAAGTATTCGGCACTCAGTTTGGCTAGATTAAGGTATGTTTTGCTTCGGTTTTTGATAATTTTTATGTTTTTTAGATCGTTGCTATGTAATCTATCAAGCCCATGTCTCAATTTTTGAATTTTATGATGATTTTGTGTTTTTCCATTGTTGAAAGCTTGTGGTTTTTTTTTGTTTGATGATGGAAAATAAAAGATATGTGATAGATTAATATGTTTTGTCTTTGGATTTTTGATGAATTTGAGTAAATTGGACTAATTTGTGAAAATGTTATTTTAAGGGACTAAAATGTGAATTAAATGAAATATGTGGGCTTATATGAACTAGAGGAAATTTTGGCTAGGCACTTGTATAAAGAAATTTCGTGAATTTTGTGTTTTGTGAAATAGGGACTAAATTATGAAAAATTTAAAATGTCAGAGGCAAAAGTGTAATTAGCCCATTTATGTGTTTTTAGATGAATTTGATTGAATATGTGATTAAATAAGTTAAATTTGTATTAATTTAGATCAAGAAAAGAGGAAATCAGAATTGGATCGGGGGAAAACTAAAGTTGTCGAATAGTCGTCCCGGTTCGTCTGTCTTTGCCAAGGTAAGTTCATAAGTAAATAAATGTCGTTAAATTTGATTGTATATGTTTTAATAGTGTCGAATTGAATTAATACTTGTATATATATACACACTTGCCGGATTGAATTAAGCATGGGAGCATTGTTTACGAGCTTGAATCAATCGAGTTACGACGTCTGAAAGCCCTGTACGAACCTTAGGAATAGTTAGGATACATATGTAATGACATATGTTTCTGATATGTGTTTTCATGTAAGACCACGCCTGAGACATTGGCATCGACTTGTGATTTATGTGTAAGACCCTGTTTGGGATAGTGGCATTGATATGTGATTACATGTAAGACCACATCTGGGATGTTGGCATTGTACGAGATTTTTGAATATTTGAGTATCCTTTTTAATTTTGAATGGTTCAACGAGCATTATCGAGTTAAGATCGAATGCGAAAATGAACTAAAAGTTTCAGGTACGTGCTATGTTATATGAATATGAAAGTAAGGTAATTATATGTGTAATATCCTAGATTTAGGGGTTATGCATTTAATGCATAATTCAAGTGATAGCATGCCTCAGTGTATGGTTGGATGAGTTTTAGGGGTTCCTAAAACCCTAGGGTATAGGAGAGTGCTTTAGGGAAATTTTGTTTTTAAGTGTTAGTTAAGGGGGAGCTAAGTTAAGAAGGCTTTAAGGAAATTTGTGGGGGAGTATATGACACAAGTAACCAGTTGGCAAAGTGGCAAGGAGGCACCACTTAGGGCTTTGGAAGGTGACACCACAAGCATTGAAAGGGGGCTTAGGTTCGAATCCCATGGATGGACTTAAGGTGACTTTTATTTTTGCATTTATATGGCATGTGTTGGTCAAACTCTAATTAAGGTAAGGTTGGACTATTGTCTTTTATGGTTAGTAGACTAAGGAATAAGGCAAGTGCTTGTTTATGGTATGGTATCAAGGAATTTTGGTAGGATAAGGGGACATAAGGCTTGAAGTATGGAGTGTTGTTTTGGAAACTTTTCTATGGCCTTTTGACCATGAATGTAGATGGTATAGTGGACTAGGGGGTTGGCTTAATTCTGAATGTGATTAGGAGGAAATAAGGAGAAATTTAGGAGTGAGTTTAATTCAAAATTAGTTTGAATTGATGGCAAGAAGAATTTTGAGTGTGGAGGCAGAATATGGGTCTCTTTTGGGTGATAGTTTTCGGTCATAAGTGGGAGGGGGAATAGCCAAATTTCCTATAAGAGGTCTAGAAGTTCTTTTTTCGGTTCTCTTTTCTTTCTTTAGTATTCTCTTTCAAAACTTTCTTTTCACCCTTGCCATTGCCGAAATTTGCACCCTATTTCTTAACCAAAAGCCGAAAGTTGGAAGTCATTTTGTGCATCTTTTTCTTTTTCTTTTTCTTTTTTTTTTTAACTTATTTTCCTCCCATTCACTTCCTAAAAATCGAAACCCATCCTCTCATTTGCAACAAAGCTGAAACCTCTCCACCTTTGTTCTTCATTGCCGAATTCTCTTAACTTTCATATACACTTCTTTTCTTCTTCTCAACCTCGGTTCTATACCTATTTTGTGATAGCCGATTATCCCATCTCCATTCGGGAGTTCTTGCCGAATCTTTTAGAGCCTTCGAGAGGGGAGGTGTCGACATTCCTTTTCATCAATCTTCCAATCGGTTTGAGTATAGTAAGTATTTTCTTAGCAATCTAATTCTCTTCTTCTTCATTTAGTATGTGAAACCAATGGTTGGCCTTGGTTTCTAAGGGATGGTCGAATGTATGAAGAGTCATAATATTGTGTTTCTTTTGTGTAGCCAACAGTAAAGAGCCTCTTGGATTCGACTATTCGAGGTAAGGTGGTAAGTGATATGTAGTTCGCCAAAGGCCATCTTCATGTATTTATGGTGTAATGATTCTAACAATGGTTAAGTAGGGATCTTGACATCTTTAGGAGCAAGCAAATATTTGGGATTTAGTCTAGTGTGCCAAAACAGATTGCGTAGTTATCGACCGTTTCTCTTGTTGTGTGTATGTGTTATATATATAAATATGTATATGATGTGCATGATAGCCAAAATAATGGCTAAAAGGTGGATACCCATGGTGGGTAATCGATTAAGCAGTCGAGAACTTTATGATAATAAGTTTCCTATGGTATACAATGAAATTGTGATAGCATGTGATGTATGCTTATTTTAATGATATTGTGGCATGATACATGGGGCTTGGGATGTGACTATTGAAGGACAGGGAGTATATTTATGTACGTGGTCTGATGTTAGCCTTGTGCTACATTGGCGCTTGATGTTAGCTATGTGCTTCATTAAGGTGGGATGTTGGCTGTGTGCCTCACCCTGGCGGATGATAGTTGTGTGCATCACCATGGATTGAGGATGACCTAGGGTCATCTCGAGGATATTGATATGTGGGGCCACTTAGGTGATCGGTGGCTTAGCCACGGCCTCGGGTAGCAGGTCTGCCAAGGTAGGTGTGTAACGGATGGATACTATGTTGGGCTGGGCTTTATGTTGCATATTTATGTATGTGGACTGTGTGGATATGGGCCAAGCCCATATGTGGAGACATGTGAAATAACTATGCACTGAGTCTGTTTGACTCATCCAAATTTTCTTACCAACATCGCAGGTGATTCGTAATGCTTGGACCGGGTCGGAACGGATACAAAGGTGGCCCATGCAGAAGATGTTTTACTTAATTTTACGTACTTTATATTTTAAGTAGTTTTGGAATAATTATTTGGTGTAATAAGGGCCACTTAAAGTATTTGCAACTTTATTTATGGTTTTGAAGTTTAACCTATTATTAAGCTAATAATTGGCAATATTTTGAATCAACTTATTTTATAACAACTTATAATAAAGCTTTTAAATTCGGATAATTTGTACCAATAAGGTTTTACTTGGAATCTTAAATGTGAAATGTTTTTACCAACGACAACAAATTTCATCTTTTATTTTTAAGTAAAAATCTTTTCCAACTTTTTCCAGAGTGACATACCAGATCCGGTCAAGGCTCGTGGGCTGGGTTTGGGGGTGTTACAGCTTGGTATCAGAGCCCGGTTCAAAACTCGACTTTGAGGGTTTTGGGCCCAAAAACATTTTTTTTAATGTGGGCTTTTCAAAGATTTGGGCTTTCATAAATTTTTCAGGTTTATTAGGCATGGCACCTGTATCTCCGACCCGAAGTCCACCAAGTAAGTACATCTAATGTTGTGTGAATTATTATATGATTGGTATGTGGGTATGATGGGAACGTAGATTAGTGTATTAAGTTATTGAACTTTAGGATTAGCTTACTCCAACACAGAATTGCATAAAATTTTAAAGCCTAATTAAACAAACCTATGAGTAAGTCGCCGAGTTAGGGTGTGGCAACCATTGTGCACATGTCTAGGATTGGTTTCGGTGGGAGCTTGGTATTTAAGCAGTCCTAGTGACTCACCTCCTCTCCACTCGAATCCTACCTAGTGCGTAGTAACGGTTCACCCTAACCAAGAGGACTTATTCACGGGCTAAACTCGATAATTAAAACCCGAAAGGGACTAGTCATACTGTTTTATAAAAACCTTAAGTTTTCAAAATTACTCCTTTGATTTGTAAAACCATTTTATACTTGGAAAATTTTTTGAAATATTTTTGATTTACAAAATTACCCAAATACCCCTTGGTGTAAAATTATCAAAATGCCCTTAGTTTATAAAATTACCATACTACCCACGACTTTTGTAAAAACATTCTTACATTACAAAAATACCAAAACCTCCTATTTTACAAATTAGTAAGATACCCTGATTTGGGAAAATTTACTAAAATGCCCCTGACTTCCAAAATTACCAAAATAACGCCAATTTTTGAAATTTCTGCAATATCATTGATTTGATAGAATTTTCAAAATAACCTCAAGATTTTTATATTTTGGAATGCCTTTGATTTGTAAAGATTTTCAAATTGATCTTGATTTATTACCAAAATACCCTGTAAGACAAATGACGAAAATACCCCTGGAATAGGAATGGACAAAGATGTTCGAATGATGAATGTGTGTGTGATGGATATCATTGAATGTGTGTTTCTACGAATTAGGGTAGAAAACTTGAAATGAAAACTCGAATGATCGAAAGAACTACTATTAAGCTCTTTTCATAAAATTGCTCGCGGATAAGCAAAGGAACAAATGCTAATTCATAAAATTTCTTAAATCTGATTAAATTGCGATAGTAGACATGAGCTCTAGGGGCGTGGTCGTAATGTATGAGGACGCCAGTAGAGGCGAGAATGATGTGTCGAAACCCGTTAGATCGGGTCAAGGGTGCGAGAATGAGGTACCATCACCACCACCACCGTTGGTGTTGAGCAAAGAAGATCGAGATGGGGATGATGCTATATCACGGTCGTGTCTCTGAGTTCTTGAGATGGTGGCTAGAGCAGGTGGAAATATGAGAGCTAGGAAGTTCGTACCCGAGCGACTTCGAGCCAATGGAGCTGAGGTGTTCCATGGCATATCCGGTGTGGCACCCAGTACGGCTGAGTATTGGTTGGAGGCGACCGAGCGAATTATGGATGAGCTAAATCTAACCACTAAGGAGAAAGTGAAAGGAATGGTGGCGCTGCTTCGCGATGAGGCATATCAATGGTGGCTCACAGTTCGGGATGGTGCTACAGCTAAGGATCTCACTTGGGAGTACATTAAGGCGGCTTACTAGAAGAAGTATGTTGGTACTCATTATATTGATGCGTAGAGAAAGGCTTTTTTGGGGCTGGTTTAAGGGAACAAATCCATGGCGGAGTATGAGGCTGAATTTCTAAGGTTAAGCCAGTATGCTCGAGGAGTAGTGGCTACGAAGCATGAGTGATGTGTCTAATTTGAGGATGGACTAAGGGATGACCTGAGGCTGTTGATAGCTCCACAACAGGAGCGGGAGTTTACCGTATTAGTAGAAAAGGTTAAGGTAGCCGAAGGAATTAAGGACTCTGTGAGACAGAACAGAGATAAGGATAGGAACCGGGATAAGAGGAGTTTTGGACCGATAGAATTGTCTAGGAGCCTTCAGAAAAGATCGAGGGTTGAGAATTCTACTCATGTTGCTAAGCCAGCTACTAGAAATCTGGACCGTCCGTGTGCTCGGTGTGGAAGGTATCATGTTGGCGAGTGCTGAAATCGGGATCGAGAGTGTTTTAGGTGTAAGTCTAAGGCTCATTTGATTAAAGATTATCCTCAGGATCCGAATAGGGCTCGATAAGTGATCGGGGTGTGTGCAAATGCACGAAGTGGTCGAAGCGATGAGGGGTCGTGGTCCGAACCATGGAATAAATGGTCCTGGCCAAGGTCGTGGAGCACCAGGCAGAGAAGCTGAAGGTATAGATGCGAGGCAGCCAAGGTTGGTTTATGCAGCCAGGCGTCGTGAAGAGGAAGATGTGCCAGAGGTGACAATAAGTATGTTCCTCATTTCTAGAATACCCTTTATTGCCTTGTTTGTTATAGAGCTAATTCCTTCATGCGTTGCTAGTGAAGTGTATGGAACCTTGAATGCGAATCTTGAGATGGTATCTAGGGAAATGTGCTAGTTTTATTAAGATCAGAGTGTGCGGAGAGTACGGTGTGGTGAGTTAGGACGTACGATTGTTCGTTAGTAAGTAATTTTGAGGACGAAATTATTTTTAAGGAGGTAGAACTGTAATATCCTAGATTTAGGGGTTATGCGTTTAATGCATAATTCAAGTGATAGCATGCCTTAGTGTATGGTTGGATGAGTTTTAGGGGTTCCTAAAACCCTATGGTATAGGAGAGTGCTTTAGGGAAATTTTGTTTTTAAGTGTTAGTTAAGGTGGAGCTAAGTTAAGGAGGCTTTAAGGAAATTTGTGGGGAGTATATGACACAAGTAACCAGTTGGCAAAGTGGCAAGGAGGCACCACTTAGGGCTTTGGAAGGTGACGCCACAAGCATTGAAAGGGGCTTAGGTTGAATCCATGGATGGACTTAAGGTGACTTTTATTTTGCATTTATATGGCATGTGTTGGTCAAACTCTAATTAAGGTAAGGTTGGACTATTGTCTTTTATGGTTAGTAGACTAAGGAATAAGGAAAGTGCTTATTTATGGTATGGTATCAAGGAATTTTGGTAGGATAAGGGGACAAAAGGCTTGAAGTATGGAGTGTTGTTTTGGAAACTTTTCTATGGCCTTTTGACCATGAATGTAGACGGAATAGTGGACTAGGGGTTGGCTTAATTCGAATGTGATTAGGAGGAAATAAGGAGAAATTTAGGAGTGAGTTTAATTCAAAATTAGTTTGAATTGATGGCAAGAAGAATTTTGAGTGTGGAGGCTGAATGTGGGCTTTTTTGGGTGATAATTTTCGGTCATGAGTGGGGGGAATAGCCGAATTTCCTATAAGAGGTCTAGAAGTTATTTTTTCGGTTCTCTTTTCTTTCTTTAGTATTCTCTTTCGAAACTTTCTTTTCACCCTTGCCATTGCCGAAATTTGCACCCTATTTCTTGACCAAAAGCTGAAAGTTGGAAGTCATTTTGTGCATCTTTTTCTTTTTTTTTTTAAACTTATTTTCTTTCCATTCACTTCCTAAAAACCGAAACCCATCCTCTCATTTGCAACAAAGCCAAAACCTCTCCACCTTTGTTCTTCATTGTCGAATTCTCCTAACTTTCATCTACACTTCTTTTCTTCTTCTCAACCTCGATTCTATACCTATTTTTGTGATAGCCGATTTCCCATCTCCATTCGGGAGTTCTTGCCAAATCTTTTAGAGCCTTTAGAGGGGGAGGTGTCGACATTCCTTTTCATCAATCTTCCAATCGGTTTAAAGTATAGTAAGTATTTTCTTAGCAATCAAATTCTCTTCTTCTTCATTTAGTATGCCGAAATTAATGGTTGGCCTTGGTTTCTAAGGGATGGTCGAATGTATGAAGAGTCATAATATTGTGTTTCTTTTGTGTAGCCAACGGTAAGGAGCCTCTTGGATTCGACTATTCAAGGTAAGGTGGTAAGTGATATGTAGTTCGGCCAAAGGCCATCTTCATGGATTTATGGTGTAGGGCCGATTCTAACAATGGTTAAGTAGGGATCTTGACATCTTCAGGAGCAAGCAAATATTTCGGGATTTAGTTGAGTGTGCCAAAACAGTTATGTAGTTATCGTACTGTTCTCTTATTGTGTGTATGTGTTATATATATAAATATGTATATGATGTGCATGGTAGCCGAAATAATGGCTAAAAAGGTGGATACCCATGGTGGGTAATCGATTAAATAGGTTAGTACTTTATGACAATAAGTTTCCTATGGTATACGAATGAAATTGTGATAGCATGTGATGTATGCTTATTTTAATGATATTGTGGCATGATACATGGGGCTTGGGATGTGACTATTGAAGGACATGGAGTACATTTATGTATGTGGTCTGGTGTTAGCCTTGTGCTACATTGGCGCTTGATGTTAGCTATGTTCTTCATCAAGGTGGGATGTTGGTTGTGTGCCTCACCACGCGGATGATAGGCATGTGCATCATCAGTGGATTGAGGATGACCTAGGGTCACCTCGAGGATATTGATATGTGGGGTCACTTAGGTGATCGGTGGCTTAGACATGGCCTCGGGCAGAGTCCGCCAAGGTAGGTGTGTAACGGATGGATACTAGGTTGGGCTTTCATGTTGCATATTTATGTATGTGGATGTGTGGATATGGGCCAAGCCCATATGTGGAGACGTGTGAAATAACTATGCCTTGAGTGCTGCTTGACTCACCCAAATTTTCTTACCAACATCGCAGTGATTCAGTAATGCTTGGACCGGGTCGGAGCGGATACAAAGGTGGCCCATGCAGAAGATGTTTTACTTAATTTTATGTACTTTATATTTTAAGTAGTTTTGGAATAATTATTTGATGTAATAAGGGCCACTTAAAGTATTTGCAAATTTATTTATGGTTTTGAAGTTTAACCTATTATTGAGCTAATAATTGGCAATATTTTGAATCAACTTATTTTATAACAACTTATAATAAAGCTTTTAAATTCGGATAATTTGTACCAATAAGGTTTTACTTGGAATCTTAAATGTGAAATGTTTTTACCACGACAACAAATTTCATCTTTTATTTTTAAGTAAAAATCTTTTCCAATGTTTTTCGCAGTGACATACTAGATCCGGTCAAGGCTCGTGGGCCAAGTTTGGGGGTGTTAAGTATGTTTGAGATGAATATATGAATTAGACATGGTAAAAGAGAAATTTATATGTGCTTATGAGTATATGTGCATTTGACCATTGATGTTATAGTGCTATTCTATATGTGATAATTTTTGAGTTTGCAAGCATAATAAATGTACATTTGGTTATGGTTTGTTTGATTTGGCTAGTTTATTTAATGCTAATGTTTATTTGATCATTAGTTGCTTGTGACTTACTAAGATATGAAAGCTTACTGTGTGTGTTTGTTCGTTGTTTTATAGATTTTGGAAGCTAGTTACGAGCTCGAGGATCGTTAGAGAAATCTGTCACACTATCTTCCGTTTTTCGGTACATGTAAAAGTTGAACTTTGAACTTATGGCATGTATAGGCTAGCTTATGTTTTGGTTAATTTTGATGTTGTAATTACAACCCATGCAAAAATGGCTAGTTATAATGCTTAAGTTTATGCATATACGATCATGGTATATATGTGAGATGTGCCTGGCATGCTTTACTAATATTTGGGTGAGTTGGTTATGGTTTAAGCCTGTTTCGAAAGTAAAGTGCATATCATATGTATGTGATATACTTGGTAGATGCTTGATGATATAGTCTTGAGATGTGGTTTGGTTAAATAGATAAAATGCAAAGTTTATTAAAGACTAAAGAATGATCAATTTGGTTATGTGGTGAATGAGGTGGTTATATTTTACTTTATGATTCGGTTAAAAAGTATGAAAGAGCTTGTGTATATTCAGCCTTGATCTAAATCTATTTTGGAAATGTGTTTTATATTATATATTGGAGGATGGATATATGTTTGGAAGTGTGAAGTGACATATATATATATATATATGTGATATTATAGTGTGGATTGATATGATTTGATACAATAGGCATGTATTGAATGTGAAATTGGTTGTATAAGTTCGATTGTTAAATGACATTTAAGAAAAGTGTTTAAAGTAAACTATGCTAGCTGAATATATTTATAAAGCAAGTTGATCTTATATATGCAATAATATGGTGTAATACATGATGTGAAAAATAGGTATGACTTGAATATGAAATGGCATATTTTAACTTGAGATTTGATGGAAAAAACTTATAATATTTAAGTGGTTACTTTTGATGGCCGATTTGACAAGAAATAAATTAGTAAGTATGTGTAATTTTTGGCATAATAATCAGTAGGTAATTGAAGTATATTATAGCTTGTATTTGTGCTTATATAATGGTTTATTTTGATAAGTTAAAATGTGTAGTAAATAAATGGCATTAAAGCATGTTCGGCTTTATGAAATTGTTACTAAAGTTGCATATATGTTTAGTCAAAAAGTGACAAGTAAGGAGTTATTTGTTTCTTTATAATATGCGCATATGTTGAGTTAAGGTAATGATATGTTGGATATTTGGTAATTGAATCGGCATAATGGTATATATTTTAGGTATGTATGAAATGTTATATATTGAAATGATATGTGTTTTGGAAGTTATAAGCATAATTATTTAGAGGAGAATTAGAAATATAATTGACCATGTTTTAGTTAACTAATGCTATATATATATATATAAATGCACATTATGCCGTAAATGATTATCTTGAAATTTGAGGTATGATTTGTATTTGTATTACGATTTATAATGTTTGTTTAATGTTTAATTAGATGTATGCTTTAATTATAGGTTCGAGTATGACCTATGTGATTATATGATTGTATGAAAGTTGTGTTTTGTTTAGTGATACCTCGTAACCCTAATTCGACGGCGGATACAGGTTAGGGGTGTTATAGGCTCTCCAAAGTGGCCGACCAAGGGCTTTTGAAGAGGCTTAATTGCTAAAATCTTTATGAAGCGTAAGGAATGGAAAATGCTTAGGAGAATTGAGAGAAAAGAGAGAATGATGATGGATGAGGGACGATGAATGATGGAATGAAGGGGTCTTATTTATAGGTGAAGAGAGGTGGGTAGTTTGCTAAAAAATAGCTGGGTTTAGTCTCTTTCAACTTCTTCCATGAGTGGCCGGCCACAATTAATGGAATTTGAGCTTATTTTTGCTTGATTTTTAAGTAATTTAAATGCCATAATAACTCAGGATCGAGACTCGGTCCAATGTAAATCTTCGGGCAAATCTCTAATTTCTTCATCAATGCAAGGATCTTGTGTAATTTCGCCAAAAAGTGGTTTAAATGGACAGCCATGTGTAGCCAAATTTTGGTTCACTTGGTCTTCAATTTGGACAGTTTTTGTAATCCAACAAAGCTATTAGACCTATCCAAAATAAATCAATAAGTTAAAGGACCAAGGAATAAAATTTATCCAATTTAAATAATTAATTACAACCCAAGTTATTAATGAAATATTTAAAATGACTTATTAAATATAATTTTATATTTAGTATTTAATTTAATCATGCATGGCCCATTTTATGTCTTAAAAGTATAATATTTTCAAATAAGTATAAAATAAGGCATTTTATGCATGAAAATTATATAATCAAGCATAAAATCACATTTTAATAATTTATATGTCCTAATTTCATATTTTCACATTAATTTATTAAACAATTACTTAGTTTTAACAACAAATTTAAGTAAAAGGTAATAAATTACATAGGAAAAATCCTATATATTTTTAGGTTTACACATATAGAAGAACTTAGCATAGATTTTAACAAAATGAATAATTCTTTTTGTACATACTTCTCGCTATTTTATTTAATAACATATGATATAGATGAAAAATATCTAACAGACAATAAACTCTTAAAGGTAATATAATACATTACATCACGATTATTTGTTAAAGAAAGACTTCTTTAGTGTAAAGAACTACACACCATACTCCTAAAATGTTCCTTACATGCTTAGAAATCCTGCATGCCACCTTTCTGGTGCAACCCTGGCTTGTCCTTCTTGGCGCACTCATTCATATAGCAACACTTGAAACAAGAACAACACTTGTAAGCTTAAGAGAACTTAGTGAGCTATAATCCAGAATACCATGGTGGGAATTTTCATAATATTGGATATATGCCCATACGTCAATTTCCATGCTAAACATACCCAGATCTTATTCACATACCTGACTAATTCTTACCCTCTCATATCAGATTTCACTTATTTACTTACCATTTAACTTTTTATTCAGACAATATCTCACACACAACATCTTTATATTCATTACACAAGCACAATCTTTTCAATACTTTGCATATATACTTACCAATTGACTGAAAGGTTCTCATTTTATATATTTCTATTTATACTATTCACATGTAGGAGCCAAGATAGACACTCACTTGATACTTACCTAAACTGTAACTCGAAGCTCCAAACTCGAACATCCTTCTCTAACCAACAACAACTACTACTTAAGGAACATAAAATCACCATTAAAACTCATTACATAGAAATTTCTAACATCTTAATCATAGACAACCCCATGCAATGACTTGTATTTATAACCTACTAATAATATACTTCTTAACAACTTTATTCTTTCAAAAACTTAACATGTAGTGCTATTAGACTTACCAAGAGGTAAATTGTCCACTGGTTAACTTAAAAACCTTAGCTCTATCTTAATAAGGAAGAATTGAACATACCAATTTAGGGACAAGAACTAGAGAATAGTGTTTTCCAGAAAAATAAAAGTCGCCTGACAAACTCTACTCACTATATATACCCTTAGTTTCCTTTAGTGGAACTTGACAAGTGTTAATGGTGTTCAGAATTTGTCTCAATAAATGGCATACAACATCCGAGAGAAACATAAATGAAAATCCTATAAAAATGATGTTTGATCAGTCAATCCAGTTGGTTCCTAACTAGATCACATTACAAACCCAATTAGCATAGTGCTCAGGTGACTAGGCGCACTATGCATATGGCGATAACTCTTATTGGGCTTAGTCTTTGCTTAACACATTCTTTTATTAAATACCAAAATAACTTGAGATAAGATCTTTAATTACTTACACGACGGGTACCTTACGCCAAATTCTTATTTACCAAAAACTGCAAATGAGCAGACTACCATATTCCAAATAGGTATCTTCACATATACACGCCTTCAAGTCAAGTCCGCCAGATTTGGGGTGTTACAAGAAATGACCTAAAATAACTACTATGTTTGATGTCAGGTCAAATACCCCCACACTTAAGTCTTTTCTTGTCCTCAAGCAAACAATGTACTTCAGCTAGCTTGATACATGAGATTAGATCGGTGCATCGTCACTAGGAAAATTTACTTAAATATATAACTCTACCTAGAAATTTAAAATAATTTAAAATTATTTACACATAAATAGATTAGTTCAATAAATTACAGACCAAACAAGTTAAATAAAATTAAATATACAGCTTCATTAAAATGTATATACGAATATAGTTTTATTTTTGCAGAGTATAGTCAGCTTGAATATCTTTTTCCTACTCAGTTTATTTTTTTCCATGCTTTGAACTCTAATGCAGTAATATTTTCTCATATAATCCCTTATTATTTTTTCTTTATTGATTTGTGTCAATACAATTGAAATTTTTCGCATGCACTTTTTTGTAAGGGTTATACTAGTCATACTGCACCAGTTCAATTACCATGACTTTTACAAAGTATTTTTTTTTTTAATTCAAACATCTTATACTTTTATAATTATAATTACCCATTCACATCTACCTTTATCACATAGTATATTTAATCTCTTTTTCCTATTTACTGTAACACCCCTCACCCGTATTCAACACCGTAATAAGGTTACAGAGCATTATCGAACATACTATACAATTACACATACATTTTCTCATTGTAACATCCCGAATTTGGGCCTAGTAGGATTGGGGCCCAAATGGGACTTGGGCACGGGAGCGTTTAAAATTTTTAAGAATAAGAGAACGGCATTAGTGCAAGTTGGATCTAGTAGGTGAGTGATTTTGGAAGGTTAGGGGGCTTCTATGAAGTCCCGGGTTTAAGTTAGGCCTTAGAAAAAATTTTGGTTTTAGGTGAATAAAACCCAAAGAGTTAGTAGTAGGCTTTAAGAATAAAATATGGAGAAAAATGACAAGTGGTGTGTGTGGTGTACTGGCAAAGTGACGCCACATAAAAGACAATGGGGTGACGCACAAGGAAGGAAAGAGGTCCAAGGTTCAAGTCTTGGCTCTTGCATTTTGGATTTCTTTTAAATGGACTCTAGAATTTTGCCATAGGGTTATATTTAGTTGCATGATTTTAGACACAAGAAAGTGAGTGGTCTAGTGGCAAGCGTCATTAAGGGTGCAAGGGAGTATTTATTCATGATGAGCAAGGAATTGGATTTTGAATTGACGAGAGTTTGAGTTGGATTTAAACTCATTAGCGGAGGGATTCCACATCGGTAAGATACAAAGAAGGAAGGTGAGAAGCTAGCTATATATAGAGCATTCTATGAGGAGAGTTAATATACCTTGGTGGGCGTTTGGGTGCAGACCTAGAGAATAATCGCCAATAGTAGCGAAGGAAGGGCTACTAGAACGTGAGGTACACGGTAAGGTTATAGTGAGGTTTTAGTTTTCGATAAGTGTATATTAAGTTATGATTAATTGTTAGGTGATGTCGATTGTAGGTTAGTGATTAAGGGGTTTCCAGCGCGCGTGGTTACCAGGTGTGTACAAACACTACACACACGAAATCGACAATGCCGAAAAGCTCGAAAAGTCGAAAGTGGCTAAATAGGCCCAGTGGGCCTTGAGGCTAATTTTGATGAAATGGTTTGGTTGGTTATACGAATTGAATTAGTCATGCATGATACATGAATTGGATTTGTTTTGGGCCTAGTAGGCCATATGATGAGATTTGGGCCTAATGGGCTGTAAGGGAGTGATTTGGGCTTGATGGGCTTATGGGGACGTAGACATGTATGTTAGGGTTTATGGACCCTAGGCTTAGTTTGAACAACTCTTAAATTCCATAAGATTTAATTTTTAATTAAACATGCCTGTGAACAAGTCGTAGGGTTGGAGTGTGGCAACGGACGTACACATGTCTAGGATTGGATCTAGGGAGTGCTTGGTACTTAAGCGGCCCTAGTGGCCCACCTTCTCTATTCTGGAATCCTACCTGGTGCGTAGTGTCTGTTCACTTTAGCCGCGAGAACTTCTTGATGGGCCAAAGCTCATAGCTGAAACCCGAAAGGGATCTAATACCCCCTGATTTGTGAAATTACCAAAATATCCTCGATTTGCAAAATTATCAAAATCCCCTAATTTACAATATTACCAAAATACCCCCAATTTGTGAAATTATCGAAATACCCTGATTTATGAAATTACCAAAATACCCCCAGTTTACGAAATTGCCAAAATACCCCTGATTTATAAAATTACCAAAATACCCTCGATTTACAAAATTACCGAAATACCCTCGATTTGTGAAATTACCCAAATACCCTCGATTTGTGAAATTATCGAATACCCCTAATTTGCAAAATTACCAGATAACCCCTGTAGGGTAGAATTATGAAAATACTTTTGGGTAGTGAAATGACCAAAATACCCCTATGTGACGAATATAAGTTTATGGATGTTACTTATGTGTTTGATGCATTCATATGATATTTGCTTAGGATGCATATGGGTGGGAATTATGGTACGGAGGAAGATTTGAGGATCGCATGGCCGTATGGTATGGATCCACCGTAGGCTTTTAGCCACCGAGCAGCCGTGCTGCACCAATAATGTTACCGAGGGCTGTGTTTCATTAATATGGGCTTCGTGCCATAATTATGGGTTTTGTGCCAATACCGAAGGCTTTGTGCTATTATTATGGCTTTGTGCCAATCATATTTACCGTGACTATGTGCCTAACATATATATTGATGACTCTGTGTCAATATTTGAGGATCGCATAGCCGTATGGTATGGATCTAGGATCACATGGCCGTATGGTATGGATCCACCGAAGGCTTTAAGTCAAATATATATGATTAGCAGCTTTGCTGCAACGTTCGATAGTACCGCAATCGGGCTACCCTTGGTGTGTAGCGGAGGGGGTAGGTCGAGCTAGAATTCCCCATAGGAGTCATAAGGTTGGAAGGGAAATGGTGTGTGTAGCGGATGGATTTTTGGGTTGGGTTTTGCATTATTTGTTTATGAATGATACGATATGATATGATATGATGTCGTTGTGGGATAAGGCCCAAGACCACCGATTTTGATAGGGCTTAGGCCCAATGTGGATATTTGTAAGTTATTTGTTTTCAAAGGGTTGTGCATACTGAGTTTCGAAACTCACACCCCTTTAATTTAATGTTTCAGGTAATCCCGAATAAATGACTCAACATGGGAGAGGACTCGGAGATGGCCACACTATAAGAGGCTTGAATTCTCATTTATTTGTTTCAAAGTACATGTTTTTATTTACTTAATTTTCGGTGGATGTAATAAGGCCTTGTACTCCGTTTTGACTTCAGATTTATTTTGGGTTTTGAGATCAATTGTTTATTTAATTATTAAACCTAAGTAAGCTCTTATGTTCAAACTTGGTTTACTAAACGCTTAAAATAATA
Source organism: Gossypium rotundifolium (assembly GCA_025506655.1). Lineage (NCBI taxonomy): Eukaryota > Viridiplantae > Streptophyta > Magnoliopsida > Malvales > Malvaceae > Gossypium > Gossypium rotundifolium. Next base: position 131,981,851 of record CP106725.1, on the reverse strand, counting down.
AAATGGGTTTTTTTTATCTTTAATTAATAAGTCTATTAGATTTTGGGCTTTTGGGCCTTAATTTCTTAATTAGCAAAACCGATTTGAATTGTGCCTTTAATGTGACATTTCGGGTTTGGTTCTAACTTCTAGCCGAATTTGGGGTGTTATATTTAGTGGTATCAGAGCTTAGGTTGCAAAGCTCGGGCTGTGAATGGGCCTTAGATTTTTGGTTTTTTTAAAAAAGTTTTGGCAGGATTCTTGAAGTGTGGTTCATCGAGCCCTCGACGTTGAGCCAAGTAAGTTTTCTGTTATTGTTTGAATTATTGAACTGTATAGATAATGGGCTACTTAAAAATAGGCTTTTAGAGACTAAAGCCCGTAGGAAACTTAGGCTTGTAGTGGATTCTCGACAGCGAAATAACTCTAAAAAATTATTGTTACTTATATAAGACATGTGCCCTAAACAAGTGGAACTAAGTACTAATTTCATAAAATTCTTATCAGAGTGCGCAGCGAAAGCATAGTGGTGTGACTTGAGTGGTGCGTTTAGTAGTTAGTTGGAAATTTTGAGGACGAAATTTTTTTAAGAATGGTAGATTTGTAACATCTCGAATTTGGGCCTAGTAGGATTGGGGCCCAATGGGCCTTGGGCACAGGAGCGTTTAAAATTTTTAAGAATAAGAGAACGGCATTAGTGCAAGTTGGATCTAGTAGGTGAGTGATTTTGGAAGGTTAGGGGGCTTCTATGAAGTCCCGGGTTCAAGTTAGGCCTTAGAAAAATTTTGGTTTTAGGTGAATAAAACCCTGAGAGTTAGTAGTAGGCTTTAAGAATAAAATGTGGAGAAAAATGACAAGTGGAGTGTGTGGTGTAGTGGCAAAGTGACGCCACATAAGAGACAATGGGGTGACGCCACAAGGAAGGAAGGAGGTCCAAGGTTCAAGTCTTGGCTCTTGCATTTTGGATTTCTTTTTAAATGGACTCTAGAATTTTGCCATAGGGTTATATTTAGTTGCGCATGATTTTAGACACAAGAAAGTGAGTGGTCTAGTGGCAAGGCATCATTAAGGGTGCAAGGGAGCTTGGGTTTAAATCTCATGACAAGCAAGGGAGTATTTATTTTGTGGATTGGACGAGAAGAGTTTGAGTTGGATTTAAACTCTGCTAAAGGAGGGATCCTACACCGGTTAGATACAAAGAAGGAAGGTGAGAAGCTAGCTATATAGAGACCATTCTATGAGGAGAGTTAATACCTAAAGGATAATTGCCAATAGTAGTGAAGGAAGGGCTACTAGAACATGAGTACACGGTAAGGTTATGGTGAGGTTTCGCCGATAAGTGTATATTAAGTTATGATTAATCATTACGTGATGTCGATTGTAGGTTCGTGACTAAGGGGTTTGCAGCGCGCGTGCTTACCAGGTGTGTACAAACACTACAAACACGAAATCGGCAATGCCAAAAAGTCGAAAAGTCAAAGTGGCTAAATGGGCCCAGTGGGCCCTAAGGCTAAGTTTGATGAAATGGTTTGGTTGGTTATACGAATTGAATTAGTCATGCATGATACATGAATTGGATTTGTTTTAGGCCTAGTAGGCCATATGATGAGATTTGGGCTTAATGGGTTGTAAGGGAGTGATTTGGGCTTGATGGGCTTATGGGGTCGTAGACATGTATGTTAGGGTTTATGGACCTTAGGATTAGTTTGAACAACTCTTAAATTCCATAAGATTTAATTTTTAATTAAACATGTCTATGGACAAGTCGTAGGGTTGGAGTGTGGCAACGGACGTACACATGTCTAGGATTGGATCTAAGAGAGCTTGGTACTTAAGCGGCCCTAGTGGCCACCTCCTCTTTTCTGGAATCCTACCTGGTGCGTAGTGTCTGTTCATTTTAGCCGCGAGGACTTGTTGATGGGCCAAAGTTCATAGCTAAAACCCGAAAGGGATCGAATACCCTTTGATTTGTGAAATTACAAAAATATCCCCGATTTGCAAAATTACCGAAATACCCTTAATTTACGAAATTACCAAAATACCCCTAATTTGTGAAATTACCAAATATCCCCTGATTTGTGAAATTACCAAAATACCCTAGTTTACAAAATTATCGAAATACCCTTGATTTACAAAATTGCCAAAATACCCCTGATTTGTAAAATTACCGAAACACCCCTGATTTGTGAAATTACCCAAATACCCCCGATTTTTAAAATTACCGAATACCCCTAATTTGCAAACTTACCAAATAACCCCTGTAAGGTAGAATTACGAAAATACCATTGGGTAGTGAAATGACGAAAATACCCTTATGTGACGAATATAAGTTTATGGATGTTACTTGTGTGTTTGATGCATTTATATGATATTTGCTTAGGATGCATATGTGTGGGAATTATGTTATGAAGGAAGATTTGAGGATCGCATGGCCGTATGGTATGGATCCACCGTAGGCTTTTAGCCATCGAGCAGCCATGCTGCACCGATAATGTTACCAAGGGCTGCGTGCCATTAATAATGGCTTCGTGCCGTAATTATGGGCTTTGTGCCAATACCAAAGGCTTTGTGTTGTTATTATGGCTTTGTGACAATCATATTTACCGTGACTATGTGCCTAACATATATATTGATGACTCTGTGTCAATATTTGAGGATCGCATAGCCGTATGGTATGGATCCAGGATCACATGGCCGTATGGTATGGATCCACCGGAGGCTTTAAGCCCAATATATATGATTAGTAGCTTTGCTGCAATGGTCGGTAGTACCGCAATCGGGCTACCCTTGGTGTGTAGTGGAGGGGTGGGTCGAGCTAGTATTCCCTACAGGAGTCATAAGGTTGGAAGGGAAATAATGTGTGTAGCGGATGGATTTTTGGGATGGGTTTTGCATTATTTGTTTATGAATGATACGATATGATATGATATGATGTCATTGTGGGATAACACCCAAGACCACCGATTTTGATAGGGCTTAGGCCTAATGTGGATATTTGTAAGTGATTTGTTTTCCAAGGGTTGTACACACTGAGTTTCAAAACTCACACCCCTTTAATTTAATGTTTCAGGTAATCCCGAATAGACAACTCGACGTGGGAGAGGACTCGGAGATGGCCACACTACAAGAGGCTTGAATTCTCATTTATTTGTTTCAAAGTACATGTTTTTATTTACTTAATTTTCAGTGGATGTAATGAGGCCTTGTACTCCGTTTTGACTTCAGATTTATTTTGGGTTTTGAGATCAATTGTTTATTTAATTATTAAACCTAAGTAAGCTCTTATGTTGAAACTTGGTTTACTAAATGCTTAAAATAATAAAATGGTTTTTTTTTTATCTTTAATGAATAAGTCTATTAGATTTTGGGCTTTTGGGCCTTAATTTCTTAATTAGCAAAACTGATTTGAATTGTGCCTTTAATGTGACATTCCAGATTCGGGCCTAACTTCTAGGCCGGATTTGGGGTGTTACACTCATACATTTCCAATTTCATGTAATTATCAATCAATAACATTCATAATGTCCCTAATACGAGCCTAGGAGGCTCAAAAACATGCATTTGGGGTGGTTCAGGACTAAACCAATAACTTTAGAAACTTCTCGAACATTTAAAAAAATTTTCCAAAAATAGAGGACACATGCCCGTATGGCCCGGCCTTGTGTCTCACACAGCCAAAGACACACCCGTGTCACAGGCCGTGTCCTAGCCTGTGTTCGACCCTGTTTAACTCTCTGACTTGGGTTAAACGACCAACACACATGACCGTGTGCCCTAAAACTGGCCATACACGCCTGTGTGCCAGGCCGTGTGCTAAGCCGTGCCAAACCTGTAGGGTATACTGACTTATTCCACACGGCCAAGTCACACGCCCGTGTGGAGCATACTGACTTGTTTTCTAATTCAACACCAGGTGACACACAACCGTGTAACCTAACTGTGCTCGCACATGGCTGAGACACATGCCCGTGTCTCTGCTCGTGTAGAAAAAATTAGGTTATTTACTAGGCCAATTTTCCACCCAAACTTGTGCACACCTACACCAAACTCAATTGGCACAAAACATAGCATATAATAGGCATTCAATCAACCATACTCAAGCATATTTTATACCATTTCCAATATCAATCAACACAAAACATAAATACTCAATATGCCATCCAAATTCATACCAAACTTTACTTACTCAAACATAAAAAATGACCAAACTCAACTATGCATTATTTATCCTAATCTCACAAGTAAACCAATATTCACAACTCCACCATTTGATACTCATAATACCTATTACCATCAAGCATCACACAACCATCAACTAAGCACATAATAAGAACCATATGCACAAATATATACACAACCAAACCAACCAAGTTAAGTCAACTTTCATGACTATAAACAATACAAAACTTAAACATTTACAAGCCAATTCAAATGGCTACATCCAACACTAAATACATATCAAAATGACCAAACTCCTATACATGCCATATGACCAAAAACTTAGTTTCAAAAGTACCAAAATAGTAGTTGGATAGTGTGATGAAGTCTCTGACGATCCCCGAATCTGAGCTAGCTTTAAAATCACTATAAAACACAGAAAATTAAACAAATTAAGCTATAAAGCTTAGTAAGCTCGTATGAAAATAATAAGAAAGCCTCACCAATCATTTACCATTCAAATTAAATGACATAATATGCAACAATGCATTAATCTCAAGCTAGCATGAACTTAACCACATACTTGATCATAAACTTACAACTTCCTTTGACTAATTGCTCGTATAGTTTTCCGTACATACCTGTATCGACATGTATCTATTTTTCACCATTTCACATCTTCAATATACCCCTTGAACCATTCGAAATAAAATTCAGATACTCAGGAGTGTCGCCCCCCAAGTGTCAACATCATGACTCGAAGCCAACTCAATGTATCTCACGCCCAAAGTACCAATATCATGGCCCGAAGTGTAACATCCTTAAAACGGGGTCTCTGTATTTTTGCATGTGGTTGCATGTGTTGGTAAGTATGCTGTGTTGGTTTGGTATGTTTTGAGGTCTAAGCATGACCTCGGGTTAGGCCTGAGTCATGGCCAAACATTTTTGTTTTCGTACTTAGGGAGAGGGAGCTAAGAGAGTTACGGGTTAAAAAAAATTATTGGGAGTTTTGGACACAAGAGCTAAGTTGGAAAAGTGGCCAAGGAGGCGCCACTAAGAGCCAGGAGTGTGACACCATAGGCAGGGAAGGAGTGCTTGGGTTCGAGCTGCAGAAATCCCTTTTCTGCTATTTCTTTTTCACGCCACAAGCTAGGAGGAGGAGTGCTTAGGATGGACTCTAGGAGATAAGGATAGAAGGAGTTAAACGGATTTGAATGAGTGGATGGGAGAGCCTTGAGGAGTTGGCCAAATTTTAAACTGTAGGAGAGGAGGTGTGATCGGTTTGGGATTTAGGGGTAGGCCGAATCTCCTTAGTCAAGGGGGAGTGTATTTTCGGCTAGCCTAAGGGGTTTTCTTTTCTTTTTGGAGAGGTGTCAAACCAAAACACCAAAGTGCTTTTCTCTTCACTCTTTTTCGACAACTTTTGTTATAGGCCGAACCAATTTTACAAGTTTTGTTAGAAGCTGAAACTTGTTTCACTTCTTTTCTCCCATTTTTTATCAAAGCTCGAATCTATTCTCTTCTCTTCATCTTTTTCTTCTTAGTCGAATCTATTTGTTTGCTCTCTACCATTGCCGAATATCAATCAAGCGTAGATCATCCTTGGTTTCTTTTCTAATCAGATTTGAGGAGGGTAAGTGATTGGCCGAATACCGTTAGTCTTATTCTCTTCTCTTCTCACGCGTTCTAATCCACTTTAAAGAGCCGAATCCGTTGGTAAGTGGCTTCTTTTCTATTTGATCCTCTGTTAAAGATCTATATTAAACATTTTTCTTGTTCTATGTGGTAGTCGAAACCCCTAACACCAATTTAGGGTGCCGACCTTTGGTGTATAGAATTTAATCATCAACGAGGTAAGAAGGTGTCAAACTCTTTTGGTTTCAGATTCATGGTATGGCCGAATGGCCTATAGTTCTCTAATGATGTGTTAAGCCAATTGTAGGGGGAAGGGGAAGTAGCCGAATACAGTGGCGTTGGAAGATTTGGTTGCCGATTAAGTGTGTGGTCGATTACAAGGGGGGTTCATTGTTAGTTTCGGGATTTGGTTGGAAACCAAATTGACACTAAGGTAAGAAGTTATCCTTGTGCGATTTGTCCTTCAGGATTTATTGGTATAGCCGAATGGCTTTTGGTGATAACCTAAGTGTTGGCCGAATGTAGGGGCAAAGGGGATCTAGTGCAGTAGATCGGATCTTTGGGATTTAGTGATTACGTTAGCAACCAGGTGTGTAACGCTTACACACTCCTATTTAGTATAATATGCTTATTGTGTTACCATTATAACTATTGAATTAGTGAGTATGCTTTGTGGACATGAGCTTAGAAATGGGTAAGTCCCCTATTATGTGACTTTTAGTATACATCGTCATGATCTGTTGATGCTTATTTGCATGATCATTCGATACTATGGCATGTATGTTATGAACATGATGATGGGTTTGATGAGAGGAGGGGGATGATTTATTTTGGACTGTCACCAGTGGTTTTGACCACACGACGGGTTGGCCTCGTCTTGATATTATATTTTGTGACTAAGTCCCAGTGGTTTTGACCACCAGTGGTTTTGACCACATATGAATATTGTGACTCGTCCCAGTGTTTGGCACCATAGTGGGTTGGCCCCACATGTTGATTACGGGATTATCATCAGTGGTTTTGAGCACACGATGGGTTGGCCCCATCACTTGATTTGTGACTTGGTCATCGATGGTTTTGACCACACCGATATATTTGTGACTACAAATACGATGGTTTTGACCACCAAAGGTTTTGACCACACGGGTAGTTAAAGGAGATTGGATGGTTAGGTTGTGGGTTGCATAATTTGCATGATTTGCATGTTTTTACTGATAGCTTGAGTAAGTGAATGCATTATCGGGTTGGGGATTTATACACTAAGTCTTGGTGACTCACCCCTTCCCTTATATTTTGCAGATGAATAAATTGCGGAGATGGAGCCGGGAGGACTCGAGGCGGCCATGCATGTTCGTTGGATTTTGATTTCTTTTAGTTACTATTTCAATTTTATTAATTTTCTTTAAATTTTGGTTTTGGGTTTTTCTTTATTATTTGCTATTATTTTGACTATGTTTAATATATGGTTTTGTTAAGTTAACCGGTAAAAAGCAATGTTTTCAAAACTATAACTCCTTCGTTTTTCTTAAAAGCGTTGCCATCGGGTAACACCACTTAAATTATGATAACAAAGATAACTCAAATGTTTCCTAAAAACTTGCAATAATACGTAGATTTCAATTAAGGATTTCTAAACTTTTCATACTACAAAACGGGTTTTCTAAGAAAATTATCCAACAAAATTTCACTTTTAAAAGGTTATCACTCCGTGGCATGCCAGATTCGGTCATGGTGTGTTGACTGGGTTTAGGGTGTTACAGTTTTGGTATCAGAGCTAAGTTTAAAAGCTTGGCTGTGGGTCGAGGCCCAAAATGTTTTAAATTTGACTTTGAAAAGTTTTGTGGAAAAGGTACATGGGTTGAACAGCATGGCACCGAGTCTCCGGCACCAATCCGCCCAGGTAAGTATTTCTGACTGTTGTGTGAATTATACGTGGGGGAAAGGGGTATTTTGAGATCGTAGATTAATAGATTAGGAATTGTTAAACCCTAGGAATAGCCTACTCCAACACAAAATACATAAGACTTAATGATCCACTAAACAAACCTGTGATAACGTCACTGAGCCAAGGGTGTGGCAACCGTTGTACGCATGTCTAGGAATGGATTCAGGGGGAGCTTGGTATTTAAGCAGTCCTAGTGACTCACCTCCTCTCCACTCGAATCCTACCTGGTGCGTAGTGACGGTTCACCCTAACTGAGACGACTTATTCACAGGCCAAATTTAACTAAAACCCGAAAGGGACCAGCCATCTTGTTTTGATAACACTTTAAACCTTGGTTTTGAAATTACCACGGTATCTTTGATTTGAAAAATGACCAAATTACCCTGAGTTGTGAAAATTACCAAAATACCCCCAATAGGGAAAATTGCCTAAGTACCCTCGAATTGAAAATTTTCAAAATACCCTTATTTTGTAAAATCACCTGGAACCATATGTTGGAAAAAAATTACGAAAATACCCCTGGCTTATGAAATTACAAAAATAGCCCTGGTTTATGAAATTACCAAAATACCCCTAATTTCTAGAGTTTTTGAAATACCTACAATTTGTAAAGGTCTCCAAATTAACCCTATTTTATTACTAAAATACCCGATAGGTTAAATTACAAAAATACCCCCGAGTAGTGAAATGTCGAGAATACCCCTACACGTGGAATGAGGGTAGGAAATTGAACTGAAAACTGTGTGATGATCGAAAGAACCACTACTAAATTTCTCTACATAAAACTTATTCGTGGGTAATCGGTGAAATGAAGCTAATTCATAAAATCCTTAAATGATAAATCGCGACTATAGACATGAGTACTAGGGGCGTGGTCGAATGTGCGAGGACGCAGAGAGGCGTAATGACCGTATCAGAATTCGTTAGGTCTGGTCAAGGGTCGAGAATGAGATACCACCACCACCAGCTGTTGGTGTCGAGTATCAAGATCAAACGGAGAGGATCTGAAGTCACAGCGATGCTGCGAAAAGCCGGAAAGAGTGGCTAGAGTAGTGGGGTGCACGGAGCTCAAAATCAGATCCGAGCGATTCTGAACCAATGGAGCTGAGGTATTCTGAGGAGTATCTAGTGTGGCGCCCAATACGGCTAAGTATTGGTTGGAAGCGACGGAACGAATCATGGATGACTTGGACCTGGCGGTTGAGGAGAAGCTAAAAGGAGTAGTGTCGCTTCTCCGAGATAAGTCATACCAGTGGTGGCTCACGGTTGGGATGGTGCTGCGCTGATGATCTCACTTAGGATTATTTCAAGGAAGCATATCAGAAGATGTATGTCGGGACCAGTTATATTGATGCACAGAGGAAGGCATTTACGAGGTCGGGTTTAGGGAATAAGTCCATGATCGAGTATGAGGCAAAATTCTTAAGGTTGAGCCGATATACGCGGGGCATTATAGCAATGAAGCATGAGCGATGCGTCAGATTTGAAGACAAATTAAAGGATGATCTGAGGTTGCTGATTGCTCCACAGTAGGAGAGAGAATTTGTGGTCTTAATAAAAAAGGCCAAAGTTGCTGAGGATGTGAAACAGTCGGTTAGAAAAAATCAAGACAGGGGATGGAATAAAAGGAATGCTGGATCATCTCGATCTAGCGGGAATCAATAGAAACGGGGTAGATATAGTGGGCCGAATCAAGCTGCTAGGCCTACTACTGATAATACTCAGTGGCCGCCACGATGTGCTCAGTGTGGGAAGTCTCACACGGGAGAATGCTGGACTGGAAACAGAGGATGTTTTGAGTGTGGGTCGATGGAGCACCGAGTGAGGGATTGTCCACAGCGGTCAGCTAGATTGCGCTTGAGGATCGAACCGTACTCAAAACAGAGGGATGGTCAGAGCCACGAGGGGCCGTGGTGTCTGCTAGGGAGGTAATGGCTCTGGTAGAGGCCGTGGAGCACCGGCGGTGGTGCAGGTGGTGTGAGGTGAGACACTGGATTAGTCTCTGCAATGAGGCATCGAGAAGAGGGTGACGCACTGCACGTCATAACCCGTACGTTCTTAATCTTTGGACTACCTTACAATGCTTTAATAGATGTGGGTTCGACGTACTCATATGTAGCCAGTAGCATAGTGGAAACTATGAACTTAGATTCTGAGATTACTTCTAGGAAGATGACTATGATAAGCTCTTTAGGTCACTCTATAGAAGTAAGTAAACTATATAGGGATGTACCCCTAGAACTTCAAGGGGTCGTGTTCTTGGCTGATTTGATGGAACTACCATTTGGGGAGTTCGATCTGATTCTCGGGATGGATTGGCTAGTGAAGTACCAGGCCAGTTTGGATTACGCAGCTAAGTGCATGGTGTTGAGGACAATGGAAGGTGAGGAGGTGGTGATGATAGGTAATAGGAGAGAGTACTTATCGAATGTGGTCTCTGCACTGAAGGCAGAAAAAATGGTCAGGAAGGGCTGTGAGGCGTTTCTGGCTCGGGTGTGTGCCTTGGAGGCCAAGGAGTCAACAATGGAGAATGTCCGAACAGTGAAGGAATTCACTGACGTATTCCCTGAAGAACTTTCGGGTCTACCTCCGGATCGGGAAGTGGAATTTGGGATAGACTGTTACCAGTAATCGCGCCAAGGTGTCATAGCCTCAGATAGGATAGCGCCAAAGGAATTGGTGTAGTTGAAGGCCCAAATTTAGGAGTTGTTGGACCGAGGTTTCATCCGACCGAGTATATCTCCTTGGGGAGCGCCAGTGCTCTTTGTCAAGAAGAAGGACGGTACGATGTGGATGTGTATAGATTACCGCCAGCTGAACAAGTTGACGATCAACAACAAGTATTCGTTGCCCAAGATTGATGGCTTGTTTGATCAACTTAAGGGTGCATCGATTTTCTCAAAGATAGATCTTAGGTTGGGGTACCATCAACTCAAAGTGAAGGAGGTTGATGTCCATAAGACGGTATTCTGTACTCGGTATGGGCATTACGAGTTTCTGGTAATACCGTTCGGATTAACCAATGCACCGGCAGCATTCATGGACCTGATGAATTGGGTGTTCCAGTAGTACTTGGACCAGTTTGTCATAGTATTCATAGACGACATATTAGTGTACTCAAGAACTGAGGAGGATCATGATACACATTTGCGGGTGGTATTGCAAATTCTGAGGGAGAAGCAGTTATTTGCCAAATTCAATAAGTGCGAATTCTAGCTTAGGGAAGTAACTTTCTTGGGTCACGTAGTGTCCACTGAAGGGATTAGAGTAGACCCTCGTAAGATTGAGGCGGTGTTGGATTGGAAACCGCCAAGGTCGGTTACAGAAATTCAAAGTTTTCTAGGTCTGGCAGGGTATTACCAAAGATTTGTGGAAGGATTTTCTCTGATCGCGACACCATTGACTAAACTATTGAGGAAAGGAGTCCCATTTGTGTGGACGAAGAAACAGCAGGAAAGTTTCGATAAGTTGAGGAAGATTTTGACGGAAGCTCTGGTTCTAGTACAGCCAGAGGCAGGAAAGGTATTCACTGTCTATTGCGATGCATCACATACTGGCTTGGGATGTGTGCTGATGCAGGAAAGGAAAGTAGTGGCGTATGCATCTCGCCAGCTGAGACCACATGAGGGTAACTACCCGACGCATGACTTGGAATTGGCTGCGGTGGTTTTTGCCTTGAAGATTTGGAGGCATTATTTGTATGGAGAAAAGTCGATAGTCTACACGGACCACAAGAGTCTAAAGTATCTTTTGACGCAGAAGGATTTAAATTTGAGACAACGAAGGTGGATCGAGTTGTTGAAGGACTACGAATGTTCGATTGAGTACCATCCGGGTAAGGCTAACATAGTAGCTGATGCGTTGAGCCGTAAGGTGGTAGCAGACTTGCGAGCGATGTTTGCTCACCTTAGTCTGTATGACGATGGGAGTTTGTTGGCGAAATTGCAAGTAAAGCCAACTTGGGTAGAGCAGATTAAGGAGAAACAGTTAGTGGATGAGGGTTTGAATGCTCGGAGGTTGCAAGTATAGTGTAATGGGTGAAGGTTACAGCTTGACTCACGATGGAGTGTTGTGTTTTCAAGGGAGAGCTTGTATGTCGAAGGACGTGGAGTTGAGGGAAAGAATTCTTCAAGATGCACATAGCAGCCCATACGCTATGCATCCTGGAGGTAGCAAGATGTACCAGGATTTGCGAAAGCGCCTTACGGTGGCTGTGAAGCGGAAAGTGACTGAGTTTGTGGGCAAGTGTCTGACGTGTCAGCAGGTCAAAGCTGAACATCAGCACCGTCAGGTTTACTTCAGCCGGTGAAGATTCCTCAGTGGAAGTGGGAAAGGATTACCATGGACTTTGTCACGGCTACCCTTACGCCCAAAGAAGAAAGACTCATCTGGTAATTGTGGACCGCTGACCAAATCACTCACTTCATCTGGTGAGGGTTAATTATTCGCCCGTGGTTAGCAAAGTTGTATGTGGCCGAGATTGTAAGGTTGCATGGAGTGCCAGTGTCAATCGTCTCGGATAGGGATCCTAGGTTCACGTCGAGGTTCTAGAGAGCTTTACATCAGGCTATGGGTACGAGGTTGGATTTCAGCACAGCTTTTCACCCGCAGTCTGATGGACAGTCTGAAAGGGTAATTTAGATTCTGGAGGATATGCCAAAGGGCTGTGTTCTGGATTTCAGTGGTAGTTGGGAGGAATATCTACCATTGGCGGAATTCGCTTATAACAATAGTTATCAAGCGAGTATCCAGATGGCACCATACAAGGCACTGTATGGACGAAAGTATCGTACTCCTACGTGTTGGACAGAATTGGGTGAACGACAGATTTTGGGTCCAGAGTTGGTGGCAGAAACTGAGGATAAGGTTAAGGTGATTCGGGCTCGTCTCAAGGAAGCATCAGACAGGCAGAAGTCTTTCGCCGATCTTAAACGCTGAGATATAGAGTATGTAGTAGGTGATAAAGTTTTTCTGAAGGTATCGCCATGGAAGAAAGTGTTGAGATTTGGGCGAAAAGGGAAGCTAAGCCCTAGGTTTATTGGACCGTACACGGTGTTGAAGCGAGTGGGGCGGTAGCTTATCAGCTCAAGCTGCTGGCAGAGTTAAGTCAGATTCACGACGTCTTCCATGTTTCGATGCTTAGGCGTTATCGGTCTGATCCGTCACACGTTGTGCTAGTTGCGGAGATTGAGGTGAGCTCGGACTTGTCTTTTGAGGAGGAATCGGTACAGATTTTGGATCGGGATGTCAAAGTTTTACGTAGGAAGTCAGTTCCCTTGGTGAAAGTTTTATGGCGAAACCATGGTACGGAGGAGGCCACGTGGGAACCAGAGGATGTGATGAGGCAGCAGTACCCTCAACTCTTCTGATAATGTAATTTCAAGGCTGAAATTATTTTTAAGGGGGGTAAAACTATAACATCATTAAAATGGGGTCTCTACATTTTTGCATGTGGTTGCATGTGTTGATAAGTATGCTGTGTTGGTTTGGTATGTTTTGAGGTCTAAGCATGACCTCGGGTTAGGCCTGAGTCATGGCCAAACATTTTTGTTTTCGTACTTAGGGAGAGGGAGCTAAGAGAGTTAGGGGTTAAAAGAAATTATTGGGAGTTTTGGACACAAGAGCTAAGTTGGAAAAGTGGCCAAGGAGGCGCCACAAAGAGCCAGGAGTGTGACGCCACAGGGGAAGGAGTGCTTGGTTCGAGCTGCAAATCCTTTTCTCGCTATTTCTTTTCACGCCACAAGCTAGGAGGAGTGCTGCTCAGGATGGACTCTAGGAGATAAGGATAGAAGGAGTTAAACGGATTTGAATGAGTGGATGGGAGAGCCTTGAGGAGTTGGCCGAATTTTAAACTGTAGGAGAGGAGGTGTGATCGATTTAGGATTTAGGGGTAGGCCGAATCTCCTTAGTCAAGGGGGGAGTGTATTTTCGGCTAGCCTAGGGGGTTTTCTTTTCTTTTTGGAGAGGTGTCAAAACCAAAACACCAAAGTGCTTTTCTCCTCTCTCTTTTTCGGCAACTCTTGTTATAGGTCGAACCAATTTTAAAAGTTTTGTTAGAAGCCAAAACTTGTTTCACTTCTTTTCTCCCATTTTTGATCAAAGGCCAAATCTATTCTCTTCTCTTCATCTTTTTCTTTTTAGCCGAATCTATTTGTTTGCTCTCTACCATTTCCGAATATCAATCAAGCGTAGATCATACTTGGTTTCTTTTCTAATCGGATTTGAGGAGGGTAAGTGATTGGCCGAATACCCTTAGTCTCATTCTCTTCTCTTCTCACGCGTTCTAATCCACTTTGAAGAGCCGAATCCGTTGGTAAGTGGCTTCTTTTCTATTTGATCCTCTGTTAAAGATCTATATTAAACATTTTTCTTATTCTATGTGGTAGCCAAAACCCCTAACACCAATTTAGGGTGCCGAGCCGAATCTGTCGACTGAGGTAAGAAGGTGTCAAACTCTTTTGGTTTTGGATTCATGGTATGGCCGAATGGCCTATAGTTCTCTAATGATGTGTTAAGCCGATTATAGGGGGAAGGGAAAGTAGCCGAATACAGTGGAGTTGGAAGATTTGGTTGCCGATTAAGTGCATGGTCGATTACAAGGGGGGTTCATTATTAGTTCCGGGATTTGGTTGGAAACTAAATCGGCACTAAGGTAAGAAGTTATCCTTGTGCGATTTGTCCTTCGGGATTTATTGGTATAGCCGAATGGCTTTTGGTGATAACCTAAGTGTTGGCCAAATGTAGGGGCAAAGGGGATCTAGTGCAGTAGACCGGATCTTCGGGATTTAGTGATTACGTTAGCAACCAGGTGTGTAACGCTTACACACTCCTATTTAGTATAATATGCTTATTGTGTTACCATTATAACTATTGAATCAGTGAGTATGCTTTGTGGACATGAGCTTAGAAACCGGGTAAGTCCCTTGTTATGTGACTTTTAGTATACATCGTCATGATCTGTTGATGCTTATTTGCATGATCATTCGATACTATGGCATGTATGTTATGAACATGATGATGGGTTTGATGAGAGGAGGGGGATGATTTATTTTGGACTGTCACCAGTGGTTTTGACCACACGACGGGTTGGCCCCGTCTTGATATTACATTTTGTGACTAAGTCCCAGTGGTTTTGACCACCAGTGGTTTTGACCACATATGAATATTGTGACTCGTCCCAGTGGTTTGGTACCACAGTGGGTTGGCCCCACATGTTGATTATGGGATTGTCGTCAGTGGTTTTGACCACACGATGGGTTGGCCCCATCACTTGATTTGTGACTTCGGTCATTAGTGGTTTTGACCACACCGATATATTTGTGACTACGGTCACCAGTGGTTTTGACCACCAGTGGTTTTGACCACACGGGGTAGTTAAAGGAGATTGGATGGTTATGTTGTGGGTTGCATGATTTGCATGATTTGCATGTTTTTACTGATAGCTTGAGTAAGTGAATGCACTATCGGGTTGGGGATTTATACACTGAGTCTTGGTGACTCACCCATTCCCTTATATTTTGCATATGAATAGATTGTGGAGATGGAGCCGGGAGGACTCGAGGTGGCCATGCATGTTCGTTGGATTTTGATTTCTTTTAGTTACTATTTCAATTTTATTAATTTTCTTTAAATTTTGGTTTTGGGTTTTTCTTTATTATTTGCTATTATTGTGACTATGTTGAATATATGGTTTTGTTAAGTTAACCAATAAAATGCAATGTTTTCAAAACTATAACTCCTTTGTTTTTCTTAAAAGCGTTGCCATCGGGTAACACCATTTAAATGATGATAACAAAGATAACTCAAATGTTTCCTAAAAACTTGCAACAATATGTAGATTTCAAGCAAGGATTTCTAAACTTTTCGTACTACAAAATGGGTTTTCTAAGAAAATTATCCGACAAAATTTCGCTTTTAAAAGGTTATCACTCCGTGGCATGCCAGATTCGGTCATGGTGTGTTGACCGGGTTTGGGGTGTTACACGAAGCCAAATCAATGTATCCCCTAATGACATGTCATTTGTATCTTAATCTATTCCTAAGGTTCAACCGAAATTTCCAATGCCGAATCTTCGTCGAATGTGTCCGCAAGTTTGTAATTCACAATTTATGTAATATCAAAGAATTTAAAACAAAAACGGTGAAACAAGTCGATTAAAACAAAACTTTGTTCTTCCCCCAATCTAAGTCCGTATTTCATTGTTCTTGATCTAAATAATATTAAATTTAACTTATTTAATAATCTCTCTATTCAATTTAATCCATATCACACTTTAAAGCACTTTTACACATTTGCCCTTAATGTTTCACAAATAACAAATTCATGCAATTTAACCACAACCCATGCTAGCCAAATTTCAATTAGGTCCCTAGTAGCCCAAATTTTAATTTATTTCAAAATTTAACCACCAAATTTCAACATTTCACAAATTAATCCCTAATTTGCATTTTCACTAAAAATTACTTAACAAAACTTGTATAACTATCATCAAACATTCATAATCTATCATCAATCATCAAAATACATGCTTATTCATCAATGGCAACTTCCTAAATCTTTAACAATTTTTCAAAATAGTCCCTGGGCTAACTAGACTAAGCTACAACGATCTCAAAAACATAGAAATCATCAAAAACAGATTAAAAATGCATACCTAATCAAAGGGATTAGGGTTGCCGAAATTTTAAACTCCCATGGCTGCCATTATTTCTCAATTTCAGTGGAAGAATTAGAGAAGAAAGATGTTAGCTTTGGTTATTTTATTATTTTACTTATTATTTCACTAATTTATCTTTTTAACCTTGTTATTAATCCATTAAAATTCAATAAACTATGCACATAAATGTCCACCCACTTTAATAATGGTCTAATTACAACTTAAGGACCTTCACTTTAATATTCCATATCCATTAGACACATTTAAATAATAGAATACAAGTTTTACACATTACGCAATTTAGTCCTTTTTATCAAATTAAACACTCAAATGATAAAATTTCTTAACGAAATTTTCACACCATCATATAATCATGTTTTAGATATTAAAATAATTATAAAATAATTATTTTGACTTTGGATTTGTGAACCTGAAACCACTATTCTGATTTGACTAAAAATGGGCTGTTACATTTACAATTTAATAAACTAAACAAATTAGTTTACATATAAACAACCTAAATTATTTAATTTCAGGCTAACTTTACAATTTAAACAAGAAACCATGGTATATGATCCTAACCAATCACTTGTATTTCTACAAGCTTGAGTACACACAAAATAAAAATTTTTAAAATGACTAAAAATGAAACAAAATAACAGAAGAATTTAAAATTTTAAAAATTTTCCTATGTCACCCCCTCACACTTTATTTGGCATATTGTCCCTAATGAGCTACAAAATATAAAAGAAAAGGTTACCGATAAGCTTTAAAAGTCCTTTGCAAATGGTGGGACTGTCTCTTCCTTACGGTTTTGGCTCGAATTTGTTGTGCATCATAATTTGTAGGCTTCCTACTAAAAAAAACTACTAAAAAAAAAGTAAACACACAAAAACATATATAATACTAATAACTTTTTTAATCCCTTAATCTTCGGTAGAGTCCTTGACAACGAGCTCCTCAGTGTCGCCTCCTTCATGCGATATGACTCTCGGCTCATTCTCTCAGATATTGGATGGTTCAGCCTATATGGATCGTGTGGTGTTAGGTGGGTTGTCCAAAATGGTGGAGGTTACATGCATTAAAACAAATCTATGTTGAATTGCTCAACTAAATGGCTCACCACCTTTTTGTACTCATATTTACATGCTATGTTATACTCGAGGTATGCTTCTATGCATTTAGCCATGTCTTCAATCACCGGGGTTGTCGAAGTCGATGTTGCCCCCTTTCTTTGTACACTTGGTGGTACAGGTTGGGGTTCCTCCATTGACTTTGGCAACCCTCATTTTCGTGTGCATATCCGAAGTGGCTCCACCTATTTGTTTCTTTGCTCCACCTGATCAACATGTAGATTACATAACCGCGAATGGATAACACTATTTAATATGCCCTTTTGTGGGTAGCTTAACTCGTCTGCATCGAATTTGACCTCGACTCTTCTGCACAAGTTCATAATCAAATGCAGATATAGAAGCCCTCATGTGTAACTTTTTATGGACTGCCTCATGTTGTGGAAGATCTAGTCTCCCACGTTCATTCTTTGGTCCTACAAAATGTTGGAAAAGATTGGATATGACAAGTCAAGAAAATGCTTCTAACAAGAAGCATATTTCTGCAATTTTTAAGATAATACTCCTATTCTTCTATGGAAAAGATGGGACGTAAATTTTATCTTGATATTTTTGGGTTTTCTAGAAAATTTTATCGTAAGATTATTGGCTTTTCAAAATTCAATCTAACCCTGAATTTTGTTTGATTATTTTTTAAATTTTAATCGAAGGGTGTAGAAAGCATTTACGTGACGTAAAAAGAGAGAGGGTGAAAGAGTGTCACTCTTGTCACATCATTTGCGCTTTCCCTTTCTCCTACCATGTCACCCAATAATGCGTACTAGAGGAAGTGTTTTTCGACTTGTCCCAAAATCAACCTATTTCTCTAAATTTCAAATGAAATGACTTAAACCCTAAATATTTGTTAAAAGTGGCATATATGCCTAATTTTGCTTGTAAATAATTCTATGATAGTTCTTGCTGCCAACTCATCATTTTGCCTCAAAATATCTTCTTTGAATATACTCTAACCCTCATAAGTACCTATTCTTTCTCCCTTGCACCGTTTCACGACATTGTAGTCAACCTTTGGTCAAGTTGTTACTACTCTATATTCCCTTCTCTCCATTCTTTTTTCTTTCTTTATTTTGACTCATATTTCCTCCCTTCTCTCCTCTTTCCTCATTTTTTTCCTTTTCATAGACACTGCCTATTTCCTTCTTCTTTTTCTCCCATCACTGTTTCTTCTTGTCCCCCACCAACTCCATCATCTTCTTCTGTTGTTGTTGTTACTTTTTTTGATCTGTTCTTGGAATAATAAAGACACCCAAATTTGATGCTAGTGTGCTTTCTGCCAGAACCATTCTTCAAATATGCTTGGTGGGTGGGAGGACAGGTGGTTGCTAATCACCTCTCTTGTGCTTCATTTTGTTAATCTTTAATGTCCTTCAATTCCATTGCCTAGCTTTGAAGAAGAGGGACTCTTTTTACTTTGGCCAGTTGATTGGGTCTCCCCTATCTCCCCTTAGTGCTCTAAGCTCATGGAGTCGTTATACATTGTGTTACACGTAAAAAAAAGGATTATGTGATTAGAAGGTTTCCAGTGCCCTCCACCAGCCATTATTATATGCGAGCAATTCTCCTCCCCATAGGTCATTGGAGGAAAAGACTATGGATCTGTAATTAGTTGTGTATTTGTTGTGTATCTAGGTTCTTGTCATTTTTTTATTGGCTGACTATGGCCTTACTTTTGTTTTGACCATTTGGAGTCTTTGTATCTAGGTTATTTGTTGCATTATTTGTTAGACTGTATGCCGTCTATTTGTTTTGGTATTATGGGACCTCTCTTGCTAAGCCATCTATGGCTTCTTCTGTAGTTGGGTGTGTCCATTGTTTGTACTAGATTATTCTTGATCAGATTTCCCTTATTGTTTGATGGTAATGTATCCCTATTTCCTCGGGAATTATTTTTATGTTTAATGTTTATTGATAAAATAATAATTTTATAGATTATAATATATACAATCAATGTTATATAATTAAGGTAGATTGTTAATAATTATTGATCCTTATACAACTATGTTACCATAATGTACATTTTTATTATTTATAACCTAAGGAAAGGTTAGTGGTTTAAAGTTATTCTTCAATTACTATAATCTATTTATCAATGAGAAATAAAACATCATATAACCTATGATTAATCCCAAAAACAAAAATGGTATTGCTGGGATCGACTTGAATAAACAATGAAATAGAAAGGTAGAAAAGATCGAACACACAAATTTTTCATGGAAAAACCTCTCCGAATAAGATAAAAAACCACGGGCAAAGATAAATTCACTAAATAGGAAAAAATGAAAAATACAAAGATGGAGATAAAAACTAAACCAATGTAACACACCAAACCTAGCCCATACGTCATGACCAGATCTGGTATGCTACGGGTTGAACATTGAAAACTTTGCTTTGAAGGGTTTTGAAAAGCTCAGTTTCTTTTAACCGATTAATCATTAATTGTGACATTTTTGAAGAAACTTTATCATTTGTGTCGAACATGCTTGACAAACCCATTTTCATTTCACTTTATGATTAAAACTTTGGAAACTTAAGTTTATAAGGGGTAACATAGAAAAAATATAAATCGATAACCTAAGTTATAGAGGCATTATTACAAAAAAAATCCTAAAATTGAAACTTAAAGGAAAACCGAAAATAGTCTATGAAGATAAAAGGCTTGATGGCCCCTCGAGTCCGCCTCGGCTCCCATGTCCACGATCTACTGCTCATCCAAAAGTTGGGAAAATAAAAGGGTGAGTCACCAAGACTCGGTGTGCAAATCTCAAAACACATAAAAGCCTTGGGCCCACAAACACATTATGGGCCTTGGGCCATACACAATGGCAATGTAATATATTTACATGCAATATGGCCCATCCCAAACCTAAGAATCCATCCTCTACACACCCCTGTACCAACCATCACACCGTGGGGATTTCTACAATCAACCTTCCATCCGCTACACACCATATGAATAGCTGTGCTGCCTGTCAAAAAGATCGATCACTATGTGACCTATGTGGCAAAGCCACCTACTATGTGACCTATAATATATCGACAAAGCCATAAAGACCGATCACTATGTGACCTATGTGGCAAAGCCACCGATCGCTATGCCCTTCATCATATCAATCCCATCCCATGCATACACACATGCAAGAATCGAACATTAAACTACCTAAACAGATCAATACTTTCACATACTTTGATACATAGAGAAGTTTCTACGACACGCACTGCATCCCTTGCCTACCCTTTTTAGGTAACACGATGTTCATACTGACCTCATTTTTTGGCTTTTAGCCCATAACATACATATAATACAGATTAACTAGTGTGATAGAGATCTAGACACTTGATTACCGATGGAACAATACTTTCTATGTCACTACGATCAGAAGTCGATACGACTACTAACTTTCTAAGGTTTTGTTCTGAAGCCGATCCAAAACCCGGCGGCCAATCTCGTACTGCTGACACCGCGGGTTTCTTGAACTTTGGGGCTGGGACTACAGATCCAACCACTTCCTTCGATTTGTTGACATTCGAGTCCATGAATGACCTTAGTCAGAGGATACTACAATGATTGCTTAATGAGGCATTAGGTTAAGGCACAATAAAGAAAGGAAACCGATTGAACACTTAGGGAGAATCGAAACCCTTACCTTGAAATCCCAAAAAGTAATGTGGTTCGAAGGCTAACGATTTCTAGCTTAGAAACCTAGGCAACTAGATCCCCTTCAAAAATCAAGAATGTCATCCAAAAAACACAAGATCAGTGAATACAAACATCAACTAATGATGGCCTTACAACCCACTAGCGATTCAGCTATGATCTCCAAAAATAGAAAAACAACAAAGGAATAAGAGAACACTCTTAACTTATCACAGCAAATCCGAATGATACTTAAGAGATTTCGGTATTAGCCTAATAGTGGACAGGATTTGGCAATGATTAGGAAAAACTGGATGAGAAAGCCGAAAAGAAAAATAGAGAGGCTCAGACATTTCGACTTTTCAATATCAATCGGCTATGGTATGTAAATGGAGAGAAAAGTAGAGTTAGGAGTTTTCGGTTTAGGCAGAAAAGGAGAAGAAGAACCCTTAGTTGTCAAAATTAGGAGGAGAAAAGAAGAAGTGAAAGAAAATCAAAACGCTATGCTTCAGGAAAAATAATGAGAATTCGGCACCCCCTTAGCCCTATCTAGTCGTTTTCCCCCTTTGCACTCAGTGTTGGAATTTCAGCCACCACTGTGACCAGTAGATAAATCTTAAATTTCCTCTCTTATCTTTATCTGCCACTCATCATCAGTGTCATGAATAACACCACCTCTTCCTTCCTTTATCAGCACATTATCATCATTAGAAATTCCTAATTTCAAGCATCATTGTTGTCCCACTCTACCCATCTAATTGCCAAAATTAACTAGATTAAATTAAAAAGAATTGGGCTTTATGCAACTTGAATTTGGGCCTCCTCAGCTGACGCCACTTCTCTACTCTCTCTAAGTGGCGCCACTTTGCCACTAGGCCACAAGCCCATTTTTTATTTTAAAACACAAATAACCTCTTTTAAGCCCTAACTTATCAGGATAGAGTGTCCAAACAGAAAATTTGATTAAGGCCTCGGCCCAACTTCGAGCCCACTCTGGACCTCTAAAACATTCTAACAAGCATAGTAAGCACAACCACACACATAGAACGCATAGGCCCATTAATTCAGGATGTTACAGTTCTACCCCCTTAAAGAAATTTCGGCCTCGAAATTACCTGCTCAGAATAGATATGGGTATTACTGCCACATCGCTTCCTTGGGCTCCCAAGTAGCCTCCTCAGAACCATGATTCTGCCATAGAACTTTAACCAACGGAACTATTTTCCTTCATAGCACTTTGACATCACGATCCAAAATTTCCACTGGTTCCTCTTCAAAGGATAAATCGGGTCTTACTTTGATTTCTTCCGCAGACACCACATGGGATGGATCCGAACGATAACGTCTTAGCATAGAGATATGAAACACATTGTGAATCTGGCTTAACTTCGAAGGTAGCTCTAGCTGATAGGCTACTGGCCCTACTCGTTTCAACACCCGATAAGGTCCGATAAACCTGAGACTTAATTTACCCTTCCATCCAAACCTCAGCACTTTTTTCCATGGCGACACCTTCAAGAACACCTTGTCACCCACTGCAAACTCTATGTCCTTACGCTTCAAGTCTGCATAGGACTACTGTCGGTCTAAGGCTTCCTTTAGTCGAGCTCAAATTAACTCAACCTTCTCATCTGTCTCGGTAACCAACTTCGGTCCCAAAATTTGATGTTCCCCTAATTCTGTCCAACAAGTAGGAGTACGACACTTCCGCCAGTACAATGCTTCATAGGGCGCCATCTGAATACTAGACTAATAGCTATTATGTAAGCAAATTCCACTAAGGGTATAAATTCTTCCCAACTACCTCTAAAATTAATGACACATCCTCTCAACATGTCTTCTAAGATCTGAATTACCCGCTCAGACTATCCATCGGTCTGAGGATGAAATGCTATAATGAAATCCAACTTCGTACCCAATGCTTGGTGCAACGCCTTCTAAAATCGCGACGTGAACCTTAGGTCCCTGTCCGATATGATTGATACTGGTACTCCATGCAACCTCACCACCTCCGCTATGTATAGCTTAGCCAATTTCATTAAAGAGTAATTGACCTGTACTGGTATGAAATGAGCAGACTTCATCAAGCGATCAACAATCACCCAGACTAAATCTTTCTTAGTAGGCGTGAGGGGTAGCCTACTAACAAAGTCCATTGTGATCCTTTCCCACTTCCATTGGGGAATCTTCACTGACTGCAATAACCCTGATGGTAATTGATGTTCCGCTTACCTCATCAAGCGTGTCAAACACTTACTCACCAATTCAGTTACCTCTCGCTTCAAGCCCGGCCACCGTAATCGATCCCAAAATCCCGATACATCTTACTCCCACCAGGGTGCATAGCATATGAACCACCATGCGCTTCTTGCAAAATCCTACGCCTCAATCCAAGATCTTTTGGCATGCAAACTCTCCCTTGAAAACATAACAGTCCTTCCTCATTCATACTGAAGTCTGTCGATCCATCACTTGATCCTACATGAAACTTCTCCTTTAGCAAATCATTGGTCTGCTGCTTCTCCTTAACCTGACTAACCCAAGAGGGTTTCACTTGAAGTTCAGCCAATAAGCTCCCATCATCGTATAAACTAAGGTGAGCAAACATTGCCCTCAAGTCAAAGATTACTTTACGACTTAAGGCATCCGCCACCTGTAACACCTTAAATTTATGGGCCTGTGCATTTTTTATGTGGTGTTCGTTTAATATGTTAAATTGAGAATTTGAGGTTTGGGCTGAGGCCTTAATTAAATATTTGGTTTAGACACTATAGGGTTTAAAATAGTGTTTTGGGTGATTTAATTGATATACTGGGCTTGTGGCTTAGCAGCTAGGGGCACAGTAGAGAATGGCTATGTTTAGCATCAATAGGCAAGGGAAAAGGCCGAGATTTGGCCACATGGAGCCCAAGAAATTGGGTCAAAATTTGGCAGCTAGGGGAGTTAGGTGGGACAGCACAAGGCTAAATTTGAGGGATTTTATTATGTGGATAATAAGTAGATAAATGCTATTTTTGAGGAGATAACAGATCAAAGATAGGAGCCATCTTTAAGTGTTTAATGCTAGCCAAAACTTTGAAGAATTTAAAAGAAAGGGGCATTCGATTTTGGCCTAAGGTATATGTGTCGAATTTTCATTTATTTTTCTCTAGGAATAGCCTCTAGTTTTTCTCTTTCGAGTCTTCTCTTCTTTTTTTTCTTTTCTATCAGAAACTGAAACCCCTAAAGCCTTATTAATTGTCGAAACCCTGCCATTCATCTTTTCTTTTCCCTAATATTCATTGGCCGAAACTCTCCTAGCCATCTCTTCAATTTTTAGTTCTTTAAAAAGCGAAACTACAACTCTATTTCCTTTCATAGCCGAGTCTTCATCTCTAAGAGCCGAATCCTCTCTGTGGTGTATGGTTGTGTCAAAATCTGAAAGGAATTATAGGTAAGTATTGATTGGTGGGATTCAAATCTTTTTCAGCTTTTCATAGTCTCTAGCCGAATGGCTATTTAGTGACTAATCTATCATTTTTTCTTATTTTCGGTATTTTTAGATCAAGAGGAGTCTAACGCTTAAATCTCTAAGTCAAGGATCAGTAACACTCAAGTCATATTACTTTCGAGATTTTAAGGTAAGGAGATTGGGTTATTTTTTAATATATAAAATCGGGCAGAACACTAACCATGGCCGAATATAGGGGAGGCCCTATTTTCACATCTTTCTGGCTTTTTGAGCAAAATTATAGATCGGGATAACAAGAATATCGATTAAGAATAGTGGATTTCACGATATTAGGTGTGTAACACTTCCCCACCATCTAGATCTGCTTGTTAAATACATATTTATAAGTTTTATATGTTTTGATAAATGTCAAAATCCCGGCATAATGATGGAAGCCCAAAGGGGGTAAAAGCAAATCTCCAGGTCAGTGAACGCTCTGATTATATGATATAGGTATATTGATTTTTTTCTGTGATTGCATGGGTTGGGTTTGATTAAAGGAGGAAGTTATATGTTGCAGTGGCTTATGCCGTGATCTGTTGTAGCGATTTTTACCGTGACCTATTATAGCGGCTTTTGCCGTGACCTGTTGTAGTGGCTATGGCCATGATATGATGATGAGCAGCACGACTGCCATCAAGCGTGTAGCGGTGTGGGTTGATTGTAGAAATCCCCAAGGGTGTGAATGGTTGGTACGGGTGGCATGTAGCGGATGGAAACATAGGATTTGGTTTGGGCTTTCCATATTATTTGATATATATATGAATCTATTATTTTGTTTTATGGGGTTAAGGCCCAAATCTAATGGTGCATGAGGGTTGCATACTGAGTCTCACGACTCAACCAATTAATTAACATTTTCAGGTAGCCCTTAGTGCATCGAACCGGGCTGGAGAGGGGCGCGAGGTGGCCATGCGAGAGAGTCTCGAGATTCAGCGAAGGATTTTGCATTAATTAGTTATATTTTATATTTTAATTAGTAGGTTTGAATATATTGTAATAAGGCCATGGGCCACTAGTTTTATATTTTGTTTACTTTGGGCTCTAATTACTTTCAGTTATTTATATTTCCATTTCAATTGAACTAAGGCATGTATTTAAATTTGGGTTTTTAATTCGTGAAGGCTTATTCTATCTAAACTACCAATTATTGATTTTCTTGAATAAAAGGTTAAACTTTAGAAAAATATTTCTTTTTTTACAACTTGTTTTACAAAAATTTACTTAGTGACATACCAGATCCGGTCGTGGTGTTTGGGCCGGGTTTGGGGTGTTACAAATTGGTATTAGAGCCCATCCAAAACTCGGCTATGGTGTTTTGGGCTCATGACGTTTTCTAAAAATAGGATTTCGAAGCATGCATACTTTATAAATGTTACAGGATGGGTTTTTCAGCATGGCACCTGTGTCTCTGGCCCAAGTCCGCCAGGTAAGTACTCTAAACCATTGTGTGATTTAAATATGTGGGCTTGATGGGCTTATGGGACATAGATTATTTTAGTTAGAATTTGATGGACCTTAGGCTTAGCATAAACTACTTCTTAAATCTCATAAGACTTAAACTCACTAAACAAACTCGTGAACGAGTCGCAAGACTAGGTGTGGCAATGCACATACGCATGTTCAGGATTGGGTCCAAAGAGCACAGTACTTAAGCAGCCCTAGTGACTCACCTCCTCTTCAATAAACCTTACCGTGTGTAGTGACTATTCATCTTAGCCGAGATAGGGTGTGGCAACTGCATATGCATGTCTAGGAGTGGATTCAGGGAGAGCTTGGTATTTAAGCATCCTAGCGACTCACCTCCTCTTCGCTGGAATCTTACCTAGTGCGTAGTGACCGTTCACCCTAATCATGAGGACTTGTTGACAGGCTAAACCCTATAATTAAAACCCGAAAGGGACCATCCACCTTGTTTCTACAAAATTGTAAAATACTCTTATTTTGAAAAAAATATATATATACCAAGATTTGCAAATATACCCCGATATACGAAACCAACAAAATTTTTCCTAAAAAAAAAGCTCACACAACATGACAACAACTCAAAAACACCTAAACACTACTATATCTCTTTTGAAATCAAATTCTCCAAGATACTCTCTTAAGTTCTGTAAAATTTTGAAAACACTCTGGATTTGTAAACTTACCAAACGACCCCTGATGTGCAAAATGACCAAAATACCCCAAATTTTAAAATTACCAAAATACCCCCAGATTCCCAAATTATCGAAATACCCCCAGATTACAAAATTACCAAAATACCCTTATTTCACGAAATCACCAAGAAACCTTATTTTGGAAAATTATAAAAATACCCCTGTAGGATAAAATTACAAAAATACCCCTGGGTAGTGAAATGACGAAAATACCCCTAGGTGATGAACGTAAGTTTGTGAATGCCTCTGTATGCTGATTGTGAATATATGAGATTATCTGAATTAGGGTAGTAGACTTAAGCACTGAATTGGTAGATAGAATATGAAATCGAAAGAACCATTATCAACCTGCTTTTTCATAAAATTGTTCGTGGATAATCAGTGGAAAAAAAGTAATAACTCATAAAATTTCTAATCAGATAAACACGAGTCAAAAGAATGAGCACAAGGGGTTGAGGACGTCCACCGCGTAGCCGTGGTAGGGGTAGGATGACCGTGTCAGAGCCAGTAGGGTCTGGCCATGGGTCAGGAAATGAGATGCCAGAATTGCCAGCCGTGGAGGGAGAATTTTAGGATCAGACGGACGGAGAGGATATGGTTCTCAGGCGGTGCTAAGAGTGTTAGAGAGAGTGGCTGAGGCTGGTTTGGGCACAGGAGCCCAAAAATCAGTACCGGATAGACTTAGAAAAAATAGGGCAGAAGTATTTAGGGGAGTCTCTGGTATAGCCCCAAGTTCCGCTGAATATTGGTTGGAGGTAGTGGAACGTATAATGGATGACCTAGACTTCACGGTGGAGGAGAAGTTGAAACGGGTCGTGTCTCTCCTTCGAGACGAGGCCTATCAGTGGTGGCTCACGGTGAGAAAGGTACTGCCGCAGATCGAATTGACTGGGACTTCTTTAAGGACTCGTTCCAGGGAAAGTATGTTGGGGCCAGCTATATGGATGCACAAAGAAAGGTATTCCTAAACTTGGTGCAGGGAAGTAAGTCTGTGGCTGAATATGAGGCAGAGTTTCTACGCTTGAGCTGCTATGCTCGAGGAATGGTAGCAACAGAATATGAACGTTGTGTTCGGTTCGAGGATGAGTTACAGAATAAGTTAAGGGTTCTGATAGCACTGCAGCGAGAGAGAGTTTTTGCTGTATTGGTGGATAAGGTTAAAATAGTTGAGGAGGTGAAACGGGCTGAGAGACAAGAAAGGGATAAGGATCGGGTAGGAATAAGAGAAGTTTTGGGCCATCAAGAACATCAAGGAATTTTCAGAAAAGGCCTAGGACTGATGGGCCAGCTCGCTCTCGACGGGCCAGAATCGATCATGTCCTTCATGTGGGAGGGCACATTATTGGGAGTGCAGAATGAAAACCGGTGGATGTTTTAGGTATGGATCCACAGAACACCTGATTAAGGACTGTCCTCAGATGGATCAGGTACAGCCAACGGGTCGAGGTTCTGACCAAACTAGGAGAGGTGATCAGCCTGGACCAAGGGGTCGCGGTGCAGCCAGAGGAGGAAATGAGTCTGGTCTGGGTCGTGGAACAGCTGGTAAGAATGTTAGTAATGTAGACGCAAGGCAGTCGAGCCTAGTTTATGCAGCTCATCGACGAGAGGATGGTGACACATCGGATGTTATAATCGGTACGTTTCTTATTACTGATAACCCATTTCTTGCCTTGATTGATATTGGGTCAACCCATTCTTATGTTGCATGTTCAGTATCTGAGACCCTAAGTATAGACTCTGAAACAACTACTAGGAAGATGACTGTGGTTAGTCCCCTAGGACATTCTAGGGTACTGGACAAGCTATTTAAGGATGTACCGTTAGAGACTCAAGGGGTAGTGTTTCTGGCAGACTTAATGGAATTGCCATTTGGAGAGTTTGATCTTATCCTAGGAACGGATTGGTTGACTAAGCATCGCGCTAAGTTGGATTGTGAGACCAAGCGTGTGATGTTGAATACCCCAAAAGGCGGGGAGGTGGTAGTGTTAGGGAAAAGAAGGAACTATTTACCCAATGTAGTGTCGGCATTGAGGGCTGTTAAGATGATTCGGAAAGGATGCAACGCATTCCTAGCTTTTATTAGTGCCTTGGATGCTAAGGAGGTGACTATCGATGAGGTTCGAACAGTCAAGGATTTCGTGGATGTCTTCCCGGAGGAGTTACTAGGGTTACCTCCATATCGTGAAGTGGAATTTGGAATAGAACTACTTTCGAGTACGGCTCCGGTATCCATAGCTCCTTATCGAATGGCAGCGAAGGAGTTGGTGGAACTCAAAGCTCAGATCTAGGAGCTTTTGGATAGAGGATTTATCCGACCGAGTGTGTCTCCATGGGGAGCACCGATCCTATTCGTGAAAAAGAAGGACGGATCCATGCGTATGTGCGTGGACTATCGTTAACTGAATAAGTTGATGATTAAGAACAAGTACCCATTGCCAAGAATCGACAGCCTGTTTGATCAGCTTAAAGGAGCTTTGATTTTTTTGAAGATTGATCTAAGGTCGGGGTACCATCAGTTAAAGGTGAAGGAAGGGGACATTTATAAGACGGCGTTTTGAACACGCTATGGTCATTATGAGTTCTTGGTGATGCCGTTCGGGTTGACGAACGCGCCAGCGGCATTCATGAATATGATGAATAGGGTGTTTCAACCATACCTTGATCGGTTCATTGCGGTGTTTATCGACGATATCCTGGTTTATTCTAAGTCTAAGGGGGAACATGACAAACATCTTCGTGTGGTGTTGCGAACTCTGATGGAGAAGTAGTTGTTCGCAAAGTTCAGTAAGTGTGAGTTCTGGCTGAAGGAAGTGACCTTCTTAGGGCATTTAGTTTCTGCAGAGGGAATTAGGGTAGACCCTCAGAAGATAGAGGCCGTATTGGATTGGAAACCACCAAAGTCGGTGGCAGAAGTTCAAAGTTTCTTGGGTTTGGCCGGGTATTACAGAAGGTTTGTTGAAGGGTTCTCATTGATAGCGGCACCCTTAACTAAGTTGTTAAGGAAGGGACAGACAAACAGCAGGAGAGCTTTGAGAAGTTGAAGAGAATTCTGACAGAAGCACCGGTGTTAATTCAGCTAGAGGCGAGAAAAGAATTTACTGTCTACTGTGATGCATCACACACAGGTTTAGGGTGTGTGTTAATGCAAGATGGAAAGGTGGTTGCGTATGCATCTTGACAGTTAAGACCACATGAGTTGAACTACCCTACGCATGATTTAGAGTTGGCGGCAGTAGTGTTTGCTCTGAAGATTTGGAGACACTACTTGTATGATAAGAAGTCAGTTATTTACACTGACCATAAGAGCTTGAAGTATCTCCTCACTCAGAAGGAGTTGGACCTAAGGCAGAAAAGGTGGATCGAGCTATTAAAGGACTATGACTATTCGATTGAGTACCACCCGGGCAAGGCTAACGTGGTGGCGGATACGTTAAGTAGAAAGGCAATAGCAGATTTAAGGGCGATGTTCGCTCATCTTAGCCTGTATGAGGATGGAAGTTTGATAGCTGAACTTCAAGTAAGACCTATGTGGACAATTCAGATTAAGGAGAAGCAACTTCTGGATGATGTTTTGAGTACTCGAATTTGACAAGTGCAGAATGGTGAAGTAGAGGACTATAGCTTGAATGGTGATGGAGTTTTGTGTTTCTGGGGGAGAGTCTGTATGCCGAAGGATGTGGAGTTAAGGCAGATGATTCTTCAAGAGTGCATACCAGCCCATATGCTATGCATCCGGGACGAGTTAAGATGTATCGGGATTTGCGGGAGTAATTTTGGTGGCCAGGTCTGAAGCGAGAGGTAACGAAATTCGTGGGTAAGTGCTTAACATGCCAACAGGTAAAAGCGAAACACCAGTTGCCTTTGGGGTTGTTGCAGCCGGTCAAGATTCTGTAGTGGAAGTGAGAATGGATCACGATGGATTTTGTTAGTGGGTTACCCCTTACGCCTGCTAAGAAGGATTCAATTTGAGTGATTGTGGATCGTTTGACCAAGTCGGCTCACTTCATATCAGTTCGGGTCGATTTTTCTTTGTAAAAGTTGGCTAAGTTGTATGTGGCTGAGGTGGTGAGACTGCATGGTGTACCGGTGCCGATCATATCAGATAGAAACCCTAGGTTCATGTCACGATTCTAGAAGGCTCTTCATCAGGCCATGGGAACAAGGTTAGACTTTAGTACTGCTTTTCACCCACAAACTGATGGTCAGTCTGAAAGGGTAATTCAGATCTTGGAAGATATGCTAAGGGGATGCATCATTGATTTTAGGGGTAGTTGGGAGGAGTATCTACCTTTGGCGAAATTCGTATATAACAATAGTTATCAAGCTAGCATTCAAATGCACCTTATGAAGCATTATATGGGAGGAGATGTCAAGTGTTGGGTCCAGAATTAGTTTCGAAAACGAAAGAGAAAGTTAAGTTAATACGGGCTCGGTTGAAGGAATCATCTAATCGGCAGAAGTCTTATGCAGACCTAAAGCGGATGGAGGTGGAATTTGAGGTAGGAGACCAAGTCTTTTTGAAGGTATCTCCATGGAAGAAGGTAATGAGGTTTGGTCGAAAGGGTAAGTTAAGTCCACAGTTTATTAGGCCTTATCGGGTATTGGAACGTGTAGGCCCAGTGGCTTATCGATTGGAGTTGCCTTCAGAGTTGGAACAGATACATGACGTGTTCTATGTCTCGATGCTAAGACGTTATCATTCTGATCCATCACACGCAGTACCGGTAGAAGAGATTGAAGTAAGGCCAGATTTGTCTTTTGAGGAGGAGCCAGTGCAAATCTTGCATCGAGACGTAAAAGTGTTAAAAAGGAAGTTCGTCCCTTTGGTCAAAGTTTTGTGGTGGAATCACGGTGCTGAAGAGGCGACGTGGGAGCCAGAGGATGTTATGCAAAAATAGTATCCCCATCTTTTCTGATCAGGTAAATTTTGAGGCCGAAATTTATTTTAAGGCAGGTAAAACTATAACACCCTAAATTTATGGGCCTGTGCATTTTTATGTGGTGTTCGTTTAATATGTTAAATTGAGAATTTGAGGTTTGGGCTGAGGCCTTGATTAAATATTTAGTTTAGACACTCTAGGGTTTAAAATAGTGTTTTGGGTGATTTAATTGATATACTTGGCTTGTGGCTTAGCAGCTAGGAGCGCAGTAGAGAAGGGCTATGTTTGGCGTCAATAGGCAAGGGAAGAGGCCCAAATTTGGCCACATAGAGCCTAGGAAATTGGGTCAAAAATTTGGCAACCAGGGGAGTTAGGTGGGACGGCAGAAGGCTAAATTTGAGGGATTTTATTGTGTGGATAATAAGCAGATAAAGGCTATTTTTGAGGAGATAATAGATCAAAGATAGGAGCCATCTTTAAGTGTTTAATGCTAGCTGAAACTTTGAAGAATTTGAAAAGAAAGGGGCATTCAGTTTTGGCCTAAGGTATATGTGCCAAATTTTCATTTATTTTTCTCTGGGAATAGCCTCTAGTTTTTCTCTTTCGAGTCTTCTCTTCTTCTTTTTCTTTTCTGTCAGAAATCGAAACCCCTAAAGCCTTATTAATTGTCGAAACACTACCATTCATCTTTTCTTTTCCCTAATATTCATTGGTTGAATCTCTCCTGGCCATCTCTTCAATTTTTAGTTCTTTGAAAAGCTGAAACTACAACTCTATTTCCTTTCATAGCCGAGACTTCATCTCAAAGAGTCGAATCCTCTTTGTGGTGTATGGTTGTGCCAAAATCTGAAAGGAATTATAGGTAAGTATTGATTCGTGGGATTCCAATCTTTTTCGGTTTTTCATAGTCTCTAGCCGAATGGCTATTTAGTGACTAATCTATTATTTTCTCTTATTTTCGATATTTTTGGGATCTGAAGAGGAGTCTAACGCTTAGATCTCTAAGTCAAGGATCAGTAACACTAAATTCGTGTTACTTTCGGGATTTCAAGGTAAGGAGATTGGGATATTTTTAAATATATGAAATCGGGTAGAACATTAACCATGGCCGAATATAGGGGAGGCCCTATTTTCACATCTTTCCAGCTTTTTGAGCAAAGTTGTAGATCGGCATAACAAGAATATCGATTAAGAATAGTGGATTTCACGATATCAAGTGTGTAACACTTCCCCACCATCTAGATCTGCTTGTTAAATACATGTTTATAAGTTTTATATATTTTGATAAATGTCAAAATCCTAGCATAATGATGGAAGCCCAAATGGGGTAAAAGCAAATCTCCAGGTCAGTGAACATTCTGATTATATGATATAGGTATATTGATTTTTTTCTGTGATTGCATGGGTTGGGTTTGATTAAAGGAGGAAGTTATATGTTGTAGCGGCTTATGCCGTGATCTGTTGTAGCGGTTTTTACCGTGACCTGTTGTAGCGACTTTTTTCGTGACCTATTGTAGTGGCTATGGCCATGATATGATGATGAGCAGCACGACTGCCATCAAGGCATGTAGCGGTGTGGGTTGATTGTAGAAATCCCCAAGGGTGTGGATGGTTGGTACGGGTGGCATGTAGCGGATGGAAACCTAGGATTTGGTTTGGGCTTTGCATATTATTTGATATATATATATATGAATCTATTATTCTATTTTGTGGGGTTAAGGCCCAAACTAATGGTGCATGAGGGTTGCACACTGAGTCTCGCGACTCAACCAATTAATTAACATTTTTAGGTAGCCTTTAGTGCATCGGACCGAGCTAGAGAGGGGCGCGAGGTCGCCATGCGAAAGAGTCTCGGGATTCAGCAAAGGATTTTGCATTAATTAGTTATATTTTATATTTTAATTTGTGGGTTTGAATATTTTGTAATAAGGCCATGGGCCACTAGTTTTATATTTTGTTTACTTTGGGCTCTAATTACTTTCAGTTATTTATATTTCCATTTCAATTGAACTAAGGCATGTATTTAAATTTGGGTTTTTAATTCGTGAAGGCTTATTCTATCTAAACTACCAATTATTGATTTTCTTGAATAAAAGGTTAAACTTTAGAAAAATATTTCTTTTTCTACAACTTGTTTTACAAAAATTTACTTAGTGACATACTAGATCTGGTCGTGGTGTTTGTGCCGGGTTTGAGGTGTTACGCCACCACATTAGCTTTACCCGGATGGTACTCGATCGAGCAATCATAATCCTTTAACAACTCGATCCACCTCCTCTGCCTTAAATTCAACTCTTTCTAGGTCAAAAGGTATTTTAGGCTCTTATGATCTGTATAAATAACCGATTTCTCTCCGTGCAGATAATGTCTCCAAATCTGTAAAGCAAAAACCACTGCCGCCAACTCCAAATCATGGGTGGGATAATTTACTTCGTGCGGTCTTAACTGCCGAGATGCATACGCAACAACTTTTCCATCTTGCATCAACATGCATCCTAGTCCTGTGTGTGACGCATCACAGTAAATCACGAATTCCTTCCTAGCCTCCGGTTGAATCAATACCGGAGCCTCCGTCAAAATCCTTTTCAACTTCTCGAAACTCTCCTACTGCTTATTAGACCAAGTAAACGGAACTCCTTTCGTAATAACTTAGTCAATGGTGCCACAATTGAAGAAAATCCTTCAACAAAACTTCGATAGTACCCGGCCAGACCAAGAAAACTCCGAATTTCTGCCACAGACCTAGGAGGCTTCCAATCCAATACCGCTTCAATTTTTCGAGGGTCAACCCGAATCCCCTCTACCGACACAACATGGCCTAAAAACGTAACTTCCCTTAGCCAAAATTCACACTTACTGAATTTGGCATACAGCTACTTCTCCCTCAAGATCTGCAAAACCACTCGAAGGTGTGAGTCATGTTCCTCCACCGATCTTGAATAAACCAGGATATCATCTATGAATACCACGGTAAATCGATCCAAGTAGGTTTGGAATATTCAGTTCATCATGTCCATAAATGCTACTGGTGCATTGGTCAATCTGAATGGCATTACCATGAACTCGTAATGACCATAGCAAGTCTTAAAAGCCGTCTTATGAATATCTGTCTCCTTGACCTTAAGCTGATGGTATCTTGACCTCAGATCTATCTTTGAGAACACTGACACCCCTATCAGTTGATCGAACAAGTCATCAATCCTTGGCAACGGATACTTGTTCTTGATAGTCAACTTATTCAGCTGACGGTAGTCAATGCACATGCGCATTGATCCATCCTTCTTAACAAATAACACCGGCGCTCCCTAAGGCGACACACTAGGTCGAATAAATTCTTTATCCAACAACTCTTATATTTGTGCTTTTAACTCCACCAACTCCTTTGGCGCCATCCTATATGGAGTGATAGACATAATGTTGTTCCGGAAGAAGATCGATACCAAACTCCACTTCACGATCCGGGGGTAATCCCGAAAGCTCTTTTGGGAAAACATCAGGAAATTCCTTCACCGTCCTAACATCCCCAATAGTTAGGTCCTTGTCTTCTAGAGCCCGAACAAACATTAAAACTGCCTCGCATCCTTTTCTCACCATCCTTTCTGCTCTTAGGCAGTCACTACATTCGACAGACAGTTCCCCCTTTCTCCTATCACCAATACTTCACCACCCTCAGGGGTTTTCAACATCATATGCTTCACCGCACAATCTAAATTAGCTCGGTACTTCACCAACCAGTCCATGCCTAATATTAAGTCGAACTCCCCGAACGGTAATTCCATCAGATCCGTTAGGAAGACTAATCCCTGAACTTCCAAGGGTACCTCCCGATAAAGTTTATCTACTACCACAGATTGTCCTAATGGGCTAATTACAGTCATCGCCCTAGGGGTAATCTTGGAATCTAAACTTAAAGTTCCAGACACACTACTAGTAACATATGAATGTGCCGACCCAATTTCAATCAATGCAGTGTAAGGCAAACCAAATATTAAAAACGTATCGGTTATAACATCCGGTGCGTCGGCCTCCTCTCGACGTCTGGCAGCATAGACCAACCCTGGCTGCCTCGCCCAAGAGCTCTGTCGCCTCTACTGGTGCTTCACTACCGATCAAACCATTACCACCTCTAGGTGGACCACGACCCCTCTGCGGCTACTGACCTCCTCTACTTGGCTAAGTATTTCCCTGCCCTACGGGTCCTACATCGCTCCGTGGCTGTGGACAGTCCCTAATCTGATGGTCCAAAGATCCACACCTAAAGCACTTTCCACTGCCTGCCCAACACTCACCTACATGGATTTTACCACATCGAACACACCTCTGTGTCTGGTTAGCAGTAGGTCTCTCCATCCGGTTTAGCCCATCCGACCTAGGTCTTTTCTGAGCACGCCTAGCTACCCCTGACAATCCAAAATTCCTCCTACTTCCACTCCTATCTTTATCCCGATTCAGCTTTTCTGTTCGCTTTACCTCCTCAACTATCTTAGTTTTCTCCACAAGCACATCAAATTCCCTCTCCCCCTGTGGAGCTATCAAAACACGTAAATCATCCTTTAGGCCATCTTCAAATCGAACACACCGTTCATGTTCTGTGGCCACTATCCCTCGAATATAATGGCTCAAGCGTAAGAATTTCACTTCATATGCTGCCACCGACCTACTTCCTTGAACCAGATTCAGGAATGCTCTACGCTGCACATCCACATAACTCATTCCAATGTACTTACTCTGAAACGCCATTCTGAAGTAATTCCAAGTGTTACGGTCAGCCACTGCACCATCCTTAACCATAAGCCACCATTGATACGCTTCGTCCTGGAGAAGAGACACTACTCCTTTTAGCTTCTCTTATTCCATAAAGTCGAAATCATCCATTATGTGCTCCACCACTTCCAACCAATATTCAGCTGTACTCAGGGCTACCCCAGAAATTCCCCTAAACACTTCTGCCCCATTAGCTCTAAGTCGCTCCGACACAGATTTTTGGGCTCATGTGCCTATGCCTGCCCCAACAACCCTCTCTAAAACCCTCAACATCGCCTAAGACCCGCCTCCACAGCTGGTGGCACTGGTACCTCATTCCCCGACTCGTGACCAAACCCTACCGGTTCCGACACAGCAATCCTGCCTCTACCTCGACCACGCACACCACGTCCTCTAGTGCTCATTCTATCGATTCGTATTTATTTAATTAGGAATTTTATGAATTATTAATTTCTTCCACTGATTAATAACGAACAATCTTATGGAGAGTAGTTTTAATAAAGAGTTCTTTCAATTCAACTCTATCTACAAGGTTCGCCTCTCAGTCCAGATTTCCTAGGTCTAGAATCCACATACATTCAACCATCCATTTACATTCCAAACAAAGCACCACATAAATGCATCAAGCACACAAGTAACATCCATGAACTCACCTTCGTCACATAGGGGTATTTTCGTCATTTCACTACCCAGGGTATTTTCGTAATTCTACCCTACAGGGGTATTTTCATAATTTTCCAAAATAGGGTATCTTGGTGATTTTACAAAATAAGGGTTTTTTCGTAATTTTATAATCTGGGGGTATTTCGGTAATTTTGTAAATCGGGGGTATTTTGTAATTCACAAAACTATGGGCATATAAGTAATTTTACAAAATAAAGGTACTGGTCCCTTTCGGGTTTTAGTTAGAAATTTTGGCCCGTCAACAAATCCTTTCGGCTAAAGTGAATAGACACTACGCACCAGGTAGGATTCTAGCGAAGAGGAGGTGGGCCACTAGGACCGCTTAAATACCAAGCTCTCTCTAGATCCAATCCTAGACATGCGTATGCCTGTTGCCACACTTCAACCCAACGACTTGTTCATGGACATGTTTAGAGAAATTAAGTCTTATGAAACTTAAAGAGTTGGTTATACTAGGCCTAAGTTCCATAAATTCTAGCATACTTGTCTACGTCCCATCAAGCCCATCAAGCTCAACATGCATATCACATAATGAGTTTAGAATACTTATCTGCATGGATCGGGTGCCGGTAGACTCGAAGGCCATATCTCAACTGAATTTTTCTCAAACTTACATCACTTTTACAAATCACTATTGGACCCATTTCACAGCCCGAGTTTTGAACTGGGCTCTGATACCAAAATGTAACACCCTAAACCCGGCCCACACGTCATGACCGGATCTGGTATGCTACGGGTTGAACGTTGAAAACTTTGTTTTGAAAGGTTTTGAAATGCTCAGTTTATTTTAACCGATTAATCATTAATTGTGACATTTTTTAAGAAACTTTATCATTTGCGTTGAACATGCTTGACAAACCCATTTTCATTTTACTTTATTATTAAGACTTTGGAAACTTAAGTTTATAAGGTGTAACATAGAAAAAACATAAATCGATAACCTAAGTTATAGAGGCCTTATTACAAAAATAATCCTAAAATTGAAACTTAAAGGAAAACCGAAAATAGTCTATGAAGATAAAAGCCTTGATGGCCCCTCGAGTCCGCCTCGGCTCCCATGTCCACGATCTACTGCTCATCTGAAAAGTTGGGAAAAATAAAAGGGTGAGTCACCAAGACTCAGTGTACAAATCCCAAAAACACATAAAAGTCTTGGGCCCACAAACACATTATGGGCCTTGGGCCATGCGCAATGGCAACAGAATATATTTACATGCAATATGGCCCATTCCAAACTAAAGAGTCCATCCTCTACACACCCCCGTACCAACCATCACACCGTGGGGATTTCTACAATCAACCCTCTATCCGCTACACACCATATGAACAGTTGTGCTGCCTGTCATAAAGACCGATCACTATGTGACCTATGTGGCAAAGCCACCGATCGCCATGCAACCTTAATAATATATCGACAGCTGTGTTGCCTATCATAAAGACCAATCACTATGTGACCTATGTGGCAAAGCCACCGATCGCTATGCGACCTGCTCCCCTTCATCATATCAATCCCATCCCATGCATACACACATGCAAGAATCAGAACATTAAACTACCTAAACAGATCACATACTTTCACATACTTCGATACACATAGAGAAGTTTCTATGATTACGTACCTGGCATCCCTTGCCTACCCTTTTTGGGTAACACGACTGTTCATATAGCCTCATTTTCTGGCTTTTAGCCCATAACATACATATAATACAGATTAACTAGTGTGATAGAGATCTACACACCTGATTACCGATGGAACAATACTTTCTATGTCGCCACTATCAGAAGTTGATACGACTGCTAACTTTCTAAGGTTTTGTTCTGATGCCGATCCACAACCCGATGGCCAATCTCGTACTGCTGACACCGCGCCTTTCTTAAACTTTGGGGCTCGGACTGCAGATCGAACCCCTTCCTTCGATTTATTGACATTCAAGTCCATGAATGACCTTAGTCAGAGGATACTATAATGATTGCTTAACGAGGCATTAGGTTAAGACACAATAAAGAAAGGAAATCGATTGAACACTTAGGGAGAATCGAAACCCTTACCTTGAAATTCTGAAAAAGTAATGTGGTTCGAAGGCAAACGATTTCTGGCTTAGAAACCTAGGCGATTAGATCCCCTTCAAAAACTCGGAATGTCATCCAAAAGAACACAATATCAGTGAATACAATCATCAACTAATGATGGCCTTACAACCCACTAGCCATTCGGCTATGATCTCTAAAAATAAAAAATAACAAAGGAATAAGAGAACACTCTTACCTTATCACAGCAGATCCAAATGATACTTAAGAGATTTTGGTATTAGCCTAATAGTGGACAGGATTCAGAAATGATTAGGAAAAATTGAATGAGAAAGTCGAAAAGAAAAATAGAGAGGCTCAGACATTTTGGCTTTTCAATATCAATCGGCTATGGTATGAAAGTGGAGCTGAAAGTAGATTTAGGAGTTTTTGGTTTAGGCAGAAAAGGAGAAAAAGAACCCTTAGTTGCCGAAATTAGGAGGAGAAAAGAAGAAGTGAAAGAAAATTAAAAAGCTATGCTTCAGGAAAATAATGAGAATTCAGCACCCCCTTAGCCCTATCTAGCCATTTTCCCCCTTTACACTCAGTGTCGAATTTCGGCCACCACTGTGACCAGCAGATAAATTCTAAATTTCCTCTCTTATCTTTATCTTCCACTCATCCTCAGTGTCATGGATAACACCACCTCTTCCTTCCTTTATCAGCACATTATCATCATTAGAAATCACTAATTTCAAGCATCATTGTCGTCCTACTCTACCCATCTAATTATCAAAAATTAACTAGATTAAATTAAAAAGAATTGGGCTTTATGCAACTTGAATTTAGGCCTCCTCAGCTGACGCCACTTCTCTGCTCTCTCTAAGTGGCACCACTTTGCCACTGGGCTACAAGCCCATTTTGTTTTTTAAAACACAGATAACCTCTTTTAAGCCCTAACTTATCAGGCTTTCCACTAGAGTGTCCAAACAAAAAATTTGATTAAGGCCTCGGCCCAACTTCGAGCCCACTCTGGACCTCTAAAACGTTCTAACAAGCATAGTAAGCACAACCACACACATAGAAAACATAGGCCCATTAATTCAGGATGTTACACCCAAAATCCAAAAATTAGAAACCTCAAAACTTAAACATAGAATACTCTAAAATCTTGTAAAAGATAATACTTAAATATGTTATGAGTTAATCTTTCTAGGGTAGAAAAGGGCCTACTTATAGGCTAAATTCGTAGGTTAAATAATCTTCAAATAATCCAAACTAAACAGAGTTCGACTGGGACAAATAATAAAAACTTAACTAGAAGAAGAAAATTGAGAAAATTGCATGACATGCTGCCACGTCCCGACGTCCACTATCGTTGCATTGTTTCATCATGTTTGCTTCTTAACCGCCTTCAAACGTACAAACTTCCAGAGTGTGAATACTGCAATAAAATAGAGAACTAAAAGGCGATATCTATAAGTATACGGGTCGAGTTGTAATATAGTTTTTACAACAAAGTAGATGAGTACTCCGAGGATCGTACCCAAGGGAGGCAAGTGCTAGATCAATTCTAACCTAAACACTAAAAGATCTAATTAGTACTTCAAATAAATTATAGTATGAGCACATAGAAAATGATTTCTTAAGGTTTTATAAGAATAAAAATAAAATAACATAAAAGAAATAAAATTTAGGAGATAGAATAGTAGAGGAAATAAAATCTTGACTAAGGGTGATTAGCTCGCTTCAGTAATCCCCATCAACTGTTACATTGGGCTCCTCGTCAATCAACTAATTGCTACCCTATAGGATCTTGCGATCTTCCACTAACATAACGAGTCAATAAGAACAACTTATCTTCTGAACCACAGTTCAGATTGACTTGGGGTGAAGGTGCTCATGAATGGGCAATACCAATTTTGGGTTAATTCCAACCTTGGTGACTTATCGAGGTTTTTAGGCCCATGGTTTGTTTCATATTTTTCCTTTCCCAAATAGTTGATCCATTTAGTAACCTTACAAAACAGTTAATAGATCATACCTCCACTCTCTAATCCCCATAGAGGGATTAGTTCCTCATGGCTTTCATAGAAAATATGAAATCAATATAAAGAGAAAGCATGATAATTAAATCGACAAGATAAAGTAAATGAAAGAGCTTGATTGTATTGAGATTAATTGCGAATCCACAAAGTTTAAATGTTTCCACAATTCAGATATCTTGAAATCCACAAGAACAATGGAAAGAAATCTAAAACCTAAGAACGAAAAAAAAAACTAAACTAAATTTTACATAGAGTATTTAGGCTAAAGCAATTGTGTCCACAACAAGTGAAAAATGAGCCTCTTTATAGCCTTCAGGTGGCCATCGTCCTTAACCCTAAGCTAGGTGATGTTCTTAAGCTTTAGGTTTAATTATGAAAACAAAAATGTCCCTGCTTCGTATTTAATTTTTGTTACAGATTCATTGTTGCGACACACTACGACCTGTGTTATAACATCCCGTTTTTCAGTGGTGTTGGAAATAATGGTTTTGGGGCCACCAAATCTGACGAGTAAGTTTGTAAATATTATTATTTAATATTTAAGAGCCAAACATGGTTTTAAAAAGGTTTTTGATATAGTGATTTTTGTTATATAAGCGATTTATTAAGTTCAAGTGGCATGACCCTACGATCATATGGTTTTAGAAAATGAGGTAACGGGACCTCGTTTCTATATATTGAGCCGTGAATATTTTTATAAATATTTAAGGAGTGTCATTAAGGTGGTATTAACATTTCGTCAAAAAATTTTAACGTTTCGAGGGTTAATTACTTAAACAGGACTAAATTGTAAAATATGTAAAATTTAATCACTATTTGATTTGAGTGATTAAATGGTTAATTAAATAAAGTAAAGGGAATTAAATGGTAATTAGACCATTCAAGGTGTTAGTGGACAATAATGGACATGAATTTGATGTTTTATTTAATTATTAATTAAGGTTAATATAGTAATTTGATAATTATATTAAAATAAATAAAACAAAAGTTTTATTCATCTTTTTCGAAGCTTCATCACCGATTAGGAAATAGGGGAAGAAGCCATTTCTTTTTCTTGGAGGTTTCGGCAACTTTACAAGAAAATTGGTATTTGATTTTAGCCTCGCTTCTTGTAATTTTTATGTTTTTGAGATCGTTGCAACTAGGTCCAACTAGCTCGTACCTTTGATTTTGAAACTGTTAAAGATTCTGAATGCTGCCATTGATGAAACTTGTGATTTTAGATGTTAAATGATGAATTTGAGATATTAGTTGTTATTTAAAAGTATTTTATTAAGTGATTTTTTATGAATTTTCTGATTAGGGACTAAATTGTTAAAATAGTAAAAATGCAAGGATTTAATGTGAAATTTTTGGATGAATGGGATGTTTGGATACCATGAACATTCCGCTAAGCTCAATTTTGGTAAAAATGGTTAATTTGTATGTTTTCGGCTCATGGACAAAATAAAATAAAAGTAAAACTTTAGGGGTAATTTTGTAAAAATGTCAAAAAAGAATAAATTGCATAAAATGAATTTTTTTATTGTCTAAATTAATAGATTGGACGAACTTATTAATTTAGATCAAGATCGGGTAGAAAATCGAGAAAAGTGGAAAATTACCAAAATGCCCCTGAACTTTAGTATTTCTGTAATTTAGTTAGGTAAGTTCGTATGAACAGTGTTTTGTATAATTTTGATTAAATTGAATGTTAATATGTGATTATATTATAATTAAATCAATATATATTAGTATGCAATTTACCATGTCATGAAACGACGTACGATGACTACAGAGCCCCGTTTGAACCTTAGGAATTCATAGGATACAAATGACATGTCATTAGAGTTTACATGATTTGGGTGCTGGTCCTGAATGTCTTACCGATGTCTGAGGTCTGACATGTGTTGTGGGTAATCCATAACTTGTGTGAGATGCATCATGTGGCTACTTTTTAACCCACAGCTCGTGTGAGTAGGCCCATTTTCACAGCCCATGTGAGCATTCTGATTCACAGCTCATGTGAGCATACTATGTGTGAGCTATCCCCGGTATCCAATGGTATTCTAAATGGTTCAACAGACATTATTCAGATAAGAAACGGTAAGAGAATGATGTGTATTATGACATGTACATATATGGACATCCTTGATATGATGATACATGGAAATTATGGAAGTTGAGATGAGTAATAAACTCAAGTGTTACATGTTGAGAATAAATGGTTATACATGTTGAATTTATATGAAATATGTTCAAGTATGCTAACATGTGCTATTGTTCGATGCTTAGGCTTGTGCAAAGCTATTGGTTGAATGGTATTATGTTTACTTTTAAGTTGCCTTGAAATGGTAAGTGTCCAAATGGAAATGTGCTTGTGTTCATGAAAGAGTAGTAAGGTTTTAATTATAAAATTTCTTATAAAATGATTTATCATGTGGTTAATTCCCAAAAGAGCTATGTTTAAATGCACTAGCTTGTGGCAATGGTTGATGATACGCTTATGTCTTGTGTGTTTTGCATTTGAAATGGGTGCGGAAAGGTACTGAAATAGTAAGTTCATACTTTAAGTGTAAAATGATGAAAAAAAGAATGATTAGTTGAACTGATATTGTTAATTAATCTAAAGAAAGTAAATGCAATGGAAAGTAATGAAATGCAAATGAAAATAAGAAAATTTGAAAGGGGTTTAAAGTTATTTAAAATCCGATTATGCTAGGGATGATATGTATATGTGATGTTGTGGATTTAGTCACTTTGTGAGTTTTTTAATATGGATTCATGAATCTTGCGGTATTGGTATAGGATTATTCTTGATATGTATAAATTTTATATTTGAAATAGATTGATATGACTAAAGTTTATACGAGCTTACTAAGCATTCATTGCTTACGTAGTTGTTTCTTCGTTACTTTTTAGATTATTAGAAGCTCGATCGATTTGGAAGTTCATCGAAGATCTATCACACTATCCAGCAGTTATATCGGTAGATTTTAATATCTTGGTTAAGGTTATAATGGCATGTATAGGTGAACTTATGCTTGATGATTAGTTGAATGTTAATTGATGTGTTTGGCATGTATATGTCGTTTTGGGTGATGTAGCATTGGTACATTTGGTGCCTTGTTGATATTTGTTAATTTGATAATGTGTTAAAGCATGTTTGAATGGCCAA
Organism: Gossypium rotundifolium; assembly: GCA_025506655.1. Taxonomy (NCBI): domain Eukaryota; kingdom Viridiplantae; phylum Streptophyta; class Magnoliopsida; order Malvales; family Malvaceae; genus Gossypium; species Gossypium rotundifolium. Next base: position 131,937,521 of record CP106725.1, on the reverse strand, counting down.
AGTGATATATGATGAATTGACCTCAACATGGTCAAGATATGGTATGCTTTTGAAAGGTTTTTAACAAGATATGGCATGAATCTAATATGGTGTGGTGATTATGTAGCAATTATGTTATGTTTTGGCATGGAAACAAGTTAATTGATAATTGGATAAATATGCACATGTATAGGTGTTTGGTTGATGTTTTAGCCATTATGTTTTGGCTTGTAAATTTGGTAATTTGAATGATTGAAATGGTTGATTTATGGATATATGTATGTGGCTTTTTGATAGATGCCTTTATAGTCTTTATGATGCTTAGATGATGGAAGTTGAACATGGTCATTTTGGTATTAAAAAATGTAGTTGGTATTTATGGCTTATGATGCTAAATGTTAAATGGTAAATTAAGTACATATGAGTGTGGATTTAATATGCATATAAAATGGTAAGTTTTGGCTAAACTAAGCATTTAGTTATACATGTTTAATAGTTGTGATTGAGGTGTCTTTTGGGCATATGTATGAATATGTACCTATTTGGATAGCTTGTTGTTGTATGGTTTGGTGAACTTTGGGATGCTTGATCACATGTGGTAAATTGGTTATATGTGTGTGCATGAATGGGTGAGAAAAATGGCTTGGAAATGGCCTATTTTTGGTCCACAAGGTCAGAGACACGGGCGTATGTCTCAACTGTGTGTGGCACACTGCCAGGTGACACAACCATGTCTCCTGTAGGTTTTTAACGGTTGTATTTCGAGAGTTACATAGCCTGGCACATGGGCGTGTATCTTGGCCATGTGACTCAAGTCAGAGAGTTACACGAGCATGGACACGAGCTGAGACACAACCGTGTGTCCCTACTTCGAATGTCGACACGGCTTGAAACACAGACGTGTCTTTCAGCCGTATGAGTCACACGGCTTTATGACCTCTGTAGTTTTGAAAATTTTCACTTTTTCCTGAAAAATTCTATATGTTTTCAATTTAGTCCCGACTTGTTTTTAATATGTTTTTAGGGCCTTAAGGGCTCGTATAAGGGATAATATGTATGTTATTGATTGTGTAACACCCATACCCGAGTCTGAGGTCTAGACCGGATACGAGACATTACTATACTAGAACTTACTTAATCATGGAATTACGGGCCATAAAATTTTGTTCCCGATTAAGAACTTTTCTCTCTCAAAAAATTCATACATCTCATGGGCTTACGAGGCCTTAAACTCATGTTTGGAAACTTTCGGAACTTAATCAAAAAACCTTTCTTGGAAGCAAGGGTCACACGCCCATGTGGTTTGGGGCACGCCCGTGTACTCCTAGACACGCCCATGTCCTCCAACCATGGGGAGTCACTGACTATACTCACACGGCCTTGACACGCCCGTGTCTTCTACCCATGTGGAGTTACTGACTATACTCACACGGCCTTGACATGCCCGTGTCAACCGTCCGTGTACTACACATGGCCCAAACGAACGACCGTGAGATTCACCCATGGTCTATTCTGACTTAAAATACAAAGGTACAGGGTACACACGGTCTAGACACACGCCCGTGTGTCCATCCGTGTGGGCACTTAGAGGCTATTTACCAAGCCAAATGCCACCCTGAAATCAAGATCAAATTCATGCTCGATTTAATACATTTCATATCTCATCACATAACTACACATAACATCGATATTACTCTTGAATTAAAGATGTTTAATCATAAAATAAATAAAGTCTTCATCTCATATACTAGGGAGAACTATTTCCCATGTAATTACAAACAACTTAGGCCCTCATCTATGGCTATATACTAACAAAACATAAGTTCTCTTAGGCCAACACAATTTGGCTACATCAACAATGACTTAATCAACCTTAAGTACTAGCCGTATACACGCCATGACTCATAAGGACTTGAAACCTCATACCACGTGTTTGATCGATAGTGTGAAAACATCTCCAGCGGTCTCCAACCCGAGCTAGCTAAATTAACCTATAAGAGATGAAAAAAGGAAAGGAGTAAGCAATAATGCTTAGTAAGTTCATCTGCATATAACTGATAAGCACTGATATTCATTAAATATACACAATTACAAGACATTTCAATAAGTTTTTCCCATTAACACATGACTGCTTACTCAACCATTCTTAAGGCTTACTCACTCCATCTTTTACCGCGTTCTAACTATGCCACAAGCCAAATGCCCGTTTAATTAACATACATTCCTGCACTGATCACCACATGATCATATAAAAACAACACATCAAGCATTTTCAATAAGCCACTCATACTACTAATCTCTCGGTGGTTACGTACTTAGCCCACCATTGAATCTTTTATAGGGTGGTATCGCACATAGCCCACCATTCATTTATGCCTATGGTGATTTCACACTTAGCTCACCAATCATTCATAAGCGATGGTATCGCACATAGCCCATCGATTTCTAATTAATTAGGTGGTATCACACATAGCCCACCGATAGTAATATGGTTGATGGTATCGCACACAGCCCATCAACTAATAATAATATATCATGTGGTATCGCACACAGCCCATCAGTATTATACATTCACAAATATCTATCCTTATTCATTTCTCTAATTCAAATGTTCATCTGTAAACATCCTCACTCACTATCATTCTTGCTTAACTTTCTACGATTCTCATTCGCATTCACACAATGCATTAACAAATCTATCTCATGCAACTAAGGTGCATTAATTATACATATCCCACTAGGGTTCATCATATATTGAATTCATATCAATTCAGTTCTAACACATACTTATACTTCTCGTGGTACAATTACATACATTCAACATATCCGTTGAATCATTCAAATTATTAAATAACTATCTTGAGTTTCATACACATAATTCTCATTGACATCATACCCCAATAGGGTCTTACATACATTAACATGTCGATGCCATGTAACTGACATGGTCTTATACAAATTCTTACACCAAGACCATATTCCAATAGGGTCTTACATGAAACTATAACTACCATCATATAACGCTATATCCATTTTCCATTACTCCCAAATTCAATTCTCTTGACATCTCATTGAAAGATATTTCATACAATCATCGAGTAGGTATACATTCCATACAACATTGGAATACTAAATTAACTTATACATAATTGTCACATTCACACATGAACTTTCCTCTTTGTCGAAATGGCCGAAAGGGACTTTTTTCCCATATTTCTCTTTTCACCCGTTCTAGGTTTGAATCTCATTTTCTTTGATCTAGAATAATAAAATTTACTAATTTAATCACTTATAATTCGTAATTCACCATAAACTACACTTTAGGCAAAAATGACTATTTTGCCCCTACACTTTGGCAAAATTATGATTTTGCCCCTAGGCTCGTAAATGAATTTTCGTCACATTTTCTTGTTAAACAAACTTAGCTAAACATTTAATCCTCTTACAACTACTCATAATTCCAACTATTTCATGCCTTAATGAACAAATTACAACTTTTTCATTTTAGTCCCAATTAGGTGTTTTCATGACAACACCTCTCACAAAAGTTGTTTCTCATCTTCCTAACATTCATTTTCTTCCATAAAAACTCAACAGCTAGCATAAAATCTCTCTTTTCAAGTCCCTAACTCTCAACCATGTTGCAAATTAGTCCCCCCATTAGCTAGCTTAAGCTTTGGGGACTCCAAAAGTACAAAAATTATCAAGAGAGATCATCAAAATAACTTACTTGAATGGAGTAAAGGTTGCTAAAATTTGAATCTTTCAAACCCCTCCCATGGCTGATATTTTTGGTGGAAAGAGAGAAGAAATAAAAAGATGATAACTCCTTGTTTATTTCATCTTATTTTATTTCTCTCCTTTTTTTTTCAACTAATATCACCTACTTCAATCATAATTAATGTTCTTGTCCCCCTTTTGCATATTATGGCTGGCCAATACACTTAACAAGGCCAAATTGCACATTTGGGGGCCCCAATCTACAACCCATGGCTCTTTGGTGCTTCTAGCAAATAAAATAGAACTTTCACACTTTATGCGATTTAGTCCTTTTCCCCAATTTAGCTATAAATTGCTAAAATTAAGAGACTAAAATTTTCATGCACCCTTATAAACATGTTATAACACATAAAATAACATGAAAATAATTTTCTCTAACCTCAAATTAGTGATTCCGAGATCAATGTTCTGACTAACCCCTAAATCTGGCTGTTACAGATTGATTTTGCTATGATTGATGTAGTGAATTGAATGTTTAAATTTGTTGATAGTTTTTAAACGTAAACATTGGTAATGCTCCGTAACCCTATTTCAGCGACGGATATGAGTTAGGGTTGTTACATGTGTCGCGACATAGCAATCAATATACTCCTTTTCAGCTATTGTCAGACGTATGTCGTGACAACCTCAGCCTGTGTCACTACATCGAAGGCAGACTTGAGCTTTCTTCATTTTGTTCCCTATGTTGCGACATCAAGTCATTCGTGTTGTGACATAGCGACCAGTATTCATTTAATATGCCTTATAATGGTCTCCTGAACACTCATAAAGTATGTTATCTCACCCTTAGGCCTCATTCGGCCCCTAAGGTCAATAAAAGACTCAATTTGCACATTTTATTGAATGTAATTAAAAATAAGAAAATTTAATTAAAATATAATGAAAATGCTTGTATTCAAGCTCCTTAAATGTGAAAAGTAGTTTAATCTGCTACACCAAATTATGGCATATGGAAACACAAAAATTTACATGTTTTTACATGCCTTTTTTTAACTTAAAATCATGTTATTTCGGTTAAATTCTTGTCAAAAAATAATTAAATATTATAAAATAATTAAATTGTGTTAAAATATGAACATCATGAATTTTAATTAATTTTATAGTTAATTTTGATTTATTTTGACTATTTTAAATGATTCGCATAACAAAGTAAAATTGGCTCAAGTGACACCGTCGAAGAACAAAATAGAGAAGCAATTCAAAGTAACAAGGCGAAATAATTTCCAGAGTAAGATGGTCCAAATATGTGTATTAAATCAGAAATTAATTAATTTTAATTTATTCCCAATTTAGTTTGGGCTAAATAAAATAATCTTAATTAATTATGGAAAAAGGGCCCAGTTGAACTGAACCGATTAAACCGAACCGATCAAAGAATTGGGCAGCCCAAACCGTCCATATGCTGACCCAAATCAGCTTATTAGCTTATTAAATAAGCTTGCAAAGAGGCCCTTGAAGACTTGTCACAGTTGCATTCAACCCCCTCCACAATTAGTGGCTTTGTAGATTTGCCCCATGCCATATTTAGCAAAGTTGAAGCCATCAACTTTGCCTCATAGATGGCCGGACAAGAGGGGTCTCTTTGGCCGATGGAATTTGCTATTTTTAGCAGCCACAATCAGCTATAAAAGCCACCCCTTGCTGATCATTCAAAGCATCCCTCATCCCTCATCCCTCATCTCTCATTCTCTCTTCTCCTCTCTCACTTTCTCTCAACTTTTCATTTTCCTATTTCCTTGCTCTTGTTCCTATTTCTCCTCTTGGGAAAGGGGTCTTCTTCAGCCATCATTTAGCAGCAATTAGAGTGTCCATAAGCCACCTTGATAGCTGAGGACAAAGGAGGACGAAGAACGGAGCAATCAGTCAAGCCACAGAGAAACACCGGATTTGCTTCTTGCTCCCTATCTCTTTAAATTTCGTTGTTGTTTTGACAAACATGTTTATGAATATTTATGCTATTGGAATGGTTAATTTAATAATCTTAGCTTGAATTTAATTCGTGTTGGGTTGATTGCATTTCGTCCTTTTAAATTATTAAAATTATGTTTATAGTGTTATAGGACTCGGTAAAATCTTGATTAAGTAAAATCATGCTTAAGTTATTCTGGCATTATAATTGCTTAGATAACTAAATAATTTATTATTTAAACGCATTGAAATTGTAATTAATGGACACAGTACTTAATCAGTGCATGTTTAATTCTTCTAAGGTAGCTGAAGATTAGATTAGCATTGTATTTGGCGATACTTATGCCTAGCATAACTTGCAAGATTATTGTTGTAACACCCCAAACCCGGTCAATACGCCACGACCGAATCTGGTATGTCACTGAGGAAAATATTTTGAAAAAGAATCGAATAACAATTAAATTTTTGTGAAAAACTCTTTGTAATTCTATATTTGTAGAAATCAGATGTTTAATAAGTTAAAATTAAAAATTTACTTTGAAATTCCATAATAAAGCTTTTATTACTAAGTGGATAAATCATAGGTTAGAAAACATTTGTTTCATTTTAACAAAACACAATTAATACTTTGAAAACCATTTGCATTTTGAATGTAGAAACTTAATATTTGGAAATCATTAAAATTTTAGAAAACACTTAATCTATATTTTACTATCAAACTATTTATATTACTCGATGGTAAGATTTTAAAACCATTATGCTTTTTATTATTTTAGAAAACTTTGAGCTCCATTATTAAATTAATCAAATAATTTATAAGCCATATTTAAAACATATCCAAAGCATATAAATAATCCAAAACATAATTAAAGAGGCCTTATTACAAACCCAAAATAAAACAAAACCAAATTAAAATAAACTAAAGTACCCCAAATCGTAGTTCATGTAAAATCAAATTTTATCGCATGACCTCCTCGAGTTCATCCGGCTCCTCATCCGCGATCTCACGATTCACCTGAAATGATAAGGGAGAAGGTGAGTCACCAAGACTCAGTGCATAATCCTTCCCCCAATTAATGCAACATTCTTACACAATTTATAATCAAGCAACATATATATTATGCACCCAACCTAACCATCCATAACTCCTTTTCTACCCCGTGTGGTACCAAACCACTGGTGACCCAAAGTCACGATATCCAAAAATGTGATACCAAATCACTGGTGACTCAAAGTCACGAATAATCCATCTGTGGGGCCAACCCACGTGTGATACCAAATCACTGGCGACGATCCCATATCTCAAAAGTGGGGCCAACCCACGGTGGTGCTAGACCACAGGGACGAGACGCTATGAGGTGCCAAACCTCTGGTGTCCCAAAGACACAAATGTGATACCAAATCACTGGAGGTACCAAACCTCTGGTGTCCAAAGACACGGATATCAAATCCTTCCCCCTCCACTCATATTCCCAACCAATATATATATGTAGAGTATAAACCATGCCATCATACTTTGATATGATCATATTATACATAAAATTATAAATCATGATATCCATCCATATATATATATATTAACATCATATCGAAACGGACTTACCCGAATCATCATTCATACCATCATGGTATCATATCAAGATCTCATCATTTTCCACTTTGATAATATGATTAGTAAATTATTATATAAATATATACATAACCGAATTATAAAGTGTGTAAGGTACACACCTGATAATAGTGATAACTAAACCTTCCCACTCGTTGATAACCTCGGAATCTCGAACAACAACAATATGCGATTTCTTTCCGATTGGTGCTTCATAACCCGATGAAGAACCATGAACAAACAATGGCTCAGGGGTACTAACGACTTCAAATAATCGATTATCGCCGGCAGAGGGTCCACATCCCGGTGGAAAGTCTCGAACTCCGACATGACCGTTTGAAATTTGAGGTATGGCGTAACCACCCTTTTCCAAACACTATGAACTGCTCTTTTTGAACCCATTCTTGATTGCCCCAAAATCTAACATTCACGGAATGAAGATAATAAACGGACAATAGAGTCCCCTAAAACTTAATCGATTAGTAGACCATCTAAAATGATATAACAAGGGTAAAGATCCTTACCTTAACACTTCGATTCAATTCCGAAAATCGTCACTTGCCTATGGAGTTGATAAAAAATCCTTGAATGATGAAATCCTTTCCACACGATCTTAGTATGGCTATGGTCAACTATCAATAAAAAAATGATCAACACTCCACTATACCACTACCAAAATAAAAGGGTTTGTTTGGAAAAAGAAGAGATAATGATTTCGGTCAAAAAGAAAATCCTCTCAAGGTAATACAATTTCGGCAATGTGGTTGAGTGAAACACAAATAGGATTTGGCTAAAGTGGAGAAAGAGAAAGGAAAAGAAAAGTGAAAATAGGAGAAGGAGTATTCGGTTTGCAAATAATGGAAGAAAAAAAAAGAGAATTGAGAGGAGAAAGATTCGGCCAAAGGAAAGTAAAAGAATAAATGTGGATTTTGAACAATATGAAAAAGATTGAAAAAGAGAGATGAGAACAAAAGAGGTTGTTTTCGTCTACAAAGAATTAAAAGATGAGAGGGAGGTTCCAAAGAAGATTCGGCCAAAAGCCTAAGAGGAAATATCAACAACACCAATGGACATTCGGTTATGGCTCACTTTGGTGCATTAGAGAAAAGTTGGTAAAGTTCAAAGGGTTTTTGGTTAAGACACAAAACAAAGAAAGAAGGCCAAAACTAAAACAAAATTCACCTTATTGCCAAGAACATAATCGGCTAAGGAGGAGAGCTTTTGAGAGGAAAAGAAAAAAATACCAAAAGATGAACAAAAAGCACAAAATGCTCCAATTGGCCAACTAAAACCCCCCAACTTCCTATCAACATTCGGCCACCCCCTAGTCACACATGCTGTCCACATTCATGGACAATTAGCCATTAAAAAGCTTCCAAAAACCTCACCTTAAACCAAGCCTTATGTCCCCCATCCTTCCTTAATCCATATGATTCCTTTCCCAAAGTTCAAGCTTGCCTAAACTATCATTCAACTTGCCAAAAATTTTAAAGTCCAACTTACCAAATGCATATCTTGGCCGACACTTATAGCAAAGGTGCATAAAAATAAAGTCTTTCAAATGCTATCCATGCTACTCGAACCATTTCCCTCAAGCAACCATCCATGCGTCATAACCACCTTGCCACTAACTCCTTATGTGCTAGAATTTAATACTTATATTAACTTAAGTGTCAAGTTCACCTAATCCACTTCACTAAATTCTTCAAACTAAAATTTACTCTAACTATGTAAATAAATCCAATCCTACACAAGACTATGCTAAACACACAAACAATACTACCCGAGCTAACACAAGTAACTAGATGACATACAAATTTTTCCTAAAGCCCAAGGCCTAATAGGCCCAATCCTACTAGGCCCAATTTCGGGATGTTACAGTTTTACCCTTCTTAAAGAAATTTCATCCTCAAAATTTCCAACTAACTAACAGTCGTACCTCCTATCTCACCACACTACGCTCTTGCTGCGCACTTTGATCTTAATAAAACCACAATGTACTTTTTAACAAAATCTTGAATCCGTTTTCCCACAACCAAACATCTAATCCACAATAGCAAATCGTTATCTTAGCAAATCGTTATCTAACACTTATACTAAAAATTTTTCTTACATCCAATCATCACTTCCAACCATAACTGACTTGATGGTGATGAAACAATCCCGAGCCTTATACTCCTTCGACCTGCATCTCAAGCATGCTCCTAACCTCCTCCAGCATTCTCCCGGATGACACCTTCTGCAATAATTGCAAGTCGGAAAGTTTGGATGCGCCTTGACATGTTTTACAGAATGAGATTGTGACCCTAGAGAACCATGATCTTTTTTTTTTCTTCTTACAGTCCACAGACCCAACTCGAAGTGCTTCACCAATTCCTTTAACCTCCTCCAATATTTCCTTAACTATCTGAATCAGCTCATCAATCCCAACTCGATCATGAGACCTCGTCTCAGTCACTAGCGATGCTAACGCCTCCTTTTTGGAAATATGCCTCGGTGCCGAAGATCTAGCCCTAGCACCTCGGCCTTTACCACTTCCATGACGACCATGTCCCCTAGAACTCATGTCTACTACACGCCTTATCCGTTTTTACGAAAATTTTATGCATTAGAGTCTTTTCACTTTCTTGTTTAAAGAAAATTTTATGCAACAGAGTTTTAATCAGTGGTTTTTCCATAGAAGTACACATATACCTAGGGTCCATGTCTCTAAAGTATAGTTTTATGAATAATTCTTATTAAAGGGTTTTGTTTTCGCGAGTCCATAGAGTCCTATAAATTTCAGTCTCTAAGGTAGTCCACTATCACTAATCATTCAAAGTTTATAACATCCAAAAATCACAACCAAAGGCTAGGGGTACTTACCTGAGCGGATTGGTGCCGGAGACTCGGTGCCATGCCTTTCAAATCATATAATTTCAACAAAACATTTTAAGACATACTTTAAATCATTTTGGGTCTCGGGCCCAACTCCGAGCTTTTGAACTTGGCTCTGATACCAATTTGTAACACCACAAACCCGGTCAATACGCCACGACCAAATCTGGTATGTCACTGAGGAAAATATTTTGAAAAAGAATCGAAAAACAATTAAATTTTTGTGAAAAACTCTTTATAATTCTATATTTGTAGAAATCAGATGTTTAATAAGTTAAAATTAAAAATTTACTTTGAAATTCCATAATAAAGCTTTTATTACTAAGTGGATAAATCATAGGTTAGAAAACATTTGTTTCATTTTAACAAAACTCGAATTAATACTTTGAAAACCATTTGCATTTTGAATGTAGAAACTTAATATTTGGAAATCATTAAAATTTTAGAAAACACTTAATCTATATTTTAGTATCAAACTATTTATATTACCCGATGGTAAGATTTTAAAACCATTGCGTTTTTATTATTTTAGAAAACTTTGAGCTCTATTATTAAATTAATCAAATAATTTATAAGCCATATTTAAAACATATCCAAAGCATATAAATAATCCAAAACATAATTAAAGAGGCCTTATTACAAACCCAAAATAAAACAAAAACCAAATTAAAATAAACTAAAGTACCCCAAATCGTAGTTCATGTAAAATCAAATTTTATCGCATGACCTCCTCGAGTTCATCCGGCTCCTCATCCGCGATCTCACGATTCACCTGAATTGATAAGGGAGAAGGTGAGTCACCAAGACTCAGTGCATAAATCCTTCCCCCAATTAATGCAACATTCTTACACAATTTATAATCAAGCAACATATATATTATGCACCCAACCTAACCATCCATAACTTCTTTTCTACCCTGTGTGGTACCAAACCACTGGTGGTGCCAAACCACTGATGACCCAAAGTCACAATATCCAAAAATGTGATACCAAATCACTGGTGACTCAAAGTCACGAATAATCCATCTGTGGGGCCAACCCACTTGTGATACCAAATCACTGGTGACGATCCCATATCTCAAAAGTGGGGCCAACCCACGGTGGTGCTAGACCACAGGGACGAGACACTATGAGATGCCAAACCTCTGGTTTCCCAAAGACACAAATGTGATACCAAATCACTGGAGGTACCAAACCTCTGGTGTCCAAAGACACGGATATCAAATCCTTCCCCCTCCACTCATATTCCCAACCAATATATATATGTGGAGTATAAACCATGCCATCATACTTTGATATGATCATATTATACATAAAATCGTAAATCATGATATCCATCCATATATATATATTAACATCATATCGAAACGGACTTACCCAAATCCTCATTCATACCATCATGGTATCATATCAAGATCTCATCATTTTCCACTTTGATAATATGATTAGTAAATTATTATTATATAAATATATACATAACCAAATCATAAAGTGTGTAAGGTACACACCTGATAATAGTGATAACTAAACCTTCCCGCTCGTTGATAACCTCGGAATCTCGAACAACAACAATATGCGATTTCTCTCCGATTGATGCTTCATAACCCGATGAAGAACCACGAACAAACAATGGCTCGGGGGTACGAACGACTTCAAATAATCGATTATCGCGGCAGAGGTCCACATCCGGTGGAAAGTCTCGGACTCCGTCTGACCCTTCGTTTGAAATTTGAGGGTATGGCAGAACCACCCCTTTTCCAAACACTATGAACTGCTCTTTTCGAACCCATTCTTGATTGCCCCAAAATCTAACGTTCACGGAAAGAAGATAATAAATGGACGATAGAGTACCCTAAAACTTAATCGATTAGTAGACCATCTAAAACGATATAACAAGTGTAAAGATCCTTACCTTAACACTTCGATTCAATTCCGAAAATCGTCACTTGCCTATGGAGTTGATAAAAAATCCTTGAATGATGAAATCCTTTCCACACGATCTTAGTATGGCTATGGTCGACTATCAATAAAGAAATGATCAACACTCCACTATACCACTACCAAAATAAAAGGGTTTGTTTGGAAAAGAAGAGATAATGATTTCGTCAAAAGAAAATCCTCTCAAGGTGATACAATTTCAGCAATGTGGTTGAGTGAAACACAAATAGGATTCGCTAGAGTAGAGAAAGAAAGGAAAAGAAAAGTGAAAATAGGAGAAGGAGAATTGGTTTGCAAATAATGGAAGAAAAGAAAAGAGAATTGAGAGGAGAAAGATTCGCCAAAGGAAAGTAAAAGAATAAATGTGGATTTTGAACAATATGAAAAAGATTGAAAAAGATAGATGAGAACAAAAGAGGTTGTTTTCAGCTACAAAGAATTAAAAGATGAGAGGGAGGTTCCAAAGAAGATTCGGCCAAAAGCCTAAGAGGAAATATCAACAACACCAATGGACATTTGGTTATGGCTCACTTTGGTGCATTAGAGAAAAGTTGGTAAAGTTCAAAGGGTTTTTGGTTAAGACACAAAACAAAGAAAGAAGGCCAAAACTAAAACAAAATTCACCTTATTGCCAAGAACATAATCGGCTAAGGAGGAGAGCTTTTGAGAGGAAAAGAAAAAATACCAAAAGATGAACAAAAAGCACAAAATGCTCCAATTGGCCAACTAAACCCCCAACTTCCTATCAACATTCAGCCACCCCCTAGCCACACATGCTGTCCACATTCATGGACAATTAGCCATTAAAAAGCTTCCAAAAACCTCACATTAAACCAAGCCTTATGTCCCCCATCCTTCCTTAATCCATATGATTCCTTTCCCAAAGTTCAAGCTTGCCTAAACTATCATTCAACTTGCCAAAAATTTTAAAGTCCAACTTACCAAATGCATATCTTGGCCGACACTTATATCAAAGGTGCATAAAAATAAAGTCTTTCAAATGCTATCCATGCTACTCGAACCATTTCCCTCAAGCAACCATCCATGCATCATAACCACCTTGCCACTAACTCCTCATGTGCTAGAATTTAATACTTATATTAACTTAAGTGTCAAGTTCACCTAATCCACTTCACTAAATTCTTCAAACTAAAAATTACTCTAACTATGTAAATAAATCCAATCCTACACAAGACTATGCTAAACACACAAACAATACTACCCGAGCTAACACAAGTAACTAGATGACATACAAATTTTTCCTAAAGCCCAAGGCCCAATCCTACTAGGCCCAATTTCGGGATGTTACAATTGTGATTAAACTGTTTCAAGGTAAGGTTAGTTTGTTACCTCACATAGTCTTTTATATGCTTATTAGGTTGAATTAACCATTTAAATCGACATGGGAATATGCGAGAGATTGTTTAATTTAATAAGTATGTATGTGCAATAACATGTTTACCTTTATAAATCTATTTTATCGGTCGAATTGACATAGGGATATGTACAAGAGATGAATGGATTTTTGAATTGCAAATATGTTCATAAGTTAGCAAAGTACCGAGTTGCTGTGATTTATTCGTAACAAGTATAAGCATAAGTTTAATAATTCTAAGGTTAGGAAATATAATTAATCCAACACAATTATATCATCTTAATTAAATCATATTTTGAATCGTGCACTAGAATTTCTTTATTCTATTTTATTTTATTTACTTTTTTTTCTAGTTTTTAAATATTTCTCAAATCCAAATATTTTTCCTTCACCAAAGTGTTTGAAATCATTTTCATAAATAATTCTTTTACAGTCCCTGTGGATACGATAACTCGACATTTACTTGTCACTTTATTATTTGTTGCGATTGTGTACACTTGCACATTTCCATCATTCCAACATATCAAACTCCCCCACACTTAAGTCATTTTCTTATCATCAGGCAACGTAAATAGAAACATGAAATAAAAGTGACAACCCTTGAGCAAATATCATACAAGTATTGACTTTAGAGCATATGACTTAGGCATTTTATGCTTACTAACAACTTTAACATGATGAATAATTGACTTACCACTTTTGATCTCAAACATCTAAGTTCAGTATGTTACAAAATATACAAGTATTAAGGGTCTCACCTGTATGGATCCTTCAATAAATTATACAAGTACTTTGATTATCCGAGTAGAACACAAATAGTCTTTTATGTGTATGTTTAGTATGATGTCCATTCGTGTATTAGGATATTTAAGTCGCATAGGGCTTTTTGACTTGTAACGTTTTGAGCCTTAGGATAGGTATGAAGTTCAAAGATAGAAATCATAAATAGGGTTACAAACACAAAAATAGTTTGGCACATTGCATTGATCCTATTCTTTCCCCCTCAGCAACCCTTACCCGCTCATCGCCTTATTTCTCCTCCTCTCACCTTCCTTGTCTCTCCATATATAGGAAGTCATAGCATGACATAGTAACTACGGCTAGCCTTACGAGTTTTTGTGCACCAATGAATGATTTTTTCTTTTATGACTTTGTCTTTTTTTCATTTCTTTTCAAATACATCTCACTTATGAATGCTTTTTCATTGGTTTAGGACTTTTTCTACTCATACTAATTTTCTTGTTGGATTTGTCTTTTTGTTTTGCATATTAGGATAACTTATAGTTCATATATCACACCAATCTTTCCTATTTCACTCTATTTTTACAACCTTTTTTGTGATTATCTACTTAACCCTCAATACATATAACCAGACGTCTGTAGTCATGCAATGTAGGACAAACAAAAAAGGGCAACTACAAATTAACATTTTTAGGCTCAGAGTTTGTAATGAGGTTCATTAAGAAGTGTCAACAAGCTCAAAAATTTGTACTAAAGGTGAAGTACAAATAGATCAGCATTTGGGCTCTGTATGTGTTTCAAACAATACCTTAGGTAATCCTTAAATATCTCGACATGCACAAACTTAATCAACCAAACAAACATAAATTCTACCAGTAATCATTCATACTAGCATGCTCATTTCCTTGTATTTTCTATATCACTTGGTACAGTTGATTGCTTAATGCCTATTTATAGTGTAACATAAATAAATTTAGTAGTCTAATAATCAAAAATTTAAATTCACCTATCATTATGCAAATTTTATTTGTAAACACAAGCAACCTATGCACATGCTCTTAACCAATCACTTGTATTTCTACAAGCTCTAGCATACCAAAGAAAAGAAAAATCAAAGAAAAATGTAAAATAAATAAATGAGTTTTCTCTGTTGCCCCCACACGCTTTAGTTGACACTTTGTCCTCAATGTGTAGCCCATAAAAAGTGTAACGACCCGAAGTTGGGCCTAGTAGGATTGGGCCATTGGGCCTTGCGTGTGGGAGCGTTTAAAATTTTTGAGAACATGAGAACGGCATTAGTGCAAGTTGGACCTATTAGGTGAGTGATTTTGGAAGGTTAAGGGGCTTCTATGAAGTCCCGAGATCAAACTTGGGCTTTAGGAAAATTTTGGTTTTAGGTGAGTAAAACCCTGGGAGTTAGTAAGTAGGCTTTAAGAATAAAATGTGGAGAAAAATGACAAAAAGAGCTTGTGGTGTAGTGGCAAAGTGACGCCACATAAGAGACAAGGAGGTGACACCACAAGGAAGCAAGGGGTCCAAGGTTCAAGCCTTGGCGCTGGCATTTCATTTTGATTTATATTTAAGTGAACTTGGACTTTGGCCCATAGATTTATATTTAGTTGCGCATGATGTTAGGCACAAGGAAGTGAGTGGTCTAGTGGCAAGGTGTCATTAAGTATGCAAGGGTTCCTGGGTTCGAATCTCATGACAAGCAAGGGAGTATTTGTTTTGTGGATTGGACGACCAGAGTTTGTGTTGGATTTAAACTCTACTGAAGAAAGGATCCCACATCGAAAAGCTAGCAAGAGGGAAGGTGAGAAGCTGGCTCTATATATAGAGTTGTCTATGAGGAGAGGAGGCATACCTTGGTGGGCGTATGGGCATAGGAGCGCGGATTAGTTTCAGACTCCTATCAGGTGTGTATCTCACACTACTTTAGTTGTAGAGTGGCAAATGTCGAAATGCCGGTCACTTGGTAATGGTAGCCACACGTGTGTGCTAGTGCACGTGTGGGAGCTTTGACGTGATAGTCGAGGCCACCATGAGTATTCTTGTGGGTTGATGTTGTTTGGGCCATGATAGGCCAAAAGGGGCCAAGTGGGCCCAACAGGCCGGAGGCCTATATGAATAAATTGTATGATTATGTAGTAGATAGTGAACTGGTCTATGTGAATCTCATATCTGTGGCTAGATTTGGGCTAAATGGGCCACACGAACATGTGAGTCCATTTGGACCGAGAATGGTTTACAAAATTACCGAAATACCCCTAGTTTATGAAATTACCGAAATACCCCTACTTTGTAAAATTATCGAAATATCCTTGGTTTACAAAATTACCAAAATATCCCTGGTTTGCAAAATTACCAAAATATCCCTAGTTTGCAAAATTACTGAAATACCCCTGGTTTGCGAAATTACCAAAACACCTCTAGAGGGTAAATTACCGAAATACCCTTGGTGGGTAAATTACTGAAATACCCTTGGTGGGTAAATTACTAAAATACCCTTAGTGGGTAAATTATTGTTATACCCTTAGGGGTTAATTAGTATGATGGTGTGTATTTTGTTTAATTGGTTGTAATGGTAATTTATTTCATACATCATTTTTTATAAATGCTTTCCATACATGACATTCTGCATGGGATTGGGATAGTAATGATCGGAGGAAGTGTAATCTGGTGGCTCTGCCACATTCTATTCTGGTGGCTATGCCATATAAATATTATGTTATTCTGGTGGCCTTGCCACAAATTTTATGATGAGCAGCTTGTCCGCCATCGAGGTGTGTAGCGGATGGACGGGTCGATTTGGAAATCCCCACAGGTGTGTTGGCCTGGTACGGTGGTGTGTAGCGGATGGATTATTAGGTTGGGTTGCATACTCTGTTGCATTATCATGCTTATAGGGCTAAGGCCGATATTGTTACCGAATAGGGCTGCAGCCCAATCTACTTCTGAATAGGCTTCGGCCCCGTCTACTTCTGTATAGGCTTCGGCCCAATCTGCTTCTATATGGGCTTTGGCCTAGTCTTTACTTCATTTTAAGATTATTTTAATTTGTGTTCAGTATTTTGTAATAAGGCCTTTGGATTTTGTTTTACTTTTTAACTTTCATTTCTGTTATATTCAAACTATAAATGATTAAACACTAGGTTTTCTTAAAAAGTTAATAACTGTTTTCAAAATATCACATTTCCGTAAATTACTAGAACTGATTTCTGCTATAAACAAGGTTTTCGCTAATAGGAATAACAATGCTTTTACAAGAAAACCATAAAAGCAAATTTGAATTTCACAAACAACAAAGCACAGGGTTTCAAAAAGAATACGAAGTTTTTAACGAGCACGCAGTTTTTAAACAACCCTTTCATGTGACATGCCAGATCAGGTCGTAATGTCTAGGCCGGGTTTGGGGTGTTACAAAAAGTTAAGAAAAGAAGTTACCCAATTGGTTGTGGTTACTTCAACTGCTAATGGTGGGTGCTTCTTCCTTTGATCGTGTAAAGCTCAAATTGTTTGTGTCTCCTTCGTGTTGGGTTCCTACATAGAAAACCTAAACAAAAGATAACTAAAAATCTACTATTAATCCTACTCCTACATTGTCTGAATCAAAATAATGCAAAAATTAATACAGGTCTTTTCCAAACAAAAATAGAAATGTTGAATCCTCCTCCTCATCATCCCATTGTGGTGCTCGCCTCATTTCTATCGGAGCTTTTCTCTTTTCCTTGCCATGTGTTTTGTGAGAGCTCTCACTCATTGAAGGCACATGGCGAGTTGGGCTTCGTATAACAAGCCCTTTTGGTGTAGAAAATTACAGGTGAAATGTTTCTTCATAATCGTCTTCCATTCTAAGGTACTCTTAAGCAGTACTTTCCTCTTCAAGATTATCCCCCTCACATTGATGAGTTGGATTCGGCCTAAACATGTCTAGGGGATAATTTGGAGTGTGTATCCCATTCATTTTTGCAACTTTTTAGATTACCAGGCCTGTTTCCTACATCCATTGTATCATCCCATCGAGTTTTGCTTTTATGTTTCCACAGGCTCCCTTACTATCCTTCGATCGATCTTTCTATTTGAGTGATGTCAATGTACTGGGAATAGAGTGTGTCTCCAATGATGTTTCTTGTTGGCTTGATAAACTTTTCTTTTTCACTCATTGGCATTTCTACCTGGTGACATAGTGCTATTACTAGATGGGGGAATAAGAGTCCAGCTTTTTGGCTCCATACACTTCATTTCATTTCTCAAAAGATCCAAAGCCCTACATAGATTTGTTTTCGCTGTAGAATACCATATAACAAAATAGCTCGAAAGGCGTTAACGTTAGAAACATTCAATGCGAGTACAATTATAGTGCCAATGAATTGCATCCACATCTTAGCAATAGGAAAGCATAATGGCTTGATTGAAATTTGTTGGAATCTCTGTGTCTGGCCTATAGTTTTAACTCCCCCTACATTGTGTTAAATATTTTAAAACATCTTTCATGTCAATATTTTGAAATTTGTCTAATCAGTACTATCAATAAAATATTTTTCATAGAATGGGATGTTATAAAATTCACAAATATCATTAGGGGAGATTGAAACGTCTTACCCTCTTACTTCAACATCAGTTATCACTACATTATAGCCTCGTTTAATCACTTGATCCTTAAGGGATGCATAAAATTCTTGAACCACAGGTATGATTGCATTATTCATGGCAGTAACGTAAAACTACTCTTATTGATGGTAATGAACTAGAGTCTAAATTTCTTTACAGTGGACCATGGAGGGTTCGAACCCTCGTTCCTAGATTAATGGTCTCCCTTGCAACTCAAGAAGATATTTAACATTATGAAATCGAGATGAGTCTGAAACTCTCAATGTCTCTTGAACCATGGTCCTCTTGTTTTTTTCTAGGAGGCATTTTATAATCGAAATTTCCAACAAAACAGTGAATAATATAACAGTAGTATGAAGAAATGATTACTTAATCTCAACTTCTTGGCAAATACTTTCTTTTCTCCTTCAAAGACTTGATGAAGACTCCAAATAAAGCTTTAAAGGTTATGATGAATGTGTTTTTAGGTTTAAAAAAATGTTTTACGTGTTAAAAATCAGGTAAATTAAAGGTTAAAATAGTGAGTTGCGTCAACGGGTTGGGTCAACCTTCCAAAAATTTACAGCGATGTCATGACACAAGGGTTTTGTGTCGCAACACCGAAGTTCGATGTCACAACACACCCAACAGTTTTAAAATTCTCCAGAAATTGTCTTCTATGTTGCGACACAAGTTAGTGATGTCGCGACATTGAGTTGATTTTGAAGTTTGTAGTTACTGCTCACAATGTTGCAACACTAACTTGTCTGTGTTGCAACGTTGACCTTGTTTCCCAAATTTTCAATCTTAGACTACTCCAAGAGCTTGTTAGACTTGTTTTTGACCTATTTGTGATATATTAACAACTTGATTAACGAGTATATAGTTGGTACAGTTAGTAATAATCAAATGATGGGAGAATGTTAGGTCTTGCTGTCGAACTCGTCCATCAACTCAGTTAATATGGAACGGGGTGATCTTTATGATTTGTTTCTTTCGGTATTAGTCCAACGCCTATCATGCCATTCTATTCGCCTGCAGTTGTCTCTTTCTCTGAATTTACCTTTCTGACCTACTTTAATGACCGAAAACTCTTTTCACAGGTCATAACTATCAATGATTTGCATAGCCACATACCCACACAACTGCTTTAATTGGTGTTAAATATTTGTGCTTTGGAAAAAGGTTGAGGATTGTGGTTTACAATTATTGTCTATGGTGTTTCTGTCCTTCTCATTGATCAAGTATGGCTTTTCAATTGTACTTTTTAAGGTGATTCGCAGAGAGATAAGGAAAAATATTGAATTGTGCTACTGAAGTTCTACTTCTGTGGGCTTTTAAATTCATCCATCGGCCTGCAGATAATTCCCTTCAATGGTTCTTGTAAGACTCGAACACTTCATAATAGCCGAAGCTTGATACTTTTACACGTCGATTGTTTAATTTGATTAAAACCTGATATATGATCGTAAGTTCTATAAACATCTAATTTTCCCACTCTTTTCAACATCTGGCAAATTCCCAGATCTATAAACTTCTAGGGTGCTTGATTTAGAACTAAGGATGTGAAAAGGATGGTCAATTCAGGTTTATCATTCAAGACTGTTGGTTTTGCTTCTTTTTGTTCTAGGAATTTTTGAATTGACAGGCATTCTTCTATCAACTCAGTCCTAACTATCATTGTTTCTATTAGTGGGTCTATATTATATTGTTCTTGTAGTTCAGCTACGTCAGCATTAACTTAGATTTCTAGGATGATGATTCCATGTCTATTGGATTTTTCGATTCACTATCCATTTCCTCCACTAGCTCTATATATTCTCTTTTCGAAGTTTTGTTTGATTCATCTGAATATTCTTCTGTCTGCTGAAGTGGATAATAATCTGGAAGTTCTTCTTCGCAAGCGTATATGATGACAATCTCCTCTCTGCTCAACTTTAGACTTAGCACCTTTTGTTACCTTTCTGATGGCATATCATCATGGTCATTATCATCTTGGGGAAGAACTAAGGATTCTCCTCGATGTTGACTTAATTCAAGCATCAGTAATCGTTCATTCTCTTAGATCTCCCAATCTTCATAGACCCCTTCTTTGTAAATATCTTCGTCATAATCGAAGTCTACATTGAACCACATATAATAAAATCATTCATTACTTTGTGTTGACTGATTATTTGGTTAACAGTGTCTAGGATTTTTAAAAAATAAACAAGTGTTAGAAGTGTTAATTAACAAAATAAATTGAAAGTCGTGACTATAACCTACAAATTTCCTAATTACTCTTTTAAAATGAAAAAAATTAAAATCGAACTAGTGGTGTTTCCTCCTCAGCAACGGCGCCAACAACTTGACCGCTTCAGGAAGTGCTATCGTCCAAAGTGAGAATACTACAATAAAATAGAAAACTACAAGGTGATATCCACAAGTATATGGGTCGAGTTGTAATATAGTTTTTATAACGAAGTAGGTGAGTACTCTGAGAATCGTACCCCAATGAGGATAGTGTTAAATCAATTCTAACCTAAACACTAAAAAATCTAAGTAGTACTTTAAATAAATTATAGTACGAGCATTTCTTAAGGTTTTATAATAATAATAATAAAATAACATAAAAGAAATAAATTTTAGGAGATAGAAGAGTAAAGTAAATCAAATCTCGATTATGGGTGATTAGCTCACTTCAGTAATCCCCATCAACTATTGTCTTGGATTCCTCATCAATCAAATAGTTGCTACCCTAGCAGGACCTTTTGATCTTCCACTAACATAACGAGTCAACAAGAACGACTTATCTTTCGACCTCACAGATCAAACTGGCTTGGGGTGAAGGTCTACGAATGGGAAATACCAAGTTTGGGTTAATTCCCACCTTGATGACTTCCCAGGGTTGTCAGGCCCATGGTTTGTTTCATGTTCTTCCTTTCCCAAACAGTTGATCCGTTGAGTAACCCTACAAAACTATTAATAGATCATACCTCCACTCGCTAATCCCCCATAGAGGGATTAGTTCCTCATGGCTTTCATAGACATTATGAAATCGATATAAAGAGAAAGCATGAAATTAAATCGACAAGATAAGAAAGCATGCTAATTAAATCAACAAGATAAAGTAAATGAAAGAGCGTGGTTGTATTGAGATTAATTACAAATCCACAAAGTTTGAATGCTTCCACAACAATGAAAAGAAATCTAAAACCTAAGAATGAAAGAAAACTAAACTAAATTTTACTTAAAGAATTTAGGCTAAAGGAATTGTGTCCATGACAAGTGACAAATGAGCTTATTTATAGCCTTCAGGTGACTATCGTCCTTAACCCTAGGTTAGTTGGTGTTCCCGAGCTTTAGGTTTGATTGTGCAGACCAAAACAGCCCTACTTCATATTTAATTTCCATCACAGAGTCACTTTTGCAACACACCTGGACCTGTGTCGTGACATAGCAATCAATATACTCCTCTTTAGCTATCTTCAGAGGCATCTCACGACACTCTCAGTCTGTGTCGTGACATCGAAGGCAAATTTGAGCTTTCTCCATTATGTTCTCAATTTTGTGACATCAAGTTATCCATGTTGCGAATAGTAACCAATATTCATTTAATACGCCTTCTAATGGTCTCCTCCACACTCGCAAAGTGCATTAGCTCACCCTTAGGCATCATTCGGCCCCTAAGGTCAATAAAAGACTCAATTTGCACATTTTATTGAATGTAATTAAAAATAAGAAAACATAACGAAAATGTTTGTATCCAAGGCCTTAACTGTGAAAACTAGCTTAATCTGCTACATCGAATTACGGCAGATCACTTCTCCCCTGTTTCATCGTCGTGTCCTCGTGAAGTGGCATGGCTCCTCCTCATGACATCACTCTCAGTTTGTGTCTTAATTTGACCAAAATTTGAGACATACTCCACAGATCTCCACCTTGACTCATATTTCCATAATGCCTTTTTTTACCAAGCTTAACACGGGCCTATCTCTAACTTTGCAGGATATTAAGTTAGTCCAAGCCATGCTTGAACTTTGAAACCATAAGACTTCTAGTCTTCGACTTGTGCACTGCCAAATCAAAACTGAATCGGGTCTATTTTCCAAAAATGCAATGCTCTGTCTATCCAAATCCTACATCCAAAAGATAATTTCTCTTATTCAAAACAATCATACATTTTTCTCTCCTATGACCAAATTGCCTTTTCTTCAAATGAGTCGACTTCGACTTCTTAATTGATGAGAAACTTGTTGTTTTACCAGTCACCGTTGAACCTTGTAGAACATAAAGATTGCTAGTCTGTCGACCTTTCATTAGAACGAGAGCTTCACGAAACACTTTTATTTTGCTTGATTCGTTGTTACTTCTACAACCCTTCGAGTATAACTACTCAAGGAGATAAGATCCTTCCTTATATCATGTACATGCCTGACATCTAATAGTGTCTTGATTGTCTCGTCGTGTATCCTAATCTGAATGGTACCTATACCAATTGTCTTACTGGATGAATTGTTCCCCATACGGACAACTCCACATTCAACTAAACCATATGTGGAGAACCAATCCCTGTTGGGACACATGTGAAAAGAATACTCCAAATCTAGGATCCATTTGAATGTAAACTTGGACCTTTCGGCCGTAGACACCAATAACCAATTATTTCCTTTTTCATTGGTCGAATTAGCATTGGCTAATTCTTCAGCCCTCTTATTTTGCAGTTTGTAACAAGCTTCCTTAACATAACCTAACTTCTTGCAGTAGTAATATCTCTTATCTCGATTCCTTGATGCAACCAAAACTGAGGTTTGCCTATCTGAATTTTTATCTGAACTAAACTCATTTTTGAGTTTTTCTTTGCTCAACAAGTGACCCTTCACATCCTCGAATGAGAGTTTATCTCTACCATAAATCAAGGTCTCCTTGAAAGACTTATATGAATAGGGTAAAGAGCACAATAATAGCATAGCCTGATCTTCATCATTAATTTGAACCTCAACATTCTTTAAATCACTCAAAAGAGTAATAAGTTTACTAGTATGACCTCTAAGGTGCTCACCTTCGTCCATACGGAATGTGTATAGCTGACGTTTCAACACCAATCAGTTTGCTAGAGACTTTGTCGCGTAAAAGGTTTCTAACCTTTTTCACGAGACGGATGTTGTTTTCTATATTAGCACCTCCTGCAATACACTATTCGTGAGGCACAACTGAATTGTAGATAGGGTCTTCTCATCAAGATCTTCCTATGCTGACAGATCTAGATTATCAGGCTTTTTTTCGATAATGACCTTTTTTAAAACCATTCTGAACTAAAATTGCAGTCGTCCGAACTTGCCACAAATTAAAATTTGTGATGCCATCGAAATTCTCAATGTCGAACCTTATTGCTGCCATATCTGAACGAATTAAATGCAGAAATTAAGCTAATCTCTGATACCAATTTGTAAAGGATTGACCTATATAAACAACGATATCAAAAAGGTTAAGAAGATCGAGAACACAAATTTTACGTGAAACCCTCTTCGAAGAGAATAAAAAATCATGGGAAAAGATAAATTCACTAAATTGGGAAAAATGAATAGTACAAAGATGGAGATAAAAACTAAACCCTCAAAACTTAAACATAAATTTCCTGAAAGCTTGTAAAAACTAATACTTAAATGTGTTATTGGTTAATCTTTCTAAGGTAGAAAATGGTCTATTTATAGACTAAATTCATAGGTCAAATAATCTACACTAATCAGAGTTCTACTAGGACAAACAATCAGAATTTGACTAGAAGAAAAAAATCGAGAAAATTGCATGACAAGTCGCCACTTCCCGACGTCCCCTATCGTGTCGTCACGACATCACTCTCTGTTTGTGTCTTAATTTGATAGAAATGCAAGCCATACACCACATATATCATATGTAAGTCCAGGTTTTTATGTTATTTCTAGAATAATTAGAAATCTCTTTTATTTGTTTTGCTCATAGTGTACTTAATCGTGACCGTGACTAATTTTTAGTCAATACAGAATAAAATTCTAGTTTTTTCATATTTCTAGAATTTGACCTTACTCTTTTATCTATAATTTTATTTTATTTTTAGGGATAAAAACTTAAATTTAATAAAGTTAACTTACATTAAATCCGAATATACTAGGACAAAAAGCTTATGAGTTTGAGAATTGAAATGAGGAATTGTTAGGTTGTCGAGATCTACAAAAATAAAACCCACTTGAAAATATAATATTAGTAGAAAGTAACAATTACGATTAGTATCCACATATATCATTAATAATTTTATTTCTTAAGCAAAAGCAAGTAAATAAAAAGAGGGAGTTTTTTATAAAATGAAAAACTAAATTTAAATTTAAAACTAAAATGAAGAAATGGGAAGAAACTCTAGCCAAAAGTAAAATTTCTTTTTGATTCATAGATTCAATCATTGATGCAATGATAATTTAAATACCTTTAATGAATTAGTTCTAGATGTTAACTCAACACCGGACAACTAATCTCTCTTTACTTATTCAATAACCCTGAGGCAACTTGTTTGAAATTACTTCCCTAACCAATAAACAACCTCGTAACTCAACACCTAAGATTTAACTTATCAACAACATTAAGAACTAGAGATACCTAATTCTAACCAACAAACTCACCTCAACAAGATTCATTTAAGCTAGATCACAAATTTAAACCACATAATTGTAAACTATGATTAAGCAATTTATGCAGTTTGTCACTAGTATTAGAATGAATTAAACAATTACCAATTTAATTATTCTAACTAACAAGAAAATTGTTCTACGTTATCAAATACTGGCCAGATATTCAACAAGCCTAAACAATTTTAATTAAAACAAAAGATGTGCAAATACTAAAGAAAAAAAGTATTAAGAACAAATTAGATCTTATGAATTTATTGAATCAAACTTCAATAATCATTTGACTAAAAAAAAAGTTAAGAAACCGATGAAGAAAATAAAATACAAAATCAAAATAAAACTAAAAGTGGCTATGTCTAGATATCTTTCAAGTCTTCATCTAATAGTGTCTATTTATAGGGCAAAAATAATAATATAAGGGAGAAAATAAAAAAGTACTCTTAATTAAATAAAGCAAAATTTTTCTAGGTTTTTTCAATAATTTTCACATCAAACTTTCAGGCCATTTTTAGGTGTGTTAATGACACTTTCGGGCTCTAGTCGTGAAATAATTTCGGTTAGATCTTTTAATTCCTTTTGAATCAATATATTATTGATTTAAAATAAGAATTTATAGCTCAAGTTATAACTAAAATATTAAAATTGTACTGTATTGAAAGTTTACTCCGTAAATGCATACTAAATAAAACATATGATTAAAAACATAAATAACAGAATTGAAAAGAAAATATTAAAACGCTACACATTTATCAAGAATTAATCAAACTTCTATACTTATTTTTCACTCATATCTTCCACCAACTTAAAGCAATCTATCAGACTTTCTATACTTGTTCTTACTTGTCACAATCATTTTGCTTGGGCTAACAGTGTGAGATTAGGAGTGTAATTCTCCACCCAATCATGCTTCAAAGTTTGTGTTTGACTTCACATAAAAGTTACAAGTTACAACCATTACAACTCCTTGAATATTTGTGTCTCAACTTAGACTAAAAAATAATTTATTATGAAAAGAAAACTAAATTTCATTTGTGAAATATTAAAATACTCCAAGTTATACGTTCCACGTACTAAGAGGCAAAAATTATCAACCTTTCGGATCAAACGCTTGCTTACTTAAGAATGTATTTGCAGAAAGAATTAAAACTCTGAAGAATTTTAAATTTTATTAATTCAAAACGCAAATTGTTAAATAATTATTTTAGAAAAAATCAAATTATCAGAATTTTACAAATTAAAAATAGTTTCAAAAAAGGAATAATTAGGTTAAAATAAACAATATAAAAATATTCTATATTGATAAAATTATATTTGTAAAAGTTTATAAATATTCTTTTAGATTTATATATTAAAATTAAATAAAATTATTTTTAAAGTTTAAACTTTTTATGTTATATTGGAATCATGTATTTAAATGAAATAAAATTACTAAAAATTTTGATACAATATTAAAGATAGAAGATGGGGTATCATGGCTCGATACCAAATAAATGTTTACCAAAAACTTTAACCACCGCTCTATTCAAGTCAATATTACCTTAAAAATATTTTAATTATATTATTATTCACTGATGGTGCATAATACTGATGAACTAACATAGGCCCGTTCTTGACATTAGGGCCCTAGACAAAACAATAAAATGTGGTTTTAGGTTCCTTAAAAATTGGAGAAATTTTTTTTTCAGTCCCTTAAAAGTTGGTAAAAAAAAATTTGGATCCTTAAAAGCTAAAAACAATATTTTTGGGGCCCCTTAAAAACTGAAAAACAATATTTTGAATCCTTTTCAGCCTTGGGTTCTAGGCGGCCACACCTCCAGATAACCCCCAGGGTCGGGCCTGAGCTCTAGGCGGCCGCACCTCCAGACAACCCCCAGGGGTCGGGCCTGACTATGCATCAAATATTATTACATAATGTAATGTTTATTATTCCTAACAGGAGGATATTTGATGCACTGTCAGTGCATAGATCTCATACACCATCAATTAATTATAAGATGACACATCGTCACTCGTGTAAAACAAAAAATATTGAAGGGTTTAAAAATAAATATAAACAACTTTATTTGAAAAAATAAATATTAATTATATTTATTAAACATAAATAAATATAAAACATCAAATTCAAGACCCAAAACTCAAAACCTAAAATTCAAAAAACAAAAGTAAAAGCGTGAAACTTAAAACCTTAAATCTGAAACCTCAAAAGAAAGCGAAATAATTATAATTATTAATGTTTAAATAAAGTTAATTTTATTTAGTTTTCAAGTGATTTAATATTTTTATTTTATATGTATAGTCTTATTATTAATTAATGGTGCACAAGACCAATTAATCCCTAACTAAAGGAGAATATTTGATGCATTGTCAATGCATCCGTGAATAATAATATAATATCTCATAATTAAATAAACAAAAATAATAGACTTATAAATAAATATTAATAACTTTATCTAAACATAATTAATTATATGTAAATGCTTAAACCTTAATATTTGTTTATGATAGATAGTGTTTAATTATGTTTAAATATAATTATTAGTACTCCATTAATTTATATTTTTAATATCAATTAAAAATAATTTGGCCAACTGGTTAAGCTGAGGAAAAAACAGAGTAACAGAGTACGTGGTGCAACTGAGTCCGTGGGCAGGTATTGCGAGGGTCGTATTAGTAATATAATTGTTTTGGCATTAGAAAATGACCTGTAAGTTTGGTAGAATTTGGCACTAAAGTGGAACACCATCTTACTTATAAATAGGAAGCAACAGATACCACAATTCCCTCATGAGTGCATTACATCATTAACTTCTATGTTCTATAAGTTTTGAAAACTGAAACCAGTGTGCATTCATATATTCATAAGATATTATATTACGAAGAACCAAGGAATGGGTTCTTTAGGTAAGTTCAAGCCATATTTTGCTGCAATTTTCCTGCAAGTTGGCCTTGCAGGAATGGATATCTTATCTAAGGCTGCTCTCAACCAAGGCATGAGCAATTATGTACTCGTCGTCTACCGCCACGCCATTGCCACCCTTGTTATGGCTCCTTTTGCAGTCATTCTCGAAAAGTATTTATATCTATCTCTACATATATAATACAGATATGTGTAACAATGTAATGTTTGTAATTATTGTAATAGAACTCACATGGAAGTTTTGAACCTTCTGTTTGTTTGATAGGAAATTGAGGCCTAAGATGACCATATCAATCTTCATCAAAATAATGGTTCTCAGCTTACTGGAGTAATTATCCAATTTGAATTATGAGTTCCTTTTTGTTTTGAACATCATATAATAATATCTGACAAATGTTTGTATATATCATTTGGCAGGCCAGTCATTGACCAAAACTTGTATTATGTGGGGATGAAGTACACCACTGCAACCTTTGCAGCTGCCATGTATAATATTCTTCCTGCCATTACCTTCCTAATGGCTTGGATTTTAAGGTATAAACAGAGGAACTCAGGTAATCAAAAACATGGACTAGTATTGATTTTTGTTTTTCTTTCTAAAATATGTATGCAGGCTTGAGAAGGTGAACTTCAGATCAATCCGCAGCCACGCAAAGGTTTTCGGTACCCTTGCAACGGTTGCAGGAGCCATGGTGATGACACTGATGAAAGGACCAGTGCTTGAGTCGTTTTGGACCACAGGAAGGGTTAATAACCATGAAGCAGCTGCCAAAAACAGGACGGATTTCCACGACACCATCAAAGGTGGTTTACTGATCGCTGTTGGTTGCTTCAGCTATGCTTGTTTCGTGATTCTTCAAGTAAGTGAAATAAGAATATTTTTGCAGTAAAATTCTTGGAATGTATTTACTTGTCCATTTGACATTGACATTGGTGGGTGTTTTAAAAGGCAGTCACGTTGAAAACATATCCAGCTGAGCTTTCTCTCACGGTTTGGATATGCTTGATGGGAACACTTGAAGCCACCGTAGCAGCTTTAGTAATGGAAACGGGAAAGGCTTCTATTTGGGCTATTAAATGGGACACCAAGTTACTTACAGCTGCATACAGTGTATGAACTTTTCACCTCTGTTTCACTTCTTTCAACCCTGAAATTAGACCTTTTTTTCCTTTATAAATTCAAAATGTATGGTTTTGCAGGGTATTGTATGTTCAGGACTTGCTTACTACATTCAAGGAGTGATAATGAAAGACAGAGGACCTGTTTTCGTTACGGCTTTTAGTCCACTTTGTATGGTTATTGTAGCTATAATGGCATCTTTCACTCTTGCAGAACAAATGTTCTTGGGAAGGTAGTCTTCAAACTCATATCACCATAACATATTTAAAAGAAAAGAAAAGGAAAACTGATGTTCCAATTTGCAGGGTGCTTGGAGCTATCATCATAATTGTGGGTCTATATCTTGTGCTGTGGGGTAAATGCAAGGAATACAAGTGTCAACAGCCATTAATGGAGCAGCAAATAGAAGCAGCTAAATTAGATATTGGTACTAACAACGAGAATGGCAGTTTTGATCATCAGGCCATCATAATTGATGAAAAATCACAAGAGAGAAGGGACTCAATTGTGGTTTAGATTTTGACCATTTTCTTCAAATGGAATTTGATTCGCAAATATGATATCCACTACTGTTTAAGAGAGATGAAAGCATTAACAAGTAGCAATAATGGGGTAGTGGTCTCTGATTCAAGTGCAACTTACCTATCATCCAACGTATATATATGACTTTTCCATTATAAAATGTTTTTCATCAATTGTCGGCCCTAAAGGATGATATATACATGATCAAGCAATTGTAATCATTGAGCTTAATGGAGTTCTTTTTCTTAAAAAAATAATTTATTTTCTAAACATAATCAGCATTATTTAACATAAAGCATATTAAGGCAGATTTATTTGGTGTGCACAAAACATTGGTGGCCCTGCCTTTCAATAAAGGAACATGGATGCTTTATGATAATTGTTTCCCTTCATCCTTCCCATATATCGATATGCTGAACCTTCACAAGTGGCATCTAAAAACGACTCTTGAGAAGCTAAGTGGAACATACGAGTAGGAAACCTTTTGGTCAATAAAGAGCACCGGCAAAAGATGCATTTCCTTTTGGTTAACCTTGGTTTCTCGTTCGAGAGAAAGTCTATAAAGTATTATTTGTCAAAGTTCAGAGATTTTTTTACGAATTTGAACTTAGTTGAGGGGATTGGCTTTTTATTGGGAGAAATCTTAGAAGTGTTGTTCTCTGAATAGTTGATCGAACTCTTGAACAATAAAAGTATCGTGTTTGAGGTGTCTATGTTTGATTTTAGTCTCAAGTTTTTGTCTCTCTATTTTGATGAGAATCTAAAGCAGTACACAGAGTTTTGGTGAGCCGCCTAGGCACCTCTTTGAGCTCTATTTGGAGTGGGGAGACAAAAACTCGAAACTAAAATCGAGTATAAACAGCTTGCACACAATACCTCTACTATTCGAGGATTCACTCAATTACTTAAAAGACGATACTTCAAAAACTTCCAAAATAAAAGAGCCGACATCACCTCTACAGAAGCCATGCCCTATAGCTAAGTTTAGTGGCACCATACTTAACCATCATTATCTTGTAGAACCATCCATGAACCTTTGATTAGAAGGCTTGGGCTGATTCTAGAAGAACTATTAGTCATCCAAAGGGCCTGAGTTTGGAAAAGACAGTCACATGTACAAGAGATTAATATAAAACAGTCAAATCTTTTGCATTCATCCAGCATTCAAGATTAACGATATGCCATCGAGATAGCAAGTAAACATACATGCGTTACTTAGCAAGTAACAAATTGGTCAAACTAACATTCTTCTCAACCCTTGCATATATCTAGTTCCTCCGCTCACCTACAAGTACAACATTTAGTAACAAATTAGAAAACTTAGTACAAAATTCTGTTGATACAGAAATTTAAGCTTGAAGCCAATAACTACAGGAAACTTACCTAATCATTAAAATTATGAATTTAGATCGCATTTTAGTGAGATGTGGGATTGAACTGCATGTAATGGTTAGAATTAAATATGAATAAACAGCACCATTCTATCCTTGATTATATCACATTGAATTTTCAGGTACCTGATAACCCTCAACCTATTCAATCAGTTATTTCCTTCAAATAGAGATAAAAATTAAATAAAAATATTTAATATTTATTAATATAAAAATATAAAAGAAATAAAGTTAAACATCCAATCCTCCATTTTTCACATGTAGGGGCTGAATAATTATTTTTAAAATTTTACTGTTATGTCTTTTCTATTTTATATATTTATATGATGGTCCTTAATGTGGTTTTAATTTATTTAATTTAATTTTTTATTATTGAATTTCATTTATATTTTATATTGTGATTTTATTTATTTATGCTGTGTATGTGTGGTTATTTATTTTATTATCGAAGCTTTTTCGTTCTTTAAAATTTTGATAAGAAATTTCTAAGTTATTTTTTTTCTTTATTTCATTGATTTTTATTTCAATTTCATCTATTAAGACATTCATCAAGACCATCTGTAGAAACAAAAGGAAAATTTTTTTTTCAGTGTAAGAGATGAATGATAGAGTAAAAATTGGAAAGGAAGATGGATTTATTCCCCATATAGCTGAAAACAACATTATGTTCTTTTTGCCGAAACTCCATTTAATAATGAAGGGCATCCTGTTTAATGTCTCGATACGAAGCACGAGATGCATTCTAGTATAGTTTAAAACTTATACCCATGCTTTATAAACAAAATTTCACTATAGTGTAATGGTAAAGATGTGAAACTGTATCTTTCAACTTCAAGAATAAAAACTTTGCGAGTTTAATTGATTTTTTAAAGGCAGAAAATTTTATCTCCAAGTCCCAAAATTAAGTAGTCGCAATTGAAAAATAATTTGTGAACATTATTATGATTTTGTAAAATAAAATGATAAATTTCAAGACTATTTATGATTGATAATCTCTATATTAAAATAGAAATTGGGGATAAAAGTAGGTCGAGCATCTACATTTTTTGAATAATGTGAATATAAATCTTCAAATTTGTTTAAAAATTCAAACTAATTTATTATACACAATTTATCTAAGTCAAATCTAAATATAAATTCAAATTAAATATTATTATTGATTGGATATCTAAATCAGTAAAATTCAAATTCAAAATTTTAGTTATAAGCAACTAATTTTACTAGGTTTGAATTTGTCAT
This sequence comes from Gossypium rotundifolium, assembly GCA_025506655.1. Classification (NCBI taxonomy): domain Eukaryota; kingdom Viridiplantae; phylum Streptophyta; class Magnoliopsida; order Malvales; family Malvaceae; genus Gossypium; species Gossypium rotundifolium. The sequence goes on along the minus strand of CP106725.1, from coordinate 131,904,898 downwards.
AATTTTGTTAATAGAATAAATTTAATAATAATTGTGATTTTATTTAATTTTTGTTTAATTTGTCAAATATAATCTGATAAATGTGATTTAACTCCAATTTTAGAGTTGATTTTATAAAAGTTAATTGTTTATATTATTAGGTAATTGCTAATATTCATCAAATCAATGATAAAATAAACTTGAATTAAACACTAAAAAGTTAAAATGTTATCTTTAGGTACCAAAATGTATAGTTTTGAAAAATACATATATCACGTTGGACAAAAAAATACATGTACCACATTAAAAAAAAAAAAAGAAGAGAGAAACTCAAGTACCAAATTATGCATTAAGCTTATAGAAAATTTTAGGTTTAAAAGATGGATTTTTTAAAAAATTCATTAGATCTTTGAAGTTTTGAATAATTTATTTTGTGCATTAACTTCTATTAATGAAAATAATTAATGTTATTTTTATTCTTATTTGTTCAATTTTTAATAGTATAAAGCCTAAATTGTCTCGTCAAAAATGTGAAAATTTTAAAATTTTGAAGATTTTAAAAATACTAGCATTTTTGAGATTTTTATTTTAAAATTTATTAAATAAATAAATAATAAAAGAAGAGTAATGGTATTAAAAGCTTTGATCATATCCCCCGTTTGTGGGAATCAAAGGTCATGGTTTCCATGTGCTCTACCAGCTGAGCTAAAATGGCATACATTAGATTCTTTCTAAACTTTTGGATTCTGTTGTTGATCATGGGATTTTCAAATTTCATCCGAAGTGTCACAGGATAAAGCTATCTCACTTGTATTTTGCTGATGATTTGCTTGTGTTTACCAAGGGTACATTGGATCCAGTTGTGGGGATTTTGAGTGTTCTCTCTCAATTTTATTTGATGTCTGAACTTTAATTAAAATTTTCAAAAAGTGTAATTTATAGTTTTGGAATTGCAAATGGGGGAGATTGAGGAAATTAGAGACTTTATTGGTTTCAAAATAGGCAAGTTTCTTGATAAGTACTTAGGGATCCCTTCAATGACCAGGAAATCATCTGACAGGGATAGTTTACATTTGTTTGAAAATGTTAAAGAGAGAATTTCTAATTAGTCTGTTAAGCACTTGAGTGATGTTGGCAAAATTCAACTTATTCAATCAGTAGCGTTTAATATTTTGAATTATTAGTGTAGGCACTTTATCTTGCCTAACTCTATCCTTAAAAGAATGAATCGGTTGTGTTCCAATATTTTTTGGAAAGGGTAGGATGTTGCTGCTATTAGTGTAACACCCCTAATCCGTAACTATTGCTGGTCTAGGGTTAAAGGCATTATCGGAGAATCGGACCTTTTACGAACAATTCACATCATAATTTAACAATTCAAATCAAAGTGTCCATTAAATAAGTCTACAAGACCTTAATCATGCCTTGAAAGGGGTCGGGACTAAACCAAACACATACGAAATTTTCTGAAATTCAAACATTTTTCAAAGCTACAGAGGTCACACGCCCATGTGGGCAGGCCGTGTGCCTCAGACGGCTTCAGACACGCCCATGTGTCTGAATCGTGACAAAACAAGGCATACATACTGACTTGTCCACACTGCCGAGGACACGCCCGTGTGACTAACCGTGTGATGCAAGTCAGTGTTGACCGTGTGCCTCACCCGTGGTCAACACTGACTTGCATCACACGGCTAATCACACGTGTGTGTTCAGCCTGTGGTCGAATCTAACTTGAATTGAATTACAATTTCAAGGGACACGGTCGAGCCACACGCCGTGTGCTCAACCGTGTGAGCAAATATAAGCCATTTGCAAGGCCAATTTGCCACCTATTTAGGGTCAACCTACAAGCACAAATAAACACATTTCATGCCCTCAAAATGCAACCAAATCATACCAATAATATCCATCTTTTCTAACCATTCAATGCATATCAAACTTACCAATTTATGAACCATTTATCTCATTCTAATCACAAACATTTCTAGGCCAAATCCATCCAAAAACTTACCAACTTTGCATCACAAAACATAATTGACATTTGCCATATTCACATTCCATTTACATTCATATCACATAGCTTATATATACAACTCAAAACATCGTCTAATTCAACTAGACTATACATGCCATACTTAGATATGCACATATTCATAAGGTACCAAAATAGAGTTTGATAGTGTGGTGATGATTCTCGATGATCCCCGAGCCTTCCATAGCTTTATCGATCTATAAAACAACAACAAACACAGAGTAATCTTTCAAAAGCTTAGTAAGCCATATACAAATAAACTCAACATATAAACATTCATAAACATAACAAATATAAGGTCATTAATGTATCTCTATTTCAAAATTCACAATTCTTCTTTGGCTCATTAGTTTAGCCATTGCTTACCAACAAATCATACCTCCAAGTATCTCTTTTGATCATGGCACATTCATACATATATCTCATTTTATTTCATTGAATCCATGCACATATCTCTCTTTTGAAAATTCACATATACTCACCTTTCATGCTTAAACTTAATATACACTTCAAACATACCTGAAATGGTTACACATTTCATATTGTCGTTCTTTTCTCAGAATTTCCCGTTGAACCATTTGGAATCAAATAGGATACTCGGATAACTCGGAATAATCGTACAATGCCAACGTCCCAGGCGTGGTCTTACATGTAATCAAATATTGATGCCACTGTCCCAAACAAGGTCTTACACGAAATCATATACGATGCCAATGTCCAAGACATGGTCTTACGCGTAATTCTCAAATCAATGCCAATGTCCCAGACGTGGTCTTACACGATAACACATATCAGAATACTATGTCATGACATATGAATCCTATCTATTCCTAAGGTTCGCACGGGACTTTTCGGACATTGACACATTATCGATACTTCCTCGGATTTCACATATATATCTTTCAAAGCCATTCATCACAATTCAATAATGTATGAACATGAATATATCAACTTAAATACATTTATTTGTATATAGACTTACGTCGTATGGATATAAACGGACAGATTCGACTACTCGTTCACTTTCGGCTTTCCTCGATCTGAATCCGTTTTCTTTGGTTCTTGATCTATACATATTCAAATTTAACTCTTTTATTCAGCAAATCATTCAATTCAATCCAAAAACACATATTTATGACATTTTACAAATTAGTCCTCACATTTTCACATTTTAACATTTAAGTCCCTATTTCACAAAATCACAAAATACACATAATTTCTTTACACCCATGATTAGCCGAATAGTCATCATGATCATACTAGTCCAGACATTTCATTTATTTCACATTATAGTCCTTCAAAATATTACTTTCACAATTTAGTCCAAATTACTCAAATTCACCAAAAATCCAAAGACAAAACATGTTAATCTAACACATATATTTCATATTTCATCAACTAACATCACAAAGCTCAAGCATTCATCAATGACACATTTCAAATTCTTCATCAAATTCCAAAATTAAGACATGGGTTTTGTAGTACTCGAAGCAACGATTACAAAAATGTAGAAATTATCAAAAACCGAAACCAAAACATACCTTAATTGAACTAGATGAGTGTCGAATGCAAAAAGAGCTTTAACATTTCTTTCTTTTCTTATTTTCAGTGGTGGATGAACAAAAATGATGAAACAAATGTTTTATTTTATGTTTTAATTAATATCATATTTACTAAATTACCCTTTATAAACTAATTATAAAACCATATAACAATAGCCCTTAACCGTCTATCCCATGGTTTAATGGCGAAATTGCAACATAAGGATTCCATCTTTAATAAAACAAAGCAATTAAGCACTTTAACAATTAAAATGTCACTTTTACATTTTTACGATTTATCCTTTTCTCAAATTAAGCATACAAACAACAAAATTAATTTACGAAACTTTCACACATGCTTAATCACATACTGCAAACATAGAAAATAATATTAAAATATTTTTTTAACTTGGATCTGTGGTCTCAAAACCACTATTCTGACTAAGGTCTAAACCGGACTGTTACAATTGGAGCTAGGATTAATTGGAGTCATATTTCTTCACCTAAAGATGAAGGAAGCCAAGGTATTAAGTATTAGAATAACAAATTAGTTAGTTTGGTTAATTTGTTAGAGTTGTTAGCAGTTAAGTTAGTTTGTTTAGTTACTCTTAACAGCCTTTAATATCGTGTATATAAACTCTAATCATCTTATTTACAAGCAGAGCTTTTACGATAAACATTTCTTCATTTGTTTTCCTTCCTTGTTACTATTGTTAGCTATAGTCAAACATGGTATTAGAAGTTTCTATCCTCACAGTTTTGGTCTTGTGAAGGATGGTGGAGTGTTCATGGCTTTTTCTAGCTCGTCCGCTACTTCCATTACTGCACCAGCAATAGTTTCTGGTTTTAATAATGGTGTTTTCGATAGTCATTTCTTTTCGACCAAGAAAATTAACATTATTCTTGATAATTCCAATTAGTTGTTGTGGCGACAACAAATCTTCCTTGCTATCAAGACTCACAAACTACAACATTTTCTTGAAGGTCGTATGACTCCTCCTCCAACACTTGTTCCTGACAGAGATGGTGTGATTCAAGAAAATCCTTTGTTCGATATGAGTAGTAGGACAATGCTCTTACCTCCTGGCTCTTGTCGTCTGTTAGTCAAGGTGTGCTACCTCATCTCAGTGGTATGGATTCTAGTGCTCAAATCTGGAATACACTTGCTAATATCTATGGCAATAATTCCATGTCTAGGTTGATGTTTTATAGACGTCCGCTTCATTCTCAGCGCAAGGGTGATCTGTTGATGAAAGATTTTTTGATGAAAATCAAAAGCTATTATGATAATCTTGCCAGTTGTAGAGAAGTCATTAGTGAACATAAGCATGTCACTATGATTCTAAATGGTCTCTCTTCTGTGTTTTAATATGTTATAATAGTGATCACAGCTAGTCAAGTGTCTTATAATGTTTAGGAAATCACTACCATATTTCTTGATGCTGAAGCAAGGCTACAAAATATAATGGTTGGTATGCCTAGCTCAGCTAATGTAATTACACATCATCAAGCTGACTCTACTATTGCCAGCGTGTCATCTCTTGCTTATTATCCTGCCTCAGCGTCTGGACATCCGTGTGGTAGTGAGCGTGGTCGCTCGTTTGGTTCCCGTATCCAATGTCAGTTATGTGGGAAAACATGTCATCTTGTTGATCGATACTATCATCGGTTTGATGCTACCTATAAAAGTGTCAGTTATAGACCTCCCCCCAAAGTGAATATGTGCATGTTGGGTAATGGGTCACCAATGTCATCTTGGGTAACACTATTGAGTTTGCCTGTGCCTACTTTTCCCTTTGTTTTCAATTCACAAGGCAGTTGGGATTTCTCACCCTCGTTATCTTAGTCAAATCTATTTTATGTACCCTCTCAATCTATAAGTGCGCCCACAACAGCTCCTACCTTGAGTTCCAATCCTTTGGCTTATATTTCTACTCTTAACACGGTTGGGGACAATGCATGATATCCAAATTCTAGTGCAACACATTATCTCACACACTCTGCTGCATCAATGGGAGAAAGTACACTATACAATGGTCCAGGTAAGGTGTATATGGGTAATGGTACTTCCTTACCTGTTCTTCATACTGGTTAGTTATCTTTGCTTACTCATTCTCGACCATTATACATGAGATCTCTATTCTTTGTGTCTAGTATAACTAAAAACTTATTTCCTATGTCCAAATTTGAAAAGGACAATTAGGTACTGTTTGAGCTTTTTTCCTACTTGGTGTCAAGTTCGTGATTTGAGGACTCGAGAGATGCTTCTACAAGGTTAGTTCATAATGGACTCTACAAGTTGCACTTAAATGGTGCTGCCAAAACTCATGTGCCTGCTATTTCAGCTCAATGTTTTGTTGTTGATAGATCTATTCCTTTAAGTGTGGAATTCTAAATTAGGCTATCCATGTCTTGCTAAACTTAAAAAAGCATTGCACCATTATAATGTGCCGTTTTGTTCTAAAAAAGTGTTGTTGACTATGTTTCTTGTCATTTGGGCAAAGAACATAAGCTGCCATTTTTTGCTTGTGTGTCTAAGTATACTGCTCCACTATAGATAGTGGCTACTAATGTTTGGGACCCACCTCTATTTTATTCAAATAGGTTTTTTTATTATGTTGCCTTCATAGATGCTTATACTCGATATAGTTTGGTTTATTTCTTAAAGAAAAAAAAATCAAATATTGTCACTATATTTCCTTAGTTTCACCAGCAAGTTGAATGGGTTCTTAGTTGCAAGCTCAAGACTCTTCAAATAGATAGGGAAGGTGAATTTTAGGCGTTGAAGTGGTATTTGTCATAGAGGGGTATTATTCATAATCTCACATGTCCCTACACCTCCAAGCAAAATGGTTTGTTAAGCGGAAGCATAGGAAAATTTTGGAATCTGGTCTTTTTATGCTTGCCCATGCATCGATGCCTTTGACTTACTAGTATGAAGCTTTCAGTAGTGCAATGTACTTGATAAACTAGTTACCTTCCCTACCTTTAGGTAATATCTCTCCCTATGAAAAGTTATTCCATGTGAAACCTAACTATCTGTCACTTAGATTTTTTGGTTGCTTGTATTTCCCTAATTTTAAACCCAATAATACTAATAAGTTGCAGTTTAGGTCATTCCCCTATACCTTTTAGGCTACTCTCCTAAAAACAAATGTTATAAATGTCATAATCATTCAGGTCAGATTTATGTGTCTCGACATGTTATGTTTCATGAGAATGTGTTCCATTTCAAGCTATTTTGAGTACTTTCAAACCGCCAAGTCGTTCCCTACTGTGTTTAACATCTAATTCCAAATTAGTTGTGTTCCCGTCTTACTTCCATGTCACTCATTTGTCACCTAGCATATCCATTACTTCAACTTCACCTACTTCAAACTCTATAACACCTTTAAACATCACTTTACCTATTGACTTGATCTCTGACCCACCTATACCTTCTATGTCATGTCAATCTCAAGCTTAACCATCTAATATAGTTAACACTCATCTTATGATCACTCGTAGCAAGGTAGGTGTAAATAAACCTAAGACATATCTTACCAAGGTAACCAGTTTGTCTAACTCTACACCTACTGATATTCATGAGGCAACGTTGTTGTCTCATTGGCAAGATACAATGCATAATGAGTTACAAGCTCTCCTAAAAAACAACACTTAGAGTCTCTGTGCGTTTTCTTTATTTAGAAGATCCATTGGTTGTAAGTGGTTGTTTAAGGTGAAAAAGAAGCCTAATGGGACCGTGGACAGGTATAAAGCACAACTGGTTGCTAAAGGATTCTCACAACATGCTGGGTCTGATTTTTGTGATACATTTAGTCCGGTGCTTCGTGCTACCACTATTAGAGTCATTCTTGATATTGCTATTATGAATGGATGGACATTGAGGCAATTGGATGTTAATAATGCATTTCTTAATGGCACTTTAGTTAAAGAAATTTATATGGATCACCCACCATGTAACACCCCTTACCCGTGTTCAAAGCTGGAACCGGATACGAGGCATTACCTAAATCAACTTGCTTAAACTTGACGTTTCAGGCTATACAATTTCATTTCGTCTTAAAAACTTTCCATACAAACCCAAAACATACTCATCATAGGCCTACGAGGCCTTAAACATACTTCCAGAAAGTTTCAGGAATTAATCGGAAACTTTTACTCACTTAGAAAAATTTGCCTAAACAGGGACCACACCCCCGTGTTGCTCAAGGGACACGCCCGTGTGCCCTTGAGACACGCCCATGTTTTTCACCCGTGGTCGACACTGACTTATTTCACACGGCCAGACACACGCCCGTGCCCTTAGCCCATGTCCCTCACACGGCCTCGACACTCCCGTTCTTAGCCCGTGTGCCAAAACCTTGGCATTCTGTTTATGACGTCATCACCTCACTAAGGTCACACGGCCAAGGAACACGTCCGTGTCCTTAAACCGTGTGTCGAATTAAATTCCACATTTAAAGTGTAGACTTCACACGGCCTGGGCACACGCTCATGTCCAAGGCCGTGCCTCCCATACGGCTGAGACACTCGCCATGTCTCTGCCCATGTTTTTACTACTAAGCATCCTAACTTTGTAAACCTAGCATGCAGGGGATGCACGGTCGATTGACATGCCCACGGGGCTGACCGTGTGTCCCACACGGCCTAGACACACGCCCGTGTGTCTACCCGTGTGGACATAAAAAGGCTATATTCCAAGCCAAATGCCACCCTGCATAGTAGACATACTAACTCCAACTCATATGAACATCATTCATGACCCAAAGGCACATCCAAAACTCAATTCAAAGCATTCATACAAGCATAAACTTCATAATTTCAATATTATTGAATATATATAAACTTAACAAGTGATGGCCCATTTCGATGACCATATACAAAATGACTTTGATAACATACACAATCAACACTTTGGCTAACAGTTACGACCTAACAAAATACCAAGTCCTATACATGCCATACTCAAAATAAGTCTAAATTGTTGTACAAAAGTGATGTTGATAGTGTGATTTTCGAACTCCTGTGTCCCACGATCCCTGAATTATCTTGGCAATACTACAAGGAAAAGGGAAATGAGAGGGGTAAGCACAAAGCTTAGTAAGTTTGCATGAAAATAAATAGCAACAATAAGCTCATAATGACATCAATCCATAACATTAGATAACCATACAAAGCCATAGGCACTTTTCCATACTTACTCGTACTTGTTCTTATCTAGAACATACCATGCCACATATCGTAAACATTTCTCATGAATTTTCTCACGGGTACCTGTATTTACTCATTCACATAACTTTAATACAATTCTCATTTATATTTCCAAGCAAATATATTTATCCCAATAAATCACTAAGGATACTCATAGATGCATAGTCATTATCATTAGCATAAACACAAAGCCAATGTCACATCCCGGATGTGGTCTTACATGGATCATCTCTGAATACCGATGCCATATCCCGGATATGGTCTTATACGGAACCTCACATCAATATCGATTCCATATCCCGGATATGGTCTTATAAAATTTTTCATATTCAATGCCGAAGCCATATCCTAGTTATGGCCTTGTACGGGATCTCAATTCGGTGCCGAGGCCATGTCCCCGGCATGGTCTTACACGGGACCTCATCCATCTCAACTTTCTCATTCAATATCAAATAATTAATTTCATAGAGCATCGTGTACCATTATAACATCAAACATTCTCAAACATGCTAGCATAAATGTTGAATTTATCACATACAAACTTACCTCGATTTCAAAATGAGCTAGATCTTCAATCTAGTCCGAGACTTTATTCTTGCCCCGATCAAGGTTGATTCTTGGTTCTTCTTGATCTATAATAGAAAATTAGCTCGTTTCAATCATCACATTAATAAAAGCATTTTAATGGTCATGCTTTGACAAAATTACAATTTTGCCCTTACACTTTGGCAAAATGACCATTTTACCCCTAGGCTCAAAAATCAATTCTAATCAAATTTCTACCTTTAATGAGCCTAGGTGAAAATTTATTTCTCTTATGGATATCATCAAAACTCAACATTTCACACATTTTACTGCCAATTTTACAACCGTTACAAAAAGGTTCATTTAGGTGTTTTCATGGCAACACCTTTCACAAAAGTTGTTCATCTAACAACTAAGACTCATTTTCTTCCATAAAAATGAAGCAAATAACATTGAAAGCTCTCAAGGAAAAACTCTAATTTTTCACCATATTGCAATATAGTCCCCTCATTAGAAAGCCTAAGCTCTAGGGGTTCTAAAAGTACAACTATCTTCAAGAAAAACCATTAAAATCACTTACTTGTTAGGAAGAAAGTTTGCTAAAATTTTTGAGTTTTCAAACCCCTCTTTGCTGCTAATTTTCGATGGTGATGGAAAGAAGAAAAGATGATATCTTTTCTTTCTATATTTTATTAATACAAGTCAACTTAATCACCAGCTTTTACCAACTCTAACCAATTTTGTCAATTTTTGTCTCCTATGGCTAGCCACTCTATTCTTAGGGGTCTAATTGCACTTTAAAGACCCCAAATTAATATTCTATGGCTATTAGGCACCTTTAGCTTATAAAATAGAACTTTCACACTTTATGTGATTTAGTCCTTTTTCGCGATTAAGCTTGAAATCACTAAAATTAAAGCCCCAAAATTTTCATGCACTTATATAATCATGCTCTAATTCATAAAATAACATTAAAATAAATTTTCTCTAACCTCAGATTAGTGATCCCGAGATCACTGTTTTGACTAGCCCCTAAATCGGGCTGTTACACACCAGGTTTTGAAGCTAAAGGTGAAAATGGAGAAAAGCTTGTGTGCAAGTTGATAAGGCACTATATGGGTTTAGACAAACACCTCGAGCCTAGTTTCATACTTTGCAGCAACATCTGGTTGAACAGCTTAGCTTCCATGCTTCAAAAACAGATTCTTCATTATTCATTCAAACAAGTGAAAATGCTTCACTTTTTCTCATGACCTATGTTAATGATGTAATCATTATAGGGAGCTCACCTAAAAAGGTTGACAAGGTTGTTTATCAACTTCATAGCCAATTTTCTTTCAAAGATATGGATGATCTTTATTTCTTCTTGGGAATTGAGGTTTGTCACACACCTCACGGGTTGTATCTCACTCAGAAAAAGTATGTTTTAGAATTACTTCACAAGACAAGAATGGTTGAAGCAATATCTACCCCTACACATATGGTAAGCACTCCCAAGTTAACTGCATCAAGTGATAACCCGTTTCTTAATGTTCATCTGTATCGTAGCATTATTGGAACACTCCCAAGTTATTACACAATCGGATATTAGAAAGTTGTTAAAAGAGTGTTAATGTATCTTAACAGCATTATGAATCATGGCTTTTACTTCACCAAAGGTCAGTTTAATTTGGTTTGCTACTCTGATGCCAACTGGGCATCCACTATTGAAGACAGACGCTAGATCACAGGCTATTGCATCTATCTTGGGTCTAATCTAGTTGCATGATGCTCCAAGAAGCAAGCTGTGGTGTTTAAGTCCTCATCAGAAGCTGAATATTTTAGCCTAGAAAATTATGTTTCTAAATTTCTGTGGATAAAGCAACTACTAACTGAAGTTGGCATGTCCATAAGGTAACCACCATTAGTGTAGTACGACAACACATCTATAGTGTCTATGGCTACTAATCCTACTCATCATGCTAAGGTGAAACATATGGAAATTGATCATCATTTTGTTCATGAAAAAGCACTCAATGGTGTATTGCAGGTTAATTTTGTTCCCTCAGCAAATTATGTGGCTGATGTTCTCACAAAGCCACTCACACCAAAACAGTTTGCTTCCTTTCGAAATGCTTTGCGAGTTCTATCCTTGTCTGATGTTGTAAAAGCTCAAAAAAAGTTAGAAAACCAAGAGAATATTAGAATAACAAATTAATTAGTTTGGTTAATCTGTTAGAGTTGTTAGCAGTTAAGTCAGTTTGTTTAGTTACTCTTAGCAACCTTTAATACCATGTATATAAACTTTGATCATCTTGTTTACAAGTAGACCTTTTATTATAAACATTTTTTCATTTGTTTCCTTTCTTGCTACTACTGTTAGTTATAGTCAAACATTAAGGATTTGGAATTGTAACAGCCCGATTTAGAGCCTAGTCAGAATAGTGGTACGAGACCACGAAATCGAGATAAAATTATGAGTTTAAGGTTTATGTCACGTTTGCATGCTAGTATGAAGGTTTCATGAAGCAATTTCTCTAAATTGTGATTGAATGGTCCAAAAGGACTAAATTGCAAAAAGTTGCAAAATATGAATTTCTAGAAGGTTTTTGTATAAAATAGCTTTAGAATAATAATTATCAACCCCTAGATATCAATTTTCCCAAAATTTAATTTTTGGACAAAATTGGTCATGAGATAGTTTTATGGAAATTTTTTAAAAGAGGGCATTTTGGTCATTTGCCTAATAAATGATTAAAATGGGAAAAAGATGACAAAAATCCATTCATCTTCTTCCCCAAGCTGCCGAAAATTCCAATAGCCATTGTTAGGGCTCTTTCAATTTTCCAAGCTTGCTAGTAAGTGCTCCCAAGCCCCATTTTTGATGTTCTTTGTATTTTTGAAGTCCTAGTAGCATGAGTAAGTTATTTTTAGCTATTTGATGAGCTATAATGGATGTTAAAAAATGTGGTCATGTATGAAATGCACGTATTTTGATGTTCTATGGAAGATTATGAAAGCTTGATGTAGTAGAAACATCTTTTGTTAAGTGATTTTCCATGAAAATGCATGTAGGGACTTGATTGTGAAAATCTTAAGTTTGGTCATACATGTGTGATTTTGTGAGAATTGATGATTGCTATAGTTGAGACTATTAATCAGCTAAGCATGTAGTTTAAGAAAGTTGTATAAAAATCATTTTACGAGCCTAGGGGCAAAAGTGCAAATATGAGAAAGTATAGGGGCAAAATAGTAATTTTGCCAAAGAATGAGTTATGAGTCAATTTAGTCAATATGCTTATTAAATGGCCTATTTATTATTATAGATAAAGAAAAAATGGCCTATTTATGATTATAGATAAAGAAAAATGAAGCTTGGGATCGAAACCGAGGCAAGAATAAAGTCGAGGACTAAATTGCATATCTACATACATTTTGTATATTGAGGTAAGTTTGTATGATTTCTAAGCTTTATGATTTCTATCATTGAATTGCTTAGTATAATGTACATTGTTATCATGGAATGCTTAATGTTTGTTAAATAAAGAAATCAATGTGATTAAGTATGAACAAGTTATCATGTAAGTCCAAGGACCCAAGCTTGGCATTGAACAAGTTATCATGTAAGTCCAAGGACCCAAGCTTGGCATTGAACAAGTTATCATGTAAGTCCAAGGACCCAAGCTTGGCATTGAATAAGTTATCATGTAAGTCCAAGGACCCAAGCTTGGCATTGAACAAGTTATTATGTAAGTCTAAGGACCCAAGCTTGGCATTGAATAAGTTATCATATAAGTCCAAGGTAAGCTTGGCATTGATTCAAGAAGAGATATATCATGTAATACCGTATCTAGGATATGGCTTTGGCATTAAGTTACGCGGGATAAGATTTAGTATCCTCGATTATTCACAGAAATTCATCGAGCAAATGAGTAAAGTTAAAATGAGATAACAAGAAAGCTAAATAAGCAAAGATATTACCAAGTTGAAATTGAGTATTATTTATGTTATGAATGATGAATTAGAGATCATGATTATTAAATTAAAGTATGTTGATCAATGTGATCAAGTGATACAAACACCATGTTTACCTTACAAGTATGAGGATAGTAAGTATCATGAGACATGTGAGAATCAGTATGAGTAAGTAAGCTTTAAAGCTGAAATTATGATACCATTGTTATGTCAAATGGTTTATATTAAACAAGTTTATTAATCTGTGTTTTACATGCAAACTTACTAAGCTAAATGCTCACGTCTTTAATCCTTTCTTTTTATATAGTCCCGCCAAGCTAACTTTTGGATCGTTGGAGTCGGAGCTCTTAGCACACTATCAATCCTTATTTTGGTATAGCCAAGTTATTTTACTAAGTATGGCATGTATAGGAAGTATTCATTTTGAGAACATGTTTTAAGAAGGGCCATTGTATAGGTTATCAAACCATTATTCTTTTGTATATGGCTAAGTGGTTAGCCAAAATTGGTTATATGTATGTTGCTGTATTCAATGAAGCATGTTGTATAGTTTTTGAAATGTATTGGTTTGATTTTGATTTGAGGTGGTAAATGGCTTAGTAAATAGCCTCCAAGTGCTCACATGCAGTTAGACACTGCAGGCGTGTGTCTAGGCCGTGTGAACCCTACCTTATTATTATTAATCATGATAGGTCATGGTACAACCCCACGGTCGTGTGTATGAGCCGTGTAGAATACACGGTTTGAACATGGGCGTATGCCCATACCGTGTGGATCAAGTTAGTATATCAAGGTTTATCATACGGTTTAAGCCCACGGGCATGTTCAGGCCGTGTGAAAATAGTCAGTAGCTCCCCATGGTTGATAACATGGGCGTGTCAAGGGGTACATAGGCGTGTCCCAAGGCACATAGGCGTGTGACCCCTGCTTTAAAGAAAGGTTTCGATTAAGTTCTGAAAGTTTTTGGATATGTGCTTAAGGCCTCGTAGGCCCATGTAATGTATGATTAGATTAATATAGGGAAGTTTTTAAGTCGAAACGAAATTTCACAGCCCATAAGTGTATGTTTTAATGAGTTCAAGCATGGTAATATCTCTTATCCAGTCCTAGCCTCGGGCTTGGGTATGGGGTGTTACAGGAATGTTGAATGGTATGTTGAAGCTTATTAGAAACATTCTTGCTAAATGAAGTTCTATTTGGATTGCTTGGTTACAAGCATATATTTTGAGAGGTTCTAATTTTTGGCAAGTTTCTCCATGTAGAAATGCGAGTTGGAGGAAACTGTTGAAGCTTAGAGAGGAAGCTATCAACATGCAGAATATTAATGGGTATAATACTATTTTAGTCGCTAAAATCTAGTTTGAAATTAGAATGCAAAAAGCAAGAGTGGTCTGGTATAGATTAATTTGGTTTCCTATGATACACTCTTTAGTTGCTTGGACGACCATTTTGGATAGGCCTCCAACTAAAGACGAGCTTATCAAGGGGGTCAAAAGGTTGATGCTAAATGTATTCTTAATTGCAGGGACTCCGAAAGTAGGGATAATTTCTTTTTTAACTATATGTTTTCTAAGAAAGTTTGGTGTAAAGTGCTTAGACTATGCAAGATTGATATAGATGTTTTGAATTGGCAGCAAGAGTTGGCCTAGGCATATACCAAAGTGAAAGGTAAATCTTTTATCACTTTGATTATGAAGATATTTTGGTGTGCTTACATCTATTTGATTTGGAAGGAGAGGAATAGGAGGTTGTTTCAAGGACTATGTAGTAGTGAACAATAGGTATTAAGAGGCATTAAATATATTATATAGGCAAAACTTTTCGAAGAACATATTGATAGAGTCAATATCGTAAAGACCCATCTTTGTTTTGTTTGGGGTATAAGGCTATTGTATAGGGCATGTTTGATTTGATATTTGGTTGATTCATGTATTTCTTTGTAGAAAAACTCTTCTTTTGGATAATGAAATTCAATATTTATCCGAAATTTTTTTCCTAAAATAATTAAAAATAATGATATCATTAGATTTGTAGAAAGATATATACACTTTTAATAATATAAATTATTAAAAGCATATGTTACAATTAAATAATAATGATATTTTGAAGTTTAAGTTTTATTTTTAATGAGTTCATGTGTATTAAATAAAATAATATTACGAGAAATTTTGAAAAATCACCGTTTAGGTGAAATTTGAATTCAGATTTTAAGTTAATCATATAAAAATTTAAATTTTTCACTAATTTTGAAACACTTCTTATTTTACCTAAATAAATAAATTTATTTTATAATTTTAAAACCTTGATAGAAATAAAATTATTCCTCCAAATCCTTCATCCAAACACATTCCAATAATCTTTTACTCACTTACGAATGGTACAAAGATTAAATTTCCCAATTCATTTTGAAAAATATCAAATTGCTTCTGAACCTATCCACTAAACCATTGATAGGGTGAAGCCTTTAGTCGACACAATCTCCGAATTTGATCATTGGATGTATGGTTGTCGAAGCCACTAAAAATAAAATCTACTCAAATAAATAAAATTTTATAGTTAATGGTGAGTAAGGTCGAATCCAGGTAATTTTATAATAATTTTATTCCTTCAATTAAAATAAATAAAAAGGGTTGTTTTTAAAGAAAATTTAAAGTTAAAACCAAGAATTGAAGATAATTAAATTAAAAGCTAGAAAAGAAAACAATAATTATAATTGGGGAAAATCAATAAGATTGAACTTTAGTCAAAGCAAAATCTCCGTTTGATTCAAAAGTTTGATCATTGATGCAAAGATGAGTCTCAATGCTCTTTAATAAATCAGTTATAGTTGTCGACGATTGCCTAGCAACCTAGTCTCTTCTTACCTTTTCGATAATCAAAACAAATATCATTAATTACTTCCCTTATTGGCAAACAAACCTATAACGATAGATTAATATTTAATCTATGAATAACATTAAGAATGAAAAAGACCCAATTCTAACCTTCAAACACACAATTGAGGTCCATTTAACCTAATAATGTTTATTTATAAGGGAAAAATAATATAATGGAGAAAATACAAATAGTCCCTTAAATACATAAAGCAAATTTTTTCTAGGTTTTTGAGCAATTTTCGTGTTAAACTTTCAGGCCGTTGTTGGATGTCTTCCTAATGTTTTTAGGCTTCAGCTGTGAAATAACTTTAACTAGGTATATCAATTCTCTTTAAATTGGTATATTGTAGAATCAAAACGGAGGTATGTAGTTCATGTTATGACCAAAATATTGAAATTGCACTATGTTAAAAGTTCAAGCTACAAAAACTTGTTGAAACTTTAGCTCATATTCTTCTCTCATTATTCCCTAAATCAATAATAAATAAAATATAAATATAAATAATATAATTAAAAATATAAATAAAATAATTCAAAAAATCACGAATAATTAAAAAATTACACACTTATCATTATACAAGCAGCTCCATATACTTCTAAATATATAATACAAAACTAAAGTATTAATTATTTTTAAAATTATGAAAGCCCAAAGGAACTGAGAATTCGAAGGGCCCAATGATGGGCAAACACCCAAGTAATCAACAGCAAGCTTCTTGATGCATGCTTGCCCCAAAAGTTGGTTAAATTAACATTGTTTTGTCATTGGCCCACTTTTTAGTTTTTACGCTTGATTTAATTGAAACTTCAAGTCTCAGATCTTTTTTTCACATTTATTTTAACTTAAATTTATGTTTTGTTTTTCAAGTCGATTGGATGTTAGTTTTTTAGGGTTGTTGCTGTAAGAATATCAGTTGCATACTATCTTTTCACTTTTAAGTATGGTAAAGAAAATCAAAATTATTATGAAAATAATAATTTAAAATTCAATTGTTTTGATGATATGGAACTATGATTAAAATTCTTATTAAATAGTCGTTTGATATGTGTTTGACCTCATCCCTATACCAATATAAAAAAAAAAATCAAAACTCAATTAATTGATTATAGTGTCATAACTCATAAATCAAGTGATATCAACTCAATTCATGAAAAACAATTAAGCTAACACAATGTTATTCATCTAAAATTATTATTTCTTAAAATATAAAATGTATAATATTTTTGCTTTAAGGGTAAAAAATTCTTATAAAAATTCACTCAATTGAGATTTATTGATAGAAAAATAATTAATTAATTCCTCCAATAAAATTGATTATGTTGACTATTACCTCTTGCTAACATCATATACAAAAACACGATACAATGCCACATGTAATTAATCTTGACGTAGTGTTATATCATCTCAACAAAAATTAAAAAATAATTTTTTTAAAATAATAAAATTTATTAAATAGAAACAACCATTAAAAATGTTATTAAAATTTTAACTTATAAAAAAATTATGAAAATTATAGAAAAATTATAAATTATTAAAATCATTAAAAATTCGCCCTGTTCGCTTTCTCCACCATTGTGCATATCTCCTCGACCTCAACTCAATCTCCGTCGTACCTTTCCGCCATATTGCCACCATTTGATTAAGCACAACCTCGACAACATCCATCGTGGAAATGGAAGGTGCGACCATTTACTATCAATCGCAAGATCAGATCATTGATTGATTGGGTAGAAAATCCAAAAGAAAATTGTCGTAGGTATCAACTTTATTTTCTCATTTCTTCTTTTTTATTTTATTTTTACTTGACTTTGAAATTTGAGTAAACTATACGAATGGTCATCCAACTATGTCTACATTCTCCTTTTGGTCACCCAACTTTAAAAGTTTTCAAATTAAGCACTAACGTTTGAAATCGTTCCTATTTTGGTCACCCGCCATTAAATTGATGAGGAAAAATATTTTTCTTATTGGTATAATTGTTGGAAAAAATTCGGTTTAAAAACGGTTTTCTTACATAGCGGAATATTAAAATTTTGAAAATTAACCCGGTTTGTGATATTTATAGCAATAAACCTTAACTGAATTCATACTTGTGTTTTTGGATAAGCGAATCCTTGATGTTTTCTAGCTTTCACCAAAAGATCTTTTTCGCTATTCTCGTACCACGAACTGCTTCGAGTGTGAGCTCGAACCAATTGAATCAAAACACAAAACTAGAAAAAGTTTTTCTTTTAGGGTAAAAACAAAAATTCTCTCTTTTATAATAGAAACCGGTAAAATTGTTATTCCGGAAAAATATATGTAATAGTTGAGAATAAACTTTCTATTTTTCGGCAGAATAACAATCTCTTAAAGTTGTGTTAATAGTTCTACCGGTGCCATCTATTTATAGGAAGAGGAGGTAAAACCCTTTTAGAGTTGTAGAGGTTTATTTTAAATAGAAAAAGAACATCCTATTTAGAGTAGGAGAGGAGTGAACGATTCATCCTTGTATTTCTACTAGGGTTGTCGGCCCCTTCATGTTATTTGAGGGATTTTGGGTCTCTCTCACATCGGGTTCAATTACGAGTACTTCCTAAGTCTTATTGACCCAATACTCTATAATATGATCCAACTCAATTTAATTTTTCTATTTCCCAAAATAAAATTTAATATTTACATATTAAATAAGTTTATCATCCCAATTTTACTCCAATAAATTTTTGACGAATTTACCCCTAATAAAATTTCGAGAAAATTCATTCAATATGTCACATCTCAACATGTTCACTATGAGCAAATGGTTTATTTTTATTTTCGGGCTTCAAAACAATCCAAAAACATAAACTCATTCTTCCATCATTTTTTAAGTGATCCTAAATAAGATTGCAAGTTTCCATTTTCATTTCCATTTTTGGAAACCTACATTCATTTCTAAATGATTCCATTTCTCCATTTCGGAGAAAACCATAATTATTCTTGAATGTTTCCCATTTCTTTTTTTTTCTATTCATTCTATTCATTTCTATTCAAATATAATTCATTTCTAGTTTCAACGAGCTAACGGAGGGACTGATTTGACATATGTAGTTGAAGCTCAAATGATTTATAATTAAGTTCTGTATTAATTATAAACTCATTTATTCACGAAGTCATTCCACTATAGTATTGTGAGTGAGCTCTCCCTAACGACATACCATTACGAAAGCAACTACTCAGTGCTCGTCCAATGATCCTATTTTATCTCATGGTAACTATTACATCTTCCTTCATGAAAAGTCAATGACTATCAAATAATGATCAAGTCATCCATCACAAAGATGGACAACCTGTAACCACGTTTACTTTTCATCAACCATGTAATGACAATGAGAGGATATCATTTACCCATGTTTTGGGCTAAGAATTCCACTTCGTGAATGACGCTACATACTACAGAAGTCGTACACCCAATGTACCAGGTTTCGGCTTCTTATCTATTTTAACTCAGACTTTTACTTACATCAAAGTCTAAAAGTCACACATACATAGTCCGCCATCCACTCAGGATTTAGGTTTGTCACACTATGAACATCACAAGTGAATAAATTCGTGAACAGATTTAAGATCTATTCTACTTGGGTCCAGTCCAATGTAATGTTAGTTCAGTCAGTCATTTCTATGTCTCTATCTTCTGGTAGTCACCTGCTCCGATGCCAAAGATAAAGCATCTCCCCAATCGGACTTAATAGATGACATATTAGTCTTTTAATCGATTTGCTTATTTCTGATTAGACTAAAAACATGTTTAGATTCGTCTACAAACGCAAGTTGTCTTCCTATACATCGACCTGACCACGTAATACCACTTAGTATTAGTTAATCATTTAGACAACCAATCAGGAACATTTGCTTCTATTTTGCTTTACGTGCAAAAACCATTTGAGGACAATTGTATGTATATTAATATAATTAATGAATTTTTTTTATTAACCAATCTATTAGAAAAAAATTACAAGTGTATATTGACGAAAAATACTACACTTAAGGTATCAGATCCAAGAATAATAACTGTAACACCACTTGACCCGATCGTCGAGTCTAAGCTATAAGATGTCACATCTATTTTAGAAGCAATTATCGTCAAATATATTGTAAATATATCATTCAAACATACATTCATGTCTTAAAAACATTCATAATATGATACACAAACTTTTTCGAGTTTACGAAAGCTCTTATGCTAACCCAATCATGAAATAGGACCAAATTGTAAAGTTTCAAAATTTTAGACTTGACATTGTGACATCATCACTTCCACGTCGTGACGTCGCCAAACAGTTTTTCATTTCATATGATGTCAGGCTACTCGACATCGCGACATTACATAATGTTGGTCGACGTTGCGATGAGGAAACATAATCGTCGAGATAAAGATTTTGCTTTTGGCAAAAGTTTTGGCTATTTGGTACCTATTTCAAAACTTCCACAAAATTATAACATTTTGTGCACATTTAGCCAACCTTACCTACATCAAACCATTCCATATACCTACCAATCCAAGTGCAAATAACTACATTCAACCTTCTTCCAACTTATATAACCTAATCAACGATTGAAAATATCATTTCTATACCATGGCATACAAACCAAACCATTTACCAAAATGCCAACCATTTACCTATCTCAAAGATTATTGAAACATACCAATTCACATATCATTATAAACCTTAAACATATTACTCAAAACATACCATTTCTAATAGGCATTAGTATTGCCAAATTCATGTATAAGATAGATTTCTAACCATGTTCAATATTTATGATTATAAAATACACAACACCTATTTACATGCCACAAAATCGGGCTTAGAACAATTAAAAAACTACCAATTTGAAATAGTGTGAGCTTCTCTCCAATTCATTAAACACATTCCACAAGTTGATAACCTACAAGGAAAGGGAAAACAAAAAGGTAAGCATATCAAATGCTTAGTAAGTTCATAGGTATTTAAACAAAATCTTACATTAACTTTCAATTCAAACACAATAAGCTACTAGCATGTCATAGATTATATAAACATGAAAAATCACAATAACAACAACAACAACAGCAGCAACAATAAGGGGAGCGCAACATGAAGTCAAACCATATACCAATCTCAATCAATGGAACAGTGGATATGTGCAAGTGTACACAATCGCAACAAGTAATAAAGTGACAAGTAAATGTCGAGTTATCGTACCCACATGGACTGTAAAAGAATTATTTATGAAAGTAATTTTAAACACTTTGGTGAAGGAAAAATATTTGGATTTGAGAAATGATTAAAAACTAGAAATGTAACATCCTAAAAAAAAAATACAAGTATCGATATGTTGCATTTTTTAATTAGCTTGTGAATGAATAAATTTGTGTGTTTAATATAGTTTCAAGAAAGCTCGGGATTTATTCGGAGCTAGAATAAATTTTAGTAATAAGAATATTATTGAAGTGGAACAAGTGACCTTGATGCTTAAGGGAATTAAGTGTCAAAAACTAGCATAAGATGAGCTAGTAGTAAGGTGGAATTGGCGCATGAGTGATTGCTTGAGGGGAGAGGTTCAAATACCATGGATTGCATTTTGGTAGCTTTAATTTTTGCACCTTTTTATCAAGTGTCGGTCAAGCCCTATTTATGGTAAGGTTGGATTAAATTTTTATGGCAAGGTGGCTAATAGTTAAGGTAAGCTTGAACTTGGGAAAGGAATCCTAAGCTTATGGAAGGTAGGAGGATCATAAGGCATGAATCAAGGGTGTTATTTTGGAAACTTTGTGTGGCTAAAACTTTGACTTTTAGCCAATGTACATGGACAGCTTATTGGACTAAAGGGGAGGCCGAATTTTTGTGGTAAGTTTTGGGGAATAGGTTGGTAGCTTGATAGAATTTTCATTTGGTCATTGTTGCTCTCCCAAAAACACCTTTCTCTTCTATTTTCCTCTCTTGGCCGAATGTGCTTGTGTTAGGAGAAAACAATTTTTGTTTTGTTTCTTTTGGTCATTCTTTTTGACCATTTGGTCATTTTTGCAAAACCTTCAAGTGCTTCATCTCATATAATTCTCTTCTAGTGCCGAAACTACCAACACAAAAAGCCATTCCTTTTTCCTTCTCCTCCCTCATTGCCGAATGCATATTGTTCCTAAACTCATCTCTTTTCTCCTTCTCTTTTCTTCTCTTTGAAAACTGAATTATAACACCTTCTCCCCATTCTCTTTTCTTCTCCATTTTTATTTATCATTCAAATACTTTCTTCATTATTTTTCTCCCCATGGCCGAATGGTACTAATACCATTTTCTTCAATTTTCCTTCAAAGCCGAATCTTCTATTCATCTATATTGTCTTGTTGATTATTCTTCCAACCCTCGTTTAAGCAATATGTAAGAGCTTTCTTTTTGGTTCTTATGTTGGTTTATTGGTTGTTTTGGCCGAACCCTAAGTGTGGTAAAGAAGAGTCTTTTTGATCGAAATCATTGATCATTACTCTTAAACGTTTCCTTTCATTATATTTTAGTATGATAGTGGAGGGCCGAATCACCATCTCGTCAAAGTCATCTTGAAGTTATTAAGTTTGGATCATATTTTTCAAGGTAAGGGTTCTTATCAAGGAGTTATATATATAATACTCGACATATTGATATAGATGGATTATTAATCGATTTCGTCTTAGGGGGACGTTATCGCTCGATTTTCATCTTGTGGAACAAGGATATTTTGTGGTAAGCCAATCTCACCCTTAAAACCATTAGTCATAATTTTGATATATTATTTAGTCGGACTAATGATCTTTTGTCAATGGAGACAATCAAGATAGGGACGAAAAGGGTGGTGAATAGTGTTCAGAAGAGGGGGTTCCGCTATTCCCCCGAAATTTAAGCGAAGGGCTATTTTGGGAATCCAAAATTTTCCACGGGTTGTGGACCCTCATCCGAGGAGAATCTATTATTTGAAGTCGTTCGTACTCCTGGGCCTTTGTTTGTTCGTGGATATTCAACGGGTAACGAACCAACAATCGGGGAGAAACCGCATATAGAAGTTGTTCGAAATTCCAAGGGTAAAGTCTAGATCGTTATTTATAAGAATAGATTTATAAATAGTATTAGTGTTCTAAATTATCGTGATACTTGTTTAGGTATCGACGAGCGGAAAGTCTAGTTCTCACTGTAATTAGGTGTGTAACTTCACACTTATCTCTCGGGTTAGATACTATATCGTAAGTATTGGGATAAAATCGTAAAGATGGCAAAATCAGAGAAATACGAAATAATTAACACTTTTGTGTAAATGCATGAAAATGGTTAAAGTCGTGGAAATTACAAAAACGCCCCCAATGGGTTAATTTATAAATAATAAAATTTTATGCCTCATGTGATATATGGGCCAAAAAACTGCTAGATCGATATATGGGCCAAAAGCGCTAGATCGATATATGGGCCAAAAGCGCTAGATCGTTAAATGGGCTAAAATTTATTTTGCCTTATGGGCCAAAATGAAAATTTGAAATATGGACTCACTTGTATTATGGGCCTTTTGTTAAAATTATCATGTGAATGTATTGTTATGTTTTATATATAAACATGATTGCATGGGTTGGGAAAAATTGACGAAGAGAAGAAAGGCCTGTTGCCAAAAATCTAGTTTGGGTTGCTTTGCCACAATCTAGTTCGGTGGTGCACCACAATATTATTTAAAATGGTTTTATGCCTGCAATTGGTGTGTTGGCGGGGTGGGTTGACTTGATCCCAACTGGTGTGTTGGTTGGTACGGGTGGTGTGTAGTGGATGGAAAATTTAAGTTTGGTTGGGAATTTCATTCTACATGCATTATTATTATATTGTTAAATCCATAAATGGGCTCAAGCCCAATATAATGTCTTGATGATTTGGCCCAGTAGATATGGTAAGTGGGTTATACACTAAGTTTTGAGTAACTCACTCTGCTTTATTATCCTTCTCGGTAATGGCAATTGATGGAGGCTTGGGCCGGGGATGACTTCGTGGAGGCCATACATCGAACAAGGGTTTTATAAACTATGAACTTCAATTAAGTATATTTATTTAATTTCTATTTTGGGTATGATGTAATAAGGCCTATATTATTATTTTATGGATTTTTATGTGTGGATGGATTTAATTATGCTTTAGACACTTAATTTGGACTAATACTATTTTAATAATGTTTCCTTAAATATTTTATTTTTAAACATATGAGATTCTTTAAATATTCTTATTTTGATTCTTTTGAACTCTTTAAAATTACTTTAAAGTCTTTAACAATTAAATATTAAATAATAAGATTTCAAACTAGTACTACTTTATTCATCGATTTTAAATCAAATTCTTGGTTTTTACTAAACTTCATTTTCAAAAGGTTTTGTAGAACTATTTTACCTAAATCATTAGATAATTAAATGGATGTTCGTTCTGTGTGACAAACCAAATCTCGTCTTAACGCATAGACCTGGTTTGGGGTGTTACATTTAATGGTATTAGAGCTAGTTTCAAAACTCGGCTGTGGTAGGGTTCAACAAATAACTTTCGTTTGAAATTATTTTAATTATGTTTTAAAGGTTGTATGGCACCACAAGCATCCGACACCAAGTCAAGTAAGTATTCATTACTGAATGATTATTATGATGATATGATCATAGGAACACTCTAGAACTTCTAGTTTTAAGTGTTGAAAATTGTAGAGATCGAGACTATAGGATGTGTTTGCGAAAAACAACTTTATCTCATGAATCTCATAAAATATCGTTAATAAACACTGAAATAATTTTCTAATTCATAAAAGTCATAATCAGATTAAAATGAGTTAGACAGTATGAGCACCGAGGACGTGGACGTGGTAGACGTGGCCGTGGTAGAGGCCAAGGTGCTAGAGCTGTGTATGAGGAATCAAGATATATCCCGGAAATGGATACACCAACATCACCTGCGTTGAAAAATGAATCACAGGACCATAGAAGAGAAGATAATGCTTTGACACGAGCAATGTTGCGAGTCCTTCAAAGGGTCGCTGGAACTAGAGCTGGGCCAGCAACTCGTGGGTCAATATCAGAACGACTGAAATCAAGTGGTTTGAAGTTTTTAGAGGTGTTTCAGGTGTAGCTCCGAATGTTTCTAAATATTGGCTTGAGGCTGTAGAGCGAATTATGGAGATCTAGAGTGTACTGTAGAGCAGAAACTAAGAGGAGCGGTGTCCTTATTAAGGGACGAGGCATATCAATGGTGGCTTACTACTCGAGAAGGCACTGAAGCTGCATTAGTTACTTGGGAATTCTTCAAAGCTACCTTTCAAGGGAAATATGTAGGGACAAGTTATGTGGATGCTTGGAGGAAGGAATTCTTGAATCTGGTTCAAGGAAGTAAGACGGTGGCAGCTTATGAGGCAGAATTTTTATGCTTGAGTCGTTATGCTTGAACTATAGTACCAACGGATCATGAGTGCGTTATGCGCTTGAGGATGGGTTGAATGATGAGTTGTGGTCTTGATAGCCCCACAAGTAAGAGTTTTGCCACGCTTGTGGAGAAACTAAGATAGCCAAAGAGGCTAAGAGCTCAAAAAGTCAGAACCGAGAAAGAGTAAGAGGTAAGAGAGATATAAAGTATTCGGGTTCTTCAAAAGGTTTGAAGAGGCCTCGAAATGATGAGCCACTCAAGGTAGAGCACTGTGGCTACTAATCGAGTCGAGGCTGTGTTTAATGTGGAAAATGACACCCTAGAAGAGTCTTGGAGGAAAATTGGTGCTTGTTATAAATGTGGTTCCAAGGATCATCAATATAAAATTACCCTCGACGGATGGATACGACTCGAAACTCGTAACCACGATGCTCGATGGGCGGAGGCGCTCGGCTGACCACCGAGAGGCCGTAGACCAGGTCGTGGTGGTAATGGGGTTGGACGCGGACAAGGTGCACCGGGTCGAAACAATGGTTCCAGAGGTAATGTGGAGGTAAGACAGCCAGGGTTGGTCTATACGGTTAGACGCCGTGAGGATGGCAATGCAAGCGATGTGATAAGCTGATGCGTTCTTCATCTTTAATGTGCCTGTTACTACTTTGATAGATATCGATTCTACCCACTCGTATATTGCTAGTGCCATATCTGGAAACCTGAATATAGAATATGAGATTACCGATAGTGAGATGACAGTAATTAGTCCTTTAGGACAGTCGGTACTTGTGAAAAAACTGTTTAGAGACGTGCCCTTAGAAATCCAAAGAGAAATATTTTTGGCGGATTTGATGGAATTGCCTTTCGGCGAATTCGATCTCATTCTGGGCATGGATTGGTTGGTGAAGCACTGGGCGCATTTGGATTGTGCTGAAAAACATATGTCAATAAGGACTTTAGATGATAAGGAAGTAGTAATGATAGGCGAACGAAGGAATTACTTGGAAAATGTGGTATCTACATTAAAGGCAGAAAAGTTGGTGCGAAAAGGGTATGGAGCATTCCTAGCTTTTATTAGTGCTTTGGATACCAAGGAGTTATCAGTGGAAGATGTGAGAACGGTGAAGGAATTTTCAGATGTCTTTCCCGAAGAACTTTCTGGTATACCTCCAGATCGGGAAGTAGAATTTGGTATTGAGCTATTGCCCGGAATAGCTCCAGTGTCTATTGCACCTTATAGGATGGCACCGAAGGAGTTGGCGAGCTTAAAGCTCAAATTCAAGAATTATTGGATCGAGGATTTATTCGACCTAGTGTGTCTCCGTGGGGAGCATCGATTTTGTTTGTTAAGAAGAAGGATGGGTCGATGCGTATGTGCATTGACTACAGGCAGTTGAATAAATTGACGATCAAGAATAGGTATCCCTTACCGAGAATTGATGACCTATTTGATCAATTAAAGGGGGCATCAGTTTTCTCCAAAATTGATTTGAGATCAGGTTATCATCAACTCAAAGTGAAAGAAGCAGATATTCATAAGACGACATTCTGAACTCGTTATGGACATTATGAGTTTTTGGTGATGACGTTTGGTTTGACCAATTCACCAGCTGCATTTATGGACATGATGAACCAAGTCTTTCAACCTTATCTAGACCGGTTTGTTGTAATGTTCATAGATGACATTTTGGTATATTCAAGAAATGAAGAGGAGCATGACTCACATTTGCGTATAGTATTGCAGTTACTTCGTGATAAGCAACTTTATGCCAAATTCAGTAAATGTGAATTTTGGTTAAGGGAAGTGACTTTCTTGGGTCATATGGTGTCAATTTGAAGGAATAAGGGTGGATCCTCGGAAGATTGAGGTCAGACTAGATTGGAAACCACCAAGTCGATGGTGAGATTGAGTTTCTTAGGTTTGGTGGATATTATAGACGCTTTGTTGAGGGTTTTCGTTGATTCTTTGCACCCTAACTAAGCTATTGCGAAAGGGAGTACCGTATGAATGGGCTGATAAACAACAAGAAAGTTTCGAGAAATTGAAGAAGATTTTGACGGAAGCACCAGTATTGATTCAACCTTGAAATGGAAAAGAATTTATCGTCTACTGTGATGCGTCACACACGGGTTTAGGATGTGTGCTAATGCAAAATGGAAAAGTGGTGGCCTATGCTTCTCGTCGGTTGAGACCGCACAAAGTAAACTACCCTACTCATGACTTGGAGTTGGCTGCGGTAGTGTTTGCTTTAAAGATTTGGAGGCACTATCTCTACGGTGAGAAGTCTATCATCTATCTGGGATCATAAGAGTCTTAAGTATCTTCTTACCCGAAGGAGTTAAACTTGAGACAAAGAAGGTGGGTGGAGTTGTTAAAGGATTATGATTTCTCAATCGAGTATCATCTGGAAAGGCTAACGTGGTAGCGACGTGTTAAGTCGTAAGGTGGTATCGATTTAAGAGCAATGTTTGCTCATCGAGTTTGTATAAGGATGGTAGTCTATTAGTGAAATTTCAGGTGAAGCCTCTGTGGTTAGATCGGATCGGGAAAAGCGGATATCGGATGAAAAGTTGGGATCCTTAATTGACAAGTTGAAAGTGGTGAAATAGGGATTTTGGTATGAATAACGATGGAGTGCTGTGTTTTTGTGGAAGAATTTGTATGCCCAAGGACTCAGATTTGAGACAAATGATTCTGCGAGAGGCGTATAGTAGCCCTTATGCTATGCACCCCGGAGGAAATAAGATGTATCGAGATCTCCATGAACGGTATTGGTGGCCAGGGTTGAAGCGTGAGATTTTTGAGTTTGTAGGTAAATGTTTGACTTGTCAACAAGTGAAGGCAGAGCATCAACTGCCGTCAGGCTTATTACAACCGGTAAAGATTCCCCTATGGAAATGGGAGCGGATATCAATGGATTTTGTTAGTGGGTTACCTTTAACACCTACTAAGAAAAATTTCGTTTGGGTTGTAGTTGATCGTTTGACGAAGACTGCCCATTTTTTCCAATTCGTACGGATTACTCACTGCAGAAGTTGGCTAAGCTGTATGTATCTGAGATCATGAGGTTGCATGGGGTACCAGTGTCTATCATATCGGACAGAGATCCCAGGTTTACATCATGGTTTTGGAAAGCTTTACATGAGGCTTTGGGAACAAAGTTAAACTTTAGTACTGCTTTTCATCCTCGATCGGATGGTCGATCGAAAGAGTAATTGATTTTGGAAGACATGTTACGTGGTTGTATAATCGACTTCAGAGATAGTTGGGAGGATTTCCTACCGTTAGCAGAGTTCGCGTATAATAACAGTTACCAATCTAGTATCCAAATGGCGCCTTATGAAGCTTTATCGATCGTAGGTGTCGTACCCTTACTTGTTGGATGAATTGGGGAACAACGGTTGTTGGGTCTGAGTTGATATCGAGACGGAAGAAAAGGTAAAGGTGATTGGCGCGGTTAAAGGAAGCTTGGATCGACAAAAATCGTATGTAGATCTAAAGCGTAAGGATATTGAGTTTGCGGTGGAAGATCAGGTTTTTCTGAAAGTCTCACCTTGGAAGAAGATTTTCAGATTTGGAAGGAAGGGCAAGTTGAGCACTAGGTTCATTGGACCATATCATGTGATGAAGCGTGTTGGTCCAGTGGCCTATCAGCTTGAATTACCTCTGGAGTTGAGTCAGATTCATAATGTTTTCCATGTTTCTATCTTTGAGGCACTATAGATCGGATCCGTCTCACATAGTCTTGGTAGAAGAAGTGGAGTTGAGATCGGACTTATCTTTTGAGAAGGAACCGGTGGAAATCTTAGGCCAGAGATGTTAAGGTGCTAAGAAAGAAGACCGTGCCATTGGTCAAGGTTTTATGGCATAATCACGGAGCGGAGGAAGCTATGTGGGAGCCTGAGGACGCAATTCAACAACAATATCCTCACCTCTTTTAGCCAGGTAAATTTTGAGGACGAAATTTTCTTTAAGGAGGGTAGAATTGTAACATCCTAAAAAAATACAAGTATCGATATGTTGCATTTTTTTAATTAGCTTGTGAATGAATAAATTTGTATGTTTAATATAGTTTATTGAAAGCTCGAGATTTATTCGGAGCTAGAATAAATTTTAGTAATAAGAATATTGTTGAAGTGGAACAAGTGACCTTGATGCTTAAGGGAATTAAGTGTCAAAAACTAGCATAAGATGAGCTAATAGTAAGGTGGAATTGGCGCATCAGTGATTGCTTGAGGGGAGAGGTTCGGATACCATGGATTGCATTTTGGTAGCTTTAATTTTTGCACCTTTTTATCAAGTGTCGGTCAAGCCCTATTTATGGTAAGGTTGGATTAAATTTTTATGGCAAGGTGGCTAATAGTTAAGGTAAGCTTGAACTTGGGGAAAGGAATCCTAAGCTTATGGAAGGTAGGAGGATCATAAGGCATGAATCAAGGGTGTTATTTTGGAAACTTTGTGTGGCTAAAACTTTGATTTTAGCCAATGTACATGGACGGCTTATTGGACTAAAGGGGAGGCCAAATTTTTGTGGTAAGTTTTGGGGAATAGGTTGGTAGCTTGATAGAATTTTCATTTGGTCATTGTTGCTCTCCCAAAAACACCTTTCTCTTCTCTTTTCCTCTCTTGGCCGAATGTGCTTGTGTTAGGAGAAAACAATTTTTGTTTTGTTTCTTTTGGTCATTCTTTTTGACCATTTGGTCATTTTGCAAAACCCTCGGTGCTTCATCTCGTATTTCTCTTCTAGTCTGAAACTACCAACACAAAAGCCATTCCTTTTTCCTTCTCCTCCCCATTGCGAATGCATATTGTTCCTAAACTCATCTCTTTTCTCCTTCTCTTTTCTTCTCTTTGAAAACTAAATTATAGCACCTTCTCCCATTCTATTTTCTTCTCCATTTTTATTTATCATTCAAATACTTTCTTCATTATTTTTCTCCCCATGGCCGAATGGTACTAATACCATTTTCTTCAATTTTCCTTCAAAGCCGAATCTTCTATTCATCTATATTGTCTTGTTGATTATTCTTCCAACCCTCGTTTAAGCAATAGGTAAGAGCTTTCTTTTTGGTTCTTATGTTGGTTTATTGGTTGTTTTGGCCGAACCCTAAGTGTGGTAAAGGAGAGTCTTTTTGATCGAAGTCGTTGATCATTACTCTTAAACGTATCCTTTCGTTATATTTTAGTATGATAGTGGAGGGCCGAATCACCATCTCGTCAAAGTCATCTTGAAGTTATTAAGTTCGAATCATATTTTTCAAGGTAAGGGTTCTTATCAAAAAGTTATATATATAATACTCGACATATTGATATAGATGGATTATTAATTGATTTCGTCTTAGGGGGACGTTATCGCTCGATTTTCATCTTGTGGAACAAGGATATTTTGTGGTAAGCCAATCTCACCCTTAAAACCGTTAGTCATAATTTTGATATATTATTTAGTCGGACTAATGATCTTTTGTCAATGGAGACAATCAAGATAGGGACGAAAAGGGTGGTGAATAGTGTTCGGAAGAGGGGCGATTCCGCTATTCCCCCGAAATTTAAGCGAAGGGCTGTTTCGGGAATCCAAGATTTTCCACCAGGTTGTGGACCCTCATCCGAGGATAATCTTTTATTTGAAGTCGTTCTTACTCCTGAGCCTTTTTTTGTTCGTGGATATTCAACCGGTAACGAACCAACAATCGGGGAGAAACCGCATATAGAAGTTGTTCAAAATTCCAAGGGTAAAGTCTAGATCGTTATTTATAAGAATAGATTTATAAATAGTATTAGTGTTCTAAATTATCGTGATGCGTGTTTAGGTTTTGACGAGCGGGAAAGTCTAGTTCTCACTGTAATCAGGTGTGTAACTTCACACTTATCTCTCGGGTTAGATACTATACCATAAGAATTGGGATAAAATCATAAAGATGGCAAACTTGGAGAAATACGAAATAATTAACACTTTTGTATAAATGCATGAAAACGGTTAAAGTCATGGAAATTACGAAAATGCCCCCAATGGGTTAATTGATAAATAGTAAAATTTTATGCCTCATGTGATATATGGGCCAAAAAACTGCTAGATCGATATATGGGCCAAAAATTGCTAGATCGATATATGGGCCAAAAACTGCTAGATCGATATATGGGCCAAAAACTACTAGATCGATATATGGGCCAAAGTTTGCTAGATCGTTAAATGGGCTAAAATGCTATTTTGCCTTATGGGCCAAAATGAAAATTTGAACTATGGACTCACTTGTATTATGGGCCTTTTTTTTAAAATTATCATGTGAATGTATTGTTATGTTTTATATATAAACATGATTGCATGGGTTGGGAAAAATTGACGAAGAGAAGAAAGGCCTGTTGCCAAAAATCTAGTTCGGGTGGCTTTGCCACAATCTAGTTCGGTGGTGCACCACAATATTATTTAAAATGGCTTTATGCCTGCGATTGGTGTGTTGGCGGGGTGGGTTGACTTTATCCCAACAGGTGTGTTGGTTGGTACGGGTGGTGTGTAGCAGATGGAAAATTTAGGTTTGGTTGGGAATTTCATTCTACATGCATTATTACTATATTGTTAAATCTGTAAATGGGCTCAAGCCCAATATAATGTCTTGATGATTTGGCCCAGTGGATATGGTAAGTGGGTTATACATTGAGTTCTGAGTAACTCACTCTGCTTTATTATCCTTCTCAGGTAATGACAATTGATGGAGGCTTGGGCCGGGGATGACTTCATGGAGGCCATACTTTGAACAAGGGTTTTATAAACTATGAACTTCAATTAAGTCTATTTATTTAATTACTATTTTGGGTATGATGTAATAAGGCCTATATTATTATTATTTTATGGATTTTTATGTGTGGATGGATTTAATTATGCTTTAAACACTTAATTTGGACTAATACTATTTTAGTAATGTTTCCTTAAATATTTTGTTTTTAAACATATGAGATTCTTTAAACATTCTTGTTTTGATTCTTTTGAACTCTTTAAAATTACTTTAAAGTCTTTAACAATTAAATATTAAATAATAAAATTTGAAACTAGTACTACTTTATTCATCGATTTTAAATTAAATTCTTGGTTTTACTAAACTTCATTTTCAAAAGGTTTTGTAGAACTGTTTTACCTAAATCATTAGATAATTAAATGGAAGTTCGTTCTGTGTGACAAATCAAATCTTGTCTTAACGCATAGACCTCGGTTTGGGGTGTTACAAGAAAACAAAGTAAAATAAAATAAAATAAAATTATAATGCACGATTTCAAAAACTGGTTTTAATTAAGATGATATAATTGTGTTGGATTAATTATATTTCCTTACCTTAGAACTATTAAACTTATGCTTATACTTGTTACGAATAAATCACGACAACTCGGTAATTTGTTAACTTATGAACATATTTACAAATAAAAATACATTCATCTCTTGTATATATTCCTATGTCAATTTGATCGATAAAAGCAGTTTATAAAGGTAAACATGTTATTGCACATACATACTTATTAAATTAAACAATCTCTTGTATTTTCCTATGTCGATTCAAAAGATTAGTTCAACCTAATAAGCATATAAAAGACTATGTGAGGTAACAAAGTATCCTTACCTTGAAATAGTTTAATCACAATAATCTTGCAAGTTATGTAAGGCATGTGTATCGCCAAATACAATGCTAATCTAATCTTCAGCTACCTTAGAAGAATTAAACATGCACTGATTAAGTACTGTGTCCATTAATTACAATTTCAATGCATTTAAATAATTAATTCTTTAGTTATCTAAGCAATTATAATGCCAGAATAACTTGGGCATGATTTTACTTAATCAAGCATTTTACCTAGGCCTATAACAGCATAAACACAATTTTAATAATTTAAGAGGGCGAAATGCAATCAACCCAACACGAATTAAACTCAAGGTAAGCTAATTAAATTAACCATTCCAACAAAATAAATATTCATAGACATGTTCATCATAAAAACAACAAAAATTAAAGAGATAGGGAGCAAGAATCAAATCTGGTGGTTTTCCGTGGCTTGACTAGGTTGCTCCGTTCTTCCTTCTTTGTTGTCCTCGCCGATCAAGGCTACTATGAACACTCAACTACTGGTCCAAATGGCTGAAGAAGACCCCTTTCCCAAGAGGAGAAATCGAAACAAGAGCAAGGAACTTTGAATGGGAAAATGAGAGAAAAAAGTGAGAGAGGAGAGAAGAGTTGTGAGAGAAGTGATGTGAATGAGGGATGATTTGAATGGGCAGCAAAGGGGGGTTTATATAGCTGAGGATGGCTGCTAAAAATAGCAAATTTCAGCAGCCAAAGAGCCCCCTCATGGCTGGCCATCCTACATGGCAAAGTTGAGACTTTCAACTTTGATAAAATTAGCTTAGGGCAAATCCGTAAAGCCTTAATTTAAGGTGGGGTTTGAATGCAAATTGAAAGTCTTCTGAGGGCCTTTTTGCAAGCTCATTTAATCAACTAAAATGCTGATTTGGGTCAGCATTTGAACGGTTCTGGGCTGCCCAATTGATGGCTGGTTCATTTGCTCAATTTGGTTAAACTGGTGCAGTTCAACTAGGCCCTTTTTTCATAATTAATTAAAATTAATTTATTTAGCCCAAATTAAATTGGAAATAAATTAAAATTAATTATATTAAGAATTAATACACATATTTGGACCGTCTTAGGCTGGAAAATATTTTTCCTTGTTACTTCAAAATGCTTCTCGGTTTTGTTCTTCTAACGGTGTCTGTCGGGTCAATTTTCGCCCTTTGTACGAATTTGTCAAAAATAATCAAAATTCACTAAAAATAATTGTAAAATTGACTAAAAATCAACATGTTCAAAATTTTAATATAATTTAATTATTTTATAAAAATTAATTATTTTATAACAAAAATTCTAATGAAATTGCATGATTTTAAGCAAAATTAGGTATGAAAAAGTATATAAATCTTTGTGGTAAGCTTTTAAAGCTTAGTAAGTTTGTAATATAATACATTCAATTCAATACATCAAATACAATATACAAAGTTAATCCATCACATAGATCATCTCACAATTATACACACCATATCATCCATAGCTAATATACTCACTCAACCATTCAAAAATCCATCTACAATTTCATCAACCACATAGGTTCAATACGTACCTTAGCCAACACAGCTATTCACCATTCAAGTTACTCAATGCTTGATATTTCATTTCAATTAACCTTTGCTATTCATTCGATTTAATCGCACACTTAGTGCCAATTTCTTAGACGAAGCATAAATATCATCACACATTTAGTGCCTTTATATGAAACCGAGTTTATCTCGGTATCGCACACACAGTGCCAATCAATAAAGCCGAGGCTTCCATTACTTCGCACACATAGTGCTATTCACCTCTGTCTCGATTTTAATTATGCGCACTTAGTGCCACATTTCTCAAATTCACATATAACATTTCTAACTCAATAACTATATATTCATTCATTTCACATCACATAGACATAAATTTAATAACTTGTATTATACCCGAACTTACCTCAGACATTGAAATACCGAGACTAGCCGATCAATCGAGTACTTTGTCTTTGCCTCTATGTCGATCTGAATCTCTCCTTTCTTGGTCTATACATATTCAAATTCAGCTCATTTAATCACCAGTTCATTCAATTTAGTCCAAACACACATATTTAGGGCATTTTACAAAATAGCCCTTACATTTCACATTTCGACACTTTAGTCCCTATTTCACAAAATCACAAAATACACAAAAATTCACTTCACCCATGCCTAGACAAATTCTCCCTATGTCTATACAAGCCAACACATTTCATTTATTTCACATTTTAGTCCTCCAATTTCTCATTTTCATAATTTAGCCCAAATTACTCAATTTCACCAAAAATTCAAAGACTAAACATGTGAATCATTCACATATCTTTCATATTTCATCTTCAACTATCACAAAGCTCAAACATTCATCAATGACATATCTCAAAATCACGATCAAATTCTAAAATTAAAGCATGGGTTTGAAAGAACTGAAACAACGATTACAAAAACGAAGAAATTATTAAAAACCGAACAAAAATCAAATACCAATTGAAGCTTCACTTGACCGAACCCTAAATAGCCATGAAATCTCTTTTTTTCTTCTTGATATTCGTCTATGGATGGTGATATTAAGAGAGAATGGCTTTTGTTTTATTACAAATCTTTTAATAATTCATTTACTAAATTATCCTTATTATAAACATTTAGAATCCACTAACCTTAGGCATTTTTGTCCATCCAATTTAGCAATGAAATAATAACATAAGGACTCCCATTTTAAAGCCATGTCAAATTAGCACTTTAACAATCAGCACACAACTTTTACATTTTATGCGACTAAGTCCTTTTTCATAATTCGACACACAATCAATAAAATTTTCATACACAATTTTTACACATGCTCAATCACATACTGTAAACACAAAAAATAATATTAAAATATTTTTTTGACCTCAAATTTGTGGTCTTGAAATTAATGTTCCGACTAGGGTCTAAACCGGGCTATTATAACTCCCCCCCTTAAGGATTTTTGTCCCCGAAAATCTTACCAGTGAATAGGTTTGGATATTACTCTCTCATAACATCTTCAGGCTCCCACGTAGCCTCTTCAACTCGTGTTTGTGCCACAACACTTTCACTAAGGAAATTCTCTTATTTCTCAACTCTTTGGTCTCTCATGCCAAAATTTGAATCGGTTTCTCACTATATGATAAATCTGACTGAATCTCAACCTCAGCAGGAGCAATTACATGCGATGGATTAGATCTGTATTGTCGAAGCATCGATACGTGAAATACATTATGAATTTTCTCTAATTCAAGTGGCAATAGCAATTTATAGGAAACTGGCTCAATTCGTTCAATAATCTCATACGACCCGATGAACCTCGGACTCAACTTACTTTTTCGGCCAAATTGAAGTTTTTTCTTCCACGGAGACACTTTCAGAAATACTTTGTCACTGATTTCAAATTCAATATCTTTCCGTTTCAAATCTGCATATGATTTCTGACGATCTGATGCCGCTTTCAAACTATCACGAATCACTTTCATTTTCTGCTCAGTTTCTTTTATCAAATCAACCCCGTGAATCTTATTCTCACTCAACTCAGTCTAATACAATGGAGTTCAAAATTTTTGACGTAAAGAGCCTCATATGGTGCCATTTTAATGCTAGATTGAAAACTATTATTGTATGCAAATTCAATCAACGGTAAATACTTTTCCCACGTACCTTCAAATTCGAGAATACAACATCTCAACATATCTTCGAGAACTTGAATGATTCGCTCGGATTGACCATCTGTTTGCGGATGAAATGCAGTACTAAAATGTAGCTTTGTGCCTAAAGCCTCTTGTAATTTCTTCCAAAACTACGAGGTAAATCTCGGATCTCTGTCAAGTACAATAGATAGTGGTACCCCAAGCAATCTCACAATCTCAGCAATATACAATTCAGCTAATTTATCAAGTGAATAATCTGTTCTCACAGGAACAAAATGAGCTGATTTCGTCAATCTGCCAACTATCACCCAGATTGCATCTTTCTTTCTCGGAGATAAAGGTAGTCCCGACACAAAGTTCATTGTGATTCTCTCCCATTTCCACTCAAGAATCATAATTAGTTGTAACAAACCGGATGGAACCTGATGTTCAGCTTTAACTTGCTGACAAACCATGCATCTCTAAACAAACTTTGAGATATCTCGTTTCATACCATGCCACCAATAAAACTGTTTTAGATCATTATACATTTTTGTACTCCCTGGATGAACAGCCAAACGACTATTGTGAGCTTTATTCAAAATTAACTGAATTAACTCTGAATTCCTTGGAACACAAATCTGATCTTTGAATCTCAAACAATCATCATTATCAACTCAAAATTCTGAATCAGAATTTAAATCATATTGAGCTCGTTTTGCCACCATCTTAGTATCACTTTTCTGAGCATCACAAATCTAACGTATAAACATTGGTCTCACTTTCAACTCAGCCAAAACTAAACCATCATCACATAGATCTATCTGAATACTCTTTGCTCGCAAAACACATATAGACTTTCGGCTCAAAGCATCAGCAACAACATTAGCTTTACCCGGATGATAGTCAATTACTAATTCATAGTCTTTTAGTAATTCTAACCATCTCTACTATCTCAAATTCAATTCTTTCTAAGTCATCAAATATTTCAAGCTCTTTTGATCTGTATAAATATGACATTTCTCACCAAATAGATAATGACGCCACATCTTCAATGCAAATACAATCGCAGCTAATTCAAGATCGTGCGTCGGGTAATTCTTTTCATGCGACTTTAACTGTCTTGAAGCGTAAGCTATAACTTTACCCTCTTACATCAGCACATAGCCCAAACCATTCAACTATGCATCACTGTAAACTATAAATTCTTTACCTGATTCAGGTTGAACTAACATTAGTGCCTCTGTCAATAATACTTTCAACTGTTCAAAACTCTGCTGGCACTTTTCTGACCACTCGAATTTAACATCTTTCTGTAACAACTTCGTCAATGGAGTCGCAATCATCGAAAAGCCTTTCACGAACCTTCTAGAATATCCCTCTAGTTCCAGAAAACTACAAACTTTAGACACATTATTCGGAGGCTTCCACTCTAAAATTGTTGAGATCTTACTCGAATCAACTCGTATTCCCGCAGCTAATACAATATGCCCTAGAAGACCAACCTCACACAACTAGAACTCTCATTTACTGAATTTTACATATAATTGCTTCTCACATAGAGTCTGTAATACGATTCTCAAATACTTAGCATGTTGCATCTCATCATATGAATAAATCAGAATGTCATCAATAAACACCACAACAAAACCATCCAAATACAGTTTGAATATCCAGTTCATCAAATCCATAAACACTATAGGAGCATTCGTTAGTCCAAAAGGCATAATAACCCAATCTCAAATCTATCTTAGAAAACACTGTAGCTCCTTTCAGCTGATCAAACAAATCATCAATACGTGGTAAAGGATATTTATTCTTTATCGTCACTTTGTTCAGCTGTCGGTAATCAATAAACATTCTCATAGTGCCATCTTTCTTTTTCACGAACAACACAGGAGCACCTTAGGGCGAGAAACTCGATCGTGCAAATCCTCTATCGATCAACTCTTGCAACTGTGACTTTAACTCTTTCAATTTTGTCGATGCCATTCTATACGGAGTTATCCATATAGGAGTCATTCTCGGTAATAAATCAATACTAAATTCAACTTTTCGTATCAGAGGTAATCCCGGTAGTTCTTCAGGAAACACATTAGGGAATTTACAAACCACAGGCACAGATTCAACTTTCTTTTCTATCATTTTTGTATCAATCACAAATGCAAGATAATCTTCGCAACCCTTTTTCACATAGTTCAAAGCTTTCATCGAAGATATAACAGTCGACAACCCATTCAAATCACTAGATTCAATTCAAACTATCTCACCATTTTGACTTCTCAAATCAATACTCTTTCGTTTACAATTCACAATAGCATTATGCAAAGTTAGCCAATCCATACCCAAAATGATATCAAATTCATCAAAAGGTAGCAACATCAAATTAGCCAGAAAGCAAATATCTCGAAACATCAATGAACAGTTCTTGCACATGTTTTCAACCAAGACACACTTGCCTAAGGGGTTCGATAATCTAATCACGAATTCAGTAGACTCAACAGGTAGAGTCTTACTTGATACTAAATCCATACACACATAGGAATAAGTAGATATTGCATTTATCAATGCAATCACTTCAGTATCAAATAGAGTAAAAGTACCAATAATGACGTCTATAGATGACGCTTATCACGAGCGCGAATAGCATAAGCTCGGGTAGGTGCTCTTACCTCGAATCTCACAGTTGTATCGATATTCCCTCTTTGACTTCCAATCACATTTCTGGTATTCCTGGGTGGTCTACCTGTAGCCGTCGTATTACTCGGTCTTGTATTCTGAACATTGTCTTTCTCAGCTAACTCCGGGCAATCTCAAATGAAATGGTCTTGTGATCCACACTTATAACAAGTTCTATTATTGTACTTGCCCCAGCATTATCCAACGTGTCGTCTTCCACACTGCCTACACTTAAGCTTTTTGCTTTTAACACTACCAACACTTTTTCAATTGGAGCTTGAGTTCTTGGACCAACACTTTATCTCGCACGATCTCTACTCGAATGTCCAAACGAAGCATTTGAACAATTGCTTGCATCTCTAAATCTCTTCGTCAAAGGTTGAGATGACTTACTCATCAATCTTTTTCTTTCATCTCTAGCCTCAGAATCGGCTTTTTTCTTTTCTTTGCTAAGCTCCTTGGCTTTGAAGCTCTTTCAACTAACACAAAAAATTCATTCAAACAAAGCATTCCAACTAGCAATTTAATGTCTTTATTCATCCCTTCAATGAAACATTTACACATAATAGCTTCAGTCGAAACACATTTCTGTGCATACTGACTTAATCTTGCAAACTCTCGTTCATACTCAATAATAGACATGCTGCAACATCTTTAATTAGGGGCTATTATGTTTGCATTAATTAGATGAGAATAGCTTGATATTGTTGGTAATCAAGGTGTCTTGGGGTCCAGGCATGACCTCGGGTTAGGCCTGAGTCATGGCTAAATTTTATGTTTTAGGTGTTTGGAAGGGGAGTTAGGGAAGTTAGGGGTTATAAGGAGTTGTTGGAGTGTCTTGATGCAAATAACTTAGTGGTAAAGTGGTAAGGGAGGTGCCACTAAGGTACAAAGAAGGTGACGCCACATGCAGGGAAGGGGAGCCTTGGTTCGAGCTGCAGAAATCTCCCCTTCTGTAATTATTTTTGACGCAAGAGAAGGGAAGAGTTGTGCTCAGCTCAAACTCTGATGGATAACTGTTGAACTAGTCAACAGATTTAAATGGGTGGAGAAGAGAGAATTTAGGAGTTTGATCAATTCAAACTCATTTGAATGGTTGGCCAGGAGTGATTCGGAGAGTTTGTCGAAATCTAAACTCTAGTGTGAGGAAGAGTAATCGATTGGAAGACTAAGGGGGGAAGTGCCGAAATTCCTAATGACATTTTCGGCTAGCCAGGGCCTTGGTACATTCGGTTGAGAGCTAAGCTGAAACCCCCTTTAGCCTTGCCAATTTCTTCCCTTAGTGCACCACTGGAATCAAAAGCCTAAGGTTTTTCTAGGCTATTACCGAATTCCCTCTAAAGCATCTAGTCGAATCTCCTCCTCCTTCATTCTTTTCTATTCTTTTCTCTCATATTTGTTTCAAAACCCCATCAACATCTCTTCTTCTCCTCATCTTCTTTTGTGCCAAAGTTCATCACTCTTTTCTTGATTCTTTTCAGAGCCGAATCTTTTTTGCTCTTCTTTCAAAAGCCATAGCCGAAACCCCTTTTGATTATTCCACCACCATTGCCAAAATCCCTCTCAACCATTGAATATCTCTTCTTTACTCCCCTATTCTTTTTCTACACTTTGGCCGAATATCAAGTAAGGGTAGATCCCTTTGGTCTTCTTCTCTAATCGGTTTTGGAGGGGGTAAGTGCTATTGGCCGAATCTCTATTATCTTTTTCTTTTCTTTCTGTCGACATGCATAGAACAAGAGCCAAATTTTGGCATTTGTTTTGGTTCTCATTCATTTGTAAAATTGGTTTCTCCTAGGGTCTCTGGGATTTTGAAGTGGTGGATCATGATCATCTATTCTCTGTCAATCAGTCTTAGTAAGTCAGTGGTAAGGGTTCATGCCGACTCAATCTTTCTTTTAATTATTTGAAAAGTCGAAGGCTATTAGTTATGTGGTTTAAGATCTTGGTCGATTTTAGGGAAGGCTCTATCTCGTAGAGCTCGAGTTGTGACTGGGATTAAAAGTGTTAAGGTAAGGATTGTTATTCAATGTGTTAACTTTTCGGGATTTACAAGTGTAGCCGAATGGCTTTTTCCTAACAATTGTCATTGGCTGAATGTAGGAGGGGGAATGTAGTGTGCTAGATCTTGATTTTTGGGATTCGATAGTCGCGTTAGTAACCGGGTGTGTATCTTACACACTTCATAATCGTTGTAAACTTGCTAATAACCTAAACATGTTAAAAGCCAAAAACTATGCAGATTTCGATATGGTACCCTTATGGGTATGAGCAAGGATTCGGGTAAGTCCGTTTGATAAGTTTAAGATATTTGATTCTGATGAAATCACATTTGCTATGGTTTATTATATGTTTAATAATTAATCATGATGGCATGATATGTATATGCATGTGCATTATTGTGGGTGATATGAGAGGAGGGGTAAGATTGATATCTGTGACTTTGGGTCACCAGTGGTTTGGTACCACAGTTGATATTTGTGACTTTGGGTTGCCAGAGGTTTGGCACCTTATAGCGACTCATCCCATTGGGTTCGTACCACAGTGGGTTGGCCCCACATTTGATAAAACGGGATTGTCGCCAGTGATTTGCTATCACAACGTGGGTTGGCCCCACATATGGATTATTCGTGACTTTGGGTCACCAGTGGTTTTGCACCACATTATTATTGATATCAGTGACTTTGGGTCACCAGTGGTTTGGCACCACCAGTGGTTTGGTACCAGACAGGGTAGGAAAAGGAGTTGTGGATGGCTATGTTTGGGTGCATGATATGTTTGCTTGATTATGACTTGTGTAAGTATGTTGTTATAATCGGGAGGGGAATTATGCACTGAGTCTTGGTGACTCACCTTCTCCCTTATCTTTTCAGGTGACTCGTAGATCGCGGATGAGGAGTCGGGTGGACTCGAGGTGGTCATGCAACATTTATTTTTGGTTTTATTTGGATTTCCAATTTGGGTACCTTCATTTTAATTTCTGATTTTATTTGGGTTTGTAATAAGGCCATTATTATTTTTATTTAGGGTTTTATTATATCTGCTTTAATTTTCTAAATGTCGCTAGGTAAACTGTTTAACATGTTTAAATAACCTAATAGCCAAAGTTTTCAAAATTACACTACACAACGGGTTTTCTAAATCTTACCATCGGGTAA
This sequence comes from Gossypium rotundifolium, assembly GCA_025506655.1. Classification (NCBI taxonomy): domain Eukaryota; kingdom Viridiplantae; phylum Streptophyta; class Magnoliopsida; order Malvales; family Malvaceae; genus Gossypium; species Gossypium rotundifolium. The sequence continues at coordinate 131,862,296 of CP106725.1, read as the reverse complement.
CAATATTTATATGAGGATAACAAAGTCCATCTAAATGGTTTTCAAAATCTAAGTTTTCCATGCCCAAAATCAAACGGTTTTAAATTAACTAAGTAAGAATTCGCTCGGGTTTTAATAGAATTTAACATTTTTTTTAGGTAACGAATGGAAACGACTTTTAAAAAGCCTTTCAGGATTTCAAAGCAAATAAAGAAGCTTCTTCGCTGAAAATAAATCGACAACTTGTTTTCTTCGAAATGTTTTCACTCCGTGACATGCCAAATTCGGTCGTGGCATGTTGACCGGGTTTGGGGTGTTCCATTTTTGGTATCAGATCCAAGTTCAAAAGCTCAGCTGTGGGCTCAAGGCCCAAAAGGTTTAAAAGGAGGGTTTCAAAAAGTTTGTGGAAAATATACATGGTTTGAATAGCATGGCACCGAGTCTCCAGCACCAATCTGCCCAGGTAAGTACCCCTAACCATTGTGTGATTTGTATGTAGAAGAAATGGGTATTTCAAGATCGTAGATTAGTAGATTAGGAGTTATTGAACCCTAGGAATAGCTTACTCCAACACAAAATTTCATAAGACTTAAAGATCAATTAAACAAACCTATGAGTATGTCGTTGAGTTAAGGGTGTGGCAACAGTTGTGCGCATGTCTAGGATTGGATTCTGGGGGAGCTTGGTATTTAAGCAGTCCTAGTGACTCACCTCCTTTTCGCTCGAATCCTACCTGTGCATAGTGACGGTTCACCCTAACCAAGAGGACTTATTCGTAGGCTAAATTCAATAACTAAAACCCGAAAGGGACCAGCCACCTAGTTTTGTACAACCCTAAAGTAAACCTTGGTTTTGAAATTACTGAAGTACCCTTGATTCGTAAGAAAATTTCCCCACTTGAAAAATGACCAAAATACCCCTGATTTGTAAATTGACCAAATTACCCCTGACTTATAAAATTATCGAAATACCTTCGGTATGAAATTACCAAAAAACCTCCAATTTCTGGAATTTTTGAAATACCTATAATTTGTAAAGATTTCCAAATTAACCCTGATTTATTACTGAAATACCCGATAGGTTAAATTACGAAAATACCCCCGGGTAGTGAAATGACGAGAATACCTCTACAAGTGGTGAATGTGTGTAGGGGATGTTATTGATGAGTGAATGTGATTCTCTGAATTAGGGTAGAAGACTTGAAACAAAAACTTTGTAATGATTGAAAGAACTACTACTAAACTTCTTTACATAAAACTCGTTCGTGGGTAATTAGTGGAACAGAAGCTAATGCATAAAATTTCTTAAAGCAGATTAAATCGCGATTATAGACATGAGTTCTAGGGGACGTGGTCGTAATGTGTGAGGGCGGGGTAGAGGTAGAATGACCATATCGAAACCAGTTAGGCCTGGTCAAGGGTCTGAGAATGAGATACCACCACCACCAGCTGCTGGTGTTGAGTATCAGGATCAGACGGGGGATGATGCAGTGTCGTAGATGATGTTGCGAGTTCTTGAGAGAGTGGCTGGAGCAGGTGGAGGTACGGTAGCTTGGAAATCTGTATCTGAGCAACTCCGAACCAATAGAGCTGAGGTATTCTGAGGTGTATTTGGTGTGGTGCCCAATATGACCGAGTATTGGTTGGAGGCAACAGAGTGAATCATGGACGATTTGGATCTGACGGCTGAGGAGAAACTGAAAGGGGTAGTGTCGCTTCTCTGAGATGAGTCATACTATCGGTGGCTCACGGTTCGGGATAGTGCTGCAACGGATGATCTCACTTGAGATTATTTTAAAGCGGCTTATCAGAAGAAGTATGTTGGGACCAGTTATATTGATACGCAGAGAAAGGCATTTCTGAGGCTAGTTTAGGGGAGTAAGTCCATATCGGAGTACGAGGAGAAATTCTTAAGGTTGAGCTGGTATGCTCGAGGTATTGTGGTTACGGAGCATGAGCGATGTGTCAGGTTCGAGGATGGGTGAGGATGAGTGAGGTTCTTGATTGCTCCACGGCGAGGCGGGGAGTTCTTGTGTTGGAGAGAAGGCTAAGGTAGCCGAAGGGGTCAAGGAATCTGTGAGACAGAATGCGGATAGGAATAGACAAAAGAGAGGTTTTGGATCATTTAGATTAGCTAAAAACTCTCAGAAAAGGGCTACATAGTGGGCTGAATCAGTCTGGAGAGACACATTCTTTGCTAATCAAGGACCAAATAGTGATGTAATTAGTGTGGAAAATCTCATTGGGGAGGATGTTGGACCAGTGGCAAAGGATGCTTTGAGTGTGGGTCACTAGATCATCGTGTGAGGGACTGTCCACGAAAGTTAGCCAAGATTCAGTCTGAGGGTCAGGGTCGTGCCCAGTTTAAGAATGAGGGATTGCAACCGTAGAGGGGTCGTAGTGCTGGTAGAGGAGGAAATGGTTCTGGTCCGGGCCGCGGAGCACCCGGCAGAGGTGCAGGCAACACTGAAGTAGGACAACCTGGATTGGTATATGCAGCGAGGTGTCGAGAGGAAGGTGACGTACCAGACGTCATAACCGGTACGTTCCTAATCTTTGGATTACCATATACTACTTTGATAGATGTGGGTTCGACGCATTCGTATGTTGCCAGTAGCATAGTAGAGACCATGAACCTAGACTTAGAGACTACTTCTAGGGAGATAACGGTAATTAGCCCTCTAGGTCACTCTGTAGAAGTAAATAAGCTGTATAGGGATGTACCCCTAGAGCTCTAGAGGGTAGTATTTGTGGCTGATCTGATGGAACTGCCGTTTGGGGAGTTTGACCTGATTCTTGGGATGGACTGACTGGTGAAGTACCAAGCAAGTTTGGATTGCGCGGCTAAGCGCATAGTTTTGAAAATGGTTGAGGGTGAAAAAGTGGTGATGATAGGTAATAGAAGGGATTACCTATCCAACGTGGTGTCTGCTTTGAAAGCTGAGAGGATGGTAAGGAAAGGTTGTGAGGAGTTTATGGTTCGTGTGTGTTCCTTAAAGGCCAAAGAGTCAGCCGTGGAGAATGTTCAAACAATGAAGGAATTTGCTGATGCATTTCCAAAAGAACTTTCGGGTCTGCCTCCGGATCGAGAAGTTGAATTTAGTATAGACACATTGCAATCGCACGGTGTCTATTGCCCCATATAGAATGGAGCCAAAGAAATTGGTAGAGCTGAAGGCTTAAATTTAGGAGTTGTTGGACCGGGGTTTTATTCGGCCAAGTGTTTCGCCTTGGGGAGCGCCAGTGCTCTTTGTTAAGAAGAAGGATGGTACAATGCGGATGTGCATAGACTACCGCTAGTTGAATAAGCTGACGATCAAAAACAAGTATCCGTTATCGAGGATAGACGACTTGTTTGATCAGCTTAAAGGGGCATCGATTTTCTCGAAGATTGATCTAAGGTCGGGGTATCATCGACTTAAGGTGAAAGAGACTGATATCCACAAAATAGTGTTTCACACTCGTTATGGACACTACAAGTTTCTGGTAATGCCGTTTGGGTTGACCAACACACCGGCAGCATTCATGGACATGATGAATCGGGTGTTCCAGCAGTACTTGGACTAGTTTGTCGTGGTATTTATAGATGACATATTGGTGTACTCAAGGACTGAGGAGGATCATGATACGTACTTACGGGTAGTTTTGTAAATTCTGAGGGAAAAGCAGTTATTTGCCAAGTTTAGTAAGTGCGAGTTTTGGCTTAGGGAGGTGACTTTCTTGGGTCACGTAGTGTCAGCTGAAGGGATTAGAGTGGACATTCGCAAGATTAAGGCGGTGTTGGACTGGAAATCGCCTAGGTCGATTCTGAGATTTGGAGTTTTTAGGTGCAGCGGTATTAGAAGATTTGTAGAAGGATTTTCTCTGATCGCAGCACCGTTGACCAAGTTATTGAGGAAATGAGTCCCATTTGTGTGGTCTGAGAAACAACAGGAAAGTTTCAACAAGTTGAGGAAGATTCTGACGGAAGCTCCGGTTCTGGTTTAGCCTAAGGCAAGAAAGGTATTCACGGTCTATTGTGATGCATCACATACTGGCTTGGAATGTGTGCTGATGCAGGAAGGGAAAGTGGTGGCTTATGCATCTCGACAGCTGAGACCGCATGAGGGTAACTACCCGACACATGACTTGCACTTGGCTGTAGTGGTTTTCGCCCTGAAGATATGGAGACACTATTTGTACGGTGAGAAGTCGATAGTCTACACGGACTACAAGAGTCTGAAGTATCTTTTGACTCAAAAGGACTTAAATTTGAGACAACACAGATGGATTGAGCTGTTGAAGACTACGATTGTTCAATTGAGTATCATCCGGGCAAGGCTAACGTGGTTGCAGACGCGTTGAGCCGTAAGGTAGTGTCAAAGGGGCATTGGTGATAAATCAGTGGAACAAAACTAATTCATAAAAGGGGCATCGATTTTCTCGAAGATTGATCTAAGGTTGGGGTATCATCAGCTTAAGGTGAAAGAGGCTGATATCCACAAAACAACGTTTCGCACTTCGTTATGGACACTACAAGTTTCTGGTAATACCGTTTGGGTTGTCTAACGGCGGACATTCATGGACATGATGAATCGAGTGTTCCATGATGCTTGGACTAGTTTGTCGTGGTATTTATAGATGACATATTGGTGTACTCAAGGACCGAGGAGGATCATAATCGCACTTACGGGTAGTTTTGCAAATTACGAGGCAATGCAGTTATTTGCCAAGTTTAGTAAGTCTGAGTTAAAACTTAGGAGGTGACTTTCTTGGGTCACGTGGTGTCAATTTGAAGGATTAGAGTGGACCCTCGCAAGATTGAGTGATCTTGGACCGGAAATTGCCTAGGTCGATTCTGGAGATTCGAGTTTTCTAGGTGCGGAAGGGTATTCCAAGATTTGTAGAAGGATTTTCTCGATCGCAAAGACCGTTGACCAAGTTATTGAGGAAAGGAGTCCCATTTGTGTGGTCTCGAGAAACAACAGGAAAGTTTCAACAAGTTGAGGAAGATTACGGGAAGCTCCGGTTACGGTTTAACTGAAGGCGGGAAAGGTATTCACGGTCTCTTGTGATGCATCACATCTTGGCTTGGGATGTGTCTTGATCTGAGGAAGGAAAGTTGTGGCTTATCGTCTCGGCAATTTGAGACCACATGAGGGTAACTACCGACACATGACTTGCAGTTGGTTTGTAGTGGTTTTCATACGAAGATATGGAGACACTATTTATGCGGTGAGAAGTCGATAGTCTACACGACCACAAGAGTCTCAAGTATCTTTTAACTCGAAGGACTTAAATTTGAGGCAGTAGCAGATGGATTGAAATGTTGAAGACTACGATTGTTCAATTGAGTATCATCGGGCAAGGCTAACATGGTTGCGAGCGCGTTGAGCCGTAAGGTAGTGTCGACGTGAGGCGATGTTTGCTCAACTTAGCTGTATGATGACGGAGTCTTTTAGCGAAATTACGAGTTAAGCCACTTGGGTGGAAGCAGATTAAAGAGAAGCAGTTAGTGGATGAGGTGCGAATGCTCGGAGGTTGCAAGTGCAGTGGTGGTTTGAAAGGTTACTGTAACCAACAATGGAGTGTTGTGTTTTCAAGGGAGGGCTTGTATGCCAAAGGACGTCGTGTTGAGGTAGAGGATTCTTCAGGATGCACATAATAGCCCATACCTATGCATCCTAGAGGTAGCAAGATGTACTGGGATTTGCGAGAGCAGTTTTGGTGGCTAGTGCAAGCGGAAGTGGCGAGTTTGTGGGTAAGTGTCGGCGTGTCGATGGGTCAAAAGTGAACATCGATTCTTGCGTCGGGTTTACTCTGACCATGAAGATTCCTCAGTTGAAGTGGGAAAGTATCACTATGGACTTTGTCAGTGGGCTACCCCTTACTCCTAGTAAGAAGGACTCAGTCTGGATGATTGTGGATTGGTTGACGAAATCAGCTTATTTCATACCGGTGAGGGTTGATTACTCACTTCAGAAGTTAGCTAAGATGTATGTGGCAGAGATAGTGAGGTTGCACGGTGTGCCAGTATCAATCATCTCGGATAGGGATCCCAGATTCACGTCGAGGTTCTGGAAAGCATTGCATCAGGCGTTAGGTACGCGATTGGATTTTAGTACAACCTTTCATCCGCAGTCGGATGGACAGTCAAAAAGGGTTATACAAATCTTGGAAGATATGCTGAGGGCTGTGTTTTGGACTTTAGAGGAAGTTGGGAAGAATTTCTACCGTTAGCTGAATTTGCATACAACAATAGTTACCAGGCAAGCATTAAGATGGCACCATATGAGGCGTTGTATGGTAGGAAGTGTCGTACACCTACATGCTGGACAGAGTTGGGTGAGCGTCAGATGTTAGGACCAGAGTTGGTTGCTGAGACCGAGGATAAAGTCAAGTTGATTCAGGCTCGCCTGAAGGAAGATTCGGACAGGCAGAAGTCATATGCCAATCTTAAGCGGAGAGATATTGAGTTTGCAGTGGGTGACAGGGTTTTCCTGAAGGTCTCGCCGTGGAAAAAAGTGCTGAGGTTTGGAAGGAAAGGCAAGCTAAGCCCAAGATTTATTGGCCCATATAAGGTGTTGAGATGAGTGGGACCAGTAGCTTATCAGCTCGAGTTGCCAGCAGAACTGAGTCAGATACATGATGTATTCCATGTCTCCATGCTTAGGCGTTACTGTTCAGATCCATCGCATGTTGTATCGGTAGAGGAAATTGAGGTGAGCCCAGATTTGACCATGGAAGAGGAACCAGTACAAATTCTAGATCGGGATGTGAAGGTTTTGCACAAGAAATCGGTTCCATTGGTGAACGTATTATGGTGAAATCATGGCGTGGAAGAAGCTACGTGGGAACCAGAGGATGTGATGAGGCAGCAATACCCTCAACTCTTTTGACCAGGTAATTTTGAGGTCAAAATTATTTTAAGGGGGTAGAACTGTAACATCCTTAATTAGGGGCTATTATGTTTGCATTGATTGCATGAGAATAGCTTGATATTGTTGGTAATCAAGGTGTCTTGGGGTCCAGGCATGACCTCGGGTTAGGCCTGAGTCATGGCTAAATTTTCTGTTTTAGGTGTTTGGAAGGGGGAGTTAGGGAAGTTAGGGGTTAAAAGGAGTTGTTGGAGTGTCTTGATGCAAATAACTTAGTGGTAAAGTGGCAAGGGAGGCGCCACTAAGGTACAAGGAAGGTGACGCCACATGCAGGGAAGGGGAGCCTTGGTTGAGTTGCAAATCTCCCTTACATAATTATTTTTGACGCAAGAGAGGGGAAGAGTAACTCTGATGGATAACTGTTGAACTAGTCAACAGATTTAAATGGGTGGAGAAGAGAGAATTTAGGAGTTTGATCAATTCAAACTCATTTGAATGGTTGGCCAGGAGTGATTCGGGGAGTTTGCCGAAATCTGAACTCTAGTGTGAGGAAGAGTAATCGGTTGGAAGACTAAGGGGAGTGCCAAAATTCCTAATGACATTTTCGGCTAGCCAGGGCCTTGGTACATTCGGTTGAGAGCTAAGCCGAAACCCCCTTTAGCCTTGTCGATTTCTTCCCTTAGTGCACCACTGTAATCAAAAGCATAAGGTTTTTCTAGGCTATTACCGAATTCCCTCTAAAGCATCTAGCCGAATCTCCTCCTCCCTCATTCTTTTCTCTTTTTTTCTTTCATATTTGTTTCAAAACCCCATCAACATCTCTTCTTCTCCTCATCTTCTTTTGTGCCAAAAGTTCATCACTCTTTTCTTGAGTCTTTTCAGAGTCGAATCTCTTTTGCTCTTCTTTCAAAAGCCATAGCCGAAACCCCTTTTGATTATTCCACCACCATTGCCGAAACCCCTCTCAACCATTGAAGATCTCTTCTTTACTCTCCTCTTCTTTTTCTACACTTTGGCCTAATATCAAGTAAGGGTAGATCCTTTGGTCTTCTTCTCTAATCGGTTTTGGAGGGGGTAAGTGCTCTTGGCCGAATCTCTATTATCTTTTTCTTTTCTTTCTGTCGACATACATAGAACAAAAGCCAAATTTCGGCATTTGTTTTGGTTCTCATTTGTTTGTGAAATCGATTTCTCCTAGGGTCTCCGGGATTTTAAAGTAGTGGATCGTGATCATCTATTCTCTGTCAATTGGTCTTAGTAAGTCAGTGGTAAGGGTTCATGCCGACTCAATCTTTCTTTTAATTATTTGAAAAGCCAAAGGCTATTAGTTATGTGGTTTATGATCTTGGCCGATTGTAGGGAAGGCTCTATCTCGTAGATCTCGAGTTGTGATTGGGATTTAAAGCGTTAAGGTAAGGATTGTTATTCGATGCGTTAACTTTTCGAGATTTACAAGTGTAGCCGAATGTCTTTTTCCTAACAATTGTCATTGGCCGAATGTAGGAGGGGGAATCTAGTGCGCTAGAGCTTGATTTTTGGGATTCGATAGTCGTGTTAGTAACTAGGTGTGTATCTTACACACTTCATAATCATTGTAAACTTGCTATAACCTAAACATGTTAAAAGCCGAAAACTGTGTAGATTTTGATATGGTACCCTTATGGGTATGAGCAAGGATTCGGGTAAGTCCGTTTGATAAGTTTAAGATATTTGATTCTGATAAAATCGCATTTGCTATGGTTTATTATATGTTTAATGATTAATCATGTTGGCATGATATGTATATGCATGTGCATTATTGTGGGTGATATGAGAGGAGGGGGAAGATTGATATCTGTGACTTTGGGTCACGGTGGTTTGGTACTACAGGTTGATATTTGTGACTTTGGGTCACGAGAGGTTTGGCACCTCATAGTGACTCGTCCCAGTGGCTTGCATACCACGATGGGTTGGCCCCACATTTGATAAAATGGGATTGTCGCCAGTGATTTGGTATCACAATGTGGGTTGGCCCCACATATGGATTATTCGTGACTTTGGGTCACCAATGGTTTGGCACCACATTATTATTGATATAGTGACTTTGGGTCACCAGTTGTTTGACACCACCAGTGGTTTGGTACCACACGGGGTAGGAAAAGGAGTTGTGGATGGCTAGGTTTGGGTGCATGATATGTTTGCTTGATTATGACTTGTGTAAGTATGTTGCTATAATCGGGAGGGAGATTATGCACTGAGTCTTGGTGACTCGCCCTTCCCTTATCTTTTCAGGTGACTCGTAGATCACGGATGAGGAGCCGGTTGGACTCGAGGTGGTCATGCGACATTTATTTTCGGTTTTATTTGGATTTTCGATTTGGGTACCTTCATTTTAATTTCCAATTTTATTTGGGTTTGTAATAAGGCCATTAGTATTTTTATTTAGGGTTTTATTATATCTTCTTTAATTTTCTAAATGTCGCTAGGTAAACTATTTAACATGTTTAAATAACCTAATAGCCAAAGTTTTCGAAAATTACACTTCACAACGGGTTTTCTAAATCTTACCATCGGGTAACAATATTTATATGAGGATAACAAAGTCCATCTAAATGGTTTTCAAAATCTAAGTTTTCCATGCACAAAATCAAATGGTTTTAAATTAACTCCATGCCCAAAATCAAATGGTTTTAAATTAACTAAGTAAGAATTCACTCGAGTTTCAATAGAATTTAACGTTTTTTTAGGTAACGAATGGAAATGACTTTTAAAAAGCCTTTCGGGATTTCAAAGCAAATAAAGAAGCTTCTTCACTAAAAATAAACCGGCAACTTGTTTTCTTCGAAGCATTTTCACTCTGTGACATGCCAAATTCGGTCGTGGCGTGTTGACCGGGTTTGGGGTGTTACACATGTGGCCTTGTTTCAGCTTTAGAAACTCTTTACTTTTCTGATCTATGAATCGTTGACTGATATACTTCTTTCAAAATTCAACTTGAAAGAAGTCATAGGTAATCCTCTCTCTCGAACCACTGATATCAATGTTTTCCACCAATTATATGCCATATCTTTCAACAAGAAAATAGCACATGTAATGCATTCATCAAGAGTCAAAGACATCTCATCAAACACTGGAACTATATTCTTGAGCCAAAACTTAGCTTGCTCGGCATCATCATCGACTATGGCTCTAAACTCTTCGGCCCCATACTTTTTGATTTTATCTATAGGAGGCTTATTCAACCGGATTGGATCTGCAACTTGTGGCACAATAGGTATTTGTGGGGGTGGAGGTTGTTGAGTAGCCATATTCGTTCGAATGAATTTTGAAAACCACTCACTCATCATTTGGAAGAAGGCTTGCTTAGCCTCTCCCTCGTGGCTACTAACATTCGGCCTAGATGTGGCCGGCGTTGTCCCTTGAGCGGGAACAGGCGTATTGCTCTCTACATCATCAGCAACTGCTCGATTGGATCCATTTACTATATGAAAACATATTTTTAACTATCAGGATTTATCACACTATCACAATTATATATATGGCATGTATAGCTAGACTTAAACGCGCTACGTTAGTTCTAAAATCGACTAAATCGTAGCTCTGATACCAATCAAATGTAACACTCCTATCTCGTATCTATCGCCAGACTAGGGTTAGGAGGCATTACTAATTATTTTCGAATATTTCATATCATTTTACAACACAAAGTCAATCATCAATGAAACATTTCACAACATAAACATATAGTCCCTTAATGATGGATGCTCAAAACAACTATTTTTTCGACAAAGGAAACCGCACCTATCGAACAGTAGTATAGCTATGGTGAGTTTGGATTATCGTATCCTCAATGACCAAGAGTACTTAGTAATAACTATATTTTTATTATCTAGCCTAATAATTAAAGGAGATTTATTTTTAATCTAAAATTTAACTAACTAATTTAACTAACTTATGAACTTGATAGGGAGTAAACTGGGAAAATACTTTGGACAACTTATATGAGATAGACGACACCTAAGGAAGAATCCACCTAGACTTTACTTATTACTTTTGATTCATGCGATTTATTCACTTGTCTTAATCCGTAGAAATCCCTGAATTATATTAATACCTCTTTCGAGGCTATTAACAACTGACTCTTGGTTGATTAATTAAGATCTCTTTCTAATTAAAACCCCTATTGTCACATTAATTCGATCTATGGATTCTCTTTTGACCCTAATTCGGTAGATTTTTGTCACCTTATTTTTAGGGTTGCAATCAACTCCGCTTAATTGTGTTGATCTACTCTTAAACAAGGACTTTTGCTCCACTAAATAAGCACATTCAACTTGGATCAATAATCTGAATTATCAAAAAAGAATAAAACTCACAATTAAGAATAAGCACAAGTATTTATCTCATAAATCAATAATAATAAGATTTGTCATAGGTTTCATCCCTTAGGTATCTCACAATGTCTCACCATAATTCATAGATAATTCATACATGGATAATTTAACTCAAAGAGTCCTAAATATTCAAATAATTTAAGTCATTAAATTTTTTAGCACGAAAACATAGGTGTTTCCCCTTATCTGAATAATTACCTTTGATCCAAAACTGACAATGATTAACATCTTCACTAAAGATTCACTCAAATCACTCAAAGTGTTTAAGGTTCAAAATAAAGCACTCATCAGTCAAACATGAAAATTTATTACCATAGGCTTGCAAGAAAATCAAATCTCCACCACTATAAAATGAGATGATACACAAATCAAAAGGTCTTTAAAGGGTTATAATGGGGCTTGGGTTAAAGGCGTGGATGTAGGCTGTATTAGAAGGTTAGAATCGAGATTAAATTGCCAAATTACCTCACTAGAAACAATAAACTGATAATGAATAATTACATCAATAACTAGAGCTTCTTCTAAAGATGTGAATTTAACTGTTTAAGCTCATAGAACATAGAACTAATGATGAATAGATTTTCTAATGTTTTTTTAATAATAAGTACATAATAAAAAATGAATTCAACTACTATAATTAGGCAACTGATCAAATCAAATCTTGATAAAAGGGGAGTCAAGAAAATGGGATCAGCAAGTTAATAATGGGGTTTCAGGTTAATATTAGTGGGAAATCAAGAAACAGTTGATTAGGCTAAAAAGTGGTTCGCTAGGGGTTAATTATGAAGGTAGGGTTTTTATAGAGTGAGTAGGTTAAATCCTAGGTCCCTTTATCATCTCAGTATATCAAATAAGAGGTGTGGTCCCGACCTGTATAATCGAAGCAAGTTCTAGAATAACAAATCAATGTTGACACACTCATAATAAAAAAAAAGTGAGCACGAAAAGATATATTCTCTAAAGGCTCAAAATCTCACAAAAATTATGGTTTTTTATGTCAACCTTGTAAATTTCAAACTTCAAGGTAATGTTTAAATTTAGTTTAACAACCTAGAAATTTTTAATTCTGAAAACAGACTTATCATGCTTGATTCTCTAATATCTTAAAGTTTAAATCATCAATGCACAATTAGCTATGACTTAATCCAAAACATATCAATAAAAATCATAAATCAATAGAAGTTTCATTCTAATTAGTAATATGAGAAAATTACTTAAGATAAGATATCATTCAGGGATTTGAGAATAATACTAAAATTTAGGAAATTTTGAAATTCACCCCCACACTTAAGATATACATTTCCTTCAATGTACAAAGATAGATAATAACCATATAGTAAGAAAATCAAAAGAGAGGGAGAGAAGTGAAACTTCCTGAATTTTGGATGGAATCCTTGAGTTGGGAGTGTGGAAGCTTGATTTGGAGGTAAAAGATGATTCGGAGGAGGCGTCTTTGGTGGTGGTATGGTGGCTGCCAACAATCACTGTGCCAGATGAAAAAATTGGGTAACTCCTGAAGAAATAGCCAGGAAATAATAAGAATAATTCAAAATATACTAAATATGTATTTAAAGAAAAGAAATATATAGAGAAGGAAAATAAAGGAGAAGAGAAAAGAAAAAGAAAAAGTAAATGGACTCAAAGGTCCTTTTCTTGTCGAGTTAATGAAGCGACCAGTATGAACTTATGTAGATCGGTTCACACAGGGAGATTGTGCTAGGATCCTTCCGCTTCTTCGACATGGGGATGATGGTGTAGATAAAGAGTGAGGGGAAGGGAAAAATAAAGGAAAATGAGAGGGGAAAGCTCCAAGGGGTATTGAAGAAGAGGAAATTGGGGAGTAGGTGAGAAGAGGGGGGTCTTAAATAGAAATCTGAGATATGGTACATTCCCACGCTCGTGTGTCATGGGCGTGTTATGTTGCACAGCCATATCAAACGACCATGTGGTGGCTCATTCGTTTCTCCCACGCCTGTGTGGAGGTTTCTACGCCCGTGTGGTTTAATTAGTGTCGGCCACGTTTGCGTCACACGGCCATGGCATTTTACCGCAGCCCGTGTTTGGGGAAATTTTTTTCCTGTTGCCACACAGTTATGGCCACGCTCATGTACCTACTTGTGGTGCCCTCACGGCCACAGCCACAGCCATGGCCGTGTGTAAGGCCGTGTCTATATGGAAAACCTGTGCCTAAACATGAAAAGAAATAAACTAAACTAATTAGTAGGGTTAGTGCTCGGGTTGCCTCTCGAGAAGTGTCGTTTAAAGTCTTAAGCTCGACTTACCTTTCATTCGTGTTTTCACAGTGGTTTGTGGAGTCGAGGCTCCTCTTTCTTATTATCAATTCTATTAACATTGTATGGTTTGAGTCGAGTGATATTTACCTTGAAAGTGCCAAGATTAGAGTGAGTTACCTCGACCGTTCCGTATGGAAAAAATGTTGAGTACTACGAGAGGGATCTCTTGTTTTGTATCAATGTCTAAAGTGGCGATTCGAGAATCTTTCGCATCCAACAATACCTAATCTCCTCTCTTAAATTGGTTTGGCTTATTGTGTTGCCTCGGTTCTGCTTCGTATGTTCCTAGTTTCTTTTTGAAATGCGTCTTCCACTCGTCTAGTTCATCGATCTAAAGCCTCTATGACTCACGAGTTATTTCCTTGTTGGCGTGAGGTCTAGGGTCTGGTTCAATTGTGTAGTTTCGTGGAACTTCCTGAAAAGAAGGTTTAACCGAATGGTCATTGATCGAATTTATGTTCTCACCTTTATTACTTGATGTCCTAGCTGAGTCAAATGCTTGAAGAGTGATCGTCTCGTCACCTACACGAAGTATAAGTTCTCCTGTACCAACATCAATTTTAGTTCTAGTAGTTGCTAAAAAGAGTCTTCCTAAAACCAAAGGAATATTATTGTCGTCATCCATGTCTAAAACAAAAAAGTCTACTGGGAATATGAATTTGTCAATTTTTACTAGTACGTCTTCGATTATACCCCTAGGAATTATAATAGTTTTATCAGCTAATTGAATGCTCATCCTAGTTTGTTTGGGTTTCCCTAGACCTAGCTGCTTAAACATTTTCTAAGGCATAACATTTATGCTTGCCCCTAAATAAGCTAAAGCATTAGATAAACTACTTATTAAGCACGGAATTGTAAAACTCTCTGGATCCTTTAATTTTCATGGTAGTTTATTTTGCAAACTTGCCGAGCACACTGCGTTTAACTCCACATGCGACGCCTCGTCTAATTTTCGTTCATTTGTCAAAAGCTCTTTTAAAAATTTCCTTGAATCTGGCATCTGTGAAAGAGCTTCAAGGAACGGTAAGTTAATATGTAATTTCTTTAGGAGTTTAAGAAATTTACTGAATTATTCCGCTGTGTTGTCTTTCTTCATCTCATTGGGGTATGGCACGCGAGGTTGGTACTCTGTGATTATCGGTTTTGGTTTATCATGTCTTATCTCAACCTTACCTTCCTCTACCACTTTCTGTTGCCTCAATTCTGGTTTATCTAACCCTGCACTATCATGAGCGGTAATGGCATGAAATTTCTCATTGGGGTTAGTTTCAGTGTTGCTTGGCAAGCTGCCTTGTGGTCATTCAGAGATCAACTTAGCAAGTTGTCCTATTTGGTTCTCGATCCATTCAATTGATGCTTGTTGATTTTTAAGTGTTGTTTTGGTGTTTTGGAAATGGGTTTCGACACGCGATAAATTCGTTAGCATCTCCTCAAGGTTTGACTTCTTTTCTTGTGGGTAGGGTTGCTATTGAAAGCATGAGAGGGGTTGTTATCTCTGTTTTCCTTGGCCATCCCATGAGAAGTTAGGATGGTTCCTCTAACCTAGATTGTAAGTGTTACTATAAGGGTTATTTTGTTGTCTGAAATCGTTACCCATATAGTTTATCTGTTCGCTTTCCATGCTAGGATTGTAGGGTGATTATTCTGTATTGCTCATCCCTCCTCCATTTGTATCGCATTGCATAGCCAGATGTACCTGTGAAGAACCACATAAACCACAAATCTTTTTATTTAACATCTCTACCTAATTTGATAGCGTGGTTACTGCATCGAGGTTGAAAACACTAGTAGCTTTTGTTGGCCTTGTCCTTGTAACTTGCCACTGATAGTTATTCAGTGACATCTCTTCAGAATTTGTAGGCAGCCTCAGGTGTTTTGTTGTTCAGGGTACCACCGGCGGCTGGATCGATTAATTGCCTAGTTGAGGGGTTCACACCATTGTAAAAGGTTTAAACCTGTAACCATAATGGTAACCCGTGGTAAGGGTACCTTCTCAGTAGATCCTTGTATCTCTCCCATGCATCGTAAAGTGTTTCTAAATCCATCTGTACAAAAGAAGAGATATCATTCCTCAACTTAGCCATTTTAGCCGTCGAAAAATATTTTAATAAGAATTTTTTGGTCATTTATTCCCATGTAGTGATTGATCCTCGTGGTAACGAGTTCAACCACTATTTAGCTTTGTTCCTCAATGAAAAGGGAAACAATCGAAGACGAATGGCATCATCAGAAACACCATTTATTTTGAAAGTGTCGCAAGTGATTGTTTGGATCTTCATCCTGCAAACCATCAAACTGAACAAACTGCTGTATCATCTGTACAGTGTTAGGTTTTAGTTCAAAATTATTTGCAGCAATAGCAGGTCTAACAATACTAGATTCGGTTCCTGTTAAATTAGGTTTAGCATAATCATACATAGTACGATGAGCAGGTTTTTGATTCACTGGGTTTGCTGCCACCACAGGAGGTAGCGGATTATTATCAGCCATCTCTTCAGTAGTGTCGGGATCATTTTCTTGCTCTTCTTCTATGTACTGTAGGCTTCGTCTTATTTCCCTATGATTTCTGCGAATGGTACCTTCTATATCACTATCAAAAATCAAGGGTCCTGTCGGTTTCCTTTTGGTCATAAACTAGGGGTACATGCCAGAAACGAATAAAAGAAATTAATAACGTTAAAAATAAATTAAATATAAATTACAAATAGATAAAATGGCTAAAGTAATACAAATTTAGTTTTCCTAATATCTTAGTCCCCGGTAACGATGCCAAAAACTTGATGGATGCTCGAAACAACTATTATTTCGACAAAGGCAAGCACACCTATCGAAAAATAGTATAGCTGTGGTGAGTCCGGAATATCGTATCCCTAATGACCAAGAGTACTTAGTAATAACTATATTTTTATTATCGAGCCTAACAATTAAAGGGGATTTATTTTTAATCTAAAATTTAACTAATTTAACTAACTTATGAACTTGACAGGGAGTAAACTAGGAAAATACTTTGGACAACTTATATGAGATGGACGACACCTAAGGAAGAATCCACCTAGACTTCACTTATTACTTTTGATTCATGTGATTTATTCACTTGTCTTAATCCGTAGAAATCCCTGAATTATATTAATACCTCTTTCGAGGCTACTAACAACTGACTCTAGGTTGATTAATTGAAATCTCTCTCTAATTAAAACTCATATTGTTGCATTAATTCGATCTATGGATTCTCTTTTGACCCTAATTCAGTAGATTTTCGTCGCCCTATTTCTAGGGTTGCAACCAACTCCGCTTAATTGTGTTGATCTACTCTTAAACAAGGACTTTTTCTCCACTAAATAAGCACATTTGACTTGAATTAATAACCTGAATTATCAAAACAAGAATAAAACTCACAATTAAGAATAAGCACAAGTATTTATCTCATAAATCAATAATAATAAGATCTGTCATAGGTTTCAACCCCTTGGGTATCTAAGGGATTTAGTTCATACTAGAAGAGGAAAACATCATAAACGAGGAAAAACAACAAAACATAAGAAAACCCAAAAAACTTCCAAAGAACTTGATGGGAGATCTTCTGTCTTGATGAAGATACTTCTCCTAAGCTGTTCTCGACGGTTGTCTGGGAGTATTTTCTCCTTCTACTCGGCGTCTATTCGACATCCTGTCAACTCCCCATTTAAGTTACCTCCATGGTGTTTATATAGGCTTCGAGATGCCTTTCTTGGCCCGAAAGTATCCTAATCCGAATGAAACTCTTCTTGTTGCGGCAGGGACACGTCCGTGTGAATTGAGCCCAGGCCGTGTTCGAGTCTGCTAAAGTGACACGGCCGTGTGGTGAACTCTAGGCCGTGTTGATTTCTCACTTTGGCCCAATTTCTCCATTTTGGCTCGTTTCTCGTTCATCCTTCTATGCTCTCCTGAGTATAAAACATGAAATTAAGAGATTAGGAGCATCGAATTCATTAAATCTAATGAATATTCATCCAAAATGCCAAACATGGGGTTAAAATGTGTAAATTATGGTTTATCACTTAATGAGGTCTACGAGACCTTAAACAAGTGTTAGAAAGAGGTCGGGACCAAACCAAACACATACGAAAATTTTCAAAAATTTAAAGATTATTCTAAACTGTAGAGGTCACATGCCCACACGGCCTCGAACATGCCCATGCATCCAAGACATGCAAAGTAGGGCATACATACTGACTTGTCCACATGACCTGAGACACGCCCGTGTGCCTCACCCGTGGTTGACACTGACTTGCACCATACGCCAGTCACACGCTCGTGTGTCCAGCCTGTGGTCGAGCCTGACTTGTTTCAATTGGCAAACTTAAACAACACGATCGAGCCTTACACCCGTGTGCTTAACCGTGTGGGCAATTATAGGTCATTTTCAAGGCCAAATTACCATCCACACTTTGGAATCACCTATTAGCATCAAACTAATACCTATTTATGCCTCAAATGCAACCAAAACATACCAAAACAGGCATCAATTCATCATCATTTATACCATCTATAATCATACTCAATTTCATTTCAAATAAGTTCATCCAAAATACCCAATTTCACATCCTAAATTATATAGGTCAAGCATCATAAAAACCTTTCCACAATTCACATTTTAAACACCATTTCTCATCAACCATTTAAGCATGAAACATGTTATATTAATCACTCACCACTTCATACCATATTCATCATTTTTATAGTTCACATATAATAACCAAAATCATTTAACTTCCAAGCCATATCTCATGGCAAGGTCTAACATCTCAAAATACACCATATCTACTAGCTTATACATGCCATATACCAAATATGTACATCTTTTAAAAGTACTGAAATAGATAACCGATAGTGTGGTTAAGTCGCTAACAATCCCCAGATCCGAGCTAGCTTTAAAGACACTGTAAAATAGAGAAACACTTCACACAGTAAGCTTTTAAAGCTTAGTAAGTTCGTAATATAATACATTCAATTCAATACATCAAATACAATATACAAAGTTAATCCATCACATAGATCATCTCACAACTATACACACCATATCATCCATAGCTAATATACTCACTCAACCATTCATAAATCCATCTACAATTTCATCAACCACATAGGTTCAATACGTACCTTAGCCAACACATAGCTATTCACCATTCAAGTTACTCGATGCTCGATATTTCATTTTGATTAACCTTTGCTATTCATTCGATTTAATCGCACAGTTAGTTCCAATTTTGTAGCCGAAGCATAAATATCATCGCACACTTAGCGTCTTTATATAAAACCGAGTTTATCTTGGTATCTCACACACAGTGCCAATCAATAAAGCTGAGGCTTCCATCACTTCGGACACACAATGCTATTCACCTCTGTCTCGATTTTAATTACGCACACTTAGTGCCACATTCTCAAATTCACATATAACATTTCTAACTCAATAACTATACATTCATTCATTTCACATCACATAGACATATATTTAATAACTTGTATTATACCTGAACTTACCTCGAACGTCGAAATACTGAGACTAGCCGATCAATTGAGTACTTTGTCTTTGCCTCGATCTCAATCTGAGTCTCTCCTTTCTTGGTCTATACATATTCAAATTCAGCTCATTCAATCACTAATTCATTCAATTTAGCCCAAACACACATATTTAGGGCATTTTACAAAATAGCCCTCATATTTTCACATTTCGACATTTTAGTCCCTATTTTACAAAATCACAAAATACAAAAAATTTCACTTCGCCCATGCCTAGCCGAATTCTCCCTATGTCTATACAAGCCAACACATTTCATTTATTTCACATTTTAGTCCTCCAATTTCTCATTTTCACAATTTAGCCCAAATTACTCAATTTCACCAAAAATTCAAAGATAAAACATTTAATCCTTCACATATCTTTCATATTTCATCTTCAACTATCACAAAGCTCAAACATTCATCAATGGCATATCTCAAAATCACCATCAAATTCTAAAATTAAAGAATGGGTTTGAAAGAACACGAAGCAACGATTACAAAAACATAGAAATTAATAAAAATCGAACAAAAATCACATACCAATTAAAGCTTCACTTGACCTGAAGTTCCACTAACAAGTTGCCATCTTCGTAAAGGCTGAGATGAGTGAATATTGCTCTCAAATCTGATATCACCTTACGACTCAATGCATCTGCAACCACGTTGGCTTTACTCGGGTGATACTCAATCGAGCAGTCATAGTCTTTCAGTAATTTTATCCACCTCCGCTGTCTTAGATTCAGCTCTTTCTGGGTAATGAGATATTTCAGACTCTTATGATCCGTATAGATAACCGACTTTTTTTCGTATAGATAGTGTCTCCATATCTTTAGGGCTAGATCTCAAATCTATCTTCGAGAAAATTGAAGCTTCTTTCAACTGATCGAACAAGTCGTCAATCCTTGGTAGTAGGTACTTATTCTTAATTGTCAATTGGTTCAATTGACGATAGTCAATGCACATACGCATCGACCTATCCTTTTTCTTCACAAACAAAACCGTTGCTCCTCATGGAGAACACTTGGTCTGATAAAACCTCGATCTAATAACTCTTGGATTTGAGCTTTTAGTTCTGCCAGCTCCTTCGATGCCATCCTATAAGGAGCGATGGACATTGGATCTGTTCCTAGAAGTAGCTCAATGCTAAATTCCACCTTGCTTCAAGGTAACCCCAGAAGCTCTTCAGAAAAGACATCCGAGAACTCTTTCACCGTCCTGACATCCTCTACAGACACTTCCTTGGCATCCAATGCATTAACAAAAGCCAGAAATGCCTTCACCCTTTTCGTACCATCTTCTCAGCCATTAATGCCGAAATCACATGAGTCAAATAATTCATTCTTTCTCCTATCGCCATCACCTCTTTATTCTCTAGAGTTTTTAAAACCATATGTTTAGCAGTGCAATCCAAATTTGCATGATGCTTAACTAGTCAGTCCATACCTAAGATCTGATCAAACTCGTCGAATAGTGGTTCCATCAAATCTATCGGGAATACAATCCCTTGTACTTCCAAATGTACATTCCTAAACAACTTGTTCACTACCATATATTGTCCTAAAGGGCTAACCATAGACATCTCTCTAACAGCAATCTCAGATTTAATGCTTAAAGTCCCAAATACAGTACAGGCAACATATGAATGTGTAGACCCAATATCTATCAAGGCTGTAAAGGGTGCATCAAAAATAAGAAACGTAACAGTTATGATGTCCGGTGCGTCGCCATCCTCTCGCTAACAAGCTACATAGACCAACCCCAGGTGTCTTTCATCTGTATTACCAGCACCTCTGCCCGATGCTCCATGACCTCGACCAAAACCATTTCCTCCTCTTGCCGGACCATGACCTCTCTGTGGCTCAGCCCACCTCTTCTGGTCAGCAAATCCACGACCTACCGATCGCGCCTAGGCAAATCTTGTGGACAGTCTTTTATCAGATGATCCCTAGATCCACATTTGAAACATCCTCCAGTTCTTCTCCAACACTCCTCCGGATGTGTTCTCCCACACTATGGACAAGGTCGCAACTGACCTACAGCAACTGGCATCACAGCTCGAGCTGGCCCATCTAACCTAGGCCTCTTTTGGAAACCCCCAAAAGAACTTGACGTCCCAAAACCTCTCTTACTCTTGCACCTATCCTTATCCAGGTTCTGCCTCTTAGAATGTTTCACTTCTTCGGTGATTTTTGCTTTCTCAACCAGAATGGAAAAATTGCTTTTCCGCTGCGGAGCTATTAGTACTCGTAGCTCATCCCGCAAACCATCCTCGAAACGTACACAACGCTCATAATCGGTTATAACTATACCCTGGGCGTAACGACTTAAACACAGGAACTCTGCCTCATATTTCGCCATGGATTTGTTCCCTTGGACCAAGTTCAGAAATGCTTTCCTCTGGGCGTCCACATAACTCGCCCCAACATATTTTCCCTGAAACATAGTCTTAAAGAAGTCCTAGGTGATACGATCCGCTGGAGTACCTTCCCTCACTGTAAGCCACCACTGGTATGCCTCATCTCGTAGGAGGGACACTGCTCCTTTCAGTTTTTCCTCTGTTGTGCAGTCCAAATCATCCATAATTCGTTCAACTGCTTCCAGCCAGTATTCAGCTACATTTGGGGCCACACTAGAAATGCCCCTAAAAACCTCAACTCCGTTTGCCCGAAGTCGCTCAAGAATAGATTTTCGGGCCACCGATCCAGTACTTGCCCCAGTAACCCGCTTGAGAACTAGTAACATAGCTTGAGACAAAGCATCATCCCCTTCAGCTCGATCATGGGACCCCATTTCGGTCACCGATGATGCAGGTGCTTCCATTTCAGGCATGTGCCTAGGTGCCTCAGACCCAACCCCAGCACCTCGGCCACGTCTACCGCGTCCACATCCTCTAGTGCTCATGTTCGCTGAATCGAATTAGTCTGATTACAAATTTTATGAATCAGTATATAATTTCAATGTTTATTAACAAATATCTTATGTAAAACAAATATAAGAGTTGTTCTCGCAGATCGAACTTCCTGATGTCTCAGTCTCTATAGTTCTAGCTAACAATTTTAGTATACTATCACTAAATCTAGTAGTTTCTTTCTAAAATAATTCCATAATACTATTAAACAAACTTAGAAAACTTACGGATTTGGTGCTGGAAACTCGGGTGCCATACTTCCTAGAAAAATATATGTTTTTAAACCATGTTTCAAACCATTTTTTGAAAACATTTTCGAACTCATTCCACAGTCGAGATTTACAATCGGGCTCTAATACCATAAAATGTAA
The DNA here is from genome assembly GCA_025506655.1 of Gossypium rotundifolium. NCBI lineage: Eukaryota > Viridiplantae > Streptophyta > Magnoliopsida > Malvales > Malvaceae > Gossypium > Gossypium rotundifolium. The sequence goes on along the minus strand of CP106725.1, from coordinate 131,839,974 downwards.
CACCCCAAACCCAGCCTAGATGTTACGACCGAATCTGGAATGTCACATGGAAGGGTTGTTTAAATAATCTACACGTTCATTAAAAATTTCAAGTTTTGTCGCTTGTGAAAAATCCAATTTGTTTTATAGTTCTCTTTGCAAAAACATTTTCATTGCTATCTCCGATGATCTTGTTTATAATTAATCAAACTCGATGAGTTTCAGAAAAATGACATTTAAATTATTGTAGACATGCGATATTTTGAAAAGAGTTATCCACGTTAAGAAAATCCAGAATTTTATCAATTATAGTTTGTAAACCATTTATTACTATTGTAGAAAAACCGTTATTAATGTTTTAGAAAATCCCAAATTGAGCATTCAAAAATGATAAGCAGTAACCAAATTAAAAGCTAAAACCAAAACAAAATACCAAGAGGCCTTATTACAAAACAAAAACCCAAATTTAAATAAAACCTATAGTACCACAAAACAAAATTTACTAAGCTACGATGTATGGCCACCATAGAGTCCATCTTGGCTCCAAGTCCTCAAAGCTAGGGGTTACCTGTAAAATTAAAGCAGAGGGGTGAGTTACAAGAACTCAGTGTATAATTCCCCATTAGGACAAAACTGGACCCAAGCCCATAGAAGCAAATTGGGCCTTAGCCCATACAGAAGTACAATGGCTCGAAGCCCATACAGAAGCAAACTGGGCCTTACCCCTGTTAGCGAGATAACACAAATAATACATGCAATGCAACCCAGCCCAGCCTAATGTTCCATCTGCTACACACCACCCGTATCAAGCCTAACACACTTGTGAGGATTTCTACAATAAACACTCTATCCACTACACACCTCAATAGCAGTCATGCTGCTCATCGCCAAAATTGTGGCAGTGCCACTAGACTACCGAAATATATGTGGCATAGCCACCGAACCAAAATGTGACAGAGTCACCGAAATATGTGGTAGAGTAACTGAAATATGTAGCAGAGCCACTAAAATACACTTTCCCAATCATCAAAATCATCCCAATCCTATGCAACATACTATGGCATAATATTTAATGCATGCATGGACGTACTGATATAGCAGTTAAACAGTTTACATAGTCATGCCAAATCTAACCGAAAGGGTATAATCGTAAATTTACTCACCTGCCTATTTCCAAACTTACCCGCTAGGTATATCTCGTGAACTTACCCATTAAGGGTATTTTGGCTTTTAACTATTACATTGAATAATACATTACGAAACAAAGAAAGGTGTGAGTTTACATGCCTGTTGGAGAGAAACGTAGCAACCCACGAGCGTAGAACCTTAGAAGAATCGGCTTATACTTCTTAAGCTGTTTGGTCACGAATCAACCTTACTTCTTCGCGATTAATCTGGATCACAACCAAAGTTAAGCACCAATACCCAACTTCACGCCTCACCTAGGATCTGGATTGAAACGTAACACCCCACCACTAGAAGGTAACATTCGAGTTAGAAGCATGAAGGGTACTATCACTACCAAAACTGACTGAACATCCCGAATTAGGGCCTAGTCGAACAGTGGTTTCGAGATCATAAATCTGACTATGAAAATTTATTTTTATTATATTTTTATGGTCTAAAATTTCATAAAAAAGATTTCGTGAAAATTTCGTTTGAAAATTTTGATGTTTGGGCACTCAATTTAGTCAAAAGGACTAAATTATAAAAAGTGCAAAAGTTGAGTTCTACATGTTAGAGGTGTCCAATTGTTATGAAATTTTAAATTGGAGGTCCTTAAATGATAATTAGACCATTTTTTAAGTTGGTGGACAAAAATGGACATGGATGGGTATGTTTCAAAAGATTTTTTAAGGGGCATTTTGGTAATTTAGTGAATTAAATGAATTAAAAACAAAATTTAAATGCCAAATACGTCCATCTTCTTCATTAGGACGAAATTACAAGGGTTATCCATAGCTAGGGTTTGTTTCAAGCTTCCAAGCTCCATAGTAAGTGATTCCAAGCCCCATTTTTTTTATGTTCTTTACGTCTTTGGAATCCAGTAACTTGGTTTAACTTATTCTAGTAATAATTTAACATAGGGTTCGTATTTGAAAAAATACCCATAGGTGAAATGTGTTTATTTTGATATTTTATGATAGAATATGAAGGCTGAAATTATGTTAAACAACTTTTACTAAGCGATTTTACGTGAAAACGAATAAAATGACATAATCGGTAAAAATACCTAATGTTCATAAGTATATGTTAGAGTGAGATTTGATGTTGCTATAGAAGCTAAAAATGTTCAGCATGTTATAAAACATAATAATAAGGGATGAAGTTTAATTTTCAAGCCTAGGGGCAAAATTATAATTATGGAAAAGTTTAGGGGCAAAATTGTAATTTTTCTAAAGTTTGAGTTAGGGACTGTTTTGAGTAGTACATTAATTAAATAAGTGAAATGTGATGTTTTAGACCCCGAAAAACAAGACTTGGACCTAGAATTGGAGAAAAATCGAAAAATCGGGAAAGTTGGTAAAATGACCGTTTTGGCATTCGAGGTAAGTTCGTGTGTTAATAATAATGCAATACCATGCTTGAATTGTAATTTTCTATTGATATGGCATAAATTGTATGATTTAATATGTTTAGGAGAAGTTGATGGATGGTAGTATGGTATGGAAAATGTGATGTTTATTGTGTCATGTGAAATTGAATGGCAAATTAATGTTACAGGAATTGAATGTTAAATTAATATTACATGGGTTGTATGAGTTGCTACACGGTTGTACCTGACGAGATTTCGACAAGAAAGTTTATATGTAAATAATGCATTTATTTTACTTGTACTATAATTATTTTGCTAGATATTATGGAAATCATTGGGTGATAACTAAAATATGAAAATGAATGGAATGGGAAATTCTCGATTGAGCCTTTGAAAAATCGAGAGCTACGAACAAGATAGCTAGGTCACACGAGTGATAAGGGACCTTCACCGTGTGCATAAGAAAGCTACTAGATGGAAAAATTTGATATGTAGCTAAGCCACATGGATGATAAGGGACTTTCACCATGTGTGCAAGAAAGCTACGGGATAATAATTTCATATGTAACTAGGTCACATGTGCAATACTGTGTGTATACCATGTGTACAAGAAAGTTATGGGTTATGAGTAGCTAGGTCACATGAGTGGTTCCTAGTGTTGGACACCATGTAGACAAGAAAGCTACGAGATGGAATGGCTAGGTCACATGGGTGATAAGGGACCTTCACCATGTGTACAAGAAAGCCAAATTATGTGTAGGTGGAGCTATGTGCTGAAACCACCGAGTATCGGGAGTTTTTTGAAGGGGTTCAACGAGATAATTTACTAATGATGATTGGTGCGATCATGTTATGAATAAGTGCAAGTGTGAATGTGACCAATTTAGAAATGTGGCAAATGTATATGTAATCGGAAATATCAAAGGTTAGTATAAGCAAGTGATGAACACAACTAAAGTGAAAGAGAGAGCAAAAATTTACAATAAAACTGTTTGGACAGCATCGGTGACATGAGTTTGAAAAATCACTAAAAATAGTAGAGATTGAATTATAAGTTAGATGAGATATTTATTTAAATCTTATTGAGTCTATTTTCATATAAAAGAAACATAGAAAATAAATGATTCGTATATTTTGAGATATTTGAATTTCTGTGAGACTGGTTCAAAATGATTACATGATCCCCTGTTCTGCCTTGGAAAAATCATAAAAAATTGTACAAAAATAATCGTGGGATATAATTTATATTCATGAAATCATTAATGAGTATATTTTCAAATTAAATAAATAATAAGGTCATATGAACTCTGTACGAGGAGAAAATTGATTCGTAGTGAAGAGAGGTAAGAATAGTCAAACAGTAAAATAGGGGAATATTTAATAAATAAACTGTATTGATTGGCTGAACCAAAAATTCTGGAAATTTTATGGTAGGAATATATGTGAGTGTAGTTTCATGTAAAATTAATGAATCTTAATTTGGAGTTTCGTAGCTCCATATGTAAATAATTTAATGACTGTAACTCAAGAAAACAGCTTAACTGGAATTTGAATAAATAGGAAGAATATGAAAATAACATGTTATCACATTGCTTATTAGTTTCATGAGAGCTTACTAGGCGTAAAGCTTACTCCCTCCTTTCCATTTCTTTTTGTTTTGTCAGGTTAGCTCAGGGTTGGAGATCGTCGGAGGCAGTATCACACTATCGGGCCATTATCCTTGGAGTATTGGCATGTGTATGTTAAATGTTTTCAAGTGAGTGGCACGTATAGGGACTTAGTTTTTTTTTATGATGGATGTTGTGATTATCCAAATGTATTGGATTATAGTGATTTTTTGATTATAGCCATGAGATGTGGCTTATAATGATTTTTTTGTAAGCCTATTTGTCCATGGTATGTGTTAATGTCTTGTTATGTGGTATAAGTGATTAAATAGATGACAAGGTCAAATGCATGTGTTTGAGAAGTTTTAATTTTGGGCGAAATTTGGTAACCTGATTTGTATGATTGTGAATGTTGAAGTATGGTAACGCCTCGAACCCTGTTCCAGAGTTGGACACAGGTGAGGGGTGTTACACCGACTGCCCAAAAGTTTTATGAAAGACAACTTACCAAGGATGATAGAACCGCAGAGTGCCCCAACAACTTCCCGCTATTAACAGTGTACTCGAAAATAACTATGCTAGCAGATGAAGGGTGTCCGGCCTAACTAACGAGAGTTGACCATGAAGCATAGAAAAGAAACAAGGTCACAGCATGATGGAGTAATCAGTTATTAAGGAGAAACCAAATTCTGTTGCGATTAAAAGATGAGTGTTCGCTTTTATGAAAAGAGAGAGAAGAAGAACATATGTGTCAAACAAAATATAAAAGAACCCATTACCTTGTGCTTACCAATAATCGAATAAACAAAATGGATCCGATTCACTTGGGACCAAAGGGACTATTCGGCTTAAGGAGAGAAATAGAAGAAAGACAGTGAAGGAGCAGCAAAGTTTCGGCTATGATGAGAATAAAAGAGAAGACATTTGGACAAAATGGATGAAGGGAAAAAGAAATGCACGAGTGGTCACTCTATAGATTCGGCTAATACTAAAGAAACAAGAAGAGATGAAGAAATGAAGAAAAAGCCACACAAATGACTTAGGTTTTGACAAAGGAAGATGAGACTAAAATTGAAACCCGATTGACAAAAAGAAAAGAATGCTCTCAATTGCACAAATGCTAAGAAAAATGCTCAAAAATTCGGAACACACACCTTACCCCAAAACAAAATAATCTCCCCAAAAGCCCCTTACTTGACTGAATTTACTCCCCCCCAAACACTCCCCACTTTCGGCCAACCATCACCACACTCCCACTCCCTTGATTTGCCCCTTGATTTACTCCCTCACTTACTCTCCATCATCCATTCAAAATATTTGACTAAGTCTCCCCTCACTCCTACAGAGTTTGAACTTCACTCAGCTTCCTCCCTTCCTGAGCACAAAAATATAACACCTTTTGTAATAGGTGAGATTCGAACCCCACTCCACCCAGCTTCCACCTTAACGCCACAACCAACACGCCACACACCTCACTTGTGTTACCAAAACACAAACAATTATACTTAAATCCCGCTTCCACTAGCTCTCCCCCTAAGTGCCCAAAAAGCAAAATTTTACCAAAGCTTTGGCTCGAACCCGAGCCTCCCTAGGACCCCCAAACACACCCAAACAACAAGCTAAATGAGCTAAACACATGCAATAATACAAAAAAGCCAGACCCCTATTTTTAGGATGTTACAGAATGGCTTTTGTTTTATTATAAATCTTTTAATAATTCATTTACTAAATTAGCCTTATTATAAACATTTAGAATCCACTAACCTTAGGCATTTTTGTCCATCTAATTTATCAATGAAATAATAACAACATAAGGACTCACATTTTAGTAAGCCATGTCAAATTAGCACTTTAACAATCAGCACATAGCTTTTACATTTTATGCGATTTAAGTCCTTTTTCATAATTCGACAGATAATCGATAAAATTTTCACACATGCTCAATCACATACTGTAAACACAAAAAATAATATTAAAATATTTTTTGACCTCGAATTTATGGTCTTGAAACCACTGTTCCGACTAGGGTTTAAACTGGGCTGTTACACATTCCAAGCATAAAATTAACATTTTCATCGTTTATCCTTTATTATCTATCGGGCATTATAATTTAATTTAAACATTTTTATTTATCAGGCTTGATCGGATATGTAATCATTTCACATATTCATGACATTTATACAATTTACATAAATACAATCAATATAAGCATGTAAAACACAATTTAGTTACACGAACTTACCTCGACAAAGGTTCGTGTATAAACATCCACTAATCCGACATTTTATTCTTTTCCTCGTTTTACATCCAAATTTTTTCTATCCGGATCTATATGAGTAAATTTAACATCAATTTATCATATTTCACATTCAAGTGGACTCAATTTTCATCCTAGGCAAAATTACTATTTTGCCCCTACCTTTTCTATAAATTCCGATTTCGTCCCTAGGCTCGGAAAATGAAATTTGTGCAATTTACTCCCTATTCCAAGCCTAACCAAAAGTCCATCTCAAAATTTATAGCACATGTATTCATAAAAATTTAGAATTTTTCATCAAATTTTACAACTTTGCATTTTAGTCCCTAAATCATGTTTTCATCAACAATCACTTTGTAAAAGTTGTTTATCTATCAACAACCTTCCATTTTCTACCATAAATTCCAAATTTTTAGCATATTCATCCATGACCTAATTTCCATACTTTGATAACTCTTCAAACTAATCCCCCAAATAGATAGATTAAGCTATCTGGGTTTCAAAAATATCAAAATTACTAAAAATGAGACAAGAAAACTTACCCAATTTGGCCAAGAATGCTTTCTCTTTCCTAGGGTTTCCATGGAATATTTGGGGAAGAAGATGAGAAAATAAGATGATAATTCTTTCATCATCTTTTAATTAATTAAATTATTTTAATTTCCAATTTAGTCCTTTACCTTTTTCTAATTTTCCATGGATGAATCATCCAAAAATATCTGCTAAATTTTCATTAATGGTCTAATTACCATATAAGAACCTTAATTTTTGAACTCCATAGCTATTTGATCTTTCTAGCCACTAGAATCAAACTTTTGCATTTTATGAGATTTAGTCCTTCTCGTAATTAAGCACATAATTGGTAAAATTTTCTTATAAAAATTTCACATGACATTTCTATCATATTACAGACCATAAAATAAAATAAAAATAAATTTTATTTTCGGCTCGAATTTGTGGTTCCGAAACCAATGTTTCGATTTCACCAAAATTGGGCTATTATAACTCTCCCCCCTTTAGGAATTTCCGTCCTTGAAAATTTTACCAATAAAGATATTCCAACATTACTTTCTCATGTTTCCAACCGATTCTCAGATAGCTTTCTCTATATCATATCATTATCAAAGTAATAATAGATGATGGATCTGATCGATACTTTCATAACACATATACACATAAAAACATTGTGAATTCTATAGAACTCTGATAATAATACCAATCAATACGCAACAGGTCTAATTCTTTTCAATAATCTTATATGACCCATTAAACCACAAACTTAATTTACCTTTACGGCCAAACCGAGGAACTTTCTTCCATGGCGAAACTTTCAAAAAATATTTTGTCGCCAATCTGAAACTTTATTTCTTTTTATTTTTAGATTTACATGGGATTTCTAACGATCAAATACTTCTTTTAAACTATCTCAGATCACTTTCATCCTTCTTCAGTTTCAAAGAATCAAACCTACTACATGTATCTTTTCTCATTGAACTCCGTCCAAAACACCAGAGTTTTATATTTGTGACCATATAAAGCCTCGTACATTAAAAATTTTGTACTTGACTATTAACTGTTATAACAAGCAAATTCAACCAGAGGCAAATACTTTTCCCAGTTACCTTCAAATTCAAGAACACAACATCGAAGCATATCTTCCAAATTCTAAATCATATGTTCAAATTGATCATCTGTCTGAAAATGAAATACGATACTAAAATGTAATCGTATACCCAGAGTTTCTTGTAACTTGTTTTAGAATCGGAATATAAACCGTAGATCTCTATCAGAAATAACAGAAACTAGCACATCATATAATCTGACAATCTCAAAAATAGATAATTCAAGCAATCTATCAAATAAGAAGTCCATTCATGCTAGAATAAAATGTACAGGCTATTAGAACGCCGGCACCCCCATGGCGCAGCAAAATAAAATTAATTCCGGCGATCCAAACCATGAATCCATGTGTAAGGAACAAATCGAGGTGAAATAAAGGTTTCAAAATTACTGAAACTTTAATCTGAGTAGACAGCGACGCCTCAGCAACAAGAGTTTTGATCTACTGTCGAACCAAGCTGCAACCTTTTTTCGATGTCGGCCTCTACGTAATCCACCCAGTTTGAATATGAACGGAAGAAATCTCCAAAACTGTTTTGGAGGTTTATTTGCTTGACGACTGCTAGACCTCACAAGCAAGTATTAGGGTTTTTTCTTACCAACTTTTAATCTTTTATTACCTTTTTATAATTGGTATCTATATCATGAATCATAAAATTAAATAAATACAATAAAGTTTTTAACCAAAAATTATAATTACATTAATTATATCCAAAAATTATAATTACATTAATTATAACAAGGATTTCGGTAAACTATATTTATTTAAATTTATATACGAACCAAATTCATATATTAATAGAACTATGTTCTCATTATGTGTACAACATCCTTGTACATATAATATGTTCAATATTTGATTGTCAATTAAATTAATTCTTTAATTAATTTAATTCATGTGACAACCAAACACAATACCAACTATGTTTTATTCCATTCATTTCAACCATAGGGTGTGACCTTGTAGGTTCTTGTAACGTTAGCAGTAATACTAGAACGATTCTAATGTCACAAACAATGAGTAGCATCTAGCAATGCATCATTGCTACCTAAGTTACAAGAAGTCATGATTCGACATAACTTTTTGTGATTAACCTTTCATGCATTAATCCTTACGTCTTTTATCTCTAGAACGGACACAAGTCATGGAATAGTCACACTTGCATAGTCCATCCCATGTTTCTTGATATCTTGAGTAGACTATGATATACAAATTAGTATGACATCTCATATAAACTTATTTGAGCATGGCCATGCATTTCTAGTCTCACTCAATCAAGTGGCCTGAGATATTACTCCTATTATGTAGGAGGGACTTATCCTATATTGATCAACCATATCCCTCTACATAGATTATGGTATATCCAACATTAGCATTTATGGAACAACTTTATTACGGTTACGCGTTTGATCAGATCAAAATATACAACTCACGATGTTGGGATAATGATGATCTCAAGTCTGAGGATCATAGACATATTAATCACTATGAGTAATGTTGTGACAGTTACATACTAATCCAAGAAACATACTCATAGCGGGTCAGCCAATATGTTGTTCTCTAACACACATATTCATGCATTGATTTTGACACTCCATATCAATGACAACTCTTTATCATCAATCAACTACATGTTTGTCTTAATGCATTATTGTTGTCCTAGCCAACAATAATACTTGACTAAGGATCTTTTACGAATAATCATATTATTCTCAGGACATTATTATAAAACAGTTTATTTGTACACACAGAAAAAAAACTGAAATAATAATGACAACGCTTTATATTAATAAACATGGTAAATCAAGTATGTTATTACAACCATCTCATGATTGATCTTTGGGCATACTCTTACATAGGCTTCGTCAAACAATCAACAATAACTCAAATATTATCTTTGTTTTTCATAGACAAGGATAATCCTGATATAAAATTTATCGTAATTTTGTCCCATTTCCATTTTGGTATTTTCGCTGACTATAACCATCCTAAAAGTATCATCTTTATCTTGCTGATACATCCAACATTTAAATACAGATTCAGAAATACAACATTTCATTCTGGGCTACTAATACATTTTTTTTTCAAATCATTATGCATTTTATCATTTCCCAGATAAACAGACATAGTACTACTATGATCATTCATGTAAAATTTTCTGTAAAAGTTCCAAATTCTTTAGTACAAAAACTCTGTCTCTGAAGAATAGATAATTATCAAATCTACTCTGAAATTCTAAATCAGAAATTAATTCACACTGTACTCATTTAACTTACAACTCATTATCACTTTTTTGAGTTTCACTGTTCTATTGTAGAAATATCGGTTAAGCTCTATACTCAGCTAAAATTGAGCTATTATCAGATAATCGTAATCGGTATCCATGGCTTGCAAAGTTTACAGAGATTTTCTACTCAGAATATCTGTAACCACATTCGCTCTTTCCGAATGATATTCAATTATCAAATCATAATCTTTCAACAATTCAAGCCATATACACAATCTCAAAGTCAAATATTTTAGCAACATCAGATACTTCAAATTTTTATGATGTGTGAATATATGACATTTTTCACCAATCAAGTAATGTTATCAAATTTCAACACAAAATTAATAGCTATCAAATATAGATCATATATCGGGTAATTCTTTCCATGTGGTTGTTTTTAACTGTTTGAAAGCACAGGCTATTACTCTTGCCCTACTGCATCAAAACACAGTCTAATCCCATTCAATAGTACATCACAGTAATAACAAATTCCTTACCCAATTCAAGCTGAACCAAAATTAATACTTCGGTTAACAAAGCTTCCAACTGGTCAAAACTTTACTGATATTTATCGGTCCATTCAAATCTTACCTCTTTTTTTAAATACCGTGTCATCAATATAGCTATTTCAATTATTAACTGTAACGCCCCTTACCTGTAGTCGTAGCCGGAACTGGGTTTGAGACATTACCTAATTTATCCCACTTAACGTCTCGAATCGGGCTATAAAATATCGCTATTAAACCTATCACAAAGCTTAATCTTGGCCTACGAGGCCCAAAACATACCTCCAAGATGCTTCGAAACTAATCCTGGAAACTTTTACAAACTTGAGAAACTTTTCATCAAAACAGGGGCCACACTCCCGTGTTGGTCTAAGAACACGCCCGAGTATCATCTCACACGCCCGTGTTCAATGCCCGTGGATGACACTGACTTAATTCACACGGCCTAGACCTGTGTCTTCTACCCGTAGAGCTCTTTGAATATGACATCATCAACCCTTAATTAGCACGCGGCTAAAGCACACGCCCGTGTGGCTGGCCCGTGGTCGCCTCTAATTAATCCACACGGCTGTCACACGCCCGTGTGCTTCTACCATGTGGCGATTTAAATTCCAAATCCTAAGTGCAGACTTCACACGGCTTGGGCACACGCCTATGGATTGATCGTGTGTCACACACGGCATAGACACACACCCATGTGCCTATCCACGTGGACGAGAACGAGGCTATTTGCCAAGCTCTTTACACCCCTCTAAATCACACCACATGAATTCGTTCAACATATCAATAAACAACTCATTATTTGCAATATGAACTTCCATGAATAACTTCATATTTTCATTAATGACAAGGTGAGCCATTAACCATGGAAATATACAATATAATTATCTTGATAAGGGGCCAACACACTTTTGGCCAAAATAACAAAATAATCTAACTAGTCTAGCCCCTATACATGCCATATACAAAATCACTAAGTTTAGATATACCGAGGTGAGCTGGTAGTGTGGGCGATCTTCTAGTTATTGGCGTATCCCGGCTCGGCTTTTAAGCCCTATAAAACAAGGGAAAAGAGAAGGGAGAGTAGGCTTTTAAGCTTAGTAAGTTTACATATAAACAATTAGCATTATTGTATGTGCTAAACAATAAATAGCATTACATACTAAACAAGAAACATTCCACATTCATAATCATGCTTACTCATTTCTTCCATTTCCACATCCAAACCATATCACGAGCTTAATGTATACATTTATTAGCATGTCTCCCTACACTTAGCACCACAATGTCACATAATACAACACATCACAATCTTTCAATCAACTACTCATAATCAAATTACTCAATGGTTCCGCACTTAGCCCACCATCAGTCTTTATTAGGGTGGTATCGCACATAGCCCACCAAAGAGGTTAGTTACGGTGGTATCTCACATAGTCCACCAAATGATAAATAGTCGATGGTATCACACATAGCCCATCGTAATTAAGTATTAAGGTGGTATCGCACTTAGCCCACCGTCAAGTATTGATATACTACACTTACACATCCATTCTATCATTCACACTAGAGTTATTCAATAACTACCACATTCTATCCACTTGAATCATACATGTTCTCAATTGTACCATGCACCAATTAGAAACACGAATGTATATATAAAATGCATCGTTTACACATAAACTTACCTCAGTGCAAAATGTATTGAATTGTGGTTTACTCCGTAACCTTGCCTTTTCCTCGGTCAAGGTTAATTACGCGTTCTTCTTGATCTATAACAATAAGATTCATTCATTTAGATCATTTAATGATTATAATGCATCAAAATCTACACTTAGGCAAAAATAACCATTTTTCCCTTGCACTATGACAAAAATTATGATTCTGCCCCTAGGCTCGTAAATTATTTTTCAACACATTTTATTTGAAACACCCCAAACCCGACCCACAAGCCCCAACCGGATCTGGTATGCTTCTTGAGAAAAACTCGTTTTGTCATTTTGAAAAAAAACATATGATTTTGTGGTAAGAGAATAGATTTGAAGTACGATCTTGTTGAAAACCGGGTTGTGATTTAAGTTTGTATCTTATTAAATCGTTAACTTTATGTTTTTAGAAAATTTATTATTCAAAAGAAAAACTGGATTTAGAACTTATTATTAAGTTGAAAATCATAGGTATTTAGGTGTCAAAACAATTTAATTCGGTTATCGAAAATATTTAATTATTTAGTTGAAGTTGAGCGTAGCAGAATAAAAATTTAAAACGTATAAATAAAACAGTTTATGGCGGCCTTATTACAAAAACATAACCCAAAATAAATTCTGAAATAATAAAAGAAAACATAGTAAGTTTAATTAAAAAAAAAACCCATATATTGAGTTGAGCAATGGCCACCACGTAGTTCTCACTGACCCGGTCCATTACGCTAAGTATCACCTGAAAAAGATATCCCACGAGGGGTGAGTCAACAGACTCAATGTGTAACAGTACACTAAAAACCCAATCGACCATAGCAATAAAGCCCATAATAACCGATTAAATCACATGTACATATAAAATGAAATGCAATCCCGAGCCCACCTAGATATCCATCCGCTACATACCACCCGTACCTACCAATCACACCGTGGGGATTACTAAATCGACCCTCCATACGCTACACACCATCGAAGGCAGTCGCTGCAGTCAACTGCACATCGCCCTTATAAATTTGTGGCATGGCCACCAAATAATTGTGATAGAGTCACCGGATTCATAATATGTGACCGAAGTCACCGGATTCATAATATTGTGACTGAAGTCACCGGATACATAATATTGTGATCGAAATCACTGGATAATGTGGTAAAAACCACCGGAACACTTCCCCTTTATCAAGATCACCCATATGCCCATGCACATACGTATTATTTAGATTTTATGCAAAATACCCCCAAAATCATAACGGAATCATACACATTTCATATCCATGCTTACAACATTGTTAACGAAATATTAGGGGGTTAACGTACCTGAATATCATGTACCACTGAATGGTACCCGCAACCATTATCAAACATATTTCTTATTAACACATGCAAATATTAATACTATCAATTTATTGGAAATTTAGTGTAGGGCTACACACTTTGTAAACACGAAGAACAACAGAATACTCAAGATTTTCGGCTTTTGCGTACAACGCCGACAGCACCTACATAACACTATATGAGAAATCGCTTATCACTAAAAAGATATGGCCTTTGACCGAATATCATTATCTCCTTACCTTACTCGATTAAATCCCGAAAACCGTCACTTGTCTATGGAGTTTGTCGAAATCCTATATGATATATGTTAGATTCAATTCTAACATAATGAACAAAAGTAAGTGGCCCTCGGCCTAAGGTCATATTTGCTTACCTTGGATATTCAAATCCCGAATGATCTCCCCCTAAACGTTGGCTGCAAAAGAATCCCAAAAATTCCCCCTTCAAGGATTCGGCCAAAAAGAATAGAAGAGATTAGATTCCAAATTTTGACTAATCCAAAAGAGGAAGAAAGAAAATGAATGGCAACTAACCTTTACCCCTAGCGTTGAGATCAATTGTACCCACAAAGATATTCGGCTCTTAAAGATAGGTGAGCAATCGAATATGGAGAAATAGATGAAGAAATTGGCTAAATAGTGATGTGCTTCGGCTTTTGATAAATCGTGAAAAGAAGAAGAGAGAAGGTTGAGACTTGATGTGATTTAGATTGGTGACAATAGGGAGATTCGGTTTCAACAAGAGAATGAAGAGAAAGAGTATGAGGTTTTAGGGATTACGGTAATGGTGAAATAAGGAGAGGGAGATTTCGGCCTTGACAAGGTAAATGAGAAGAGAAGAGAAGAAAAGAAAGGGATGAAAAATGGCTTTAGTGCTATGGTGATTCGGCACTAGAGAGGAAAAGCTTGAGAGATTAGGCAAAAAGAATAATTGAGGCCAAATGGTCAAAAACAATGACCAAAAGAAGAAAACAAGAATGCTCACAATGCGCCAATTGCATTCGGTTTAGGAAGAGAAAATGAGAAGAAAATTTTGTGAAAAGAAACCCCAAAATGACCAAACATACTACCATCCTTTCCTATGCTACCAAAATATTCGGCCATCCCCCCCTTAGACCACAAAACCGTCCATGTTCATGGACAAGTTGGCCATGAAATAATTCCCAAAACATCCACCTTAACACATGCCTTGTAATCCTCTACTTTTCCAAGGTTTAAGAAATTCTATCCCTTATTTCCTCCTAATCTTCCTCCTAATTCCCTTTCAAAATTCAACAACCCCCTAGCCCCCTATGCCGTTTACATACATGGTCAAAAGACCATCAAATAATTTCCAAAACATCATTCCTTACTTCAAGCCTTATGTCCCCTTATCATACCAAAACCTCTTGATTCCATACCATAAATTAGCACTTGCCTTTTTCCTTAGTCTACTATCCAAAAAAAAAAAATAGTCCATCTTTACCATAATTAAAGTTTGACCAACACATGCCATACAAATGCAAAAATAAAAGTCACCTTATTGCCATCCAAGGGATTCGAACCTAAGCCCTCATGCAATTTCTCATGCGCCAACACCACCTTGCCAATAACTCATCTTGTGATTAAATCCTCATACAAATTTTCTTAAGGCCTATTTTTCTTAGCTCCATCTTAAGACTTAAAATCTAATATTTTTCTAAGGCATTCTCCTACATTCTAAAGTTCCTAAAACTCCCAAAACACATACAAATAGCACATAACATGCCATTGTACACATTCAAGTGAAAATGCATAACCCCTAAATCCAGGATATTACATTATCAATAAACAAGCCTAGCTGAACATTTATTTCTCTTACAACTACTCACCATTCCAACCATTTCATGCATTTATGACACAAATTCATTCTTTGCATTTAAGTCCTATTTAGGTGTTTTCATGCTAACACCTTTCACAAAAGTTGTTTCTCATCTTCCTAACATTCATTTTCTTCCATAAAAACTCAGCTAACAACATAAACTCTTTCATGGCAAGTCCCTAGACTTTCAACCATATTGCAAATTGGTCCCCTTATTAGCTAGCTTAAGCTTTAGGGACTCCAAAAACACAAAAATCATCAAGAAAAACTTCAAAAATCACTTAATTTCTAGGGAATATGTTGGCTGAAAGTTTGAGCTGTGGATGAAGGTGGATGAATAGTGAAAAGATGATAACATCTTTATTCATCTTATTTTATTAATTTTTATCACTTAATATCCATCTAATTTTGACCAACATTAAAATCTTGTCTCCCTAGCTCCTATACCATCACTAGATAAATGTCCTAATTGCACTTTAAAGACCTACAAATTGCATTTCATAGCTATTAAGTATGATAAACCATAATTTATACATATTTTAACCCCATGCTTGGCCTATTTTTGGATGAATTTTCATTAGATTTGATGAATTCGATGCTCTTAATCCCTTAATTTCATGTTTTATACTCAGGCGAGTTTAGGGAGTCAAAAAGAACGATAAACGAGCCAAAACGGGATAAAATGGGCCTACCCATGAAATCAGCACGGCCTGGCCAATGAACACGGCCGTGTGTTACGAACAAGATCAAACACGACCGTGTATTACGAGCAAGATCAAACACAGCCTGGATCAACGTACACGGGCAGACCACACGGCCGTGTGTGGAGAGTAGAAGCGAGCACGGTCTAAGGAATCGAACACGAGCGTGTCATACGGGCATGTCCTTGCCATATCAAAGTTAAATTCTATTCAAAATAGGGTACTTGTGGGACAAGAGAGGTGTTCCAAAGCCTATATAAATACCCTAGGGGACAACCTAAAGGAGAAGGCCGAATAGAAGGCAGAAAATACTCAAGAAAGCCATCAGAAGCAGCTTAGGAGAAGGATCTCTATCAAGATTGAATATTTCCCATCAAGTTCTTTAGAAGTTTTTGGGTTTTCTTATTTTTTTTGTTTTCCTTATTTTAAGATGTTTCCCCCCATTAGTATGAACTAAATCCATTAGATACCTAAGGGGATGAAACATATGACGGATCTTATTATTAGTTGATTTATAAGATAAATACTTGTTCTTATTCTTAATTGTGAATTCTTATTCCTGTTTTGATAATTCAGGTTATTGATTCAAGTCAAATGTGCTTATTTAGAGGAGCAAAAGTCCCTATTTAAGAGTAGATCAACACAGTTAAGCGGAGTTGATTGCAACCCTAGAAATAGGGCGACGAAAATCTACCGGATTAGAGTAAAATCTAATAAGGGAATCCATAGATCGAGTTAATGCGACAATAGGGATTTTAATTAGAAAGAAATTTCAAT
The DNA here is from genome assembly GCA_025506655.1 of Gossypium rotundifolium. Taxonomy (NCBI): domain Eukaryota; kingdom Viridiplantae; phylum Streptophyta; class Magnoliopsida; order Malvales; family Malvaceae; genus Gossypium; species Gossypium rotundifolium. The sequence goes on along the minus strand of CP106725.1, from coordinate 131,822,850 downwards.
TAATCAACCTAGAGTTAGTTGTTTTTAGTCTTGAAAGAGATATTAGCATAATTCAGGGATTTCTACGGATTAAGTCAAATGAATAAATCATATGAATCAAAAGTAATAAGTGAAGTCTAGGTGAATTCTTCCTTAGGTATTGCCTATCTCATATAAGTTGTCTAAAAGTATTTTCCTAATTCTTTTGTTGTCGTTTTTAATTAAGTTTTTAGTTTAAAAGAAATTACTCCAATTCTTAGGCTATATAATAAAAAAAAAGTAATTACTAGTACTCTTGGTCCTTGTGGATATGATATTACTGGTCTTACCATAACTATATTAATGAACAATAAGTGCGCTTGCCTTTATTGTAATCGTAGTTAGTTTGAGATCACATCAAGTTTTTGGCTCCGTTGCCGAGGATTAAGATATTAGGAACACTTAATTTTTATTACTTTAGGCATTCTTATTTTATTGCAATTTAATTTTACTTTTTATTTATTTTTACTTCTCTAATTTTTCTTTCTTTGCTTCTGGCAGGAACTTTTAGTTTATGACTAGAAGGAACCCGTCAGGACCATTACTTTTTGACAGTGATATAGAAGGTACCGCTCGCAAAAATTGAAGAGAAATAAGGTGAATCCTACAATATAGGAAAGAAGAGCAAGAGGACGATACTAATAATACTGAAGAGATGGCTAATAATAATCCGCTACCCCCTGTGGTTGCCGCAAACCTGGTGAATCAAAATCTTGCTCCATGTACTATGTATGATTATGCTAAACCTAATTTAACACGAACTGAATCAAGTATTGTTAGACCTGCTGTTATTGCTGCAAATAATTTTGAACTGAAACCTAACACTATTCAGATGATTCAGCAATTCGTTCAGTTTGATGGTTTGCAGGATGAGGATCCAAACAATCACTTGGCAAATTTTTTAGAATTTTGCGATACTTTCAAAATTAATGGTGTTTCTAACGATGCCATTCACCTTCGATTGTTTCCCTTCTCATTGAGGAATAAAGCCAAACAGTGGTTGAACTCGTTACCACGAGGATCAATCACTACATGGAAACAAATGACTGAAAAATTTTTACTTAAATATTTTTCGCTAGCCAAAATGGCTAAGTTGAGGAATGATATCTCTTCTTTTGTGCAGATGGATTTAGAAACACTTTATGATGCATAGGAGAGATACAAGGATCTACTGAGAAGATGCCCTCACCATGGGTTACCTTTGTGGCTACATGTTCAAACCTTTTACAATGGTGTGAACCCCTCAACTAGGCAGTTGATTGATTCAGCCGCCGGTGGAACCCTAAATAACAAGACCCCTAAAGTTGCTTATAAGTTCATAAAGGAGTTGGCACTGAATAATTATCAGTGGCAAGTTATGAGGACAAAGCCAACAAAAGCCGCCAGTGTTTTGAACCTCGACATAGTGACCATGCTATCAAACCAGGTAGAACTGCTAAATAAAAAGATTGATGGTTTGTGTGGTTCTTCGCAGAACATCCAGTGATGCAGTGCGATACAAACGGAGGAGGGACGAACAATACAGAATACCTACCCTACAACCCTAGCATAGAAAATGAACAAATGAACTATATGTGTAACAATTTTAGACCTAAAAAACCCTTATAGTAACACTTACAATCCAGGTTGGAGGAACCACCCAAAATTTTCATGGAGTGGCCGAGGAAATCAGAGACAACAACCTCTTCCACGTTTTCAACAGCAACCCTACCCACAAGAGAAAAAGTCAAACCTTGAGGAGATGCTAACAAAATTTATCGTGGTGTTAGAAACCCGTTTCCAAAACATTGAAATAGTACTAAAAAATCAGCAAGCATCGATTCAAGGGCTCGAGAACAAATTAGGATAACTTGCTAAGCTCATATCTGAATAACCACAAGGTAGCTTGCCAAGCAACACTGAAACTAACCCAAAGGAGCAACTTCATTCCATTACTGCTTACTATAGTGAAGGGTTAAATGAACCAAAATTGAGGAAGCACCTCTTTTCAGGAAGCACCTCTAATAATCCTTCGGTTTAACCCTCTTTTCAGGAAGCACCTCAAAAATATGCCACTGAGCCACATCCTAGTTCTCATGCCAATAATAAAATAACTCATGAAGAGCGGAGGCTTCAGATCGATGAATTAGACGAGTGGAGGACACATTGCTAAAGAGAAATTAAGAAAACACGACGAACCAAAGCAACTTCATGATGAGCTTAAGGATGGAACAAATCACTTGAAAGTTGGAGACTAGGTATGATAGATGAAACAGATCCCCAAATAATCACGTCAGAGCTAAATACGAATGGAGCAACCCCTTTTACAGTATTCAAGGTTTTTTCATGCGGAATAGTTGAGGTGACTCACCTTAATGTAGGTACTTTTAAGGTAAATATTGCTCGACTCAAACCATATAATACAATTGATAACAAGAATGAGTAGTTTCAACTCCTCAAACCACCATGATTATGCGAATGAAAGGTAAGTCTAGTTTAAGACTTTAAACGATCGCTTCTCGGGAGGCAACCCGAGTACTAACACCATTAATTTTCATATTTTTGATTTTTAGCACCTAACCAAAAAACTAACCAAACCAAAAAGCGCAGGTTCCCCTACCACATGGCCTTGCACACGGGCATGGTCGTGGCTGTGTGGACACCATGAATATGCACATCGGCGTGGTAAAGACCATACGAACCAAGGAAAAAAATTATCCCCAATACACGGGCTAAAAAATAGCCACGACCGTGCGATACGTCCGTGGGCGACACAGAGAAAGTAACACGGGAGTGAGACATGCCCATGCGTTTAGGCCGTGGCCGACACTCATTATGCAACATGGGTGTGGAAACCTCTACACAGGCATGAGAGAAACGAACGAGGCACTGCACGGTCGTGAGATACGGCCTTGTGACCTAACACACCCAAGGTACATGGGCTTGGGCAGCAACCAGGTGTCCTAATTTCTATTTAAACCCTCTTCTTCTCACCTTCTTCCCAGTTCTTCTTCTCCCAAACCCTAGCCGTTCTCCACTCTTCTTACTCAGTCTGGCCACCACCGTCGACACCCCCACTTCCTTTCTCCTTTCCCTTTCTTTCTTCCCTTTCTTACCCACGCATATAGCACGCAGGCCATGCCCGTGTGAGGACGACACGCCCGCGCGCCACCACCACAACCGTGCGCCTCCTCCCACCACCTCACCGTCGGTCACCATTGTTTTACCCTCCACTTTTTATTATTCAGTTTCTATTCTCTTAATTATTACTCTCTTCATCATTATATTAAATTTTCTTTCATAGACTATGTTAATTTCTTTTCTCTTATTCTATATTTATTTTCTTGAATTCTTAATGCTAAGTATTCTGATATTTCTTACTGTTAGACAAGTCGTCTTATTATTAATGAATTGATATCTCTTTTCTTCATCAATATTGCTTTCTCATTATTCAATAGACTTATGTGTTCTTAGTTTTCAGTATTAGGATTATCACAAGAATATAATGATTAATAGGATCCTATATCCTTGGTTGGTTAATGATACTTAGTTATTGTACGTCTTTTTCAGGTACGTAATGACTCCCCCAAGTGGGAAGAAGACCGCCGTTCTTGTTTCAAAAAAGCGAAAAGGTGCTGGTGGGACCTTCTAAAGCGCTTTCGCTGAAGTACGCCACCCATTCCTACAGTTTCCTTTGGAAACCCAAGAGAAGCTCTTTTGGTTACTTCGTGCACGACTCCTCGGCGTGGGGAGGTGTATTGATTGGGCCGCTCTAGAGTAGGTTCAGTTAGCTGACGCGATTCGAGCCCTACTATCCATCGACCCGTGGGGGCACTTCTTTGATATCGTCGAGCCTACATACTTAGAGCTCACTTTAGAGCTCTGTTCCACATTCCACCTCCAGACGGCCATGATGAACTTTGACGACTCTGGCACAATCCAATTCCTTCTCGAAGGCCTCGTACGTAAGCTGAGTGTCCCATAATTTGGAGCCGCTTTGGGACTTTACACTAAGGAGTTCATGGAGGAAGATGAATTTGAGCATATCAATCGCCACATCCATCACTCCCCTTCTGCATGTTGGAAAGAATTTGTCCCCGGCGCGGCTGCCTATGACCCCAACCACTCTAAAGCGTCAACTCTCACCCCATTATTGAGGTATTTGCATGCTATCCTCGCTCATACTTTGACAGGTAGGTGAGAGAGTACCTGCGCCATCAACACTCACGACGCCTACTTTTTATGGTGCATGGCAAATGGGCACATCTTTGAATTAGCTTACCTCATCGCCCGCGCCATTCAGCATCAGACGGAGCGACATAAGAGAGGGGTCATCTCCATGGGCCCATTCCTCACACGTCTGGCTCGATATTTTGGGCTCCTTAACACCGTAGCTCAATCCTCTTCACTCACCCTTATCGGGTTGATGTTCTCGCAGGGTATTCAGACTATGCTTCACATGAAGATGATTGATCGTCGATGTGGGTTTGATCCTCCCCAGTACCGGCTCTCGCAACCCACCGAGCAGGACTACCCAAAGGACATTACTGATGATGTCCCCCCACAGTACGAGGAGCCACCGTCTGTGCCACCACCACCACGCCGACCATCTCATGCAGCAGATTCACTCACTGGAATCTCTGAATGCCTCACTAGGTTCGAGCAATATTGTACGCAACAATTTAACGATAACGATTCTGGATTTGTGACATCGAGGTGACTCTTGATGGATTTGTCGAGATTTTCACATATCGCCGCCACCCCCACCTCACGATCCATCTGGGGATGAGGAACTTTGAGTCCATTTATTTTTCTTTTTCTTTTTCTTTATTTATTTTAAAATTTTAAACTATTAAACTTTTCCACTTTATCTTTCTTGTCTATAAATTTTATTAATTATGTTAATTTCTATTTATCTTTGGCTATTTATTATCGAGTAATCATAACAAAACCCATTTAATAAAACCTTCTAAAACTTTACTAATGACTTCACAGCTTCAAAAAGTTAAAGGTTCTACTAAGGAACTGGAATATTCTCCCCCACCTTCACCTCTACTTAGTTCATCATGCTTTTCATGGGCTCCATTTCTATAATTTTTATCTTCTAAGCATTTCATCCATGCTTCAAGAAGTTTCACTTCTCTCCCTCTCTTATTATTCTTTTTACTATATTATCATTATCTATCTTTGTACATTGAGGACAATGTACATCTTAAGTGTGGGGAGATTAACTATAGTATTATTTGAAAATCCCTGAATTATGTCTTATTCTTAAGTAATTTTATCATATTACTATTAGAATGAAACTTCTATTGATTTATAATTTTTGTTGATATGTTTTGAAGTAAGTCATAGGTAATTGTGCACTGATGGTTTAAAGTTTAAGATATTAGAGAATCAAGCATGATAAGTCTATTTTTAGAATTAAAAATTTGGTTAGGTTGTTTCCTAAATTTAAATATTACTTTGAAGTTTAAAAATTGCAAGGTTGACATCAAAAACCATAATTTTTGTGAGATTTTGAGCCTTTGGAGCATATACTTTTCTTGCTCACTTTATTGATTATGAGTGTGTCAACATTGATTTGTTATTCTAGAACTTGCTTTGATTATGCATATCGAGACCACACTTTTGATTTGATATACTGAGATGATAAAGGCACCTAGGATTTAACCCACTTATTCCACCAAAAAGCCCACCTTCACAATTAATCCTTAATGAACCTTTTGATCCTAATAACCCTTTTTATTGATTTACCCACTAATATTAACCCAAAACCCCACTTGTATTTGTTATCACCATTCTTTTGACTACCCTTCTACTAAGAATTGATTTAATCCGTTGCCTAATTACTTTATTTCTATAATATCTGGGAATTGGGGCTTGTGCATTTTTCTTAATTGCATGTGCTAGTGTGCCTATGTGTATTATGAATGAATCTTATGAATTTTGTGAACTCTAAAGTGTAGTGAATGCCTTAGAAATTATTCGATTTTAAGTTTAAAAGAGGGAGCTAAGCCTAAGAGGCCTTAAGAAAACTAGTAGGTGAAATATGACTCAAACATGGGCTTGTTTGAGTGGCTTGGAGGTGCCACTTAGAGCCTTAGAGTGTGACGCCACAAGCAAGGAGAAAGGGCCTAGGTTCGAGTCACAAGGGAAGCAAATAAAAGTTTTATTTTGCTAAAAGGAGGAGAGGAAGTGGACGGCACAAGGACACTTCAAGATGAAGTGAAGATCAAGCTAAAGACTTAAAGATTCGGCTAAGGTGGAGTGAAAAAGGGGATTGAATGGAGAGAGGATGTAGTGGCCGGCCAAGGGACTCTCTTGGTGATTATTTTCGGCTTTGAAGTGTGTTAAAAAGTGTGTGCCAAATTTTAGTTGAAAAGCATTCATCTTTTCTCTCTTTTAGTGCTTTGCCGAATTTCTTCTCACCTTTCTTTCTTATTCTTTTTCTTCTTTCAACCTTTGATCACTTTGAATCTATTTGTTTCTTAGCCGAACCCTATAAGCCTTTTTTTCTCTTTTCTTTGTTTGACACCATAAAGAAACACCATAGCCGAATCTCTGTTGAACCTCCCACTATTTTGTTTCTTCTCCTTTTTTTTTTAAGAAGCCGAATACACTCTTCTGTTCTGTGGCCGAATCTATTTAGAGCCTATAAAGAGGGAGGTGTCGACATTCTTTTCATCAAGCTTCCAATCGGTTCTTAATATTGTGGTAAGGGGGTTGTCATTCTATTTGTTTCTCGTTATTTTATCATATCAAGGAGACTAACTCCCTTTTCTTGTAATGGCCGAATTCATGGAAGGGGTTATCAGGATTTCTGTAGGCTAGCATTAAAGGTATGGGGATCCTTCGGGATTTGAAGTACTTAAGGTAAGTGACATGTAGTTTCGGCCAAGGGCCATTTTCCATAGGTTTATACATAAGCCGATTCTGACAATTGGTAGGCGGGATTTCGACTACTCAAGGAGCAAGTGACAGTTTCCGGAATTTAAATCCACAAGGTAAGTGGACATAATAATCGGCCAAGGCTATAGTTAATGTTATAGATCTATTTCTTATGTTTTTCAAAAGCCAAAAGCTAACCTATTCAGTGATTGAGTGCTAGCCGATTGCAAGAGGAGTCATCACAAATTAGTAGTTAAATTGGCAGCAAGGTAAGAAGTGGGTTGCGTTAATCCTTCAGGATTTGGCTAGTTAGCCGAATGGCTCTTTGCTAACATGTGTAGGGTTGGCCAAATGTAGGAACTAAGGATCTAGGATGCTAGATCGGGATTTTCAGATTTTCAGTAAACTCGCTAAGTATACCAGGTGTGTACCCTACACTAACTCTTAATAGATTTATGGCATCAATTTAATATAAGTGTTTATAATAATGTGAAATGTAGCTAACCATGCAATGGTACAAAGTACCCAGGTACGTTTACCCACTCCTACTATGAGTATGATATGATTTGTTATGGCATATATGTGAAACTATAAGAATGAGAATAAGGAATATGACATCGTTAATGCATAATTGTATGACATGGGGCATATGGGTGATATGTAAAGGGGAAGTGATCTGGTGGTATTATACCACAATATCTGAATGTGGTGACTTATGTCACGAAACCTGAATGTGGTGACTTATGTCACAAAATGATTATCTGGTGGCTATGCCACGAAATTATAAGGGCGATGAGCATGTCATATGCAGCGACTGCCTTCGATGATGTGTAGCGGATGGAGGGTCGACTTAGTAGTCCCCACGGTATGATGGTTGGTACGGGTGATGTGTAACGGATGGTTATCTAGGTTTGGGTTTTGGTTTGCATCATTGATTATATATGTTTATTATGTATGATTTGACATGCCTAAATTGGTTGAGACTTGTGTTGGTTGTAGACACTGAGTCTGTTGACTCACCCCATTGTGGGATTATTTTTGGTGACACACGGTGATGGACCAAGTCGTGAGGAGCTCAATGGTGGCCATGCTCATTCAAAATTTGTTTAATTTTTATAATTTTCCATACTTAAGTATTTTGAATTATTTTGGGTTTTTGTTTTGATGTTATAAGGCCATAAGTATTGAACTGTTTATGCATGCATTTCAATTAATTTAGTATGATACGATTATTATCAAATTAAAGTTTAAAGTTAATTTTTCTCAAATATAAACATTAAATGTTTTGACACCTAATCAACACTGTTGTTAATTTTGAACCCAACCCAAATCAATGGTTCTTCAAAAACACACAAGATTTTGGCAAAGTTTAAATCAGTTTTGAATGGTTTTTCCCTAGAAGCATGCCAGATCCGGTCAGGGCTTGTGGGTTGGGTTTGGGGTATTTTAGCTTGGTATCAGAGCCTAGTTCAAAACTCGACCTTGAGGGCTTTTAGGGCCCAAAATGTTTTTTTCTTTTGAAAATGGGTTTTACTAAGAAACGAGTAGGGTTTTTCTGGCATGGCACCTGAGTCTCTAGCCCGAAGTCCACCAAGTAAGTACCCCTAACTTTTCTGTGATTTGTATGTGGGAATATATAGGGACGTAGATTAGTAGATTAGGAAATATTAAACCCTAGGATTAGTCTACTTCAACACCAAGTTACATAAAACTTAAAGTCAACCAAACAAACCTGTGTCTAAGTCGCCGAGTTAAAGGTGTGGCAACCACAGCGCATGTCTAGGATTGGATTTAGTGGGAGCTTGGTATTTAAGGCCCTAGTGACTCACCTCCTCACCGCTCGAATCCTACAGTGCGTGGTGACAGTTCACCTTAGCTAAGAGGACTCAAACACAAGCTAAACCTAATAATTAAAACCTAAAATGGACCATCACCTTGTTTTGAGAAACTCAAAATTCAAACCATGATTCTAAAATTTGAAGTGCCCTTGATTTAAAGATGACCAAAATATCCCTGATTTGCAAATCGACCAAATTACCCCTAACCTGTACAAATGACCAAAATACCCTCAGTGTGGAAAGTTACCAAAGTACCCTCAAAATTAAAATTTCCAAAATACCCTTGTTATGAGAAGTCACCAGGAACCATATTTTGCGAAAAATCACCAAAATGACCCTGGCTTGTAAAATTACAAAAATACCCTAGTGTATAAAATTACCATTTTACCCTTAAAATTTTCTTGTCAAGTATTTCAAATTTAAAAAAATTGTATACCAAAGAAAAAAATTTTACTGTGAAATTTTCAAATACCCTAATTTGGAAAATTACTAAAATACCCTTGTAGGATAAAATTATGAAAATACCCCTGGGTAGTGGAAAACAACAAACAATGACAACTACAATATTTTTCAGTAATGAATGCAAGTTCATGGGTGTGATTGAATGGATGAATTGAGATTGTATGTGTATGAAATCGAAAGAACTACTCCCTAGAACTATTGAACATAAGACTGTTCGTGATAAATCAGTGGAACAAAACTAATTCATAAAATTCTTTAAATAGATAAATGCGATTCGAAGCATGAACTCTAAGGGGATGTGGTCGTAATGTACGAGGCCGTGGTAGAGGCCAAATGATCATGTTGGAGCCCGTTAGGTCCGGACAAGGGTTTGAAAATGAGATGCCACCATCACCAGCCGCTGATGTGGAATATCAGGATCAGACGGGGGATGATGTAGTATCACGGGTGATGCTGCGAGTTTTAGAAAGGGTGGCTGGAGCGGGCGGAGGCATGGGAGCTCGGAAGTCGGTACTTGAGTGACTTCGAGCTAATGGAGCTGAATTTTCCGTGGATTTTTGGTGTGGCACCCAATACGGCTGAGTATTGGTTGGAAGCAATGGAGCGGATTATAGACGACTTAGACCTCACTGTTGAGGAAAAACTAAAAGGGGCAGTGTCGTTACTCCGTGATGAGTCATACCAATGGTGGCTCACATTTTGGGATGGTGCTGCCACAGACGATCTTACTTGGGAATATTTTAAGGCGGCATATCAGAAGAAGTACATTGGAACTAGTTATGTGGATGCGCAGAGGAAGGCATTTTTGAGGCTGGTGCAAGGAAATAAGTCTATAGTGGAATATGAGGCAGAATTTCTAAGGCTGAGCCGTTATTCTTAAGGTATTATGTCTACGGAGCATGAGCAATGTGTCCGGTTTGAGGACGGGCTGAGGGATGACCTGAGGTTGTTGATAGTTCCACAGCAGGAGCGAGAGTTTGCCGTGTTGGTGGAGAAGGCTAAGGTAGCCAAAGGGATTAAGGACTCGGTGAGGCAGAATATGAACCATGATAGGCAAAAGAGAGGTTTTGGACCATCGAGTCATCGGGGAATACCCAAAAGAGGCCTAGAGTTGATGGGCCACGAGGTCAACAAAGCTGCTACGGGAGGGCAGTATCGTACTTGTGCCCAATGTGGGAAGATGCATTTAGGGGAGTGTTGGAAGAAGACAGGAGGATGCTTTAAGTGTGGGTCCAAGGACCACATGATTAAGGATTGTCCTATGAGAATAGAAGGGGGTCGACTAGTAAGCCAAGGTCCTAACCAGGCTGGAAGAGGAGGACAGCAGCCACCGTGAGGTCGTGGTTCGACTGGCAGAGGTAACGGTGTTGGTAAAGGATGAGGAACACCGGGCCGAGGTGTTGGTAACAAGGAGGCCAGGCAGCCGGGTTTGGTTTATGCGGTACGTCAGAGGGAAGACGGAGATGCACCAGACGTCATAACCGGTACGTTCTTTATATTTGGCAAGCCTTACTTTGCTTTGATTGATGTTGGCTCTACCCACTTTTATATTGCATGTAGAGTAGTTGAAACTTTAGGAATAGCCTCTGAACTTTCTAGTAGGGAGATGGCTGTAGTAAGCCCATTAGGTCAAATTGTAGTGGTGAACAAGATATTTCGGAAAGTACCTCTAGAGATTCAGGGAGTGATATTTTTTGTCGACTTAATAGAACTACCATTCAAGAATTCGATCTTATTCTTGGCATGGACTGGCTAGTGGAGCATCGGGCTGTATTGGGTTGTGCAGCTAAACGAATGGAGTTAAGGACCCTAGAGGATGAGGCGGTAATTATGATAGGGAAAGAAAAAACTACTTGTCTAATTTAGTTTCAGCCTTAAAGGCTGATAAGATGGTTCGGAAGGGGTGCAAGGCATTTCTGGCTTTTATTAGTACTTTGGATGTGAAAGAAGGGGAAGTTAGTGGAGTTAGAACCGTAAGGGAGTTTGTGGATGTCTTTTCAAAGGAATTACCTAGAATACCCCTAGACAGGGAGGTGGAGTTTGAAATTGACTTGGTACCGGGTACAGCTCCTATGTCAATTGCCCTGTACAGAATGGCACCAAAGGAGTTGGTTGAGCTCAAGGCTCAGATCCAAGAATTACTTGACCGTGGGTTTATCCGACCTAGTGTGTCTCTATGGGGAGCACCGGTCTTGTTCGTGAAGAAGAAGGACGGAACTATGCGCATGTGCATAGATTATTGTCAGTTGAACAAGTTGACCATCAAGAACAAGTACCCTTTGCTAAGGATAGATGACTTGTTCGATCAACTTAAGGGGGCCGCGGTATTCTCAAAGATAGATCTGAGGTCTGGATATCATCAGCTTAAGGTGAAGGAGGCTTATATCCATAAGGCAGCTTTCCAAACAAGGTACGGGCACTATGAGTTCTTGGTAATGTCATTTGGATTGACGAATGCCCCAGCCGCGTTCATGGACATGATGAACCAGGTTTTCCAACCCTATCTGGACCGGTTCATTGTTGTGTTCATAGACGATATATTGGTGTATTCGAAGTCTGAGGAAGAACATGAGGAGCACCTCCGAGTTGTGTTGCAAGTGTTAAGGGAGAAAAAGTTATATGCCAAGTTCAGCAAGTTCGAATTTTGGCTGAAGGAGGTTATGTTTTTAGGACATGCCGTATCTGCTGAAGGAATAAGGGTGGATCCTCGGAAGATTGAGGCAGTTTTGGATTGGAAACCCCCTAAGTCTGTGGTGAAAGTTTAGAGTTTCTTGGGATTAGTAGGCTATTACCAAGGTTTGTAGAAGGGTTCTCATCAATAGCCGCACCTTTGACGAAGTTACTAAGGAAGGAGGTACCTTTTGCGTGGACTGATAAGCAACAGAAAGCTTTGAGAGGCTTAAGAGAGTCTTGACTGAAGCTCTAGTTTTGATTCAGCCTGAGGCAGGGAAGGATTTTGTAGTATACTATGATGCTTCCCATACAGGATTGGGTGGTGTCCTTATGCAAGACGGGAAGATAGTTGCTTATGCGTCTCGACAACTAAGGCCACACGAGGTTAACTACCCGACACATGACTTGGAATTGGCGGCGGTGGTCTTTGCTCTTAAAGTGTGGAGGCACTACTTATATGGAGAAAAGTCAGTGATCTACATGGACCACAAGAGCCTGAAGTATTTGCTGACTCAGAAAGAGCTAAATCGATCACAATGAAGGTGGATGGAATTATTGAAGGACTCGATTGTTCCATAGAGTATCACCCGGCAAGGCGAATATGGTAGCAGATGCTCTAAGTCGAAAAGTTGTGTCGGATCTGAGAGCGATGTTTGCACATCTGAGCTTGTATGATGATGGAAGTCTGCTGGCAGAATTGCAAGTTAAGCCGACATGGTTGAATGAGGTGAAAGAAAGTCAGTTAAGGGATGAGGATCTAAGTGCTAAGTTACGGCAAGTGCGAATAGAGAGTTAGAGGTTATGGTATTAATGACGAGGAGTATTGTGCTTCAAGGGTAAGGTCGTATGTTAAAGAATGAGGAACTTAGAAGAATTCTTGAGAATCGTATAGTAGCCCTTATGCCATGCATCCCGGAGGTAGTAAATTGTATAGCGATCTAATGGAACAGTTTTGGTGGCCTAGTCTTAAGCGGGAAGTTACCGAATTTGTAGGGAAGTGCTTGACATGTCAGCAAGTTAAGGATGAACACCAAGTTCCATCAAGATTGCTTCAACTGATACAGATTCCATAGTGGAAGTGGGAGAGAATCACCATGGACTTCGTTAGTAGGCTTCCCCTTACGCCTACTAATATGGGTGATAGTGGATCGGCTGACAAAGTCCGCATTTCATTCTAGTGCGGGTTGACTATTCTCTCCAGAGGTTAGCAAAGTTGTATGTGGCGAGATTGTGAGGTTGCATGGAGTGCCGGTATCAATTATCTAGGATAGGAATTTGAGGTTCACGTCTCGATTTTGGAAAGCTCTACATCAAGCTTTAGGCACTAGATTAAACTTCAGTACGACATTTCATCCACAGTTGGACGGCCAGTCTGAACGAGTGATCCAAGTGCTAGAGGATATGTTAAGAGGCTGTGTGATAGACTTCAGAGGAAGTTGGAAAGAACATTTGCCTCTAGCGAAATTTGCGTACAACAACAGCTATCAGGCAAGTATTCGGATGGCACCGTACGAAGTGCTGTATGGACGGAAGTGTCGCACTCCTACGTGTTGGATGGAATTAGGGGAACGTCAGGTTTTGGGTCCAGAGATTGTGGCAGAATCCGAGGAGAAGGTTAAGATAATTTGGGCACGGTTGAAGGAGGCGTCTGATAGGCAAAAGTCATACGCAGATCTCAAACGGAAGGAGATAGAATTTGCTGTGGGAGATCAAGTGTTTCTCAAAGTTTCGCCTTGAAAGAAGGTGATGAGATTTGGTCGCAAAGAGAAGTTAAGTCCTAGATTTATAGGACCTTATCAGGTATTGAAACGGATTGGACCAGTGGCATACCAGTTGGAGTTGCCTTCGGAATTGCAGTAGATGCACAATGTATTCCATGTATCCATGCTACGTCGATACCGGTCGGATCCATCTCACGTAGTTCCGGTTGAAGAGGTGGAGCTGAGATCAGATCTGTCTTATGAGGAAGAGCCGATTCAGATTCTAGAACGAGAAGTGAAGGTGCTTCGGAGAAAGTCGGTCCCTCTGGTCAAGGTGTTGCTGCGTAACCATGGATCGGAGGAAGCTTCTTAGGAGCCGGAGGAAGCAATACGACAGCAATACCCCCACCTATTCTAGTCAGGTAAATTCGAGGTCGAAATTATTTTAAGGAGGGTAGAACTGTAATATCCAGGAATTGGGGCTTGTGCATTTTTGCTTAATTGCATGTGCTAGTGTGCCTATGTGTATTATGAATGAATCTTATGAATTTTGTGAACTCTAAAGTGTAGTGAATGCCTTAGAAATTATTCGATTTTAAGTTTAAAAGAAGGAGCTAAGCCTAAGAGGCCTTAAGAAAACTAGTAGGTGAAATATGACTCAAACATGGGCTTGTTTAAGTGGCTTGGAGGTGCCACTTAAGGCCTTAGAGTGTGACGCCACAAGCAAGGGGAAAGGGCCTAGGTTCGACTCACAAGGAAGCAAATAAAAGTTTTATTTTGCTACAAGGAGGAGAGGAAGTGGACGGCACAAGGACACTTCAAGATGAAGTGAAGATCAAGCTAAAGACTTAAAGATTCGGCCAAGGTGGATTGAAAAAGGGGATTGAATGGAGAGAGGATGTAGTGGCCGGCCAATGGACTCTCTTGGTGATTATTTTCGGCTTTGAAGTGTGTGAAGTGTGTGCCAAATTTTAGTTGAAAAGCATCTATCTTTTCTCTCTTTTAGTGTTTTGCCGAATTTCTTCTCACCTTTCCTTCTTTTTTTTTTCTTCTTTCAACCTTTGATCACTTTGAATCTATTTGTTTCTAAGTCGAACCCTATAAGCCTCTTTTCTCTTTTCTTTGTTTGACACCATAAAAAAACACCATAGCCGAATCTCTATTGAACCTGCCACTATTTTGTTTCTTCTTCGGTTTTCTTGAAGAAGCTGAATACACTCTTCTGTTCTGTGGTCGAATCTATTTAGAGCTTGTAAAGAGGGAGGTGTCGACATTCTTTTCATCAAGCTTCCAATCGGTTCCTAATATTGTGGTAAGGGGGTTGTCATTCTATTTGTTTCTCGTTATTTTATCATATCAAGGAGACTAACTCCCTTTTCTTGTAATGGCCGAATTCATGGAAGGGGTTATCGGGATTTCTGTAGGCTAGCGTTAAAGGTATAGGGATCCTTCGGGATTTGAAGTACTCAAGGTAAGTGACATGTAGTTTTGGCCAAGGGCCATTTTCCATAGGTTTATGCATAAGCTGATTCTAACAATTGGTAGGCAGGGATTTCGACTACTCAAGGAGCAAGTGACAGTTTCCGGGATTTAAATCCACAAGGTAAGTGGACATAATAATTGGCTAAGGCTATAGTTAATGTTATAGATCTGTTTCTTATGTTTTTTAAAAGCCGAAAGCTAACCTATTCAGTGATTGAGTGCTAGCCAAATTTTTGGGATTTGATTAGTAGTTAAATCGGCAGCAAGGTAAGAAGTGGGTTGCGTTAATCTTTGGGATTTGGCTAGTTAGCCGAATGGCTCTTTCCTAACATGTGTAGGGTTGACCGAATGTAGGAACTAAGGATCTAGGACGCTAGATCGGGATTTTTATATTTTCAGTAAACTCGCTAAGTATACCAGGTGTGTACCCTACACTAACTCTTAATAGATTTAAGTCATCAATTTAATATAAGTGTTTATAATAATGTGAAATGTGGCTAACCATGCAATGGTACAAAGTACCCGGGTACGTTTACCCACTCCTACTATGAGTATGATATGCTCTGTTATGGCATATATGTGAAACTATAAGAATGAGAATAAGGAATATGACATGGTTAATGCATAATTGTATGACATGGGGCATATGGGTATATGTAAAGGGGAAGTGATCTGGTGGTATTATACCACAATATCTGAATGTGGTGACTTATGTCACGGAACCTGAATGTGGTGACTTATGTCACAAAATGATTATCTAGTGGCTATGCCATGAAATTATAAGGGCGATGAGCATGTCGTCTGTAGCGACTGCCTTCGATGATGTGTAGCGGATGGAGGGTCGACTTTGTAGTCCCCACAGTGTGATGGTTGGTACGGGTGATGTGTAGCAGATGGTTATCTAGGTTTGGGTTCGAGTTTGCATCATTGATTATATATGTTTATTATATATGATTTGACATGCCTAAATTGGTTGAGACTTGTGTTGGTTGTACACACTGAGTCTGTTGACTCACCCCGTTGTGGGATTATTTTTCAGGTGACACACAGTGATGGACCGGGTCGGCAGGAGCTCATGGTGGCCATGCTCAGCTCGGAATTTGTTTAATTTTTATAATTTTCCATACTTTAGTATTTTGAATTATTTCGGGTTTTTGTTTTGATTTAATATGGCCATAAGTATTGAACTGCTTATGCATGCATTTCAATTAATTTAGTATGATCGATTATTATCAAATTAAAGTTTAAAGTTAATTTTTCTTAAATATAAATATTAAATGTTTTGACATCTAATCAACATCATTATTAATTTTAAACCCAACCCAAATCAATGGTTCTTCGAAAACACACAAGATTTTGGCAAAGTCCAAATCAGTTTTGAATGGTTTTTCCCTAGAAGCATGCCAGATATGGTCAGGGCTTGTGGGCCAGGTTTGGGGTGTTTCAATTTCAGTTGATGAAGTTCTTTCTTATATTATGTAAATATTTTATTTGTTCTTAAAAAAATCGAAGTATACTCATTATTAGTTCTATAATTAAGTGAGCTTATATTTTTAAAATTCAACATCTTGAAAAAGAAGCTCGTATTATTAGTATTTTAAATTTTCATTATTAGTTCATTTTTCAAGTTAGGTAATTTATCAATTCAATCTCGATTCTAACCCTTCTAATTTAGCCTTTATCCACACCATCAACCCAAGCCCCATTACAACCCTGTTAAAGACCTTTTGATTTGTGTATCATCTCATATTACAGTGGTGGAGATTTGATTTTCAGGCAAGCTTATGGGATTAACTTTTCAGGTTCGACTTATGAGTGTTTTTTTCCTAAACCTTAAACACTTCGAGTGCTTTATTGACAATAACCCAAAACCAAATTTTCTTTATTGACTCCCCTTTTGTTTAGATTTGATTTGATCAGCTGCCTATCTATTTTCTTTATTTCAGAGGTTAAATTCATCTTATATCACTTGTTCTTATTCTTGATAAAAAAAGAGAAGTTGGAAATTCATTCATTATTAGTTCTATGTTATTTTAGCTTAAAACGGTTAAAATTCACATCTTTAGAAGAAGCTCGTGTTATTATGATAAGTTTTCAATTGATGTAATTATTCAGTATTAGTCCATTGTTCTAGTTAGGTAATTTGACAATTCAATCTCAATTTTAACCCTTTAATTCAGCCTTTATCCACACCTTTAACCTAAGCCCCATTACAACCCTTTTAAAAGACCTTTTGATTTGTGTATCATCTCATTTTATAGTGGTGGAGATTTGATTTTCATGCAAGCCTATGGTAATAACTCTTCATGTTTGACTTTTGAGTGCTTTATCTTGAACCTTAAAACACTTTGAGTGAATCCTTAGTGAGGATGTCAATCCTTGTCGGTTTTGAATTAGAGGTAATTATTTAGGTAAGGGTAAACACCTATGTTTTCGTGCTATAAAAATTTATGACTTAGATTGTTTGAATCTTTATGACTCTTCTAATTAAATCATCCATGTAATTATCTATGAATTATGATGAGACATTATTGATGAGAATTATGATTTGAGGAAGTTTAATTTTAATTGTGAGTTGAGGATTTTGTTTGAGGACAAGCAATTGCTTAAGTGTGGTGATGTTTGATAAACTATAATTTATACATATTTTAACCCCATGCTTGGCTTATTTTTGGATGAATTTTCATTAGATTTGATGAATTCGATGCTCCTAATCCCTTAATTTCATGTTTTATATTCAGGAGAGTTTAAGGAGTCAAAAAGAACGACAAATGGGCCAAAACGGGACAAATGGGCCTATCCATGAAATCAACACGGCCTGGACCAATGAACACGGCCGTGTATTATGAGCAAGATCAAACACGGCCTGGATCAACATACACTGGCAGACCACACGGCCATGTGTGACGAGCAGAAGCGAGCACGATCTAAGGAATCAAACACGGGTGTTCCCTACCGTATCAAAGTTAAAATCTATTCAGAATAGGCCACTTATGGGCCAAGAGAGGTGTTCCAATGCCTATATAAACACCCTATGGGGCAACCTAAAGGATAAAGCCGAATAGAAGGCATAAAATACTCGAAGATAGCCATCGGAAGCAGCTTAGGAGAAGGATCTCCATCAAGACTAAGATTTCCCATCAAGTTCTTTAGAAGTTTTTGGGTTTTCTTATGTTTTTTTTGTTTTCCTTATTTTAAGATGTTTCCTCCCCATTAGTATGAACTAAATCCCTTAGATACCTAAGGGAATGAAACCTATGATGGATCTTATTATGATTTGATTTATAAGATAAATACTTGCTCTTATTCTTAATTGTGAGTTCTTATTCTTGTTTTGATAATTCAGGTTATTGATTCAAGTTGAATGTTCTTATTCAGAGGAGCAAAAGTCTCTGTTTAAGAGTAGATCAACACAATTAAGTAGAGTTGATTGCAACCCCAGAAATAGGGCGACAAAAATCTACCGAATTAGAGTCAAATCTAATAAGGGAATCCATAGATTGAGTTAATGCAACAATAGGGGTTTTAATTATAAAGAATTTTCAATTAATCAACCTAGAGTTAGCTGTTTTTTGTCTTGAAAGAGATATTAACATAAATTAGGGATTTCTACGGATTAAGTCAAGTGAATAAATCATATGAATCAAATGTAATAAATGAATCTAGGTGGATTCTTCCTTAGGTATTGCCTATCTCATATAAGTTGTCTAAAAGTATTTTCCTAATTCTTTCGTTTTCATTTTTGATTTAGTTTTTAGTTTAAAAGAAATCACTCCAATATTTAGGCTAGATAATAAAAAGATAGTATTTACTAGTACTCTTGGTTCTTGTGGATACGATATTACCGGTCTTACCATAACTATACTATTGAACGATAGGTGCGCTTGCCTTCATTGGGATCTGTAGTTAGTTTGAGACCACATCAAAGTACCTTTACCATATAAAATAGAACTTTTGCACTTAATGCAATTTAATTCTTTTTCACAATTAAGCATGCTATCACTCAAATTAATGCACCAAAATTTTAACATAGCCTTATAATTATGCTACAACACATAAAATAACATCAAAATAATTTTCTCGAGCTCGATTTAGTGTTCCCGAAACCACTGTTCCGATTATCCCCTAAATTGGGCTGTTACATTAACATTGAAGCTTTGAGTTTTTTTTCCAAGGCCAAAACCATCAGATAGATTTAAAACCATAGGGTTATAATATGACTGACATTTCAACTGTTTAGATAAAACAACACTTCATTAGCAATAGTGTACCTCAAATTAGAAGAGGGAGGGCCGAAAGTGACCCCAATAATATCCAATGCAATAATGCAGTTTCTATAATCTATGATCCCTATCACCAAACTTCATGATCGAATCAATATTTATAACAGTAATAAATGTAATTACCTCCGATCAAAGAATATCTTTCACAGATAACCCATGTTTACATAATAAAAAATTGATGTTATCTTAGAAAAATCCCGAAAAGTAATATCGCACATACGCAGTAGAAACAACTATAATAAAAACAGTATAATTTGCATATTCGCAATTCAGAGCTTCAATCAGTAGAAATAGAAAATGATGTCATATGAACCTTATCATCAAATCTTATATCAATCATGATGAATTAGCAACCCAAGTAAAATAGAGCAATATCGCTCATGAATCAACCAGACTTTCAGTAATTCCATCTATCATAATTTACTAGTATTTCAATACGATAAATATTGCATTTGTACATGCACAATTTCATATGCCTCTGAAAAATAACAGAACATATAGAATACTCACAAGAGATCGCTGTAATATAATTAATTATAATAGCTGAATCAAATATCTTTGCAATTTCATCACTATTCCACTAACTAATGAAGTCATCAATAATCTTACATTATTCAGTTCATTGAAACAGTCAATTCGAAAGAATTTTCGGCTAATCCGTTATGTAAATATCATATCTGGATAAGTTGCTTACTCATGATTTGTAACACCCCAAATTCGCCTAGAAGTTAGGCCCGAATCTGGCGTGTCACATGGAAGTGTGTATTTTTTTTAAAACCATCTTTGCGATTATTAAAAACTTGTTTCAGAATTATAGCCTCTTTGTTAAAACCCAAAACACTTAAGCAATTGTTATCTACTTGAAAACGTAATTATCTTTAAAGCCCTTTTTGGTTGTGAAAACATATTTGAAATAACAATTTATGAAAATGTGACGTTTGGAAATAGAGTTGCGTACATTCTAAAACATTGCGAACGTAGATAAAATACAAGTATTTTTGAGAGGTTGGTTGATGAGTCGAAAATCGAAGTAGTGGACTTTAAAATCAGGACTTTTGAAAATGACGTTGAAATTTTGAAAGAGAATCCAAGTTAAACTATTTGTAAAAGTTTGCTATAAAATCCATTTATTAATCAATTTTGAAAACCATTATTTATATTTTTAGAAAATTCCTTTTTAAACAATTTAATAAGAAGAATAAAAACATCCCAAACATAAAGCAAAATAAAAATAGTCCAGAGGCCTTATTACAACTTTAAAACCCGAAACAATAAAAGTAATCAAATAAAATGAAAAGGTAGTTTACTAATATTCGAAAATGTTATTTCAAGCATGGCCTCCATCGAGTCATCCATGGCTCCAAGTCCTCATCCTCGAGCATTACCTACAAGGGTTAAGAGAAGGGGTGAGTTACAAGAACTCAAAGTATAATCCACTTACCATTGTTCATGGGCCAAAATTCATTAAGCACATATTTGGGCCTAAGCCCACATACAATAATAATAATAAATGTGTCTTATATATATATATATAATATGCATATGATATGAAATTCCCAAACCAAACATAATTTTTCATCCGCTTCACACCACCCGTACCAACCAACACACCTGTGGAGAGCTTTAGTCACCCACCCCGCTAACACACCAAAAGTAGGCATTAATCCATTTATATCAAACTTGTGGACAAGCCACCAGATTAACAGAATTTACATGGCATTGCCATTTTTCAGATTTGTGGCAGAGCCATCAGATTTATGTAGCATAGCTACCAGAACTTCTCTTCATCATTATCCCATCCCATGCAAATCATGTATATAATGCATAACAAATCACAATAATTTATTCAGATATTTATTACAAATTACGGCTCATTATAAAAATTATTAATTAGGCCCATATAGCAAAATATCAGATTGGCCCATTTATCAAAATATCAGATTGACCCATTTATCAAAATAACAGATTGACCCATTTATCAAAATATCAGATTGGCCCATTTATCAAAATAATAGATTGGCCCATTTATCAATATGTCCATTCAGCCCATAAGGCAATATCTCAAATTGGCCCATTAGGGGCATTTCCATATTTCGGCCCTTTAGAGGCATTTTCATAATTCGACAATTTACCCACTAAGGGTAATTCGGTAATTTCGCAATCCAGACTTAACTACTAATTTGGGCATAACAATTTAAACTGTCCATCTACGTCGTACTAACTAAATTGACTATAACTTGGGTTCGAAATCTCAAAATCTAAATCCATAAATTTTCCTTGAAACTAAACTCATGTATATTCTTACTAAATTTTTTCCAGAATTTTTGTCTTAACCATTTAGTACAGTTTATTCCTTAAAGTTTCCTTGTTTCACTGTCCAATGATTCTGGCCTCTCTTACCCAAAATTCAAATATCTCACTGTACAGTTTTCATATGTTGTCCTACTTGTTTCTATTGAAAATAGACTCACTAAGGAATCTTTACATATAAACTATAACTCTTAATTCACTTTGTACAATTTTATACGATTTGTCCAAGACAGATTAGGGAACCACAAAATCATTCAGAACCAGTCTCACTAAAATTAACATATCTCAAAATATAAAATTCATTTTCCTTCTCTGTTTCTTCTTTATCAAAATAGACACAGTAAGCTTTTATTCAATATCTCATTCACTTTCTAATTCCCTTTCTTCTTTTTTTCGTGATTTTTCAAAATAACATCACTGCTTCTAACCGAAACTGTTTTATTACAAAATACGTTTACCATTACGATCATACGCATGCCCGAGTGATCACGGATGTCGGTTTATGATTTTCTTCGATATTTCGACCGATTCACAGAATATTTCATACAAACTTTCTGAGAAGTGTGAGATTACACACCATTTCAGATATGTATACGAAAGCTACGGGATTACACACCTGATTTCTATTTCCTAACGAACCACTCGTCGTTGAACTAGAACAATACGAACCAAAAGTTAGCCTCGGATTTCTGAAAGATTTCGTATCACTTACACTTGAATCACTTACCACTATGTCAGAAGGTAGAATATATCGAGTGATTTGTCCCTAAAACATATAGTCGATTATTTCACATTATTACTCCATTAGCAACTAATCGAATATTGAGTAATATCAATAATCCATAAGAACTTCTTACCTTATTAATATTGGATCCGATTTCTAGCGATTATACGATGACTTCGAAAAATCCAAGTTTCGGGCTTCCACTATATCTCTATGAGGAAGAAAATGATTTCGAATGAGGGAATGTAAGGTGATGGTCTAGGTCAAAATGACCATCCAAAACCAAAGAATATAAAATATTGAGAAGAATACTTACCGATTGATCAAGAGACGGAAGTTAATATGGATGAGAAGAAGAAATAGAGAAAAGATGAAAGTTCGGTTATGGAGGAAATTATATGTTGATATTCGGCTATCAAGGAAGATGGACAAAAGGTGAATATGAATCTAATCCAAAGAGAAGAAAAATACACTATTGTGCTAGAAGATTTCGGCAAAGAGAATAGCAAATTGGGAGAAGATGACACTAAAGTTGCAAATGTGATTTTTGGCCAAAACAATACCAAGACCCTACCAAATGCCAAAGTAAAATTTCAGCTACCTATCTACCCCCAAAACCGTCCACATGCATAGTCATAAGGGTCAAAATTTTGCCAACCATACTTTCCATAGCATTCTCCATGAAATAAGCCACTTGTTCCCCTTACTTGCCTTTTCCTTTTGATCCCTTTCCCCAACCTCAACCTTTCCTTAATTCTTTAGCAACCATACCAAAACTAAAGAAGTCAAACTTGCCATAAATACCTCTTGGCCGACACTTAAGGAAAGAGTGCAAAAATATTAGTCAAAAATTGCACACAAAGGGAGTTGAACCTCTTCCCTCAAGGTACTTCACTTGATGCCATAACCTCTTTACCAATAGCTCATTTATGCAAGCACATTACATATTTATTTCTATAAGCTTTGAAGTTACTTACCATCTCTCCTTAAAGTGCTAAAATACCCAATTTTTTTCCAAAGGCCCAATTAAACCCGAGACTTCATAGAAACCTTGTAACCTTCCAAATTCACTTAACTAATAAGTCCAATTTGCAATAATTCCATTCTCTTGTTCTCAAAATTTTAAACATTCCTACGCCCAAGGCCCATTGGGCCCAATCCTACTAGGCCCAATTTTGGGATGTTACATGATTAACTTCTTCCTTAACAATGACACCATATATTCAAAATAATCTTCAGAAAAATTTGATATCTCTTTTAATACCGTATTTACTTACTAACCCATTCTCATTCTGACTACATCATTAATCATTCAGTCTTTTAATTCTTTAGTTCCACATTCATGAGCTTAATCCTTATAAATCTTGTGAATTTCATTGTATAACACTATACTGGTAAGGGGTGGAGATCATAAGCCTCAAAATTTAACTTTCATAAATACACACATATCACTTAACGTGTATCATAGACATGTTCACTATAAAACATTTATTTCATACCTTTATAGGTCCCCTTTTTTATCATACACGACATTTTTACTCAAACAATGTGAGTATCACTTTTAGCATTATTAGAATTAGCTCGATTGGAAAGCATCTCTGTCTATTTGCAAAACAATTTTCATTAGAGTCGGGGATATCAAACTATCACAGTTTATATAATGGCATGTATTTCTAGACTCCACATATGCTATGTTCAGCCTGAGAATCGAATAAACTGTAGCTTTGATACCAACAAATGTAACACCCCAACCTATATCCATCATTGGAACAGGGTTACATAGCGTTACCGGGAACTTTTAAAATATTTTCAGATAATTTATGTAAATTACTAATCATTTACCAATATCATTCAAAATGTCCCTTAATTGAACCCTCGAGGCCCAATACGAGGGTTAGAATCGATCCAAGACTTAATCGAAAACTTTAAGAATTTTTCACAAAATTGCAAAATTTTCCAATGTACAGGGCTCACACCCCCGTGTGGTCTAAGGGAGACGCCCGTGTGACTTTAGGACACGCCAATGCCTCAGGCCGTCTTCGACCCTGTGTAACTCTCTAACTTGTGCACATGGCCATGCCACACGCCTGTATGCTAGGCCGTGTGGTCAATTAATTCATTTCAAAATTAGGTGCAGGTTTCACGCAGCCAAGACACATGCCTGTGTTCAAGGCCGTGTCTCCCACACGGCTGAGACACACGCCCGTGTGCTTAATCTTGAACATTTGGTTTTTCTCGATTTTAAAGTGTAGGGGATACATGGCCTAACCACACACCCATGTACCAGGCCATGTGTCACACACGGTCTAGACACACGGTCGTGTGTCTGCCCGTGTGGATAAAATAAAGCTATTTCTAGCTTCATTTCTCACCCAAAATCACACCAATGACCTGTACTTAAACTCACATCCAAATGCCAACCATTTCAAGCATTCAAGTTAAGCAAACTCTATCATTCAACATAGTATACCATTACATGCATATATGTTCATGATCTTGCCTTGATTTAGTCCATATGTTAGGCATAATTTGATCAACTACTTAGCACATATGTAGCTATCGTAGTTTGACATTACAAGTATATAGAACAAACCATTACTAGCCATTCCAATGGATAGATTACAAGCATCATTTACATTTACATGCCCATAGGACCAATATAACCTATACATTCCATTACAACCATAATTGATTTGCCATATTGTACCGACATTTGCCGATGGATAGTGTGAGTGATCTCTGCCAAGCTTCCAATCCAACGAGCTTCCTATTTACTATAAAACAGGGAAATAAAACTAAGTAAGCATAAAATGCTTGGTAAGTCCATATAACATGGTACTTAACTTACCATTTATTTTATTTTGAGGTAACTATTCAATCAATTTGCCCTCAAGCCCTACACATGTCCTAATTGCCCTTGTTAGTCATATAATCTATAATAACATCACAAACATATGTGGGCTCGACAACAATCAAGTTTCCATACACATATGCTTCCCACAACATGTATTCATTTATCATATTTAAATCATCTCTTTATATTACAAGTATAATTTCATAATAGTTCATCTCGAGTTCAGATCATTTCATATCAGAACCATACCCATATTACTCGAAATATCAAGGTCACGATTAGTACACTCAAGGTGTACGAGTCTACAATCAAGGATGAACATACTCATCAAATAAATTCTATGTATAATATCATCATTTCATATTTCCATATATCAATTATCCCGTATCGTCATTTTCATGTATTTCAGGCCAGTTTGTATAAAAACTCATTTCTTATTCATATATTTTCATGTCAAGAACTTTTACCCATTGAATTTATCTGAAATATTGATGGATACACAGGTAGTACACTCGAGGTGTACAAATCAGAATCCATCAATTCATGTCCAATAGTACTTATAAGGTACAATTTCAGAGAGTACACTCTCGAGGCACACATGTATACAATAGGATTACTAGTCTAGGCTAAATCATTTTTATGACATATGCTCTAGAGAGCTTGACCAGATTTCCTTTCAGGATAAATTCAATCCATAACATATTCTCGAGAGGACTTATATCAGGATTACCCGTCTAGGCTAAATCCTTTCTGTAATGAAGTCATTAGGATTGCTCGTTCGAACCTAATCCATTCTGCAACAAATGAAGGACCTCATTCATTTCAGCAATTACATTTATCCATAGATTTTCATTTGTTCAAATGGGATTTAACATTTTCAAGCATTTACCGGTATGTAATTATTTCATACATCTATAACATCCATATAATTCAAATGATCACATTCTGTAACACCCCTATCCCGTATCTGTCACCAGACTAGGGTTAGGAGACATTACTAATCATTTCTGAACATTTCATATCATTTTACAACACAAAGTCAATCATCAATGAAACATATCACAACATAAACATATAGTCCCTTAATGAGGCCTACGAGACCTTAAACAAGTGTTATAAAGAGGTCGGGACCAAACTGAACACATACAAAAATTTTCAAAAATTTAAAGATTTTTCTAAACAGTAGAGGTCACACGCCCGTGTGGGTAAGACACGGCCGTGCGTCCAAGCCGTGGCAAAATAAATCATACATACTGACTTGTTCACATGACTTGAGACACGCTCGTGTGCCTCACCTGTGGTTGACACTGACTTGCACCACACGCCCAGTCACACGCCCGTGTGTCCAGCCCGTGGTCGAGCCTGACTTGTTTCAATTGACAAACTTAAACAACATGTTCGAGCCATACGCCCGTGTGCTCAACCATGTGGGAAATTATAGGCCATTTTCAAGGCCAAATTACCATCCACACTTTGGAATCACCTATAAGCATCAAACTAATACCTATTTATGCCTCAAATGCAACCAAAACATACCAATACAAGCACCAATTCATCATCATTTATACCATCTACAATCATACTCAATTTCATTTCAAATAAGTTCATCCAAAATACCCAATTTCATAGCCTAAATCATATAGGTCAAGCATCATAAAAACCTGACCACAATTCACATTTTAAACACCATATCTCATCAACCAGTTAAGCATGAAACATGTTATATTCATCACTCACCACTTCATACCACATTCATCATTTTCATAGTTCACATATAATAGCCAAAATCATTTAACTTCCAAGCCATATCACATGGCAAGGTCTAACATCTCAAAATACACCATATCTACTAGCTTATACATGCCATATACCAAATATGTACATCTTTCAAAAGTACCGAAATAGATAGTCGATAGTGTGATTAAGTCACTGACGATCCCCGGATCCGATCTAGATTTAAAGACACTGTAAAATAGAGAAACACTTCAAATATTAAGCTTTTAAATCTTAGTAAGTTCGTAATATAATACATTCAATTCAATACATCAAATACAATATACAAAGTTAATCCATCACATAGATCATCTCACAATTATACACACCATATCATCCATAGCTAATATTCTCACTCAACCATTCATAAATCCATCTACAATTTCATCAACCACATAGGTTCAATACGTACCTTAGCTAACACATAGCTATTCACCATTCAAGTTACTCGATGCTTGATATTTCATTTCGATTAACCTTTGTTATTCATTTGATTTAATCGCACACTTATTGCCAATTTCGTAGCCGAAGCATAAATATCATCGCACACTCGGTATTGCACATACAGTGGCAATCAATAAAGCAGAGGCTTCCATCACTTCGCACATACAGTGCTATTCACCTCTGTCTCGATTTTAATTACGCACACTTAGTGCCACATTTATCAAATTCACATATAACATTTCTAACTCAATCACTATATATTCATTCATTTCAAATCACATAGACATAAATTTAATAACTTGTATTATACCCAAACTTACCTCAGACGTTGAAATAACGAGACTAGCCGATCAATCGAGTACTTTGTCTTTGCATCTATCTCGATTCGAATCTCTCTTTTCTTGGTCTATACATATTCAAATTCAGCTCATTCAATCACCAATTCATTCAATTTAGTTCAAACACACATATTTAGGCCATTTTACAAAATAACCCTCATATTTTCACATTTGACACTTTAGACCCTATTTCACAAAATCACAAAATACACAAAATTTCACTTCACCCATGCCTAGCTGAATTCTACCTATGTCTATACAAGCCAACACATTTCATTTATTTCACACTTTAGTCCTCCAATTTCTCATTTTCACAATTTAGTTCAAATTACTCAATTCACCAAAAATTCAAAGACAAAACATGTTAATCCTTCACATATCTTTCATATTTCATCTTCAACTATCACAAAGCTCAAATTCTACAATTAAAGCATGGGTTTGAAAGAACATGAAGCAACGATTACAAAAACATAGAAATTATTAAAAATCGAACAAAAATCACATACCAATTGAAGCTTCACTTGACCGAACCCTAAATAGCTGTGAAAGCTCTCTTTTTCTTCTTGATATTTAGCTATGGGTGATGATAATAAGAGACAATGGCTTTTGTTTTATTATAAATCTTTTAATAATTCATTTACTAAATTAGCCTTATTATAAACATTTAGAATCTACTAACCTTAGGCATTTTTGTCCATCCAATTTATCAATGAAATAATAACAACATAAGGACTCCCATTTTAATAAGTCATGTCAAATTAGCACTTTAACAATCAGCACACAGCTTTTACATTTTATGCGATTAAGTCCTTTTTCATTATTCGACACATAAGCGATAAAATTTTCACACATGCTCAATCACATACTGTAAACATAGAAAATTATATTAAAATATTTTTTTAACCTCAAATTTGTGGTCCCGAAACCACTGTTCTGACTAGGGTCTAAACTGGGCTATTACAACTCTCCCCCCTTAAGGATTTTTGTTCCCAAAATCTTACAGTGAATAGGTTTGGATATTGCTCTCTCATAACATCTTCAGGCTCCCACGTAGCCTCTTCAACTCCGTGTTTGTACCATAACACTTTCACTAAGGAAATTCTGTTATTTCTCAACTATTTGGCCTCTCATGCCAAAATTCGAATCGATTTCTCACTATATGATAAATCTGACTGAATCTTAACCTCAGTAGGAGCAATTACATGCGATGGATCAGATCTGTATCGTCAAAGCATCGATACTCGAAATACATTATGAATTTTCTTTAATTCATGTGGCAATAGAAATTTATAAGCAACTGGACCAATTCGTTCAATAATCTCATACGGCCGGATGAACCTCAGACTCAACTTGCCTTTTCGGCCAAATCAAAGTTTTTTCTTCCACAGAGACACTTTCAAAAATACTTTCTCACTGATTTTAAATTCAATATCTTGACGCTTCAAATCTGTATATGATTTATGATGATCTGATGCCGCTTTCAAACTATCACGAATCACTTTCACTTTCTGCTCAATTTCTTTTATCAAATCAACCCCCGTGAATCTTATTCTCACTCAACTCAGTCTAATAAATGGAGTTTGACATTTTTGACGATAAAGAGCCTCATATGGTGCCATTTTAATGCTATATTTAAAACTATTATTGTATGCAAATTCAATCAATGGTAAATACTTTTCCCACGTACCTTCAAATTCGAGAATACAACATCTCAACATATCTTCAAGAACTTGAATGATTGATCATGTGTCAGAGTCTTAAAAATTTATATAATGAATGATCTAGCCTAAAAACTAACTGTGACAAGAACTTGAGGCAAGCGCACCTATCGAATAGTAGTATAGTTTAGTGGCAAGGCCGGATTGTCGAACCAAAGGAAGCAAAAGTACTAATACTAACTTTCTTTTTATTATTTAACCTAAAAATTAAAGGAATTATTGTTTAACCTAAAATTAACTAACCACTAAGTTAAAGATGCTAAGACATAGAGAAGAAATTGGGGAAATACTTGAGGGAAAAACCAATTGATTGAGACAATACCTGAGGAGAATCCACCTAGACTTCACTTGTTATTTAACTTTGAACCAGACGATTTACTCACTTTACTTGATCCGTAGAATTCCCTAATTTATATTAATACCTCTCTCGAGGCTACTAACATCTAACCCTAGGTTGATTAATTGAAATCTCTTTCTAATTAAAACCCCTAGAATTGCATTAACTCGATCTATGGACTCCCATATTAGGTTTGACCCTAATCCGATAGATTTTCGTCATCCTATCTCTAGGGTTGTGGTCGTGTTTCAAAGTCTTAAAAATTTATATAATGAATGATATAGCTTAAAAACTAACTGTGACAAGGACTTGAGGCAAGTGCACCTATCGAACAGTAGTATAGTTTAATGGCAAGACCGGATTATCGAACCCAAAGGAACCAAAAGTACTAATACTAACTTTCTTTTTATTATTTAACCTAAGAATTAAAGGGAATTTTTGTTTAACCTAAAATTAACTAACTACTAAGCTAAATATGTTAAGACACAGAGAAGGAATTGGGGAAAATACTTGAGGGAAAAACCAATTGATTGAGACAATACCCGAGAAAGAATCCACCTAGATTTCACTTTTTATTTAACTCTGAACCAGAGCGATTTATTCACTTGACTTGATCCGTATGATTCCCTAACTTATATTAATACCACTCTCGAGGCTACTAACATCTAACCCTAGGTTGATTAATTGAAATCTATTTCTAATTAAAACCCCTAGAATTGCATTAACTCGATCTATGGACTCCCATATTAGGTTTGACCCTAATCCGATAGATTTTTGTCATCCTATCTCTAGGGTTGCGATCAACTTCGCACAACTATGCTAGATCTACTCTTAAACGGGTCTATTCCTCCTCTACTTAAGGGCATAAATACTTGCATTCAATATCCTAAAATATCAAAACAAGAATTAAGAACACATAGTTAAGAACAAATCAAGTATTTATTATACAGCTCAGAAAACATGAAACAAGATCCGTCTTAGGTTTCATCCCCCTCAGGTATTTGAGGGGTTTAGTTCATAATCATAAAATAATACATCTTAGAAGGAAATATAAAACAAAACATAAAGAAAACCCTAAAACCCCTTGAAGGAATTGAAGGAGAGATCCTCAGTCTTGAGTATAATCCCAGCTTCTTGAGATGAATCAACTAGCTTTCTTCGAGTGAATCCCACAATTCGACCCCTCTGGCTTGGATCATTGGCCTAGCTAAATGCCCCCTTAAAGGTTGGCCTCTAGGGTGTTTATACAGGCTTTTGGATTGGCTTTCTTTGCCTTTTTGTACCCTAATCCGAATAGAATTCAAACAGGTCACGTCAGGGACATGCCCTTGGCACACGCCCATGTAAGTCGAGGCCAGTCGTGTTCGAGTCTATTAATGAGGCACGGCCGTGTGGTCTTGGGCCCAGGCCGTGTCGATTTTGTAATTCAGCCCATTTACTCTATTTTTAGCATGTTTCTCATTCTTTTCATCCTCTAATGCTCTCCGAAGTATAAAACATGAAAACAATAGATTAGGAGCACCTATTTCCATAATTAAAGGGATAAATCATCCAAAAGAATGCTAAATGTAGGATTAAAATATGTGTACATTATGGTTTATCAAATACACCCACACTTAAGCTTTTGCTTGTCCTCAAGCAAAATTCTCAACTCACAATTAAAATGAACTTCCTCAACTCATAATATTCATCGATAATGTTTCATCATAATTCATAGATAATTTATACATGGATAATTTAATTCAAAGAGTCCTAAAGATTCAAACAATCAAAGTCATAGTTTTTACCATGAAAAATATAGGTGTTTCCCTTTAACTAAATAATTTCCTTTAATTCAAAATTAACAAGAGTTGACATCCTCACTAAATATTCACTCAAATCACTCAAAGTGTTTAAGGTTCAAAATAAAGCACTCATCAGTCAAACATGAAAAGTTAATCCCATAGACTTGCCTAAAAATCAAATCTCCACCACTATAATATGAGATGATACACAAATCAAAAGGTCTTTAAAGGGTTGTAATGCGACTTGGGTTAAAGGTGTGGATAAAGGCTGAATTAAAGGGTTAAAATCGAGATTGAATTGACAATTTACCTTACTAGGAAAATGAACTAATTTTGAATAATTACATCAATTGAAAACTTGAAATACTAATAATACGAGCTTCTTCTTCAAGATGTCGAATTTAAATGTATAAGCTCACGTAATCACAGAACTATTAATGAATATACTTTGATTTTTTTTTTAGAACAAATCAAGTAAATACATAATATAAGAAAAGTTCAACTATTGAAAAAAATAATTAGGCAGTTGATCAAATCAAGTCTCGATAAAAGGGTAGTCAAAAGGAATGGTGATAACAAATACAAGATGGGTTTTGGGTTAATATTAGTGGGTGAATCAATAAAAAGGGTTGTTAGGATCAACGGGTTCATTAGGGATTAATTGTGAAGGTAGGTTTTTAGTGGAGTAAGTGGGTTAAATCCTAGGTGCCTTTATCATCTCAGTATATCAAATCAATGATGTGGTCTCAACATGTATAATCGAAGCAAGTTCTACAATAACAAATCAATGTTGACACACTCATAATCAATAAAGTGAGCACTAAAAGAATGTATGCTCTAAAAGGTTCAAAGTCTCACAAAAATTATGGGTTTTTGATGACAACCTTATAAATTTCAAACTTCAAGGTAATAATTAGATTCAGGTAGATAGCTTAACAAAATTTTTAATTTTTAAAAATAGACATATCATGCTTGATTCTCTAGTATCTTAAAGTTTAAATCATCACTGTATAATTATCAATGACTTAATCCGAAACATATCAATAAAAATCATGAATCAACAGGAATTTCATTCTAATTAGTGATATGAGAAAATTACGTAAGAACATGGCATAATTGAAGGATTTTCAAATAATACTATAGTTAACCCCCCACACTTAAGATGTACATTGTCCTCAATGTACAAAGATAAATACTAGTAGAATAATCTTAAAATTATAAGATAGGGAGAGAAGTGAAACTTTCTAAATTTTGGATGGAGTCAATGAAAAGAAACGGGGGAGCACCTCGAACCATTTGAAATTGGATCCTTGAAGCAGCCGGTCTAATCTTATTGTATTCTAAGCTTAATCTAATTGGCATGAAGAATAAGAAGAAAATAATAAAGAAAATAAAAAATAAATATAGAAAGAAGAATAAAAATAAGTAATGAAAAGTGGATATGTGTTCAAAGAGAAAGGGGAAAAGGGAATAAGACTTTAGGGAAGAAAGTGAACAGAAGAAGGGGATTAAATAGAAATCATGGATCTGGTGGTTGCCCACACCCTTGTACCTTCCTGTGGTGGCTGTGTGCAAGGCCGTATGGGTATGAAAACCTACGCCTAAAAGTCTGGTTAGTTATTAGTTAGATGCTAAAATTCAAAAATATAAAAATTAATGGGGTTAGTGCTCGGGTTGCCTCCCGAGAAGCGCTCGTTTAAAGTCTTAACCTAGACTTACCTCTCATTCGCACATTCATGGTGGTTTGAGGAGTGAAAAATCCTTTCTCATGCTATCATTATATAGTTTGAGTCGAGTAGCATTTTCCTTAAAAGTGCCGAATGTAGAATTGCTTACATCGACTATGCCGTATGGGAAGACATTAATTACCTTAAAAGGGATCTCTTCGTTTGTATTGAGGTCTGAAGTGGCGATTCGAGGGCTTGTTTTATCTAACAGTACCCGATCTCCTATTTTGAAGTGATTTGATGTTCCTATAAGCTCGTCTAGGGGTTCCTTCGGGTTCACTTCGTGTGGTTTTGATTTTCCTTGAAGTGTGCCTTCCACTCGTCTAGTTCATCAATCTGAAGCCTTCGTTCCTCATAAATTTCTTCTTTATTTGTACGAGGTCTAAGATTTGGCTTAGTTATTTGATTTCATGGTGCTTCCTGTGAGGAAAGTTGAACCAAATGATTATCAATAGAATTTACGTTCTCACCATAGTCACTTGATATCCTAGCTGAGTCGAGAGCTTGACGACTGATTGATTCGTCACCTACATGAAGTGTGAGTTCACCTGTACTAACATCAATTTTAGAACTAGTAGTTGCTAAAAAGGGCCTTCCTAAAATTAAAGGAACTATATTATCCTCATCCATATCTAAAATAAAAAAGTCTACGGGGAATATGAATTTGTCAATTTTAACGAGTACATCTTCAATTATACCCCTAGGTTTGTTTGGGTGTCCCTAGATCTGGTTGTTTAAACATTTTATAAGGCATAACATTTATGCTTGCCCTTAAATCAGCTAACGATTATTAATAGTTCAACTACCAATTAAGCATGGAATTGTAAAACTCCCTGGATCTTTTAATTTTTGTGGTAGTTTGTTTTGTAACATTGCTGAGCACATTGCGTTTAATTCCACATACGACTCCTCGTCTAACTTTCGCTTATTTTTCAAAAGCTCTTTTAAAAATTTCCTCAAATCTAGTATCTACGAAAGAGCTTTAAGAAACGATAAGTTAATATGTAATTTCTTTAAAAGTTTAAGAAACTTACTGAACTGTTCATCTAAATTGTCTTTCTTCATTGCATCGGGATATGGTATACGAGGTTGGTATTCTTTAATTACCAGTTTTGGATTTTCTTGGTTTACCTCAACCTTACCTTCACTTACCATAGGTTCTTGCCTTGACTCAGGTTCAAAATCTACTAACCCTTCACTATTCTGAGTGGTTATAGCTTGAAGTTGCTCTTTTGGGTTAGTCTCAGTGTTACTTAGCAAGCTACCTTATGGTCGTTCAGAGATTAGCTTAGCGAGTTGCCTTAAATAGTTCTCGATTCCTTTAATTGATGCTTGTTGATATTTAAGTGTTGTTTCGGTGATTTGGAAATGAGTTTCTGACACCACTATGAATTTTGTCAGCATCTCCTCAAGGTTCAGCTTCTTTTCCTGTGGGTAGGGCTATTGTTGGAAGTTTGGAGGAAGCTGTTGCCTCTGATTTCCTTAACCACCCCATGAGAAATTGGGGTGTTTCCTCCAATCTGTTCCCTTTCCATTCCAAGATTGTATAGTGGGTACTCAGGATTCGCCACACCTCCTAGATTTGAATCACATTGTATTACTGGATGTACCTACGAGGAACCACACAAACCATCAATATTTTTATTTAACATCTCTACCTGATATGATAGCATGGTGACTGCATCGAGGTTGAAAAATCTGGTTGTTTTTGTTGGCCTTGTCCTTGTAACTTGCCACTGATAGTTGTTCAGTGACATCTCCTCTATGAACTCATAGGTCGCCTCAGGAGTTTTGTTATTCAGGGTTCCGCCGGCTGCTGAATCAATCAGTTGTCTCGTTGAAGGGTTCACACCATTATAAAAGGTGAGCCACAAGGGTAATCCATGGTGTGGGCTTGTATCTCTCCCATGCATCATATAGCTTTTCTAAATCCATCTGCATAAAAGAAGAGATATCATTCCTTAATTTGGTTGTTTTGGTCGACAAAAAATATTTTAATAAAAAATTTTCGGTCATTTGTTCCCATGTAGTGATTGATCCTCGTGGAAGAGAATTTAGCCACTGTTTAGCTTTATTCCTCAAAGAGAAGGGAAATAATCGAAGACGGATGGCATCATCAGAAACGCCATTAATTTTGAAAGTATCACAAAATTCTAGGAAATTTGCCAAGTGATTATTTGGATCTTCATCTTGCAAACCATCAAACTGAACAAATTGCTGTATCATTTGAATTGTGTTAGGTTTCAGTTCAAAATTGTTAGCAGCTGTAGCAGGTCTAACAATACTTGACTCAGTTCCTGTTAAATTAGGTTTAGCATAATCATACATAGTTTGAGGAGCATGATTTTCGGCCATCTCTAGAGGTAGCGGATTATACTCAGCCATCTCCTCGGTAGTATTAATTTCGTCTTCTTGCTCTTCTTGTATATAGATTAAGCTTTGCCTTATTTCTCTATGATTTTTATGAACTGTACCTTCGATATCACTATCGTAAATCAAGGGTCCTGTCGGGTTCCTTCTAGTCATAACCTTGAGGTACCTTCTAGGAAAAGAAAAAGAAAAATAAAATTAGAAAAGTAAAAATAAAATTTAATTACAAAAAATAAAAATAAAAATAAAATATGGCTAAAGTAATAAAAATTGAGCGTTCTTAATATTTCATTTCCCCAGCAACAGCGCCAAAAACTTGATCGTGTGTCAAAGTCTTAAATATTTATATAATGAATGATCTATCCAAAAACTAACTGTGACAACGACTTGAGGCAAGCGCACCTATCGAACAGTAGTATAGTTTAGTGGCAAGAATTAAAGATGCTAAGACACAGAGAAGGAATTGGGGAAAATACTTCAGGGAAAAACCAATTGATTTAGACAATACCCGAGGAAGAATCCACCTAGACTTCACTTGTTATTTAACTCGAACTGCATTTATTTATTCACTTGACTTGATCCGTAGGTTCCCTAACTTATATTAATACCTCTCTCGAGGCTACTAACGTCTAACCCTAGGTTGATTAATTAAAATCTGTTTCTAATTAAAACCCCTAGAATTGCATTAACTCGATCTATAGACTCTCATATTAGGTTTGACCCTGATCTGGTAGATTTTTGTCATCCTATCTCTAGAGTTGTGATAAACTCTGCTTAACTATGCTAGATCTACTCTTAAATAGGGTTTATTCCTTGTCTGCCTAAGGGCATAAATGCTTGCATTCAATATCCTGAAATATCAAAACAAGAATTAAGAACACATAGTTAAGAACAAATCAAGTATTTATCACACAGCTCATAAAACAATAACAAGATCCGTCTTAGGTTTCATCCCCCTCAGGTATTTGAGAGGTTTAGTTCATAATCATAAAAGAATACATCTCAGAAGAAAATATAAAACAAAACATAAAGAAAACCCTAAAACCCCCTGAAGGAATTGAAGGAGAGATCCTCAGTCTTGAGTATAATCCCGGCTTCTTGAGATGAATCAACTGGCTTTCTTCGAGTGAATCCTACAATTCGGCCCCTCTAGCTTGGCTCCTTGGCCTAGCTGAACGCCCCTTTAAAGGTTGGCCTCTAGGGTGTTTATATAGGCTTTTGGAATGTCCTTCTTTGCCTCTAAGTACCCTATTCCGAATAGTACCCTATTCCGAATAGAATTCAAACAGGTCACATCAGGGACACGCCCATGGAACACGCCCATTTAAGTCGAGGCCAGGCCGTGTTCGAGTCTATTAATGAGGCACGGTCGTGTGGTCTTGGTCCCAGGCTGTGTCGATTTCGTAATTCATCCCATTTACTCCATTTTCAGCTTGTTTCTTATTCTTTTCATCCTTCGGTGCTCTCCCAAGTATAAAACATGAAAACAAAGGATTACGAGCACCTATTTCCATAATTAAAGGGATAAATCATCCAAAAGTATGCTAAATGTATGATTAAAATATATATATATTATGGTTTATCAAATACCCCCACACTTAAGCTTTTGCTTGTCCTCAAGCAAAATACTCAACTCACAATTAAAACAGGCTTCCTCAATTCATAATATTCATCGATAATGTTTCATCATAATTCATAGATAATTGATACATGAATAATTTAACTCAAAGAGTCCTAAAGATTCAAACAATGAAAGTCATAAGTTTTTAGCACGAAAAATATAGGTGTTTCCCCTTATCTAAATAATTACCTGTAATTCAAAATTGACAAGAGTTGACATCCTGAAACACCCCAAACCCGGCCCACAAGCCCTGACCGGATCTGGCATGCTTCTAAGAAAATTCATTCGAAACATATTTGAAACTTTGCTAAAATTTTTCGTGTTTTTGAAAATAGTTGATTTGGGTTGGGCTCGAATTTTAAAACCCGTGTCGATTAGGTGTTAAAAACAATTTGTTATTTATAATTAAGAAGAATTAACTTTAATTTGATAAATATCGTGCCATAGCAAAATAATTTAAGTGTATGAGTAAACAATTCATACTATAACCTTTTACATCAAAATAAAACCCCAAAATAAAATTTAAAGTACTTAAATAAAATGAAATATCCAACTAATGTAATTAAGTGCTAAGCATGGTCACCGCTAAGCTCCTGTCAATTCCTTGGTCCATTATTGTATGCCATCTAAAAATATTCCCACAAGGGTGAGTCAAATGACTCAATGTGTACTATCAACACTAAGTCTCAACAGCTATGGCATATCAAGTCATACATATTCATATAGAATTTAAATAAAATGATGCAATCCCGAACCCAAGCCTATATATCCATCCACTACACATCATCCATACCAACCGCCACACCATGGGGAATACTAAGTCAACCCTCCATCCGCTACACACCATCGAAGGCAGTCACTGCAGTCGACGTGCTCATCGCCCTTATAAAATTCGTGACATAAGTCACCACATTCATATATTGTGACATAAGTCACCACATCCATATATTGTGACATAAGTCACCACATTCTTATATTGTGACATAAGTCACCACATTCAGATATTTGGGTATAAAACCACCAATTCACTTCCCCTTTACATATCACCCATATGTCCATGTCATACAAAACATGCAAATATTATGCCTTATGCTTATTCACACTCTTATATTTGCACTTATCTGCCTTAATAGATATTTTTCACAATATACTCATATTAGGGGTAGGAAAACGTACCTGGGTATTTCGTTCGTACCATTGCATGGTTGTAACACCCCAAACCCGATCAATACACCACGACCGAATCTGGTATGTTCCAGGGAAAAGGGTATTTGAGAGGTTTAGGTTTCCGTTTAAAAGTTCGATGAAAAACTCCTTCGTATTTTTTTTGTTCTTGTAGAAAACTTGAGCATGATTGTTTAAAAGCGATAGGGTATTTGAAAACCCGGAAATTTTGAAAACTTAATCAGTTACGTAAGTAGAACAAGCTTACCTCATTTAGAAATTTAAGTAATCCTTGTTGTTGCTTAAACACATTTTTTTCTTTTAAGTTAAAAAGAAATCACATTCAAGTTTGGAAGACAATTGAGTTTCATTTAATTTAAATTACAGCGTGATACCCGATGGTAAAGTTTAAAACATATCGCTTTGCAGTTTTGAAAACCTTATCTTTCCAAGTTTTATCGAATATTACCCAGTAATTTGTTAAGGCATATTTGAAATCCAATCTAAGCAAGTAAATAACAAAATATAAGTTTAAAATTTTTAAAGAGGCCTTTTACAATCCCAACATAATCAAATGAAATTAAATAAGGTAAAGTACCAAGTTTGAAAATCAGTGCAAGTCCGAATTTATTTTTGGCATGGTCACCTCGAGTCCACCCCGGCTCCGTGTCCGCGATCTACGTGTCACCTGAAATGATAAGGGAGAAGGTGAGTCGCAAGACTCAAAGGCATAAATCCTCTCCGGTATAACATGCTAACACACATCATAACAAAGCAATGCAAGTAATGCACCCGATCCTAACCATCCATATCACCTTTTCTACCCCTGTGGTACCAAACCACCGGTGGTGCCAAACCACCGTGCCCCAAAGCCACGATATCCATAGATGTGGTGCCAAACCACCGGTGACCCAAAGTCACGAAGATCCATTTGTGGGGCCAACCCACGTGTGATACCAAATCACGGCGGCGATCCCATATCACAAAAGTGGGGCCAACCCACGGTGGCGCTAACCACGTGGACGAGTCGCTATGAGGTGCCAAACCTCCGTGTCCCAAAGACACAAGTGTGATACCAAATCACCGGTGACCGTAGTCACAATTAAAATGATGGGGCCAACCCATCGTGTGATACCAAATCACTAGCGCCAATCCCAGATAATCAACCGTGGGGCCAACCCATCGTGGTACTAAGCCACCGGACGAGACGCGGAGGTGCCAAACCTCCGTGACCCAAAGTCTCAAAATCAATCATGGTACCAAACCACCGAGAGTGCCAAACCTCCGTGTCCCAAAGACATAGATATCATATTCCCCTCCTCTCATATCACCCAATAACATATCATACTAATGCAAAGTCGTGCAATCATGCTATCATGCTCACATGCTTCATATGACATCTCAAAGTACATACACCAATAATCATGATATCACATATCATCACATATCTCGTAATGAAACGGACTTACCCGAATCCGTATCCATACCTCATTGGGTATTAAATCACCAACCACACTGCTTCACTTACACAATCAAAGTTATTAATACATTACTCGCTTAAGAAGGTGTGTTAGTTTACACACTGATAGATCGTGCACGCTTAATCTCAAGAACCGTTTATACCCTCGATTATCTTGCTCCTAAAGTCGGCCAAACATGGGTTAATCACTTAAAACCATTCGCCGTAATAGATAAACCAAAGGGTTTGCGTTAAACCTTTACCTTTGCAAATGGTTCGGTTTCAACCAAACCCGAACCAACACTGGTTCCCTTACAAATCGGTCACACCCTAGAAATGAAAAACGATTAATCTCTTAATAACTTGACTTAAAGAAAACTAAATGAAACCGACTAAAAGAACTCGTTCTTACCACCACTTACCGATTGCTTAACAGAGGAGAAGGACCCTTCTTGCTTGCTTCCGAAATCCAAAGGCCCTATATGATAAGTTTAATCAAGCAAGTTAACTCTTTTCAACCAACCAACATCGGCTTATCCCAAACCAGAATCAACAACAAACAAGAGAGAAAAGATGGCCTTTCGGCCAAAACCTACCTTCTACTAGACCGATTAAAACAAAAACGCAACAAGGTCAACCCTCCTCAATATTCGGCAATGAAGAACTATAGGGAGAAAAAGATTCGGCAACACCCTTAATCAAAATGGAGAAGGAGGTTCGGCCTTAAGAGAAATGGAAAGAACGATTGGGAACAAAAAGGCTAAGGGGTTTGGAAAAGAAAAGAAGAAGATAAAATGATGAATGGAGGGGTGCTTTCGGTTTAAAGAAAAAGAAGATGGAGGATGAAGTTTTTTTGGAGGATGGTGTTTCGGTCAAGAAGATATTGAGAGAGGAAGAGAGTATGAGAGGTAGAGAAGCTAGTTTCGTTTACACAAGCTGTAAATGAGAAGAAATGGGAACAATATTCGGCCACACACACCAAGTTAAGAGATGCAAAGCAATTTTGGCAAAAAGCTACTTGAACTTTCGGTTTAAGGGGAAAAAGAGAAGAAGTAAACTTGAAGTTTTGGCTAGTTTTTGACTAAATGAGAATTGGCTCACAAAAGAGTTTTTTGACCGAAAATGCACACTTTGCTAACATGAAAATTTCGGCACACTCCCCCACAACACTTACCAACTGGCCACTCCCCCAAAACCTCTCCAAAATCCGGCCAAACACCTTCAACCACTCCAAGCCACTAATTCAAATCACTTTGAACTAGTCTCCCTCCTAACTTCACTCTCCACCCATCATTTGAAGTTTTGACTTGGTCCAAGGCAGAGTTTGAACTGCCTACAACTCCTCCCCTCCATGCCGTCAAAATGGAAGCCAAAATGGAGCATTCCGCAGCTTGAACACAGGACCTCTCCTCCATTGCAATTGACGCCAAGCCAAGCTCCTAGTGGCGCCTTACTTGCCACTCCACCAAGGCTCCTCTTGTGCTAAAAATTTACCTAAAATATTTATAAACCCCAGCTCCTTCAGCTCCTTCCACCTAAGCCTAGAAACAAAAATTTTTCCTGCCACTCAGGCTTGCACCTAGCTTATAACTAAGCCCCAACAACATTAAAATAACAACATAGCACATCATGCACATGCAAGAAAGCCAAAATAAAATAGCCCTTAACCCGGATATTACGCTTCTACCCCTTAAAAATAATTTCACCTCGAAATTACCTCGATCAAAAGAGTTGAGGGTACTGCTGTTTCATCATATCCTCGGGTTCCCACGTAGCTTCTTCCACGCCATGATTCCGCCATAGTACCTTAACCAAAGGCACGCACTTCCCTACGCAGAACCTTCACATCCCGATCCAAAATCTGTACAGGCTCTTCCTCCATGGTTAAATCTGGGTTTACCTCGATCTCTTCCACTGCCACCACGTGCGATGGATCTGAGCGATATCGCCTAAGCATCAAAACGTGGAACACGTCGTGAATCTGACTTAGCTCTGCTGGCAACTCGAGCTGGTAAGCTACTGGTCCCACTCGTCTCAGTACCTTATACGGCCCAATAAACCTCGGACTTAGCTTGCCTTTCCTTCCGAACCTTAACACTTTCTTCCACGGTGAGACCTTCGAAAACTTCATTTCGCTTGTTCGAAGTCGTTCAGTACACGATTTTCTAGCTCCTGCGCCCCACCTACTCCAACTACCCTTTCCAAAACCCGCAAAGATCGCTTTGTGACACCGTGATCGTCCCGATCATTTCTCGAAACTCACCACCTCTAGCTGGTGGCGATGCAGATCTCGTTCTCGACCCTCGACCGGAACCTACGGGTTCGAAATTGTCATCCTACCTCGACCACGCCCACGAACACGCCCACCTCGGTACTCATGACTATAATCTCGCCCGATTTAAAGAATTTTATGCATCAAGAATTATTCCAATTGCTTAAAAGCAAAGTCTTATGAATATTAAAGAAGCTTTGTTTTCATGAGTCCACCGAGTCCTATCAGGTTTAGGTCTCTAAGGTAGTCTTACTATCACTAGCCATCCAATCACATCAATATCATTATCACAAACAATAGTAAAGGGTACTTACATGGGCGGATTGGTACCGGAGACTCGGTGCCATGCCTTTCAAACCATACTTTTTAAAACATAACACTTAAAAACCAGAATTTAAAACATTTTGGACCCCGGGCCCACGGCCGAGCCTTTGAACTTGGCTCTGATACCACAATTGTAACACCCCAAACTCGGTCAATACACCACGACCGAATCTGTATGTTCCAGGAAAAGGGTATTTGAGAGGTTTAGGTTTCGCTTAAAAGTTTGATGAAAAACTCCTTCAGATTTTTTTTTTTGTTCTTGTAGAAAACTTGAGCATGATTGTTTAAAAGCGATAGGGTATTTGAAAACCCGAAAATTTTGAAAACTTAATCAGTTACGTAAGTAGAACAAGCTTACCTCATTTAGAAATTTAAGTAATCCTTGTTGTTGCTTAAACACATTTTTTCTTTTAAGTTAAAAAGAAATCACATTCAAGTTTGGAAGACAATTGAGTTTCATTTAATTTAAATTACAAATATGATACCCGATGGTAAAGTTTAAAACATATCGCTTGCGCTTTTGAAAACCTTATCTTTTCAAGTTTTATCGAATATTACCCAAGAATTTGTTAAGGCATATTTGAAATCCAATCTAAGCAAGTAAATAACAAAATATAAGTTTAAAATTTTAAAGAGGCCTTTACAATCCCAACATAATCAAATGAAATTAAATAAGGTAAAGTACCAAGTTTGAAAATCGTAGTGCAAGTCCGAATTTATTTTTGGCATGGTCACCTCGAGTCCACCCCGGCTCCGTGTCCGCGATCTACGTGTCACCTGAAATGATAAGGGAGAAGGTGAGTCGCAAGACTCAGTGCATAAATCCCTCTCCCGGTATAACATGCTAACACACATCATAACAAAGCAATGCAAGTAATGCACCGATCCTAACCATCCATATCACCTTTTCTACCCCGTGGTAGCAAACCACCGGTGGTGCTAAACCACCGTGACCCAAAGTCACGAAGATCCATTTGTGGGGCCAGCCCACGTGTGATACCAAATCACCGGCGACGATCCCATATCTCAAAAGTGGGGCCAACCCACGGTGGCGTGCTAACCACGGGGACGAGTCGCTATGAGGTGCCAAACCTCGGTGTCCCAAAGACACAAGTGTGATACTAAATCACCGTGACCGTAGTCACAATTAAAATGATGGGGCCAACCCATCGTGTGATACCAAATCACTAGCGCCAATCCGTATAATCAACCGTGGGGCCAACCCACCGTGGTACTAAGCCACTGGACGAGACGCGGAGGTGCCAAACCTCCGTGACCCAAAGTCACAAAAATCAATCTGGTACCAAACCACCGGAGGTGCTAAACCTCCGTGTCCCAAAGACACGGATATCATATTCCCTCCTCTCATATCACCCAATAACATATCATACTAATGCAAAGCCGTGCAATCATGCTATCATGCTCACATGCTTAATATGACATCTCAAAGTACATACACCAATAATCATGATATCACATATCATCACATATCTTGTAATGAAACGGACTTACCCGAATCCGTATCCATACCTCATTGGGTATTAAATCAGTCAACCACACTGTTTCACTTACACAATCAGGTTATTAATACATTACTCAGTTAAGAAGGTGTGTTAGTTTACACACCTAATAGATCGCACGCTTAATCCCAAAGAATCGGTTTATACCCCTCGATTATCTTGCTCCTAAAGTTGGCCAAACACAGGGTTAATCACTTAAAACCATTCGGCCAGAATAGATAAACCAAAGGGGTTTGCGTTAAACCTTTACCTTTGCAAATGG
This sequence comes from Gossypium rotundifolium, assembly GCA_025506655.1. NCBI lineage: Eukaryota > Viridiplantae > Streptophyta > Magnoliopsida > Malvales > Malvaceae > Gossypium > Gossypium rotundifolium. Next base: position 131,778,523 of record CP106725.1, on the reverse strand, counting down.
TTCGGTTTCCAACCAAACCCGAACCAACACTAGTTCCCTTACCAATCGGTCACACCCTAGAAATGAAAAATGGTTAATCTCTTAATAACTTGACTTAAAGAAAACTAAACGAAACCGACAAAAAGAACTCGTTCTTACCACCACTTATCGATTGCTTAACAGAGGAGAAGGACCCTTCTTGCTTGCTTCCGAAATCCAAAGGCCCTATATGATAAGTTTAATCAAGCAAGTTAACTCTTTTCAACCAACCAATCATCGGCTTATCCCAAACAACCAAGAGAGAAAAGATGGCCTTTCGGCCAAAACCTACCTTCTTCTAGACCGATTGAAACGAAAACGCAACAAGGTCAACCCTCCTCAATATTCGGCAATGAAGAACTATAGGGAGAAAAAGATTCGGCAACACCCTTAATCAAAAAGGAGAAGGAGGTTCGGCCTTAAGAGAAATGGAAAGAACGATTGGGAACAAAAAGGCTAAGGGTTTGGAAAAGAAAAGAAGAAGATAAAATGATGAATGGAGGGTGCTTTCGTTTAAAGAAAAGAAGATAGAGGATGAAGTTTTTTTTTTTTGAGGATGGTGTTTCGATCAAGAAGATATTGAGAGAGGAAGAGAGTATGAGAGGTAGAGAGCTAGTTTCATTTACACAAGTCAGTAAATGAGAAGAAATGGGAACAATATTCTACCACACACACCAAGTTAAGAGATGCAAAGCAATTTTGGCAAAAGCTACTTGAACTTTCGGTTTAAGGAGAAAAAGAGAAGAAGTAAACTTGAAGTTTTGGCTAGTTTTTGACTAAATGAGAATTGGCTCACAAAAGAGTTTTTTGATCGAAAATGCACACTTTGCTAACATGAAAATTTCGGCACACTCCCCCACAACACTTACCAACCGGCCACTCCCCCAAAACCTCTCCAAAATCCGGCCAAACACCTTCAACCACTCCAAGCCACTAATTCAAATCACTTTGAACTAGTTTCCCTCCTAACTTCACTCTCCACCCATCATTTGAAGTTTTGACTTGGTCCAAGGCAGAGTTTGAACTGCCTACAACTCCTCCCCTCCATGCCGTCAAAATGGAAGCCAAAATGGAGCATTCTGCAGCTTGAACATAGGACCTCTCCCCCCTTGCAATTGACGCCAAGCCAAGCTCCTAGTGGCGCCTTACTTGCCACTCCACCAAGGCTCCTCTTGTGCTAAAAAATTTACCTAAAATATTTATAAACCCTAGCTCCTTCAGCTCCTCCCACCTAAGCCTAGAAACAAAAATTTTTCCTACCACTCAGGCTTACACCTAGCTTATAACTAAGCCCCAACAATATCAAAATAACAACATAGCACATCATGCACATGCAGCAAAGCCAAAATAAAATAGCCCTTAACCCGGGATATTACAATGGTACTTTTAGCCACTTCATACATATATTTATTAACACATATATTAATGCATAACCATAATTTAATTGAAGCTTAGTGTGGGGGTACACACCTGATTTTCTTAACGCTTTATTGAATTCCCGAAAACTCGATCTAATGCTTTAGATCTTAGTTCCTATATTCGGCCAACCTTAAATAATTTAGCATAAAGCCATTCGGCTAATTAATTAAATCCCGAAGGACTATCGAAATCGAAATCTTACCTTATTGCCGATTTCACTACTAACAAATCCTGAAACTTGTAGTCTTTCCTTCCTTGCAATCGGCTAACACTAAGTCACTTGATTCGGTTAGTTTTGGCTTTTAAATAATTAAGAAATAGATCTAATCACCAAATAGACCTTGGCCGAATATCTTAAACACTTACCTTGTGGATCTAAATCCCGAAAACTATCTCTTGCTCCTTGAGTAATCGAAATCCCTGCCTACCAATTGTTAGAATCAGCTATATACAATAAATCCATGGAGATGGCCTTTAACCGAAACTACTTATCACTTACCACTATGTCGCTTACCTTAGATCTGAAATCCCAGATGGTTTCCTTAGAAGTCGACCCTATGGAAATCCTGAAAGAATCCTTCATAGTTTCGGCCAAAACATTAAGGAGATTAGAACCTTGTTTTCGGCTTTAAGAAAAAGATTGAAAAGAATCGATAATTGATCCTTACCCTTATGACAGAAATCGATTGCTCTTTGTTGGATCCACAGAGAGATTTGGCTATGGCTAGATATTATTCAACGGATTTCGGCTTTTGAAGTTATGAAGAAATCGGCTAGGGCACCTTGAGATTCGGCTTTTGGAGAATCAAGAGAAAAAGAGAAGGGTGTATGAGACTTAAAGAGAATTTGGCAATGGCTTAGGAGGATCCTATTTTCGGTTTTGACAAAATAAAGAGAGAAAGAAAAGAGTGGCTAGAGAATTCGACAGAGGCTTCAAAAGAGAAAAGAATAATAGCCTTAATTATCCCCCTCTTGTCGAAATTACTAAGCCTAGAGTCCCTTGACCAGCCACTACATCCTCTCACTATCCAATCCCCTAATTCACTCTTCCTTAGCCAAATCTTGAAGTGTCCCTGTGCCGTCCACTTCCTCTCCTCCAGAGTCCATGTGCCGTCCACTTCCTTTCCTCCTTGTAGCAAAATTAAAATCTTTTATTTGCTTTCCTTGTGACTCGAACCTTGGCCCATTTACACTACTTATGGCATCATTCCCAGAGGCCTTAAGTGGCGCCTCCAAGCCACTGTACCAAGCCCATTTTCCATGTCACAACTCCTCTACTATTTCTTTTAAGGCCTTATCGACTAGCTCCTCTTTAGACATAGAATCTAAGAATTTCTACAAACATTTAACGATACACTAAGGTTCACAAAATCCATAACACACATCCACAACACACATAAGCATGCTATTTCATATAATTAAGCAATTAATACATAGGCCATAATCCGGGATATTACAGTTCACCCCCTTAAAATAATTTCGACCTCGAAATTACCTGGCTAGAATAGGTGGGGGTATTGTTGTCTCATCGCTTCTTTCGACTCCCACGAAACTTCCTCCGATCCATGATTTCGCCACAACACCTTGACCAAAAGGACTGATTTCCTTCGTAGCACTTTCACATCTCGTTTCAGAATCTGAATCGACTCTTCCTCATAAGACAGATCTGGTCTCAGCTCTATTTCTTCAACCGAAACTACATGAGACGATTCCGATCGGTATCGATGTAGCATGGACACATGAAATACGTTGTGTATCTGCTTCAGTTTCGGTGGCAACTCCAACTGGTATGCCACTGGTCCAACTCGCTTCAACACTCAATAAGGTCCTATGAACCTTGGACTTAGCTTCCCTTTTCGACCAAATCTCATTACCTTCTTCCAAGGCAAAACTTTAAGGAACACTTGATCTCCCACATCAAATTCTATTTCCTTCCGTTTGAGATCTGCGTACGACTTCTGCCTATCGGATGCCTCCTTTAATCGAGCTCGAATTACACTAACCTTCTCCTCAGATTCTGCCACAATTTTTGGACCCAAAATCTGACGTTTTCCCAATTCCATCCAACATGTAAGAGTCCGACACTTTCGACCATACAGTGCTTCGTACGGTGCCATCTGAATACTTGCCTGATAGCTGTTATTGTATGCAAATTCCGCTAGAGGCAAATATTCTTCCCAACTTCCTCTAAAGTCTATCACACAGCCTCTCAGCATATCCTCTAACACTTGGATCACCCGTTCAGACTGGCCGTCCGACTGTGGATAGAAAGCCATACTGAAATCCAATCTAGTGCCTAAAGCCTGATGTAGAGCTTTCTAAAATCGAAACTTGAACCTCAGGTCCCTATCCAAGATAATTGGCATCGGTACTCCATGCAACCTTACAATCTCCGCTACATACAACCTTGCTAACTTTTGTAGGGAGTAGTCAACCTGCACTGGAATAAAATACGTGAACTTTGTCAGCCGATCCACTATCACCCATACCAAGTCCTTCTTAGTAGGCGTAAGGGGAAGCCCACTAACGAAGTCCATGGTAATTCTCTCCCACTTCCACTGTGGAATTTGTATTGGCTGAAGCAATCCTGACGAAACTTGGTGTTCCGCCTTGACTTGCTGACACGTCAAGCATTTGCCAACGAATTCAGTCACTTCTCGCTTAGGACCAGGCCACCAAAATTGTTCCCTTAAATCTCTGTACATTTTACTACCTCCGGGATGCATAGCATAAGGGCTACTATGCGATTCCCGAAGAATTCTTTGCCTAAGCTCCTCATCCTTCGGCATACAGACTTTTCCCTTAAAACACAATAATCCTTCATTATTAATACCATAATTTTCCAACTCTCTATTCTATACTTGTCTCAACTTAGCACTCAGATCCTCATCCACCAACTGTCCCTCTTTCACCTCATTCAGCCATGTCGGCTTAACTTGCAACTCTGCCAGTAGACTTTCATCATCATACAAACTCAAATGCGCAAACATCGCCCTTAGATCCGACACCACCTTCTGACTTAAGGCGTCCGCCACTACATTTGCCTTGCCCGGGTGATACTTTATGGAACATTCGTAGTCCTTCAACAATTCCACCCACCTTCGATGTCTCAGGTTTAACTCCTTCTGAGTCAACAAATACTTAAGGCTCTTGTGGTCTGTGTAGATCACTGACTTTTCTCCATAAAGATAATGTCTCCACACCTTAAGGGCAAAGACCACTGCCGCCAATTCCAAGTCATGCGTCAGGTAGTTAACCTCGTGTGGCCTTAGTTGTCGAGATGCGTAAGAAACTACCTTCCCATCTTGCATAAGGACATCTCCCAATCCTGTATGGGAAGCATCACAATATACTACAAAATCCTTCCCTGCCTCAGGCTGAATCAAAACTGGAGCTTCGGTCAAAACCTTCTTAAGTTTCTCAAAGCTCTCCTGTTGCTTATCAGTCCAAATGAAAGGCACTTCCTTCCTTAATAACTTTGTCAGAGGCGCGGCTATCGACGAGAATCCTTTCACAAACCTTCTATAATAGCCTGCCAATCCTAAGAAACTCCAAACTTCCACCACTGACTTAGGGGGTTTCCAATCCAAAACTGCCTCAATCTTCCGAGGATCCACCCTTATTCCTTCAGCAGATACCACATGTCCTAGAAACGTAACCTCCTTAAGCCAAAATTCACACTTGCTAAATTTGGTGTAGAGCTTCTTTTCCCTCAAAACTTCCAACACCATTTGAAGATGCTCATCATGCTCCTCTTCAGACTTGGAATACACCAGAATATCGTCTATGAACACAACGACAAATCGGTCTAGATAGGGTTGGAAAACGCGGTTCATCATGTTCATGAACGCGGCTGGGACATTAGTCAAACCGAACAGCATTACCAATAATTCATAATGCCCATACCTTGTCCGAAAAGCCGTCTTATGGATATCTACCTCCTTCACCTTAAGCTGATGATATCCGGACCTTAGATCTATCTTTGAGAAAATTACGGCCCCCTTAAGCTGATCGAACAAGTCATCTATCCTTGGCAGAGGATACTTGTTCTTGATGGTCAGCTTATTCAACTGACGATAATCTATGCACATGCACATAGTTCTGTCCTTCTTCTTCACAAACAAGACTGGTGCTCCCTATGGAGACACACTGGGTCGAATAAACCCACGGTCTAGCAACTCTTGAATTTGAGCCTTGAGCTCAACCAACTCCTTTGGTGCCATTCTATATGGGGTAATTGACACAAGAACTGTACCCGGGAGCAAATCGATTCCAAACTCCACCTCCCTATCTGGGGGTATTCTGGGTAATTCCTCCAAAAATACATCCACAAACTCTCTTACAGTTCTAACTCCACTAGCTCCCCCTTCGTTTGTATCCAAAGCACAAATGAAGGCCAATGCCTTACACCCCTTCCAAACCATCTTATCCGCCTTTAATGTCGAAACTACGTTAGACAAGTAGTTCCTTCTTTCTCCTATCATAACCATCACCTCATCCTCTGGGGTCCTTAACTCCATTCATTTGGCTGTACAATCCAATACAGCTCGATGCTCCACTAGCCAGTCCATTCTAAGTATAAGATCGAATTCCCCGAAGGGTAATTCTATTAAGTCGGTAAGAAATATCGCTCCTTGAAGCTCCAAAGGTACTCTCCGAAACATCTTATTCACTACTACAGTTTGGCCTAATGGGCTTACTACAGACATCTTCCTATCAGATAGTTCAGAGGCTATCCCTAGAGTTTCAACTACTCTACATGCAACATAGGAATGGGTAGAGCCCACATCAATCAAAGCAACATAAGGTTTGCCAAAAATAAGGAACGTACCGGTTATGACATTTGGTGGTCACCATCTTCCCTCCAGTGAACCGCATAAACCAAACCTGGCTACCTGGCCTCCATGTTACCAACACCTAAGCCCGGTGTTCCTCGTCCTCTACCAGGACCATTACCTCTGCCAGCCGACCCACGACCTCGCGGTGGCTGCTGTCCTCCTCTTCCAAATTTAGTTAGAACCTTGACTTCTTCGGTCGTCCCCTTCACCATCGGGCAATCCTTAATCATGTGGTCCTTGGACCCACACTTAAAACATCCTCCGTCTTTTCCAACACTCACCCAAGTGCTTTTTCCAAGACCGATCACAATCGCGACATCGCCCTCCCAAGCGCGCCTTTTGTCGACCTCGCACCCATCAACTCTAGGCCTCTTGCTCATTCCTAGATGGCCTTGATGATCCAAATCCTCTTCTCGCCTATTCGATCGGTGTTCTACGCTTACGAATCCTTAATACCCTCGGCTACCTTAGCCTTCTCCACCAACACAAGAAACCCCGCCTTATTGTGGAGTTATCAAGAACCTCAGATCATCCCTTATTCTTCTTTAAATCGGACACACCGCTCATGCTCGTGAGCCACTATCCTCAAGCATAACGGCTTAGCCTTAGAAATTTAGCTTCAGACTCACTACGGACTTGTTCCTTTGAACCAAATTCTTAAATGCCTTTCTCTGCGCAAGATCAACATAATGAGTGCCAACATACTTCTTCTGGTATGCAGCCTTAGCATAATCCCAAGTGAGTTCCTCAGCTGTACCACCATCCCGAACCGTGAGCCACCATTGATATGACTCATCGTGGAGAAGCAACACCAACCCTTTCAGCTTTTCCTCATCAGTTAAATCGAGCTCATCCATAATCTGCTCGGTCGTTTCCAACCAATATTCAGCCGTACTGGGTGCCACACCAGATATACCACGAAATACTTCAGCTCCATTGGTTCGGAGTCGTTCAGGTACCGACTTTCGAGCTCCCATGCCCCCACCTGCTCCAGCAACCCTTTCTAAAACCCACAGCATTGCCTGTGACACTGCGTCATCACCGGTCTGATCTTGATATTCCACATCAGCGGCTGGTGGTGGTGGTGGCATTTCATTCTCAGATCCTTGACTTGATCTAACGGGTTTAGACTCGGTCATTCGGCCTCTTCCACGGCCACGCACGTTACGACCACGTCCCCTTGAATTCATACTTCCACTTAGCGTTTATCTGGTTAAAGAATTTTATGTATTAGTTTTGTTCCACTGATTTAACACGAACAGTTTTGTGTTAAATAGTTCTAAGAAATAGTTCTTTCGATTCATACACATACAGTCTCACATCATTCATTTAGTCACACACATGAACTAGTGTCCATTACAGAGAAATGTTGTAATTGTCGTTGTTTGTTGTTTTCTATTACCTAGGGGTATTTCCGTAATTTTGTCCTACAGGGGTATTTTGGTAATTTTTTTTCAAATTAGGGTATTTGAAAATGTTTCAAAATAGAGATTGATGATATTTTACAAAAGTAAAGTTCTTGTTGGAAAAAAAATTTCAAGGGTGAAGTGATAATTTTATATAAGAGGGGTATTTTTGTAATTTTTTACAAGTCAGGGTTATTTCGATAATATTTCATAAAATATGGTTCCTGATGACTTTTCAAAACAAGAGTATTGTTAAAGAGTTTTAATTTGAGGGTACTTCGGTAATTTTCCTCTCTGAGGGTATTTTGGGTCATTTGTACAAGTTAGGGGTAATTTGGTCATTTTGCAAAGTAGGGGTAATTTCGTAAATTTTCCAAATCAGGGTGTCTTGATATTTTATAAAGTTTTTGGATATTTGTGCAAAAATCAGAAATTGTCATTGAAATCGGGGGTAGTATGGTGATTTTGGGAAATCAAGGGCATTTTAGTAATTTTTTCCAACCAGGTGTATTTGGGTCATTTTAGTAAATCGAGAATATTTTGGAAAATTTTTCAAAATAGTTTTCCTACACCTTAAAGGGATAATTTGGTGATTTTAAGACTAGGGTTTTTATAAAAACATGGCTAGTCCCTTTCGGGTTTTAGTTATTGGGTTTAGCATGTGGCTGAGTCCTCTTGGTTAGGGTGAACCATCACTACGCACCAAGTAGGATTCAAGTGGGTAGGAGGTGAGTCAGTACGACTGATTACCAAGCTCCCACTGAAACCAATCCTAGACATGCACACAACGGTTGCCACACCCTAACTCGGTGACTTAGACACAGGTTTGTTTAATTGTGCCCTAAAGTTTTATGTAATTGTTAGGGGTAAACTAGTCCTATAGTTCAAGTACTTATCATACTATTCTATGTTCCATTTCTACCCTTCTACAAGTCATATTGTAATTCACACAATAGATAGGGGTACTTACCTAGTGGACTTCGAGTCGGAGACTTAGGTGCCATGCCAGAAAAACCTGCTTATTTCACAAAATTTTTCACAAAATTCTTTTGGGCTTACTTTTGAAAATGTTTTGGGTCTTAAACCCAAGGCCGAGAGTTTAAAATTGGGCTCTGATACCAAGCTGAAACACCCCAAACCTGGCCCACAAGCCCTGATCGGATCGGCATACTTCTAAGAAAATCCATTCGAAACTTATTTGAAACTTTGCTAAAATTTTTCGTGTTTTTAAAAATAGTTGATTTGGGTTGGGTTTGAATTTTAAAACCCGTGTCGATTAGGTGTTAAAAATAATTTCTTATTTATAATTAAGAAGAATTAACTTTAATTTGATAAATATCGTGCCATAGCAAAATAATTTAAGTGTATGAGTAAACAGTTCATACTATAACCTTATTACATCAAAAATAAAACCCCAAAATAAAATTTAAAGTACTTAAATAAAATGAAATATCCAACTAATAGAATTCGTGCTGAGCATGGTCACCGCTAAGCTCCTGCCGACCCGGTCCATTACTGTGCATCACCTGAAAAATATTCCCACAAGGGGTGAGTCAAACAGACTCAATGTGTACTATCAACACTAAGTCTCAACAGTTATGGCATATCAAGTCATACATATTCATATAGCATTTAAATAAAATGATGCAATCCCGAACCCAAGCCTATATATGCATCCGCCACACATCACCCGTACCAACCGTCACACCGTGGGGACTGCTAAGTCAACCCTCCATCCGCTACACACCATCAAGGCGTCATTGCAATCACGTGCTCATCGCCCTTATAAAATTCGTGACATAAGTCACCACATTCATATATTGTGACATAAGTCACCACATTCATATATTGTGACATAAGTCACCACATTCTTATATTGTGACATAAGTCACCACATTCAGATATTGGGGTATAAAACCACCAATTCACTTCCCCTTTACATATCATCCATATGCCTATGTCATACAAAACATGCAAATATTATGCCTTATGCTTATTCACATTCTTATATTTGCACTTATGTGCCTTAATGAGATATTTTTCACAATATACTCATAGTAGGGGTAGGAAAACGCATTCACAGTATTTCGTCTGTACCATTGCATGGTATTTTTAGCCACTTCATACATATATTTATTAACACATATATTAACGCATAACCATAATTTAATTGAAGCTTAGTGTGGGGGTACACACCTGATTTTCTTAACGCTTTATTGAATTCCCGAAAACCTGATCTAATGCTTTAGATCTTAGTTCCTATATTCGACCAACCTTAAACAATTTAGCACAAAGCCATTCGGCTAATTAATTAAATCCTGAAGGACTATCGATATTGAAATCATACCTTATTGCCGATTTCACTACTAACAAATCCCGAAACTTGTAGTCTTTCCTTCCTTGCAATTGGCTAACACTAAGTCACTTGATTCGGTTAGTTTCGGCTTTTAAATAATTAAGAAATAGATCTAATCACCAAATAGGCCTTGGCTGAATATCTTAAGCACTTACCTTGTGGATCTAAATCTCGAAAACTGTCTCTTACTCCTTGAGTAATCGAAATCCCTGCCTACCAATTGTTAGAATCGGCTATATACAATATATCCATGGAGATGGCCTTTAACCGAAACTACTTATCACTTACCACTATGTCGTTTACCTTAGATCTAAAATCCCAGATGGTTTTCTTAGAAGTCGACCCTATGGAAATCCCGACAGAATCCTTCATAGTTTCAGCCAAAACATGAAGGAGATTAAAACCTTGTTTTCGGCTTTAAGAAAAAGATTGAAAAGAATCGATAATTTATCCTTACCCTTATGACGGAAATCGATTGCTCTTTGTTGGATCCACAGAGAGATTCGGCTATGGCTAGATATTATTCAACAAATTTTGGCTTTTGAAGTTATGAAGAAATCGGCTAGGGTACCTTGAGATTCGGCTTTTGGAGAATCAAAAGAAAAAGAGAAGGGTGTATGAGACTTAAAGAGAATTCGGCAATGGCTTAGGAGGATCCTATTTTCGGTTTTGACAAAATAAAGAGAGAAAGAGAAGAGTGGCTAGAGAATTCGGTAGAGGCTTCAAAAGAGAAAAGAATAATAGCCTTAATTATCCCCTCTTGCAAAATTACTAAGCCTAGAGTCCCTTGACCGCCACTACATCCTCTCACTATCCAATCCCCTAATTCACTCTTCCTTAGCCAAATCATGAAGTGTCCCTGTGCCGTCCACTTCCTCTCCTCCGGAGTCCATGTGCCGTCCACTTCCTCTCCTCCTTGTAGCAAAATTAAAATCTTTTATTTGATTTCCTTGTGACTCAAACCTTGGCCCATTTACACTGCTTGTGGCGTCATTCCCAGAGGCCTTAAGTGGTGCCTCCAAGCCACTGTACCAAGCCCATTTTCCATGTCACAACTCCTCTACTATTTCTTTTCAGGCCTTATCAGACTAGCTCCCTCTTTTAGACTTAGAATCTAAGAATTTCTATAGCATTTAACTATACACTAAGGTTCACAAAAATCCATAATGCACATCCACAACACACATAAGCATGCTATTTCATATAATTAAGCAATTAATGCATAGGCCATAATTCGGGATATTACACATCCTCACTAAAGATTCACTCAAATCACTCGAAGTGTTTCAAGTTCAAAATAAAGCACTCATCAGTCAAACATGAAAAGTTAATCCCATAGGCTTTCCTGAAAATCAAATCTCCACAACTATAAAATGAGATAATGCACAAATCAAAAGGTCTTTTAAAAATGGTTGTAACGGGGCTTAGGTTAAAGTGTGGATAAAGGCTGAATTAAAGTGTTAGAATCGAGATTAAATTGACAATTTGCCTAACAAGAAAAATGAATTAATCCTGAATAATTACATCAATTGAAAACTAATAATACGGGCTTCTTCTTCAAGATGTTGAATTTAAATGTATAAGCTCACTTAATTATAGAACTAATAATGAATATACTTGATTGAATTATTTTTATTTTTATTTTTATTTTTCATTTTTTAAGAACAAATCAAGTTAGGTAACAAAAAGGGTTTTGGGTAACTACTCAAAATCAAATCTCAACAAAAAGAGAGTCAAGAAAAATGGTGATAACAAATACAAGATGGGTTTTGGGTTGTTATTAGTGGGTGAATCAATAGAAAGGATTGTTAGGATCAAAGGGGTTCGCTAGGGGTTAATTGTGAGGTTAGGCTTTTAGTGGAGTAAGTGGGTTAAATTCTAGGTGCCTTTATCATCTCAGTATATCAAATCAAAGATGTGGTCTTGACATGTATAATCGAAGCAAGTTCTAGAATAAAAAATCAATGTTGACACACTCATAATCAATAAAGTGAGAACGAAAAGAATGTATGCTCTAAAAGGTTCAAAATCTCACAAAAATTATGGGTTTTTGATGACAACCTTGTAAATTTCAAACTTCACGGTAATAATTAGATTCAGGTTGACAACCTAACAAAATTTATTTTTGAAAATAGACTCATCATGCTTGATTCTCTAGTATCTTAAAGTTTAAATCATCAATGTATAATTACCAATGACTTAATCTAAAACTTATCAATAAAAATCATAAATCAACATGAATTTCTTTCTAATTAGTGATATGAGAAAATTACTTCAGACAATATATCATTCAGGGTTTTTCAAATAATACTATAGTTAACCCCCCACGCTTAAGATGTACATTGTCCTCAATGTACAAAGATAGATAATAGTAGAATAATATTAAAATCATAAGATAGGGAGAGAAGTGAAACTTCCTAAATTTTGGATGGAGTCAATAAAAAGAAACGGGGGAGCACCTCGAACCATTTGAATTGGATCCTTGAAGCAGCCAGTCTAATCTTATTGTATCCTAAGCTTAATCTTAAATGGCATGAAGAATAAGAAGAAATAATAAAGAAAATAAATATAAATATAAAAAGAAGAATAAAAATAAATAATGAAAAGTGGATATGCGTTCAAAGAGAAAGGGGAAAATGGAAGAAAACTTTAGGGAATAAATTGAATAGAAGAAGGGGATTAAATAGAAATCATGGATCTGGTGGTTGCCCATGCCCTTGTACCTTCTTGTGGTGGCCACATGGCCATGGCGACGATCGTGTGCAAGGCCGTGTGGGTATGAAAACCTTCACCTAAAAGTCTGGTTTGTTCATAGTTAGATGCTAAAATTCAAAAATACAAAAATTAATAGGGTTAGTGCTCGGGTGGCCTCCCGAGAAGCGCTCGTTTGAAGTCTTGAGCTAGACTTACCTGTTATTTGTATGGCCATGGTGGTTCACGGAGTCAAAACTTTTTTTTCTTCCTATGAATTCTATCAACAAATGGTTTGATTCAGGTAATATTTACCTCAAAAGTGCCAAAATTAGAATGTGTTACCTCGACCGTTCCGTATGGAAAGACCTTAAGTACCGTAAAAGGAATCGCACCATTTGTATTAAGCTCTGAAGCGGCTATTCAGAGGTCGGTTGCATCTGACAGTATCTGGTCCCCAACTTTGAAGTGATTGGTTCGACCTTCATTACTCGATGTCCTAGCCATGTCAAGAATTGTGTTTAGCTCCACATGTGACGTATCGTCTAACTTCTGTTTGTTTGTCAAAAATTATTTTAAAAATTTCCTTGAATCTGGCATCTGCGAAAGAGCTTCAAGAAACAACAAGTTAATATGAAATTTCTTTGGAAGTTTAAGAAATTTACCGAATTATTCCTCTATGTGGTCTTTTTTTATCGCATTGGGGTATGGCACATGAGGTCGGTACTCTGTAATTACCTGGTTTGGTTTATCATGGCTTACTTCAACCTTACCTTCCTCTACCACATTCTCTTGCTTAAACTTTGGTTAATCTAACCCTTCACTATCGTGAGCTATTATTGCTTGAAGTTACTCTCTTGGGTTAGTTTTGGTGTTGCTAGGCAAGATACCTTGTGGTATTTCTGAGATCAGCTTAGCAAGTTGCCCTAATTCATTTTCGATCCCTTGAATTTATGCTTGTTGATTTTTAAGTGTTGTTTCGGTGTTTTGGAAATGTGTTTTGACATTGCTATGAATTTTGTCAGCATCTCCTCAAGGTTCGGCTTCTTTTCCTATGGGTAGGGCTATTGTTGGAAGTTTGGGAGGGGTTGTTGTCTCTGATTACCTTGACCACCCCACGAGAAATTGGGATGGTATCTCCAACATGCATTATAAGTGTTACTGTAAAAATTATTTTGAGATCGAAAATTATTACTCATATAGTGAACTTGCTCGTTTTCAGCACTTGGGTTGTAAGGTGGATATTTTGTATTGCTCATCCCTCCTCTATTCATATCGCACTGCATAACTGGATGTACCTGCGTAGAACCATGCAAACCATCAATTTTTATATTTAAAAACTCTACCTACTTAGGTAACATGGTGATCGCGTCAAGGTAGAAAACATCGGTTGCTTTGGTAGGCTTTGTCCTCCTGACTTGCCATTGATAATTATTTAGTTACATCTCTTCGGTTTCTGCGAGCGGTATGTTCTATTTCACTGTAAAAAAAAAATCAAGGGTCCTGACGGGTTCCTCCTACCTGCCATAAGCAAATAAAAGAAGAATTAGCAAAGTAAAAATCAAATTAAATTGCAGAAATAAATGGCTAAAGTAATAAAAATTAGCGTTCTTAATATTTCAGTTCCCAAAATGACGCCAAAAACTTGATCGTGTGTCAGAGTCTTAAAAACTTATAATATGAATGATCTAGCCTAAAAAGTAACTGTGATAATGACTCGAGGCAAGCACACCTATCGAACAATAGTATAGTTTAGTGGCAAGACCAGATTGTCGAACCCAAAGGAACTAAAAGTACTAATACTAACTTTCTTTTTATTATTTAACCTAAAAAGTAAAGGGAATTGTTGTTTAACCTAAAATTAACTAACTACTAAGCTAAAGATGCTAAGACACAGAGAAGGAATTGGGGAAATACTTGAGGAAAAACCAATTGATTAAGACAATACAGGAAGAATCCACCTAGACTTCACTTGTTATTTAACTCGAACTGCATTTATTTATTCACTTGACTTGATCCGTAGGATTCCTAATTTATATTAATACCTCTCTCGAGGCTACTAACGTCTAACCCTAGGTTGATAAATTGAAATCTCTTTCTAATTAAAACCCCTTGAATTGCATTAACTTGATCTATGGACTCCCATATTAGGTTTGACCCTAATCCGGCAGATTTTCATCATCCTATCTCTAGGGTTGCGATCAACTCCGCTTAACTATGCTAGATCTACTTTTAAATAGGGTCTATTCCTCCTCTGCCTAAGAGCATAAATATTTGAATCAATATCCTGAAATATCAAAACAAGAACTAAGAACACATAATTAAGAACAAATCAAGTATTTATCATACAGCTCAAAAAAAAAAAAACAAGATTCATCTTAGGTTTCATCCCCCTCAGGTATTTGAGGGGTTTAGTTCATAATCATAAAAGAATACATCTTAGAGGAAAATATAAAAAAAAACATAAAGAAAAACCCTAAAACCTCCTAAAGGAAATTGAAGGGAAGATCCTCCGTCTTGAGTATGTTTCCTACTTCTTGAGATGAATCAACTAGCTTTCTTCAAGTGAATCCCACAATTCGACCCCTCTGGCTTGGCTACTTGGCTTAACTGAACGCCCCCTTGAAGGTTGGGCTCTAGGGTGTTTATATAGGCTTTTGGAAGGTCTTTCTTTGCCTCTAAGTATGCTATTCTGAATAGAATTCAAACAGGTCACGTTAGGGACACACCCATGGCACACGCCTGTAAATCGAGGCCAGGCCATGTTTGGGTCTGTTAATGAGGCACGACTGTGTGATCTTAGGCCCAGGCCATGTCAATTTCATAATTTGGCTCATTTACTCCATTTTCAACCTATTTCTAATTCTTTTCATCCTCCGGTGCTCTCCTGAGTATAACCATAAAAACAAAGGATTAGGAGCACCTATTTCCATAATTAAAGGGATAAATCATCCAAAAGTATGCTAAATGTGTGATTAAAATATGTGTATATTATGTTCTATCAATGATTTTCTCAGATTGACCATCCGTTTACAGATGAAATGCAGTACTGAAATGCAGCTTTGTACCTAAAGCCTCTTGTAATTTCTTCCAAAACCACGAGGTAAATCTCGGATCTCTGTCAGATACAATAGGTAGTGGTATCCCGTTCAATCCCACAATCTCAACAATATACAATTCAGCTAATTTATCAAGTGAATAATCTGTTCTCACCGGAACAAAATGAGCTAATTTCGTCAATCTATCAACTATCACCCAGATTGCATCTTTCTTTCTCTGAGATAAAGGTAGTCCCCACACAAAGTCCATTGTCATTCTCTCCCATTTCCACTAAGAATCATAATTGATTGTAACAAACAGGATGGAACTTGATGTTCAGCTTTAACTTGCTGACAAACCATGCATCTCGAAACAAACTCTGAGATATCCCGTTTCATACCATGCCACCAATAGAACTGTTTTAGATCATTATACATTTTTGTACTCCCTCGATGAATAGCCAAACGACTATTGTGAGCTTTGTTCAAAATTAACTGAATTAACTCTGAATTCCTTGGAACACAAATTCGATCTTTGAATCTCAAACAATCATCATTATCAACTCGAAATTTTGAATCAGAATTAAATCACATTGAGCTCGTTTTGCCACTATCTCAGTATCACTTTTCTGAGCATCACAAATCTGACGTATAAACATTGGTCTCACTTTCAACTCAGCCAAAACTGAACCATCATCACATAGATCTATCTTAGTACTCATTGCTCGCAAAACACATATAGACTTTCGGCTCAAAGCATCAGCAGCAACATTAGCTTTACCTAGATGATAGTCAATTACTAATTCATAGTCTTTTAGTAATTCTAACCATCTCCGCTATCTCAAATTCAATTCTTTCTGAGTCATCAAATATTTCAAGCTCTTGTGATCTATATAAATATGATATTTCTCACCAAATAGATAATGACGCCAAATCTTCAATGCAAATATAATCGCAACTAATTCAAGATCGTGCTTCGGGTAATTCTTTTCATGCAGCTTTAACTGTCTTGAAGTGTAAGCTATAACTTTACCATCTTTCATCAACATACAGCCCAAACCATTCAACGATGCATCACTGTAAACTATAAATTCTTTACCCGAATGAGGTTGAACTAACACTGGCGCCTCAGTCAATAATACTTTCAACAGTTCAAAACTCTGCTGGCACTTTTTTGACCACTCGAATTTAACATTTTTCTGTAACAACTTCATCAACAGAGTCGCAATCATCGAGAAGCCTTTCACGATCCGTCTATAATATCCCGCGAGTCCCAGAAAACTACGGACTTAAGACACAATTTTCGGAGGCTTCCACTCTAAAATTGTTGAGATCTTACTCGGATTAACTCTTATTCCTGCAGCTGATACAATATGCCTTAGAAAACCAACCTCACACAACCAGAACTCACATTTGCTAAATTTTGAATACAATTGCTTCTCACGCAGAGTCTTTAATATGATTCTCAAATGCTCGGCATATAGCATCTCATCACATGAATAAATAAGAATGTCATCAATAAACATCACAACAAAACGATCCAAATATGGTCTGAATATTCGATTCTTCAAATCCATAAACATTGCAGGAGCATTCGTTAGTCCAAAAGGCATAACTAAGAATTCATAATGTCTATACCACGTTCTAAAAGTAGTTTTCGGCACATCTTATTCTTTAACTCCTAACTGATAATAATTCGATCTCAAATCTATCTTAGAAAACATTGTAGCTCCTTTCAGCTGATTAAACAAATCATCAATACGTGGCAAAGGATATTTATTCTTTATCATCACTTTGTTCAGCTGTCGGTAATCAATACACATTCTCATAGTGCCATCTTTCTTTTTCACAAACAACACAGGAGCACCCCAGGGCGAGAAACTCGATCGTGCAAATCTTCTATCGGTCAACTGTGACTTTAACTCTATTAGTTATGTCGGTGCCATTCTATACGGAGCTATCGATATAGGAGTCGTTCCCTAATAAATCAATACCAAATTCAACTTCTCGTATCGAAGGTAATCCCGGTAGTTCTTCAGGAAGCACATCAGGGAATTCACAAACCACAGGCACAGATTCAACTTTCTTTTCTGTCACTTTTGTATCAATCACATATGCATGATAAGCTTCGCAACCCTTTTTCACATAGTTTAGAGCTTTCATCGAAGATATAACAGCCAACAACCCATTCAAATCACTGGATTCAAGTCAAACTATCTCACCATTCTGACTTCTCAAATCAATACTCTTTCGCTTACAATTCACAACAGCATTATGCAAAGTTAGCCAATCTATACCCAAAATGACATCAAATTTATCAAAAGGTAGCAACATCAAATTAGCCAGAAATTAAATATCCCGAAACATCAATGGACAGTTCTTGCACACTTTATCAACCAAGACACACTTGCCTAACGGGTTTGATAATCTAATCATGAATTTAGAAGACTCAACAGGTAAAGTCTTACTTGATACTAAATTCATACACACATAGGAATGAGTAGATCTTGGATCTATCAATGCAATCACATCAGTATCAAATAGAGTAAGAGTACCAGTAATGACGTCTGGAGATGAAGCTTATTCATGAGGAGTACCAGTAATGGCATTTGGAGATGACGCTTATTCACGAGCACGAATAGCATAAGCTCGGGCAGGTGCTCTCGCCTCGAATCTCACATTTCTACTCATATTTCTGGTATTTTTGGTGGTCTACCACTAGCCGTCGTATTACTCAGTCTCGCACTCTGAACATTATCTTTCTCAGCTAACTCTGGGCAATCTCAAATGAAATGGTCTCGTGATCCACACTTATAACAAGTTCTATTATTGTACTTGCCCATCATTCTCCAATGTGTCATCTTCCACATTGTCTACACTTAGGCTTGTTGCTTTTAACACTACCAACACTTGATTCAATTGGAGCTTGAGTTCTTGGACCAACACTTTGTCTCGCACGATCTCTACTCGAAAGTCCAAATGAAGCATTTGAACGATTGCTTGCATCTCTAAATCTCTTTGTCGAAGGTTGAGATGACCTACTCATCGATCTTTTTCATTCATCTCTAGCCTCAGAATTGGCTTTCTTCTTTTCTTTGCTAAGCTCCTCGGCTTTGCAAGCTCTTTCAACTAACACAACAAATTCATTCAAATCAAGTATTCCTGCCAGCAATTTAATGTCTTCATTTAGCCCTTCAATGAAATGTTTACACATAGTAGCTTTGGTCGAAACACATTCTCGTGCATACTGACTTATCTCACAAACTCCCGTTCATTCTCAGTAACAGACATGTGGCATTGTTTCAGCTCTAGAAACTCTTTATGTTTCTAATCTATGAATCGTTGACTGATATGCCTCTTTCAAATTTAGCTTGAAAGAAGTCCCAGGTAATCCTCTCTCTCGGAACCACTGGTATCAATGTTTTCTACCAATTATATGTCGTATCTCTCAACAAGGAAACAACACATTTAATGCATTCATCTGGTGTCAAAGACATCTCATCAAACACTCGAACTATATTCTCGATCCAAAACTCAGCTCCCTCGACATCATCATCGACTGTGGCTCTAAACTCTTCGGTCCTATACTTTTTGATTTTATCTACAGGAGGCTTATTCAATCGGATCGATTTGCAACTTGTGGCAAAACAAGTATTTGTGGGGGTGGAGGTTGTTTAGCAGCCGAATTCGTTCAAACGAATTTTGAAAACCACTCACTCATCATTTGGAAGAAGGCTTGCTTAGCCTCTTCCTCGTGGCTACTAACATTCGGCCTAGATGTGGCCGGTGTTGTCCCTTGAGTGGGAGTAGGCGCATTGCTCTCTATATCATCAACAACTACTTGATCGAGATCCATTTACTATATGAAAACACATTTTTAACTTTCAGGATTCATCACACTATCGCAATTATATATATGGCATGTATAGCTATACTCACACGCGCTACGTTAGTCCTACAATCGACTAAATCGTAGCTCTGATACCAATCAAATGTAACACCCCTATCCAGTATCAGTCACCGGACTAGTGTTAGGAGGCATTACTAATCATTTCTAAACATTTCATATCATTTTATAGTACAAAGTCAATCATCAATGAAACATATCACAACATAAACATATTTAATGAGGTCTACGAGACCTTAAACACGTGTTAGAAAGAGGTCGGGATGAAACCGAACACATACGAAAATTTTCAAAAATTTAAAGATTTTTCTAAATTGTAGAGGTCACACGCCCATGTGGGTAAGCCGTGTGCCTCACATGGCCTTGGACACGCCCATGCGTCCAAGCCATGGCAAAACAAGGAATACATACTGACTTGTCCACACGACCTGAGACACGCCCGTGTGCCTCACCCATGGTCGACACTGACTTGCACCACACGACAAGACTTACACCTCGTGGTCGAGCCTGACTTGTTTCAATTGGCAAACTTAAACAACACGATCGAGCCACACGCCCGTGTGCTAAATCGTGTGGGCAATTATAGGCCATTTTCAAGGCCAAATTACCATCAACACTTTGGAATCACCTATAAGCATCAAACTAATACCTATTTATGCCTCAAATGCAACAAAACATACCAATACAAGCACCAATTTGTCATTATTTATACCATCTACAATCATACTAAATTTCATTTCAAATAAGTTCATCCAAAATACCCAATTTCACATCCTAAATAATATAGGTCAAGCATCATAAAAACCTTACCACAATTCACATTTTAAACACCATTTCTTATCAACCATTTAAGCCTGAAACATGTTATATTCATCACTCATCACTTTATACCACATTCATCATTTTTATAGTTCACATATAATAACCAAAATCATTTAACTTCGAACCCATATCACATGGAAAGGTCTAACATCTCAAAATACACCATATCTACTATCTGATACATGCCATATACCAAATATGTACATCTTTCAAAAGTATCGAAATAGATAGCCAATAGTGTGATTGAGTCGTTGATGATCCCAGATCCGAGCTAGCTTTAAAGACACTATAAAATTGAGAAACACTTCACACAGTAAGCTTTTAAAGCTTAGTAAGTTATAATACATTGAATTCAATACATCAAATACAATATACAAAGTTAATCCATCACATAGATCATCTCACAATTATACACACCATATCATCCATAGCTAATATACTCACTCAACCATTCATAAATCCATCTACAATTTCATCAACCACATAGGTTCAATACGTACCTTAGCCAACACATAGCTATTCACCATTCAAGTTACTCGATGCTCGATATTTCATTTCGATTAACTTTTCCTATTCATTCGATTTAATCGCACACTTAGTGCCAATTTCATAGCTGAAGCATAAATATCATCGCACACTTAGTGCCTTTATGTAAAACTGATTTTATCTCGGTACCGTACACTTAGTGCCAATTAATAAAGCCTAGTCTTCCATCACTTCGCACACACAATGCTATTCACCTCTGTCTCGTTTTAATTACGCACACTTGTTACCGCATTTCTCAGATTCAAATATAACATTTATAACTCAATAACTATACATTCATTCATTTCACATCACATAGACATAAATTTAATAACGTGTATTATATCCAAACTTACCTCGGACGTCGAAATACCGAGACTAGCCGATCAATCGAGCACTTTGTATTTGCCTCGATCTCGATCCGAATCTCTCTTTTCTTAGTCTATACATATTCAAATTCAGCTCATTCAATCACCAATTCGTTCAATTTAGTCCAAAAACACATATTTAGGGCATTTTACAAAATAGCCCTCACATTTTCACATTTCAACACTTTAGTCCCTATTTCACAAAATCACAAAATACACAAAATTTCACTTCATCCATGCCTAACCTAATTCTCCCTGTGTCTATACAAGCCAACACATTTCATTTATTTTAAATTTTAGTCCTCCAATTTCTCATTTTCACAATTTAGCCCAAATTACTCAATTTCACCAAAAATTCAAAGACAAAACATGATAATCCTTCACATATCTTTCATATTTCATCTTTAACTATCACAAAGCTCAAACATTCATCAATGGCATATCTCAAAATCACCATCAAATTCTAAAATTAAAGCATGGGTTTGAAAGAACACAAAGCAACGATTACAAAAACGTAGAAATTATTAAAAATCGAATAAAAATCACTACCAATTGAAGCTTCACTTGACCGAACCCTAAATAGCCATGAAAGCTCTCTTTTTCTTCTTGATATTCAGATATGGATGATGATATAAGAGAGAATGGCTTTTGTTTTATTATAAATCTTTTAATAATTCATTTACTAAATTAGCCTTATTATAAACATTTAGAATCCACTAACCTTAGGCATTTTTGTCCATCCAAATTATCAATGAAATAATAACAACATAAGTACTCCCATTTTAATAAGCCATGTCAAATTAGCACTTTAACAATCAGCACACCTCTTTCACATTTTATGATTAAGTCATTTTTCATAATTCGAAACACAACGATAAAATTTTCACACAGAATTTTCACACATGCTCAATCACATACTGTAAACACAGAAAATAATATTAAAATATTTTTTCAACCTCAGATTTGTGGTCCCGAAGCCACTGTTTCGACTAGGGTCTAAACTGGGCTATTACACATTCCAAGCATAAAATTAACATTTTCATCGTTTATCCTTTATTATCTATTGGGCATTATAGTTTAATTTAAACATTTTTATTTATCGAGCTTGATCGGATATGTAATCATTTCACATATTCATCACATTTATACAATTTACATAAATACAATCAATGCAAGCATGTAAATAAACATAATTTAGTTACACGAACTTACCTCGACAAAGGTTCGTGTATAAACATCTACTAATCCGACATTTTCCTCTTTTCCTCGTTCTAGCTCCGAAATTTGTCTATCCGGATCTATACGAG
Organism: Gossypium rotundifolium; assembly: GCA_025506655.1. NCBI lineage: Eukaryota > Viridiplantae > Streptophyta > Magnoliopsida > Malvales > Malvaceae > Gossypium > Gossypium rotundifolium. The sequence goes on along the minus strand of CP106725.1, from coordinate 131,755,828 downwards.
TAAATTTAAAATCAATTTATCATATTTCACATTCAAGTGGACTCAATTTTCATCCTAGGAAAAATTACTATTTTGCCCTTAACTTTTTCATAAATTCCCATTTCGTCCCTGGGCTCGAAAAATGAAATTTGTGCAATTTACTCCCTATTCCAAGCCTAACCAAAATTCCATTTCAAAATTTATAGCACATGTATTCATAAAAATTCAAAAATTTTCATCAAATTTTACAAGTTTCCATTTTAGTCCCTAAATCATGTTTTCATCAAAAATCACTTTGTAAAAGTTGTTTATCTATCAAAACCTTCCATTTTCTACCATAAATTCCAAATTTTCAGCATATTCATCCATGACCTAATTTCCATACTTTATAACTCTTCAAATTAATCCCCCAAATAAATAGATTAAGCTATCTCGGTTTTAAAAATATCAAAATTACTAAAAATGGGACAAGAAAACTTACCCAATTTGACCAAGAAAGCTTGCTTTCTCTTTCCTAGGGTTTCCATGGAATATTTTGGGGAAGAAGATGAGAAAATAAGATGATAATTCTTTTATCATCTTTTAATTAATTAAATTATATCAATTTCCAATTTAGTCCTTAGCCTTTTTCAAATTTTCCATAGATGAATCATCCAAAAATATCTACTAACTTTTCATTAATGGTCTAATTACCATATAAGGACCTTAATTTTTGAACTCCATAGCTATTTGATCCTTCTAGCTACTAGAATCAAACTTTTTTCATTTTATGCGATTTAGTCCTTCTCGTAATTAAGCACATAATTGGTAAAATTTTCTTATCAAAAATTTCACATGACATTTCTATCATATTACAGACCATAAAATAAAATAAAAATAAATTTTATTTTCAGCTCGAATTTGTGGTTTCGAAACCAATGTTTCGATTTCACCGAAATTGGGCTGTTACAACTCTCCTCTTTAGGAATTTTCGTCCTCGAAAATTTTACCAATAAAGAGATTCCAACATTATTTTCTCATGTTTCCAACCGGTTCTCAGATAGCTTTCTCTATATCATATCATTATCAAAGTAATAACAAATGATGGATCTCATCGATACTGTCATAACACATATACACATAAAAACATTGTGAATTTTGTAGAACTCTGATAATAATACCAATCAATATGCAAAAGGTCTAATTCTTTTCAATAATCTTATATGACCCATTAAACTACAAACTTAATTTACCTTTACGGCCAAACCGGGAACTTTCTTCCATGGCGAAACTTTCAAAAAATATTTTGTCACCAAACTGAAACTTTATTTTCTTTTCATTTTTAGATTCACATTGGATTTCTAACGATCAAATACTTCTTTTAAACTATCTCAGATCACTTTCATCCTTCTTCTATTTGAAAGAATCAAACCTACTACATGTATCTTTTCTCATTGAACTCCCTCCAAAACACCGGAGTTTTATATTTGTGGCCATATAAAGCCTCGTACAGTAAAAATTTTTTACTTGACTATTAGCTGTTATAATAAGCAAATTCAACCAGAGGCAAATACTTTTCCCAGTTACCTTCAAATTCAAGTACACAACATCAAAGCATATCTTCCAAATTCTAAATCATATGTTCAGATTGATCATCCGTCTGAAAATGAAATACGGTACTAAAATGTAATTGTATACCCAGAGTTTCTTGTAACTTGTTTTAGAATCAGAATATAAACCGTAGATCTCTATCAGAAATAGCAGAAACTAGCACATCATATAATCTGACAATCTCAAAAATAGATAATTCAAGCAATCTATCAAATGAGAAGTCCATTCATGCCAGAATAAAATGTACAGGCTTTGTCAAACAATCAACAATAACTCAAATAGTATCGTTCTTTTTCATAGACAAGGACAATTTTGATTAAAATTTATGGTAACATTGTCACATTTCCATTTCGGTATTTTTGTTGACTATAACCATCTTGAAAGTATCATTTTTATCTTGCTGATACATGCACCATTTAAATACAGATTCAGAAATATCACATTTCATTCAGGGCTACTAATACAATTTTTTTTTCAAATCATTATGCATTTTATCATTCCCCAAATAAACAGACATAGTACTACTATGATCATTCATGTAAAATTTTCTATAAAAGCTCCAAATTCTTCAGTACACAAACCCTGTCTCTGAATAACAGACAATTATCAAATCTACTCTTAAATTCAAAATCAGAAATTAATTCACACTGTACTCATTTAACTTACAACTCATTATCACTTTTCTGAGTTTCACTATTCTGTTGTAGAAACATTGGTTAAGCTCTATACTCAGCTAAAATTGAGCTATTACCAGACAATCATAATCGGTATCCATGGATTGCAAAGTTTACAGAGATTTTCTACTCAGAATATCTGTAACCACATTCGCTCTTTCTGAGTGTTATTCAATTATCAAATCATAATCTTTCAACAATTCAAGCCATATACGCAATCTCAAAGTCAAATATTTTAGAAACATCATATACTTCAAATTTTTATGATCGGTGAATATATGACATTTTTCACCAATCAAGTAATGTTATCAAATTTCAACACAAAATCAATAGCTGTCAAATCTAGATCATATATCGGGTAATTCTTTCCATGTGTTTTTTTAACTGTCTGAAAGCACAGGCTATTACTTTGCCTTACTGTTTCAAAACACAGTCTAACCTGATTCAATAGTACATTACAGAAATAACAAATTCCTTACCCGATTTAGGCTGAACCAAATTAATGCTTCGGTTAACAGAGCTTCCAACTGGTCAAAACTTTACTGATATATATTGGTCCATTCAAATCTTACCTCTTTTTTTGTAAATACCATGTCATCAATGTAGCTATTTCAATTATTAACATTGAAGCTTTGAGTTTTTTTTTTTCCAAGGCCAAAACCATCAGATAGATTTAAAACCATAGTGTTATAATATGACTGACATTTCAACCGTATAGATAAAACAACACTTCACTATCAATAGTGTACCACAAATTAGAAGAGGGAGGGCCGAAAGTGGCCCCAATAATAACCAATGCAAGAATACAGTTTCTATAATCTGTGATCCCTATCACCAAACATCATGATCGAATCAATATTTATAACAGTAATAAATGTAATTTCCTCTGATCAAAGAATATCTTTCACAGATAACCCATGTTTACATAATAAAGAAATTGATGTTATCTCAAAAAATCCCAAAAAGTAATATCGCACATATGCAGTAGAAACAACTATAGTAAAAACAATATAATTTGCATATTTGCAATTCAGACCTTTAATCAGTAAAAGTAGAAAATGATATCATATGAACCTTATCATCAAATCTTATATCAATCATGATGAATTAGCAACCCAAGTAAAATAGAGCAATACCGCTCATGAATCAACCAAACTTTAATTTCATTACTATTCCACTAACTAATGAAGCCATCAATAATCTTACATTATTCAGTTCACTGAAAGAGTCAATTCAGAAGAATTTTCGGCTAATCCGTTCTGTAAATATCATATCTGGATAAGTTGTTTACTCATGATTAACTTCTTCCTTAACAATGACATCATATATTCAAAATAATCTTTAGAAAAATCTGATATCCCTTTTAATATCATCTTTACTTACTAACCCATTCTCATTCTGACTACATCATTAATCATTCAGTCTTTGAACTCTTTAGTTCCACATTCATGAGCTTAATCCATATAAATCTTGTGAATTTCATTGTATAACACTATACTGGTAATGGGTGGAGATCGTAACCCTCAAAATTTAACTTTCATAAATACACACATATCACTTAATGTGCATCATTAACATGTTCACTATAAAACATTTATTTCATACCTTTATAGGTCCCCTTTTTATAATACGCAACATTTTTACTCGAACAGTGCGAGTATCACTTTTAGCATTATCAGAATTAGCTCGATTGGAAAGCATCTCTGTCTATTTGCAAAACAATTTTCGTTAGAGTCGGAGATATCACACAATCACAAGTTATATAATGACATGTATTACTAGACTACACATATGCTACGTTCAGCTCGAGAACCGACTAAATAGTAGCTCTAATACCAGAAAATGTAACACCCCAACCTGTATCCATAGCTGGAACATGGTTACGTAGCGTTACTGGGAACTTTTGAAACATTTTTAGATAATTCATGTAAATTACTAACCATTTACCAAGATCATTCAAAACGTCCCTTAATTGAACCCTCGAGGCCTAATACGAGTATTAGAATCGAGTCGAGACTTAATTGGAAACTTTAAGAATTTTTCACAAAATTACAAAATTTTCCAAGGTACAGGGCTCACACCCCTGTGTGGTCTAAGGGACACGCCCGTGTGACTTTAGGACACGCTCGTGCCTCAGGCCGTGTTCGACCCCGTGTAACTCTCTAACTTGAACACACGGCCATGCCACATGCTCGTGTGCTAGGCCGTGTGGTCAATTAATTCATTTCAAAATTAGGTGTAGGTTTCACATGGCTAAGACGCACGCCCATGTTCAAGGTCGTGTGTCCCACACGGCTGAGACACACGCCCGTGTATCAATTTTGAGCATTCTATTTTTCTCGAATTTAAGGTGCAAGGGACACACGGCCTAACCACACACCCATGTACTAGGCCATGTGTCACACACGGTCTAGACACAGGCCCGTGTGTCTGCCCGTGTGGATAAAATAAAGCTATTTCTAGCTTCATTTCTCACCCAAAATCACACTAATGACTTGCACTTAAACTCACATCTAAATGCCAACCATTTCAAGCATTCAAGTTAAGCAAACTCTATCATTCAACATAGTATACCATTACATGCATACATGTTCATGATCTTGCCTTGGATTAGTCCATATGTTAGGCATAATTTGATCAACTACTTAGCACATATGTTGCTACCATAGTTTGACATTACAAGTATATTAGAACAAACCATTACTAGCCATTCCAATGGCTAGATTACAAGCATCATTTACATTTACATGCCCATAAGACCAATATAACCTATACATGCCATTACAACCATAATTGATTTGCAATATTGTGCCGACGTGGGCCAATGGTTAGTGTTAGTAATCTCCGCCAAGCTTCCAATCCAACGAGCTTCCAATTTACTATAAAATAGGGAAATAAAACTAAGTAAGGATAAAATGCTTAGTAAGTCCGTATAACATAATACTTAACTTACCATTTATTTTATTTTAGGGTAACTATTCAATCAATTTGCCCTCAAGCCCTACACATATCCTCATTGCCCTTGTTAGTCATATATCCATAATAACATCACAAACATATATGGGTTCGAAAACAATCAAGTTTCCATACACATGCTTCCCACAACATGTATTCATTTATCATGTATAAATAATCTCTTTATATTACAAGAATAATTTCATAATTGTTCATCTCGAGTTCAGATCATTTCATATCAGAACCTTACCCAAATTACTCAGAATATCAAGGTCGCAATTAGTACACTCAAGGTGTATGAGTCAATAATCAAGGATGAACATTGTATGAGTCTATATTCAAGGATGAATATACTCATCAAATAAATTCTATGTTCAATATCATCATTTCATATTTCCATATATCAATTATCCCGTATCGTCATTTTCATGTATTTCAGGTCGATTTGTATAATAACTCATTTCTTATTCATATCTTCTCATGTCAAGAAATTTTACCCGTTGACTTTATCTGAAATAACTATGGATACACAAGTAGTACACTCGAGCTGTACAAATCAGAATCCGTCAATTCATGTCTAATAGTACCCATAAGGTACAATTTCAGAGAGTACACTCTCGAGGGACACATGTATACAACAGGATTACTAGTCCAGGCTAAATCCTTTTTGTGACATATGCTCTAGAGAGCTTGACTTGGATTACCCGTCCGGGCTAAATCCAATCCATAACATATTACCAAGAGAACTTATATCAAGGTTACCTGTCTGGGCTAAATCCTTTCTGTAATGAAGTCATTAGGATTGCTCGTTCGAGCCTAATACATTATGTAGCAAATGCAGGACCTTATTCATTTCGACAATTACATTTATCCATCGATTTTCATTTATTCAAGCAGGATTTAACATTTTCAAGCATTTTCTGGTATGTGATTACTTCAGACATCTATAACATCCATATAATTCAAATGATCACATTCCAAGCATAAAATTAACATTTTCATCATTTATCCTTTATTATCTATCGGGCATTATAGCTTAATTTAAACATTTTTATTTATTGAGCTTGATCGGATATGTAATCATTTCACATATTCATCACATTTATACAATTTACATATATACAATCAATGCAAGCATGTAAATAAACACAATTTAGTTACACGAACTTAACAAAAGTTCGTGTACAAACATCTACTAATCCGACATTTTTCTCTTTTCCTCGCTCTAGCTCCGAATTTGGTCTATTCATATCTATACGAGTGAATTTAACATTAATTTATCATATTTCACATTCAAGTGGACTCAATTTTCATCCTACACAAAATTACTATTTTTCCCCTAACTTTTCCATAAATTCCCATTTCGTCCCTTCGCTCGGAAAATGAAATTTGTGCAATTTACTCCCTATTCCAAGCCTAACCAAAATTCCATCTCAAAATTTACAGCACATGTACTCATAAAAATTCAAAATTTTTCATCATATTTCACAACTTTGCATTTTAGTCCCTAAATCATGTTTTCATCAAAAATCACCTTGTAAAAGTTGTTTATCTATCAACAACCTTTCATTTTCTACCATAAATTTCAAATTTTCAGCATATTCATCCATGACCTAATTTTCATACTTTGATAACTCTTCAAATTAATCCCCCAAATAGATAGATTAAGCTATCTCGGTTTTAAAAATATCAAAATTACTAAAAATGAGACAAGAAAACTTACCCAATTTGGCCAAGAAAGCTTGCTTTTTCTTTCCTAGGGTTTCCATGGAATATTTTGGGGAAGAAGATGAGAAAATAAGATGATTATTCTTTTATCATCTTTTAATTAATTAAGTTATTTCAATTTCCAATTTAGTCCTTAGCCTTTTTCTGATTGTCCATGCACGAATCATCCAAAAATATCTACTAACTTTTCATTAATGGTTTAATTACCATATAAGGACCTTAATTTTTGAACTCCATAGCTATTTGATCCTTCTAGCTACTGGAATCCAACTTTTGCTGTAACACCCCAAACTCGGCCTAAACGTTACGACCAAATCTGGCATGTCACATGAAAGGAATGTCTAAAAACTGTGCGTTCGTTAGAAAAGTTTGTGTTCTTTATATTTGTTGTGAAAAGTCAAGTTTAAGAAATTTTGGATAAGAAACGGTTTATTAATATTTTGGAAAATGGTTATTAAGGGTTTAGGAAATTCCCATATTGAACATTTAATAATAGTAGGCAGTAGTCAACTTAAAAGCGAAACCAACCAAAATACCAAAATTAAAGTTGTAGAGGCCTTATCACAAAACTGTAACCTAACTTATAGTAAAACAACTCCCATGATAAATATTAAAATAAAATCAAAATATTAAGCATGGCCACCTCGAGTCTGCCTCTGCTCCCAAATCCGCGATCTAATGATTACCTGCAAGATTTAAACAAAGGGGTGAGTCATCGAGACTCAGTGTGCAATTCCCCTTACCACGAAAATTGGGCCTAAGCCCACAATAATATGTTAGCTCAATGCCATGGCATATCAATAATTAGTGCAATGAAATTAATCCACATGCCACACATGATGATGCAAAAATGTTACCCAACCCATCCTAATATCCATCCTCTACACACCCCCGTATCCTGCCATTACACACCAGGGGATTACTAAATCGACCCTCCGTCCGCTACACACCTCTTTGGCAGTCAAGCTGCCCAAAGTTGTGGCATAGCCACCGATCACCATGTGACCAAATATAACGTGGCCTAGCCACCGATCACCTATGTGACCAAACAGAACGTGGCATAGCCACCGATCACTATGTGACCAAATCTCGATATCCACGATGTGACCCATGGTCATCATCAAATCGCGATGAAGCACAAAGCAAGCATCAATCCCTTGATGTGGCACATAGCCGACATCAAGTCGTGATTTGGCACATAGCCAATCACCAGACGTACATAAATCTACACCTAGTCCTTCATTTCACATATACATCCCGACCCCATGCATATGCGACATAATATAATAATTCGTGTATGCAGTATGACATGTATGCAAATCATATATCAAATAACGTATGAAACGAATTACCATCATAATCAGAATAATAATATACAACATAACCAATCTAACCAACCTCTAAGGGTATAATAGTAATTTTACCTACCAAGGGTATTTTCGTAATTTACCCACCAAGGGTATTCTCGTAATTTACCCACCAAAGTTGTTTTCGTAATTTACCCACCAAGGGTATTTTCATAATTTACCCACAAAGGGTATTTTCGTAATTTACCCACCAAGGGTATTTTCATAATTTTACACCCGCAATGGCCCTCACCAAGGTCTAATGTTACTCTGAGCGACTCGGCTACCATTTTCGGTCGTCACTAGACTATTGGGCCTAAAACTCAATTTCAGCCCATTCAGGGCCACACGCTTGTGTGGCCCACCTAACAAAAATCTAGCCACGTATATAGGTTCCACCTAGTCTAGTTCACTATATACTATATCATCATACAATTTATTCCAATTGGGCCCATGGTGCCATTGGGCCTATCTCGGTCCATCGCAGCCCAAGCAGCCCCAACCCACAAGAATACTATTGATGGCCTCAACTATCGCGTTGAAGCCCCACACGTGCGCTCGCACTCTCGTGTGGCTACTATTGTCGTGATCGGCACTTCGGCATTTGTCGCTCTACAACTAGAGTAGAGAGAGTTACACACCTGATAGGAGTCTGAAGCTGCTAAATCGCGCTCCGAGCACTCGTACGTCCAACGCCAACCAAGTATGTTAACTCTCCTCTTGGCATGCTCTTTATATAGCTAGCTCTTCACCTTCATTCCTTGTATCTTTCTGATGTGGGATCCTTTGTCAGTAGAGTTTAAATTCAACTGAAACTCTTACCGTCCAATCCGTAAAATAAATACTCCCTTGCTCCTTATGAGATTCAAACCCAAGCTCTCCCATCAGCCAATTCACGCCACTTGCCACTAAGCCACAAGCTCCTCTTGTGTCTTAAACCGTGCGCAACTAAATATAAACTATGGCCAAATTCTAAGATCCAAGTAAAAAGAAAATCAAAATGCAAAAGCCAAGACTTGAACCTTGGACCTTCTTCCTTCCTTTTGGTGTCACCCTCTTGTCTCTTATGTTGCGTCACTTTGCCACTACACCACACACTCCACTTGTGTCACTTTCCTCCACATTTTATTCTTAAGGCCTACCTGCCAACTTCCAAGGTTTTTTCACCTAAAACCAAAATTTCCCCAAAACTAATATTTGATCTCGGGACTTCATAGAAGCCCCTTAACCTTCCAAAATCACTTTTCTAAAAGGTCTAACTTGCACTTAAGCCGATCTCCTATTCTCCAAAAAATTTTAAACGCTACTACGCCTAAGGCCCATTGGGCTCAATTCTCCTAGGCCCAATTTTAGGATGTTACAAATCTACCCTCCTTAAACAAATTTCGTCCTCGAAATTTCCAACTACTAACAAATACAAATCCTAACCCACCACACTACGCTCTTGTCACAAGACTCGATCTTAATAAAACTAATATACTTTCTAACTAAATCTTGGAACCCTTCACATAACTAACTATCTACCACCAAGCAAAAGATATTTTTCATATATACAATTCCTATATCACATCCACACATCACAGAATAAATACAATCATTAAGCATATAATAGAATATAGTAAAAAGGAAACTTACGGATTTGGTGCCGGAGACTCAGGTGCCATATTTACAGAAAAGAGATATATATATTTTCTAAACCATCCTTTGAAAACATTTTTAAACCCAAACCACACCGAGTTTTTAAACCTTGGCTCTGATACCAAAATTGTAACACCCTAAACCCGGCCTAAACGTTACGACTGAATCTGGCATGTCACATGAAAGGAATGTCTAAACACTGTGCGTTCGTTAAAAAAGTTCATGTTCTTTATATTTGTTGTGAAAAGTCAAGTTTAAGAAATTTTGGATAAGAAACGATTTATTAATATTTTGGAAAATGGTTATTAAGGGTTTAGGAAATTTCCATATTGAATATTTAATAATAGTAGCAGTAGTCAACTTAAAAGCGAAACCAACCAAAATACCAAAATTAAAGTTGTAGAGGCCTTATTACAAAACTATAACCTAACTTATAGTAAAACAACTCCTATGATAAATATTAAAATAAAATCGAAATATTGAGCATGGCCACCTCAAGTCTACCTCTGCTCCCAAATCCACGATCTAATGATTACCTGTAAGATTTAAACAAAGGGGTGAGTCATCGAGACTCAGTTTGCAATTCCCCTTACCACGAAAACTGGTCCTAAGCCCACAGTAATATGTTAGCCCAATGCCATGGCATATCAATAATTAGTGCAATGCAATTAATCCACATGCCACACATGATAATGCAAAAATGATACCCAACCCATCCTAATATCCATCCTCTACACACCCCCGTATCCTGCCATTACACACCAGGGGATTACTAAATCGACCCTCCATCCGCTACACACCTCTTTGGCACTCAAGCTGCTCAAAGTCATGGTATAGCCACCGATCACCATGTGACCAAATATAACGTGGCCTAGCCACCGATCACCTATGTGACCAAACAGAACGTGGCATAGCCACCGATCACTATGTGACCAAATCTCAATATCCACGATGTGACCCATGGTCATCATCAAACCGCGATGAAGCACAAAGCAAGCATCAGTCCCTTGATGTGGCATATAGCCGACATCAAGTCGTGATTTGGCACATAGCCAATCACCACACGTACATAAATGTACACCCGGTCCTTCATTTCACATATACATCCCGACCCCATGCATATGCGACATAATATAATAATCATGTATGCAGTATGACGTATGCAAATCATATATCAAATAACGTATGAAATGAATTACCATCATAATCAGAATAATAATATACAACATAATCAATCTAACCAAGCTCTAAGGGTATAACAGTAATTTTACCCACCAAGGGTATTTTCATAATTTACCCACTAAGGGTATTTTCGTAATTTACCCACAAAGGGTATTTTCGTAATTTACCCACCAAAGGTATTTTCGTAATTTTGCACCTGCAATGGCCCTCCCCAAGGTCTAATGTTACCCTGAGCGACTTGGCTACCATTTTCGGTCGTCACTAGACTATTGGGCCTAAAACCCAATTTTGACCCATTCAGGCCCACACGCTCGTGTGGCCCACCTAACACAAATCTAGCCACGCATATAGGTTCCACCTAGTCTAGTTCACTATATACTATATCATCATACCATTTATTCCAATTAGGCCCATGGGCCTATTGGGCCCACTTCAGCCCATCGCGGCCCAAGCAGCCCCAACCCACAAGAATACTATTGATGGCCTCAACTATCGCGTCAAAGCCCCACACGTGCGCTTGCACGCTCGTGTGGCTACTATTGCCGTGACCGGTACTTCGGCATTTGTCGCTCTACAACTAGAGTAGAGAGAGTTACACACCTGATAGGAGTCTGAAGCTACTAAATCGCACTCCGAGCACTCATATGTCCAATGCCAACCAGGTATGTTAACTCTCCTCTTGGCATGCTCTTTATATAGCCAGCTCTTCACCTTCATTCCTTGTATCTTTCCTATGTGGAATCCCTTCGTTAGTAGAGTTTAAATTCAACTGAAACTCTTACCGTCCAATCCGCAAAATAAATACTCCCTTGCTTCTTATGAGATTCGAACCCAAGCTCTCCCATCAGCCAATTCACGCCACTTGCCACTAAGCCACAAGTTCCTTTTGTGTCTTAAACCGTGCGCAATTAAATATAAACTATGGCCAAATTCTAAGATCCAAGTAAAAAGAAAACCAAAATGCAAAAGCCATGACTTGAACCTTGGACCTCCTTCCTTCCTTTTGGCGTCAGCCCCATCTCTCTTATGTGGCGTCACTTTGCCACTACACCACACACTCCACTTATGTCACTTTCCTCCACATTTTATTCTTAAAGCCTACCTGCCAACTTCTAGGGTTTTTTCACCTAAAACCAAAATTTCCCCAAAGCTAATATTTGATCCCGGGACTTCATAGAAGCCCCCTAACCTTCCAAAATCACTTATCTAAAAGGTCCAACTTGCACTTAAGCCGATCTCCTATTCTCTAAAAAATTTTAAATGCTACTACGCCTAAGGCCCATTGGGCTCAATTCTCCTTGGCCTAATTTCAGGATGTTACAAATCTACCCTCCTTAAAGAAATTTTGTCCTCAAAATTTCCAACTACTAACAGCCACAAATCCTAACCACCACACTACGCTCTTGCTGCGCACTCTGATCTTAATAAAACTAATATACTTTCTAACTAAATCTTGGAACCCCTTCACATAACTAACTATCTACCACCGAAGCAAATAGATATTTTTCATACATACAATTCCTATATCACATCCACACATCGCAGAATAAATACAATCATTCAGCATATAACAGAATATAGTAAAAAGGAAACTTACGGATTTGGTGCTAGAGACTCGGGTGCCATATTTACAGAAAAGAGATATATATATTTTCTAAACCATCCTTTGAAAGCATTTTTGAACCCAAACCACAGTCGAGTTTTTGAACCTTGGCTCTGATACCAAAATTGTAACACCCCAAACCCGGCCTAAACGTTACGATCAGATCTGGCATGTCACATGAAAGGAATGTCTAAAAACTGTGCGTTCGTTAAAAAAGTTCGTGTTCTTTATATTTGTTGTGAAAAGTCAAGTTTAAGAAATTTTGGATAAGAAACGGTTTATTAATATTTTAGAAAATGGTTATTAAGGGTTTAGGAAATTCCCATTTAGAACATTTAATAATAGTAGGCAGTAGTCAACTTAAAAGTGAAACCAACCAAAATACCAAAATTAAAGTTGTAGAGGCCTTATTACAAAACTGTAACCCAACTTATAGTAAAATAACTCCCATGATAAATATTAAAATAAAAGCATGGCCACCTCGAGTCTGCCTCCACTCCCAAATCCGCGATCTAATGATTACCTGCAAGATTTAAATAGTGGGGTGAGTCATCGAGACTCAGTGTGCAATTCCCCTTACTACGAAAACTGCGCCTAAGCCCACTGTAATATGTTAGCCCAGTGCCATGGCATATCAATAATTAGCGCAATGCAATTAATCCATATGCCACACATGATGATGCAAAAATGTTCCCCAAGCCATCCTAATATCCATCCTCTACACACCCCATATCCTACCATTACACACCAGGGGATTACTAAATCGACCCTCCATCCACTACACACCTCTTTGGCAATCAAGCTGCCCAAAGTCGTGGCATAGCCACCGATCACCATGTGACCAAATATAACGTGTCCTAGCCACCGATCACCTATGTGACCAAACAGAATGTTGCATAGCCACCAATCACTATGTGACCAAATCTCGATATCCACGATGTGACCCATGGTCATCATCAAACCGCGATGAAGCACAAAGCAAGCATCAATCCCTTGATGTGGCACATAGCCAACACCATGTGACCAAATATAACGTGGCCTAGCCACCGATCACCTATGTGACCAAATAGAATGTTACATAGCCACCAATCACTATGTGACCAAATCTCGATATCCACGATGTGACCCATGGTCATCATCAAACCGCGATGAAGCACAAAGCAAGCATCAATCCCTTGATGTGGCACATAGCCAACATCAAGTCGTGATTTGGCACATAACCAATCACCACACGTACATAAATGTACACCTGGTCCTTCATTTCACATATACATCCCGACCCCATGCATATGCAACATAATATAATAATCCGTGTATGCAGTATGACATGTATGCAAATCATATATCAAAAAACGTATGAAATGAATTTCCATCATAATCAGAATAATAATATACAACATAATCAATCCAACCAACCTCTAAGGGTATAACAGTAATTTTACCTACCAAGGGTATTTTCGTAATTTACCCACCAAGGGTATTTTTGTAATTTACCCACCAAGGGTATTCTCGTAATTTTCCGACCAAAGGTATTTTCATAATTTCGCACCTGCAATGGCCCTCCTCAAGGTCTAATGTTGCCCTGAACGACTCGGCTACCATTTTCGGTCGTCACTAGACTATTGGGCCTAAAACTCAATTTCAGCCCATTCAGGCCCACACGCTCGTGTGGCCCACCTGACACAAATCTAGCCACGTATATAGGTTCCACCTAGTCTAGTTCACTATATACTATATCATCATACAATTTATTCCAATTAGGCCCATGGGCCCATTGGGCCCACTTTGGCCCATCGCGGCCCAAGCAGCCCCAACCCACAAGAATACTACTGATGGCCTCAACTATCACGCGAAGCCCCACACATGCGCTCGTACGCTCGTGTGGCTACTATTCTGTGGATGGCACTTGACATTTGTCGCTCTACAACTAGAGTAGAGAGAGTTACACACCTGATGGGAGTCTGAAGCTGCTAAATCGCGCTCCGAGCACTCGTACGTCCAACGCCAACAAGGTATGTTAACTCTCCTCTTGGCATGCTGTTTATATAGCTAGCTCTTCACCTTCATTCCTTGTATCTTTTCGATGTGGGATCCCTTCGTCAGTAGAGTTTAAATTCAACTAAACTCTTACCGTCTAATCCGCAAAATAAATACTCCCTTGCTCCAAATGAGATTCGAACCCAAACTCTCCCATCAGCCAATTCACGCCACTTGCCACTAAGCCACAAGCTCCTCTTGTGTCTTAAATCATGCGCAACTAAATATAAACTATGGCTAAATTCTAAGATCCAAGTAAAAAGAAAACCAAAATGCAAAAGCCAAGACTTGAACCTTGGACCTCCTTCCTTCCTTTTTGGCGTCACCCCCTTGTCTCTTATGTGGCGTCACTTTGCCAAGACACCACACACTCCACTTGTGTCACTTTCCTCCACATTTTATTCTTAAGGCCTACACCTTAACTTCCGGGTTTTTTCACCTAAAACCAAAATTTCCCCAAAGCTAATATTTGATCCGGGACTTCATGAAGCCCCTAACCTTCAAAATCACTTATCTAAAAGGTCCAACTTGCACTTAAGCCGATCTCCTATTCTCTAAAAAATTTTAAACGCTAATACGTCTAAGGCCCATTGGGCTCAATTCTCCTAGGCCCAATTTCAGGATGCTACATTTGCACTTTATGTGGTTTAGTCCTTGTAATTAAGCACATAATTGGTAAAATTTTCTTATCAAAATTTTTACATTACACTTCTATCATATTACGGACCATAAAATAAAATAAAAATAAATTTTATTTTTAGCTCGGATTTGTGGTTTCAAAACCACTATTTCAATTTTTCGAAATTGGGTTCTTACACAACAGGTCCTACCCTTTCAGTAACCTCATACGGACCTATAAATCGAGGAATTAATTTCCGTTTCCTCCAAAACACAAAACTTTCATCCACGAGGATACTCTTAGAAACAATTTATCGCCCACCACGAATTCAATGTCCCGACATTTCAAATCTGCGTATGATTTTTGTCTGTCGGAAGCCGCTTTCAATCTGTCTCGTATCACCTTAACCATACTTTCTGTCTCTTGAATTAACTCTATCCCAATTACTTTCTTCTTACTTAATTCAGACCAACATACAGGTTTTCTACATCTCCGGCCATACAAAGCTTCGTAAGGATCCATTGGAATGCTTGATTGAAAACTATTATTATACACGAACTCTGCCAAAGGTAAATAACATTCCCACCCAGATTCAAAGTCAATCACACATGCTCGAATAATATCTTCTAGGATCTAAATGACATGTTCAGATTGTCCATCCGACTGAGGGTGAAAAGCTGTGCTAAAATTTAGCATGGTACCAAGCAATTCATGCGATTGCTTCCAAAATTGTGAACTGAACCGAGGATCCCTATCTGATATAATTGACATAGGTCTGCCATGTAATCTGACAATTTCTTGAATATAGACTTCAGCTAGCTTTTGTAGAGACCAATCCATTTGTACCATGATGAAATGAGCCAACTTTGTGAAATGATCGACTATCAACCATACTGTATTTTTCTTGGTTGAAGATAGCGGTAACCTGGTGACGAAATCCATGGTTATGCACTCCCATTTCCATTGAGGAATAGAAATATGTTGAAGCAATCTTGTGGGAACTTGATGTTCCACTTTGATCTTTTGACAGGTTAGGCATTTAGCCACAAATTCCACTATTTCTCTTATCATGCCCGGCCACCAATACAACTCTCGAAGGTCTCGATACATTTTTGTTCCACCTGGGTGTAGGGAAAAAGGACTATCGTGTGCCTCCCATAAAATCAGTTCTTTTAATTCCACAACATTAGGGACACATACTCGATTATGGAATCATAAGCAACCTCGATCATCGAGGCTAAAATCTTTAATTGATTCATCTTGAACCATTTTTCTTTTCTCTGATAATTTACGATCCAACAACTGTGCTTCTCTAATCTGATCAAACAATACAGGCTTGATTCACAACTCAACCAAAAGACTACCATCATTGTTAACACTGAGTCGAGCAAACATTGCTCATATGTCAACTATTACTTTTCTGCTTAGTGCATCTGCTACAACATTGGCTTTACTCGGATGGTAATCTATAACACAGTCATAATCTTTCAAAAGTTCGATCCAACGTCGTTGCCTTACATTTAACTCCTTTTGGGTTAGGAGATATTTAAGACTTTTATGATCCATGTATATATGACATTTCTCACCGTATAGATAATGTCTCCAAATCTTCAAAGCAAAAATCGCTGCAACTAACTCCAAATCGTGCGCTTGATAATTATGTTCATTAGTATTCAACTGCTGAGACGCTTAAGCAATTACTTTTCCCTCTTGCATTAGAACACATCCCAAGCCACTTAACGAAGCATCACTATACACCACAAACTCTTTTCTCGACTTGGGTAGAATTAAGACCGGTGCTTCTGTCAACAACCGCTTTAACTTACCAAAGCTCTCTTGGCACTTCTCGCTCCAAACAAACTGTACATTTTTCTGGAGGAGTCTTGTCATTGGCATTGCTATCTTTGAGAAGCCATTCACAAATCTTCGATAATACTTGGCCAAACCCATAAAACTATGAACTTCTAACATATTCTTCGGTGCTCTCTACTAAACGATTGCTTCAATCTTTTTTGGATCTACTTGAATTCCATCCATTGTTATCACGTGTCCCAAGAACACCAGTTTGGTTAACCAAAATTCACATTTGCTGAATTTCCCAAACAACTGTTCCTCTCGTAACACTTGCAACACGGTTCATAAGTATTGTTCATGTTCAACTTTTAATTTTGAATAAATTAGAATATCATCAATGAAAACAACCACGAACCACTCAAGATACGGTTGGAAAATGCAGTTCATTAGATCCATAAATGCTGCTAGAGCATTTGTTATCCGAAGGGCATCACTAAAAATTTATAGTGACCTTAACAAGTTCGGAAGGCTGTTTTCGGTATATCACTATCCTTTACTTTCAGCTAATAATATCTCGATCTCAGGTCGATCTTGGAGAAGATAGAAGCTCCTTTTAGTTGGTCAAACAAGTCTTCGATACGCGGAAGAGGGTATTGATTCTTAATTTTCAACTTGTTCAACTGACGGTAATCAATGCAAAGCCGCATCGAACCATCTCTCTTTTTAACAAATAACACTAGAGCTCCCCAATGCGATATACTCGGCGAATAAAGCCACATTCCAAAAAATCCTATAGCTAAACCTTCAATTCTTTTAACTCGGTTAGAGCCATTCGTTATGAGCTATAGATATAGGAGCCGCTCCAGGAAACATTTTGATCGTAAATTTGACATCTCTATCCGGTGGTAACCCTGATAATTCCTCAAGAAATACGTCAAAAATCTCACAAACAGTTCGAATACTACTAATATCTTTGCTTCTCATTTTTGAGTTAATGACATATGCTACGAAAGCTTCACAACCTTGCTTGAACAATTAACTGCTTGCATAGAAGAAATAATCTAATTTGGTCTATTCGTTTTAACACCACAAACCTCTATGATTTTCCCCTCTATATCTTGGATCAAAAACTTTTTCCTGCGATAATCCAAAACTACTCCGTGTTCAGTCAACCAATCCATACCTAATATTACATCAAAATCGCCGAAAGGCATAATCAATAAATCTATAGGGAACACTAGATTTTGAATCTCTAAACGACAACGTTTACACACCTGGTCTAATAATACAGTTTGACCCAAGGGACTTGACACAGACATAGATACATTCAACATTTCATAATTCTTATTCCCAGATTTAACCAGATCAGAATTGACATATCAGTGAGAAGAGCCTAGGTCTGTTAAAGTATAAACAGATGTAGAGAATAGAAGAAAAATACCTACTACAACATTGGTAGTATCCCTTTCATCACGGGTCCGCACTACTTAAGCACGTTTGGACGCTCTGGTCTCATTTTGATGAGCGATAATATCATCCTTCTTTCTCAATCCTCCCTTCGAACCCAATCCACCTCTACTCGTCCCTCGGCCCCTCACCATAGAAGCGATTTTCATAGAATCATCACGGTGAATCATTTTTGAGCTTCAGACATTCTCTAGGAAAATGCTCTAATGAACCACAGCGAAAATAACCTTTCGTTAATTTCGAACATTTTCCCCAGTGCTTCTTTCTACAATTTTCACAACTTTGTGTCCTTGAAATTCTATTCGGCCCCCTTACGCTACACACTAATACCGTAGGTTGACGATTTTGCACTTTACTTGGCATGCCTAATTTTGTAGTTGATTTTCCAATTTCCCGTGATTCTCTACCTCTTTTTGATGTAGAGGAAGGATTGAAGTTCCCGAATCATTTACTTGTAGAACGAAGGGTTTAGCCTTTTTACATAATCCCAAAGATTATTTCACCATTTTTGCTCGTTCTGATAAATCTACAAACTCTTTAATTCTCAATGCTACTAGTTAAGTCTGAATTTCATTGCGCATGCCCCAAAGGTAACGTTTGTAATTTTCCTCCTCCGTAGGAATCAATTCCTTCTCATAGTTGCTAAGTCACAAGTATTCCCTTTCATAGTCTACTATCGACATATCTTCTTATTTTAACATGAGAAATTCTTGTTTCCTATCTTCAAGATAAAGTTCACCAATGTACTTCTTCTGGAATTTCACTTGGAAAAATTCCCAATCGGCTACTTCAGTAGTAACATGCCTCGTAACTATGCTCCACCATGCATAGGCTTCTCCCTGTAATAGTGAAACTACACAAATAACGCTCTCTCTAGTAGTGCATTCTAACTACTGTAAGATTCGAGTTGTTGACTCTAACCAAAACTCTTCGGTTAAGGGGTCAACTCCTTTTGTTCCAGCAAATTCGGTAGCCTCGTACCTCAACAGGAGGTCCTCTAGTCACAGATGTGGTCGTAGGGAGTGGAACGACTCCCCTACCCTTTGAAGAGCATCTGCTAACACTCGTAATACATCATTATCAGATTGCCCTTCAATTGTGCCACAATTAACATTAGGTCATCGTACCCCGTCCCGGTGTCATGACTTAAATTCATCAAATTACCCAATGGATTCATCGCCAATATGTACTTCTTGATCGAATATGTTATTAGCATCATCTGACATCTTTACATATAAATAAAATATGATTATCAGCATCTAGTCCCGACTCAAACTTGACTCGACTTGGCATGTACCTCTAGACTCACTTTTGAGTTTAATTTAGTCTGAGAATTGACTAAACCTGCACGCTCTGATACTACTAAATGTAACATCCTAAATTCATATCCGTTGCTAGAATAGGGTTACGAAGCATTACTGGACTTACAACTTATTCAATCAAACATCTCATGCATATATTTCATTCAATTCACAAATTATTCATAAACATTCATATGGTCCCCAGTATAAGCCCTCAAGGGTCCAAAATAATCATTAAAATTAGTTCGGGGCTAAACTAGGTACTTAAGAAATTTTTCGAAAAACATATAAATTTTTCAAAGAAACAGGGAACACACGCCCGTGTGGCAAAGCCTTGTGACTTACATGGCCAAGCGACACGCCCGTGTCCCAGGCCGTGTGGACATTCAATGTGCGGCACATGCCGTGCCCCAGTCCGTGTCTATACTAGTGTAACTCTCTGACTTGAGACACACAACCAACCACATACCCGTGTGCTAGGCAGTGTGAACAATGTAAAATTCACAATTTAGGTGCAGGAATCACACGGCCAAGTCACATGCCCGTGTGCTAGACCTTGTGTCACACACGGCTGAGACATACGCCCATGTTATTGCCCGTGGGAAATTACCTGAGCCTTCTGTTTCTATATTTTAAGATACAGGGGACACACGGCCAAACCACATGCCAGTGCGCATGGATATGTGTCACACATGGCTGAGACACATGCCCGTGTCTCTACCCATGTGGACAAAATGGGCTATTTTCTAGCCTTATTTCTCACCTAAATTGATACCAGCCTAAATTCAACCATATGCATATGACCATAATATAAAAGACATTCAAATCAACCCAAAATTTGACTTAAAAGGTGTACCATTATCACATACAACTTTGAATTTGTTAAATGCATATTCTTCATTTATCATTCATATTCATCTCATTTAAGCAAACAACGTTTTTAACATAGTATCAAATATCAACAAGTATTTAAAAAGATATTGTAACACACCACCAAACCCGACCTAGAAGTTAGGCCCGAATCTGGAATGTCACATTAAAGGCACAATTCAAAACGGTTTTGCTAATTAAGAATTTAAGGCCCAAAAGCCCAAAATCTAATAGACTTATTAATTAAAGATAAAAAAAACCCATTTTATTATATCAAGCATTTAGTAAACCAAGTTGGAACATAAGAGCTTACTTAAGTTTAATAATTAAATAAACATTTAATCTCAAAACCTAAATTAAATATGAAGTCAAAACGGAGTTACGTCCACTGAAAATTAAGTACATAAAAACATGTACTTTGAAACAAATAAATGAAAATTCAAGCCTCTTGTAGTGTGGCCATCTCTGAGTCCTCTCCCACGTCGAGTCCTCTATTCGAGATTACCTGAAACATTAAATTAAAGGGGTGTGAGTTTCGAAACTCAGTGTGCACAACCCTTAGCAATCAAATCACTTACAAATATCCACATTGGGCCTAATCCCTATCAAAATCGATGGTCTTGGGCCTTAGCCCAAAGTGACCTCATATCATAACATATCGTATCATTTATAAATAAATAATGCAAACCCACCCCAAAAATCCATCTACTACACACCATTTCCCTTCCAACCTTATGACTCCTGTTGGGAATTTTAGCTCGACCCACCCCTCCGCTACATACCAAGGGTAGCCCAGTTGCGGTACTACCGAACATTGCAGCAAAGCTACAAATTAAATATTGGGCTTAAAGCCTCCGGTGGATCCATACCATATGGCCATGCGATCGTGGATCCATACCATACGGCAATGCGATCCTCAAATATTCCTCCGTACCATAATTCCCACCCATATGCATCCTAAGCAGAATATCATATGAACGCATCAAACACAAAAGTAACATCCACAAACTCATATTCGTCACATAGGGGTATTTTTGTTATTTCACTACCCAAGGGTATTTTCATAATTCTACCCTACAGGGGTATTTTTATAATTTTTCAAAACAGGGGTATCTTGTAATTTTACAAAATAGGGGTATTTTGGCACTTTTTGCAAAAATAGGGGTATTTTGGTAATTTTACAAATCAGGGGTACTTCAGAAATTTTACAAACTTGGGGTATTTTGTTAATTTCACAAATCAGGGGTACTCTAGTAATTTTACAAACCAAGGGCATTTTGGTAATTTCACAAATCGGGGGTATTTTGTTAATTTTACAAACTGGGGGTACTTTAGTCATTTCACAAATTAAGGGTATTTCAGTAATTTCACAAACCGGGGGTATTTTAGTAATTTTGTAAATCAGGGGGTATTCGGTCCCTTTTGGGTTTTAGCTAAGAACTTTGGCCCATCAACAAGTCTTTACGGCTAAAGTGAACAGACACTACGCACCAGGTAGGATTCCAGAAAAGAGGAGGTGGGCCACTAGGGCCGCTTAAGTACCAAGCTCTCCCTAGATCCAATCTTAGACATCATCGTCGCTTGGTTGCCACACTCCAACCCTATGACTTGTTCACAGACATGTTTAATTAAAATTAAGTCTTATGGAATTTAAGAGGTGTTCAAACTAAGCCTAAGGTTCATAAACCCTAACATATATGTCTACGTCCCCATAAGCCCATCAAGCCCAAAACATTCCCTTACAGCTCATTAGGCCCAAATCTCATCATATGGCCTATTAGGCCCAAAACAAATCCAATTCATGTATCATGCATGACTAATTCAATTCGTATAACCAACCAAACCATTTCATCAATTCTTAGCCTTAGGGCCCACCGCCCATTTAGCCACTTTTGACTTTTTGGCTTTTTCGCATTGCTGATTTCGTGTGTGTAGTGTTTGTACACACCTGGTTACCATGCATGCTACAAACCCTTTAGTCACGAACCTACAATCGACATTACTAGCGATTAACCAAAGCTTTAACACATACTTATAAAAAACTGAAACCTAACCTACCCTTACCGTGTACCTCACGTTCTAGTAGCCTTTTCTTTGCTACTATTGGTGATCATCCTCTAGGTCTGCACCCAAACGTCCACCAAGGTATATTAACTCTCCTCATAGAATGCTCTATATATAGCTAGCTTCTCACCTTCCTTCTTTGTATCTTTCCGATGTGGGATACTTCCATCAACAGAGTTTAAATCCAACTCAAACTCTTCCCGTCCAATCTGCAAAATAAATACTCCCTTGCTTTTCATGAGATTCGAACCCAAGCTCTTCCATCAACCAATTCACGTCACTTGCCACTAAGCGACAATCTCCTCTTGTGTCTAAAATCATGCGTAACTAAATATAACCCTATGGAAAAATTCTAGAGTCCATTTAAAAAGAAAACCAAAATACAAGAGCCAAGACTTGAACCTTGGTCCTCCTTCCTCCCTTATGGCGTCATCCCCTTGCCTCTTATGTGGCGCCACTTTGCCACTACACCACACATTCCACTTGTGTCATTTTTTCCACATTTTATTCTTAAATCCTACCTACTAACTCCCAGGGTTTTATTCACCTAAAACCAAAATTTCCCTAAAGCCAAAGTTTAAACCCAGGACTTCATAGAAGCCCCTAACCTTCCAAAATCACTCACCTAATAGGTCCAACTAGCAATAGAGTCGTTCTCCTGTTCTCTAAAATTTTAAATGCTCCCGTGCCCAAGGCCCAATGGCCCTAATTCTACTAGGCCAAAATTCGGGTCGTTACAATTCTATCCTCCTTAAAGAAATTTCATCCTCAAAATTTCCAACTATCTAACAACCGTTTAACACAGACTAGTCACCATGTTGCCGCTGTGCACCCTAATTCTAGCACTCATCTTTGCGTATTTCTGAATTAAGAATTTTATGAAATTTGTACTTAGTTCCACTTGTTTAGGGCACATGTCTTATGTAAGTAACAATAATTTCTTAGAGTTATTCTACGGTCGAGAATCCACTACAGGCTTAAGTTTCCTACGGGCTTTAGTCTCTAAAAGCCTATTTTTAAGTAGCCCATTATCTATACAGTTCAATAATTCAAACAATAATAGAAAAACTTACTTGGCTCGACGTCGAGGGCTCGATAAACCACACTTCAAAAATCCTGCCAAAATTTTTTTTAAAAAAACCCAAAATCTAAGGCCCGTTTCACAGCCCGAGCTTTGCAACCTAGGCTCTGATACCATTAAATGTAGCACCCCAAACTCGGCCGAGAAGTTAGGCCCAAATTCGAAATGTCACATTAAAGGCACAATTCAAAACGGTTTTGCTAACTAAGAATTTGAGGCCCAAAAGCCCAAAATCTAATAGACTTATTAATTAAAGATAAAAAAACCCATTTTATTATTTTAAGCATTTAGTAAACCAAGTTGGAACATAAGAGCTTATTAGGTTTAATAATTAAATAAACATTTAATTTCAAAACCCAAATTAAATCTGAAGTCAAAACAGAGTTCAAGGCCTTATTACGTCCACTGAAAATTAAGTAAATAAAAACATGTACTTTGAAACAAATAAATGAAAATTCAAGCCTCTTATAGTGTGGCCATCTCCAAGTCCTCTCCCACATCGAGTCGTCTATTCAGGATTACCTGAAACATTAAATTAAAGGGATGTGAGTTTCGAAACTCAATGTGCACAACCCTTAGAAATCAAATCACTTACAAATATCAACATTGGGCCTAAGCCCTATCAAAATCGGTGGTCTAAGGCCTTAGCCCATAGTGACCTCATATCATATCATATCATATCGTATCATTTATAAACAAATAATGCAAACCCACCCCAAAAATCCATCCGCTACATACACCATTTCCTTTCAATCTTATGACTCTTGTGGGTAATTCTAGCTCGACCCACCCCTCCACTACGCACCAAGGGTAGCCCGGTTGTGGTACTATCGAACATTGCAGCAAAGCTGCTAATTAAATATTGGGCTTAAAGCCTCCGGTGGATCCATACCATATGGCCATGCGATCCTGGATCCATACCATACGGCCATGCGATCCTCAAATATTCCTCCACACCATAATTCCCACCCATATGCATCCTAAGGAGAATATCATATGCATGCATCAAACACAAAAGTAACATCCACAAACTCATATTCGTCACATAGGGGTATTTTCGTCATTTCACGACCTACGGGTATTTTCGTAATTCTACCCTACAGAGGTATTTTTGTAATTTTCCAAAATAAGGGTATCTTGTAATTTTACAAAATAGGGGTATTTTGGTACTTTTGCAAAATAGGGGTATTTTGGTAATTTCACAAATCGAGGGTACTTGATAATTTTACAAACTGGAGGTATTTTGGTAATTTCACAAATCAGGGGTACTTTAGAAATTTTACTAATCGGGGGTATTTTGGTAATTTTGTAAAATAAGGGTACTTCAGTAATTTTTTAAATCGGGGGTATTTTTGTAACTTTGCAAACTGGGGGTATTTTGGTAATTTTTCAAACTGGGGGTACTTTGGTAATTTCACAAATTAGAGGTATTTCGGTAATTTTGCAAATTGGGGGTATTTTAGTAATTTCGTAAATTAGGTGGTATTCGGTCCCTTTCGGGTTTTAGCTATGAACTTTGGCCCATCAACAAGTCCTCGCGGCTAAAGTGAATAGACACTACGCACCAGGTAGGATTCCAGAAAAGAGGAGGTCGGCCACTAGGGCCGCTTAAGTACCAAGCTCTCCCTAGATCCAATCCTAGACATGCGTACGCCCGTTGCCACACTCCAACCCTGCGACTTGTTCATAGACATGTTTAATTAAAATTAAGTCTTATGGAATTTAAGAGTTGTTCAAACTAAGCCTAAGGTCCATAAACCCTAACATATATGTCTATGTCCCCATAAGCCCATCAAGCCCAAAACACTCCCTTACGGCCCATTAGCCCAAATCTCATCATATGGCCTATTAGGCCCAAAACTAATCCAATTCATGTATCATGCATAACTAATTCAATTCGTATAACCAACCAAACCATTTCATCAATTCTTAGCCTCAGGGCCCACCGGGCCCATTTAGCCACTTTCGACTTTTCCCTCACCGTACCCTTACCGTGTACCTCACGTTCTAGTAGCCCTTCATTCACTACTATTGGCGATTATCCTCTAGGTCTACACCCAAACGCCCACCAAGGTATATTAACTCTCCTCATAGAATGCTCTATATATAGCTAACTTCTCACCTTCCTTCTTTGTATCTTTTCGATGTGGGATCCTTCCATCAGCAGAGTTTAAATCCAACTCAAACTCTTCCCGTCCAATCCGCAAAATAAATACTCCCTTGCTTTTCATGAGATTCAAACCCAAGCTCTCCCATGAACCAATTCAAGTCACTTGCCACTAAGCCACAAGCTCCTCTTGTGTCTAAAATCATGCGCAACTAAATATAAACTTATGGTAAAATTCTAGAGTCCATTTAGAAACAAAACCAAAATGCAAGAGCCAAGACTTGAACCTTGGACCTCCTTCCTCCCTTATGGCGTCATCCCCTTGCCTCTTATGTGGCGTCACTTTGCCACTACACCACACACTCCACTTGTGTCATTTTTTCCACATTTTATTCTTAAATCCTACCTACTAACTCTTAGGGTTTTATTCACCTAAAACCAAAATTTCCCTAAAGCCAAAGTTTAAACCCCGAACTTCATAGAAGCCCCTTAACCTTCCAAAATCCCTCACCTAATAGGTCCAACTAGCAATAGATCCGTTCTCCTGTTCTCCAAAATTTTAAACGCTCCAATGCCCAAGGCCCAATGGGCCCAATTCTACTAGGCCCAAATTCGGGTCGTTACGGATATACACTTACAAAAACTATTACTCTAGTGTTCATTAAACAAAAGGACACTATCATTAAATTTGCATCCTAGGTACATGCCAAAACACAAAAAAAGAAACTTCACCAACTTTGAGGATGGGATTCTCACTGTACACCGAGTCTAATTCTACTATATATCTAACCTGTAAAATATAATTCAATTTATCATTAATAGGTTTCATTTATTAGCTAAACACAAACCAACCTCTCTTAATATGACATTCTAACTTATCCAATTAAGATTTCAATTCTCGCAATAATTAAAGTAATTTCATCATTAGATCAAGTAATGATGTGGCACCCAGTGCCTAGCCAGATTAATCGACGATAACGAAAGTGAGCCCAGCTCTAGTTGGATTAACCAACAATATTTGCACCCAATGCTAGCCGGGTATACCGACAATAATGATTTTTGAGCCTAGCTCTAGTTGGATAAACCACATGTTATTACGCCCAACGCTACTCGGATTAACCGACGATTATGTACCCAGCACTAGTCAGACAAGCTGACGAAGATTGTGCCCAATGCTAGTCGAACATATCGACGATTTTACTTCAACGATTTTCCTTACTTATTTTCTTTACTATTATTCAATAACATATATACATTTCATGTCATGAGAAAATGTAACATTACTTAATTTAAATGGTAATTAGAAGTAAAATCAAGTTCGAGTCTACGAACTTACCAAAATACGACGGATATCTACTCAGTGGTCTTTTCCTTTCCTCGGTTGATACTCGCTCTATTCTTCTCGTGATCTTTTTTTTTACAATTTAACTCAATTAATACCATTCTTGTTTCTACTAATATTAATCAAATTTATATTATAACATTTTTCTCTTTTCTAGTGATTGTTAGCCAATTTCATATCACAACATACTTTATATACATAATGGACTTAGCAAATAAGTCCCAAATTTTCCAGCATAAGTGATCGCTGAAATTAGAGCTTTAAAATTTATATGAGATCGAACCTTGAGACTAACTCTGACAATGATTAAAGACAAGTATACCTATCGAACAGTAGCATAGCTTAGGCAAGACCGGATTATCGAACCCAAAGGAACTAAAAGTACTAATACTTACTTTCTTTTTATTATTTAGCCTAAAATATGGAGTGATTGGTTGATTTAATCTAGTTTAACGATTTCTAAGATAAAGACAAATACAAAAAGAACGAATAGGGAAATAACTTGAAGAAAACTCAATTGATCACAACGATACCCTTAGGAAGAATCCACCTAGACTTCACTTGTTATTTAATACTGAACCATATGATTTACTTACTTAGTTTGATCCGTAAGACTCCCTAACGTATATTAAACCCTCTCTCGAGGCGAATAATTTCTAACCCAAGGTTAATTAGTGGAACTCTCGTTCACTTATAATAACCCCCTAGAATAGCAGTAAATCGACCTATGGATTCCCATATTAGGTTTCACCCTAATCTAGCAAAATCTCGTCACCCTATCTCTAGGCGTGCGATCAACTCCGCTTAATTATGCTCAATCTACTCTTAAGCAGGGTCTATTCCTCCTCCACCTAATCACATCAAATTTGGATTAAGCACGCATAATTAAGAACAAACTAAGTATTTATCATATAATTCAGAAATCAATAACAAAATTCATTTAGGTTTCATCCCCTTCAGGTATCTGAAGGGTTTAGTTCATAACAAATAAAGAAAACATCACAAGAGAAAAGATAAAACAAAACATAGAAAATCCCTAAAACCCACTGAAGGAATTGAAGGATAAATTCACCGTCTTGAGTAGAATTTTGGCTCTTCGAGATGGTTCCACTTGGCTATCTTTGAGTGATTCCACAAAACGTGATCTTCCTGGCTCGGGTCCTTGGCCTAGCTCACTGCCTAACGCCCCCTTTCAGGTTACACTTTGGGTGTTTATATAGACTTTTTGAATGCTTTACTTGGCCTCTAAGTGTCCCAATTCAAGTATACTTCCTACTCGGTGTTTGAATAGGCTTTGTAATGTGTTTCTTTGCCTCAAAGTATCCAAATCCGGAGAAATTGCTCTCTCCCGCGGCAGGGGCACGGCCGTGGTACACGCCCGTGTAAATCATTTTTAGGTCGTGTCTCGATTCTGTCAGTTGGGGCACGGTCGTGTAAATCGTGGATAGCCGTGTCTTAGTTAATTGTCGAGGCACGGCCGTATGGCTTGAAGTCCAGGCTGTGTTGATTTCCTTTTTGGCCCAAATTGGCCCGTTTTAAGCCCTTTTCTCGTTCTTTTCATCTTCGGGTGCTTTTTTGAGTAAAAACATGAAATTAAAGGATTAAGAGCACTTTTTTACATGAAACAAGGGCTAAATCATCCAAAAGCATACTAAATGTGGGCCTACAATATGTTGCTTTTACAGTTTATCAAAAAGAATAGTCCACTAAAATAGTCCCTATATCTTAAAAAATTAACAATTCAAGCTATGTTATTTTTACTTAACAACATTTTAGTCCCTAGGAATTATTATCAATAAAATCACCACTCAACATGACCAATTTAGTCTACAACATTTATACTCAAATCACCATATCAAAACATATAATATTCAACAAAATAACATCAAACACTTGAATTTCTCATCCACGACAACTCTCAAAAGTTCCATTCATTCTCTAAATTTCAACATGGGTAAACTAATTCATAGCATTATTTCTTCAAAAACATGATTTTCATGTAAAAATAATCAAATTTTACTCTTAAAACTTCTTCACTTGTTATTGATTTTTTAGTGTATCTTTTAAAATTAATTATTAATTCATCTAATTTTTTTTAATGTGCGTGGATATTTGTGCTTGTATAATGTATGATCAAGATTATTATTGCTATGCTTGTACGTATTTATCTATTGAGTTGTTCATTGGTGTACATTTTTTTACATATTATTCTTTTTGTGTTATACGTTATTATTTGATTGCATTGCATTCGTTTAAAAGATTATGTCTAATCAAAGAGATCAAAATAATTTTATCCATAAGTTTTCAAAATACCTAGTATCCAAGATTCTCGAGAAGATTATGCCCTAACTAATTGGGTTTCAATTTTTTTCGTTGAATTTAGGTAACTAGGTACGCCCTTTCAATAAAAACGTAAAATTTTGAATCAGAAACTTATTCTCGAGAATTCAAAAATGTTCTATCCTAACTTATTGGGTGCGACATGTTATCTCGTGGTAAGGATTTTTTTTAAAAAATATAATAAAGGCAATATTCTGTATTAGGGAATTTCTAGAAATTGTGCCCTAACTTACTGGGTTCGATTTTTTTCTCATGGATTTAAAATATCAAGTATCCTTTTAAAAAATTTTAGAAACCAATAAACTTCAAATCAAAATTTATTCTCGAAATTCAAAATATTATATCCTAACTTATTGGATATGATGTTTTGTGTCTCGAGGTATGAATTTTTTTTTTTTTACAAATAAAAGCAAGCTTAGTTTCGAAGTTTTGAAATTTCACATCCTAACTCATTGGGTGTGATATTTTATTTCTTTGAGCTAAGAAAGTTTTTGTTTTATTTCAAAAAGAAAGGGTCATATTTTTGACATTAGGACAATAATTAATCAATCCGGTACCAGTTTTGGGCGTTACAAGGGTGCTAATCCTTCCTCGTATAACTGACTCCCGAACCCTTTTTCTTAAATTTCGTATGTCAAAATCAGTGTTTGAAATAAAATGTTTTATAACGTGATCCGATCACACCTTAGCAAAAAGGGATTGGTGGCGGCTCCATTTTTGTTTTAAAAGTTGACCCTATTTTTCAAAAAAAATGGTTTCGACAACTTGGCGACTCCACTGGGGACAATAAGAGAGCCAAGCCGTAAAATTGGTTATTTTTTGTCTTAGTATCTAAAATTTGAAAATTTGAAATACGATCCTTTATTGCATTTGTTTTTATCATTGCATATGATTGTTATATTCTTGGGCACATTGCATTGCATGACCGTGGTGGTCGCACCTTTTAAGTGGGAGTGAGAAGCTACTCCTTCGTGAGGTTTTCACCTCCGTGTAGGATAGTGAGTTGCTTTCGGTATACATCCGTATCTATGTCTTCATGATATTTTCATATCCGTACAACCATAGGGAAATGTATCTCCCTAAACTGAACTCGGTCCATATTAGCATATAATGGATGAGGATCGAGGAATCTGCTGGTTCAGGTACCTCTGCTTTAGACCTAAACCACATGTAGAAAACCTAAGGGCTTGCCCTAGGTAGAACTATGCCAAACCATAGTGGTGACCAAGATTGGTGCCCTATTTTGTTATTTATTTCTCTTGTGCTAATGTGTTCTCTTTTGTTTTAATTGCATTGCATTCATATCATAGGAAAGAGGTGTTGATTCAAATTCGATTACTAAATATAAGAGTTTGTCATGAGAAAATGGATTTCTTGATAAAGTGGATTATAATACGGTCGTCCGAATATGGTCTAAGTAAACACAACGAGAGAAGACTGATAGTCCGTGAAGGAATACATGACTTTATTGCCCAAGGATTCAAGCTGACAAAGACTATTCGAGAATCACCACGTCTTGGTTTCTTGAAGAGGCTAACGAGCATTATGGAAATAAGTGAACAGTGAGTCACGGCCCAGATCAAGTAAAAAGAGTTAGTAGAGACTTCGCGAGATTGCACCTTCATATCTGGATAAGAAGAAAGGGATCAGTGTCTTCGCTTGGAATATGAGGGAAAGGTCGTATAAATATCTATTTTTGTAAAGGAATTTACTTTCTAGAAAAGTTGTTCTAATGTAACTGAATTTAGAATCAACGCCTCTCTTTCTTTTGCATTCATTCCACACATTTGCATTGTATTGCATCATTTGCATTAGACTTTTACAAAAGGGACCCTAATTAGTTGAAGTTATTTTAGAAAAAGAAAGAAAGAGAGAAAGTTAATCTGGAAACTAAACATCGATACGGTACTTAAGTTAAGACACGAGATATGGATCAAAGATTAGAAAGACTCGAACAGTTCCAGAGAGATATGCAAAACCAGCTGCAAGAGCAGTTGGCAAAGATCCAACAAGATATGAGGGAACAAATGATGGAAACCCAAAGAAATATGGTTGCTCAAATGACTCAATTGTTGAATGGGGCAATGGACAAGGGAAAAGGTCACATGACTGATGCTAGAGAGGATAATGAGGACTTTCCTCTAGGGTTTACCCCACCACATACACAAACACAACCTAAAGAGTATCCTCGAAGGTCATCTATCACGATTAGGCCTCAACAAGGGCAAACTGATGCAAGAGTGCCTATGAACTTCCAAATAGGCACATGATCTAATACAGGAGATAACCCTGCTAATCCTATTATTCCTGACTTAGATATAGCAGAACGGGAAGGGACAAGACTTGAATCCTCAAGGCAGATAGAGGATCATTGTAGATGGTTGGAGGAAAAGTCAAGGCCTTAGAGAATGCTGATAATAGCTAATTTGGTACTTCTTCATAAGTTCAAAATGCCAGAATTTGAGAAGTACAATGGGAATAGCTACCCTACAGCTCATATTACCATGTTCTATAGGCGGATTACTGGGTATGTTAACAATAATCAATTGTTGATCCACTACTTCCAAGATAGTTTGGTGGGGCAGCATCCAAATGGTACAATCAATTGAGTCATGCTTGGATTAATTCGTGGAGAGACTTAGCGCAAGCATTTATGAAGTAATATAATTATGTGACAGACATGACCCCTGACATAATCACCTTACAAAACATGGAGAAAAAATCGAATGAAAGTTTCAGGCAGTATGCGCGAAGATGGAGGGAAGTCGCCCTACAAGTTTAGCCACCACTTTTAGAAAAGGAGACCACAATGCTTTTCATCAATACTCTAAAAGCCCCATTCATTAACCATAGGTTAGGAAGCGCCACCATAAGCTTTTCAGATATAGTAATGTCTGGCGAGATGATTGAAAATACGATAAGGAGTTGGAGAATAAACACGGAAGAAAGTGCCAAAAGACCAGCCTCAAAAAATAATAAAAATGAAGTGAGTATCCTGAGTATGCATCACAAATCAGTCATCATAAGCTAGTCGAGGGCTGTAACTACTAGCTATTAAGACTCTTCAAGTCAGGAATCCAATTCGAGGCCAAATGCAGAAAGGCTCCAGTTCACACCCATTGTAACGACCCGAATTTGGGCCTAGTAGAATTAGGCCCATTGGCCTTGGCGTAGGAGCATTTTAAATTTTTTGAGAACACGAGAACATCATTGATGCAAGTTGGACTTATTAGGTGAATGGTTTTGGAAGGTTAGGGGACTTTTATGAAGTCCCGGGATCAGACTTGGGCTTTAGGAAAATTTTAATTTTAGGTGAATAAAACCCTGGGAGATAGTAGGTAGGCTTTAAGAATAAAATGTGGGAATAAATGACACAAAGAGAGCTTATGGTGTAGTGGCAAAGTGACGCCACTTAGGGAGCAAAGGAGTGGTGCCACAGGGAGGCAAGGGATCGAAGGTTCTAGTCTGGTACATGCTTTTCTTTTAGAGTATTTCTTTTAAAAGGGAATTATACTTTAGTTGTAGGTTTAACTTTTGTTGTGTGTGTTGTAAGACACAGATGGCCACATGGTGGAGTGGTGGTGGTGTCAGTGTGATAACAAGGTGAGAGAGGGTTTGAATCACCCATGCAGCATATGGGAGATTAATTTTTGTGCCCAAGGTGGAAAAGAGGTGGAGTTGGCATGGGACTCTACCAGGGAATATTTAAATTGGTCAAATCTACTTGAATGGGTGATGGAGAGGGCTTGTGGAGGAGATAGGGTAACGAATCATGGGATTTGGTGAATGCGGGGAGTTGGTCGAATGTGGGTTTGTGTAGGAGGAATTTCAGCCAAAGTTTGGGGCTTCTTAGATATACGCATTAGGTCAAGGGAGGTGGTGTCGAAATTCTCTAGAGTTTCCTCAACCTTCTTGTAAATTGTGGATTTTTTTCTCCCTAAAGACATTTCAGGTCTCTTACTCTTTTCTTTCTTTTTCTCTACTGACCAAATTCATCTACTCCCTCTATCCTCCAAATTTGAAGTTGTTTTCTGCTACTCCTTGCTAATAGCTGAACCCTCCCCTATTCATTTTTATTTTTTCTTTTTGTTCATTCCTATCACTCTCTGGCTAGTCTCTTCTTGGTCGAAACCTTAACCTCTTAGGTGACTCCTTCTCATTTCTCTTTCGAATACCTTCTTTGCACTTGTGTTGCTATCCACTTCTTGGCTGAAATCCCTATTCCTTTTCCTTCTAATCGTCAAGAGGTGGACTCCATTCTTTCTCACCTTTCAGTTTTCATTGCGGGTGGCCTCAAAGCCGAATAGTGGTCTTGTGTTTGGCTATTGTATTGAATCTCATCTTCTTGTTCGGCTCATCTCTGATCTAAGGCCGAATCAGAAGAGTGTTGGCATACACTCTCATCATTCCTCTAGCCTCTAGTTTTCGGAAGTGGGTTGGGTCTCGAAGTGCTTTATTAGGGGAATAATCGAACCCCTATCCTTTGTAGTGGAAGTCTCAAATTGTTAGTGCCTCGAGGAGAATCGTGTTTCGTACTCCAAATCAGATGTGTAACCTCACACTGCCACCATGTAGTTTCGCAATACTCTACAATGTTGGTAAAAACTGAATCACTGTTATCTGCATGATTAATAATCCAGAATACTACATGGAATCGAGCAACCAGCTTTATTCCTCTGTGTTAAATTCGCTAAAATCGTTGTTAACCTGTTAGGCAACCAAAATGCCCTTAGTGGACCGATTTACCAAAATTCCCTTAGTGGGTCGATTTACCAAAATACCCTTAGTAGGCTGATTTACTAAAATGCCCTTAATGGGCCAATTTACCAAAATGCCCTTGGTGGGCCGATTTATCAAAATGCCCTTAATGGGTCGATTTACCAAAATACCTTAGTGGGCTGAAATATCAAAATACCCCTGGGTTTCAAAATTATCAAAATACCCTTGGGTTGCAAAATTATCGAAATACCCCTGGGTTACAAAATTACCGAAATACCCCTAGGCTGCAAAATTACCAAAATACCCTTAATGGGTTGAATGACTGCTTTACCCTCAGTGTTGTTAAGTAACGGTTGTATGTTTACATTACACTTGTATATTTTGATATGTATATTGCATTTTATCATGATCGCATAGGGTGGGTTAATGAATGAAGAGCAGTGTAGCCTGGTGGCATTGCCACAATATAAATATATGTTTACATAATTATGATTGGTGGCTCACCCACAAATATTTTGTGATTAGCGACTGGCCGTGACATTGGTGATATCGACGGGTGGGTTGACTTGATCCCTACAGGTGTGACTGGCTGGTGGGGGTGTGTTGGTTGGATTGGGTTTGGTTGCACTACTTCACATGCACTTTCATGATTATAGGGCTTAGGCCCAAATTGATGTCTTATAGGCTCGGGCCCAGTTAATGCGAGTTTAGGGGATAACACACTGAGTTCTCGTAACTCACCTCTTTTCTTTAATCTCGCAGGTAATCCCAACGATAGAGGACTTGGAGCCGTGGAGGACTCAGTAGTGGCCATACCTCGTAGATTTCTCGCAAACCTTAGTAAATTCAGTTTTTATCTTATTTTTAAAGTTAATTAGTTTGGGTTTTTTTTTTGTAATAAGGCCTCTAGACTTTATTTTCCTTTTAAACTTGCTTTTTCGTTATTTTTACTGATAAATGTTTAATACATGATTTTTTTAAAAGAGTTAACAAATTGTTTTCAAAATATCACATTTTCACAAGTTTCAACTTCGAATTTCTTAACCAAAGCAGTTTTCAAAATAATAATGACTTTTTAAAGAAACGGGCAATAAGTGAATTGGGTTTTTATAAACAAACAATGGAATTCAGAATTTGCAAGAGAGACGCATCCTTTTCAACGAGAAACATTTCTAAAACAAACACTTGGTTTATCAACATTTCGTCAAAGTGATCAGAGTCTTTACAACCAAATATCTAAACTTAAGGTTTCAACTTTTTAACAAACACGCAAGTAATTTACGTTTGAAAGACCTTTCTATGTGACGCGCCAGATCTAGTCGTAACTTCTAGGCCAAGTTTGGGGTGTTACATTTTATGGTATCAGAGCCAGGTTGTAAAACTTGGCTGTGGAATGGGTTCGAAAATGTTTTCAAATTTGGTTTAGAATATGATTTAGAAAATGTATGTCTTTATTGGAAGTATGGCACCATGGGTCTCCGGCACCAAATCCGTAAGTTTTCTCATTGTATGATTGTTGATATGATGATGTTATGACTGTAGTAAGGAAACTATTAGAAACTTCTAGCTATAAGAGCTAAGACTATAGAGACTGAGACATTAGGAAATTCAAATCGCGAAAATAACTCTTATATCTGTTTTCCATAAAATATTTGTTAATCAATATTGGAACCATATACTGATTCATAAAAAAGTATTAATCAGATCAACTCGACTTAGTAATATGAGTACCAGAGGACGCGGACGAGGTACACATGGCCACAGTAGAGGCCGAGGTGTTAGGGCTGGATCCTCGGCATCAGGCCACATACCTAAAAGGGAGACGCCATCACACATGGCGAGGCGGGTCTCATGGTCGAGTCGGAGCCGATGTTTTGATTCAGCTAGTTAGGGAGATATTAGAGGAGGTCAAAAGAATTGGTGAAACACTTGAGTAGGGTATGTGGACCGTAAGAGGAAAAGAGATAGTAGTTATCTCGATCACGGTCTAGATTCGTGAAGCATGTTAATACGTCCAAACTTTTCACTTGCGAATATTCCAAAAGGCGTCATCCGGGTGAATCTTTGGAGGAGGTCGGAGCATACTTGAGATCTTGGTCTCACAGACATAAGGCTCAAAATTGTTTCATCACCATTAAGTCGGGTATGGTTTGGCTAGATGTGGTGTTTGAACATAGAAAATTTTATGTATGTGCGATAAATATCATTTGCCTCTGTTGTTAGATATTTGGTTGTATGAAGGGGTTTCTAGATTAGGTTAGAAGTGTATTAGTGTTATTAGAATGAGAGACACAGCGACAGCGTGGTAGAGTAGCCTGTAGTACACCATTGTTAGATAGTTGGAAATTTTGAGGACGAAATTTCTTTAACGGGGGTAGAATTGTAACAACCCGAATTTGGGCCTAGTAGAATTGGGCCTATTGGGCCTTGAGCGTAGGAGCGTTTTAAAATTTTTGAGAATATGAGAACAGCATTGATGGAAGTTGGACTTCTTAGGTGAATGATTTTGGAAGGTTAGGGGCTTCTAAGAAGTCCCGGGATCAGACTTGGGCTTTAGGAAAATTTTGATTTTAGGTGAATAAAACCCTGGGAGATAGTAGGTAGGCTTTAAGAATAAAATGTGGGAATAAATGACATAAAGAGAGCTTGTGGTGTAGTGGCAAAGTGACGCCACTTAGGGAGCAAGGGAGTGATGCCAAAGGGAGGCAAGGGATCCAAGGTTCTAGTCTTAGTACTTGCTTTTCTTTTAGATCATTTCTTTTAAAAGGAATTAGACTTTAGCTGTAGGTTTAAATTTTGTTGTGCGTGTTGTAAGACACAGATGGCCACATGGTGGAGCGGTGGTGGGGTCAGTGTGATAACAAGGTGAGAGAGGGTTCGAATCACCCATGCAGCATATGGGAGATTAATTT
Source organism: Gossypium rotundifolium (assembly GCA_025506655.1). NCBI lineage: Eukaryota > Viridiplantae > Streptophyta > Magnoliopsida > Malvales > Malvaceae > Gossypium > Gossypium rotundifolium. The sequence goes on along the minus strand of CP106725.1, from coordinate 131,718,480 downwards.
TTGTGCCCAAGGTGGAGAAGAGGTGGAGTTGGCGTGGGACTCTACCAGGGAAGATTTGAATTGGTCAAATCTGTTTGGATGGGTGATGGAGAGGGCTTGGTGGAGGAAATCGAGGAGCGAATCGTGGGATTTGGTGAATGTGGGGAGTTGGCTGAATGTGTGGTTTGTGTAGGAGGAATTTCGACCAAAGTTTAGGGCTTCTTAGATATACACATTTGGTCAAGGGAGGTCGTGCCGAATTTCTCTAGAGTTTCCTCAACCTTCTTGCAATTTGTGCATTTTTTTCTCCCCAAAGACATTTCAGGTCTCTTACTCTTTTCTTTATTTTTCTCTGCTGACTGAATTCATCTACTCCCTCTATTCTCCAAATTTGAAGTTGTTTTCTGCTACTCCTTGCTAATAGCCGAACTCTCCCCTATTCATTTTTATTTTTTCTTTTTGTTCATTCCTATCACTCTCTGGCTAGTCTCTTCTTGGTCGAAACCTTAACCTCTTAGGTGACTCCTTCTCATTTCTCTTTCGAATACCTTCTTTGCACTTGTGTTGCTATCCACTTCTTGGCCGAAACCCCTATTCCTTTTCCTTATAATCGTCAAGAGGTGGACTCCATTCTTTCTCACCTTTCAGTTTTCATTGTGGGTGGCCTCAAAGCCAAATAGTGGTCTTGTGTTTGGCTATTGTATCGAATCTAATCTTCTCGTTCGACTCATCTCTAATCTAAGGTCAATCGGAAGAGTGTTGGCATACACTCGATCATTCCTCTAGCCTCTAGTTTTCGGAAGTGGGTTGGGTCTCGAAGTGCTTTATTAGGGGAATAATCGAACCCCTATCCTTTGTATTGGAAATCTCGAATTGTTAGTGCCTCGAGGAGAATCGTGTTTCGTACTCCAAATCAGATGTGTAACCTCACACTGCCACCATGTAGTTTCGTAATACTCTACAACGTTGGTAAAAACTGAATCACTGTTATCTACAGGATTAATAATCCGGAATACTAGATGGAATCGAACAACCAGCTTTATTCCTCAGTGTTAAATTCGCTAAAATCATTGTTAAGCTGTTATGCAACCAAAATGCCCATAGTGGGCCGATTTAACAAAATTCCCTTAGTGGGCCGATTTACCGAAATACCCTTAGTGGGCTGATTTACCAAAATGCCCTTAATGGGCCAATTTACCAAATTGCCCTTGGTGGGCTGATTTACCAAAATGCCCTTAATGGGTCGATTTACCAAAATACCTTAGTGGGCCGAAATATCAAAATACCCACAGGTTTCAAAATTATCAAAATACCCACAGGTTGCAAAATTATCGAAATACCCACAGGTTACAAAATTATCGAAATACCCTAAGTCGCAAAATTACCAAAATACCCTTAATGGGTTGAATGACTGCTTTACCCTCAGTGTTGTTAAGTAACGGTTGTATGTTTACATTACACTTGTATATGTTGATATGTATATTGCATTTTATCTTGATCGCATAGGGTGGGTTAATGAATGAAGAGCAGTATAGCCTGGTGGCATTGCCACAATATAAATATATGTTTACATAATTATGATTCGGTGGCTCAGCCACAAATATTTTGTGATTAGCAGCCTGGCTGTGACATTGGTGATATCGATGGGGTGGGTTGACTTGATCCCTACAGGTGTGATTGGCTGGTGGGGGGTGTGTTGGTTGGATTGGGTTTGGTTGCACTACTTCACATGCACTTTCATGATTATAGGGCTTAGGCCTAAATTGATGTCTTATTGGCTCGGGCCCAGTTAATGCGAGTTTTGGGGGTAACACATTGAGTTCTTGTAACTCACCTCTTTTCTTTAATCTTGCAGGTAATCCCCAGCGATGGAGGACTTGGAGCCGTGGAGGACTCAGTAGTGGCCATACCTCGTCGATTTCTCGCAAACCTTAGTAAATTCAGTTTTTATCTTATTTTAAAGCTAATTAGTTTGGGTTTATTTTTTTGTAATAAGGCCTCTAGACTTTATTTTCCTTTTAAACTTGCTTTTCCGTTATTTTCTTGAGAAATGTTTAATCTGAGATTTTTTCTAAAAGAGTTAACAAACTGTTTTCAAAATATCACATTTTCACAAGTTTCAACTTTGAATTTCTTAACCAAAGTAATTTTCAAAATAATAACGACTTTTTAAAGAAACGGGCAATAAGTGAATTGGGTTTTTATAAACAAACAACGGAATTCAAAATTTTCAAGAGAGACGCATCCTTTTCAATGAGAAACATTTCTAAAACAAACACTTGGTTTATCAACATTTTGTCAAAGTGATCAGAGTCTTTACAACCAAGTATCTAAACTTATGGTTTCAACTTTTTAACAAACACGCAAGTAATTTACTTTTGAAAGACCTTTCTATGTGACGCGCCAGATCTAGTCGTAACGTCTAGGCCAAGTTTGGGGTGTTACATTTTATGGTATCAGAGCCAGGTTGCAAAACTTGGCTGTGGAATGGGTTCGAAAATGTTTTCAAATTTGGTTTAGAATATGATTTAGAAAATGTATGTCTTTATTGGAAGTATGGCACCATGGGTCTCCGGCACCAAATCCGTAAGTTTTCTCATTGTATGATTGTTGATATGATGATGTTATGATTGTAGTAAGGAAACTGTTAGAAACTTCTAGCTATAAGAGCTAAGACTATAGAGGCGAGACATTAGGAAATTTAAATCGTGAAAATAACTCTTATATCATTTTCCATAAAACATTTGTTAATCAATATTGGAACCATATACTGATTCATAAAAAAGTATTAATCAGATCAACTCGACTTAGTAATATGAGTACCAGAGGACGCGGACGAGGTACACATGACCGCAATAGAGGCCGAGGTGTTAAGGCTGGATCCTCGGCATCAAGCCACATACCCAAAAGGGAGACGCCAGCATCACCTATAACTGAGACAGGGTCTCATGACCGAGTCGCAGCTGATGTGTTAACTCAGCTAGTTAGGGAGATATTAGAGGAGGTCAAAAGAATTGGTGAAACACTTCGAGTAGGGTACGTGGACTGTAAGAGAAAAATAGATAGTAGTCATCTACGATCACAGTCTCGCTCTGTGAAGCATGTTAATACACATCCAAACTTTTCAGCTTGCGAATATTCCAAAAGGCGTCATCCGGGTGAATGCTGGAGGAGGTCAGGAGCATGCTTGAGATGCGGGTCTACGGAGCATAAGGCTCGAAATTGTTTCATCACCATTAAGTCGGGAATGCTTTGGCTAGATGTGGTGTTTGAACATAGAAAATTTTATGTATGTGTGACAAATATCTGTTTGCCTCTATGGTTAGATATTTGGTTGTATGAAGGGGTTTCTAGATTAGGTTAGAAGTGTATTAGTGTTATTGGAATGAGAGTGCACAGCGACAGCGTGGTAGAGTAGCCTGTAGTACACCACTGTTAGATAGTTAGAAATTTTGAGGACGAAATTTCTTTAACGGGGGTAGAATTGTAACAACCCAAATTTGGGCCTAGTAGAATTGGGCCTATTGGGCCTTGAGCGTAGGAGCGTTTTAAAATTTTTGAGAACATGAGAACAGCATTGATGCAAGTTGGACTTATTAGGTGAATGATTTTGGAAGGTTAGGGGGCTTCTATGAAGTCCCGGGATCAGACTTGGGCTTTAGGAAAATTTTGATTTTAGGTGAATAAAACCCTGGGAGATAGTAGGTAGGTTTTAAGAATAAAATGTGGAAATAAATGACATAAAGAGAGCTTGTGGTGTAGTGGCAAAGTGACGCCACTTAGGGAGCAAGGGAGTGATGCCAAAGGGAGGCAAGGGATCCAAGGTTCTAGTCCTGGTACTTGCTTTTCTTTTAGATCATTTCTTTTAAAAGGGAATTAGACTTTAGCTGTAGGTTTAAATTTTGTTGTGCGTGTTGTAAGGCACAGATGGCCACATGGTGGAGCGGTGGTGGGGTCAGTGTGATAACAAGGTGGGAGGGTTGAATCACCCATGCGAAGATATGGGAGATTAATTTTTGTGCCCTAGGTGGAGAAGAGGTGGAGTTGGCGTGGGACTCTACCAGGGAAGATTTGAATTGGTCACATCTGTTTGAATGGGTGATGGAGAGGGCTTGGTGGAGGAAATCGGGGAGCGAATCGTGGGATTTGGTGAATGTGGGGAGTTGGCTAAATGTGTGGTTTGTGGAGGAGGAATTTCAGCCAAAGTTTAGGGCTTCTTGGATATACGCATTTTGTCAAGGGAGGTCGTGCCGAATTTCTCTAGAGTTTCCTCAACCTTCTTGCAATTTGTGCATTTTTTTCTCCCCAAAGACATTTCAGGTCTCTTACTCTTTTCTTTGTTTTTCTCTGTTGACTGAATTCATCTATTCCCTCTATTCTCCAAATTTAAAGTTGTTTTCTGCTACTCCTTGTTAATAGCCGAACCCTCCCCTATTCATTTTTATTTTTCCTTTTTGTTCATTCCTATCACTCTCTGGCTAGTCTCTTCTTGGTCAAAACCTTAACCTCTTAGGTAACTCCTTCTCATTTCTCTTTCGAATACCTTCTTTGCACTTGTGTTGCTATCCACTTCTTGGCCGAAACCCCTATTCCTTTTCCTTCAAATCGTCAAGAGGTGGACTCTATTCTTTCTCACCTTTCAATTTTCATTGCGGGTGGCCTCAAAGCCGAATAGTGGCCTTGTGTTTGGTATTGTATCGAATCTCATCTTTTCGTTCGACTCATCTCTGATCTAAGGCAGAATCGGAAGAGTGTTGGCATACACCCTCATCATTCCTCTAGCCTCTAGTTTTCGGAAGTGGGTTGGGTCTTGAAGTGCTTTATTAGGGGAATAATCAAACCCCTATCCTTTGTAGTGGAAGTCTCGAATTGTTAGTGCCTCGAGGAGAATCGTGTTTCGTACTCCAAATCAGATGTGTAACCTCACACTGCCACCATGTAGTTTCGTAATACTATACAACGTTGGTAAAAACTGAATCATTGTTATCTGCATGATTAATAATCAGGAATACTACATGGAATCGAACAACCTACTTTATTCCTCAGTGTTAAATTCGCTAAAATCGTTGTTAAGCTGTTAGGCAACCAAAATGCCTATAGTGGGCCGATTTCACAAAATTCCCTTAGTGGGTCGATTTACCAAAATACCCTTAGTGGGCTGACTTACCAAAATGCCCTTAATGGGCCAATTTACCAAAATGCCCTTGGTGGGCCGATTGACCAAAATGCCCTTAATGGGTCGATTTACCAAAATACCTTAGTGGGCTGAGATATCGAAATACCCCTGGGTTTCAAAATTATCAAAATACCACAGGTTGCAAAATTATCGAAATACCCACAGGTTACAAAATTCTTGAAATACCCTAGTCGTAAAATTACCAAAATACCCTTAATGGGTTGAATGACCACTTTACCCTCAGTGTTGTTAAGTAACGGTTGTATGTTTACATTACACTTGTATATGTTGATATGTATATTGCATTTTATCATGATCGCATAGGGTGGGTTAATGAATGAAGAGCAGTGTAGCCTGGTGGCATTGCCACAATATAAATATATGTTTACATAATTATGATTCGGTGGCTCAGCCACAAATATTTCGTGATTAGCAGCCTGGTTGTGACATTGGTGATATCGACGGGGTGGGTTTACTTGATCCCTACATGTGTGATTGGCTGGTGGGGGGTGTGTTGGTTGGATTGGGTTTGGTTGCACTACTTCACATGCACTTTCATGATTATAGGTCTTAGGCCCAAATTGATGTCTTAGGGGCTCGGGCCCAGTTAATGCGAGTTTAGGGGATAACACACTGAGTTCTCGTAACTCACCTCTTTTCTTTAATCTCGCAGTAATCCCGTGATAGAGGACTTGGGCCGTGGAGGACTCGATGGTGGCCATACCTCGTTTATCTCGCAAACCTTAGTAAATTCAATTTTATCTTATTTTTAAAGTTAATTAGTTTGGGTTTACTTTTTTTGTAATAAGGCCTCTAGACTTTATTTTTCTTTTAAACTTGCTTTTCCGTTATTTTTACTGATAAATGTTTAATACAGGATTTCTTTCTAAAAGAGTTAACAAACTATTTTCAAAATATCACATTTTCACAAGTTTCAACTTCGAATTTCTTAACCAAAGCAGTTTTCAAAATAATAATGACTTTTTAAAGAAACGGGCAATAAGTGAATTGGGTTTTTATAAACAAACAACGGAATTCAGACTTTTCAAGAGAGACGCATCCTTTTCAATGAGAAACGTTTCTAAAACAAACACTTGGTTTATCAACATTTCGTCAAAGTGATCAGAGTCTTTACAACCAAATATCTAAACTTAAGGTTTCAACTTTTTAACAAACACGCAAGTAATTTACTTTTCAAAGACCTTTCTATGTGACGCGCCGATCTAGTTGTAACGTCTAGGCTAAGTTTGGGGTGTTACATTTTATGGTATCAGAGCCAGGTTGCAAAACTTGGCTGTAGAATGGGTTCGAAAATGTTTTCAAATTTGGTTTAGAATATGATTTAGAAAATGTATGTATTTATTGGAAGTATGGCACCATGGGTCTCCGGCACCAAATCCGTAAGTTTTCTCATTGTATGATTGTTGATATGATGATGTTATGATTGTAGTAAGGAAATTGTTAGAAACTTCTAGCTATAAGAGCTAAGACTATCGAGACTGAGACATTAGGAAATTCAAATCGTGAAAATAACTCTTATATCATTTTCCATAAAATATTTGTTAATCAATATTTGAACCATATACTGATTCATAAAAAAGTATTAATCAGATCAACTCGACTTAGTAATATGAGTACCAGAGGACGCGGACGAGGTACACATGGCCTGATGAGGGCCGAGGTGTTAGAAATTTGGATCCTCGGCATCGACCACATACCCAAAATAGAGACGCTGGCATCACTTGTAATTGAGACGGGGTCTCATGACCGAGTCGAGCTGATGTGTTGACTCAGCTAGTTAGGGAGATATTAGAGGAGGTCAAAAGAATTGGTGAAACATTTCGAGTAGGGTATGTGGACTGTAAGAGGAAAAGAGATAGTAGTCATCTACGATCACAGTCTCGTTCTGTGAAGCATGTTAATACACGTCCAAACTTTTTAGCTTGCGAATATTCCAAAAGGCGTCATCCGGGTGAATGCTGGAGGAGGTCAGGAGCATGCTTGAGATGCGGGTCTACGGAGCATAAGGCTCAAAATTGTTTCATCACCATTAAGTCGAGTATGCTTTGGCTAGATGTGGTGTTTGAACATAGAAAATTTTATGTATGTGCGATAAATATCTATTTGCCTCTATGGTTAGATATTTGGTTGTATGAAGGGGTTTCTAGATTAGGTTAGAAGTGTATTAGTGTTATTGGAATAAGAGTGCACAGCGACAGCGTGGTAGAGTAGCCTGTAGTACACCACTGTTAGATAGTTGGAAATTTTGAGGACGAAATTTCTTTAATGGGGGTAGAATTGTAACAACCCATATTTGGGCCCAGTAGAATTGGGCCTATTAGGCCTTGAGCGTAGGAGCGTTTTAAAATTTTTTAGAACATGAGAACAGCATTGATGCAAGTTGGACTTATTAGGTGAATGATTTTAGAAGGTTAGGGGGCTTCTATGAAGTCCCGGGATCAGACTTGGGCTTTAGGAAAATTTTGATTTTAGGTGAATAAAACCCTGGGAGATAGTAGGTAGGCTTTAAGAATAAAATGTGGGAATAAATGACATAAAGAGAGCTTGTGGTGTAGTGGCAAAGTGACGCCACTTAGGGAGCAAGGGAGTGATGCCAAAGGGAGGCAAGGGATCCAAGGTTCTAGTCCTGGTACTTGCTTTTCTTTTAGATCATTTCTTTTAAAAGGGAATTAGACTTTAGCTGTAGGTTTAAATTTTGTTGTGCGTGTTGTAAGACACAGATGGCCACATGGTGGAGCGGTGGTGGGGTCAGTGTGATAACAAGGTGGGAGAGGGTTCGAATCACCCATGCAGCATATGGGAGATTAATTTTTGTGCCCAAGGTGGAGAAGAGGTGGAGTTGGCGTGGGACTCTACCAGGGAAGATTTGAATTGGTCAAATCTATTTGAATGGGTGATAGAGAGGGCTTGGTGGAGGAAATCGGGGAGCGAATCGTGGGATTTGGTGAATGTGGGGAGTTGGCTGAATGTGTGGTTTGTGTAGGAGGAATTTCGGCCAAAGTTTAGGGCTTCTTGGATATACACATTTTGTCAAGGAAGGTCGTGCCGAATTTCTCTAGATTTTCCTCAACCTTCTTGCAATTTGTGCTTTTTTTTTCTCCCCAAAGACATTTCAGGTCTCTTACACTTTTCTTTGTTTTTCTCTGCTGATTGAATTCATCTACTCCCTCTATTCTCCAAATTTGAAGTTGTTTTCTGCTACTCCTTGCTAATAGCCGAACCCTCCCCTATTCATTTTTATTTTTTCTTTTTGTTCATTCCTATCACACTCTGGCTAGTTTCTTCTTGGTCGAAACCTTAACCTCTTAGGTGACTCCTTCTCATTTCTCTTTCGAATACCTTCTTTGCACCTGTGTTGCTATCCACTTCTTGGCCGAAACCCCTATTCCTTTTCCTTCAAATCGTCAAGAGGTGGACTCCATTCTTTCTCACCTTTCAGTTTTCATTGCGGGTGGCCTCAAAGCCGAATAGTGGCCTTGTGTTTGGCTATTGTATCGAATCTAATCTTTTCGTTCGACTCATCTCTGATCTAAGGTAGAATCGGAAGAGTGTTGGCATACACTCTCATCATTCCTCTAGCCTCTAGTTTTCGGAATTGGGTTGTAACAGACCGAATCTGACCCTAATCGGAAAGGTGGTTTAAAAACCACAAATCTAAGCTCGAGAAATGTTTACATATTATATTTAGTGTTTATTATGTATGTATTTATATGTGTGAAAGTTTCGTAGAAAAATTTTATCGTTTAAGTGTTGAATTTGATAAAAAGGACTTAATCGCATAAAAAGTAAAAGTGGCCAACTAAAGTGCAATGTGTTAAATTGAGCATGGCTTTTAATGTGAGGTATTAAAAGGAAAATAGCCCATTTTAGGTTAATGGCCGGCCACCTTGATTGCATGTAATAGTGTTTGAGTTTTTATAATATATATTATTACATTATATGTTAAAATAACTAATAAATATATGTTAATAAAACAATAAAATAAAAAGCCATCCATTTGTTCATCTTTGGCCGAAAGAAACACAAAAGAAAAGGGGAGAAAAGCCTTAGAACATTCGGCATTATTCAAGCTTAATTAGGTAAGAAATCTAGCTCGGTTTTTGTTAATTTTTACGATTTTGAGATCGTTGCTTAGTATATTACCCGACCCATGCTAGAATTTCTAAGATTAGTGTGTATATATGAATCGGACATGGATGAATTCTTGAGGTTTATGATGTTTGATGATGTTAGATGAAAGGTAGGTTAAAAATTAGTATATTATGTGTTGGAAGTTTTGGTGAATTTGTGTTTTTAGGGCCAATTTGTAAAAATAAAATTTTAGAGGTGCTTGATTACAAAATAAATGAAAGAAATGGACTTGTATAGTCCTTATACACATTCGGCCTTTAAAGAGTATGGGGAAATTTGATGTATTTTGAGTGTTATGCAAATAGGACTAAATTACAAAGTTGTGAAATACTAGGGGTAAAATAGTAATTTGCCCATTTATGTGCGTAGGGACTAAATTGAGATGAATTGTGCTTGAATGAGCTAAATTTAATGTGTTTTAGATCAAGAGCAAAGAAAAAAAGAGTTAGATCGGGGAAAGACGAAGGTTTTTGAATAGCCGATTCGCACGGCCTATCGACAACTGAGGTAAGTCCTTAAGCAAATTTATGTTGAGAAATTATTTACGAAAGTAGTGTATGATAAAAATTGGTATTGAATGCAAGAAAATGGAGATAGGCCGAATGTGGGGTATGAAATGTTAGTAAATTTATTTGTTGAGTGTGATGTGAATAATTATGTTCGGTTTAACATGAAATTGTAAAATAAAGCATACGAGGTGGATGTGATTTTAGCTTTAAGCAATGTGTATGAAAATATTGATTGGTTTGATAATCGGGCTTAAATGCCTAGCAGGCCTCGTGCCGGTGATATATTCGGGCTTAGTGCCTAGCAGGCTTCGTGCCGGTGATTTGTTTCGGGCTAAATGCCTAGCAGGCCTCGTGCCGGTGATATATTCGGGCTTAGTGCCTAGCAGGCTTCGTGCCGGTGATCTGTTTCGGGCTAAATGCCTAGCAGGCCTTGTGCCGGTGATATATTCGGGCTTTAATGCCTAGCAGGCTTTATGCCGGTGCTTAAATCTTGGACCTTTGGTCTAGCAGGTTTTATATTAGCGAGTGTTAATTCGAGCTTATGCTTATGAATAGAAATGGTCTATATATGATGGTAATGAATAAGTCAAGGTTTGTTACTATAGTATTCTACTGAAAGATTGGTATTGAATCAAGTTTACGATACTTGTGATGCTTCATGAATAAATAAGTTGATAGAATGTGTTGGTACATTTGGTATGTAAAGTATTTGATTAAAATAAAAGACATTGAGTTGATGTGGATTATTTCCTTATAAGGGCAATTATGTTATATATATATATATATATATAGTTAACCATGCTTTACTATATATATATATATATATATATATATTCAACTATGTGAAATCATTTTAGATGTGCATTGAAGATGTTATTTAGTGGTGTGTGAAATTGTATAAGAATTTATTTATCGATCAAGATAATTTCGATAAGTTTTACAAGTCAAGTATACAATGAATAAGGCTTACGTTATTTATATATGAACATTGAAATTCGGCTAAGATGGTATATAGTGTGTATATGTCATAAATCTTTGGGACTTACTAAGTTAGTAAACTTATTTGTGTGTAATGTTCTCTCTGCATTTTATAGATTAGGTAAAGGCTACCGCTCAACGGGATCGTCAAGACAATCGACCATACTATCGATCGCTATTTTGGTATTTTAAAAGCTTGAACTTGAACCTATGGCATGTATAGGCTGGTTTTATATGTTTGGTTTTGAAGTTTGTATATAGATAGCCATGCGAAAATGGCTTGATTATAATGTTAAATCTTTTGTGTATGTGGCTATGTTCTAAACTTATTTTGAAAGCATGTTTTTGGTATATATTTTGTGATGTTTTGTTATATAGGTTCGGTTGCTAAATGATAAGTAATGAATATGTTTCATGACTATTTTGTTGATTATTTTGGTACGGATCCAAATGGTAAATGATTAGTTAATAAGATGAAATATGAAGTTAGGTATAATAATATATATGCGAATTAGGTGTACATTGAAATGTTATTTGTGTTTAAATGTTAAATATGGCTTTTGTTTTAGGGTAAAATGCACTATATATATATATATGCATCAATAGTATGTTCGCCATGTTGAAATGTTACTAAAGTTGCATATATGATTTGCATAATAATTAATGTAATATGGTTTGAATGGTTTTATTATGTGCCCGTAGAAGAAATGAAATGATATGTTTGATATTCAACTAATGAAATAGATATATAACTTATATTTGATGTATGGAATGTAATGATATAGGCTGCAAAATGTTTTAAGTATACAAATGCCATTAATATTAGAGTCATATGTATTAAGTACATGTAACATGGCTTTGTTGCATATTAGTTAATTGAATATATGGATATATAAATGATAATAATATGGTTGAAATTTGAAGCATAGTTTGTATATGTATTATAAGTAACTAAGCATGATTAATTTTAACTAGTTGTGTGTTTCATATGTGCAAATTTAACTAATATGATTTAGCGGATGATTGCTATTGGATTTAGAAGTTATATCGTATAGAAATTGATATAAACTTGTGTATGAAAAATAATAAATGACTGTGTGGAACTGTGTTTTGTCCGGTAATGCCTCGTAACCCTATTCCAATGACGGACATGGGTTAGGGGTGTTACATGGGTTGGGACTTGAAGTGCTTTATTAGGGGAATAATCGAACCCCTATCCTTTGTAGTGGAAGTCTCAAATTATTAGTGCCTCGAGGAGAATCGTGTTTCGTACTCCAAATCAGATGTGTAACCTCACACTGCCACCATGTAGTTTCGTAATACTCTACAACGTTGGTAAAAACCGAATCACTGTTATCTACATGATTAATAATTAGGAATACTACATGGAATCGAACAACCTGCTTTATTCCTCAGTGTTAAATTCGCTAAAATCGTTGTTAAGCTGTTAGGCAACCAAAATGCCCATAGTGGGCCGATTTAACAGAATTCCCTTAGTGGGCCGATTTACCAAAATACCCTTAGTGGGCTGATTTACCAAAATGCCCTTAATGGGCCAATTTACCAAAATGCCCTTGGTGGGCTGATTTACCAAAATGCCCTTAATGGGACGATTTACCAAAATACCTTAGTGGGCCGAGATATCGAAATACCCCTGGGTTTCAAAATTATCAAAATACCTCTGGGTTGAAAAATTATCGAAATACCCCTAGGTTACAAAATTACCGAAATACCCCTAGGCTGCAAAATTACCAAAATACCCTTAATGGGTTGAATGACCGCTTTACCCTCAGTGTTGTTAAGTAACGGTTGTATGTTTACATTACACTTGTATATGTTGATATGTATATTGCATTTTATCATGATCGCATAGGGTGGGTTAATGAATGAAGAGCAGTGTAGCCTGGTGGCATTGCCACAATATAAATATATGTTTACATAATTATGATTCGGTGGCTCAGCCACAAATATTTCGTGATTAGCAGCCTGGCTGTGACATTGGTGATATCAACGGGGTGGGTTGACTTGATCCCTACAGGTGTGATTGGCTGGTGGGGGTGTGTTGGTGGATTGGGTTTGGTTGCACTACTTCACATGCACTTTCATGATTATAGGGCTTAGGCCCAAATTGATGTCTTATGGGCTCGGGCCCAGTTAATGCGAGTTTAGGGGATAACACACTGAGTTCTCGTAACTCACCTCTTTTCTTTAATCTCGCAGGTAATCCCCAGCGATAGAGGACTTGGAGCCGTGGAGGACTCAGTAGTGGCCATACCTCGTAGATTTCTCGCAAACCTTATTAAATTTAGTTTTTATCTTATTTTTAAAGTTAATTAGTTTGGGTTTTTTTTTTTTTGTAATAAGGCCTCTAGACTTTATTTTCCTTTTAAACTTGCTTTTTCGTTATTTTTACTGATAAATGTTTAATACAGGATTTTTTCTAAAAGAGTTGACAAACTATTTTTAAAATATCACATTTTCAGAAGTTTCAACTTCGAATTTCTTAACCAAAGTAGTTTTCAAAATAATAACAACTTTTTAAATAAACGGGCAATAAGTGAATTGGGTTTTGTTAAACAAATAATGGACTTCAGAATTTTCAAGAGAGACGCATCCTTTTCAATGAGAAATGTTTCTAAAACAAACACTTGGTTTATCAACATTTCGTCAAAGTGATCAGAGTCTTTACAACCAAATATCTAAACTTAAGGTTTCAACTTTTTAACAAACACGCAAGTAATTTACTCTTGAAAGACCTTTCTATGTGACGCGCCAGATCTAGTCGTAAAGCCTAGGCCAAGTTTGGGGTGTTATATTTTATGGTATCAGAGCCAGGTTGCAAAACTTGGCTGTGGAATGGGTTCAAAAATGTTTTCAAATTTGGTTTAGAATATGATTTAGAAAATGTATGTCTTTATTAGAAGCATGCCACCATGGGTCTCCGGCACCAAATTCGTAAGTTTTCTCATTGTATGATTGTTGATATGATGATGTTATGACTGTAGTAAGGAAACTACTAGAAACTTCTAGCTATAAGAGCTAAGACAATAGAGACTGAGACATTAGGAAATTCAAATCGCGAAAATAACTCTTATATCTATTTTCCATAAAGTATTTGTTAATCAATATTGGAACCATATACTGATTCATAAAAAAGTATTAATCAGATCTACTCGACTTAGTAATATGAGTACCAGAGGACACGGACGAGGTACACATGGTCGCAGTAGAGGCCGAGGTGTTAGGGTTGGATCCTCGGCATCAGGCCACATACCCAAAAGGGAGACGCCAGCATCACCTGTAATTGAGACAGGGTCTCATGACCGAGTCAGAGTTGATGTGTTGACTCAGCTAGTTAGGGAGATATTAGAGGAGGTCAAAAGAATTGGTGAAACACTTCGAGTAGGGTACGTGGACTGTAAGAAGAAAAGAGATAGTAGTCATCAACGATCACAATCTCATTCTGTGAAGCATATTAATACACGTCCAAACTTTTCAGCTTACGAATATTCCAAAAGGCGTCATCCGGGTGAATGCTGGAGGAGGTCAGGAGCATGCTTGAGATGCGGGTCTACGGAGCATAAGGCTCAAAATTGTTTCATCACCATTAAGTCGGGTATGCTTTGGCTAGATTTGGTGTTTGAACATAGAAAATTTTATGTATGTGCGATAAATATCTGTTTGCCTCTATGGTTAGATATTTGGTTGTATGAAGGGGTTTCTAGATTAGGTTAGAAGTGTATTAGTGTTATTGGAATGAGAGTGCACAGCGACAGCGTGGTAGAGCAGCCTGTAGTACACCACTGTTAGATAGTTGGAAATTTTGAGAATAAAATTTCTTTAACGGGGGTAGAATTGTAACAACCCAAATTTGGGCCCAGTAGTATTGGGCCTATTGGACCTTGAGCGTAGGAGCGTTTTAAAATTTTTGAGAACATGAGAACAGCATTGATGCAAGTTGGACTTATTAGGTGAATGATTTTGGAAGGTTAGGGGGCTTCTATGAAGTCTCGGGATCAGACTTGGGCTTTAGGAAAATTTTGATTTTAGGTGAATAAAACCCTGGGAGATAGTAGGTAGGCTTTAAGAATAAAATGTGGGAATAAATGACATAGAGAGAGCTTGTGGTGTAGTGGCAAAGTGATGCCACTTAGGGAGCAAGGGAGTGATGCCAAAGGGAGGCAAGGGATCCAAGGTTCTAGTACTGGTACTTGCTTTTCTTTTAGATCATTTCTTTTAAAAGGGAATTAGACTTTAGCTGTAGGTTTAAATTTTGTTGTGCGTGTTGTAAGACACAGATGGCCACATGGTGGAGCGGTGGTGGGGTCAGTGTGATAACAAGGTGGGAGAGGGTTCGAATCACCCATGCAGCATATGGGAGATTAATTTTTGTGCCCAAGGTGGAGAAGAGGTGGAGTTTGCATGGGACTCTACCAGGGAAGATTTGAATTGGTCAAATCTGTTTGAATGGGTGATGAAGAGGGCTTGGTGGAGGAAATCGGGGAGCGAATCGTGGGATTTGGTGAATGTGGGAAGTTGGCTGAATGTGTGGTTTGTGTCGAGGAATTTTGACCAAAGTTTAAGGCTTCTTGGATTTACGCATTTGGTCAAGGGAGGTCGTGCCGAATTTCTCTAGAGTTTCCTCAACCTTCTTGTAATTTGTGCATTTTTTTCTCCCCAAAGACATTTCAGGTCTCTTACTCTTTTTTTGTTTTTCTCTCTTGATCAATTCATCTACTCCTCTATTCTCCAAATTTGAAGTTGTTTTCCTCTACTCTTTGCTAATAGTGAACCTCCCTATTCATTTTATTTCTTCTTTTCATCCATTCCTATCACTCTCGGCTAGTCTCTTCTTGGCCAAAACCTTAACCTCTTAGGTGACTCCTTCTCATTTCTCTTTCAATACCTTCTTTGCACTTGTCTTGCCATCCACTTCTTGGCAAAACCCCTATTCCTTTTCCTTCTAATCGTCAAGGGTAGATCAGATTCTTTCACTCCTTCAATTTCATTGCGGGTGGCCTTAAAGTCGAATAGTGGTCTTATGTTTGGCTATTGTGTCGAATCTCATCTTCTCGTTCGACTCATCTCCGATCTAAGGTCAATCGGAAGAGTGTTGGCATACACTCATCATTCCTCTAGCCTCTAGTTTTGGAAGTGGGTTGGGTCTCGAAGTGCTTTATTAGGGGAATAATTGACCCCCTATCCTTTGTAGTGGAAGTCTCGAATTATTGGTGCCTCGGGGAGAATCATGTTTCGTACTCCAAATCAAGTGTGTAACCTCACACCGTCACCATGTAGTTTCGTAATACTCGACAACGTTGGTAAAAATCGAATCACTATTATCTGCATGATTAATAATCCGAATACTACATGGAATCGAACAACCAGCTTTATTAACCTCAGTGTTAAATTTGCTAAAATCATTGTTAACTGATTAGGCAACCAAAATGCCCTTAGTGGGCCAATTTACCAAAATGTCATTAGTGGGCCGATTTACCAAAATGCCCTTGGTGGGTCGATTTACCAAAATGCCCTTAGTGGGTCGATTTACCAAAATGCCTTAGTGGGCCGAAGTACCGAAATAACCTTAATGGGTCGATTTACCAAAATACCTTAGTGGGCAAAAATATCGAAATACCCCTAGGTTACAAAATTACCGAAATACCCTTAGGTACCCTTGCTGAAATTACCAAAATACCCTTAATGGGTTGAATGACCGCTTTACCCTCAGTGTTGTTAAGTAATGGTTGTATGTTTACATTACACTTGTATATGTTGATATGTATATGGCATTTTATCATGATCGCATAGGTTGGGTTAATGAATGAAGGGCGGTGTAGCTTGGTGGCATTGCCACAATATAAATATATGTTTACATAATTATGATTGATGGCTCACCACAAATATTTCGTGATTAGCGACTGGTTGTGACATTAGTGATATCGACGGGTGGGTTGACTTGATCCCTACAGGTGTGATTGGCTGGTCGGGGGTGTGTTGGTTGGGTTGGGTTTGGTTGCACTACTTCACATGCACTTTCATGATTATAGGTCTTAGACCCAAATTGATGTCTTATGGGCTCGGGCCCAGTTAATGCGAGTTTAGGGGATAACACACTGAGTTCTCGTAACTCACCTCTTTTCTTTAATCTCAGTAATCCCCAAATGATAGAGGACTTGGAGCCGTGGAGGACTCAGTAGTGGCCATACCTCGTATATTTCTTGCAAACCTTAGTAAATTCAGTTTTTATCTTATTTTTAAAGTTAATTAGTTTGGGTTTATTTTTTTTGTAATAAGGCCTCTAGACTTTATTTTCTTTTTAAACTTGCTTTTCCGTTATTTTTACTGATAAATGTTTAATACGATATTTTTCTAAAAGAGTTAACAAATTGTTTTCAAAATATCACATTTTCACAAGTTTCAACTTTGAATTTCTTAACCAAAGCGCTTTCAAACTAATAATGACTTTTTAAAAAACGGCAATAAGTGAATTGGGTTTTATAAACAAACAACGAATTTAGAATTTTCAAGAGAGACGCATCCTTTTCAATGAGAAATGTTTCTAAAACAAACACTTGGTTTATCAACATTTCAATCAAAGTGATCGAGTCTTTACAACCAAATATCTAAACTTAAGGTTTCAACTTTTTAACAAACACGCAAGTAATTTACTTTTGAAAGACCTTTCTATGTGATACGCCAGATCTAGTCGTAACGTCTAGGCCAAGTTTGGGGTGTTACATTTTATGGTATCAGAGCCAGGTTGCAAAACTTGGCTGTGGAATGGGTTCGAAAATGTTTTCAAATTTGGTTTAGAATATGATTTAGAAAATGTATGTCTTTATTGGAAGTATGGCACCATGGGTCTCCGGCACCAAATCCGTAAGTTTTCTCATTGTATGATTTTGGATATGATGATGTTATGACTGTAGTAAGGAAACTGTTAGAAACTTCTAGCTATAAGAGCTAAGACTATAGAGACTGAGACATTAGGAAATTCAAATCGCGAAAATAACTCTTATATATGTTTTCCATAAAATATTTGTTAATCAATATTGGAACCATATTCTGATTCATAAAAAAGTATTAATTAGATCAACTCGACTTAGTAATATGAGTACCAGAGGACGCGGACGAGGTACACATGGCCTCAATAGAGGCCGAGGTGTTAGGGCTGGATCCTCAGCATCAGGCCACATACCCAAAAGGGAGACGCAAGATCACATGTGAATCGAGACGGGGTCTCATGATCGAAAGTGATGTGTTGACTCAGCTAGTTAGGGAGATATTAGAGGAGGTCAAAAGAATTGGTGAAACACTTCGAGTAGGGTACGTGGACTGTAAGAGGAAAAGAGATAGTACTCATCTACTATCACAGTCTCATTCTGTGAAGCATGTTAATACATGTCCAAACTTTCCAGCTTGCGAATATTCCAAAAGGTGTCATCCGGGTGAATGCTGGAGGAGGTCAGGAGCATGCTTGAGTGCGGGTCTACGGAGCATAAGGCTCGAAATTATTTCATCACCATTAAGTCGGGTATGCTTTTGCTAGATGTGGTGTTTGAACATAGAAAATTTTATTTATGTGCGATAAATATCTGTTTGCCTCTGTGGTTAGATATTTGGTTGTATGAAGGGGTTTCTAGATTAGGTTAGAAGTGTATTAGTGTTATTGGAATGAGAGTGCACAGCGACAGCGTGGTAGAGTAGCCTGTAGTACACCACTGTTAGATAGTTGGAAATTTCGAGGACGAAATTTGTTTAATCTGGTAGAATTGTAACAACCCAATTTGGGCCCAGAGAGAATTGGGCCTATTGGGCCTTGAGCGTAGGGCGTTTTAAAATTTTGAGAACATGAGAACAACCTTGATGCAAGTTGGACTTATTAGGTGAATGATTTTGGAAGGTTAGGGGGCTTCTATGAAGTCCCGGGATCAGACTTGGGCTTTAGGAAAATTTTGATTTTAGGTGAATAAAACCCTGGGAGATAGTAGGCAGGCTTTAAGAATAAAATGTAGGAATAAATGACATAAAGAGAGCTTGTGGTGTAGTGGCAAAGTGATGCCACTTAGGGAGCAAGGGAGTGATGCCAAAGGGAGGCAAGGGATCCAAGGTTCTAGTACTGGTACTTGCTTTTCTTTTAGATCATTTCTTTTAAAAGGGAATTAGACTTTAGCTGTAGGTTTAAATTTTGTTGTGCGTGTTGTAAGACACAGATGGCCACATGGTGGAGCAGTGGTGGGGTCAGTGTGATAACAAGGTGGGAGAGGGTTCGAATCACCCATGCAGCATATGGGAGAATAATTTTTGTGCCCAAGGTGGAGAAGAGGTGGAGTTTGCATGGGACTCTACCAGGGAAGATTTAAATTGGTCAAATCTATTTGAATGGGTGATGAAGAGGGCTTGGCGGAGGAAATCGGGGAGCGAATCGTGGGATTTGGTGAATGTGGGAAGTTGGCTGAATGTGTGGTTTGTGTCGGAGGAATTTTGACCAAAGTTTAAGGCTTCTTGGATTTACGCATTTGGTCAAGGGAGGTCGTGCCGAATTTCTCTAGAGTTTCCTCAACCTTCTTGTAATTTGTGCATTTTTTTCTCCCCAAAGACATTTCAGGTCTCTTACTCTTTTCTTTGTTTTTCTCTGCTGACTGAATTCATCTACTCCCTCTATTCTCCAAATTTGAAGTTGTTTTCCTCTACTCCTTGCTAATAGCCGAACCCTCCCCTATTCATTTTTATTTCTTCTTTTCGTCCATTCCTATCACTCTCTGGCTAGTCTCTTCTTGGCCAAAACCGTAACCTCTTAGGTGACTCCTTCTCATTTCTCTTTCGAATACCTTCTTTGCACTTGTGCTGCTATCCACTTCTTGGCCGAAACCCCTATTCCTTTTCCTTCTAATCGTCAAGGGGTAGACTGTATTCTTTCACTCCTTTCGAATTTCATTGCGGGTGGCCTTAAAGTCGAATAGTGGTCTTGCGTTTGGCTATTGTGTCGAATCTCATCTTCTCGTTCGACTCATCTCTGATCTAAGGCCGAATCGGAAGAGTGTTGGCATACACTCTCATCATTCCTCTAGCCTTTAGTTTTTGGAAGTGGGTTGGGTCTCGAAGTGCTTTATTAGGGGAATAATCGAACCCCTATCCTTTGTAGTGGAAGTCTCGAATTGTTGGTGCCTTGGGGAGAATCATGTTTCGTACTCCAAATCAGGTGTGTAACCTCACACCGTCACCATGTAGTTTCGTAATACTCGACAACGTTGGTAAAAATCGAATCACTATTATCTGCATGATTAATAATCCAGAATACTACATGGAATCGAACAACCAGCTTTATTAACCTCAGTGTTAAATTTGCTAAAATCGTTGTTAACTGATTAGGCAACCAAAATGCCCTTAGTGGGCCAATTTACCAAAATGTACTTAGTGGGCCGATTTACCAAAATGCCCTTTGTGGGTCGATTTGCCAAAATGTCCTTTGTGGGTCGATTTACCAAAATGCCTTAGTAGGCCGAAGTACCGAAATACCCTTAATGGGTCGATTTACCAAAATACCTTAGTGGGCAAAAATATCGAAATACCCCTGGGTTACAAAATTACCGAAATACCCTTAGGCTGCGAAATTACCAAAATACCCTTAATGGGTTGAATGACCGCTTTACCCTCAGTGTTGTTAAGTAACGGTTTTATGTTTACATTACACTTGTATATGTTGATATGTATATTGCATTTTATCATGATCGCATAGGGTGGGTTAATGAATGAAGAGCAGTGTAGCTTGGTGGCATTGCCACAATATAAATATATGTTTACATAATTATGATTCGGTGGCTCGGCCACAAATATTTCGTGATTAGCACTGGTGTGACATTGATGATATCAACGGGTGGGTTGACTTGATCCCTACTGGTGTGATTGGCTGGTCGGGCGTGTGTTGGTTGGGTTGGGTTTGGTTGCACTACTTCACATGCACTTTCATGGTTATAGGGCTTAGACCCAAATTGATGTCTTATGGGCTCGGGCCCGATTAATGCGAGTTTAGGGATAACATACCGAGTTCTCGTAACTCACCTCTTTTCTTTAATCTGCAGTAATCCCCAAAGGATAGAGGACTTGGAGCCGTGGAGGACTCAGTAGTGGCCATACCTCGTATATTTCTTGCAAACCTTAGTAAATTCAGTTTTTATCTTATTTTTAAAGTTAATTAGTTTGGGTTTATTTTTTTTGTAATAAGGCCTCTAGACTTTATTTTCTTTTTAAACTTGCTTTTCCGTTATTTTTACTGATAAATGTTTAATACAGGATTTTTTCTAAAAGAGTTAACAAATTATTTTCAAAATATCACATTTTCACAAGTTTCAACTTCGAATTTCTTAACCAAAGCAGTTTTCAAACTAATAATGACTTTTTAAAGAAACGGGCAATAAGTGAATTGGGTTTTTATAAACAAACAACAGAATTCAAAATTTTCAAGAGAGACGCATCCTTTTCAATGAGAAACATTTCTAAAACAAACACTTGGTTTATCAACATTTCGTCAAAGTGATCAGAGTCTTTACAACCAAATATCTAAACTTAAGGTTTCAACTTTTTAACAAACACGCAAGTAATTTACTTTTGAAAGACCTTTCTATGTGATACGCCAGATCTAGTCGTAACGTCTAGGCCAAGTTTGGGGTGTTACATTTTATGGTATCAGAGCCAGGTTGCAAAACTTGGCTGTGGAATGGGTTCGAAAATGTTTTCAAATTTGGTTTAGAATATGATTTAGAAAATGTATATCTTTATTCGAAGTATGGCACCATGGGTCTCCGGCACCAAATCCGTAAGTTTTCTCATTGTATGATTGTTGATATGATGATGTTATGACTGTAGTAAGGAAACTGTTAGAAACTTCTAGCTATAAGAGCTAAGACTGTAGAGACTGAGACATTAGGAAATTCAAATCGCGAAAATAACTCTTATATCTGTTTTCCATAAAATATTTGTTAATCAATATTGGAACCATATATTGATTCATAAAAAGTATTAATCGATCAACTCGACTTAGTAATATGAGTACCGAGAGACGCGGACGAGGTACACATGGCATAATAGAGGCCGAGGTGTTAGGGTGGATCCTCAAAGATCGTGCCACATACCCAAAAGGGAGACGCCGGCATCACCTGTAACTGAGACGGGGTCTCATGACCGAGTCGGAGCTGATGTGTTGACTCAGCTAGTTAGGGAGATATTAGAGGAGGTCAAAAGAATTGGTGAAACACTTCGAGTAGGGTACGTGGACTGTAAGAGGAAAAGAGATAGTAGTCATCTACGATCACAGTCTCGTTCTGTGAAGCATGTTAATACACGTCCAAACTTTCCAGCTTGCGAATATTCCAAAAGGTGTCATCCGGGTGAATGCTGAAGGAGGTCAGGAGCATGCTTGAGATACGGGTCTACGGAGCATAAGGCTCGAAATTGTTTCATCACCATTAAGTCGGGTATGTTTTGGCTGATGTGGTGTTTGAACATAGAAAATTTTATTTATGTGCGATAAATATCTGTTTGCCTCTGTGGTTAGATATTTGGTTGTATGAAGGGGTTTCTAGATTAGGTTAGAAGTGTATTAGTGTTATTGGAATAAGAGTGCACAGCGACAGCATGGTAGAGTAGCCTGTAGTAGACCACTGTTAGATAGTTGGAAATTTCGAGGACGAAATTTCTTTAACGGGGGTAGAATTGTAACAACCCGAATTTGGGCCCAGTAGAATTGGGCCTATTGGGCCTTGAGCGTAGGAGCGTTTTAAAATTTTTGAGAACATGAGAACAGCATTGATGCAAGTTGGACTTATTAGGTGAATGATTTTGGAAGGTTAGGGGGCTTCTATGAAGTCCCGGGATCAGACTTAGGCTTTAGGAAAATTTTGATTTTAGGTGAATAAAACCTTGGGAGATAGTAGGTAGGCTTTAAGAATAAAATGTGGGAATAAATGACATAAAGAGATCTTGTGGTGTAGTGGCAAAGTGACGCCACTTAGGGAGCAAGGGAGCGATGCCAAAGGGAGGCAAGGGATCCAAGGTTCTAGTCCTGGTACTTGCTTTTCTTTTAGATCATTTCTTTTAAAGGGGAATTAGACTTTAGCTGTAGGTTTAAATTTTGTTGTGCGTGTTGTAAGGCACAGATGGCCACATGGTGGAGCGGTGGTGGGGTCAGTGTGATAACAAGGTGGGAGAGGGTTCGAATCACCCATGCAGCATATGGGAGATTAATTTTTGTGCCCAAGGTGGAGAAGAGGTGGAGTTGGCGTGGGACTCTACCAGGGAAGATTTGAATTGGTCAAATCTATTTGAATGGGTGATGGAGAGGGCTTGGTGGAAGAAATCGGGGAGCGAATCGTGGGATTTGGTGAATGTGGGGAGTTGGCTGAATGTGTGGTTTGTGTAGGAGGAATTTTGACCAAAGTTTAGGGCTTCTTGGATATACGCATTTGGTCAAGGGAGGTCGTGCCAAATTTCTCTAGAGCTTCCTCAACCTTCTTGTAATTTGTGCATTTTTTTCTCCCCAAAGACATTTCAGGTCTCTTACTCTTTTCTTTGTTTTTCTCTGCTGACTGAATTCATCTACTCCCTCTATTCTCCAAATTTGAAGTTATTTTCCTCTACTCCTTGCTAATAGCCGAACCCTCCCCTATTCATTTTTATTTCTACTTTTCGTTCATTCCTATCACTTTCTGGCTTGAAACACCCCACACCTGGCCCACGAGCCTGAACCGGACTGGTATGTTCCTAAAGTAAACCGGTTTCAAAGATTTTCGTTACTTAGAGAAAATTTGTAAAATATTTAGAAAAATGTTGTTGTGAATTGGGCTTAGATTGGAAACCCATTTAATTAATCTTGTAAATCCAATTTTTATTAAGGTGACAAAATAATTTTTAGGGTTTATAAAAAAAATAACACTTAACTTTAGTCATAATAGTTCGTAACATAACAATTTAAAGTAAAGCAGGATAAGAAAAATCCACTGGGCCTTATGGCCTTATTACATCAAGTAAAACCCAAAACAAATAATAAAGTCCAAATCGAATAAAATCTTCAAATGGAACATGGCCACCTCAAGGTCTACCGTCCCGGTCCATCACTGTTCATCACCTGAAAATATTTCCCACGACGGGGTGAGTCAACAGACTCAATGTGCACATAGTACTAACATTCAACAAATTAGGCATACATGTTCATATCAAATTCATATTCATATAAAAATAAATGATGATGCAACCCAAACCCAAGCCTATTTGTCCATCCGCTACACACCACCCGTACCTGCTTTGTCACACCGTGGGACTACTAAGTCAACCCTCCATCCGCTACACACCATCGAAGGCAGTCGCTGCAGTCGACGTGCTCATCGCCCATATAATTTGTGTCATTAGACACCATATTCAAATAATGTAACCATAGTTACCAAATTTAGATAATGTAACTGGAGTTACCATATTCAAATTTTGTGACTGTAGTCACCATATTCCGTTGGTAAGACCGAAGTCAACACCTTCTTCCCCTTTTACATAAATCCCGAATGCCCCATAAATTTAATATCATGCATAACATACTTAATTCCATATTCATATACATATATTCACATGTTATAAAATAACATATTTCATAATCCTATCAGAAGTAGGAAACGTACCTGAGTACTTTTGTACCACATTAGGATACTTAGCCATATTCACATTCTTACGTATAATCATATAATTAATATTTGCCATATAACGTATTGAAGGTTAGTATGGGTACACACCTGATTTGTTTAATAGATTCCTTGAAATTTCGAAGAACGATCTACCGATCTAGATTTTTACTCCTATATTCGGCCAACCATTAAAATATATTAACAAACCTATTTGGCTTAAAAACCAAATCCAAGTAGGATTTGTATTACTTACCTTGTCAGAATTGAAAGATTGTAAATCAAATGCCGGAAATTGATAGTATTCCTTCCTTAAATCATTTAGCCACTAAATCGTATTTATGTCGGTTTAACTTTTGAGTAAATGGAAAACAATTCCAAATATCAAGAACAAACCTTGGCGAATGTCACTTACCATACAATTTCCAAATCAAGAGGATTCCTTTATATGCCCGTCGAAATCCTTATAACTTCATGTTAGATTAAAACTAACTTTAATAAATAAAATTTTGCCTTTGGTAGAATGTGCCTCACCTTAAATTTCTTGAATCAAATCCCAAACTCTTCCTTTGATATTCGACGGTTGTAAAAAGATCCCGAGAGATCCTTGTAGATTCGCCAAAATTGCTAATAGGATTAGTATCTTGATTTTGGTAAAAAGAAAAGGAATGAAATTGATTGACCACGATCTTACCCTTTTGATGTTGTAGTTGATTGCTCCTTTACTTAGAACCAATAAAGATTCGGCTTTGATAGCGAAATGAGAAGAAAATAGAAGAAGAGAAGATGGATTTTACTTAAAGAAAAATTCGCGAGAGGGAGTTTTGCTATGAGATTTTCGGCAAGGCTTAGAAAAGATGAGAGAATATCCTAAATTCTCCTCCTTTAATCGAAATTGCTAGACCAAGAGTCCTTGACTTGGCCACTACTCCTCATAAGTGATAGTATTATCTTTAATTATCACCTTATTTAGATTAAAAGTATTTAATCCATCCTTTATCTCTTCAATTAAAATCCTTTATTTATCACTTTAATTTATCAAGTTTTAATGAAATAAAACTCCTCCTTTTCTAGAAATAGGTGCCGTCCACCCCTTAGCCTTGGAAGCAAAAATAAAGCCTTCATTATTTGCTTTCCAAGTGACTCAACTCAGGCCCATTCCTCTTACACATGGCGCCATTTCCATAGGCCCTAAGTGACACCTTCAGGCCACTTTTCCAAGCTTGTTTGTGTGTCAAACTTTACCAACTTTTTCTTTTAAGGCCCTCTTGCCCTTATTTCCTATTTTGAACTTTAAAATTTGACATTCCTGCATTATTTCTAAGTTTCCTAAAATTTTCGATCGGCTCTGTAACTTGTCATTTTCTTACATTTCCAAGTTTCCAGAAATGTTTACTTTCCATTTTCGAATCATTTCCAAAAATGTTCAGGTTTCCAAAAATGTTCATTTCCATTTCCATGCATTTCTAGGTTTCCAAAAGTATCAAAAATTTATTCATAGTACTTGAGACTTGACATTTCGTACAATTAAACTGAAAATGCATAGACCCTTTTCAGGATGTTACATGGCTAGTCTCTTCTTAGCCAAAACCTTAACCTCTTAGGTGACTCCTTCTCATTTCTCTTTCGAATCCCTTCTTTGCACTTGTGCTGCTATCCACTTCTTGGACGAAACCTCTATTCCTTTTCCTTCTAATCATCAAGGGGTAGACTCTATTCTTTCACTCCTTTCGAATTTCATTGCGGGTGGCCTTAAAGTCGAATAGTGGTCTTGCGTTTGGCTATTGTGTCGAATCTCATCTTCTCGTTCGACTCATCTCTGATCTAAGGCCGAATCTAAAGAGTGGTGCCATACACTCTCATCATTCCTCTAGCCTCTAGTTTTCGAAAGTGGGTTGGGTCTCGAAGTGCTTTATCAGGGGAATAATCGAACCCCTATCCTTTGTAGTGGAAGTCTCGAATTGTTGGTGCCTCAGGGAGAATCGTGTTTCGTACTCCAAATCAGATGTGTAACCTCACACCGTCACCATGTAGTTTCGTAATACTCTAAAACGTTGGTAAAAACTGAATCACTATTATCTGCAAGATTAATAATCCGGAATACTACATGGAATCGAACAACTAGCTTTATTAACCTCAGTGTTAAATTTACTAAAATCGTTGTTAACCGATTAGGCAACCAAAATTCCCTTAGTGGGCCGATTTACCAAAATGTCCTTAGTGGGTCGATTTACCGAAATGCCCTTGGTGGGCTGATTTACCAAAATGCCCTCAGTGGGTCGATTTACCAAAATGCCTTAGTGGTAGAAATCTTCAAATACCCTTAATGGGTCGATTTACCAAAATACCTTAGTGGGCCGAAATATCGAAATACACCTGGGTTTCAAAATTATCAAAATACCCCTGGGTTACAAAATTATCGAAATACCCCTGGGTTACAAAATTACCGAAATACCCCTAGGCTACGAAATTACCAAAATACCCTTAATGGGTTGAATGACCGCTTTACCCTCAGTGTTGTTAAGTAACGATTGTATGTTTACATTACACTTGTATATGTTGATATGTATATTGCATTTTATCATGATCGCATAGGGTGGGTTAATGAATGAAGAGCAGTGTAGCTTGGTGGCATTGCCACAATATAAATATATGTTTACATAATTATGATTCGGTGGCTTAGCCACAAATATTTCGTGATTAGCAGCCTGGCTGTGACATTGGTGATATCGACGGGGTGGGTTGACTTGATCCCTACATGTGTGATTGGCTGGTCGGGGGTGTGTTGGTTGGATTGGGTTTGGTTGCACTACTTCACATGCACTTTCATGATTATATGGCTTAGGCCCAAATTGATGTCTTATGGGCTCGGGCCCAGTTAATGCGAGTTTAGGGGATAACACACTGAGTTCTCGTAACTCACCTCTTTTCTTTAATCTCGCAGGTAATCCCCAGCGATAGAGGACTTGGAGCCGTGGAGGACTCAGTAGTGGCCATACCTCGTAGATTTCTAGCAAACCTTAGTAAATTCAGTTTTTATCTTATTTTTAAAGTTAATTAGTTTGGGTTTTTTTTTGTAATAAGGCCTCTAGACTTTATTTTCCTTTTAAACTTGCTTTTCCGTTATTTTTACTGATAAATGTTTAATACATGATTTTTTCTAAAAGAGTTAACAAACTATTTTCAAAATATCACATTTTCACAAGTTTCAACTTCGAATTTCTTAACCAAAGCAGTTTTCAAAATAATAACGACTTTTTAAAGAAACAGGCAATAAGTGAATTGGGTTTTTATAAACAAACAACGGAATTCAGAATTTTCAAGAGAGACGCATCCTTTTCAATGAGAAACGTTTCTAAAACAAACACTTGGTTTATCAACATTTCGTCAAAGTGATCAGAGTCTTTACAACCAAATATCTACACTTAAGGTTTCAACTTTTTAACAAACACGCAAGTAATTTACTTTTGAAAGACCTTTCTATGTGATGCGCCAGATCTAGTCATAACGTCTAGGCCAAGTTTGGAGTGTTACATTTTATGGTATCAGAGCCAGGTTGCAAAACTTGGCTGTGGAATGGGTTCGAAAATGTTTTCAAATTTGGTTTAGAATATGATTTAGAAAATGTATGTCTTTATTGGAAGTATGGCACCATGGGTCTCCGGCACCAAATCCGTAAGTTTTCTCATTGTATGATTGTTGATATGATGATGTTATGACTGTAGTAAGGAAAATGTTATAAACTTCTAGCTATAAGAGCTAAGACTATAGAGGCGAGACATTAGGAAATTCAAATCGTGAAAATAACTCTTATATCATTTTCCATAAAATATCATTAATGAATATTGGAACCATATACTGATTCATAAAAAAGTATTAATTAGATCAACTCGACTTAGTAATATGAGTACTAGAGGGGCGACGAGGTACACATGGCCATAGTAGAGGCCGAGGTGTTAGGGCTGGATCCTCAGCATCAGGCCACATACCCAAAAGGGAGATGCCGGCATCACTTGTAACTGAGACGGGGTCTCATGACCGAGTCGGAGCTGATATGTTGACTCAGCTAGTTAGGGAGATATTAGAGGAGGTCAAAAGAATTGGTGAAACACTTCGAGTAGGGTACATGGACTGTAAGAGGAAAAGAGATAGTAGTCATCTACGATCACAGTCTCGTTCTATGAAGCATGTTAATACACGTCCAAACTTTTCAGCTTGCGAATATTCCAAAAGGCGCCATCCGGGTGAATGCTGGAGGAAGTCAGGAGCATGCTTGAGATGCGGGTCTACGGAGCATAAGGCTCGAAATTGTTTCATCACCATTAAGTTGGGTATGCTTTGGCTAGATGTGGTGTTTGAACATAGAAAATTTTATGTATGTGCGGTAAATATCTGTTTGCCTCTGTGGTTAGATATTTGGTTGTATGAAGGGGTTTCTAGATTAGGTTAGAAGTGTATTAGTGTTATTGGAATGAGAGTGCACAGCGACAGCGTGGTAGAGTAGCCTGTAGTACACCACTGTTAGATAGTTGGAAATTTTGAGGATGAAATTTCTTTAACGGGGGTAGAATTATAACAACCCGAATTTGGGCCCAGTAGAATTGGGCCTATTGGGCCTTGAGCGTAGGAGCGTTTTAAAATTTTTGAGAACATGAGAATAGCATTGATGCAAGTTGGACTTATTAGATGAATGATTTTGGAAGGTTAGGGGGCTTCTATGAAGTCCCAAGATCAGACTTGGGCTTTAGGAAAATTTTGATTTTAGGTGAATAAAACCCTGGGAGATAGCAGGTAGGCTTTAAGAATAAAATGTAGGAATAAATGACATAATGAGAGCTTGTGGTGTAGTGGCAAAGTGACGCCACTTAGGAAGCAAGGGAGCGATGCCAAAGGGAGGCAAGGGATCCAAGGTTCTAGTCCTGGTACTTGCTTTTCTTTTAGATCATTTTCTTTTGAAAGGGAATTAGACTTTAGCTGTAGGTTTAAATTTTGTTGTGCGTGTTGTAAGACACAGATGGCCACATGGTGGAGCGGTGGTGGGGTCAGTGTGATAACAAGGTAGGAGAGGGTTCGAATCATCCATGCAGCATATGGGAGATTAATTTTTGTGCCCAAGGTAGAGAAGAGGTGGAGTTGGCGTGGGACTCTACCTGGGAAGATTTGAATTGGTCAAATCTGTTTGAATGGGTGATGAAGAGGGCTTGGTGGAGGAAATCGGGGAGCGAATCGTGGGATTTGGCGAATGTGGGGAGTTGGCTAAATGTGTGGTTTGTGTAGGAGGAATTTTGACCAAAGTTTAGGGCTTCTTGGATATACGCATTTGGTCAAGGGAGGTCGTGCCAAATTTCTCTAGAGTTTCCTCAACCTTCTTGTAATTTGTGCATTTTTTTCTCCCCAAAGACATTTTAGGTCTCTTACTCTTCTTTGTTTTTCTCTACTGACTGAATTCATCTACTCCCTCTATTCTCCAAATTTGAAGTTGTTTTCCTCTACTCCTTGCTAATAGCCGAACCCTTCCCTATTCATTTTTATTTCTTCTTTTCGTTCATTCCAATCACTTTCTGGCTAGTCTCTTCTTGGCCAAACCCTTAACCTCTTAGGTGACTCCTTCTCATTTCTCTTTCGAATACCTTCTTTGCACTTGTGCTGCTATCCACTTCTTGGCCGAAACCCCTATTCCTTTTCCTTCTAATCGTCAAGGGGTAGACTCTATTCTTTCACTCCTTTCGAATTTCATTGTGGGTGGCCTTAAAGTCGAATAGTGGTCTTGTGTTTGGCTATTGTGTTGAATCTCATGTTCTCGTTCGACTCATCTCTGATCTAAGGCTGAATCGGAAGAGTGTTGGCATACACTCTCATCATTCCTCTAGCCTCTAGTTGTTGAAAGTGGGTTGGGTCTCGAAGTGCTTTATCAGGGGAATAATCGAACCCCTATCCTTTATAGTGGAAGTCTAGAATTGTTGGTGCCTCGGGGAGAATCGTGTTTCGTTCTCCAAATCAGGTGTGTAACCTCACACCGTCACCATGTAGTTTCGTAATACTCTACAACGTTGGTAAAAACCGAATCACTATTATCTGCAAGATTAATAATCCAGAATACTACATGGAATCGATCAACTAGCTTTATTAACCTCAGTGTTAAATTTGCTAAAATCGTTGTTAACCGATTAGGCAACCAAAATGCCCTTAGTGGGCCTATTTACCAAAATGTCCTTAGTGGGCTGATTTACCAAAATGCCCTTGGTGGGCCGATTTACCAAAATGCTCTTAGTGGGTTGATTTACCAAAATGCCTTAGTGGGCCGAAGTATTGAAATACCCTTAATGGGTCGATTTACCAAAATACCTTAGTGGGCCGAAATATCGAAATACCCCTGGGTTTCAAAATTATCAAAATACCCCTGGGTTGCAAAATTATCGAAATACCCCTGGGTTACAAAATTACCGAAATACCCCTAGGCTACGAAATTACCAAAATACCCTTAATGGGTTGAATGACCGCTTTACCCTCAGTGTTGTTAAGTAACAGTTGTATGTTTACATTACACTTGTATATGTTGATATGTATATTGCATTTTATCATGATCGCATAGGGTGGGTTAATGAATGAAGAGCAGTGTAGCTTGGTGCTATTGCCACAATATAAATATATGTTTACATAATTATGATTCGGTGGCTTAGCCACAAATATTTCGTGATTAGCAGCCTGGCTGTGACATTGGTGATATCGATGGGGTGGGTTGACTTGATCCCTACAGGTGTGATTGGCTGGTCGGGGGTGTGTTGGTTGGATAGGTTTGGTTGCACTACTTCACATGCACTTTCATGATTATAGGGCTTAGGCCCAAATTGATGTCGTATGGGCTCGGGCCCAGTTAATGCGAGTTTAGGGGATAACAAATTGAGTTCTCGTAACTCACCTCTTTTCTTTAATCTCGCAGGTAATCCCCAATGATAGAGGACTTGGGTAGTGGAGGACTCGATGAGTGGCCATACCTCGTAGATTTCTTAAAACCTTAGTAAATTCAGTTTTATCTTATTTTTAAAGTTAATTAGTTTGGGTTTATTTTTTTGTAATAAGGCCTCTAGACTTTATTTTCCTTTTAAACTTGCTTTTACATTATTTTCTTGAAAAATGTTTATCTGATTTTTTCTAAAAGAGTTAACAAACTATTTTCAAAATATCACATTTTCACAAGTTTCAACTTCGAATTTCTTAACCAAAGCAGTTTTCAAAATAATAACGACTTTTTAAAGAAACGGGCAATAAGTGAATTAGGTTTTTATAAACAAACAACGAAATTCAGAATTTTCAAGAGAGATGCATCCTTTTCAACGAGAAACGCTTCTAAAACAAACACTTGGTTTATCAACATTTCGTCAAAGTGATCAGAGTCTTTACAACCAAATATCTAAACTTAAGATTTCAACTTTTTAACAAACACGCAAGTAATTTACTTTTGAAAGACCTTTCCATGTGACGCTCCGATCTAGCCGTAATGCCAAGGCCAAGTTTGGGGTGTTACATTTTATGGTATCAGAGCCAGGTTGCAAAAGTTGGCTGTAGAATGGGTTCAAAAATGTTTTCAAATTTGGTTTAGAATATGATTTAGAAAATGTATGTCTTTATTGGAAGTATGGCACCATGGGTCTCCGGCACCAAATCCGTAAGTTTTCTCATTGTATGATTGTTGATATGATGATGTTATGACTGTAGTAAGGAAACTGTTAGAAACTTCTAGCTATAAGAGCTAAGACTATAGAGACTGAGACATTAAGAAATTCAAATCGCGAAAATAACTCTTATATCTGTTTTCCATAAAATATTTGTTAATCAATATTGGAACCATATTCTGATTCATAAAAAAGTATTAATCAGATCAACTCGACTTAGTAATATGAGTACCAGAGGACGCGGACGAGGTACACATGGCCGCAATAGAGGCCGAGGTGTTAGGGCTGGATCCTCAGCATCAGGCCACATACCCAAAAGGGAGACGCCGGCATCACCTGTAACTGAGACGGGGTCTCATGACCGAGTCGGAGCTGATGTGTTGACTCAGCTAGTTAGGGAGATATTAGAGGAGGTCAAAAGAATTGGTGAAACACTTCGAGTAGGGTATGTGGACTGTAAGAGGAAAAGAGATAGTAGTCATCTACGATCACAGTCTCGTTCTGTGAAGCATGTTAATACACGTCCAAATTTTTCTGCTTGTGAATATTCCAAAAGGCGTCATCCGGGTGAATGCTGGAGGAGGTCAGGAGCATGCTTGAGATACGGGTCTACGGAGCATAAGGGTCGAAATTGTTTCATCACCATTAAGTCCAGTATGCTTTGGCTAGATGTGGTGTTTGACATAGAAAATTTTATGTATGTGCGATAAATATCTGTTTGCCTCTGTGGTTAGATATTTGGTTGTATGAAGGGGTTTCTAGATTAGGTTAGAAGTGTATTAGTGTTATTGGAATAAGAGTGCAATGACAAGATGGCGAGTAACTGTAGTGCACCATTGTTAGATAGTTGGAAATTTCGGGGATGAAATTTCTTTAACGGGGGTAGAATTGTAACAATCCGAATTTGGGCCCAGTAGAATTGGGCCTATTGGGCCTTGAGCGTAGGAACGTTTTAAAATTTTTGAGAACATGAGAACAGCATTGATGCAAGTTAGACTTATTAGGTGAATGATTTTGGGAGGTTAGGGGGTTTCTATGAAGTCCCGGATCAGACTTGGGCTTTAGGAAAATTTTGATTTTAGGTGAATAAAACCCTAGGAGATAGTAGGTAGGCTTTAAGAATAAAATGTGGGAATAAATGACATAAAGAGAGCTTGTGGTGTAGTGGCAAAGTGACGCCACTTAAGGAGCAAGGGAGCGATGCCAAAGGGAGGCAAGGTATCCAAGGTTCTAGTCCTGGTACTTGCTTTTCTTTTAGATCATTTCTTTTAAAAGGGAATTAGACTTTAGCTGTAGGTTTAAATTTTGTTGTGCGTGTTGTAAGACACAAATGGCCACATGGTGGAGCGGTGGTGGGGTCAGTATGATAACAAGGTGGAAGAGGGTTCGAATCACCCATGCAGCATATGAGAGATTAATTTTTGTGCCCAAGGTGGAGAAGAGGTGGAGTTGGCATGGGACTCTACCAGTGAAGATTTGAATTGGTCAAATCTATTTGAATGGGTGATGGAGAGGGCTTGGTGGAGGAAATCGGGGAGCGAATCATGGGATTTGGTGAATGTGGGGAGTTGGCTTAATGTGTGGTTTGTGTAGGAAGAATTTTGACCAAAGTTTAGGGCTTCTTGGATATACGCATTTGGTCAAGGGAGGTGGTGCCGAATTTCTCTAGAGTTTCCTCAACTTTCTTGTAATTTGTGCATTTTTTTCTCCCCAAAGACATTTCAGGTCTGTTACTCTTTTCTTTGTTTTTCTCTGCTGACTGAATTCATCTACTCCCTCTATTCTCCAAATTTGAAGTTGTTTTCCTCTACTCCTTGCTAATAGCCGAACCCTCCCTTATTCATTTTTATTTCTTCTTTTCGTTCATTCCTATCACTCTCTGGCTTGTCTCTTCTTGGCCAAAACCTTAACCTCTTAGGTGACTCCTTCTCATTTCTCTTTCGAATACCTTCTTTGCACTTGTGCTGCTATCCACTTCTTGGCCGAAACCCCTATTCCTTTTCCTTCTAATCGTCAAGGGGTAGACTCTATTCTT
The DNA here is from genome assembly GCA_025506655.1 of Gossypium rotundifolium. NCBI lineage: Eukaryota > Viridiplantae > Streptophyta > Magnoliopsida > Malvales > Malvaceae > Gossypium > Gossypium rotundifolium. Next base: position 131,684,311 of record CP106725.1, on the reverse strand, counting down.
TCACTCCTTTCGAATTTCATTGCGGGTGGCCTTAAAGTAGAATAGTGGTCTTGCGTTTGGCTATTGTGTCGAATCTTATCTTGTCGTTCGACTAATCTCTGATCTAAGGCCGAATCAGAAGAGTGTTGGCATACACTCTCATCATTCCTCTAGCCTCTAGTTTTCGGAAGTGGGTTGGGTCTCGAAGTGCTTTATCAGGGGAATAATCGAACCCCTATCCTTTGTAGTGGAAGTCTCGAATTATTGGTGCCTCGAGGAGAATCGTGTTTTGTACTCCAAATCAGGTGTGTAACCTCACACCATCACCATGTAGTTTCGTAAAACTCTACAACGTTGGTAAAAATCGAATCACTATTATCTGCATGATTAATAATCCGGAATACTACATGGAATCGAACAACTAGCTTTATTAACCTTAGTGTTAAATTTGCTAAAATCATTGTTAACCGATTAGGCAACCAAAATGCCCTTAGTGGGCCGATTTACTAAAATGTCCTTAGTGGACCGATTTACCAAAATGCCCTTGGTGGGCCGATTTACCAAAATGCCCTTAGTGGGTCGATTTACCAAAATGCCTTAGTGGGCGAAGTACCGAAATACCCTTGGGCTGTGAAATCACTAAAATACCCCTGGGTTACAAAATTATCGAAATACCCCTGCATTACAAAATTACCGAAATGCCCCTAGGCTACGAAATTACCAAAGTACCCTCAATGGGTTGAATGACCATTTTACCCTCAGTGTTGTTAAGTAACGGTTGTATGTTTACATTACATTTGTATATGTTGATATGTATATTACATTTTATCATGATCGCATGGGGTGGGTTAATGAATGAAGAGCAGTGTAGCCTGGTGGCATTGTCATAATATAAATATATGTTTACATAATTATGATTCCGGTGGCTCAGCCACAAATATTTTGTGATTAGCAGCTTGGCTGTGATATTGGTGATATCGACGGGGTGGGTTGACTTGATCCCTACAGGTGTGATTGGCTGGTCGGGGGTGTGTTGGTTGGATTGGGTTGGGTTACACTACTTCACATGCACTTTCATAATTATAGGGCTTAGGCCCAAATTGATGTCTTATGGGCTCAAGCCCAGTTCATGTGAGTTTAGGGGATAACACACTGAGTTCTCGTAACTCACCTCTTTTCTTTAATCTCGCAGGTAATCCCCAGCGATAGAGGACTTGGAGCCATGGAGGACTCAGTAGTGGCCATACCTCGTAGATTTCTCGCAAACCTTAGTAAATTCAGTTTTTATCTTATTTTTAAAGTTAATTAGTTTGGGTTTATTTTTTTTGTAATAAGGCCTCTAGACTTTATTTTCCTTTTAAACTTGCTTTTCCGTTATTTTTACTGTTAAATGTTTAATACGGGATTTTTTTCTAAAAGAGTTAACAAATTGTTATCAAAATATCACATTTTCACAAGTTTCAACTTCGAATTTCTTAACCAAAGCAGTTTTCAAAATAATAACGACTTTTTAAAGAAACGGGCAATAAGTGAATTGGGTTTTTATAAATAAACAACGAAATTCAAAATTTTCAAGAGAGACGCATCCTTTTCAACGAGAAACATTTCTAAAACAAGTACTTGGTTTATCAACATTTTGTCAAAGTGATCAGAGTCTTTACAACCAAATATTTAAACTTAAGGTTTCAACTTTTTAACAAACACGCAAGTATTTTAATTTTGAAAGACCTTTCTATGTGACGCGCTAGATTCGGTCGTAATGTCTAGGCCGGGTTTGGGGTGTTACACCCATCCCAATGACATATAAGGAGTTGTATCAGAATCTTTTTGATGTGCATGTGGTGTATCCATACTACTCAGAACTCGTGCAACCTCCGTTCCCAAAATGGTAAAATTAGAATGCCTAATGTGAGTACCACGCAAGAGTAACGGGTCACTCAATTGAAAACTGTACTACGTTTAAGAAGTTGGTTGAAAGGTTCATTAAAATGGAAATTGTGAAGTTCGACGTTTCATCAAAACTTGATCACTTTGACGATGCAGTAAATGCGATAATTGAAAGAACCAGGGAACGAAGTTTCCAAACCCTTGCATACTTGGGAGCTTTTGAATAATGGGACTGTCAAAGAGATCCCTGTATTTTTAGAGCTAATCTAGAGTAATATTCAAAATACGCTTGTTTCCTTAAGCCTAGAGGCAAGAAGAACACTTTTGTGAAATAGGCTTGTGTCCAAAATTTTTATTTCAATGAAATGCATCTTTTGGAGCAAATATTCTTCATTTCATACTGTACAAACAATTGTTCTTATTTTTTATTTTGTTTGTTCTTTGGACTTTCTTTCAAGTATTCTTCATAATCATTCTTTATTCTTTGGAATCTTCTTTCAAACCTACAATAGGTCTCTAGATATCAACAATGTGAACAACGCTTCTACTGATTCAGAGTCTCCTTTCGAGTAAGATATGAGTCTAGAGGGATCTCAGGACTTTGAAGATGATAGGGATTGTAATTTATCTTCTAATTTGTTAATAATGGTAGAACATGATGAAAAATAGATCCCACCTTACATAGGGTCAGTGTACATTACGAGCCTAGGAAAGGGGTGAAGATCAAAGCCCAGCTCACTACAGAAATAAGGCAAGACATCATTGAGTTATTTTCAAGAATTCAAAGATGTTTTTGCACGATCATATCAGGACATGCCTAGACTACTGAGACACAGGTAAGTTGAAATCTCAAAAGAGGTCCATAAGGATATTAGAAGGACACATGCTAATGGTTTTACAATAGTCAAGCTAATCATGAGGTTTGGGTACTGTTAATCTACATAGAAAGGAATGGTATCAGTTATGTCGTATTTAAGGAGACAAGATTCATGTGCCTTCTCCATTTCTTCACAATTTTTCCATATGTGGGGCATGGATGTGATGGGGCCAATCTCGTCAAAAGCTTTTAGCCAATATCGATTCATCGTTGTGGTCATTGTTTACTTCACTAAGAGGGTGGAAGTAACTTTATATGTCAATGTTACAAAGTCGATAGTAATCATATTCAAAAAAAAAAGATCAAGCGCCAACAAAGAATGCCAAAAAGGACAAAGTCAAAAGTTTGTAGTTTGTTCAAAGATCAGACGCCATATCGTAGAGTAACAAAGGTAGCCAAAAAGAAAAAGAACAAAAAAAAACAAAGATTGTAGGAAAGATGACCGAGACTTGTAAAGATTGGCATAAAGAAGTTACCATTTATCTTCTATGATTGTCGAACATTGGCCAGGACTTTTGCCGAGGCAACATCTTACCCATTGGTTTATAGAATGGAAGCATTTTTGCCAATTGAACCTAATCAAAGAAAAGGTTAAAAGTTATCCATCACGATCAGATGATGCAAGCTTAAGACAAAGAGGTTTGTCCTAGAGAATTCCACAAGGGGAACCTGATCTTTCTTTTACAAAAGGATTTTAGAGAAAAGCAGATGCCAAACTGGGAAGGACTTTATGTTGTAAAGAAGGTCTGTTCTGGAGAAGCATTGATATTGACCGAGATGGATGCCAAAGACTTGCCCATTTTGGTGAATTTAGGTTCAGTCAAGAAGTATTTTACCTGAAAGGGGAAAGGCCAAGGTGAAAACCCGCAGAGGTTGCCTTGAGTTCAAATTCAAATTCAAAAAAAAAAAAAAGAGGAGAGGCCAAGGCAAAAACCCAAAGGGTGCTTTGAGACCAAAGTGGTTTTAAGCCGAAAACCCGAAAAGGGTGGCTCAAATTTTGATCAAAAATAGGGCACGTAGTATTCTTGTTATGCCTAAATTAACAGTGAGGAAGTATGTTACATCTTGGGGCATTGACAAAGTGCTTCGGATCCTCTAAACACGTATTGGGCTAAAAATGGTCCTCAAGAAGTTTGTACAGAGAAGCTCAAGCTACGATATCAGGGGCACCTAGCTTCTATCTTACCCATTTTAAATTTACTATCTTTGATTACTTTATTATTTTCAAAGATACACCCCAATCAATCTTCTTTTATGGCCTTGGCTATCTTTGATTACTTTATTCTTTTCAAGATACACCTCAATCAATTTTCTTTTATTGCTTTGGTTATCTTTGATTAACTTACTTGTTTCAAGTTATGCTCCTGATTAATTTCTTTCATGTCCATTATTATCTTTTTCAAGCATTTTATATTGAAATAATGATTAATGGACTAATAATAATTTCATAAAAGGAGTTTCGCATATTACTCTGGAAGCTTCTAAATAATATGAGAATCTAAAACAAGACTATTGTTTAGAACTCACCAAGCCTAAGAGTTTAGAAATATTGAAAGATGATTATCTCTTTTAGATTTTTATTGGTTGGACAAAAAGACAAGACATTTTTTCAAGTGATACCATCTCGACAAATGACAAGCGTCAACCCAAGTGTAGAAGGGGATCATTCTCGAGAAAAGAAAAGATACCCTGCATTCATGCAAATTTCAGGCAAATACATCAGATCATTATACCCAGGGAATGGTGTAACGAATTAAATTGATACAAATTCCATACCTCTGAGTGGTAACAGGATGGATGGAAGAAACCAAATATTATTCCCCTTAAGTTGTAGTGGGAAGTACAGACTTTATGTCCCAGAAGGTACAGTGGAAGGGACTCTAAAATTACAGTGGGGCAAGCTTGCTAAGCAAAATAAGATCATTTTTTTGGGTTTTCTGTCAAAGATACCAGCTGGACGAGAAAGCATGGTAACGCGTCAGTGATAGAACCTTGATGAACTATGAGCAGTGACAACCCAAACATTAAAAAGGGATCATTCTCATGCATTTATGTAAATATCATTCATACACTTCCAATTAGAAGCATTTGATTCATTCCGATCATTGTATCCTAATCGTTGTACATTAGAAAAAGAGAAAAAGAAAAAAAAAAGGAGATCATTCTCATGACATTCTGCATTCATGCAAATGTCGTCCCTAATATCATTTAGTTAGGAGCATTAGATTCATTCTGATCATTGCATCCTAATCATTATACAGGGATCATTCTCATGACATTCAGCATTCATGCAAATGTCATCCATAATACATTTACTTAGGAGCATTAGATTCATTCTGATCATAACATCCTAATCATTTGACATAAATATAAGCATATGAAATTGAGTCTACAGGACATGTCCCCAAAGGACGATGTAGCAACATTGGTGAATTCACAGATCCTATCTCCCTAAGCGATAGCGGAGCAGATCAAATTTGGCGAATCTTATCTCCATGTATCGGCAATGGAGCAGATTCAAGCCACCAACCTTATCTCCCTGAGGTGGTAAGGGAGTAGGTTGAAGTTTGTAGTCTCATCTTCCTAAGGTAACAAGGAAGTAGACTGAAGATTGTAGATCTTATCTCCCTAAGTGGTAGCGGAACAGATCGGATTTGGCGAATCTTATCTTCCTGATGTAGCAAGGGAGCAGATTTTAGCCACTAGCATTATCTTCCTGATGTAGCAAGGGAGCAGGCTGAAGATTATAGTCTTATTTTCCTGATATAGTAAGGGAGCAGAAAAAAATGGTAAATCTTGTCTCCTCAAGATAGCAGTGGGGCAGATAGAATTTGGAAAATATTATCTCCATGTATCGGCAATGGAGCAGATTCAAGCCACCAACCTTATCTCCCTGAGGTAGCAAGGGAGCAGGTTGAAGATTGTAGTTTTATCATCCTGATGTAGCAAGGGAGCAGACTAAAAATTATAGATCATGTCTCCTCGAGATAGTAGTGGGGCAGATCGAAGATGGTGAATCTTCTCTTCCTGATGTAGCAAGGGAGCAGATTTTAGCCACCAGCCTTATCTTCCTGATGTAGAAAGGGAGCAGGCTGAAGATTATAGTCTTATCTTCCTGATGTAGCAAGGAAGCAGACTGATGATTTTAGATCTTATCTCCCTAAGCGGTAGCGGAGTAGATCGAATTTGGAGAATCTTATCTTCCCGAGGTAGCAGGGGAGCAGATTCAAACCACCAGCCTTACCCCCTAAGCAGTAGTGGAACAGGCTAAAAATTACAAGTCTTATCTCTATGTAGTGGCAATGGAGCAGACTGAAGACAGTGAGCCTTATCTCCCTGAGCAGTAGTGGAGAAGGCTGAAGACATCAGATCTTGTCTCCCTGAGTTTACAGTGGAGCAGATTAAAAATAGCAGATCTTGGCATTCTTGAAGTTGCAGGAAGCAGATCAAAGACATCAGATCTTGTCTCCCTGAGTTTGTAGTGGAGCAGATTGAAGATAGCAGATCTGGCATTCTTGGAGTTGCAGGAAGTAGATTAAAGACATTAGATCTTATCTCCCTGAGTTTATAGCGGAGCAGATTGAAGATAGTAGATCTTACCTTCCTGAAGTTGCAGGAAGAAGATCGAAGACGTTAGCTTTGGCTTTTTGAGTTTGCAGTAGAGCACGTTAAAAGGCATCAGATCTTGCATTCCTGAAGTTGTAGTGAAGCAGATCGAAGAAAATAGATCTTACCTTCCTAAAGTTGCAGGAAGAAGATTGAAGGCGTTAGCTTTGGCTCTCTGAGTTTGCAGTAGAGCAAGCTAAAAGACAACAGATCTTGCCTTCCTGAGATTACAGTGAAGCAGATCAAGGATACTAGTCTGACCTCCTTGAAGTTGCAGTGGAGCAGATTAAAGATAGCGGATATTGCCTTCTTGAAGTTGCAGTGAAACAGATTGAAGCCATCAGACTTATTTCTAAAATTGAAATCAAGATGAAGTTCCAATACCATTGAAGTTGCAATGGAGTTAGGAGCCATTTGAAGAAGACGAGGACCAAGAAGTCAAGGCTCGACAAAGACCGGGCAAAATTGGACCTTTTATAGTCTTTGCTCTATTCTCGTTACACGACAATGAGCAAAGAGGGGTAGCTATAATAAGCCCATTTTGCCCGAGCCCATGAAAATAAGAAAAACAAAAAAATAAAAAAAAAACCAATATCCAGTTACAGTCCATTTATAGTCCAAAATACAAACAAGCCCAAATTCACAAATTTACCCATAGCCCAAAGTAAAACCATTACCCCATTACAACCCAAATTTAACCTAGCCCAACCTCTAGCCCAAACCTACGGAGCCCAATACCTAAGAGAGCGGGGACCTAGGGTTTTGAAACCCAGTATAGCAAGCGCCAACGTGATCGCGCAAGATTAGCTTAGCGCTGAAGTCGCTACTCGTCGCCAGCGCTTTCATGCAGATTCGACCAAAAAAGAAAGAAGAACACATCCAAATCAACAAATATGGACAGAATATTGATTTTGTATTTGATTTTTCGGGTTATAAAAACCCCAACATAATCTGTAAACAGGGGGAATTTTTTTGAACAGAGAACAGCAATAGAAGTAACAAGCAAGTCAATAAAAGACGGTTTCTTTTTATTTTTTTATTATTTTGCTTTTCCTGAATCTATTCTTTTTATTTTATTTTAATTTTAGTTTTTTAATACAAAGGTTTAAAACATATTAAAAAAAAAAAAGAGGATGAAAAAAAATTAAAAAAAAAACTTACACTTTTTTAATTCCAACCACTGTAATACGGTGACCGTGATGGTGACCGATCGAGTGCTCATGAAAATCGCGGGGAGAGAGAGAAAAACCTTTTTTTTTTTTTTTAAAAAAAGAGTGAAGGAATGAATTTTTTAGGGAAAAAGAGCTTTTATATAATTTCAAAACGGCGTTGTTTTGCACCATGGCCATCAATGCCAAAATGACATCGTTTTACGTTGGCCGACCTGTGACTCGACCCGCATCGAAGAGATCCGGGTGTTTTGTGTGGATGGTCTATTTGCCAAATTGGTCCTTCCGCTTTTTTATCCGCTTTGCAATTAAGTTTTCTTTTATTTTTAATTTTGCCCTTAAGTTTTATTCTAGTTTCATTTGGGTCCCTTTTGAAATGCAGCGTTTTGGAGGGAGGAAATATTTTCCCTTTTAGTCCCTCCATGTTATTTGCGCTTTCAAATAGGTCCCTTTCTCCTTTTATTTCTTTTCCGATTTGCCCCAAATTTTTATTTTAAGTCTAATTTAGTCCTTTTTCTTTTTTTATTATTATTACTATTATTATTAGATTTATTGTTATATTTATATACATTCATTTTTTCTTATATACATACGTTACTTTATTATATATGTATTATGGCTCCAAGTTTTTTTTTTTTTTTGTATTTTTACTTTAAGTTTTGCATTTTTAACGTATAGTTAATTTTATTATATATTTTTGTTTGCATTATAAACTTATTATATTATCATTGTAGATTCATTATACATTATTTTTAAAATTTATTACGTATTATCACTTTAAAATTTGTATGATAACATTTTATATATATACATACAATTTACATTAAATTATTATATCTAGTACATATATGATATACTATTAATTTTAAACTATTTTTTATACTTATTTCTATATATAAATATTTTACTTCTTTTAAATGTTTTATATATTTAGTTTATTTCAATTTTTACGTATTATTATATATTATTATTTACATGAAGTTTTTACTCCTTATGTATTATTTATTCTAAATTAATATATGTATATTATTTTATATATTTTGATTTTCCTTATACAATATTTACTTCAAAAATCACCTAAATACTATTATTTTATGTAGTATTATTTTTAACTCTATTTTGAATATATTTCAAACTCATGTGTATTGTTTATTTTAAAACCCTTGAATGTATAATTTATTGGTTATAATTTCTTCACTTGTTATTGATTTTTAGTGTATCTTTTAAAATTAATTATTAATTCATCTAATTTTTTGAATGTGGATATTTGTGCTTGTATAATGTATGATCAAGATTATTGTTGCTATGATTGTGCGTATTTATCTATTGAGTTGTTCATTGGTGTACATTTTATTTACATATTATTCTTTTTGTGTTATATGTTATTGTTTGATCGCATTGCATTCGTTTAAAAGATTATGTCTAATCAAAGAGATCAAAATCATTTTATCCATAAGTTTTCAAAATACTCGGTATCCAAGATTCTTGAGAAGATTATGCCCTAACTAACTGGGTTTCAATTTTTTTCGTTGAATTTAGGTAACCAAGTACCCCTTTTCAATAAAAACGTAAAATTCTCAAACCGAAACTTATTCTCGGGAATTCAAAAATGTTCTATCCTAACTTATTGGGTGCGACATGTTGTTATCTCGAGGTAAGGATTTTAAAAATATATATATAATAAAGGCAATATTCTGTATTAGGGAATTTCTAGAAATTGTGCCCTAACTTACTGGGTTCAATTTTTTCTCGTGGATTTAAAATATCAAGTATCCTTTTAAAAAATTTTAGAAACCAATAAACTTCAAATCAAATTTATTCTCAGGAATTCAAAATATTATATCCGAACTTATTGGATATGATGTTTTGTGTCTCGATGTATGAAATTTTTTTTTTTTACAAATAAAAGCAAGCTTAGTTTCGAAGTTTTGAAATTTCACATCCTAACTCATTGGGTGTGATATTTTATTTCTTTGAGCTAAGAAAGTCTTGGTTTTATTTCAAAAAGAAAGGGTCATATTTTTTACATTAGGACAATAATTAATCAATCCGGTACCAATTTTGGGCGTTACGAGGGTGCTAATCCTTCCTCGTAGTAACAAACTCCCGAACTCTTTTTCTTGAATTTCGTAGGTCAAAATTAGTGTTTGAAATAAAACGTTTTATAAGGTGATCTGATCACACGTAAGCAAAAAGAGATTGGTGGCGACTCCATTTTTGTTTTAAAATTTGACCCTGTTTTTCAAAAAAAAATGGTTTCGACATTGTAAACGGACCATTGAAATGATTGATGGACATTTATGACCAACCATTATGTGTTATTATATATTATTATTAAAGGTTAAATTTGTAAATTAAGAAATAAGTTGAATTAAAATAAAAGAAAAGCTAAAATAATGTTCATCTTTGTTGTTTCCACCGAAAATAAGAAAGAAAAAAGAGAGTTTAGAGCTCTTGAATATTCGGCCTTTGTCTAAGCTCAATTAAGGTATGTTTTGGTTTCGATTTTTGATAATTTTTACGTTTTTGTGATCGTTGATTCATGTTCTTTCAAACCCATGTCTTAATTTTGAAATTGATGATGATTTTGAAAAGTGCCATTGATGAATTCATGAGCCTTGTGATGATAGTTGATGAAATATGAAATATATATGTTAGATTAACATGTTTTATCATTGGGCTTTTGATGAATTTGAGTAATTTGGACTAAATTGAGAAAATAATATTTTGAAGGACTAAAATGTGAAATAAATGAAATGTATGGACATGTATGAAGCATATGAAAATTTGGCTAAGCATGGGTACAAGCAAATTATGTGTATTTTGTGATTTTGTGAAATAGGGACTTAAATGTCAAAATGTGAAAATATGAGGGCTAAATTTTAAATTTCCATCAATGTGTTTTTGGATTGAATTGAATGATTTGGTGAATAAATGGGTTAAATTTGAATATGTATAGATCAAGAACCAAAGAAAACGGATTTAGACCAAGGGAAGTCGAAAGTGGTCGAGTAGTCGAGTCTGTTCGTTTAGTCTGAGTACGAGGTAAGTTTATATACAAATAAATGTATTTGAATTGGTTTATTTGTGTATCTATGAAATTTAGTTGTGATGAATGTGTATAAGATGATATATATACATGAAATCCGAGAAGGTATCGTCAAAGTATCAGTATCCGAAAAGTCCCGTACGAACCCTAGGAATAGATAAGATCTATATGTCATGACATAGGTTTTCGATATGTGATATCATGTAAGACCACGTCTGGGATGCTAGCATCGATACGAGATTTTGGTTAAGACCATGTCCGGGACATTGGCATTGTATTTGATTCGTGTAAGACCCTATCTGGGACAGTGGCATCGATATTTGGTTACATATAAGACCACATCTGGGAAATTGGCATTTTACGATTATTCGAGTATTCTGAGTATCCTATTTGATTCCATATGGTTCAACAAGCAAATTCGAGAAATGAAAGACTATGTGAATTGTGTAACCGTTTCAGGTACGTTTGATGTGTATGCTTTGTTTAAGCATGAAAGGTGAGTATTTATGGACTTGCAAAAGAGAAATATGTGCATAAGATAAAATGTGATATATGTATGATTATGATATGAGCAAAAGAGATTATTTGAGATATGATATGTTGGTAAGCTATGGCTAAACAAATGAGCCAAAGAAAATGTTATGAATTTGCAATTAAGGAACATTAAAGATCTTGTATTAAATTATTATGTGCATTTTATGTTAAGTTTATTTGTATATAAATTACTAAGCTTTTGAAAGCTTACTATGTGTGTGTTTGCATTGTTTTATAGATCGTTAAAGCTATAGAAGGCTCGGGGATCGTCGAGGATCGTCATCACACTATCCAATCACATTTTGGTACCTTTTGAATATTTATAGATATTAAGTATGGCATGTATAGTCTAGTTAGTTTGATTATGTTTTGAAAGGTGTAAAAATTAGCCATGTGATATGGCTAGATAATAAATATGATGTGAATGAGTAATTTATGTTAGATGATGCATAGTTTGTTATGGTTTGATGTCTATTGAGATGGTCAAATTATGATATATTATGATGCTAAGCTAGTATAGTATTGATGAAAAGATGCTATATTGTGATGGTAAGATTGTGGATGAAACTTGCTTAGAAATGTTTGTGATTGGATTGAGCTAAGTGGAGCATAAGTTAATGTGTTTGTTATGCTCATGAGTGGTTAAAAAGAATGGTCATTTTGGTATGTTTTCATTGCTTTTGATGCTTAGAATGATGCTTATTTGTGCTTGTAAGGATTGCCCAAAGTGTGGGTGGCAATTTGGCCTTACAAATGACCTATAATTGCCCACACGGTTGAGCACACGGGCGTGTGGCTCGACCATGTCCTTCATGGTTGTGTTTCAAAACAAGTCAGACTTGACCACAAGCATGTGACTGGCCGTGTGAATCAAGTCAGTGGCGACCACGGGCTAGACACACGGGTGTGTGACTGGCAGTAACGACCACGGGCGAGGCACACGGGCGTGTCCAGGCCGTGTGGACAAGTCAGTATGTATGCCCTATTTTGACACGGCTTAGACACACGGGCGTGTCTGAGACCGTGTGAGGCACACGGCCTGACCACATGGGTGTGTGACCTCTGTAATTTAGAAAAAGTTTAAATTTCTAAAAATTCCCATATGTGTTTGGTTTAGTCCTGGCCCCTTTCTAAAGCATGTTTAAGGTCTCGTATACCTATTTAAGGGACACTTTGATTATAAGTTGATTAATTATGATATGAAATGTTTGTAAAAGTTCTGATTTTTCTGATAATGCCTTTAACCTTAGGCCGGCGATGGTTACGAGTTAGGGGTGTTACATCTATACTCTTTAGTCCTTATGTTCAAAAACTAGCAATTAAACTTTACAATCTAATCTTTTTTCACTTCTAAGCTTAAAATCTAACAATTTAATATCAATTTCTTCAAGGATTCATCAATGAAAACTTTTAGAAACTTTAATATTGTTACAAATTGGTACATGGGCTAGCTAAATCAAGCTGCCACGACCTCAAAAACATAAAAATTACAAGAGAATGACTTAATTGAGCATACCTATTAATGCCCGAAAGTTTGAAGCTCTTAAACCCTTTTTATTTTCTTTGACACGGTGAAGAAGATGAATAGAAAGATGTTAATTGTTATCCACCACTAATTTTTCCTTAGTAATGGTCTAATTGCTCTTTTTGTCCTTTGTTTAATTAAAAATCTATAGCGATAATCTTTTACAAATTTTACAATTTAGTTCTTATACCTTAATTAACTATTTATTTGACAAAATTAAGGCACCAAACTTTAATATGATCCTTGTAAATATTAAATAATAATATTTATAGCTCAAACATCAAAATGGGGTTTCAAAATTGTTGTTTTGACACCATTGAAAATCAAACTATTATAATAACACATTTAGTCCTCAATACTTACTTATTCTATCAATTTGATCCTAGTTCTAAATAATTCAATAAATTTAACCCTTAGCATTTACAAATTATATCAATTTGATCCTCAAACTTACTAACAAAAGCTTTGAGCTTTTAAAATAAAGGCATTCCACAACTATTAATTGTTTTATTTATATATGTTTGAAGTTATCTAATTTGATGCATAACCCTTTTGTTTATATTTTTAAGAAGTTCGTGTTAGAAAATAACTAAAATCATTAAAAATAATAGAAAATAAAAATTTTAAAAATATAATATATATATGCTAAAATTATATAAATAATTTAATATTTGTAAAAAATATTTTAGTGATACATATTGCTTATTGTGGATTTAAAATTAAAAAAATAAAACACATAATAATCTCTTAATCACTCATAAAACTAAAAAATATCATTATCGATGTAACAAGAAGGAAATTCAATTAATTCTTTCACAGTTTTTTCTAATGAAAAATTAAATGTTTATAATTTTTCCTTATATAATTATTGATTGAACAATTGAATTTTTCAAAGTCATATTTTTAACTTTGGATTTAATTTCTAATTTCAAGGACTAACTTGAGGACTACTTCTACATAGCTTGAAGGAAATATCATCCTGCTAACAACAAGAGTAAATATACAATATTTTTTAAAAGGTTTTCCATTTTCTTTAGACAACATTTCATCAATAAAATGATTATAAAATATTATATTTAGAAGAGAACTAATGAAAAAAGTTTCAAGATAAACTCATTGGTTTTAGGAATTAACTCAGAAAACGACTTATTAGTTGAGCTTGAGAGAAGTTTTTCTTTTCTTTTTGAGTTTTAAAAATTATAAATGTGGAATACCTATATTTTAAAAGCTGAAAGCTTTTATTAGGAAGTTTGATGATCAATTTGATAGAATTTGTAAATATAATGGGTTAAATTTATTTAATTATTTAGAATTAGGATTGAATTGATAGAATAAGTAAGTACTGAGGACTAAATGTGTTATTATACTAGTAAGAAAAGGATTTTTCGTTATTAATTTAATGGCATATGAACAAAACAGGAACGAATTCAAACGTTAGTGCCTAAATTAAAATTTCTTAAAATTAAGTGACTAAAACAAAAACATTCGCATAATTGAGTAACCATTTGTATATTTTACTCTTGAAATTTCATAGTTATCAATTCAAACCAAGTGATTCTAAATCTGGTATGCTTTTCTTTAAAATGAATTTAGCAACCAAGAATCCTTTCAGGATCATTTAAAAAGACTTCTCATCGGAGAAACTTGTGGTGAATTTGGAAAATATTTATGATTTTTTCTTCATAGATCATTTTTTTCTTTTTTCCATTTCATTTGTAAAGATGTGATAGGAAAATAAGATATAAATCAAATGAATATACTTATTTTCTATATAATCTATTCAAATATCTCAACAATATTTTTTTCCCTATAACATTGATTTTTCATTTAATCGGCATAATAATGAACACATTGATAAGAATTTGAAAAACATGTTTTAATAATATCTAATAACTTTTAAATTTTTAAATAATTTAAATATTTTTAAAAAATATTAATATTTGTTAATGTGTCATTCATCAATACCATGTCGGGATTAATTACACGCACATGTCATGTGGTATTGTATTGTGTTATCATTTGTCATGTTAGTAAAAAGTCATAATGGACACTATCAATTTTAATAGAAGGATTTAATTGATTTTTTAATTTATTAATTAGGAATTTTTTGTTTGTAAGGAAATATTATTTTTACCCGTATTTTGAGTGTAACAAATTTTAATTATTATTTAGATATTTATTGCACATCAATTTATAATTTTATATAATAAATTGTGTGATGTTTTGTATTTTGTATTTTGCATTTATATTGTGTTTTTAGAAGCTATACTTATTTAGGTTTTTTTTATTTCATTATTGTAAATTTTTTTGGCATTTGAATTTGTCAATTATATCCACTTTAGCACTTAATTGTTGTTGTTCAATTTAGTGTCTAAACTTGAAAACTGAATACATTTAATCTTAAAACATTAACATTGTGAAAAATAGTTTACTGGACATTCTTAGCTAATCGGATACATCCATGTGTCGAGCCACATCCCAAATCTTAAAAAATACATTTTTTAATTTCCATTTTACTTTTAAAAAGGGGTAAAGTATTGCCTGCGTTCTATTTTGGTTAATAAACTTTTAATTTTTTTTGACTTTTTAATCACTAAAGTATTCAAAATTAAATTTTTTATCATCGTACGTTAATAGTTATTGGAAATTTGAAAGAATGCTTACATGGATTTAATGTTATTTTCACCTCATGTTTCAATATCCACGTGTAATATTATTGCTAGACCAAAAAAATATGCATAATTTTAATGTTATTTCCACATTTATACTGTAAGTTTGAAGCACAATTTTAATGTATGAGGTACCATATTTTATCAGGTCATGGTGGATGAAAACGGAGTAAGATGGGATCATTGAGTAAGAACCATCGGTACTGAAGGTAAGTCGTTCAGTGCAAGAAAAAAAATTAGGATCAAGTTGGCAATCATGTAGTTGAAGATGGACTGACTGGTAAAGCTATCGTGTAACACTCCAAACTCGGCCTAGAAGTTAGGCCCAAATTCGGCGAGTCACGTTGAAGTGTTTTTCGAAAACTATGTTTTCATTGAAAACCCTCCTTAATATTTAAAAACTAAAGTCTTAGTTTGTGTTCGTTCAATTTCAAAACGTGGTTCATCGAAAAGTTAATCACTGTTAAAAACGTTATTAACTTCGTTAAAAATCTCTTTTAGTTGCGGAAACTAATTTAAGTTAAAGAAGTTTAAAACGTATGTTTTTGAAAACAGTAATTGGGTTGAAAACTCGTCCACGTCTAATAGATATAAAACGTAACAAAATACCAAATTCAGAATTAAATCCAAAGAGGCCTTATTACAAAAATTAAAATCCAAAAGGGAATTTAAAACATATATAAAGCCCAAAGCGTAACAGCCGCAGTCGGGTGGTCACCTCCGAGTCCCTCGCAGCACCGATCCTCCTAACTCTGGGGATTACCTGCATAGTTAAAAACAGGGTGAGTCTATGAAAACTCAGTGTGTAATTGTAACATCCTGAATTAATGGGCCTATGCGTTCTATGTGTGTGGTTGTGCTTACTATGCTTGTTAGAATGTTTTAGGGGTCCAGAGTGGGCTCGAAGTTGGGCCAAGGCCCATAATGTGTTTGTGGGCCCAAGGCTTTTATGTGTTTTTGGGATTTGCACACTGAGTCTTGGTGACTCACCCTTTTATTTTTCCCAACTTTTCAGATGAGCAGTAGATCACGGACATGGGAGCCGAGGCGGACTCAAGGGGCCATCAAGTCTTTTATTTTCATAAACTGTTTTTAGTTTTTCATTGAGTTTTAATTTTGGGATTATTCTTGTAATAAGGCCTCCATAACTTAGGTTGTCGAACTATATTTTTTCTTTATGTTACGTCTTATAAACTTATGTTTTCAAAGTCTTAATTATAAAGTGAAAGGAAAATAGGTTTTTCCAGCATGTTCAACGCAAATGTTAAAGTTTCTTCAAAAATGTCACAATTAATGATTAATCGACTAAAATAAACTGAGATTTTCAAAACCCTTGAAAGCAAAGTTTTCAACATTCAACCCGTAGCATACCAGATCCGGTCATGACGTATGGGTCGGGTTTGGGGTGTTACATTTTGGTATCAGAGCCCAGTTCAAAATGCGGGCTGTGAAATGGGTCCAGTGGTGATTTGTAAAAGTGATGTAAGTTTGAGAAAAGTTCAGTTGAGATATGGGCTTCGAGTCTACCGGCACCCGATCCACACAGGTAAGCATTCTAAACTCATTATGTGATATGCATGTTGGGCTTGATGGGCTCTCTAGGGACGTAGACTAGTATGCTAGAGTTTATGGACTTTAGGTCTAGTATAAACAATTCTTCAAATCTCATAAGACTTAATTTCTAATTAAACATGTCTGTGAACAAGTCACAGGGTTAGGGTGTGGTAACAGGCATACGCATGTCTAAGATTGGATCCAGGGAGAGCTTGGTATTTAAGCGGCCCTAGCGGCTCACCTCCTCTTCTCTGGATTCCTACTTGGTGCATAGTATTTGTTCACTCTAACTGAGAGGGCTTGTTGATGGGCCAAAATTTATAACTAAAACCCGAAAGGGACTAACCACCCTATTTTTTGTAAAATTACTTATATTCCTAGATTTGTAAAATCACCGAAATACCTTCAGTTGGCAAAATTACCAAAATACCCTTATTTTGTAAAATCACCAAGATACCCTATTTTGGAAAATTACGAAAATAGCCATGTAGGATAAAATTACGAAAATACCCTTAGGTAGTGAAATGACAAAAATACCCCTATGTGATGAAGGTGAGTTCATGGATGCTACTTAAATGTTGATGTGTGATGGTTGAATGTATGTGGATTTTAGAGCTAGGAAATACAGACCTGAGAACTAAACCTTGTAGATGGAGTTCGAATTCGAAAGAACTACTGTTAAAACTACTCTCCATAAGATTGTTCGTTATTAATCAGTGGAAGAAATTAATAGTTCATAAAATTCCTAATCAGATAAATGTGAGTCGGTAGAATGAGCACTAGAGGACGTGGTGTGTGTGGCCGAGGAAGAGGCAAGATTGCTGTGTCGGAACCGATAGGGTCTGGTCACGAGTCGGGGAATGAGGTACCAGTGCCACCAGCTGTGGAGGCAGAATTTTAGGATCAGACGGCCGAAGATGATGCGGTATCTCAGGCTATGTTGAGGGTTTTAGAGAGGGTTGCTGGGGTAGGCATGGGTACAAGAGCCCAGAAATCTATGTCGGAGCGACTTAGAGCTAATGGGGCAGAAGTTGTAATATCCCGGGTTAAGGGCTATTTTATTTTGGCATTGCTTGCATGTCATTGGCTTGCTACGTTGTTGTCTGTGTGGTTTCGAGGCTTAGTTGTAGGCTAGGAGTGAGCCTGAGTAGGTGGGAAAATTTTAGTTTTTGGGCTTTGGGTGTTAGGAGCTGAAGAAGCTGGGTCTTATATATTTTAATTGGTGTTCTTGAGCACAAATGAAGAGCTAGCAAGGTGGCAAAGCATGCGCCACTAGGACCTTGTGTGTGACGTCAAGTGCAAGGGGGGGAGGTCCTGAGTTCAAGCTGCGAAAATCCCCCATTTTGGCTCCCATTTTGACGGCATGGAAGGGAGGAGTTGTAGGCAGTTCAAACTCTGCCTTGGACCAAGTCAATAGGTGGAATGGATGGCAAGGAGTGAATTGTGGGATTTGACTAGTTCAAACTAGTTTGAACTAATGGCTTGGAGAGCTTCTAGGAGGTGGCCGATTGTGGGAAACTTCAAATAGGTGAGTGGCCGGATTTTGGGGAGTGTTTGGGGGAGTTTGGCCGGTTGGTAAGTGTTGTGAGGGAGTGGGAGTGTGCCGAATTTTGGCAATTGGTAAGTGTGCATTTTCGGTCATAGGGGGAATAGCAAACTAAGTTCTTTCTTTTTGCCAAAAACAAGCCGATTTTCTTTTAGTCAAGCTAGCCAAAATAACTTCAAGGTTAATTCTTCTTTCATTCCCCTTAAACCGAAAGTCCAAGGTTGCTTTGTTTTCTTTTGATTCTCCTTGGCAAATTAATGCTTGTTTCCATTCTTCTAGTATTTACATCTTGTGTAAACCAAACCCCAAACACTTGTGTGCCGAAATTTTGCCTTGTTTCTTTCTTCTTCTTTTCATTGTGCAAAGCCGAACCTAGCATCCCATTTTCATCTTTTTTTTTCTTTTGAAACCTTGATAGCCGAAAGTCTCCCCAAAAACATTCTTCTCCATTTCCTTTTCTTTTCCAAGAAAGAACCGAAGGTGCTTCTCTTCTTTTCTCTTTCCATTTCATTTCTTGGCCGAATATCAACCTATTTCTTCTCATCTATACTCGCTTTTCTTTTCACACAAAACCGAAAGCACCCCACCATTCTGCATTTTATATTCTTTCTTTTCCAAAACCTTTTAGTCGAACCTTACTACAACCCTTGCCGATTTCTTCTTTTTTTTTTTTAAACTTTTCTCTTCTTGATTAAGGGTGTTTGCCGAATCTATTCCTCCTGTTAGATTCTTGTTTCAATCGGCCTGGTAGGAGGTAAGTATTTGGCCGAATGGCCATTTCTCCCCTTTCTTGTGCTTTGTCAATCTTTGGTGTTTGAGAGCCGATGTTGGTGTTTGCTAAAAAGGAGTAACGTTCGGTTTTGGTAATCATTTTCATATAGGGCCTTTGGATTTCGAAGCGGCCGATTGGAGAAGCCAAGTGGTAAGTAGTGGTAAGAGATTATCTTGATAGTCTATTCTTTTAGAATTCTATAAGCCAAGTTTTAATGGATTAACGATTCTTTTTAGGGTGTGCCGATTGTTCAAAAAAGAACCAGTGTTGGTTCGGGTTTGGTTGGGAACCGAACCATTTGCAAAGGTAAGGCTTAACGCAACCCCTTGGGTTACCTATTTTTGGCCGAATGGTATAATAATTAATCCATTGTTGGCCGATTGTAGGATCGGGGTTGTCGAGGTGATCGAGGGACGTAGACCGATTCTTAGGATTAACATCTTCGCTATTTCAGGTGTGTAAACCAACACACTTTCTTAACTGAATAATGTGATAACCTGTTTGTATAAATGAAACAGTGTGGTTGACTATTTTGGTACCCATTGAGGTATGGATACGGATTCGGGTAAGTCCGTTTCATTATGAAATATGTAATGATATATGATATCATGATTATAGGTGTATATTCGTTGAGATGCCATATTAAGCATGTGAGCATGATAGCATGATTGCACGATTTTTGTATTTAGTATGATATGTTATTGGGTGATATGAGAGGAGGAGGAGTATGTTATCCGTGTCTTTGGGACACTGTGTCTTTGGGACACCGAGGTTTGGCACCTCCAGTGGTTTGGTACCACATATGACATTTTGTGACTTTGGGTCACCAGAGGTTTGGCACCTCGGCGTCGTCCCAAGTGGCTTAGTACCACGGTGGGTTGGCCCCACAGATTGATTATACTGGGATTGACGCCAGTGATTTGGTATCACACGATGGGTTGGCCCCATCATCGAGTTGTATCTGCGGTCACGGTGATTTGGTATCACACTGTGTCTTTGGGACACGGAGGTTTGGCACCTCATTGCGACTCGTCCTGTGGTTTGACAACACCGTGGGTTGGCCCCACTTATGAGATACTGGGATTGTTGCTAGTGATTTGGTATCACACGATGGGTTGGCCCCATCATTGGATTATTTGTGACTTCGGGTCACCAGTGGTTTTGGCACCACATTATGGATATCGTGACTTTGGGTCACCAGTGGTTTGGCACCACCAGTGGTTTGGTACCACACGGGGTAGAAAAGGTGATATGGTTGGCTAGGATCGGGTGCATTACTTGCATTATTTTGTTATGATGTGTGTTGGCATGTTATACCGGAAGAGGGATTTATACATTGAGTCTTGCGACTCACTCTCTCCTTTGACATTTCAGGTGACACTTAGACGCGGACATGGAGCTGGGATGGACTCGAGGTGCTCGTGCCATGTTTAAATAAGGATTTGCTCAGACTTTATAAAATTTGGTACATTAGCTTATTTATTTCTAGTTGGTTTTATTTTGGTTTGTAAAAGGCCTTTTAAAATTATGTTTTGCTATGTTTATGCTTAAAGTAGATGTTTAATATGCCTTAACAAATTAATTGGGTTAAAATGTGCTAAAACTTGGAAAGACAACGATTTCAAAACTACAAAAGCGACATTTTAAACTATACCATCGGGTATCACACTATGATTTGGGATAAAGTGAACTCAAATGTTTTTCTTACTCAAACACGATTTTCCACTAACTCAAAATGTTTTAGCAATAATAAGAAACAACTTAAACTTCTAAAAGAGATAAACCTGTTTTACCTACCCATCTGAGTAAGTTTTCAAAATTTCGGGTTTTAAATACATCATCGATTTCAATCAAACCTACTCAAGTTTTTCTTCAAATACACAACCTAGCGAAGTGTTTTCCTCAAACATTTAAACTTAAACCTAAACCTCTCAAAATCCTTTTTCCCTGTAACATATAATTGATTAGGTCGTGGTGTGTTGACCGGGTTTGGGGTGTTACAATTGTGGTATCAGAGCCAAGTTCAAAGGCTCGACTGTGGGCCTGAGGCCCAAAATGTTTTCAAAAGTCTATTTTAAGTGTTATGTTTTAAAAAGTATGGTGTGAAAGGCATGGCACCGAGTCTCCAGACCAATCCGCCTGTAAGTACCCGTACTATTGTTTGTGATAATGATATTGATGAGATGTGATTGAATGGTGGTGATAATAAGACTACTTTAGAAACTAAAACCGATAGGACCGAGTGGACTCATGAAAACAAAACTCCTTTAATATTCATAAGACTTTGCTTAAAAACAGTGGAATAATTATCGATGCATAAAATTCTTTAAATCAGGCGAGATTTAGTCATGAGTACCCGGTGGACGTGGTCGTGGGCGTGGTCGCAGTAGGATGACAGCTTCGAGCCCGTGGGTTCGGTCGAAGTCGAGAATGAAATACTGGTTCTACCACCATTGGAGGTGGTGAGTTCAAGAGCGATCGGGATGACGCAGTGTCACGAGCAATCTCATGGGTTCGGAAAGGGTAGCTGGAGTAGGTGGAGGCGTAGGAGCTAGGAAATCATGCTGAGTGACTTGAACAAACGGGTGAATTCTTTCGGGTGTCTCGTGTTGCTCCTAGCAACTGCTGAATATTAATTGGAAGTGACAGAGCGGATCATGGACGATCTAGACTTGACTGCTGAAGAAAAGTTAAAGGGGATCGTATCACTTCTCCGAGATGAGTCATACCAGTGGTGGCTCAATGTTCGGGACAACGCTGCAGCAGAAGATCTGACTTGGGACCATTTTCGCTACTTATCGAAAAAAATGCGTGGGAGCTAATTATATTAATGAGCAACGGAAAGCATTTCGAGGTTAGTTCGAAGTAAATGCGTTAGCCGAGTACGAGGCGAGTTTACGAGGTCGAGTCGGTATGCCGGGGTATGGTGGCTACTGAACTAGAGAGGTGTGTTCGTTTGAGGATGGCCTGCGGGACGAATTAAGATTGTTGATTGCGCCAGCCAGAGCGTGAATTTGCTGCTCGGTTGAAAAGGCGAAAGTAGCCGAGGGTATTAAAGAGTCGTGAGGCAAGGCATGGATAGGAACCGACACAAAAGGAGTTTTGGATCTTCCGGGTCATCGGTAATCAGCAGAAAGGGCTAGACCGAGTGGGCGAATCGGTCGGGTAGGTTTGTTGTTTGCTAGGCAAGGACCGCCAGCATGTAACCGCTAGGGAAAGCTCATTGGGGAGGATGTTGGATGATAGTAGAGGTCTGTTTGAGTGTGGCTCATTGGACCACCGTGTGAGGGACCTGTCCGTGCAAGTTGGCTAGGATTCGGTCGAGAGTCGGGCCGTACTCAAGACAGAATAATGGACCACCACCGCAGAGGGGCCGAGGTAATGGCAGAGGAGGTAATGGTTCGGTCGGGCCGTGGAGCACCGGCGCGAAGTGCGGTGTAGTTCGAGGCCGACAGTAGGGGTTGGTGTCTGCCGCGAGGCACCGAGAGAGAGGCGACGCTTGCCGGACGTCATTACCGGTACGTTTTTAATCTTTGGTTCTCCATTTACTGCTTTGATTGATGTGGGTTCAACACATTCGTATGTTGCAAGTAGCATAGTGAAGACCATGGATTTAGACTCGAGATATCTTCAGGCGGATGACCGTAATAAGCCCTTTAGGTCACTCAGTAGTTGTAGATAAGTCGTATAGAGACGCACCTCTAGAACTCCAAGGGTAGTGTTCGTGGTGATCGATGGAATTGCCATTTGGGAGTTCGATCGATTCTCGGGATGGACTGGCTGGTTAAGTACCAGGCGAAGTTGGATTGCACGGCTAAGCGCATGGTTTTGAAAATAGCTATGGGTGATGAAGTGGTTCTGATCGGTCATAGGAGAAATTATCTGTCCAATATAGTATCTGCTCTAAAAGCCGAGAAGATGGTCAGAAAGGGTTGTGAAGCATATGTAATTCATGTGTATGCCTTGGAGGCTAAAGAGTCTGCTGTAGAGACGGTTCGGACAGTTAGGGAATTTGTTGATGTGTTTCCTGAGGAGCTTCCGAGTATGCCACCAGATCGGGAGGTAGAGTTCAGGATAGATCTGTTACCCAGAACTGCGCCAGTGTCCATAGCTCCATACAAGATGGCACCTAAAGAGTTAGTGGAGCTTAAGGCTCAGATCCAGGAGTTGTTGGACCGAGGCTTTATCAGGCCAAGTGTTTCACCTTGGGGAGCGCCGGTACTCTTCGTCAAGAAGAAAGATGGTACTATGCGGATGTGTATAGACTACCGCCAACTGAATAAGCTGACGATCAAAAACAAGTATCCACCGCCTCGGATAGATGACTTGTTTGATCACCAAAGGGTGCGTCGGTTTTCTCAAGATCGATTTAAGTCCGGGTATCACCGATTAAAGGTGAAGGAGGCGATATATCGTAAGACGGTATTTCGTACTCGGTATGGGCACTTTGAGTTCTTAGTTATGCCGTTTGGGTTGACTAACTTACCGGCGTGACCTTCATGGATATGATGAATAGGGTGTTCCAACAAGATTCTAGATCGGTTAGTAGTGGTTTTTATCGGCGACATTTTGGTATATTCAAGGACCGAGGAGGAACATGATGCGTATTTATGGGTGGTATTGCGATTTTGAGGAGAAGCGACTTTATGCTAAGTTCGATAAATGCGAGTTCGGCTTAGGGAGGTGGCGTTCTTGGGTCATGTAGTATCGGTTTGAGGGATTAGAGTGGATCCTCGAAAGATTGAAGCGATTTTGAATTGGAAGCCGCCTAAGTCGATGGCGGAGATTCGAGTTTTCGGGCTTGGCGTGATACTACCAAGATTTGTAGAGGTTTCCGTTGATCGCAAAGACCGATGACTAAATTATTGAGGAAAGGGGTTCCGTTTATTTGGACTGAGAAGCAGCAGGAGAGCTTCGATAAGTTGAAGAAGATTTTGACAGAAGCTCCGGTTCTGATTCAACCTGAGGCTAGTAAGGAATTCACAGTGTACTGCGATGCATCACATACGGGTTTGGGTTGTGTGCTGATGCAAGAAGTGAAGGTTGTGGCTTACGATCTCGGCGGTGAGGCCACATGAGGTAAATTATCCAACGCACAACTGGAGTTAGCGGTGTAGTTTTGCCTTAAAGATATGGAGGCATTACTTGTACGAGAGAGATCGATAGTCTACGGATCACAAGAGTCTGAAGTACCTTCTGACTCAGAAAGACTTGAATCTGAGACAGCGCAGATGGATTAAGCTGCTGAAAGACTACGATTGCTCAATTGAGTATCATCCGGGCAAGGCTAACGTTGTGGCAAACGCGTTGAGCCGTAAGGTTGTTTCGAATTTAAGAGCGTTGTTTGCCCACTTGAGTTTGTATGACGACGGGAGTATTCTGGCAGAGCTGCAGGTTAAGCCTACTTGGGTTGAGCGGATCGAGAAAAGCGATTGATGGATGAGGTTAAAGTCGCAGAGGACACAAGTGCAGAATGATGGTTTGAAGGGTTATAGCTTGTCTAGTGATGGGGTTCTGTATTTTCAGGGGAAGGCTTGTATGCCGAGAGACACTGAGTTAAGGTAAAAGATTCTTCAGGATGCACATAGCAGCCCCTACGCTATGCATCCTGGAGGTAGCAAAATGTATAGGGATCTCAAAGAACGATTACGGTGGTCGGTGCGAAAAAGAAGTGATAGAGTTTGTAGGGAAGTGTCTGACATGTCGGCAGTCAAGGCCGAGCATCGATTGTCGTCGAGGTTGCTTGACCGGTGAAGATTCCACAGTGGAAGTGGGAAAGGATAACTATGGATTTCGTCAGTGGTTTACCGCTTACGCCTAGCAAGAAAGATTCAGTTTGGGTAATTGTAGATCGACTGACTAAATCAGCTCACTTTATTCCGGTGAGGGTGGATTACTCACTTCAGAGGTTGGCAAAGCTGTATGTGTCAGAGATTGTGAGACTGCACGGGGTGCCAATATCGATCATCTCAGATAGGGATCCCAGATTCACGTCAAGGTTCTGGAAAGCGTTGCATCAGGCTCTTGGTACACAGTTAGATTTCAGAACGGTATTTTATCCGCAGACTGACGGGCAGTCGGAAAGGGTTATACAGATCTTGGAGGACATGTTACGAGGGTGTGTTTTGGACTTCAGGGGTAGTTGGGAGGAGTATCTACCGTTAGCTGAGTTCGCCTACAACAACAGTTACCAAGCGAGCATCAAGATGGCACCATATGAAGCGTTGTACGGTAGGAAGTGTAGCTCACCTACTTGTTGGACAGAGTTAGGTAAACGTCAGTTGTTGGGACCAGAGTTAGTTGCTGAGACTGAAGACAAGGTTAAGTTGATTCAGGCTCGATTGAAAGAAGCTTCAGACCGGTAGAAGTCCTATGCCGATCTTAAGCGAAGAGATATAGAGTTTGCTATGGGGGATCAAGTTTTTCTGAAGGTCTCGCCATGGAAGAAAGTGTTAAGGTTAGGGAGGAAAGGCAAGCTAAGTCCGAGGTTTATTGGGCCGTATAAGGTACTGAGACGAGTGGGACCAGTGGCATATCAGCTCGAGTTACCAGCAGAGCTAAGTCAGATTCACGACGTGTTCCACGTTTCGATGCTTAGGCGATATCGTTCAGATCTATCGCATGTGGTAGCAGTGGAAGAGATCGAGGTAAACCCAGATTTGACCATAGAGGAAGAGCCTGTACAGATTTTAGATCGAGATGTGAAGGTTTTGCGTAGGAAGTTTGTCCCTTTGGTTAAGGTTCTTTGGCGGAATCATGGCGTGGAAGAAGCTACGTGGGAACCCGAGGATATGATGAGACAACAATACCCGCAACTCTTCGATCGTAATTTCGAGGTCGAAATTATTTTTAAGGGGTAGAAGCTGTAAAATCCGGGTTAAGGGCTATTTTATTTTGGCATTGCTTGCATGTTATTGGCTTGCTACGTTATTGTCTGTGTGGTTTCGAGGCTTAGTTGTAGGCTAGGAGTGAGCCTGAGTAGGTGGGAAAATTTTAATTTTTGGGCTTTGGGTGTTAGGAGCTGAAGGAGCTGGGTTTTATATATTTTAATTGGTGTTCTTGAGCACAAATGAAGAGCTAGCAAAGTGGCAAAGCATGCACCACTAGGACCTTGTGTGTGACGTCAAGTGCAAGGGGGGAGGTCCTGAGTTCAAGCTGCGAAAATCCCCCATTTTGGCTCCCATTTTGACGGCATGGAAGGGAGGAGTTGTAGGCAGTTCAAACTCTGCCTTGGACCAAGTCAATAGGTGGAATGGATGGCAAGGAGTGAATTGTGGGATTTGACTAGTTCAAACTAGTTTGAACTAATGGCTTGGAGAGCTTCTAGGAGGTGGCCGATTGTGGGAAACTTCAAATAGGTGAGTGGCCGGATTTTGGGGAGTGTTTGGGGGAGTTTGGCGGTTGGTAAGTGTTGTGAGGGAGTGGAGTGTGCGAATTTTGGCAATTGGTAAGTGTGCATTTTCGGTCATAGGGGAATAGCAAACTAAGTTCTTTCTTTTTGCCAAAAACAAGCCGATTTTCTTTTAGTCATGCTAGCCAAAATAACTTCAAGGTTAATTCTTCTTTCATTCCCCTTAAACCGAAAGTCCAAGGTTGCTTTGTTTTCTTTTGATTCTCCTTGGCAGCCGAATGCTTGTTTCCATTCTTCTAATATTTACATCTTGTGTAAACCGAAACCCCAAACACTTGTGTGCCAAAATTTTGCCTTGTTTCTTTCTTCTTCTTTTCATTGTGCAAAGCCGAACCTAGCATCCCATTTTCATCTTTTTTTCTTTTGAAACCTTGATAGCCGAAAGTCTCCCCAAAAACTTTCTTCTCTATTTCCTTTTCTTTTCCAAGAAAGAACCGAAGGTGCTTCTCTGCTTTTCTCTTTCCATTTCATTTCTTGGCCGAATATCAACCCATTTCTTCTCATCTATACTCGCTTTTCTTTTCACACAAAACCGAAAGCACCCCACCATTCTGCATTTTATATTCTTTCTTTTCTAAAACCTTTTAGCCGAACCTTACTACAACCCTTGCCGATTTCTTCTTGTTTTTTTTAACTTTTCTCTTCTTGATTAAGGGTGTTTGCCGAATCTATTCCTCCTGTTAGATTCTTGTTTCAATCGGCCTGGTAGGAGGTAAGTATTTGGCCGAATGGCCATTTCTCCCCTTTCTTGTGCTTTGTCAATCTTTGGTGTTTGAGAGCCGATGTTGGTGTTTGCTAAAAAGGAGTAACGTTCGGTTTTGGTAATCGTTTTCATATAGGGCCTTTGGATTTCAAAGCGGCCGATTGGAGAAGCCAAGTGGTAAGTAGTGGTAAGAGATTATCTTGATAGTCTATTCTTTTAGAATTCTATAAGCCAAGTTTCAATGGATTAACGGTTCTTTTTAGGGTGTGCCGATTGTTCAAAATGGAACCAGTGTTGGTTCAGGTTTGGTTGGGAACCGAACCATTTGCAAAGGTGAGGCTTAACGTAACCCCTTGGGTTACCTATTTTTGGCCGAATGGTATAATGATTAATCCATTGTTGGCCGATTGTAGGATCGGGGTTGTCGAGGTGATCGAGGGACGTAGACCGATTCTTAGAATTAACATCTTCGCTATTTCAGGTGTGTAAACCAACACACTTTCTTAACTGAATAATGTGATAACCTGTTTGTATAAATGAAACAGTGTGGTTGACTATTTTGGTACCCATTGAGGTATGGATACGGATTCGGGTAAGTCCGTTTCATTATGAAATATGTGATGATATATGATATCATGATTATGGGTGTATATTCGTTGAGATGCCATATTAAGCATGTGAGCATGATAGCATGATTGCACGATTTTTGCATTTAGTATGATATGTTATTGGGTGATATGAGAGGAGGGGAGTATGATATCCGTGTCTTTGGGACACTTGTGTCTTTGGGACACCGGAGGTTTGGCACCTCCGGGGTTTGGTACCACATATGACATTTTGTGACTTTGGGTCACGGAGGTTTGGCACCTCGGCGTCTCGTCCCAAAGGCTTAGTACCACGGTAGGTTGGCCCCACGCTTGATTATACGGATTGACGCCATGATTTGGTATCACACGATGGGTTGGCCCCATCATCGGATTGTGGATCGCGGTCACGGTGATTTGGTATCACATGTGTCTTTGGGACACCGTGAGGTTTGGCACCTCATTGCGACTCGTCCCGTGGTTTGACACCACCGTGGGTTGGCCCCACTTATGAGATACGGGATTGTCGCTAGTGATTTAGTATCACATGATGGGTTGGCCCCATCATTGGATTATTTGTGACTTCGGGTCACCAGTGGTTTGGCACCACATTATGGATATCGTGACTTTGGGTCACCAGTGGTTTGGCACCACCAGTGGTTTGGTACCACACGGGGTAGAAAAGGTGATATGGTTAGCTAGGATCGGGTGCATTACTTGCATTATTTTGTTATGATGTGTGTTGGCATGTTTTACCGGGAGAGGGATTTATACATTGAGTCTTGCGACTCACTCTCTCCTTTGACATTTCAGGTGACACTTAGACGCGGACATGGAGCCGGGATGGACTCGAGGTGCTCGTGCCATGTTTAAATAAGGATTTGCTCAGACTTTATAAAATTTGGTACATTAGCTTATTTATTTCTAGTTGGTTTTATTTTGGTTTGTAAAAGGCCTTTTAAAATTATGTTTTGCTATGTTTATGCTTAAAGTAGATGTTTAATATGCCTTAACAAATTAATTGGGTTAAAATGTGCTAAAACTTGGAAAGTTAACGATTTCAAAACTACAAAAGCGACATTTTAAACTATACCATCGGGTATCACACTATGATTTGGGATAAAGTGAACTCAAATGTTTTTCTAACTCAAACACGATTTTCCACTAACTCAAAATGTTTTAGCAATAATAAGAAACAACTTAAACTTCTAAAAGAGATAAACCTGTTTTACCTACCCATCGGAGTAAGTTTTCAAAATTTCCGGGTTTTCAAATACATCATCAGATTTCAATCAAACCTACTCAAGTTTTTCTTCAAATACACAACCTAGCGAAGTGTTTTCCTAAAACATTTAAACTTAAACCTAAACCTCTCAAAATCCTTTTTCCCTGTAACATAACAGATTCAGTCGTGGTGTGTTGACCGGGTTTGGGGTGTTACAGAAGTGTTTAGGGGAATTTTTGGGGTAGCCCAGAGTACAGCTGAATATTGGTTGGAAGCGGTGGAGTGCATAATGGATGATCTAGATTTCATGGAAGAAGAGAAGCTGAAAGGAGTAGTGTCCCTTCTTCGGGACGAAGCTTATCAATGGTGGCTTACGGTTAAGGATGGTACAGTGGCTGACCGTATCACCTGAGATTACTTCAGAACATCGTTCTAGAGTAAGTACATTGGAACGAGTTATGTGGATGCGCAGCATAGAGCATTTTTGAATCCGATTTAGGGAAGTAGGTCGGTGGCGGCATATGAAGCAGAATTATTACGCTTGAGCCGTTATGCTCGAGGGATAGTGCCAACAGAACATGAACGGTGTGTTTGATTTGAAGATGGCCTGAAGGATGATTTACGTGTTTTGATATCTCCACAGTAGGAGAGGGAATTTACTATGCTTGTAGAGAAGGCTAAGATAGCTGAGGAGGTAAAGTGAATGAAAAAGCTGAATCTAGATAAAGATAGAAGTGAAAGTAAGAAAAATTTTGGATCGTCAGGAGCAGCTGGGCGTACTCAGAAAAGACCTAGGTCGGATGGGCCGAATCGGGTGGAGAGACCTGCTGCTAACCAGACACGGAGGTGTGTTCGCTGTGGTAAATTCCATATAGGTGAGTGTTGGGTAGGCAGTTGAAAGTGCTTTAGGTGTGGATCTTTGGACCATCAGATTAGAGACTGTCCACAGCCACGGAGCGATGTAGGACTCGCAGGGCAGGGAAATGCCTAGCCAGGTAGAAGTGGTCAGTAGCCGCAGAGGGGTCGTGGTCAAGTTAGAGGTGGTAACGGTTTGATCAGGACTGTGGAGCACTAGGTCGATTGGCAAGAAACACTAAGGCGAGGCAGCGGGGGTTGGTCTATGTGCCAGACGTCGAGAGGAGGCCGACGTATCGGATGTTATAACCGGTACATTTTTAATATTTGGTTTGCCTTACACTGCATTGATTGACATTGGGTCGACACATTCATATGTTGCTAGTAGTGTGTCTGAAACATTAAGTTTAGATTTCAAGATTACCCTAGGGTGATAACTGTAATTAGCCCATTAGGACAATCTGTGGCAGTAGATAAACTCTATCGGGAGGTACCCTTAAAAGTTCAGGGAATAGTTTTTCGGACGGATCTAATGGAATTATCGTTTGGGGAGTTTGACTTAATATTAGGCATGGACTAGCTGGTGAAGTATCAAGCTAATTTAGATTGTGCAGCCAAGCGTATGGTGTTAAAAACCCCCAAAAGTGGTGAAGTGTTAGTGATAGGAGAAAAAAGGAACTGTCTGTTGAATGTAGTGACTGCCCTAAGAGCAGAAAGGATGGTGAGAAAAGGATGAGAGGCGATATTAATGTTTGTTTGGGCTCTGGAAGCCAAAGACCTAACTATTGGGGACATTAGGACGTTGAAAGAATTTTCTGATGTTTTCTCAGAAGAGCTTTCGGGATTACCTTCGGATCGTGAAGTGGAGTTTGGTATCGATCTTCTTCTAATAATAGCACCAGTGTCTTTCTCTCCATATAGGATGGCGCCAAAGGAGTTGGTAGAGTTGAAAGCACAAATACAAGAGTTGTTAGATAAAGGATTTATTCGACCAAGTGTGTCGCCTTGGGGAGCGCCGTGTTATTTGTTAAGAAGAAGGATGGATCAATGCTTATGTGCATTGACTACCGTCAGCTGAACAAGTTGACTATCAAGAACAAGTATCCGTTGCCAAGGATTGATGACTTGTTCGATCAACTACAAGGGGCGTCAGTGTTCTCAAAGATAGATTTGAGATCAGGATACCATCAGCTTAAGGTCAAAGAATCGGATATTCATAAGATAGCTTTTAGGACCCATTATGGCCATTACGAATTTTTGGTAATGCCATTTGGGTTGACTAACGCACCAGCGACGTTTATGGATTTAATGAATCGAGTGTTCCAACCCTACTTGGATCGGTTTGTCGTGGTATTTATAGATGATATCTTGGTTTACTCAAGATTGAAAGAGGAGCATGATTCACATCTGCGAGTGGTTTTGCAGATTCTGAGGGAGAAGCAGTTGTATGCCAAATTCAGTAAGTGCGAATTTTGGCTAAGTGAAGTTACTTTTCTAGGCCACGTTGTGTTGGCAGAGGGGATTAGGATTGACCCTCGAAAAATTGAAGCAGTGTTGGATTGGAAGCCTCCTAGGTCTGTGGCAGAAATTTGGAGTTTTCTTAGTCTGGCCGGATACTATCGAAGGTTTGTTGAAGGATTTTCTTCAATCGCGGCACCATTGACTAAGTTATTACGGAAAGGAGTTCCGTTTATTTGGTCTAGTAAGCAGCAAGAGAGTTTCGAGAAGTTGAAAAGGATTTTGACGGAGGCTCCAGTATTGATTCAACCGGATGCTGGGAAGGAATTCGTGATTTACTGTGATGCATCACACATGGGACTAGGATGCGTGTTGATGCAAGATGGAAAAGGTTGTTGCGTATGTATCTCGGCAGTTAAGGCCTCACGAAGCAAATTATCCCACCCATGATTTGGAGTTGGCGGTGGTGGTTTTTGCTTTAAAGATTTGGAGACATTATCTGTACGGGGAGAAATCTAGTATTTATATAGATCATAAGAGCCTAAAATACCTTTTGAACCAGAAGGAGTTGAATTTAAGGCAGAGGAGGTGGATCGAGTTGTTAAAGGATTATAATTGCTCGCTCGAGTACCATCCGGGTAAAGTTAATGTGGTGGCGGATGCTTTAAGTCGTAGAGTAATCTCTGACTTGAGAGCGATGTTTGCTCACCTTAGTTTATACGATGATGGGAGCTTATTAGCTAAACTTCAAGTGAAACCCTCTTGGGTCAGTCAGGTTAAGGAGAAGCAACAGACCGATGAGTTGCTAAAGGAGAAGTTTCATTTAGGATCAAGTTATGGATCGACGGACTTCAGTATGAATGACGAAGGACTGTTATGTTTTCAAAGGAGAGTTTGCATGCCAAAAGATCTGGGATTGAGGCGTAGGATTTTGCAAGAAGCGCATGGTGGTTCATACGCTATGCACCCCGGAGGGAGTAAGATGTATCGGGATTTGCAGGATCAGTTCTGGTGGCCAGGCTTGAAGCGTGAGATAACTGAATTGGTGAGTAAGTGTTTGACCTGTCAGCAGGTAAAGGCGGAGCATCAGTTACCATTAGGGTTGTTGCAGCCAGTGAATATTCCACAATGGAAGTGGGAAACGATCACAATGGACTTTGTTAGTGGGCTACCCCTCACGCCTACTAAGAAAGATTCAGTCTGGGTGATTGTTGATCGCTTGACAAAATCTGCTCATTTCATACCAGTACGGGTCGATTACTCTCTGTAGAAGCTGGCTAGGTTATATATAGCGGAGGTAGTGAGGTTGCATGGGGTACCAGTATCAATCATATCGGACAGGGACCTAAGGTTCACGTCGCGATTCTGGAAGGCTTTGCATCAAGCGTTGGGTACAAAGTTGGATTTCAGTACAGCGTTTCATCCTCAGACAGATGGATAGTCTGAGCGGGTAATTCAGATCTTGGAGGACATGTTGAGGGGATGTGTCATTTATTTCAGAGGAAGTTGGGAAGAGTTTTTACCGTTGGCGGAGTTTGCTTACAACAATAGCTACCAGTATAGTATTCAGATGGCGCCCTATGAAGCATTGTACGGGCGGAAGTGTCGTACTCCTACCTGTTGGACAGAATTAGGGTAATGTCAGATTTTGGGTCCGAAGTTTGTTACCGAGATAGAAGAGAAGGCTGAGTTAATTCGAGCTTGACTAAAAGAAGCGTCGGACCGACAGAAGTCTTATGCAAACTTGAAGCGTAAGGACATAGAGTTTGCAGTGGGTGACAAGGTGTTCTTGAAGGTGTCGCCATGGAAGAAAGTACTGAGATTTGGATGGAAAGGTAAATTAAGTCCCAGATTTATCGGACCTTATCAGGTGTTGAAACGAGTAGGGCCGGTAGCCTATCAGCTAGAGCTACCCTCTGAGCTAAGCCAGATTCACAATGTATTCCACGTCTCTATGTTAAGACGTTATCGTTCAGATCTATCTCATAGGGTGCCTGTGGAGGAAATCGATGTAAGACCTGACCTATCCTTTGAAGGGGAACCAATGGAAATCTTGGATCGTGATGTCAAAGTATTGCGAAGGAAGATGGTTCTGTTGGTTAAGGTTCTATGGCGGAATCACGGTTCTGAGGAAGCTACTTGGGAGCCAGAGGAAGCGATGTAGCAGTAATAACCGCATCTATTTTGACTAGGTAATTTCGAGGTCAAAATTTCTTTAAGGGGGTAGAACTGTAACATCCTAAATTAATGGGTCCATGCATTCTATGTGTGTGGTTGTGCTTACTATGCTTGTTAGAATGTTTTAGGGGTCCAGAGTGGGCTCAAAGTTGGGCCAAGGCCCATAATGTGTTTGTGGGCCTAAGGCTTTTATGTGTTTTCGGGATTTGCACACTGAGTATTGGTGACTCACCCTTTTATTTTTCCCAACTTTTCAGATGAGCAGTAGATCGTGGACATGGGAGCCGAGGCGGACTTGAGGGGCAATCAAGTCTTTTATTTCCATAGACTATTTTTGGTTTTTCATTGAGTTTTAATTTTGGGATTATTCTTGTAATAAGGCCTCCATAACTTAGGTTATCGAACATATTTTTTCTTTATGTTACGTCTTATAAACTTATGTTTTCAAAGTCTTAATTATAAAGTGAAAGGAAAATGGGTTTTTTCAGCATGTTCAATGCAAATGTTAAAGTTTCTTCAAAAATGTCACAATTAATGATTAATCGGCTAAAATAAACTGAGATTTCAAAACCCTTCAAAGTAAAGTTTTCAACATTCAACCCGTAGCATACCAGATCCGGTCATGACGTATGGGCCGGGTTTGGGGTGTTATAGTAATCACCTTATTAGAGTAACAGTCAGTATACATTAACAGAAATCGAAACAATCTGGGCCAAAGACCTTTAACAGTAATGATCGTGTCTGTCGAGTCTTAAAAATTTATAAAAAGAATGATCGAACCTAGAAACTAATTAAGACAACGATGGAGGCAAGTACACCTATCAAACAATAGTATAGCTAGCGGCAAGATCGGATTGTCAAACCTATAGAAACCAAAAGTATTAATATTAACTCTCTTTCTATTATTTAGCCTGCGAATTAAGTGGATTTTTATCTAATCTAAAATTAACTATTCAACTAAACTAAAGATGTGAAGAAAAAGAAGAAATTGGGGAAATGACTTGAGAGAAAACCGATTGACTTGGACAATACCTGAGGAAGAATCCACCTAGACTTCACTTGTTATCTAACTTTGAACTGGATGATTTATTCATTTGACCTGATCCGTAGGATTCCCTAAGTTATATTAATCCCTCTCTTCAAGGTTATTAACATCTAATCCTAGGTTGATTTATTGAAATCTCTTTCTAATTAAAACCCCTAGAATTGCATTAATTCGATCTATGGACTCCCATATTAGGTTTGACCCTAATCCGACAAATTTTCGTCACCCTATCTCTAGGCACGCGAGCAACTCCACTTAACTATGCTAGATTTACTCTTAGACATGGTCTCTTCCTCCTCTGCCTAAGCACATCACACTTGATTTAATATCTCGAAAATACCAAAACAAGGATTAAGAACACATAGTTAAGAACAAATCAAATATTTATCATTCAGTTCAGATAACAATAACAAGATTCGTCTTAGGTTTCATCCCCCTCAAGTATTTGAGGGTTTAGTTCATAATTGTAAATGAAAACATCTCAGAAGAAAAGATAAAACAAAACATAAGAAATCTCTAAAACCCCTGAAGGAATTGAAAGAGAGATCCTCCATCTTGAGTATAATTCTGGCTTCTTGAGATGAATCAACTGGCTTTCTTTAAGTAAATCCCTGAAATTAACTGCTCTGGCTCGACTCTTTGGCCTAGCTGAACGCCCCCTAAAGGTTGGCCTCTATGGTCTTTATATAGGCTTTCGAAATATGTTTCTTTGCCTCTAAGTATCTTAATCCGAATAGAATTCTTATTTCCTGCGGTAGAGCCACGCCCATGGCACACGCCCGTGTAAGTCGTGGCCAGGCTGTGGTCAATCCTGTTGATGAGGCACAACTGTGTTTTTCGGGGTCCAGGCCATGGTCGACTTTTCTCAAGAGGCACGGTCGTGTGGTCTTGGGCCCAGGCCGTGTGAATTTCATGCTTTGGCCATTTTCTCTATTTTCGCCCGTTTTTCGTTCTTTTCATCCTTCGGTGCTCTACTAGGTATAAAACATGAAAACAAAGGATTAGGAGCACCTATTTCCATAATTTAAGGGAAAAATCACCCAAATGTATGCTAAATGTGGGATTAAAATATGTTACTATTTTGGTTTATCAAATACCCCCACACTTAAGCTTTTGCTTGTCCTCAAGCAAAATTTTCAACTCACAATTAAAACGAACTTCCTCAATTCATAATATTCATCAACAATGCCTCATCATAATTCATAGATAATTTATACATGGACAATTCAACTTAAAGAGTCCTAAAGATTCAAACAATCAAAGTCATGAGTTTTTAGCATGAAAACATAGGTGTTTCCCCTTACCTAAATAATCACCTTTAATTCAAAATCGACAAAAGTTGACATCCTCACTAAAGATTCACTCAAATCACTCAAGGTGTTTAAGGTCTAAAAATTAAGCTCTCAAAAGTCAAACATGAAAAGTTATTTCCATAGGCTTACTTGAAAATCAAATCTCCACCACTGTAAAATGAAATGATACACAAATCAAAAGGTCTTTAAAAAGGGTTGTAACGGGGCTTAGGTTAAAGGTGTGGATAAAGGCTGAATTGGAAAGGTTATAATCGAGATTGAATTGACAAATTACCTAACTAAAAAAATGACTAATAACATGAATAATTGAAAACTTGTAATACTAATAATACGAGCTTCTTTTTCAAGGTGTTGAAATTAAACGTATAGGCTCGCTTAATCACATGACTAATAATGAATATAATTCAATTTTTTTGATTGATTTTTTTATTAATTTTTTTAAAGAACAAATCAAATATAAAATAGAACTTTTACAACTGAAATAATCTAATTAGGCAACTAATCAAAATAAGTCTCGATAGAAGGGTAATAAAAAGGAATGGTGATAACAAATACGAGATGGGTTTCGATTTAATATTAGTGGGTTGAGTCAAAAAAAAGGGTTGTTAGTATCAAAGGGGTTCACTAGGGGTCAATCATGAGGGTAGGCTTTTTAGTGGAATAAGTGGGTTGAATTCTAGGTGCCCTAATCATCTCTGTATATCAAATCAATAGTGTGGTCTCGACATGTATAATCGAAGCAAGTTCTAGAATAACAAATCAATGTTGACACACTCATAATCAATAAAGTGAGCACGAAAAGAATGTATGCTCTAAAGGCTCAAAATCTCACAAAAATTATAGGTATTTTGATGTCAACATCATAAATTTCAAACTTCAAGGTAACAACTTAAATTCAAGTAGACAACCTAACCTAATTTTAATTTTTGAAAATAGACTCATCATGCTTGATTCTCTAGTATCTTAAAGTTTAAATCATCATTGCACGATTATCAATGACTTAATCTAAAACATATCAATAAAAATCATGAATCAATAAGAATTTCATTCGAATTAGTGATATGAGAAACTTACTTTAAGACAGAATATCATTCAGGGATTTGAGAATAATGCAAAAAGTTAGGCACTTTTTCTAATAAAATTTCACCCCCTACACTTAAGATGTACATTGCCCTCAATGTACAAAGATAGATAATAATATAATAAGAAAATCAAAAGATAGGAAGGGAAGTGAGACTCCCTGAATTTTTGGATGGATTCCTTGAGTTGGAAGTGTGGAAACTTGATTCGGAGTAAATGTGGTGGTGAAATTGATGTTTTCCTTTCTTGGGGTGGCATAATGAACCTTTAAACTGCGAATTCATTAGTTAAATTTTTTTAGGAGGTACTAATTAATTGGTGATGTTAGGGATATTCGATGTTTAGATAGCCAGTTATCAAATAAATAAAACTGTAATAATAAGAGTTTGAAATGAAAATAAAATAAAATAAACTTAATTAAATAATTGAAATAAAGCAAAAAATAAAAATAAAATAAAAAAGCATAATAATAAAGGGCCTCAAAGTCCTTGTCGTCAGCTAGATCAGTAGGTGGAGGCGGTGGTGATATGTAGAGGTGATGACAGATCTACTGAAGGGTTGCTTCAATGCCATCGAATCTTCGAGCGGTGTTATTGAATTGTTGGGTGCAATATTGCTCGAACTGAGTAAGCTGTCCAGAAATGGTCGCAAGTGATGGCGTTGTATGAGGAGTGTGATGGCTCTGTGGTAGCTCTTCACGTGGGTGTGGGACATCGTCAGTAATGTCCTCAGGATCCTCCTCCTCAGTAGTAGTAGTTAGTTAATATTGGGGAGGATTGGTCCCCCGTCGTCGTTGGATCATCCTCATATATAGCATTGTTTGGATGCCCTGTAGGGACATCTATCCTATCAGTGTCAATGAAGAGACTTGAGCAGCGGTGGTGAGGAGCTCGAAGTGCCGAGCCAATCATGTGATGTAGGGGGCCATAGATATAACCCCCCTCCTATGTTGCTCTGTTTGTTGTTGGATGGCACGGGCTATAAAATATGCTAGGTCAAAAACTTGTCCGTTAGCTATACACCATAGAAAGTAAGCGTCGTGAGTGTTGACAACGCTGGTGCTCTCGCGCTCGTCCTGTCAATATGTGGGATAGTATGGCGTGTAAATACCATAGAGATGGGGCGAGAGCTATTGCTTTCGAGCGGCTAGGGTCATATGAGATTGAATTGGGGGCTATGTTGTACCAGCATCTCGTTGGAGTGTTGTGAAGGTGGCGATGGAGATCTGATAGGTCATGGTCCTCCATAAATTCCTCATTGTAGAGGCCCAGAGCGATTCCAAATTA
The DNA here is from genome assembly GCA_025506655.1 of Gossypium rotundifolium. Lineage (NCBI taxonomy): Eukaryota > Viridiplantae > Streptophyta > Magnoliopsida > Malvales > Malvaceae > Gossypium > Gossypium rotundifolium. The sequence goes on along the minus strand of CP106725.1, from coordinate 131,646,006 downwards.
TGGTACATTCATTTCTCTCATGATTCTTCCTGACAGAACTGGATTGTGTCGGGGTCATCGTAGTTTGTCATTATTGTCTGGAGGTGGAACATGGAGCATAGTTCCAGAGTGAGTTCCAAATAGCTGGGCTCGATGATTGTGAAGAATTGGTCCCATGTATTAGTGGTTAATAGGGCTCGTATATCATCTGCCAATTGGACCAGCTCTAGAGCAGCCCAATCAATGCACCTCCCAGTGTCGAGGGGTCGTGCGCGGAGTATCCTGTAGAGGTCGTCTTGGGGTCCTTGCGAGAATTGCAAGAATAGATGTCGTAGTTCAGCGGATGCACTGGCCGAAGATGAGCCGGGTCCCTTTCATTTTTTAATGCTAGGGACCGCAGTTTTCTTTCCCCAGGACGATGGCATTGTAGTCCTTGAAATATTAGATAATTGATGATTCAAGTAAGGTTTCCTACCAAGATGTATCCAGTCTTCATTCCATATCCAAAATATACAAAAACTAAATTCATAATAGGATAGTTTGACTATATTTTAGCATGAGCAAGAATTTGACAAGAAATGGTTCCATTTAATTCTAAGCATTATTATTTAACAAAGATTAAATGACTAAATCAATTTAATAGTGATAAACTAATAAGAATAAACTAAAATTCTAACTATAAAATAATTAAAAGGAGACAAAATTTTCAAAAATGAGAAGTGACCAATAACGCTTTTGGAGTGTGGTGGTGTGGTTGGACGTGGTATGGGCATGTGCTGCAAAGAATCAGGGGGACACGGTGGTGGGATGGCTTTGGGCGGGCGTGTGCTGCAAAAAAATTCATTGAACACGGTGGTGGAACAACTTTGTGTGGACATGTAAACTCTAGGCACTGGCGTGGACTGGGTTTTGATGTGTATTTGAAGGAGGGGGAGATAAAGGGTGGAGGAAGTCAGGAGTTTTGAGTTTCTTTGATAGTGGTCGGAGTTGGGTAGGGGATTTTTAGGGAAATGGCTAGGGTTGGGAGTTTTGGAGGGGATTTTGGAGACGATGGTTATGTTCTTTAAATAGAGAAGGGGGCACGGGCAGATGCCACGCCCATGTTTCCTTTTTTTCAGCCCGTGTTTTTTGTGATTTTTAAATTTGGGCGCGGTTTGAAATGTTACCCACGCCCGTGTTTCACGGGCGTGCCTATAACCGTGTTTCACGGGCGTGCCTATAACTTAGTGTCATCCATGGTCTCCAGGCACAGGCATTTTAGTTGCCCGTGTCGTTTACTCAGGATCGTCCATGGTTGGGTGGAACGGGCGTGTTTCAAGCCCGTTTCTTTTAGTTAGTTTCGTCCATGGTCACGTCACACGGCTGTGCCATTTAGTCAGAGCCCGTGGCCTGAAAAATTAGTGTCCTATTTCTACACCCCCTTTGCCACGCCCATGTGGTTAGTCGTGGTATTCACACGGCCATGGTCACGCCCATGTGCAATGCCTGTGGTAGGGAAACCTGTAGTTTTGGGTGTTAAAAAATATTATTCTTAAAGTTAGTGCTCGGGTTGCCTCCTGAGAAGCGCTCATTTAGAGTCTTAAGCTAGACTTACCCTATTTTCATTCGTAAATGGAGGTTCATGGAGCCCAAGCTCCTCTCTTATATCCCAAAAATCGTTTCCAGTATAAATTTTCAGTCGCTGACCATTTACCTTGAATGTGCCACGAGTAGGATGGGCTACCTCGATTGTACCATAGGGAAAGATAGTTTTTATCATGAATGGACCTAACCATCTCGATTTAAGCTTTACAGGGAATAGTTTTAGTCTTGAGTTGTACAATAGGACCAAGTCGCCTACTTCAAATTGTTTTGAGTGCTTTAAATAAGCATCATGACGTCGCTTTGTTGCCTCCTTATATAAACGTGAGTTCCCATAGGCATTAGCTCACCATTCATCTAACTCATTCAACTGCATGATCCTTTTCTCACCCACAGGTTTAAGATCGAAATTTAGGAATTTTATGGCCCAGAAGGCTTTATGCTCTAACTCAAATGGTAGATGACAGCTTTTCCCGTAGACGAGTTTGTGTGGAGATGTTCATGGGGGTTTTAAATGATGTTCTATATGGCCACAAAGCATCATCTACTTTAACTTCCCAATCTTTCCTGTTTGCTTCAACTGTTTTCTCTAAGATGCGCTTAAGTTCTCGATTTGCTACCTCCACTTGTCTGCTGGTTTGAGGATGATAAGGGGTAGCTGTCCTATGGTGTACTCCATATTTCTTTAGGACTTTATCAAATAGAGTATTACAAAAGTGAGTGCCCCTATCATTAATAATTGCTCTAGGTGTTCCAAATCGAGAAAAGAGTTTTTTCAGAAATTTTACTTCTACTCTAGCATCATTACTAGGTAAAGCTTGGGCTTCCACCCATTTTGACACATAGTCGACTGCTAAAAAAATGTATTTATTTCGAAGGAACTAGGGAATGGACCCATAAAATCAATACCCCATACGTCGAATATTTCACATGATAATATATATGTTTGAGGCATTTCATTGCATTTAGAAATATTACCTGTTCTTTGGCATTTATCGCATGAAGTAGCATACTTGTTGGCGTCTTTAAATAAGGTTGGCCAGTAAAAACCTGATTCAAGTGTTTTGTGCGCTGTCTTAATCTCGCTGTAATGTCCCCCTGAAGGCCTTGAATGGCAATGCTCTAAGATTTTGTTTGCTTTTTCTTTCGTGATGCACCTTCGAATCACTTGATCTATATATATGCGAAAAAGAAAAGGATCTTCCCAAAAATAGTTTTTCACATTAGCAAAAATTGCTTCTTTTGATGATGTGTAAAGTTTTTTGGTAAGACGTTAGCAACTAAGTAATTGGCAATATCTGCCAACCAAGGTACCTTAGAGTTGGTTATTGAAAAGAGTTTCTCTTCAGGAAACGAGTCATTTATCTCACTTTCGTCGAGTTCTTTGATATGCTAGTTTTCAAATCTAGAAAGATGGTCTGTTGCAAGATTTTTAGCTCCTTTCTTATCTTGAATTTCCAAGTCAAATTCCTGCAAAAGTAGAATCCATCTTATAAGTCGAGGTTTTACATCGGGTTTAGTTAAATGATAACGCAAAGCTGAATGATCAGTGTATACGACAACTTTAGATAGGATCAAATATTGTCTAAATTTATCAAATGCAAAAACCACAACTAGTAATTTTTTCTCTGTGCTTGTGTAATTTTCTTGTGTAGCCATTAGTGTCTTGCTAATGTAGTAAATTGGCTAGAAGTGTTTATTTCTTCGCTATCCCAAAACTGCACCTACTGCAACATCACTCGCATCACACATTAGTTCAAAGGGTAATTTCCAATCAGGGGCAATTATAATTGGGGCATTTATTAATTTATCTTTAAGGGTATTAAATGTGTCTAAACATTCCTGATCAAAATCAAAAGGTACATCTTTTTCTAGTAGTTTCGTTAAAGGTTTAGCTATTTTAGAGAAATCTTTAGTGAATCTTCTATAAAATCCTGCATGTCCTAAAAAGCTTCTAATAGCTTTGATTGAGCTAGGAGGAGGTAATTTTTCTATGGTTTCAACTTTTGCTTTATCTACCTCAATCCCTTTACTAGAAATTTTATTCCCTAACACAATCCCTTCTCGAACCATAAAGTGACACATTTTCCAATTTAAAACAAGGTTCGTCTCTTCACACCTTATTAGTACTCATTTTAAATTCTTAAGGCAAAGATGGAAAGAATTACCAAATACCGAGAAGTCGTCCATAAAGACCTCCATAACGTCTTCCACAAGTTCGTCAAATATGGCTAGCATGCAGCACTGAAAAGTAGTAGGAGCATTACATAATCCAAAAGGCATTCTACGATAAGCAAACGTACCATATGGACATTTGAATATAGTTTTCTCTTGATCCTCAGGGGCTATTCGGATTTGGAAATATCCGGAAAGCCCGTCTAAGAAACAATAGTACATATGCCCAGATAATCTTTCTAGGATCTGGTCAATAAAAGGGCAGAGGAAAGTGATCTTTTCTGGTTGCGTCATTCAACTTTCTATAGTCAAAACAAACTCTCCATCCTATGATTTTTCTTGTAGGAATCAATTCATTCTTCTCATTTGCTACAACAGTCATGCCTCCTTTCTTTGGAATGACCTGTACAGGACTTACCCAAATGCTGTCAGAAATAGGATAAATTATTTCAGAAGTTTAATTACCTCAACTTTAACAACTTCTTTCACTTTGGGATTCAATCATCTCTGAGGTTGGACTCATGGTTTATACTCCTCTTCCATTAGAATTTTGTGAGTACAAAATGATGGGCTTATACCCTTAATGTCAGAAATTTTCCAAGCTATGGCCCTTTTATGTTCCCTTAGTACCTGTAGCAACTCATCCTTTTCTTTGGGTTTCAGTTCCGAAGAGATGACCACTGGTAGTGTAGAATTATCCCCAAGGAATGCATATTCTAAGTGTTCTGGTAACTGTTTTAATTCTAATTTGGGTGGTTCATCAATAGAGGGTTTTTGTTTTAGTTTGTCATTAACTTCAATGCCCTCTTCTTTCATTTGTCTAGAGGAAATGTGTTAGAATCTGATTCGTCAGTATCATCATCTACCTCTTCACCTTGAGTGAGACACAATTCTAACGTGTCGTTATGTTTGATTTCCTGCAAAGAATCTTGAATAGAATGATCAATGGCATCAATAAAATAACAGGAATCATCTTGTTCTCTAGAATATCGTATAGCATCGTAAATTTGAAAAATAATTTCTTCGTCGCCTACCTTCAGCGCAAGTTTATCATCACCTGCATCAATAACAGCCCTAGCAGTAGCTAGAAAGGGGCGTCCCAACATTAAAGGATATTTAACAGGGAATATAAATTTATCAACTTTTACTAGAATATCTTCGATAACATTCTCATCTATGTCAAGCACAACAAAATCAACAGGGAGTATAAATTTATCAACTTTTACTAGAATATCTTCGATAACTGAATACTCATCCTAGTTAATTTATCAATATTTAATAGATCTGTCAGCTAACTGAATACTCATCCTAGTGGGTTTAGGTTCCCCGAGACCAAGTTGCTTGAACATTTTATAGGGCATCAAATTGATACTGGCACCTAAATCAGCTAGTGCTTTCTTTATGTTCAAACTACCAATTAAATAGGGAATAGTGAAACTTCCTGGATCTTTCAATTTGGTTGGTAGTTTGTTTTGGAGAATAGCTGAACATTCTTCATTGAGTTCTACTGTTGATATTTCTTCCAACTTTCTTTTATTTGTTAGAAGCTCTTTTAAAAATTTTGCGTATGTTGGCATCTGTGAAATAGCTTCAACAAAAGGTAAGTTGATATGTAATTGTTTAAAAAGTTTAAGAAATTTACCGTATTGGGCATCTAGACGGTCTTTCTTCAACTTTGCTGGATATGGTATTGATGGTTTACGTTTTTCTCGTATTGGTGTTACATTCTCAACTTCCTCGTCTTTTCCCTTATCAGTTTCACGTGGTATCTTCTTCTTTGTTTCAACCAATTCATTTCCTCTCTTTAGTGTAACTGGCCTCACCTACTCTTCTTGTTTAGTTAAGCTTTCTAGTTTCCTAACAAAATTAACTTAGTTAGTTGTATGATTTGATCATTCAGCCCTTAGATTAATGCTTGTTGATTAGTCAATATCGTTTCAGTATTTTTGAAGCGGGTTTCTGATAATTCTATAAATTTTGCTAGTGTCTCTTCAAGGTTTGGTCTCCTTTCCTGTGGGTAGGGCTATTGTCCTTGATTGTGGTGGTATCTCTAGTCTAGATTATAAGCTCTACTATAAGGGTTATTTTGAGATCTGAAATTGTTGCCCATATAGTAAACTTGCTCGATTTTAGTACTCAGATTGTAAGGTGGATATTTTGTATTGTTCATCCATCCTCCATTCGTATTGTACTACGTAACTAAGTGTACCTGCAAAGAATCACACAAACCATCAATCTTTTTATTCATCATCTCTACCTGACTTGATAGCATGGTGACTACGTCAAGATTGAAAACTACGGCTGCTTTGGTTGGCTTTGTCCTTGTAACTTGCCACAAAGAGTTATTCACTGACATCTTCTCTATGAATTCATAAGCTACTTCAAGAGTTCTTTTATTAAGGGTTCCACCGGCTGCTGAGTCAATTAACTGTCGAGTTGAGAGGTTCACACCGTTGTAAAAAGTTTGGACTTGTAACCACAAGGGTAAACCATGGTGTGGGCACTTTCTTAATAGATCTTTGTATCTCTCCCATGCGTCGTATAATGTTTCTAAATCCATCTGCACAAAAGAAGAGATATCATTCCTTAATTTGGCCATTTTGGCCGGTGGAAAATATTTTAATAAAAAATTTTGGTCATTTGGTCTCATGTAGTGATTGATCCTCGTGGAAGAGAATGGAACCACTTTTTGGCTTTATTTCTCAAGAAAAGGGAAATAACTGAAGGCGAATGGCATCATCAAGGTATCACAGAATTCTAGGAAATTAGCTAAATGAGTATTTGGGTCTTCATCCTGCAAACCATCAAATTGAACAAACTGTTGAATAATTTGTATAGTGTTAGGTTTTAATTCAAAATTATTAGCGGCTATAGCAGGCCTAACAATATTCGATTCAGCTCTTGTTAAATTAAGTTTAGCCTAATCATACATAGTTCGAGGAGCATGATGGTCGGCCATATCTTGATGTGGCGGATTGTTCTCAACCATCCTTTCGGTGGTATTAGTTTCGTCCTCTTACTCTCCTTATATGTAATTTAAGCCTCGCTTACCTCTTTACGATTTCTGGGTGCGGTTCCTTCAATATCACTGTCATAAAGTAGTGGTCCTGTCAGGTTCCTTCTAGTCATAAACTAGAGGTACCTGCTAGAAAAGAAGAGAAAAAGAAAAAGAAAATTTAGAAAAGTAAAAATAAAATTTAATTGCAAAAATAATAAAATATAATATGGCTAAAGTAATAAAAATTGAGCGTTCTTAATATTTTAGTTCCCCGGCAACGGCGCCAAAAACTTGATTGTGTCTATCGAGTCTTAAAAATTTATAAAAAGAATGATCGAACCTGAAAACTAACTAAGACAATGATGGAGGCAAGTGCACCTATCAAACAGTAGTATAGCTAGCGGCAAGACCAAATTGTCGAACCCAAAGGGACCAAAAGTACTAATATTAACTCTCTTTCTATTATTTAGCCGGCGAATTAAGTGGATTTTTATCTAATCCAAAATTAACTATTCAACTAAACTAAAGATACAAAGATAAAGAAGAAATTGGGGAAAAGACTTTAGAGAAAACCGATTGACTTGGACAATACCTGAGGAAGAATCCGCCTAGACTTCACTTGTTATCTAACTCTGAACCGGACGATTTATTCATTTGACCTGATCCGTAGGATTCCCTAAGTTATATTAATCCCTCTCTTCAAGGTTATTAACATCTAATCCTAGGTTGATTTAATGAAATCTCTTTCTAATTAAAACCCCTAGAATTGCATTAATTCGATCTATGGACTCCCATATTAGGTTTGACCCTAATTCGGCGGATTTTCGTCACCCTATCTTTAGGCGCGCGAGCAACTCCGCTTAACTATGCTAGATCTAATCTTAGATAGGGTCTCTTCCTCCTCTGCCTAAGCACATCACACTTGATTTAATATCCAAAAAATACCAAAACAAGGATTAAGAACATATAGTTAAGAACAAATCAAATATTTATCATTCAATTCAGATAACAATAACAAGATTCGTCTTAGGTTTCATCCCCCTTAAGTATTTGAGGGTTTAGTTCATAATTGTAAAAGAAATAATCTCAGAAAAAAAGATAAAACAAAACATAAGAAATCCCTAAAACCCCCTGAAGGAATTGAAAGAGAGATCCTCTGTCTTGAGTATAATTCTGGCTTCATGAGATGAATTAATTGGCTTTCTTCAAGTAAATCCCTGAAATTAACTTCTCTGGCTCGGCTCTTTGGCCTAGCTGAACACCCCTAAAAGTTGGCCTGTAGGGTCTTTATATAGGCTTTTGGAATATGTTTCTTTGCCTCTAAGTATCCTAATCTGAATAGAATTCTTATTTCCTGTGGCAGAGACACACCCATGGCACACGCTCGTGTAAGTCGTGCCAGGCCGTGGTCAATCCTGTTGATGAGGCACAGCTGTGTTTTTCAGGGTCTAGGCCGTGGTCGACTTTTCTCATGAGGCACGATCGTATGGTCCTGGGCCCAGGCCGTGTGGATTTCATGCTTTGGCCCATTTTCTCTGCTTTCGACCCGTTATTCGTTCTTTTCATCCTCCGATGCTCCACTAGGTATAAAACATGAAAACAAAAGATTAGGAGCACCTATTTCCATAATTGAAGGGAAAAATCATCCAAAAGTATGCTAAATGTGGGATTAAAATATGTTAATATTTCGGTTTATCAAGTAATAGTACAGACCAGTTCAGAGCATACGTGGGCCAAAGCCCACTACAATATCATTGGGGTCACAGCCCATAACAGAATCAATTGGGCCCAGCCCAAACCAATAATAGAACAAGCGGGCCTAAGCCTAGTTCAGTGACAAATCTCATAAACAGATATGCAACAGTATAAGGATGCATCCCACCCCGATCCAGCCAACACACCACCAGTACCAACCCTACACTTACATGGGGATAAAACCGACCCACCCAGCCAACACACCAAGCTTAGCACCGATTGCGGTAGTAAGTCAACAGAACTGCTCGGCGCCATAAACAGAATGGATAAAAGCCAGAAACAAAATGGTTATAAACCATAATCAGGATGGCACAGAGCCATAATCAGGATGGCACAAAGCTATCGATAACTGTAATAAGTTTGGCACATAGCCATCAGCGACGGTAATATAATCGGTACACAGCCACAGGTAATTATAATGGACATAGAGTCATCAATATATATATGTTATGCACACAGCCACGAGTAAATACGATTGGCACAAAGCCATAATCAAAATGGCACAGAGCCATATTTAGGTTGGCATAGAGCCATAATCAGATTACGCAGCTTTAAGCCGTCTGTCAGTCCACAGTCGCCTCATGCGACACGTGCGACCTTAACAGATCAATATTGGATCCACAGTCATCTCATGCGACCTGTGCGACCCTATCAGAAATTCCTCCGTATCAATGTCCCAACCCCATGCAATATGTCGTGTATGTCATGCTCAATCATTACACGTGTATGCAAAATGGTCATGCTCAGTAATAGTCATTTAAACATATATTAAAAGCACATCAGTCACACAACCACAGTCAAGTCAGTTAAAACACAGTCATACGATCACAGTCAAATCAGTCAAATTCACAATCTAAGTCAGTCATTTACCCACAAGGGCAAAGCAGTCATTACCCTATAAGGGTATTTAAGTAATCCCACCCTTTAGGGGTATTTTGATAATTTTCATAAATCGGGGTCTCAACGACCCAACAGAAGGTCCACCGTCACCTCGAGCGACTTAAGTAACCTAAACAGTCACAACGGTGTAAATAGGCCTAAGGCCCATTACTCGGCCCAAGTGGGCCTACACGCTCATGTGGCCCAATTAGCCAAGAAATAGCCTCGGCTATACGATATCATAGTTCAAACCAATAGAAACCATATAACATGCATTTTATCCGTGTGGCCTTCAAGCCCACTGGGCCTACACGACCCATTTTGGCCTAACGAGGCCCAGAACAGCCCAAGACCACGAGAGCGCTCGTGGTGGCCTCTACAAAAGAACGCCCATGTTTGGGGCCTCGGTTCACCATACATGCGATCGCCCGCTTGTGTGGCATCATGCTCTATATTTTCGTCTTTTCAGCATTTTTTCGATCTACAGTCATAGCAGTGTAAAAAACACATACTTTTGACTTTTCAGCCGGTTATCAAACATCGCATACAGTTACACACACTCTATCGGCTTTCTCGCCGACTATCGAATACAGGGTACTGTTACACACCTGATCAAAAGCGCACCACGAATCCTTAGCACGAACCTACCATATTCAAAACTAACGGTTAATCACTCAATCAATACAGTTTTTCTTTTCTTTTTTCCAAACACATCTCGAAATCACATTGATACTTGCCTTAGTCGATCAAGATTTGATAAGTCCCCACTAACTGTTAGCAAGAATTGATCCTCTTGCTGTAATTATAGTTAAAACTGAGAGTAAGCCTTCGACCGCTTTTGGAACACGCGCCCCTCTTTACTCTTCGAGAACGCCTAGTTATCAACCAACGTTAGTCTAATGGAAGAGAGAGAGAGGATTCAATAGAAGGGAAAAAGAACCATACTAGCAACAAAAATCCATTTAAGGAATCACCATAACTTACACTTAACCTCGGCAAACAGAGGAGAAGAACCCGCAGCCTTATGATAGGAAAACAGAAATGAGAGTAAATTTGGCAATAGATGAAAGAGAGATAGTAGGGTATTCGGCTTTTACACACTTATGAACAAAAGAGAACAGTGTTAAACAAAAGAGAAATTCGGCTCAAGAGAAATAAATGGGAAAAAAAGATGTAGAAGAAGAGACGAGATGCAATCGGCCAAGGGAAAAATATGCAGAAAAGGTACAAAAATATGCCTAAATGGTAACACAGAAACGGCTAAGAAGAAAGTAGAGTGACACGAAGCAAAAAGAATGCATGAGAGGTTACCTTTAGTACAGTTTTGGTAGCATCCAAAAAAAGAGAAAAGTATCTTCAGTTTGGTAACCAAACTGATCAAAAGAAAAGAAAGAAAAAACAAAACTCAACAAAGCCAAAATATGTGCACCAAAATCCCCCTTTGGCCAAATTTCTTAAGTGCTACACTCAAATTTCGGCTTCAACCTCCTCCAATTCCAATTCCTCATTTTTCTCCTCTATTTTCTCCTCCAAATCTTTACCAACTTCTATCCCTATCCCATGAATCACTCCCTCAAGACTGATTCCACAACCACATTAGTAGAACTCCGCTCCAACTTAAACATTAGGCGTCTCGTCAGCAAAATAAATACTCCATTGCTTATCCTAAGACTTGAACCTTAGACCCCTTGCCACACCTGGAATGTCACTTCCACTAGACCATAAGGCTCCTTATGTCACTTCTTAACCACAATTAACTATAAGATCTACTTCTAATCACCAAAGGTTGACGTAGGAACAAAAATAATAATTTTGTAAATGCTAGGACTTGAACCCTAGTCGCCTATACCATCCTTGGTGTCACTCACCACTAGAGCCCAGGGTCCTTTCATGCCATAAATCCACCACAGATATAAATAAGGCCTTCAAACTAACGCCAAATTCACTTAAGGGAAAAACTAAAATTTTTGCTAGAGCCCTGGTTTGAACCTATGACTTCTCCAACACTCCCAACTCTTCCTAAATCACTTAGCCACTAAAATAAACCTACAATTTTTGATATTTCATGCACACATAAACTTTTATGTGCAGTCTCCTAGTGGCTCCCACGCACAAGGCCCAATCCTACTAGGCCCAAATTTAGGGCGTCACATGTTGCCTCTGAATTGAAGACAAAAATTGGAATCTAAAGGCATCTAGAGGTTGATGGAGGTGTCGATGGAGTAGTAGGTGCTGTTGCAGTCCACGGCTAGACATGAACTTGAAATGTTGTTGCAATGGTTGAGCAACAAGCATCTAAAATTGTTCTTGATGTCGCATTAGGGGGTAACAGTGAAGCAAAAGAGGGTGTAGTAGTAGTGATTACGGATGAAGTCTTTCCATTAAAATTGTGTTTGCTTCAACACTCTGTATGCCTCCTTGATGCCCTGTTGTGGGTTTGGCGAGTACTCTATGTTGAAAAAGACACAATACCATATTCTCATTTCTCAGTTAGAGACAGTATTAAGTTACTATCTCTCAAATTCAAAACATATCATGCATGCATAGCAAACCAACTAGAAAAACTACCATATCAATAGCATGTTGACCTGCTGTCAAATATAATAGCTAATTCGAATCAATGTCACACTTAAGGAGCTCATTTTCTATCCAATTTAGGATTTTACATTTCATTTTCGGTAATTAGTTCTTAGAATTAAATATTAATAAAATAAGTGTTTTTTAACACATTTTGTAAGTGTTGTGGCCCAATAGGCCTACACGGGCCTTAGGTTGTGCTAATATGTTTAATCAAATGTGTAGAATGAAGATATAAAGGCCTAATTGATGTGGAAGCAAAGGACGAGTGAGCACAAGCTTCCCAAGATGTCAAAGCATAAAAAATGAAACAAGGTAGAAAATGTATGTCGTGTCACGCCATAGACTCGGTGTGGCACGACACAGGTTGATGTGCTACCCAAGTATTTCGGGGTTATTTGCGTCCCTTCAATTATCCTTATACGAAGACCTAGGACATGTTGAAGACCTAATTTGGGTTGCCAACACTTCTATAAATAATACATTAGGGGTTTGATGTAACTAAGTCATCCTAGATGCCTTCAAAAACCCTAGTGGTTTGGGAGTAGGAGTAAATTAAAATTCTATTGGTTTTTTTCATAACTTAGTTGTTTTCCTCTTAGAATTAGTTTTGATCCAAAAGTTTATTTATTTAATTAAAGTATTTTAGTTTACTTGTTCTTGCATTCGATTTAATTCTTTATTCCAATAAATTGATTTGCTACTTCGTTCCCCATTTGATATTCAATTCACGATTATTCAAATCTCTTTTCTCTTTCGAATCAATTATGTTCTTCACATGATTTGTTCAATTGAAATCGAGATTATGAATGACATGAGTGGCTAAATCACTTAGGGGGGATTAATGAGTGGATAGGGATGTGATTAATAGATGATATAGGGTTTTTCGAGTAGGGTTAGTTGGTATGAACTACATGTTCTTAAACCACTAGGATTGACAACCCTAGGAAGTTATCATAGGCTAGATGAGATAGGGAGATAAGTCGAACCGAGTAAATTGTAATTTATTCTGGTTAAGAATGTGAGGTCAAGAGATAAGCGAGTATCAACCAATTGATTAGTTAATTAGAGGCCAAGAGATAATAATTGGCTAATCGGTAGCTAATCTACCCTAAAACCTTATTCCAAAGTTAGTTACAAACCCTGAAGCGAGTTAATATTTCTGATTGGTTTATTGATTTTTACCGGGTTGTTTATTTTACTTATTTATTTTTCTCATTATTTATTTTTATCTCATAAATCTATTTTATGGTTCATCGTAATATATGAATTAATCACTACTACTTAGACTTATTATTGTAAAAATATTTTCATAATTTATTCCATCCTCCCTTGGTATGATCCTCGGAATGCTCCCAAAGTATTTTGTTGTACTAAACTATATTACAATTTGAGCCGTGCACTTGCAGACACCGTTGTTCTAATCTCTTATATTTTTGGTGTTGTATTTTCCTATAAACGATAACTCGTTTATAAGCGGTCACATGTCAAATGCCAACTACTAGAATTTTATATCTTATAGTGCTTTTCATGTAAACAGATAATTCTATAAGGGGGTTTGAAATATAACTTCCAGTAGACACAAACCTATTGACATAATTAGTAGGAAAAGGAAGATTTAAATCACCTTCAATTATGTTGCATTCCTTGAAAGGCTCTATCTATTTAGATTTTGGAAGATGGTGTAGAGATTGGTTAAGCATTGTTAACATCCACATGGTTAACCATGCCCAAAGTAGTGAAATCAGTTCCACCACCAACATTTACAACCATTATGTTCCTTTCATTGAGATTGTTGGCTCAAGTGCATCATCCCTCATGTCTTCAATTCAGTAACCTAGGTTCATGATATGGTTATAGCCCATTGAGAGGAACCAGTAAAACCAAAATGCCTCTTTTTTGTGTTGTATGAATCTTGGTTGTGAAGTTAGCCTTGACGTAGATAAGCTACACCTCGGGGCTATCGTCGTTCCTGGCTTGGATATCATTGCACTATAGATTAAGCTCGCACTGAAAAACTATTTCCCATGTAAACTTGACCCAAAACAACCAATACTTTTTGGGGTTACCTCTTAGATAAGAGTGAAGGCTTCAACTCCATTAAGCATGGAATAAGCCTTAGATTAAGCCAAAAAAAGAAGAAGAAAGAAACCATCGTGACCTGGTAAAAAATGGTACCTCCTCCATTAAAACTATGCGAAATAACATTAAATTCACTTGAACACTTCTGTCAAAATTTAGACAACTATTAATGTTTGATGACCAGAATTTTTATTTTGAGTAGTTAAATTAAAAGTTTAGTGACTGACCACCAGATGTGCGAACGTCAGGACTAGAAATACTACAGCAAAAAGATATAGAATAAAGCAGCGGTGTCCGCAAGTACACAGATCAAATTGTAATATAGTAAAGTGTTACAACGAAACACTCGAGAAGTATTCCAAGGATCGCACCCAATAAATTATGGATTGGAGAAATTTATTATATAATTAATTATATAAAATAATCACTAACCTAATCGAGTTATGAATTACTAGCGTTGATGCAAAACTAAAATATTAAGCTAATTAAATTAATCAACCTAAATTAACCTAATGGAATTTCTTATTCCTAGTGTCAACGATGCGAGCTCTCAGCCTATGATCGATTAAATACCTAATTAAATAACTAAGCCATTAATTATAATTGATTCTTTATAACCCTTAGTAAGAATACCCTCCCGGTCTCATATTTACTAAGGATTACCACCTAAGTTACCCTTCTAGTCTCTTCCTAAGCATAAGAATACCCTCCAAATCTCACCGCTTAGAATAAGTTATACTCGACAAGATACCTTTACGGTCTCACCTGTCTAGATATCCTATTAGAGGTGTCATTTCCTAATATACTAAGTACTCTTAAATAAACACTTAATTTCAGATAAATACTAACTCAATTACTTAATCAGTTCCATAACCGGAACGTGTCAGATATAAATAACATGATAATTTATTCCAATATTCATACAAACATTAGTTGATCAGGCTAATGAAATATAAATAAATGAATAAAACAAAGAGATAAGAGAAAGCTCATGAATAAATATAAGCACGGTCCCGGAGCAATCTCCACTCGCAATTTTCTTCACATCAGAACAAGAAGAATCTTGACCAAGAAAATATAAAAATAAACTAAATGGAAAGCAAAGTAAAATAAAATTGTTTGTCTAAGTCTAGGTCTAACTAAGTCTCGCCCTCTAATGAGGTTATAAAGCTATTTATAGAATCATACATTAGGGTGTTAGGTGCCTAAAATGCCCTTAGAGGGATTAGGTTTTAATTAGGGTGCATAACCCTAAGTGGTCATCCAAATTCAGTCAAGGCTTTCCAAATTTGGTTGTGACTTCGGGGCACTCCTCATTGCAATGTTGCCGTTGAGATTTTCTTCCCATATTTTTCGCGTCATCGTGACATGGGGAAAATCCCTTGTCACGACGTGGGGTGGATTTCAACCCTGACATCTTCAATGTTCAGTGTTGCGACATGGACCGCCCTGTGTGGTGACACGACCATCATCCCTTGTGCTCCTTGACCTGAAATGGCATCATACACACTCAAATGGCCTATTAGTCGTTCTCAAGGCCCAGATTGGCCTTACAGGTTGTCAAGTGCATAAAAACATTTATTTTACAAATAATTAAATCTAAACTACAAAAGCTGGAAATGTAAAAAATAAACATAAAACGAATAGAAAACAAGATTGTTAAGTGCCGAAATGTGCTAAAACTACCACCACAATTGGCAACAGATTAGTGACCAAAATAGAATGTAAACAATAATTTAATAATCATTTTTGCAATTAACCCTAAAAAAAAAAAAGAACCATTCCAAACCTAGATTTTGTAGATCCCCTTTTCTCCCCTCCCTTCTTTTAATACCTCTCTTTATGAAGTCCAATCCCTTCGTATTATTGTAAGTCTTACAACCTATAAAATACAATTAACTTCACGATCACATGTACCAATCTCTATCAGAGATGCAATTTCCTTCAAATATAACATCTCAAAATATTCGGAACTTAAAAACTCATAAGTACCCAATTTAGAAAACGTTTTTAAAAAAGTGTAAGAACATGTAGATTTTAGAGATTAATTGATTAAAATTTGAGAATTGGTAGGACCGAATTCATCTTTCATTTTCATATCTTAAGTCATTTTCAAGAATTTGCCAACTTGTATGAAAACTAATGTAATGGATATCTAGAATAAATGTGACATTTCACTAAATACATATGGCGAATTAATAGGCATTATTTAATACAATTATGACTGAAAATATTTGTCAATTTCTTTATTATTAAATAAATTTATCTAACTTAAAAAAATAATTTTATGTACACAAGACCTGGTTTAATGATAAGGAATTTTTAAAACTTCAAGTTTTAGGAAATTGAGTTTCAATCGAGTTTTAAGTATGATATTAGTGTATTTTATATTTATTTAAGGAAATTCATGTTTATAAATAATTAATCCAAGTCCATTTTAGGTTTGTGCATTTTTTACAACTTTGAAAAAATTTATATTAGTTTTAATTTAATATTTAATAAATTTATATATTTTTTATTTATTAGGATTTTATATATAGACAACTAAATATTTTTTAATGCTTATATTATTGTATTATATATTTCTATAGATTTAAGTTTTATGTATTATAAATTTTATAATATATAAAATAACATAAAATAATATATTACAAACCTAGAAAATAAGTTTGGCTAGGTAGAGCTTAAGCTTTGAATGCTTGAGCCTGAGTCTGACTAATATTTAAACGAGTTTAGTATTTTACCAAAGTCTATTTTTGGGCTAATATTTTTACTCAAACTTTTCCAAAATTTGAGCAGACCTTGAGTTTAGATAAGTAGTCGAACAAGTTTAATTCTCACCAAATATGGGCTCTTTCAAATATATTTATATTTGATTATGATTTTGTTAATTGTCTCCTATTAAATCTTTGAATTTTTGAATACTTTATTTTGTGCATTAACTTCTATTAATGAAAATAATTAACATTAATTTTGTTCTTATTTGTTCAATTTTGAATAGTATAAAGTCTAAATTGCCTCGTCAATGATGTGTTTGGATGAAAATTTTAAAATTTTGAAGATTCTAATATTCTAAAGTTTATCATTTTAAAATGCTAGTATTTGTGATAATTTTATTTCAAATTATGAATTAAATAAATAATAATAAAATAAGAATAATGATATTAGAAATAATAATCATTATTCGCCATCTATGGGAATCAAACCCACAACCACATGATTAAAAGCCATGTGCTCTACAAGTTAAACTAAGACGACATACATTAGATTCTTTCAAAGCTTTTGGAAGCTATTGCCTATCATGGAATTTTCAAATATCATCTAAAGTGTCACAGGATAAAGCTATCTTATTTGTGTTTTGGTGATGATTTGCTTGTGTTTACCAAGGGTACATTGAATTCAATTGTGGGGGATTTGGAGTGTTCTTTCTCAATGTTATTTGATGTCTAGAATTTAGTTAAATTTTGCAAAAAGTGAAATTTACATTCTAGAATTGCAAATGGGGGAGACTGAGGAAAATAGAGAGTTTACTGGTTTTAAAGTAGGCAAGTTTCTTGAGAAATACATGGGGATTCCTCTAGTGACCAGGAAATCATCTGAAAGGGATAGTTTACCTTTGTTTTAGAAGGTTAAATCGAGAATTTTTAATTGGTCTATTAAGCAGTTGAGTTATGGTGGCAGAATTCAACTCATTCAATCAATAGCGTTTAATATTCAGAATTATTGGTGTAGGCACTTTTTCTTGTCTAAGTTTATCCTTAAAAGAATGAATCAATTGTGCTCCAAATTCATTTGGAAAGGGCAGGATGTTGCTACTATTGGAGCTAGGATTAATTGAAGTCATATTGGCTCACCTGAAGCTGAAGGGGGCCAAGGTATGAAGGATTTGGAATGTTGGAACAGAGCTTGTATGTTGAAGATTATTGGAAATATTCTTGCTGGAGATGGTTCTATTTTTCGCTGGTACGAGATGCCATATGTATATGCAATAGGGATTGATAAGTAAATTTTTGAAATGTTCTAAAATGTTATAAGATCATAAATGTGACTCTTTTGTTATAATTTTGGATAAAAATGTTATAACATTTTACAAGCTTCTTTTCAAAGCTAATTAATATGAGACATAAGTCTATTATAGGGGTACTCGCAATAGCATCTATCAAGTAACCGTCGAGAAATGGGAGGAGGGGGTGTATTATTAGGTCGTCAACTCAATGTGTTTGAGTGTTTGCAGTTGGTGGTTGGATTTGAGTAGATTGTCGTGGTTTGGTGAATCCATCCGTTGGAAACATTTGTTGAATATGTTTGATTGAAGACAGTGGCAGTGACCGCTAGACATGAGGCCAAAAAAGGAATGCATCCAACCTAATTAATGGAACATGCCAATTGCCAACTAATTTGTAGACAAACCTCAATACTCTCCCCCAAATCCCAAGGCCTACAATAAGGACTCATTAGCATCCTTTCTTCAAGTAATATCAAAGTTTTTTTAAGTAACGCTAATCCACTAACTTTTCTAATCAATAAATAAATTAGGCCCTTTTTATTTTTAAAATTCTTTTGTTATTTTTTAAATTGAAAAGTATGCTTGGTAAATAAAATGAAAATTTGCTTTTTTAATAATAAAAACATGTTTGTCATCTATTTTCTTATAATAAAAGCATGAGAAAATAAAATAAAAATACTTACATTTATGTTGGGATGAAAATGGAGCGGATCGAGTTGTATGTTGTTCAATTTACCACGCTCTACTCCACTACCCACCCCACTTAATTATTGATGTATAATCTTGAAAATCGTTACCACCTTTATGGTTGTTGGATGCATCCATCCCCGCCCCATCTTGCTCAACTCCGCTTTATTTTTTTTTTTGTTACTTATTTTTAATATATTTGAAGTTAAGTAAATATTTGAATATAATTTCTTTATAAAAACATAAAATATTTATTTTTGCTATAATACATTATTACATTTTATCCTTTTAATAATTATATTATACAATGATGAAATAGTAATTTTATATAGTGAAGCAGGGCGGAGTGGGGCAAATAATTACCATAACCGTTTCATACCATACCTACTATCCAAGAGAGAAAAAAATCCACCCTACTCTACATCCACTTTTCAAAAAAAAAAAAAACATCACTCCATTCGAAGCAAATTAGTTCGAAATCCATCAAGTGGTTCAAGTTTTGCCATCCCTACATTTATATGGATTTAAATCAAGGTAACAAATTTGATATTTAAATATTTTTGAAAACAAAGAATTTTTGTTATATTTCCATGAGTTTGAACTAGTGTTTTCAAAACAGACATTTCGCGATATGAGATACCGAATGGGTTGGATGATGATCAAGTTTCTACAGGTAATGATGATCTTATGCCAAAAAAATAACGGGAATGATTTTATTCACATGCACAATTCACACCCTAGGCCACATAAAGATAAAGGGAAGGGCATTGCAAGTGATATAAGTATGCTTGTTTCTAACCATTCAAAGCCATTGTCGCAAGGCCAATCTAATAAAGTTGGGCTAGAAGTGCATGTAACAAATGGGGGAGAATTTAGTAAACATGGGCTAAATGAGGAGGGGAGTAACGATGGCCATGTAACACCCCTTGCTCGACCCTATCGTCGAGTTCAAGCTACAAGATGTCACATTTGTTGTCGGAGCAATCATAAAAAGTTTTAGTACAATTTAACCATTCTAGGATGTTTACTATTATAAAACACATTTCCAATATGATGTAAAATCAATTTTAGGTCTTATACGAGTGTACAAAAGCTCTTTTGCTAACTCGAGGTATATTAAGAACTTAATTGTAAAGTTTTCAAGCCTGTAGGCTGACTTCGTGACATTGCAACTTTCACATTATGATCTCATCAATCAGTTAGTTTCATCGCGACCTTCAAAATCTTGACGTCGCAGCACTGCTCATTGTCAGTCTAAGTCGCGACATTGGGGACTTGTCATCGTTTACGTGACGTTGTTCCTATTTTGGCAAAAATCAAATTGGTACATATTTCATGCTTCCTACCAAACATGTTTATACATTTGTATGGTTCTCCAAATTCAAATAACCATATTCATCAATGCATAATGTCATGCCAAACTATGCCAAATCAAATTTATAACACTTTTAAACTCATTGATCAGATAGCACAAAACACATACTCAAACCTAAACATCTCCAAGTCATGCTCCAACATTAACATGTCAAGATACCTCATTTTGCAAGTTATAACATATAAGACTTAAGTAAGCTTGAAATCATGAGTTGATGGTACAATTGAGCAGTTTTGCAAGAACGAAAAAAGAAAATAAAATTTTTCTCTATGTCCTGGCATTGATTATGAAAAGAAAATACAATATTCTTTTGTAGTTGATGGAATAACCAATAGATATCTTATTAATCTAGCGATTCATGAAAATTGTATGCGTATAATGGTTGTTGTTACAACCTTTTATATGAATCACTATATAGTGAAGTTTATAGTAAAATCTTTAAAAGATTTAGAATGCTAGAAGCAAATAGAAATTCTTGAAAATTTGTTCAATATGTTTGCGTAAACATTTATACGAGTTGAAATGATTTGAAAATGTGGTAAATTTGACTCAGTGAATAGTAGTTGAAAGAGGATTGTAAACTGATCCAAAATACTTATTTGTATTTTTATGGAAAGATCATGAACAAAGTTTGCTATGATTATTTATTTCCCCAATTTTTTTTCTCATTCATGACTTTCAAAAGAAGGTGATATCAATGCTTAGGAAATACATCCAAGTGATCATTTGAAAAGTTAGTGTTCAAGATTGAATACATAGAATATAAGATATTACATGATGTTATCATTGAGGAAAATAAATATGCGCTGTACTCTTTTTTCCTTAACCAAAATTTTATGCCACTAAATTTTCTATCAATATTTTAACGAGGTATATTATCTATTAATAGACATCCACTTATCAAGATAAGTTTGATGTACTTTAGGATTCTAAAATCATGAGAATTAGAATTGGCCATTTTACCAATAAAGTCCCATTTCCAACTTTATTTACAGAAATGGGCCAATTATTTCATTATTTACCGGAAAGGGTCGAAATATGCAAAACGCGTCCACATGGGAGCGTTTTTGGGTGAAATTTCAACAAATTGCATCCTCGAGGGAGCGGTTTTGCCATGTCAGCACATAACGCACTGATGTGGACGCACTTTGTTGACGTGGCAAAATCGCTCCCTGAGGGACGTGATTTGCTCCGTTTTTTTATCCCAACGGACATTTTAAAATTTGATCGTTGGGGGGTCCAATGGTAAAAAAAAAAACTATAAAACCCCTCCTATATTCTTCACACAACATTTCTTCCAAATTTCTCAAAAATCTCTCAAATTTCTCCTAAATTTCTCAAAGCTCTCTTTAATTAAATTATTTCTTTTATTTTTTAAATTAGTATCATTTTTTATAATTTCAAAATATTTGATCGTGTTAGCAATGGTCGGGAAATTAATTCGTCTCAATCATAAACATATCTCCGTCGAACAAA
The DNA here is from genome assembly GCA_025506655.1 of Gossypium rotundifolium. Classification (NCBI taxonomy): domain Eukaryota; kingdom Viridiplantae; phylum Streptophyta; class Magnoliopsida; order Malvales; family Malvaceae; genus Gossypium; species Gossypium rotundifolium. The sequence continues at coordinate 131,624,436 of CP106725.1, read as the reverse complement.
TGAAAATGGTAAGAGTTAATTTTAATTTTGAATATTATTCAATTTTTTCATTTATGTAATTTTAATTATTTTATATTTTATAATTTTTTATAATAATCTATAGATCGGGTGTTACAATGTTATATTCGTAATATGTCTAGGCCTCCATCACCGTTGATAGAAAATTACTTGAGAGAAGCGGGTTTTTGGCACGTGGTCAATATAGGCCGAGGGTGCAAGTTGGACCTGAAACTCATCAACACGTTAATAGAGAGGTGGAGACTCGAGACGCACACATTCCATCTTCCATACGGAGAGTGTACTATCACTTTGGAGGACGTGCAATTACAATTGGGATTGCTGGTGGATGGGTCTGCACTCACCGGGTCCGTTCAATCTGTTGATTGGGGAGCTGTATGCTATGATCTTTTGGATGCGATTCTGGATAATATTTACGGAGGTCGGATCGAGATGAGCTGGTTACGAGACACATTCCCAGAGTCGGGGAATGATTCGACTGAAGTAGAAAGAATACAATATGCTCGGGCATACATCCTTAAGATGATTGGAGGTTATCTGATGTCAGACTTGCCATGAAACCTCGTACATCTGAGGTTTCTGCTGAAACTCGTTGATTTTAGAGCAACTGACGAACTTAGTCGGGGGTATGCCGTGTTGGCAACATTGTACCGGGAGATGTGCGGGGCGACGCCACCAAATAAAGCCAAAATCGAAGGTTGCCTATCACTACTACAATCATGGGCTCGGTTTCGCTTTCCATTTTTACGTCCTCGAGTGAACCACCCATATATATTCCCACTCATAACGAGGTAAAATTTATATTAGATTTTACAATTATTACATAGATTTGAAATATAATTTTATGCTAAAAATTTATTTAATTAGGTGAAACCATTCGGCGAGTTATGTTGGAATACCTACCGCTCTTAAAGATATACGGCTTCTATTAAACCAACAAATTGAAAGCGTGTAAGTATTAAATAAAATATATATACATAACATAGTCGTTTCATATTTAGTATTTAGTATTATGTATATAACTATTTATTTTATCATGTTCACACCATACGAGGATCCGACAATTCGGACGATAATTCCGAATGAATTCTTTCAAAATCTAAACATTTGGCATGTGAAGGTCCCATTGGTCAACTATGCTACTATTGATATGCACCAGACGGATAGAGTGTTGCGGCAATCTGGATTCGGACAACCAATTCCCGTGGCACTTGAGGTGCTCGATGATGAGCACAAAATTGGCCTATGGCAATCAAATACGAATTAGTTGGTATTCTTCTCAGAATATATCAAAATTTGGGAAAATTGATATGATCATATACCTACTCGCGAACTGATCATCATTCCGAGTTAGCATTTGCGCGGATTACATACCATGGTTTAGGATCCATAGCAAGCCATATTTGCTATCGGAAGAGTAGAGGCATCGACAAATCCATGTCAAAAGGGAACGACGGGGCCCTTTAAATCGACGACACCCACAATCACCAGGCCCAATGCCACAAGCGACGACACCCACACCACAGCCTTTTCAGATTATTCCAGGTACGTATCCTAGCCCTTATATGTATCCTAACCCTTATATGTTTCCATTTCTCAATCCTATGCCAGGTTGGAATGCATGGCCTGGTGTATCTCCTTTCCCGATGACTCCGACTCAACCGACGATATATAGGCTATTGTCGCAGGAGGGATTGTACGAGGCATCGTCGGAGAGCTCATCTCATTACCAATCTCTATCGCCTTATGGGATTCAAACACCTCTGACTTGGGTGATGCAAACACCTTTGCATTATTTATTCTATCAAGGTGGGTCATCCTCCCAACACCCATAACCAGAACAACCACAACCCCAGCCGGAGTAACCACAAACCTCACCGAAAACTGAACCAATGAGGAATCCAACTTGTAACCGTTGACCACCCTTATGTGGCACTGATTTTGACCAGCACATACATTGATTTTTTTAATATATTTGCACAAACTATATTTATATTGTTTCGTTTAATAAAATAAAAGTTATTTTAATAATTTAATAGTAAATTATTTTTATATTTTTAATAAATAGAAGTTCTTTTGAATAAGGAAATAGAAATAATGCAACATTGTTTCATTACAGCAATTATTAACTATTTCGATTTGGACATGTTCGAATTGTATGGCCTTGGTTCCTACACCATCCGCACAACTTCTGTTGATTCGTTCTTTCCTGAATATCCATATTGTTACATATTCTACTCGAGTAAGGTCGACCTTTTGGTTTGCAATGCAATTCTCTATACGGTAACAACTTAAATGGAGCAAGTGATACAGACGGTCACTTACGTTCATCTAGGACCGGTGGGAATACGTGTCTCCACACATTGTACATGTATTTTATTTTGTACACTTCGTCGACATATCTCATGGGATCCAAACAAAAATTCTGACAAGCTACAATTGCATGAGCGCATGGATAACAAAGTGCGTCAAATGTCTCATAGTTGCAAGTCCTATTTCTCAAGTGTACAAGATATTGCCCATTGGTAATACCTTGGTTTGGTCTGTCGAACTCTGTCACACAAAACCATAGGTTTTCAAGATCGTAACATACTGTGTGCATGGTCTTGGCCCGCGCTTTCGCCTTGTTAACTTCTTGCAATACCTTCCGGCACCATACATGGCTCCCCTACATTTGGCCTTTATAACTCGCTGCTCACTTTGGAAATAGTGCCGCCAAACAAAAATATGTCTCTCGTACAACTGAGGTTATCGGCAAATGAAACGTTCCTTTTAGAACAAAATTTATGCATTCAGTGAACACCCCAAACCCGGCCCAAAATGTCACGACCAGATCTGGTATGCTACGAGTTAAATGTTGAAAACTTTTCTTTGGAGGGTTTTGAAAATCTCGGTTCGTTTATGCAGGTATTTGTTAAATAAGTGATATTTGTAGAAAGCCTTTGTATTTTTTTTTTAAACTTATTTGAAAATCTCTTTTTTTTTTCTTCTTATAATCAAGTCCTTGAACATAAGTTTATAGAATATAAACATTAACAAATATAAATTGATAACCTAAGCTATGGAGGCCTTATTACATAAATAATCCCAAAAATAAAACTTAAAGGAAAACCGGAAATAGTTTATGAAAATGAAAACTTGATGGCCCCTCGAGTCCGCCTCGGCTCCCATGTCTACGATCTACTGCTCATCTGAGAAGTCAGGGAAATAAAAGGGTGAGTCACCAAGACTCAGTGTGCAAATCCCGAAAACACATAAAAGGGTGAGGCCCACAAACACATTATGGGCCTTGACCCATACACAATGGCAACAGAATATATACATGCTACATGGCCCATCCCAATCCTATAGTCCATCCTCTACACATCAGCCCGTACCAGCCATCACACCTTGGGGATTTCTACAATTAACCCTCCATCCGCTACACACCATTTCGATAGTTGTACTGCCTGTCATAAAGACCGATCACTATATGACCTATGTGGCAGAGCCACCGATCGCCATGCGACCTTAATAATATATTGTTGTTTAACCACCGATTACTATGTGACCTATTAATCAGATGTGGCAGAGCCACCGATCGCTATGAGACCTAAATAATATGTTGTGGATTAACCACCGATCACTGAGTGACCTATTAGCATGCTCTTCCCCTTCGTCATATCAATCCCATCCCATGCATACATACATGCAGAATCAAAACAATATACTATCTAAAAAGATCACAGACTACCACATCCTTCGATACACATAGAGAAGTTTCTATGATTACGTACCTGGCATCCTTTGCCTAACCTTTTCGTGTAACACGACTGTTCATACTGCATTTTTTCGGCTTTTAGCCCATAACATATATATATAGTACAGATTAACTAGTGTGATAGAGATCCACACACCTGGTTACAAACAAGACGAGACTTTTTATGTCGACACTATCAGAAGCTAATACGACTGCTAACTGTCTAAGGTTTTGTTTTGAAGCTGGTCCACAACCCGGTGGCCAATCCGTCATGGTGACCGACACGCTTCTTAAATCTAGGGGTTGGATTTACGGATCCAATTCCCTCTTTCGTTTGACTGGCGTTTGTATCCATGGAATAGATCTTAGTCAACAAATCAGATTAAAACATTGAATCGAGTACAAACACGAATGTACATCCATAGGGCAGAGATCCCTTACCTAGAAATCCCGAAAGAGATGGTGTTTAGAGACTAGCGGTTTTTGGCTTTTAGATCTAGACGATCTACTTCGATTCTTGATGTGTCACCCCAAAATAAGAACATGAGAACAATTAAATCATTACTCCAAAGATAATCTTATCTAGCCTTTCGGCTTTGGTCTCCAAAAATCGGAAGAGAAGAAGTGAAGAGAGAATTCGGCACTTACCTTAACCGACAGATTCGACTAACTCTTAGAGATTCCGGCTTCTGAGAAGATCAAAAGGAAAATAGTGCAACAGGATCTATGAAGATTCGGCTATGAAGAAATCGGCAAAGAGAGAATAAAGGAAAGAACAATGATCATTCGGTTATAAGAAAAGAATGGAGAAGAGAAGAGTTATGAGTTTCAGCTTTTGAGAAAAAGATGATTGAGAGAAGAGAATAATGGAAATTTTGGCTTTTGCATAAAAGTGAAGATGAGAGGAAAGAAAAAGAGAATAAGGTCAAATGTCGAAATTGAAGAGGTATCCTCTTACTTAAACCAAAATTTCGGCACCCTCCGCCTAAAAACTAAAAATGCCCTCTTTAAAATCAAAACTAACCTATTTAATCAAGGGAAATTTCGACACCCTTGAACCTATCGAACCGATTTCACCTCCCCCTTCGATGTTGAAATTTCAGCAACCATCGTGACCGATGAGATAAATCGAAATTTTCTCCTTATCTTTATCGATTACTCATCCACAAAGTCATGGATAACACCACCTCTTCCTTCCTTTATCAGACATTATCAACCTTATTATCCACACTAAATATTTCCTAATTTCAAGCATCCAAGCGAACTCCACTCTCGCTTTTTGCTATTGTCGAAATTAAATTAAAATAAAAAGGTATCATGTGACTCAAACTTTGGACCTCCTTAACTGCTTGACACGCCACCTCTTAATCCCTACATGTCGTCACTGACCATTTGGCCACAAGCCCATTTTTGTGTCTTACTTCACAGATAATATCTTTTAAGCCCTATCCTAACCTTGACTCTCCACTAGAGTGCCCAAACAGAAAATTTTTGCTAATGCCTCGGCCCAACTTCAAGCCCATTCTGGACCCCTAAAACATTCTAACAAGCATAATAAGCACAACAATACATCACAACACGTTAAATGAAAAGCCCCATAAATTCGAGATGTGACAGTTCTACCCCCTTAAAGAAATTTTGGCCTTAAAATTACCTGATCAGAATAGATGCAGGTATTGCTGCCATATTGCTTCCTCTGGTTCCCAAGTAGCCTCCTCAGAATCGTGATTCTGCCATAGAACCTTAACTAACGGAACTGATTTCCTTCGCAATACCTTAACATCATGATCCAGGATTCCTACTGGTTCCTCTTCAAAGGATAAGTTAGGTCTCACTTCGATTTCTTCCACAGACACCACATGAGATGGATCCGAACGGTAATGTCTTAACATAGAGACGTGGAATACATTGTGAATCTGGCTTAGCGTAGAAGGTAGCTCTAGCTGATAGGCTACCGACCTTACTCATTTCAACATCCGATAAGGTCCGATAAATCTGGGACTTAATTTACCCTTCCGTCCAAACCTCAGTACTTTCTTCCATGGCGACACTTTCAAGAACACCTTGACACCTACAGCAAACTCTATGTCCTTACGCTTCAAATCAACATAGGACTTCTGTCTGTCCGACGCTTCTTTTAGTCAAGCCCGAATTAACTCCACCTTCTCCTCTATCTCGTAACCAACTCTGGACCTAAAATTTGACGTTCCCCTAATTCTGTCCAACAAGTAGGAGTACGACACTTTCGCCCATACAATGCTTCATAGGGCACCATCTGAATACTAGCCTGGTAGTTGTTGTTGTAAGCAAACTCCACTAATGGTATAAATTCTTCCCAACTACCTCTGAAATCAATGACACAACCTCTCAACATGTCTTCCAAGATCTGAATTACCCGCTTAGACTGTCCATCGATCTGAGGATGAAACGATGTACTGAAATCCAACTTTGTACCCAACGCTTGATGCAACGCCTTCCAAAATTGTGACGTGAACCTCGAGTCCCTGTCCGATATGATCGATACTGGTACTCCATGCAACCTCACCACCTCTATTATGTATAGCTTAGCCAATTTTTGCAGAGAGTAATCAACCCGTACTGGTATGAAATGAGCAGACTTCGTCAAGCGATCAACAATCACCCAGACCGAATCTTTCTTAATAGGCGTGAGAGGTAGCCCACTAACAAAGTCCATTGTGATCCTTTCCCACATCTATTGTGGAATCTTCACCAGCTGTAATAACCCTAATGGTAATTGATGCTCCGCCTTTACCTGCTGATGGTCAAACACTTACTCACCAATTCGATTATTTCACGCTTCAAGCCCGCCACCGTAATCGATCCCAAATCCCGATACATCTTACTCCCTCCAGGGTGCATAGCGTATGGACTATCATGTGCTTCTTGCAAAATCCTACGCCTTAACTCCGGATCTTTTGGCATGCAAACTCTCCCTCGAAAACATAACAGCCCTTCCTCATTTACACTAAATTTCATTGGCCCATCATTTAATATTAGCTGCAACTTCACCTTAAGCAACTCATCGCTCCGCTGCTTCTCCTTAACCTAACTGACCCAAGAGGGTTTCATTTGAAGTTCAGCCAATAAACTCCCATCATCGTATAAACTAAGGTGAGCAAACATTACTCTCAAGTCAGAGATTACTTTACGACTTAAAGCATCCACCACCACGTTAGCTTTACCCGGATGATACTCGATCAAGCAGTCATAATCCTTAAACAACTCGATCCACCTCCTCTACCTTAGATTCAACTCCTTCTGGGTCAAAAGGTATTTTAGTCTCTTATGATCGGTATAAATAATGATTTCTCCCGACAGATAATGTCTCGGATCTTGAGCAAAACCACCGCCGCCAATTCCAAATCATGGGTGGGATAATTTGCTTCGATGCGGTCTTAATCACGAGATGCATACGCAACAACCTTTCCATCCTGCATCAACACGCATCCTAGTCCCGTGTATGAAGCATCACAAGAATTACGAATTCCTTCCCACCTCAATTTGAATCAATACTGAGCCTCACAAAATCTTTTTAACCTCTCGAAACTCTCTTGCTGCTTATTAGACCAAAAAAATAGAACCCCTTTCCGTAACAACATAGTCAATGGTGCCTCAATTAAAGAAAATCCTTCAACAAACCTTTGGTAGTACCCGGCCGGACTAAGAAAACTCTGAATTTCCGCCACAAACCTAGGCGGCTTCCATTTCAACACCGCTTCAATTTTTCGAGGTCAACCCTAATCCTTCCGCCACACAACGTGGCCTAGAAAAGTAACTTCACTTAGCCAAAATTCGACTTCATCAATTTGGCATACAACCGCTTCTCCCTCGGAATCTATAAAACCACTTTCAGATGTGAATCATGCTCCTCTTCCGATCTTGAATAAACCAGATATCATCTATAAATACTATGACAAACCGATCCAAGAAGGGTTGGAACACTCGACCATCATATCTATAAACGCCATGATGCGTTAGTCAACCCAAATGGCATCACCATGAATTCAGAGTGACCATAGCGAGTCCTGAATGCCATCTTATGAATATCCACCTCCTTGACCTTAAGCTGATGGTACCCTGATCTCATATCTATCTTCGAAAAGACTGAGGCCCCCTTCAACTGATCGAACAAGTCATCGATCATTGGCAACGGGTATTTGTTCTTGATTGTTAACTTATTCAACTGACGATAGTCAATGTACATACGCATTGATCCATCTTTCTTCTTAACAAATAACATCGGCGCTCCCCACGGTGACACACTTGGTCGAATAAACCCTCTATCCAGCAACTCCTGAATCTGTGCTTTACCAACTCTTTTGGCGCTATTCTATATGGAGCAATAGATACTGGTGCTGTTCCCGAAAGAAGATCGATACCAAACTCCACTTCACGATCCGGAGGTAATCTTGGAAGTTATTCTGGGAAAACATCAAGAAATTCTTTCACCGTCCTAACGTCCCCAACAGTTAGGTCCTCGGCTTCCAGAGCCCGAACAAACATTAAAACTGCCTTGCATCCTTTTCTCACCATCCTTTCTGCCCTTAAGGCAGTCACCACATTTGACAGACAATTCCCCCTTTCTCCTATCACTAACACTTTACCACCCTCGGGGGTTTTTAACACCATACGCTTGGCTGCACAATCTAAACTAGCTTGATATTTCACCAGCCAGTCCATGCCTAATATTAAGTCGAACTCCCCGAACGATAATTCCATCAAATCCGTCAAGAAAACTATTCCCTGAACTTCCAAGGGTACCTTCTAATAGAGTTTATCTACTACCACAGATTGTCCTAATGGGCTAATTACATTCATCGCCCTAGGGATAATCTCGAAATCTAAACTTAAAGTTCCAGACACACTACTAGCAATATATGAATGTGTCGACCCAATGTCAATCAATGCAGTGTAAGGCAAACCAAATATTAAAAACGTACTGGTTATAACATCCGATGCGTCAGCCTCCTCTCGACGTCTGGCAGCATAGACCAACCCCGGTTGCCTCACCTTAGTGTTTCCTACCCCTCGGCCTGGTGCTCCACGGCCCCGACCGAAATCGTTACCACCTCTGGCAGGACCACGACCTCTCTGCGGTTGCTGACCTCCTCTACCCAGTAGAGTATTTCCCTGCCCTGCGATTCCTACGTCGTCTCGTGGCTGTGGACAGTCTCTAATCTGATGGTCCATAGATCCACACCTAAAGCACTTCCCACTGCCTGCCCAACACTCATCTACATGGAATTTACCACATCGAGCACACTTCGTGTCTGACTAGCAGCAGCAGGTCTCTCATCCTGTCTCGGCCTATCTGACCTAGGTCTTTTTTGAACACGTCCGGCTGCCCCTGATGATCCAAAATTTCTCTTACTTCCACTCCTATCTCTATCCCTGTTCAGTTTTTTCGTCCGCTTCACCTCTTCATCTATCTTAGCTTTCTCCACAAGCACAATAAATTCTCTCTCCCTCTGTGGAGCTATCAAAACACGTAGATCATACTTCAGGCCATCCTCAAATTGAACATAACGCTCATGTTCTGTGGCCACTATCCCTCGAGCATAACGGCTAAGGCGTAAGAATTCTGCTTCATATGCCGCCACCGACCTACTTCCCTAAACCAGATTTAAAAACACTCTGCGCTGCGCATCCGCATAACTCATTCCAATGTACTTACTCTGAAATGTCATTTTGAAGTAATCTTAGGTGACACGGTCAGCCACTGTACCATCCTTAACCGTAAGCCACCATTGGTACGCTTCGTCCTGAAGAAGGGACACTACTCCTTTCAACTTCTCTTCTTTCGTAAAATTCAGATCATCCATTATGCGTTCAACCGCCTCCAACCAATACTCAGCTGTACTCGGGGCTATACCAAAAATTCCCCTAAACACTTTTACCCTATTCACTCTAAGTCGCTCCGACACAGATTTTCGGGCTCCTGTGCTAATGCCTGCCCCAACAACCCTCTCTAAAACCCTTAACATCGCCTGAGATACCGCATCATCTCTGGCCTTTTGGTCTTGAAATTCTGCCTCCTCAACTGGTGGAACTGGCATCTCATCTCCTATTCTATGGCCAAACTCTACTGGTTCTGACACAGCCATCCTGCCCCTACCACGGCCACGCGTAGGATGTCCACGACCCCTTGTACTCATTCTACCGATTCGCGTTTATCTGATTAGAAATTTTATGAATTATTAATTTCTTTCACTGATTAACCACGAACAATTTATGAAAAGTAGTTTAATTAGTAGTTCTTTCAAATTCAAACTCAGTCTCAAGTCTGTATCTCCTAGTTCTAGAAATCACATACATTCCGCATCCATATGCATCACAATAGAGTATCACATAACAGCATCAAACACAAAAGTGACAACTATAAACCCACCTTCGTCACACGAGGGTATTTTCGTCATTGCACTACCTAGGGGTACTTTCGTAATTTTATCCTACAGGGGTATTTTGGTAATTTTCCAATCTAGGGGTATTTTGTTAATTTTCACAAATCAAGGGTAGTCCAAAAATTTTACAAAACTAAGGGTATTTTAGTAATCTTGCGAAATAGGGTGGCTGGTCCCTTTCGAGTTTTACTTATAAATTTTGGCCCGTCAACAAGTCCTCATGGCTAAGGTGAACAGTCACTACACACCAGGTAGGATTCCAGCGAAGAGGAGGTGGGCCACTAGGACCGCTTAAATACCAAGCTCTCCCTAGATCTAATCCTAGACATGCGTATGCCTGTTGCCACACTCCAACCCAACGACTTGTTCACGGACATGTTTAATTAGAGAAATTAAGTCTTATGAATTTTAAGAGTTGTTTAAACTGAGCCTAAAGTCCATCAAACTCTAATCACACTAGCCTATGTCCCTATGGAGCCCATTAAGCCCAACATGCATAACACATAGTGAGTTTAGAATACTTATCTGCGTGGATCGGGTGCCGGTAGACTCGAAGGCCATATCTCAACTGAAAGTTTTCTCAAATTTACATCAATTTTACAAATCACTACTGGACCCATTTCACAGCCTGAGTTTTGAACTAGGCTCTGATACCAAAATGTAACACCCCAAACTCGGCCCAAAACGTCATCACCAGATCTGGTATGCTACGGGTTAAATGTTGAAAACTTTACTTTGGAGGGTTTTGAAAATCTTGGTTCGTTTATGTAGGTATTTGTTAAATAAGTGATATTCGTAGAAAGCCTTTGTAGTTTTTTTTTTTAAACTTATTTGAAAATCTCTTTTTTTTTTCTTCTTATAATCAAGTCCTTGAACATAAGTTTATAGAATATAAACATTAACAAATATAAATTGATAACCTAAGCTATGGAGGCCTTGTTACATAAATAATCCTAAAATTAAAACTTAAAGGAAAACCGAAAATAGTTTATGTAAATGAAAACTTGATGGCCCCTCGAGTCCACCTCGGCTCCCATGTCCACGATCTACTACTCATCTGAGAAGTCAGGGAAATAAAAGGGTGAGTCACCAAGACTCAGTGTGCAAATTTTGAAAACACATAAAAGGGTGAGGCCCACAAACACATTATGGGCCTTGGCCCATACACAATGGCAACAGAATATATACATGCTACATGGCCCACCCCAATCCTATAGTCCATCCTCTACACACCAGCCCGTACCAGGCATCACACCTTGGGGATTTTTACAATCAACCCTCCATCCGCTACACACCATTTCGACAGTTGTGCTACCTGTCATAAAGGCCGATCACTATGTGACCTATGTGGCAGAGCCACTGATCGCCATGTGACCTTAATAATATATTGTGGTTTAACCACCGATCACTATGTGACCTATTAATCAGATGTGGCAGAGCCACCGATCGCCATGCGACCTAAATAATATGTTGTGGATTAACCACCGATCACTAAGTGACCTATTAGCATGCTCTTCCCCTTCGTCATATCAATCCCATCCCATGCATATATACATGCAGAATCAAAATAATATACTATCTAAAAAGATCACAGACTACCACATCCTTCGATACACATAGAGAAGTTTCTATGATTACGTACCTGGTATCCTTTGCCTACCCTTTTCGGGTAACATGACTGTTTATACAGCCTTTTTCTGGCTTTTAGCCCATAACATATATATATATAGTACAGATTAACTAGTGTGATAGAGATCCACACACCTGATTACAGACAAGACGAAACTTTCTATGTCGACACTATCAGAAGCTGATACGACTGCTAATTGTTAAGGTTTTGTTCTGAAGCCAGTCTACAACCCGGTGGCCAATCCCGTACGGCTGACATAGCTCACTTCTTAAATCTAGGGGTTAGATTTATAGATCCAATTCCCTCTTTTATTTGACTGGCGTTTGTATCCATAGAACAGATCTTAGTCAACAAATTGGATTAAAACATTGAATCTAGTACAAACACGAATGTACATTCATAGGGCAGAGATTCTTTACCTAGAAATCCCAAAAGAGATGGAGTTTAGAGACTAGCGGTTTTCAACTTTTAGATCTAGACGATCTACTTCGATTCCTGATGTGTCACTCCAAAATAAGAACACGAGAACAATCAAATCATTACTCCAAAGATAATCTTATCTAGCCTTTCGGCTTTGGTCTCCAAAAACAGGAAGAGAAGAAGTGAAGAGACAATTCAGCACTTACCTTAACCGACAGATTCGACTAACTCTTAGTAATTCTGGCTCCTGAGAATATCAAAAGGAAAATAGTGCAATAGGATATATGAAGATTTGGCTATGAAGAAATCGGCAAAAAGAGAATAAAGGAAAGAACAATGATCATTCGGTTATAAGAAAAGAATGGAGAAGAAAAGAGTTATGAGTTTCGGCTTTTGAGAAAAAGATGATTGAGAGAAGAGAACAATGGAAATTTTGGCTTTTGCATAAAAGTGGAGATGAGAGGAAAGAAAAAGAGAATAGGGTCAAATGCCAAAATTGAAAAGGTTTCCCCCTACTTAAACCAAAATTTCGGCACCTACTACCCAAAAATAGAAAATGCCCCTCTTTAAAATCAAAACTAACCTATTTAAGCAAGGGAAATTTCGGCACCCTTTGAACCTATCAAACTAATTTCACCTCCCCCTTCAGTGTTGGAACTTCGGCCACCACTGTGACCAGTAGATAAATCCGAAATTTTCTCCTTCTCTTTATCTGATTACTCATCCACAGTGTCATGGATAACACCACCTCTTCCTTCCTTTATCAGAACATTATCAACCTTATTATCCACACTAAATAATTTCTAATTTCAAGCATCCAAGCCGAACTCCACTACTGCTATTTACTATTACCAAAATTAAATTAAAATAAAAAGGTATCATCGACTCGATCCATTGACCTCCTTAACTACTTAACATGCCACCTCCTAATCCCTGCATGTCGCCACTGACCACTGGGCCACAAGCCCATTTTTGTGTCTTAGTTCACAGATAATATCTTTTAAGCCCTATCCTACCTGACTCTCCACTAGAGTGCCCAAACAAAAAATTTTTGCTAAGGCCTTGGCCTAACTTCGAGCCCATTCTGGACCCCTAAAACATTCTAACAAGCATAATAAGCACAACAATACATCACAGCACTTTAAATGCAAAGCCTCATAAATTTGGGATGTGACGTTCAGCCAGGTTTGAGGTCATATGACCATATCGTAGGCCGCTGTCGTATGCTTGTGTCCACTATTTGAAAGGTATATTACAGAAGCAGTTTGCGCATCATTCATTAACTGAATGCAAAATCACCAACATCTCATAAAAACGATCCTTATTGATCTCGTACCCTGCCAATATAAGTTGATAACGAAATTACATACCACTCTTCTATTCAGAATAAATTTAATATTACAAACAAAATTATATTAATAGAGATTAAATACCCATATTGGTCACTTGTCGTCTTTCAGTGGTAGACTAATATTGCCCGTAGTAGTTAGACACAACGTGCCTTAGACAATACCGATGGTGTGTGCGATCCCATAGGCTTTTATGTCACTCAATTGCAACTAGTATTCCAGTGTCCCAATCTGATATAATGCAAATATCAGGTTGAGGGCAGACATGCTCCTTAACCTAGAAATAAAGAAATCCCAGTCATCACCTACCTCCCCTGGTGTTATTGCAAATGCAATTGGAAGGATTCTCCCACCGCCATCCTGTGCCACAGCTACCAATAGCTGATGGGTATATCTACCATACATAAAGGTACAGTCAATTTGTACCAATGGCTTGCAGTACAAAAATGTGTCCCGGCATTGCTTAAAGCTCTAGTACAGACGATTGAACACTTGGCATCCACAGATCAATTGGTCATTGTATTATGCAGGGCCCGTTTCAAGGTCTGTTATGCAACCTGGGACGTATCTCTCCAGCACTTGACACAACTGCCACACCTCATTATATAAAGTGTCCAACTCACCATGCATATTTTCCAACGCCTTCTGCTTAGCTATCCAAACTTTGAGGTAAGAGGGCGTATACCTTAATTGGCTACGAATATTGGCAATTAAGACCGATACAGAAGTCTTTAGATCAGCATTCACCATTGGTAGTATTAAGCTAGCTATCATATCTGAATCCATATTGGGATGATCTTGTGAGACACTTGTCAACGAAGTACGTTAAATAATGCAACATTAAGTAATAGCAGTATTATTCATAAACCCTAAACACCTAGTGATGCTGTATCGTCAACATAGGTATATGGACCTTTGTACTTTTTTATCTCCCACAAGTCTGTCTTTTTCCTAACCGAAACTATGATTTTCCATGAACATATACCGTCTTGCACTGCACACTTGGCCTCGAACTTCTCAAATTTGAATTTTATACCACGTTATAGTTAACCCCGTTCACAATGCTATATTGTTTCAATGCACCAAGAAAACTATCCTTACTGGAAAACTCCTTACCAGCTTCCAATTCACCCGAATCCAATGACGAACTTATACAGTCACGCTTTTTGTGTGGTAGATCTGGAAACTCCAACGTATCATCTGTCGATAGATCGACATTATGCATGTGGGTTGGAGGTGAGTACGTGCTGAATCGCGGATCTTCTTCTTCTTCATATGAACCCCCTTCAACGTTTTCAGGTTCGATTGAAACAGGCTTCGGTTCAGAAAATAATGCAACTTCTGCATCATTGGAGCCAGGCTCTCAAGGTGGATCCACATCTGACTCATCATCCAACCCACCATCATTTGCAATGTACGAGGTCCCCTCGCCGGTGGACATCGTAGAGAGTACATCATCCCTTCTTATGGACATTTCATAACGTCCCCAATCATATGTGGATTGCCAACCACTAGAAGTTAATGTCATTCCCTAGTACGTATTTCCAACATCGAACATCGACCCACCGAGGTGCATGTCTCATCCACTAACCATGTGTCATGCAAGAGTTGTGTATTCCATACTGCCACCAAACAAGAGCGCTTCCGTATTCTGCCTCCAACTAACGGAGTGTCGGGTAGGGGTCATATATTCCTCTCAAACAATAATAGATATTGAAGTCGCAAATGCTTCATTTGGCCATGAAAGTTGTACATATAACTTAAGATAGGGCGATCCACTAGCGAGATGAGTTTACACCACCGGCTCCAAGCTACAACCACCTTTGATATCAAATGAGTCATATGTCACAAGATCAACCGAAGCATAAAATCGATATTTAACAGACGAAACTCTCATTTGCGTCGTTCTGAAGATTTTTGCCCCTAATTCTTTTACAAAGTTCTATCAAATCTATGTTCTAGTTAAAAACTAGTCACGCTGTGTTCTCCGGTAAAAAAATAACGTCGTTCTCGGTGTCATGGACCTCACCATCATAGTAAATAACAACTCTAATACGTTCACTCATCTTCAATTTCTATTCTGCTTAGCCTCTCTAAATTTTCTTGTTGTAACTTATGTAACCTGATAATGAAATTTGGCTCATTTATAGCCTAAGGCCAAACAGGAACTACTGTAGAAAAATAGCGTTCACGTGGGAGATTTTTTCATCAATTTTGCTGATAGTGCATCCTGCTTGAAGCATTTTTTACACTATTTTTTTAGAACCGTCTTCTCAAAATTATTTTTTTCAAGAACTACTGTAGAAAAAGAGCGTCCACGTGGGAGCTCTTTTCAGTAATTTTGCTGACAGTGCATCCTGCTTGAAGCGTTTTTGACATTATCTTTTCAGAACCATCTTCTCAAAATTAATTTTTCTAAAACTACTATAGAGAAAAAAACAAAATCCTTATTGTCAATATAATTTTCCCTAAATCCTAAACCTAAACACAAAATTATTTTAAAAAATAACTAAACCCTAATTTAATTAATTTTCTTAAAAACTCTAAACTCTAATTTAGATAATTTATTTAAAACCCTTAAAACCTAATTTAATTAATTTTTAAAAAAAACTCTAAACCCTAATTTATTTTTTAAAATTTTTAAACCCTAAACTCTAAACCTAAATTATTTTAACAAAACCCTAAACCAAAAAATTCTAAGGACTAAACTTGCAAAATAGCCCCCTAGAAAAACACAAAGCAAATCGCATCCCTGAGGGAGCAATTTGCTAAAATTTCACCCAAAAACACTCCTACGTGGATCCGTTTTGCATATTTCGGCCCTTTTCGATAAATAATAAAATAATTGGGCCATTTCTATAAATAAAATTAAAAATAGCCTTTATTGATAAAATGATCATTAGAATTTTATTTCATTTATACTTTTACATTATAAATATAAATTTTAAAAAACATTATAAACATATCTATTGATCAATAAAATAAAATTTCTATTGGTCTCTCATTTTATACATCATAATATTATTTAAATTAGCTTATTTTTTATTTTATATCTAAAATAAATATTTTAAAATTTCACGGCAGATTTTAATACCAATGCCGGATACTTATCTTAAACCATATTTTTTTAAATGTCATTTTAAATAAATATATATCCAAAAGCAATGCTAACACTTCCATAAATTCACCAATGATGAATAGAGCATTTGCAGTTTCTCAAGAGTGCTTTGCTTTAATCAAAGCTTTTCTGCCAGAACTTACTCTGCAAACCCTTTTCTTTTTTCTTTTCAATTTACACTTTTCACTTTAATCAAAGCCCTTTTACAAGCATCAAAACTCAAACCCAACCCACGAAAAAAAAAACATATACTTGTCTACAAAAAAGCTGAAGATGCAAGAGCTTGGCTACCACCCCTCTTCTTTTGCTTCTGAAATAGAGCCTGCCTTCACTGCTTCTAATTCTGTACCTACTTACAACATCTCTTGAAATCATCGCCTTTTTTGTAAAAAAATTCAGGCATGCATGCAATTTTAAGTATATTCTCTTATATTGATTCATGCACCAAGAAATGCTCCGAGTGGACAGTCCATGCTTATCCATCATGAACATCATCACAAACCCACCACGCCGTCCGGTGGGCCGGTGTCATTGGTTTTTGCATCACCACTCAACTCTGTCAGTTCATTACAGCTTTTAAAGAAACCTTGTGTGGTTTTCAAAACCTGGAAGTTGTATTCAAGCAGCTTTGTACCCTAGGAATTAGCAACAGTTCTTCAGCTTGTACTTTGGCTACGCAAGCCGATGTCAAAGCTGATTTTCCCGATAATGTCGGTGGGCAGGATCTAGCGTTGTAGTTGGGATTCTTGGCTAAATTAACTTGGACTGAGAAGAGGGAATAAACCGGCCTGTGATCTGAGAACCTAGACTCACCCCTTGAGTACCACATTTGCTTAAGTCCCTCGCCTTTCCACAATATCCTATCGCACCTGCAACATGCACATGTAAATAAAATATGAACTAAGATTAGTTCAGATTCATGTTAAGTGTGTCGGCAAGATTTATTAAAAATGGAACGAGACAAAACTAGGAGTATAATTATATAAAATTCAGCATAATTGTATATTTTATTTTTCAAAGGATGATGAATGCAAACTACATGTTTCCAACAAGCAACCTTAATTAATGAACAACTTGGGATTAATTTAATCTTTTTGCTTCATGTATCTAGTTACTTAAAAATTTTAAGCAAAAATGGTAGTGAAAAAGGAACATGAACTTGAAATCTGATCTTACCAGGCAGGATTACGCCGTTTTTCTTTGGATTTCGATGTTTGGACGACATAGTCGTCGGAATCAGTTAGGTATTTGTAAGTCGGAGCGAAGTATATCCTGCCTTCTTCCCATCCTTTAAACACCCGACCAGCCCTTTGTTCCAATCTTAGCTGCCAAGCAATGAGAGAAACATCACATGTTAGATCTTACAACAAACCACAAAGAAAAATTCAATGTCAACTATCTAGATTTCTTTAGATTAGCCTCTCACCTGATCCTTCTCTAGAAGTGTTTGCCAGTCATTCTTCTTCAGTAATTCGTACGTATCGGCGAAACCGGCGGCAAGCCGGTAGTTCAGATCTCCTAACCAAATAATTTTACTGAACAAATACAAACATGCAAGAACATTATTAGGAGTTTAACAAAAAAGGGTGGAAATTTACATGATACCATAACTATTTTGGATGAATAAATGGATGAAGAAGCTTACTCATGGTCGAAAATGGTTTGTGGAGGAGGTGGCTCTTTGAAACCCCCAAGTGAATGGGAGAATTTTGTTCTCTTCAAGATTTCTGCGACATCGGAATTTCTTCGGATTTCATCGCCGTCTTTCTCCCCGGAAGTCAAGTGTGTACAAACAAAGCAAAATGTTGTTTGGTGCAATGTCATACTAATGGATATTGAACCCTGTTACAAATATTAAAAGAAGATGAGCTAGTTTGTTCGATTCATTTTAGTTATCAAAAAGTGAAGAATGGATGCAATTGCTGACCTTGTTTCCGAGATATCCCATGATGCCACGGCCGACACACGAGACTTTCAGGTTGCTAATATGCTGGTAAAGATCAGCTCGAACCCACACACACAAGAAAAGCCCTACCATTTGTTTGCTAGCAGCTAGGCAGAAGCGCCGCTGCTTTGGATTGTCGGACAGGCAAGTGGGGCTAGCCAAGCCTTCTTCGTATAAACTAGAATTCGAGTTTAGCAATGTTACGAAATCATCTTTGCCAATTTCATCTTCCATCGAAAGTAAATCGGAAAAACTGATCCTAGGCTTCACGCTTGCTTGATGCTGAAGCTGCGGTGACGATGGAGTCCTTGCTTCGGTTGCAATATCGTAACGTTGAGCAAGTTCTAGGTCGCTTGGGTTGGAATTCAAAGCTTGACGAATAAGCGAAAGCCACTGAGCAGCGGGGCCATTGTCCTCGGCTCCAAGCACGTTGCCAGCATTTAGAGGAACGATTTCCTGGAACCTAACAAGCAGAAAAATATGGTTGAGTAAATCAATTCTTGAAGTATCACAACAGGTTGAAGGTGGCGTGTAATCGTACAAGTAACAACCCAATTTGCAAAAACATAAGAAACAAAGCTAAGACAATAGTTACAATAGTTGTTGGAGGATAAATTACAAAAAAAGAGGGAGTAAAAAAGTAATCTACCCAAGAACGTAGATATCAGCAGGAGCAGGTGACCTTAGCCAATCGCTTAAGTTCAAACCATGGTGGGGTGACTTCCCTCCCACATTCCATGTCCCCACGAACATCCTGGATTCTCAATAAAACAAAACCCATATCACAACCAAAAACAACAAATAAGAACACAATTATTGACGATAATTAATTAATTTCTACTCCAATAATCCTAGTTTACTGTATAGTATTCAAACAAATAATAAGTTTGCCTTCATATTTCATTCCTTATAAACGTTTCTATTTGCCTTAATTCAGGGCAAAATTTGTGCTCAAAAAATGCATGAAAATATAAAATTATCATCATAATATAATAAAATTAATTCAGTAGTATTTGATAGGAACTGCAAACTTAACGAGATTTTTATAACCTCACCTTAGGTTGAGTGAATCGGTGACCGGCGGCGGTTTAATCCCTCCGGCAGCTTCAAATAACCAGCCTTCTATTAAATAAAAATAAAAATCAACAG
The DNA here is from genome assembly GCA_025506655.1 of Gossypium rotundifolium. NCBI lineage: Eukaryota > Viridiplantae > Streptophyta > Magnoliopsida > Malvales > Malvaceae > Gossypium > Gossypium rotundifolium. The sequence goes on along the minus strand of CP106725.1, from coordinate 131,604,646 downwards.
TAAATCCAAGTACTTCCAGTACATGATAGAGTGAAAGTCAAATCTCGCCCGTCCACGTGGCGAAATAAACTAAAAACCGGTCATCAAATTTCAACTAACCAAACCGGGGACCCAACCAGTTCTTTCTTTTAACGTCCAATCAACAATGGATCATACCCGTCAAATTCGAAAACAACACTTTCCAGTTCTCATCTTTTCACGAAATGGACGGCTGGAGAAAATAATTAAAAAAATCGGTACGAAACATTAGCACCGATTAAACTATACCTGAGAAATCCTCCGGTACGAACACGTAATGGTCCTCGTCGGAACAACTCTTTCTTCTTTCATCAAATTTGCCTATAGGTAAAAAATAAAAACATGGATTTTTTTTTTCATTAGAATCTAAAATCAGAGCTTAAATTTGATCTGAAACGAGACGTTTTCATCATGGGTTTTCAGTTTTTTTACCGTGTATGTCATAATCGGAGTGAAACTCGTCTGCTCCAGTCGGTATATTCAGCCATTTTCGGACGACTACTTTGGGCCACGAAAACTGCATCAGACAAAAAAAAAAAAAAGAGGTTCAGAATTTCAGCAACCGACGAAGGATGAATTGTCGAGAAAGAAACGGCGATGGCGCGTAATACCTTGGAGACTTTTCCCATATCTGTTCTCATTGCTGAACCGCTTTGCAATGCAAATTTAAAATCTGGATCAGAAAGAACAAGTTGGGTGATATTATAATGGCGGGGGAAATTATAAATTATTCCTTATTAATTAAAAAAGTCTGGAAGGAAAAAAACAAAACTGGGTGGCAAATCAGGGTATCAACAACAGTTGAAAAAGAAGAAGAAGCTTTAGGAGATTAACTTATGTATCTTTTGAGTGAAGACTTAAGCATTTTAAAGGTTATAAATTAAATGAAGAAATTCAACGAGAATATAAAAGAACTAGTTGCAGGGGAAATGGAGACAGCTTCCTAGGAAGGAAAGCATATGGAGAAGGAAAAAATTAGTTAAAAAAAGAAAAGGCCACGTTCATCCTTAATTTTTTTTTTTATGAATATTGAATTTAAAAAAGTATTGGGTTTTTAAGCCTTTTTAAGCGTCTTTGCAGAGAGGAAAACAGGGTGGAAAATGGGTGAATTTTAATCATTGAAAAAAAAGAAGAAAGAGATTATTGAATATTAGATATTGAAAGATTGGATCGAAAAAGAAAAGGCCACGTTCATCCTTAATTTTTTTTATGAATATTGAATTTAAAAAAGTATTGGGTTTTTAAGCCTTTTTAAGCGTCTTTGCAGAGAGGAAAACAGGGTGGAAAATGGGTGAATTTTAATCATTGAAAAAAAAGAAGAAAGAGATTATTGAATATTAGATATTGAAAGATTGGATCGAAGTCTTGAGTTTTGGCCTTATATTTGGTACTTTTTTATGTACTTGATTAAAATGAAAAAGAAAAGAGAGTATTATATATTGGCATTAATACATGATTAAAGAGGAAAAAGAAAAAAAGGAGGGGGAAAGATTGAAAGGTGAAAACACTGAAACTCAATCATGAACACAAATGGAAAGTGAAAGGTGTTTGTTGTTTATAAAATGGATGAAGATATGAAAGTGAAGAGTGAAAGGAACAAGGCAAGAAATGGGAGCTAAATGACATAAACAAACGTAGTTCTCGCAAAGCTGCCGGCCAATGGAACAGAGTGATTTGTGGTATTTTAAGAGGAGAGCAGTCAATGCCATTGTTAAATAATTTGGGTCACGAAGAGACAATAAAAATCAATAAACGTGTAATGAAGAAGATGATGGAAAAATATGACTTCCCAACTAAAATAATAATTGCAAATAAAAACAAAAGAAAAAAACAATCCCAGATTAAAAGTAAAAAAAAAAAAAAAAAACATAGTTAAAAGTTTCAGAGCATGAAAAAAAACAAAGATCAAACCTTGTTTTTGCTTTGTTGGATTGGTTTTGTTTGCAAAACAATGTTGGTGGTGGTGTTCCTCGTAAAAGCCAAAAGCAGCAGGGTTGCTTGCTTCTGAAATTTATAAGAGCGTGAGAAAGAGAGAAGCTTTAAATATATAGGAAGGGTTTTTTTTTTTTTTTTTCTGATTTTGGGATGTGATCAAATTTTAAAGCCATTAATTAAAAATATTCCCATGAACGTTAATGCGCAACTAAAAGAGATTTTAGATATTTATTTCAATCAAAGATTCAGTTCTCATAAAATATTATTTATAATTAGAAATGTGTACTATAAGGTAATTAAATTGTTTCCATTAGAAGGTTTTTTATAATTTCAATTTTAACCTTTCATATTTATATTTTTTATTAATTTAATTTTTATTTTTAGTTAAATTTAATTATTAATTTAATCATTTTTAAAATTTTAAATATAATTTGAAGTAATACAAAATTAAAAGGGAAAAGAAAAATCAAGTGGAAATCAAAATTAGCCAGATTGGGATTTGTTTTGGACCCCCTTTAAATGCGATTAAGAATTCTTTGCTACCATTAGGTCATATCTTGATTTGCAGCATTGTGTAATTATTATGGTTGACCCTTTATTTTCTATTAATTTTTCTTTGTTTGATTGAAATTTAAATTTAAAATAATAAATCCAATCAGGAAAAAATTTTCAAACAGAAATTAAATAATAAATCAAAACAGTATAAGAGAGATGAATAGGGATTGGTTCGGTTTCCATTTGCGAAGCCAATCATTGTTAGAAGGTTAAAATTGATGGGGAATTAGAAGAGGTCTAATCTTCAACTTAGCCGCTAGGGATTTGCCATTTGATTTGATTGTTTATATTTTTTGTCAAATCAAATGTCAGATACCCCTCTTAATTAAACCAACACATTGTTTATAGCTCACCCACTTCCCAAAAATCTCCCCACTTTCTTCGTTTTCCTTCCGTGATATGTGATTTTTGGATTTTATAATTTTCATTTTAAATTATTTAAAAAAGTATATTCACTTTTTGGAATTTATAATTTGTAATTAAAATTAATGTTTTGAAACTGATTTAGTGTTGAAACTATTTAAATCATTAATTTTTATTCCATCAATATATCCCATTCAAATCAAATAAAAATATTTTAATATTTCATGAGAATTTAAAATTAAAATTATTCTAATAATTATAAAATTTGATTTAATTAATTTATATTAATTTGTGAGTCAAATAATTTTTGTCTTGTCCTGAAATAATGTACCAACCAATTTCTAATTTGGTTTAATTTTAAAACACTGATTAAAACTTAAATTTGAGGTTACATGTATAAAGCTCAAATGGATAAATAAAACTAGGCAAGATTTATATATTTATGAACATATTTACATTTGTTACTAAATATTTATAAATTATAAATTGTATATTTATTCTTAAAATGTTAATATAAAATATTAAGAATATTATTTAAAATTTAAAATAATTATTAGTTTTAAAATTATTAATAATATTATTATATTTAATGATTTAATTAAAATAAATAATTTATTAAATATAAATATTTATTTAATAATATTAAAAATTACAATATTTGATATCAATTTGTAAATATTTTTAAAAGTAAAATTAAAAATTTTATTATTAATATAATAAAATTTGAGTCAATTCAATTTCATTTTATCTAAAAATCATGATACCATATAGGAATTTTCTTCAAAAATTTCTTTATGTTTTTCTAAAGAAAAGGAAAATTTTTAGAAAAAGGCATATTATTTGTTCAATAATAAGTCATTTTCATTGATAAGCTATTTTTCATAAAATACACATAAGAAAATGTAGAAAATATTATTAACAAATCATGAAATAAACCCGCCCAAAAATGAGAAAGTAACTAAAGTAATAATAAATAAATATGTTAGTCAAATTATGTTATTAGTCCTCGTACTATACATAAGTTGTATATTTAGTCTTTGTACTTTAACTTAGTCAATTTTAATCATTATATTTTTCGAATTGGTCAATTTTAGTTCTTAAACTTTTTTGCATATTAAAATTATAATCATTACCCAAACAGTAGAAGTTAAATCTATCTAGTTAAATTCTATTGTTAGTTCTGTAATATAGTTTTGGATTTAGTTCATATTATCTAATTTAATCATTTATAGTCCATATATTTCGCTAATCTTGAAATTTCTGGACTCAACTGGTAGTCATTAAACCTGATGACTAGCTTTTTTGTGAATATAATGTAGAAATAATAAGTTGACAAAGCATTACACGTATGTTTGCAGCATAAGATTTTTGAAATAGTAAGACTATCATTTGGTCATAACTAAAATTACAATATTCAAAAAAAAAAAATACAAAGATTAAAAAGGATCAAATTAAAGTATAGAGACTAACTTCACAATTTAAGTATAGTATAATGTCCAACACTAGAATTTAACCTTTACGTTTCTACACCACACTATAAAAGTGGCAAAGCAAAATTTATTTTAGGTTATAAATTTTAAGAGAATAAAAGTGCAATATTATTATATTAATTTATAATTTCAAGATTTTAAAAGATAAAAGTAAAATATTAGTATTTTAGTGTTGCTTTTGACAAAAAAATGGCATGAGAGCCATATTATCATTAAAATAATCTGCAAATTAAATATGATAATAATGATGAATCAATTTTAATTTGATTGACATCATTATTATTATAATATTTTAAAAATATAAATTTAAATATGCTTAAGCATTTAACCTCCTTCATTTTAGATATTAATGATTAAGAATTGTATAAAAAATCGATAATTTTATTGTAAATCGTCATCAACTTGCGGATATAATTACTTTGCCAAAAAGAGCTCATCTAGGATTAAACTTAAATAAATTCTCATAAATTTTTATCCTCCATTTATTTATATTGCAATTTAAATATTTTTACCAATATATCATATTTAAAATTATTAAAATCAGCCTCTAATTAGCCTCCTGCTTAGAGCTTGTTAGACTGGTTGTCGGGCAGCCATGTGGAGTACTGAAGAACTTCAAGTGTCAAATCAAGAATGAAAGTGCATCTTCCTCTTATTATTTTTTGTTATACTAATTAACAGTGAACCTTCTTCAATGGCTTTCGGCATTTCGCACCCTTTGAAAATCTAGAAGAACACTTTTATGTACCGTCAAAATCCGATCAAACCCAATCCTTATTTTACACGCTTACATGCATGTGGGGCATTATTGATTAACCCTTTAATTATTTTATTTTCTTTTCGTGTTAGTCTACAATAACTTAAACCTTCACTTGACTAATCATAAAATTAATCACCTTATTACTCGCTTAAAACACGTGCCCTACTCACCCTGGGTCAAACATTTAAGCACACAGAAAAAGGGCTAATTAATTTACTCAATAATAATCTTCAGGGCAGTCCAATGCCACGTATGATACATTAGGCTCTTGTATTGGTTAGGTAATGTATAAGTGCCCTAATCCTGTTCCCCATGAGATAAACAATGATTAATTGAACTTCCATTTATGTTAAACAATGAGATGAACCACTGGTTGAAACCCAAGTGTCAGGTTTCTTTTTATCATCAAAGTGACCCACCAGATTTCAGAAAATCATGCCAAAACCTAATCCAAATAAATGTGATCAAGTTAAAAATGATAACCTTAAATTTATATTTTATATGATATGATCTTCCAAACACCTATAAGGAAGCATTAAGGTTCCGTCAGCCCTAGATTTTACAGTACTGATAAAAAGTTCGTGCATTTTTTAAATTAGTTTTGCATTTCATTTTCACTCGGACACACAGGATTTTCTCTTAGGTAGATTTGATTTTTTTTTCTTTCACATTTAAAAAGAAAAATATCGTTTTGTTTGTCTTAATCCTAACTAACCTACTAGACCTAGAGTGTTTTAGTTGATTAATTTCAACTGTATCCTGTCACGTGTAAAATTTAATTAGGTTAGCATTATTTTTTATTCTTTATGTCAAGTAAGTTAATTGCTATATCAATAATTATTATCACGTTTTTTAATGCATAAAATGATAATTCATATAATATTATCTAAAATTATTATTTTGTACATTAATAATAAAATTTTTAATTTTTATGCATAAGTTAACCACGGTTTAGCTTGATGGTAAGATTAAAGTTCTAACAGAGGAAGAGGTTTGGAACCTCGAAGATGACTTATCAGAAGAAATCGTACAAAAAATTGTAGACATACCCCCCCACATCATTTAGCAGGGCCCGATAAAATCAGATGGATGCCTGTCTCTACTGGAAAATTCCCGATCAAGAATGCATACCAAATGATAACAAAAATTTCATGGAATACACAAGACACTAGGTGGAAGGAAATTTGGAAATATCAAGGTCCACATTGTGTTCGGTTTTTCTTATGGCTAGTTTGCAAATAGCGGTTACTCACCAATTTAGAACGAGTACGAAGAGGGATCAGCCACAACACTTCCTGTCCATTTTGTCGACACAACACAGAAGACATTCTACATATACTCAGAGACTGCCCGACAGCTAGAGAAGTGTGGCTGCACATCATCCTTATAAGCTGGCAATCCTAATTCTTTTCAAGTAATACTTTTGAGTGGGTTGGGATAAATTTAAGACATCATGAGTGGTTGCCATGGGCTAAGGTTCCCTGGCCTACCCTTTTTGGGGTAGTAACATGGCGTATATGGAACAATAGGAATTTATTTGTCTTTCAAGGTTTAACATGGAGTTTAACCGAGACCATCAAGATATCTATTTGTTGGGCAAGACAATATATTATTTCCTATGCTTAGGATCCGTTTAAAGATTCAAACGAAGAGTCTGAGCAAATCTTAGGAACAATTGTAGAGTAAGACGGCAGATTTAGGCTGTTGTTTACTTTTTTTAGTTTAGCTAGATTTTCCAAAAAAAAAAAGTTCTAAAATCTTTATTAATTTCAAATTCAAGTTGAACTCATGCAAACTGTGTGTATTTTTAGCTCATATTTGATTTTAGTTTAAGTATCGTGATATATAGATTATATCTAAATTCATTTTCATATAAATTTGAATATATTACCTTTTCAATTTGATTATATTTAATAATAATTGACTTTAATTATAATTATCCGAATGCGTATTAAAACATCATCAAATATATAAAGCATGTGTATTTATGAAAATAAAATTATGAATAAAAGTGTAGGATTGATACACATTCATTTAATAATAATTAATTAGTTAATAAGTTTCCATCAATCTTTCAATTAAGATAAAATTTTATTTTAATTAATATATGTGATCATTGCCTTGTTGCAACTAAATTAATATAAAAGTACGTATCTTTTTACATATATTTGCATAAATCTTACCAATTTTGATGTTTATTGTTTTTGTTTCTATGTCATTCTACTGAATATGATTGTGAACAATTATAATAAATCAAAACCTAGACAAAGGGGAAAAAAAAGATGTTGAAAAATTTTTCGAGCTAATTTCATTAGCCTTTTACGTCCTAAGATCTTGTTCTTCTTGGCCAAAAAGATTTTCGCTAACAAAAAGATAACATGTTTTACAACTCATAATAGTACCAAAATTTGACAACATAACCATTGGCTGAATGCATAAAGAACACTTGGACAAGAGTAGAGAGATATGCAAATACTATCACGTGAACTGCGAGTCAATAAAAGTTATTTAGGAGTAGCAAGGTGCCCATTCTTATCCAATATGTAAACTAAAAACGATGGAGTGTAGTCAATCTATCCTATCAAACTCATCCCATTCTTGAAATGTTTAGCCACCCAACATGCTACATTAATTTTAGTTTTACATTAGGTATAGTGTCGATCAACTCCTTAAATCTTCTTGAAATTAGATTCAATTTTCAATTTTTGTTAAAATCCTTTCTTTAAGTCTCATCCATCACAACTTTCAAGTCTATTTCAAATATTATATTTGAAAACCTTTTTGTTTTGCCAGATCTGCACCCATTTTAAGTGCCAGTGCTTTCACAACCTCTAGATTATCAGCTTGCACATGCTTTCCAATTCCATCCACTAGTAGCCCCTCACAGTTTTGAACAACAACTCCTAGACTAGTGTCTCCGATATCAACATTGAAAGTTACATCACAATTGTTTTTAGCCATGAGTCTTCTGATTTCTCTCAACCTTAAATTTTGAAACCAGGCATGTCTTGAGAACAACCAAGTTGATATTGAGCATTCATATAAGACCATTCTTTAGTCACAAAAAGTATCTTTCTAATAGTACTCCACAAATAAATTTTCTTTCATTGTATAACTTTCTCACATTTAGCTTTCCAAATGTACCATAAGGCATAAACAACCCTGAGCATTACTTGTTCCCTTGTTGTGCTATTTGTTAGATTCTCCACCATTTGTAACAACTATTGGTAAAAAGTATTAATGGTCTTCTATTGTAGCTTCAAACTATAGCAAGATTCGAACCAAATAACCCTTGCCCAACCACAAACAAAGGGAATGTGTTCCATAGTTTGCTCAACTTGATTACACAATTCATATAGAGGATTAAGAGCACAATTTCTTCTCCTTAAGCCATACCTAGTAGGATTGTCATTAGTGTAACATGTCCAAAGAAAAAGTTTTAACTTGTTAGGCATCTTGAATTGTCACGCAACTTTCCAAACTCTTTTGTCGATCTTGCAAGAAGATGGTTTGTCCAGTCGCTCATCCCTCATTTTAGCCCTTAGGACCTTATACCCTGATTTGACTGTATAAGAGTTTAAACTATTAAAAGACCAAATGAGCTTATTCTCACTATCAACCCTATAGATTTGTATTTTTAAGATTGCCTTTTTTCAACCTCAGAGAGCTATTCTTCAATACTATTCAAATCATATCTCTTGTTTTCTTTTGAGAGATTATCAACAACCATATTAGGTACTAAACCACGATCATTATTAGGCCTTCTTAATCTATACCCCTCAATCCATACATCCAATCTATCCTCCCATAATTCCACTTTATCACCATTGAAAACTTGCCATAACAAAGACACTTTCATAATTTCCTTTGCTCCCATAAGGTTGCTCCATGTCAAAGAAGATCTGCCACATTTTATAGCTTTGGAAAAAGAGAGTTGGGGAAGTACAACCTTTTAAGCACTCTTACCCATAAAGCATCTGGTTCTTGAATTAGTCTCCAACATTATTTTGATAATAGAGCCAAATTGAAAAACTCCAAGTCTCTAAATCCCATACCACCATCTATTATATATTTTCTTAAGCATTTCTAATCATTCCAGTGCATACACCTTTCATCTTTTCATTAGCCCCACCAAAATTAGCAATGGTTGCACATATATTTGTACATACTTTTTTAGGAATTTTGAAACAAGTCATTGTATAGATAGGTACCGCTTACACCACTTCCTTGATCATAATCTCCTTCCCCCTCCCTTGGAGAAAGAGTTTGTGCCTTCCAATCCTTAAGGTTGCTAATCATTTTCTCTTTAGATAGCTCAAACCGCAATCTTTGGCCTCTTTAAATAGTTGGAATTGTAATACCCCTCGCTCAACCCAATCTTCGGGTCAAGCTATAGGATGCCACATTCATTGTCGGAGCAACTATAGTCAAATCACACTAAAATATTCACATGTAGATGTCATATAATGCTAAACATATTCACCTATAGTTAAACAATCAAAACTGAGTCTTAATCGAGCTTATGAAAGCTCTTTTGTTGACCTGAGCATGAAATTGAACCAAATTGCAATGTTTTAATAGTTCAGAGCCGACGTCATGATGTCACCAAATAGTTTATCACGTTGTGACCTTAAGCCATTCGATGTTGTGACGTGACTCACTGTCAGCCAACGTTGCGACGAGGAAGGTTGTTCGTCAGGAAATGGACTGCGTTTTTGGTAAAAATGAACCATTTGGTACCTATTTCAAGCCTTCCACTAAACCTAATCAATTTTTGCACAAATACTTACTTTACCTTATTCAAAACATATGTAAAACATACCAAGATACATAACATTTCATGCAAAAATGTAACAATTAAGTTTGATTATACAATTTCAACTTCAAATCAACCATTCCATACCTATTCATCAATTTGATTTATACATTTCAAGTCATAATAATATACCAATCAAGCCATTCAATCCAGCCTTTAAATGAGAATTTAATCCAATTTTAACAAGCATTCAATACATAAAGTCCAACTAAACTCAACAATTCAAATACCATTTCATTTTATCACTTAACCATTTAAATATCAACCATTACCAAACTACCATTTTTAACCTATTCAATACCATTTTATATGCCATTCACATAACTATAAATCACCATCTCAATAGGCATGAAATGCACATACACACACACACACACACATTCATCACCACATATGAATCAAAACATCAAGCCATCATAAGTTACCAAACTCACCAAGACCTATATATATATTAAGGTGTACATCAAAACACCTATATACATGCCAAAATTCCTTGACTTAAAATGATAAAAAACCTATCAATTTGGTGATAGTGTGATATCGGAACGGTCCAACTTGAATTGTTCTGCAAGGTAACAATTTACAAGGAAAGGGAAAATAAGGGGTAAGCATATAAAATGCTTAGTAAGTTCATATGAAATTTTCACTAATTTCCTTAAACAATTCAACAAGGTAAATTACTAAACATATTGACATTCAATATACAATCCAATAAAAATCCAAACGATTTCAATATTTCCATTTCTATTAGATTAAAGTTTCACACAAGGGTACTATAGTAGAATGAACTTGGATACACGGGAAATGTTTTGCTCACACAAGATGACATTTTAACAGAATTGCTCATACAAGCTGACATCGTATTGAGGTTACCAGTCTAGGACAAACCAATGATACGTATAAACTGAGAATCTATAACAAATTCTATATCTCATAACATTATGTAAATCCCTGATCAATTGCATATTTAACCTTAATGCCATATCATACATATCCTAATATTTTACTAAGTTCACATGGGTACTTTGTCGTATTCGTATCATTACAAACCCTGTATTAGTTTAAATATATCATACAAGTCCTATGAAAATTCAATATTCATTTTGGTACTTTGTACCTATTCGTAATAACCATTATACTCATGCTTTTCAATTTGATCCCTTTGATGCCAAATATGCCAAATTCACCTTAATCCAAGAATATAAATAAAATAAACATGATTCAATGTAAAATAAATTAAAGTAGTAATTTCCATATGAACTTACTTGACAAAATAACAAACAAGTTGAAACTTCAGGGACTAATCTACACTTTTTGCTTTTATTCGATTATCTCTAGTTTGATCTAATTCCCAGTCTATACAATTGTTCGATTCAATTTATCAATACCAAACATTTATACACTGTTTTATGATATGAATGAACTTATGAAACTTCATTTTTCAATACCCATAAATTTTTACATTTATCCAATTTAGTCCATAAAACCGAAATTGCCATAACTTTTAATTTTAAGCTTCAATTTTAAAATCGATTTAAATTACATCCCTTAGGGACCTACTACTATATGTTATTACTACAATTTCACCTCAATTTTGTAATTTATTTACTTTAGTCCATAAGAATAAAACTAACAATTAAACTTTACAATCTACTCTTTTTCACATATAAGATTAAAATCTATCAATTTAACACCAATCTCTTCAAGAAATCAACAATGACAACTTTCAAAAACTGTTAAAGTTTTGCAAATTTGTATATATGCTAGCTATATCAAGCTCCTATGACCTCAAAGACTTAAAATTTATTAGAAAAGGACTTAATTGAACATACCGATTTGTTGCTGAAAATTGAAAGCTTCCAAGGGTTTCTTTCTTTCTTATTCAAATCATGAAGAAGGAGATGGAGAGAAAAGATGTCTATATTTTTCTTTATTTTGCCTTTTATACTTTAATTAAAAGTTAATTAACCTTAATTAATTAATTAACCTTAATCATGTTTAGCTAAAATTAGTGGATGACAACATAATTTTCCACTATTGGACATAACAAAATGGTTTAATTACCATTTGTAACCCTTAGCTATTTAAAAGAATCTTCAGCGATAAGACTTTTACAATTTAGTCTTTATACATTAACTAAATAATTAATGGGCAAAAACAAAGGACCAAAATTTAATAAAATTTTATACCAAATTCGTAAATATTTTACTTTAATATTTACGGACTTGATTTACAAAATGAGGTTTCGAAACTACCTTTTCCGGCACCACTGAAAATCGGTCTGTTACAGGAATTCCAAAATATACACTTGAAATTTCAGAAATTGAGATACTAGTAAGTCTTTGGATAGCCACATGTATTTCCTCCTTTGTGTTTGGACTAAAAACCAAAGTTGAATTAGTGTGTGATGTAGTTTAAGCTCCTATGAGCTATGAAGTGTGGTGTAGTTTACTCGTGTATCCAAGTTTGTTTTACTAGGGTTCATTGGATAAAACATTAAGGGTCCGTTTGTTTGACTTAAAATGGTTTTCGGAAAATGATTTCTGGAAAATGACTTACTTTTAAAAAAAAAAGTTAATATTTTCTGGCGTTTGGATGAATCTGTGTAAAATATTTTATATTGTTTGACAAATTTCTTGAAAATATTTCATAAAAGCTATTTTAAATGAAACAAACATACATTTGAGAATTTATTATTATTTTATTGTTTAATTGAGTTTATTTTATATCTATTAAATTTATATTTTACATTTTTTTATTTATTATAATGATTTATTTATAAATAAATACATCAAATTAAATATATTAACATTCATAAATTGAAAACAACCAAAGTGAATAGATGATTCCTAATTGTGTTATAAAAAAAGATTGAATAATAATAAATTAGCTTCCAAATCATAATTAATATTACACATTAATAATATTATCCAAGTACATAATTAGCAGTATACCACATGATAATTACAATATTGTCCAAGTGCATAACTAGTATTACACCACATAATTAGTACTACACCACATTAAAGCATCAATATATTCAACCTTGAGAAAATTTTTGAAGCCAAATTTTTCTATGCTTCGTACTTTTAGCTTAGAAAGCTTTGGCCTTGGATTCACGACCCGCAATATAATCAAACACACTACAAAGGAAGTTGTCGTCAAATCCTTCCACCTTCATCGACATCACTTCTTCATAAATATATGGTGTCTTATCCATAATAAATTGTTCTAATGCATTAGCAACCTTACCAAGTTGTTCACTGTAACGCCCTAAATTTGGGCGTAGAAGTATTGGGCCTTGAGTATGGGTCCATAAGGAGGCTGTAAATAGCACAATTAAATGTCTGCTCAAGTGGTTAAGGGTCCTGAGAGGAGTTGGAAAAGTCCTGGGTTCAAACTTGGGCTTTAGCAAAATTTTTGGTTTTAAGTGAATAAACCCTGGACGCTTGGATGTAGGCCTTTTAAATTATTGTTATTAAAAAAAGACACAATGAAACATGTAGTCCAGTGGTTGTGGTGTCATTAAGGATGCAAGGGAGCTTGGGTTCAAGTCTTGGCTCTTACAACATATTTTGGTTTTTCTTTTAAAGGAACCTGGACTTTGGCCTATAGACCTTTTTATTAATTGAGGATATTTTGTGACACAAAAAGAGCTTGTGGTAAGGAGGCAAGTGGCGGGTTGAGCTATTGAGGGGGGCTTGGTTCGAATCCCCTTGCAAGCAAAATACAATTATTTTACTACATGGGGATGGTAAGTGGTTGAATTGGATTGAAACTCTGAAAGGTTGTTGTGGACTTGGTAAAAGGGTGAAGTTTGAATTGGATGGTGGAGAGGTTGGAGGAGGGATTTTAGAAGTGGATTAAGGTTGGTGGATGGTTTGAGTGATTTGGGGAGGAAAATTAGGGATTTTGGAAAGAAAGAGGGGTGTGTGCCGAATGAGAATTTTGGCTTATCAGAAATCGGCTTTGAGTAGTCTTTTACTCTCTAATTCGGTGGCTTGAAACATTTTGGTTTTTTTTTTCTTTCTTGGAGGCCGATTTGTACTAAGAGTGTGGGCAGTATCTTTTCATTTTTGGTTATATCGAATACCTTTTGGATTCTTCTATTCTCTACTTTTCATTCCTTTGTAAACCTCCTGTCAAACCGATTTTTTTCTCTCCTGTACCTCTTCACACTTTTGCTGAATATTTCTTTTCTCTCAATTGGTTGATGTGTTTTTGGCCAAACACATTGTTATCTCCTATCTTCCTTCTTTCGGCTTTTCTCATTTCCTTCCTCTTTTGCTAGAGCTGAATAACCTCTAAACTTCTGTGTTAGTCGAATACTTGGTCTCAGGGGAGTGCAATTGTTTCTTCTCATGCCTCGGTTTAAGGGTGTGTTGTGGTGGTGGCTGAATACTTCTATCTCTCAGTCTTAATTACACAGTTTGGGTAAGTTACGATATTCCTAGTTCAATTATTTGCGTATATGATATTAGTTATTGAGTCGTGAAAGGGATGCAGGTAGTTTTTTTTAAGGACTTGAAGTGAAGTGATCTTTTGCGATGGCCTGAGTGGGATTGATTAAGGCGGGTGATAGGTAAGCCCCCGAACAGGAGTTTTTGGTTAAGGTTCTCTTCAATTGATTGATAAGCGACTAACCAAAGTTTCTGATTGTGTTAGGTTGGTGTTCTTGTGGGTTAGTCGCGCACGTTCGCAATCAGGTGTGTATTTTTACCCTGTACCTGATAGTCAACTGATAACTCAAAGGCGTGTAACAGTACCCTGTATTCAATAGTCGGCGAGAAAGCTGATAGAGTGTGTGTAACCACACTCCTTCTGATCGTAGATCGACAAAATGGCGAAAAGCCGAAGTATCGACGAATGATGCCACACGAGCGTACGATCGCACGTGTGGTGGACCGAGCCCACGAATATGGGCGTAAGATGGTTGAGGCCACCATGAGCGTTCTCATGGGCTTAGGTTGTTTTAGGCTGCGTTAGGGCCAAAATGGGTTGTGTGGGCCCCACATAAATTAAATTTGCATATTATGGTAAATGTTAGACTGAGCCGTGTAGTCCACATGGCTAGGTTATTTTTGGGCAATGGGTCGTGTGGGCCATCGTGTGGGCCACTAAGCTAGTGGGCCCCACACAGATAAAATATATGTGATGTGGTAAGTGTTGTTTGGACTGTGACTTTGCATAACTGTGGCTGATTTGGGCTAAATGGGCTACACGAGCGTGTGGGCCCACTTGGGCCGAGTAATGGGCCTTAGGCCCATTTACACCGTTGTGACTGTTTAGGTTACTTGAGTCGCTTGAGGCGACAGTGGACCTTTTATTGGGTCATTAAAATACCCTCGATTTGTAAAATTACTGAAATACCCTCGATTTGTAAAATTACTAAAATACCCTCGATTTGTAAAATTACTGAAATACCCTCGATTTGTAAAATTACTAAAATACCCCTGATTTGTAAAATTACTGAAATACTCTCGATTTGTAAAATTACTGAAATACCTTCGATTTGTAAAATTATTGAAATACCCCAAATTTATAAAATTATCGAAATACTCTCGATTTGTAAAATTATCGAAATACTCTTGATTTGTGAAATTATCAAAATACCCCTGAAGGGTAAGATTATTGAAATACCTTTATAGGGTAAAATGACTATTTTGCCATTGTAGGTAAATGACTGACTTAGACTATGAATTTGACTAATTTGACTGTGATCATATGACTGTGATCGTATGACTGTGTTTAAACTGACTTGATATCATAGTGTGGTGATATGCTTTAATATATGTCTAAATAATCATTCTGCGCATGGCCATTTTGCATACACATGTAATGATTGAGCATGACATATACGACATATTGCATGGGGTTGGGACATTGATATGGAGGAAGTTCTGATAGGGTTGCACGAGTCGCATGAGACGACTGTGGATCCAGTAAGGTCGCACGGGTCGCACGAGACGACTGTGGACCGACGGACGGCTTAAAGCCGTGTAACCTAATTATGGCTCTGTGCCAACCTAAATATGGCTCTGTGTCATCTTAACTATGGCTTTGTGCCAATCGTATTTACCCGTAGCTATGTGCCTAACATATATACTGATGACTCTGTGTCGATCATAATTACTCGTAGCTATGTGTTGATTATATTACCGTCGCTGATGGCTATGTGCCAAACTTATTACAGTTATCGATAGCTTTGTGCCATCCTGATTATGGCTCTATGCCTTTTGATTATGGTTTATAACCATTATATTTATGGCTTTTAGTCGTTCTGTTCACAGCGCCGAGCCATTCTGTTGACTTAGTGCTGCAACCGGTGCTAAGCTTGGTGTGTTGCCTGGGTGGGTCGATTTTATCCCCACATGAGTGTAGGGTTGGTACGAATGGTGTGTTGGCTGGATCGGGGTGGGATGCATCCTCATACTATTGCATATCTGTTTATGAGATCTGTCACTGTACTGGGCTTAGGCCGACTTATTATGTCATTGGATTGGCTGGGCCCAATTGACTCTGTTATAGGCTGTGACCCAAATGATATTGCAGTGGGTTTTGGCCCACGTATGCTCTGAATTGGACTGTAATGTTACTCTTAAAGGGCTTTGGCCCAGACTGTTTCAGTTTCTATTTCTGTATACTGATTGTTACTCTAGTAAGGGATTACACACTGAGTTTTTGTAAACTCACCCCGTTTTTAACTGTGCAAGTAATCCCCAGCGTTAGGAGGATCAGTGCTGCGAGGGACTCAGAGAAGGCCACACACTGCTTATGTTTTCCGTCTTGATAATTTACATTCAAGTATTTTGATTTGGGGTTATAATAAGGCCTCTTTAAGTTTCTAGATTTTAACTTTGGGTTTTTATTTACTTTGGTTTATATTTGTTAGAAGTAAGTCACGATTTTTCCAAAATGTTAACTATTTTATTTTTTTTCAACAACACTACATTTCAACAACATTTTTGAAATGCTTTCGAGGCTTAATCTTTAAACATCACGTTTTCGTAAATCAGTTACTTTTAAACTTAGCTTCCGCATCTGAAAAGGAACTTTAGGAATAAACTTAATAATTTTTCTATGTACCACGGGTTAAGAATAAACTAACGTAACTGGGATTTTACTCAAGCTTTTAAATAAGAAGGGTTTTCAATGAAAACATGGTTTTCGAAAAACACTTCAATGTGACATGCCAGATTCAGCCCTAACTTCTAGGCTAGATTTGGTGTGTTATATTCACCCACAAATTTAATTTGTTCATCTACAAAAGGAATCAAGGGTCCAAGGTTTAAAAGGCAAAGGTGGTATCAAACTCTAATAGAAGGACAATAAAAGCAAGAGATATAAATCATTATAGCAAGGAGATCATGCAAGGAGCATATCAAAAGCAAGAGAAGAGAAGCAATGGGAATTCTTCCAGTTTCTCAGTAACCAAACAGAACAAAGCCAATACCTAAAAGCAGAAAATGCATCAATATGAGAAAAGTAAAAAAAAAAAAGTGAAATTAATTTAAAGTTTTTTTTTTAAAAAAAAAGTTGGCAATTTTAGGTGGAAAGAACATAGTAGCAAAAGAAACTAAAAAAAAAGTCCCCAACTTTGATGAACTCTTTTTAACTCTTCCAAAAGTTTCTTCTTTTTTATTTTACCCCTGTTTACCTATAAACCAACCAAAACTTCAAACTAAATATAAAGAGGAAGAGAATAAAGAATTTAAGTCCCAAAATTTTAATCCCACTTGTTTTCTTTGGCTGAAATTCCCAGAAATCAGAAACATGAAACTAAACAGGCATTATACAAAGCATCGCATCTAACATAATAATAAAGGTGGTACACAAAACTAGAAACATGATGAGAAACTAAAGATTTATTTCTCTCTCAAAATCCTCTGTGAAAAATAGAGTAAGATCATTAAAAAAGGAATAACATCCAAATCCTTAAATTTTCTTTTCATATCTTTTCTCAGGAACCAAATAGAGGAATAATAAGTTTAACAATTACAACAAAAAGGAGAAACACCAAAAAAAACTTATAGGGAGTTTTAAAAGAAGTTGGTGGGTTTTTTGCATACCTTCAAATTCAGACAAAAATTAAGCATTTGATCCAAACTCAGTGAAGCAATTCAAAGCCAAAACCCCTAAAAAAAGAACGAAACCACCTTCATTATAGAGAAAAAAACCCCATTTCCCCTCTTCTTCAACCTTCCAAATTTTTCTCTTTATTCACTTAACTTTGAAACCAAAAGATATAAAACAAACCCTTTAAAATAACAAAGAAAAAATCAATGTTTCTATGCTCTTCATTGAACTATGCTAATTTGGTCAGACTATTGCCCTAAATGAAAGCAAGAAAAAAAATTTAAAGCACATAATTTGGTCCCAAACATGTATGGACTGAAAAGCAATTGAAGCATCTTAAACCGATAAAAAGAAAAAAAAAACAAACAAAAAAACATACCTTGATGCTGAGAGAAGTTAAACCCAGAGACAATGAACCTAAGGTTTAGGGCGTGGCAAAAGGGAAGGGAAAGGGGGAAGGGGTTAATAACCAATATAATTGATGTGGCAAGGAAGGGGAAAGGGGCTTCTAGAGAAAGACATTTTCCTAATATTAGGGTGGGTTGACATTTTCCTAATATTAGGGTGGGTTTTTCCCATGTTTTGGAAAAAAAATTTACAATGGGATTTCATTTTCCACCAAACAAACAGCGAAAAACAATGGAAATGTTTTCCATAAAAAAATACAGGTAAACAAACACACCCTAAAATCAAATCTTGAAATCGAAAATGAAATAAACATAACTTTTGGTAAGCTATTAAAATGTATGATTTGAATTGAAATGGTATGAACTTGTGAATTAATTCTGGTATATGATATGATTTGATTATGTGGAACTATATATGTGTATATATATAATTCATGATACAGAAAGTATACAAAAGATTATACGAACTAGTTAGAATCGAGCCTTAGGGGCCAATTTGAGCATGAAAGAGCTATTAAGCTTGAAAGTGATTGAATTAGTATAATGAGATTGGGTATTCAATTGAATGTATAACAATGTATATGTATATGCTTATAGATGAAGGTATGAATTGAATAACTAGGATATGAAATGAATGGAAAATGGTATGGTATGTCACAATCATATGATTTTTTTCAACGAGAACATTTTTCAATTGAGTATGCTACAAATGAAAGAATTGGTATCCTAACGTTGAATGTTATGACATGGTAAGATATGTGCAAAAGTTTAGTGAATTGGTATGTAAATTACTATATATATATTCATGACATATGTGAATGGAAACTATTGGCATAAATGGTATATGTGAATGAGTTAGACATTAGATTTGAATTTGATTGTGTACATTTGCTATTATAAATTTGAATTGAATCATGAAAGTACAACTGAGCTTTATCATCCCACGTACAATTTGTTTATTCTGTACGTAGGTATAAGTGGATCTTGAGGTAACTCAGCATCCAATCTATAGCCCTCGACTCAACAATGTTTGTATTGTCCCTTTTTAATTTCGATATATGGTATGTATGTTGGTTTTGGAGTCGATTTTATATCGATATGGTCCTATTGAATTCAGGATTGGCAATGTAGTTTAATTTTAGTGCATATCTTGTTAAATACATTATGAAATTGTTAAATTCATATAAATTCAAATATATTAATTTTTCAATTTGATTGTATTTTATAATAATTGATTTTGATTATAATTATTTGAATGCTTATTAAATCATCATCAAATATATAAGGCATGTTTATTTGTGAAAAAAATTATGAACAAAAGTATAGAATTGGTACACATTCATTTAATAATAATTAGTTACTTAATAAGTTTCCATGAATCTTTCAATTAAGGTAAAATTTTATTTTAATTAATATATGTGATTATTTTCTTGTTGCTTCTAAATTAATATAAAATTACGTATGCTTTTACATATATTTGCATAAATCCTACCAATTCTGGTGTTTATTGTTTTCTATTTCTATGTCATTCTACTTAACATGATTGTGAACAATTAAAATAAATCGAAACCTTGAGAAAGGGGAAAAATAGATGTTAAAAAATTTTCGAGCTAATTTCATTAGCCTTTTACATCCTAAGATATTATTCTTCTTTTTTTCTTTTTGACCAAAAAGATTTTCATTAACAAAAAGATAACATGTTTCACAACTCATAATAGTGCAAAAATTTAAAACATAACCATTGACTGAATACATGAAGAACACTTGGACAAGAGTAAAGAGATACGCAAACACTATTGTAACATCTTGGATTTTGGGTTCTACTTTTAATGTGTGTTGTGTGTGTATGCTATGCTCTGTGTGTTAATTTGTTAGGTTTGGGGGCCCCGGGAAGGCTCGGGGTTAAGCCGAAGCCTTTGCAAAAATTATAATTTTTGGGCACTTTGGGGGAGAGCTGGCTGGGACAGGATTTATGAGTTATTGCTTGTGATTAGTTGACACAAGAATTGGAGTAGTAAAGTGGCAATGAGACGCCACTTAAGAGGCTGGTAAGTGACGCCATAGGGGAGCAGTGAGGGAGCGGTTAGAGTCACATAGCTTGTTTTTGGAATTCTTTTTTTGGCGTCAAGAAGGAGGTGGTGGATTTCGGCATGGACACTTAAAGGGTGGAGTGTTGATCGGGTCAAACATTTCAAATGGGAGGCCAAGAGTGAAAGAGGGAAGTTTGAATCTTTCAACCAATTCAAATGAGGGTAGTGGAGTGAGAGTAGGAGGGGTGAAGGGGTGTGGCCGAATTTTTGGTTAGTGTTGGGGATTCGGTCAAAGGTGGTGGCTTTCGGTTTTGGTGAGTGTAGGTACCAAAATTTTTGAAGTGTTTAGCAATTTGGTGTGGGAGCTTTTTCTATTGGCATTTGGGTGTTTGTTTATTTTGGTAACTTTTGGCTCTTTTCTTTGTTGGCCGGAACTCCTAGGGCTATTGTTGTTCATTCTTCATTAAGCTAAAAACCAAAACCATCTTCTTCCTCTCTTTTGCATTTTGGTAACTTGAGTACATTGCTTCACCATTAAAAGTTGAAACAATTCTCTCTTTTTCTTTTATTCAAACGTGTTTTGCATTTGATAACCCCTTAATCGAACCCTCCTATCACCTCCTCCATTTCATCATTTTTTCTTCATTTGTCTCTTCTTAGCTGAATCCTCATATCATACCCTGGGAATTCATCTTTTATTTTTATCTGCTCAAGCCGAAACCTATTCCCATTCCTTCTCTTTGGGTTTTTGCCTCCACTTTTCTATTCTTCTTAAGCCGAATCTCCTTTGTGTGTTCATCTCCTTTCATTCATTGTTGTTCCAGAGGGTTGCCGTCACGCTTTCTCTACCTTCTCGATCAATTTCTTCCTATTTGGGTGGTAAGTGACTCATTCTTTTTCGATTCTTCCTTATTCTCTTGCTGGTTATTAACCGAAGGGGGTTACTTGGTGATTTGGGTGCTTTGGCCGAATGTAAGAGGGGCCTGGTTTTCGTATTCTTTCTGTATCTGGCCAGCGTTTGAAGGGTCATTGGGGACAATCAGTTTCGGTCGATCAAGGTAAGGTCATACTATTCGTTTGGCCAAAGGCCACTTCTTCTAATCTATATCTTGAAGAACAGAATCTAATTTGGTGATGTGAAGGGACCTCGGCGACTCCTCAATCGATGTTTAGTAGCCTTCGATTTCTATTAATCTAGGTAAGAAACCTCTTCATTTTGAGCGTATATTCTTATTTTGCTTCAATGCCTTAACCCGGTATTCTGACCAAGATATCTTTCATGGAATCGAATACCAGCCACGTAAAGGAGGGGGTTGGACCCGTAGTCCCAGCCCCTAAGTTCAAGAAGTGTGCTATCTCGGTGGTACGAGACTAGCCACCGCTTCAAAGCAGGATAGACAGATAGCCGTCGTCCCTGCTAGAGAGAGTGTCGACATAGAAAGCATAGTATTGCATGTTATCAGGTGTGTAAAATTTCACACACTATTATTAATGTGTGTTATTAACTGTTTGGGCTAAAAAACCGAAGTGGCTGGTTAGAAAGTCGTTATACCCTTGTGGGTAAAGCTGGGAATACCAGGTAAATAATTATAACATTTTATTAATGGGTATGAAAATGTATGCTGTAATCTGTCACTTTGTTGAGAGCATGTTACATTCATTTGATATGTATGTTTTGCATGGGTTTGGTATGTGATGCGAAAGGGGAAGTGTTAGAGACTGTCACAAGTGGGTTGGACCCACATATATCTAATTCGGTGACCATGTCTCGTGGCTTGGTGCCATAGTGGTTTAATACCACGTATATATATATATATGATTCAGTGACTCGTCTCAATGGTTTGGTACGACAGTGGGTTGGCCTCACATACATTCATCAAGGATTGTCACGGTGATTTGGTACCACGGTGGGTTGGCCCCACATATGTTAATAGTGACTCTGTCACGGTGATCTAGTATCACAGTGGTCTGGAACCATGAGTGGCTTGGTGCCACATATGAGATTTGTAGCGGATGGAGGGTTAATTGTAGAAATCCCCATGGTGTGATGGGCTGGTATGGGTGGTGTGTAGAGGACGAAAAATTAGGTTGGGCTGGGACACATTACATTCATATTTGTGTATGCTATGATGAGTGGGATAAGGCCAAGGTACGAATTTGGGCTTGAGGCCATTTATGTGACATAAGGGGATTTACATACTAAGTCGTGGTGACTCACCCCTCTGTTTAATTTTGCTGGTAATCAGTAGATCGTGGATTTGGGAGCCGAGGCAACTCGTGGAGGCCATAAAATGTTTCTTTTCGTAAACTCGTTTCCTTTCTACAAATTATTTTAATTGGGGATTTTGTTATGTAATAAGGCCTTCTTAAGTTAATATTTGGTTTTCCTTATTTATTATTCATTTAAGATATGACATTATTATATTTTAACATGAAAGTTAAGATGGAATTTTCAAAACATAAGTAACATAAAATAACCATTTTCTCTCAAGTGCCAACAAAGATAACAAATGATCATTTTAACTCAATTCGGGAATTTTTTTCCAACTACAAACCACTGTTTTCAAAACATCACCCTAGACGAAAAGTTTTCAAACTTACGGTATTTTCTTAAGATTTTAAAATTCTTTTTTACAACTTTTCCCTGTGACATTCCAAATCTAGTCGTAACGTCTAGACCAGGTTTGGGGTGTTACAATTTTGGTATCAAAGTCTAGGTTACAAAACTCGGCTGTGGAATGGGTTCAACAATGTTTTATAAAGTCGATTCAAAATGTTATTTAAGGAAATGTTTTAGTTAGAGTATGACACCCGAGTCTACCGGCACTCGATCCACGCGGTAAGTGTTTTAATTGTTGGTTGTGTTTGCATGAAATGATTATATTGTATTATGATTACTAGTATTAAGAGATCCAAGCTTTAGAGACTGAAACCTCTAGGTATAGATATGGATCGCGAGAATTACTTTTTAATGCTATTTCTCATAAGACTACTCGGTATTAAACAGTGAAAGAAAGTACTAACTCATAAAACTCTTAATCAGATTAAGTCGTATCAGTAGCCATGAGTACTAAGGGACGTGGGCGTATCATGCGCGACCGTGGTGGAGGCCGGAGTGTTGGGTCTGAACCCTTGGAATCTGATCATGGGTCGAAAAGTGATGTACTAGCACCGCCAATTGTGAAAGTGAAATTTCAAGATCACACAGGCAGAGACGATGCTGTGTCCCAAGCGATGTTACCTATATTGAAAAGAGTCACTGGAGCGACATAGGTTCGGGGGCTCAGAAATTAGTATTATGGATGATCTTGACTTCACGGAGGAGGAGAAGTTGAAAGGAGTTGTGTCTCTTCTTCAGGACGAGGCGTATCAGTGGTGGCTCACGGTTAGGGATGGTAGAGTGGCTGACCGTATTACTTGGGAGCTCTTCAAGACAGCATTCCAGGGGAAGTACATCGGATCAAGTTATTTGGATGCGTAGCGTAGGGAATTTCTAAATTTGGTTCAAGGAAATAAATCAGTGGCTGAGTATGAGGCAGAATTCTTGTGTCTTAGTTGTTATGCCCGGGGTATTGTTGTTATAGACCATGAGCGTTGTGTGCGGTTTGAGGATGGCCTGAAGGATGAATTGCGAGTGCTGATAGCTCCACAACGAGAAAGATAATTTACTGTTTTAGTGGAAAAGGCTAAGATAGCCGAGGAGTGAAGCGGTCTAAAAAGCAGAATCAGGATAGGGATAGAAGTAGAAATAAAAGGAATTTTGGATCGTCAGGGTCAGTTGGGGGTTTTCAGAAGAGGCCTAGGTTGGATGGGCCGAGTCGTGTTGTGAGACCTATTGTTGACAGTAAGCCTTAGAGGTGTGCTAGATGCGGTAGATTTCATTCAGATGAGTGTTAGATGGGTAATAAAGGATGTTTCAGGTGTGGGTCTACTGATCATCGGGTAAGAGACTGTCCACAGGAGTTGGGAAGAGTGCGACCAGTAAGACAAAGTTATGTTTAGCCGGGTAGAGGTGGTCAGCAACCATAGAGAGGTCATGGTCCAGCCAGAGGGGGTAATGGTTTTGGTTGTGGACGTGGAGCACCGCAAGAGGTGTTGGAAACACGGATACAAGACAGCCTGGGTTGGTCTATGCAATCAGACGTCGAAAGGAGGGTGATGCATTGGACATCATAACCGGTATGTTTCTTATTTATGGATTGCCTTTTACTGCACTGATTGATATTGGGTCAACACATTCTTATGTTGCTAGTACTATATCGGGAGCTCTAAACATAGACTCTGAGTTTGCCTCTAGGGAGATGACTGTATTTAGCCCTTTAGGACAATCTGTAGTGGTGAATAAACTCTTTAGGGATGTACCTCTAGAAGTTCAAGGATGGTTTTCTCGGCTAATCTGATGGAACTGCCGTTTGGGGGTTCGATTTAATCTTAGGTATGGGCTGGCTAGTGAAGCATCGAGCAAACTTGGATTGCGCTGCCAAGCGCATGGTGTTAAGGACTCCCGAGGATGATGAGGTAGTGGTGATAGGTAAAAGGAGGAACTACTTGTTTAATGTAGTGTCCGCTTTAAAGGCTGAAAGAATGGTGAGGAAAGGATGTGAGGCATACATAACTTTTGTTTGCACTCTGAAAGCCAAAGAATTAACTGTGGGGGATGTTGGAACAGTGAAGGAGTTTTCGGATGTTTTCCTAGAAGAGCTTTTAGGATTACCTCCGGATCGCGAGGTGGAATTCGGTATTGATCTTCTTCTGAGGATAGCACCTGTCTATTGCCCCATATAGAATGGCGCCAAAGGAGTTGGTGGAATTGAAAGCCCAAATTTAGGAACTGTTGGATCGGGGTTTTACCCGACCGAGTGTGTCACCTTGGGGAGCACCGGTGTTATTTGTTAAGAAAAGGACAGATCAATGCGTATGTGCATTAACTACCGTCAGTTGAATAAGTTGACCATCAAGAATAAATACTCGCTGTCGAGGATTGATGATTTGTTCAACCAACTGAAGGGGGCTTCAGTCTTTTCGAAGATAGATTTGAGGTTGGGATATCATTAGCTTAAGGTCAAGGAAGCGGATATTCATAAGACGGCATTTTGAACTCACTATGGTCACTATGAGTTTTAGGTGATGCCGTTTGGGTTGACGAATGCGCCAGCTGCGTTTATGGATATGATTAACCGGGTATTCCAACCCTATCTGGACCGGTTTGTTGTGGTGTTAATAGATGATATCCTGGTATATTCTAAGACGGAAAAAGAGCATGATTTGCATCTTCGGGTGGTTCTATAGATTCTGAGGGAGAAACAGCTATACGTCAAATTCAGTAAGTGTGAATTTTGGTTAAGACAAGTTACCTTTCTAGGCCATGTTGTGTCTGCTGAGGGGATTAGGGTTGATCCCGGAAAGTTGAAGCTGTGTTGGATTGGAAACCGCTTAAGTCTGTGGCAAAAATTCGAAGTTTTCTTGGTCAGGCTGGGTATTACAGAAGGTATGTTGAGTGTTTCTCATTAATAGCTGCACCGTTAACCAAGCTGTTGTAGAAAGGGGTACCATTTGTTTGCACTGACAAGCAGTAGGAAAGCTTTGAGAAGCTGAAGAGGATCTTGATAGAGGCTCCAGTGTTGATACAGCTTGAGGTCGGGAAGGAGTTTGTTGTTTACTGCGATGCATCGCACACAGGTTTGAGATGTGTGTTGATACAGGAAGGGAAGGTGGTAGCATATGCATCTCGGTAGTTGAGACCGCATGAGGTGAATTATCCCATGCATGATCTGGAATTGGCTGCAGTAGTGTTTGCTTTGAAGATTCGGAGGCATTATTTGGATGGGGAGAAATCCGTTATTTATACAGATCACAGAGCCTAAAATATCTCATTACCTAGAAGGAGTTGAATTTAAGGTAGCGGAGATGGATCGAATTATTAAAAGATTATGATTGCTTGATCGAGTACCACCCGGGTAAAGCTAACGTGGTGGCGGATGCATTGAGTCGTAGGGTGATCTCCGACTTGAGAGCAATGTTTGCTCATCTCAGCTTATATGATGATGGAAGCTTATTGGCCAAACTTCAAGTGAAACCTTCTTAGGTCAGTTAGATTAGAGAGAAGCAGTTGGCTGATGAGTTGTTAAGTTCGAAGTTTCAGTTAATGGCAGGTGACGGTTTAGTAGATTTTAGTGTGAATAGTGATGGGGTATTATGTTTTCGAGGAAAGACTTATATGCCAAAAGATCTTGAGTTGAGATGTAAGGTTTTACAGGAAGCGCATAGTAGCCCATACGCTATGCATCCTAGAAGGAGTAAGATGTATCGGGACCTGCGAGAACAATTTTGTCTCACATTGTGCCGGTGGAGGAAATTGAAGTAAGACCATACCTGTCCTTTGAAGAAGAACCAGTGCAGATCTTAGATCGAGACGTTAAGGTACTGAGGAGGAAATCAGTCCCTTTGGTTAAAGTGTTGTGGCGGAATCACGGTTCAGAGGAAGCTACATGGGAGCCAAAGGATGTGATGCGACAGCAATACCCTCATCTCCTTTGACCAGGTAATTTCGAGGTGAAATTTCTTTAAGGGGTAGAACTGTAACATCCTATATTTTGAGGTTCTACTTTTAATGTGTTTTGTGTGTGTATTCTATGCTCTGTGTGTTAATTTGTTAGGTTTGGGGCCCCGAGAAGGCTCGGGGTTAAGCCAAAGCCTTGGCGAAAATTGCAATTTTTGGGCACTTTGGGGGAGAGCTAGCTGGGACAGGCTTTATGAGTTATTGCTTGTGATTAGTTGACACAAGAATTGGAGTAGTAAAGCGGCAATGAGACGCCACTTAAGAGGCAGGTAAGTGATTCCACAGGGGAGCAGTGAGGGAGCAGGTTCGAGTCGCATAGCTTGTTTTTGGAATTCTTTTTTTAGCGTCAAGAAGGGAGGTGATGGATTTTGGTTTGGACACTTAAAGGGTTGAGTGTTGATCGGGTCAAACATTTCAAATGGGAGGCCATAAGTGAAAGAGGGAAGTTTGAATCTTTCAACCAATTCAAATGAGGGGAGTGGAGTGAGAGTAGGAGGGGTGAAGGGTTGTGGCTGAATTTTTGGTTAGTGTTGGGGGGATTCGGTCAAAGGTGGTGGCTTTCGATTTTGGTGAGTGTAGGTACCGAAATTTTTGAAGTGTTTAGCAATTTGGAGTGGGAGCTTTTTCTTTCGGCATTTGGGTGTTTGCTCATTTTGGCAACTTTTGGCTCTTTTCTTTGTTGGCCGGAACTCTTAGGGCTATTGTTATTCATTCTTTATTCAGCTAAAAACTGAAACCATCTTCTCCCTCTCTTTTGCATTTTAGTAACTTGAGTACATTGCTTCACCATCAAAAGCTGAAACAATTCTCTCTTTTTCTTTTGTTCAAATGTGTTTTGCATTTGATAACCCCTTAATCGAACCCTCCTATCACCTCCTCTATTTTATCATTTTTTTTCTTCATTTGTCTCTTCTTAGCCGAATCCTCATCTCATACCCTGTGGATTCATCTTTTGTTTTCACCTGCTCAAGCCGAAACCTATTCCCATTCCTTCTCTTTGGGTTTTTGCCTCCACTTTTCTATTCTTCTTAAGCCTAATCTCTTTTGTGTGTTCATCTCCTTTCATTCCTTGTTGTTTCAGAGGGTTGCCGTCACTCTTTCTTAAGCCTAATCTCTTTTGTGTGTTCATCTCCTTTCATTCCTTGTTGTTTTAGAGGGTTGCCATCACTCTTTCTCCCAACCTTCTCGATCGGTTTCTTCCTATTTGGGTGGTAAGTGACTCATTCTTTTTCGATTCTTCCTTATTCTCTTGCTGGTTATTAACCGAAGGGGGTTACTTAGTGATTTGGGTGCTTTGAACAAATGTAGGAGGGGCCTGGTTTTCGTATTCTTTCTGCATCTGGCCAACGTTTGAAGGGTCATTGGGGACAATCAATTTTGGTCGATCAAGGTAAGGTCATACCATTCGTTTGGTGAAGGCCACTTCTTCTAATCTATATCTTGGAGAATAGAATCTAATTTGGTGATGTGAAGGGACCTCGGCGACTCCTCAATCCAAGTTTAGTAGCCTCCGATTTCTATCAATCTAGGTAAGAAATGAGCGTATATTCTTATTTTGCTTCAATGCCTTAACTCGGTCTTCTGACCAAGATATCTTTCATGGAATCGAATACCAGTCACGTAAAGGAGGGGGTTGGACCCGTAGTCCCAACCCCTAAGTTCAAGAAGCGTGCTGCCTCGACAGTACGAGACTAGCCACCGGGTTGTGGACCCGCTTAAGAGCAAGATAGACAGATAGCCCTCATCCCTGCTAGCGAGAGTGTCGACATAGAAAGCATAGTATTGCATGTTTTCAGGTGTATAAAATTTCACACTCTGTTATTAATGTGTGTTATTAACTGTTTGGGCTGAAAAGCCGAAGTGATTGGTTAGAAAGTCGTTATACCCTTGTGGGTAAAACTAGGAATACCAGGTAATTGATTATAACATTTTATTAATGGGTATGAAAATGTATTGAAACACCCCAAACCCGGCCCAAAAGCCCTGATCGGATCTGGCATGCTTCTTAAGTAAAACATAGTTAAGTCTCGAAATGACATTTTGGAAATCTTGGTGGTTTTGAAGAAAATAGCTTCAGATTGTTCTCAAGTTAAAAATCGTGTTGTAATTTAAATTTGTGCTAAAACGATATTTTCATATTTCAAAAGTTACAAGTTAAAAGAAATTCCGGATTTTAGAGTTTATTATTATTAACTTGAAAATCGTAGGTGTTTGGGTTTCAAAACAATTGATGTTGTTTTACGAAAAATGTTTAATCATCTTGTTCGATGTTGTTCGTATCATAATAAAAATTTAAAATGCATAAATAAAATAGTTAAGTTATAATGGCCTTATTACATCAAAACATAACCCAAAATAAATCAAAATAAACTTAAAAACAAAAACCGAAAAAAATTGAGCTGTGCATGGCCACCTTTAAGTTCCTGGCCGGTCCATTTCTTTGAGTGCCATCTGCAAAACGTTAGCCCATGAAGGGTGAGTCAACAGACTCAGAGTGTAACAGCCATCACAGTCTCCTAAAACATTCAAGGCATATTAAATCACGTATAACAAATACAAGCAATGATGCAACCCAAACCACCTAGATCCAGCCTCTACACATCACCCGTACCTACCGATCACACCGTGGGGATTACTAAATCGACCCTCCATCCGCTACACACCATCGAAGGCGATCCACTGCGATCAACTCACATCACCCTTATAATTGTGGCATAGCCACCAGATAATGTGACAGAGTCACCAGATTCATAATATGTGATATAAGTCACCAGATAATGAGGTAGAAACCACCAGACCACTTCCCCTTTAACATAATCACACATATGCCCATGCAACATTCAAAACATACAATTATCATGCAATTTACCTTACCCCTAAAATTATAATGGAATTCTGCATTCTTTTCACATCAATGTTGTTAAACATTATTTACGAGAGTTAAGGGGTAACGATTGAATACATTGTACCATTAAATGGTACCCTTGGCCATGTTTATTCATCACTTCACTAACACATGATTAACATAATTATTATTAAACTATCGGGAAGTTAGTGTAGGGTTACACACCTGATTTCTAACGCGATTACTGAATCCCAAAAATTTCGATCTAACGCACTAATTCCCTTTTTCCCACATTCGGCCAACACTGAGCATATTAGCAAAAAAGGCCATTCGGCTAAACAGTCTAATCCCGAAGGGTTAATGCAACCAAAATCCTTACCTTGCTGCCAATTTGGTTACCAACCAAATCCCGAAACTTCGTGATGATCCCCCCTTGCAATCGGCTAAGCACTAGCACACTCAAACGGTTAGTTTTCGGCTTTTGAGCGAATAAGAAATAGATCTGAAATACTAGAACCCTTACCTAGATTGCTTAGCCAAATCCCGAAGATCTGTCGAAGAGTCCCTAAAACCATAGTTAGAATCGGCATAGCCTTTGAACAAGTAAAAGTGGCCCTTGGCCGAATAGTAAGCCTTACTTACCTTAGATATCTGAATTCCCGAAAGATCTCCCTTAAACCGTCGGCTACAAGTGGATCCCGAATTCTCCCTTCATGGTTTTGGCCAAAGAAAAATAGGAGGGATTAGTGTCCTTGATTTCGACACTAATCAAATTAGTCAAGGAGAGAAAAGAAATAGGAAGTGTACTTACCGAAAGATTCGGCTTTTGATCTAGTAAGTAATTCGATTTCAAAAGTCAGAGATACAATCGGCTATGGCCAGGAAATAGGAGATTCGGCTTTGGTTAAAAGAGAAAAGTTTAAGGAAGTTTCGGCAAAAATGAAAAAGAAGAAGAAGATTTCGGCTTAATGCTTATTGAGCAAATCAGCTATGGAGATGATGGCAAAAGAGGTGGGATTTCAGCTTTAGTGAGTAAGAGAAAGAAAGAGTGGTGAGAAGAAGAAGAAAAGAGAAGGGGTGAGGGCTTTGGCCAAGAGATGAGTAGAAAAGACTAAGAAATTTCGGCACATAGCTCCCCTATACAGAACTGAATGTGCCCCTCTCCAAAGTTCCCTCCATTCGGCCAACTCTACCTCCCTCACCCAAATCCCCCTTTTCACTCCAACTTAGCCGAATCTCTAAGCTATCAGACCCAATCTATACTTCCTCCATCAGAGTCCTTGTGTCGTCTACCACTGCTCTTCCTTGCTGAAAAATAAAACTCCAAAACGCTTCCCTTGCTGCTCTAACCTAGGCCCCTTCACACTCCCTGTGGCGTCACCTTACAAGGCCCTAAGTGGCGTCTCCTTGCCACCTTACCACTTGGTTATTTGTGTCCTAATCCACACAGTAAACTCCTTAAGGCCTAGCTCTTTAGCTCCCCTTTTTAGGCTTAAAAATCCAATAACTTCTAAGGCTTCTACCTACAACCCAAGGTTCTTGAAGCCCTCAAAACACATTCAAATCATACACAAGCATGCTACCACATACATTTAAGTGAAAATGCATAACCTCTAAATCCTGGATATTATAGTTCTACCCCCTTAAGATAATTTTGACCTCGAAATTACCTGGCTAAAATAAATGAGGGTATTACTGTCGCATTGTTTCCTCTGGCTCCCACGAAACTTCCTCCGATCCATGGTTACGCCATAACACTCTGACTAGAGGGACTGATTTCCTCCTAAGCACCTTCACATCCCGATCTAGAATCTAAATTGGCTCCTCCTCATACAACAAATCTAGTCTTAGCTCTACCTCCTCAATCGGTATTACATGAGATGGGTCTGATCGGTAATGACGTAGCATCGAAACATGGAACACATCGTGCATCTGCTTCAATTTCACGGCAACTCTAACTGATACGCCACTGGTCCAATTCGCTTCAAAATCCTATAAGGTCCTATAAACCTAGGACTTAACTTTCCCTTACGACCAAATCTCATCACCTTCTTCCACAGTAAAACTTTGAGAAACACCCGATCTCCCACAACAAACTCTACTCCTTTCGCTTAAGATCTGCATATGACTTTTGTCTATCAGACGCCTCCTTCAACCGTGCCCAAATCACTCTAACCTTTTCTTCCGATCCTGCCACAATCTCCCAAGGATCTACCCTTATTCCTTCGGCAGACACCACATGCCCTAAGAATGTAACTTCCTTCAGCCAAAATTTGCACTTGCTGACCTTGGCATATAGCTTCTTTTCCCTTAACACTTGCAACACAACCCGAAGATGCTCATCGTGTTCTTCTTCAGACTTGGAATACACTAGGATATCGTCTATGAACACAACGACGAACCGATCTAGGTAGGGTTGGAAAACCCGGTTCATCATATCCATAAACGCGGTTGGGGCATTTGTCAATCCGAACGGCATTACCAAGAACTCATAATGCCTGTACCTTGTCCAGAAAGCTGTCTTATGGATATCTGCTTCCTTCACCTTAAGCTGATGATATCCTGAACTTAGATCTACCTTTGAAAATACTGCGGCCCACTTAAGCTGATCGAACAAGTCATCTATTCTTGGCAATGGATACTTGTTCTTGATGGTCAACTTATTCAACTGCCGGTAATCTATGTACATGCGCATAGTCTCGTCCTTCTTCTTCACGAATAGGATCGGTGCTCCCCATGGAGACACACTAGGTCAAATAAACCCACGATCGAGTAACTCTTGGATCTGGGCTTTAAGCTCTACTAACTCCTTTGGTGCCATTCGGTATGGAGCAATTGACACAGGAGCTGTACCCGGCAGTAAATCAATTCTGAACTCTACTTCCCTGTCTAGGGGTAACCCATGCAGCTCCTCCGAAACGACATCCACAAATTCTCTTACTGTTCTAACTCCTCCTATAGCTACTTCCTTAGTCTCCAAGGCACTTACCAACATCAGAAAACTACACACACCTTTCTCACCATCTTCTCTGCCTTAAGGGCAGATGCTACATTTGACAAGCAATTCCGTCTTTCGCCCATCGCCACAACCTCTTCATCGTCAGAAGTTTTTAACGACATGCGCTTAGCAGCACAATCCACATTCGCATGGTACTTCACTAACCAGTGCATGCCTAAGATTAGATCAAATTCCTCAAATGGCAACTCCATTAAGTCAGCTAGAAACTGTGCCCTCTTCTAAAGGTACTTCCCTAAAGAGTTTGTCTAATACTACTGATTACCCTAAAGGACTAAGTTCAGTCATCTTCCTAGGTACAATCTCAGAGTTCACATGCGAGTTCGGACACCTTACTAGCAATGTATGAATGAGTTGACCCAATATCTATCAACGCAATAAAGGGTAATCCGAGATAAGGAACATACCGTTATGACATCAAAAGTCCACCATCCTCCCTCCGATGAATCGCATACACTAGACCGGTTGTCTCACCTCCGTGTTACCAACACCTCTCTCTCGGCGTTCCCGACCTCTTCTAGGCCATTACCTCTCCTAGGTGGACCCACGACCCATGGTGGTTCTTTGTCCACCCTTCTGCTGATTAAGACCACGACTGCCTGGTCGGCTCCCGTCTGTTTTCATAGGATAGTCCCTAATCATGTGATCCTTGGATCCACACTTAAAACACCCTCCTGTCTTCTTCCAACACTCTCTTAGGTGCATCTTTCCACACTGAGCACAAGTACGGTACTATCCTCCCATAACAACTTGCTGACCTCATGACCCATCAACTCTAGGTCTCTTTTGGACATTCCTAGATGACCCTGATGATCCAAAAACCTCTCTTTTGTCTATTCTTGTCTGTATTTTGTCTCACAGATTCCTTAACTCCTTTAGCAACCTTAGACTTTTCTACCAACACAGCAAACTCCCGCTCCTGTTGTGGAGCAATCAACAATCTCAGGTCATCCCTCAGTCCGTCCTCGAACCGGACATATCGTTCATGCTCCGTAGCCACAATACCTCGAGCATAACGGCTCAACCTTAAAAATTTTACCTCGTACTCCGCTACGGACTTATTCCCCTGAACCAGCCTCAGGAACGCCTTCCTCTGCTCATCAACATAGCTAGTCCCAATATACTTCTTTTGATATACCGCCTTAAAATACTCCCAAGTGAGACCATCTGCTATAGCACCATCCCGAACCGTGAGCCACCACTGATATGACTCATTGCGGAGAAGCGACACCACCCCTTCCAGTTTCTCTTCGGTAGTTAGGTTCAAATCATCCATAATTTGCTCCATCGCCTCCAACCAATACTCAGCCGTATTGGGCGCCACACTAGATATACCACGGAAAACTTCTACTCCATTGGCTCGGAGTCGCTCAGGTACAGACTTTCGAGCTCCCATACCTCCACCTACTCCAGCCACCCTCTCAATAACTCGCAGCATCGCCTGCGATACTGCATCATCCTCCGTCGATCACGATATTCGACACCAAGAATGGTGGTGGTGGCATTCATTCTCGGACCCTTGACCGAACCTAACGGGTTCCGATACGGTCATTCGACCTCTACCACGCCACGTACATTATGGCCACGTCCTCTAGAACTCATTCTTCTGAGTTATGTTTATCTAATTAAGAATTTTATGAATCATTTTCTTTCCACTGATTTATCACGAACAGTCTTATGATTAATAGTTCTAAAAAGTAGTTCTTTTGAATTCATACACACACTACAGTCTCAAATTCATTCATTCAATCATCACTATTCATGAACTTGCATTCATTACAGAAAAGTGTTGTGGTTGTCACTGTTGTTGTCTTCCACTACCCAAGGGTATTTTCATAATTTTATCCTACAAGGGTATTTTCATAATTTTTCGAAATTAGAGTATTTTAAAATTTCGTAAAATAGAGGTTTCTGGGTATTTTTGCAAAATCAAAATATTTTGATAGGAAGATTCAAGGAAATATGGTAATTTTATAAATTGAGGGTATTTTGGTAATTTTACAAACCAGGGGTATTTCGGTAATTTTTGTAAAATATGGTTCCAGGTGATTTTATGAAATAAGGGTATTTTGGGAAATTTTCAATTCGAGGGTACTTCGACAACTTTCCATACCGAGGGTATTTTAATTTTTTTACTAGTTAGGGTAATTTGGTCAATTTACAAATCAGGGGTATTTTGGTCATTTTTTTCGAATCAAGGGTACTTTGGTAATTTTGAAACCAAGGTTTAATTTTAAGGTTGTACAAAACAAGGTGACTGGTCCCTTTCGGGTTTTAATTATTGAATTTAGCTTGTGATTAAGTCCTCTTAGTTAGAGTGAACCATCACTACGCACTGTAGGATTCGAAATGAGAGGAGGTGAGTCACTAGGGCCGCTTAAATACCAAGCTCCCCGAATCCAATCCTAGACATGCGCAAGTTTGCCACACCCTTAACTCGTTGACTCACTCACATGTTTGTTTGGTTAGACTTTAAATTTTATGCAATTCTATGTTGGAGTAAGCTAATCCTAGGGTTCATTAGCTCCTAGTCTACTAGTCTACGTCCCCATAATACCCACATACAAATCACACAATGGTTAGGGGTACTTACAGGGGATCATGGGCCGAGACTCAGGTGCCATGCCAGAAAACCTGTTCAATCTTTAGTAAAACCCAACTTCAAAATAAGGAAAAATGTTTTGGCCCAAAAGCCCTCAAGGCCGAGTTTTGAATCGGGCTCTGATACCAAATTGAAACACCCCAAACCCGGCCCACAAGCCCTGACCGGATCTGGCATGCTCCTTGAGTAAAACATAGTTAAGTCTCGAAATGACATTTTGGAAATCTTGGTGGTTTTGAAGAAAATAGCTTCGAATTGTTCTTAAGTTAAAAACCGTGTTGTAATTTAAATTTGTGCTAAAACGATATTTTCATATTTCAAAAGTTACAAGTTAAAAGAAATGCCAAATTTTAGAGTTTATTATTATTAACTTGAAAACCGTAGGTGTTTGGGTTTCAAAACAATTGATGTTGTTTTATGAAAAATGTTTAATCGTCTTGTTCGATGTTGTTCGTATCATAATAAAAATTTAAAACGCATAAATAAAATAGTTAAGTTATAATGGCCTTATTACATCAAAACATAACCCAAAATAAATCAAAATAAACTTAAAAATAAAAACCAAAAAAAAAAAAATGTGCATGGCCACCTTTAAGTTCCTGCCGACCCGGTCCATTTACTGAGTGCCATCTGCAAAATGTTAGCCCATGAAGGGTGAGTCAACAGACTCAGAGTGTAACAGCCATCACAGTCTCCCAAAACATTCAAGGCATATTAAATCACGTATAACAAATACAAGCAATGATGCAACCCAAACCACCTAGATCCAGCCTCTACACATCACCCGTACCTACCGATCACACCGTGGGGATTACTAAATCGACCCTCCATCCGCTACACACCATTGAAGGCAGTCGCAGCAGTCAACTGCACATCGCCCTTATAATAGTGGCATAGCCACCAGATAATGTGACAGAGTCACCAGATTCATAATATGTGACATAAGTCACCAGATAATGTGGTAGAAACCACCAGATCACTTCCCCTTTGTAACATCCTGAAAAGGGCCTATGCATTTTGGCCTAATTGTACAAAAAGACATCTTTTATGTGTTTTGGAATAAATTTGGAATGATTTTTGGAAACCTGAGAATGTATGGAAATGTTATGTTGGAAATAGGAAAATGGCCATGTTTGGAAACCTGAACATTTTGGAAACCTGAACATTTTGGAAACCTGAACATTTTGGAAACTTGAACATTTTGGAAACCTGAACATTTTGGAAACTTGAACAAGTAAGAAAAATGGCAAGTTACAGAGCCGATCGAAAATTTTAGGAAACTTAGAAATAATGCAGGGATGTCAAATTTTAAAGTTCAAAATAGGAAATAAGGGCAAGAGGGCCTTAAAAATAAAAGTTGGTGAAATTTGACACACAAACAGGCTTGGAAAAGTGGCCTGAAGGTGTCACTTAAGGCTTATGGAAATGGCGCCATGTGTAAGAGGAATGGGCCTAAGTTCAAGTCACTTGGAAAGCAAATAATGAAGGCTTTATTTTTGCTTCCAAGGCTAAGGGGTGGACGACACCTATTTCTAGAAAAGGGAGGAGTTTTATTTCAGTTAAAACTTGATAAATTAAGTGATAAATAAAGGATTTTCTTTTAATAAGATAAATGAGGAGACAAAGGATGGATTAAATACTTTTAACTTAATTAGGTGATAATTAAAGGAGATAATATTATCATTTATGGAGTAGTGGCCAAGAAAGGGGCTCTCCTATTGATAATTTCGGCTAAAGAAGGAGAACTAAAGGCTTTTCTCTCATCCTTTCCTAAGTGTGCCGAAATTTTCCTAGCTCTCTCCCCCTCTCTGTCGAATTTTTTTTAAAGCAAAATCTATCTTCTCTTCTTCTATTTTCTTCTCTGTTTCTACTATCAAAGCCGAATCTTTGTTGGTTCTAACGAAAGGGGCAATCAACTGCAACATCAAAAGGGTAAGATCTGTGGTCAATCGATTTCTGTTCCTTTTCTTTTTACCAAAATCAAGATACTAATCCTATTAGCAATTTAGGCCGAATCTACAAGGATCTCTCAGGTTTCTACCATTATCGAATAGAAGGATCAATGATCTAAGGTAAGAAATATAGATGTTCGGTCAAGGTTATGGTTATGTCTCAACATTAGATTAAAACTGACATGAAGTTATAGGGATTTCGACAGGCATATAAAGGAATCCTCTTCAGATTTGGAAATTGTATGGTAAGTGACATTCGCCAAGGTTTGTTCTTGATATTTGGAATTATTTTCCATTTACTCAAAAGTTAAAACCGACATAAATACGATTTAGTGGCTAGCCGATTTAAGGAAGGAATACTATCAATTTCCCAGATTTGATTTACAATCTTTCAATTCGACAACAAGGTAAGTAATACAAATCCTACTTGGATTTGGTTTTAAGCCAAATAGGTTTGTTAATATATTTTAATGGTTGGTGAATATAGGAGTAAAAATCTAGATCGGTAGATCGCTCTTGAAATTTCAAGGAATCTATTAAACAAATCAGGTGTGTACCCATACTAACCTTCAATACGTTATATGGCAAATATTAATTATATGATTATACGTAAGAATGTGAATATGGCTAAGTACCTAATGTGGTAGAAAAGTACTGTGTGCGTTTCCTACTTACGATAGGATTATGAAATATGTTATTTTATAACATGTGAATATGTATATGAATATGGAATTAAGTATGTTATGCATATATAAAATTCATGGGGCATTCGGATTTATGTGAAAGGGAAGAAGGTGTTGACTTGGTCTCACTAATCTAAATATGGTGACTACGGTCACAAAATTTGAATATGGTAACTCAGGTTACATTATCGAATTTGGTAACTTCGTTACATTATTTGAATATGGTGTCTAATGACACAAATTATATGGGTGATGAGCACGTCGACTGCAACGACTGCCTTCGATGGTGTGTAGCAGATGGAGGGTTGACTTAGTAGTCCCACGGTGTGGCCGGCAGTGCGGGTGGTGTGTAGCGGATGGACCATTAGGCTTGGGTTGGGTTGCATCATCATTTTATATGAATATGAATTTGATATGAACATGTATGCCGATTTGTTGAATGTTAGTATTGTGCACATTGAGTCTGT
Organism: Gossypium rotundifolium; assembly: GCA_025506655.1. Classification (NCBI taxonomy): domain Eukaryota; kingdom Viridiplantae; phylum Streptophyta; class Magnoliopsida; order Malvales; family Malvaceae; genus Gossypium; species Gossypium rotundifolium. The sequence continues at coordinate 131,566,072 of CP106725.1, read as the reverse complement.
TGACTCACCCGTTGTGGGAAATATTTTGGTGATGAACAAGGATTTTGATGGACGGTAGACCTTGAGGCTGACCATGTTCCATTTGAAGATTTCATTCGATTTGGACTTTATTATTTGTTTTGGGTTTTACTTGATGTAATAAGGCCATAAGGCCCAGAGATTTTTCTTATCTTGCTTTACTTTAAATTATTATGTTACTTAACTATTATGACTAAAGTTAAGTGTTATTTTTTTATAAACCCTAAAAATTATTTTGTCACCTTAATAAAATTGGATTTACAAGATTAATTAAATGGGTTTCCAATCTAAGCCCAATTCACAACAACATTTTTCTAAATATTTTACAAATTTTCTAAGTAACGAAAATCTTTGAAACCGATTTACTTTAGGAACATACCAGATCCTGTTCAGGGCTCGTGGGCCGGGTGTGGGTGTTTCAATTTGGTATCGAGCCAGCTTTTAAACTCTCGGCACGTGGGCTAAGGCCCAAAACGTTTTCAAAGCGAGCCAAGTGATTATCTTTGAAAAATAATCGGGCTTCGGCATGGCCCCTAAGTCTCCGACCATGATCCACCGGTAAGTACCCTTAACTCTATGTGTGATTACATGAACTATATAAGGGTAAGGCATGGAACGTAGAATAGAATGATAGGAACTTGAACCCCAGGATTAGACTACTTAAACACAAAACCACATAAGACTTAATGCCCGAACAAACCTATGGCTAAGTCAATTGAGCTAGGGTGTGGTAACCCACATGCGCATGTCTAGGATTGGATCCCAAGAGCTTGGTATTTAAGCGCCCTAGTGACTCACCTCCTCTTCGCAGAATCCTGCCCGTGCGTAGCTTCTGGCTCACCCTAACTCAAAGGGCTCGATGGTGTGGCAACCTCTGTGCGCATGTCTAGGAATGGTTTGGTGGGAGCTTGGTATTTAAGCAATCCGCGTGACTCACCTCCTCTCCACACGAATCCCGCCTGCACGTAGCTTTGGTTCACCACGACCAAGAGGGCTCGGTCATAGGCTAAACATAATGACGAAAACCGAAAGGAACTAGCCATGTTTTTTAAAAAAGAGAACAAAACAACAAACCCTAGTTTATCAAACTTTTAAAACTTTCTTTTAAATCAAAAAAAATATTTTTACAACATTTTACGAAAAACTCTTGATTTGCGAAAATTACAAAATGCCATTAGGATGAAATTACCAAAATGCCCTTGGTTTATAAAATGTTCAACTACTCACTTTACCAAAATTTCATTATTTTATAAACCCTCAAAACCCTAATTTGTAAAATATCAAAATACCTTGATTTTGGAAAAAAATTACAAAATTGCCCCTAACTTACAAAATTACCAAAATGACCCTAATTCTCAAAATTTTTGCAACATCCCCAATTTTGAAGGAACAATTTTCGAAAAGAACCCTCAAAGTTTTACAACTTTTGAAATACCCCAAATTTGTTAAATTTTACAAATTTACCCTGATTTGTGAAAAATTACCAAAATACCCCTGAGGTCAAAAATTACCGAAATACCCTCAGATTTCAAAATTTTTCTAAATTACCCCTAGACTTCAAAATTTTCAAAATAATTTTTGACAAAAAACACCAAGGAACGTTTTTCTTCTAAAAATTACGAAAATGCCCCTGTAGGACAAAATTACGAAAATACCCCTGGGTAGTGGAAAACAATAACAACAAAAACTACAACGTTTCTCTAAATGAATGAAAGTTCATACTTGTTTGATGGATGAATGAATGAATGGAAAAGACTGTGTGTTTGTATGTATACGAAAGAACCACTCTTAAATCCCTTTTCATAAAAGTCCTTCGCTGGTAAATAAGTGGAACAATGACTAATCCATAAAATTTCTTAATCAGATCTCGACGCTAGAAAATGAGCTCTAGAGGACGTGGTCGTCGTGGTCGAGGTAGAGGAAGGATGACCGTGTCGGAACCCGTTAGATCGGGTCAAGGGTCCGACAATGAAATGCCACCGCCACCACCACCCCCAGCTGTTAATGTTGAGCAGCAGCTCGGACGGGGAAGATCTTTGTGGTCACAGTCAGTCTTGAAGTTTTGGAATTGGTGGCAGGTGCAGGAGGAAATTCAGGAAATCGAAAGTCTGTACCTGAACGGCTCCGAGCTAATGGAGCGAAAATGTTTCGAGGAGTATCTAATGTGGCACCCAGTACAGCTGAGTACTGGTTGGAAGCAACGGAGTGTATCGTGGATGAGCTCGATCTGACTCCAGAGGAAAAGTTGAAAGGGATGGTGGCATTGTTATGCGATGAAGCGTATCAGTGGTGGCTAACTGTTCGGGATGGTACCACGGCTGAAAATTTGACCGGGGAATATGTTAAGGAGGCATTCCAGAAGAAGTATGTGGGAACCAGGTATACAGACGAGCAAAGGAAAGCTTTTCTGGGGCTGGTTCAAGGGAACAAGTCCGTAGCGGAATATGAGGCAGAATTTCTGAGGTTGAGTCGTTATGCTCGAGGTGTAGTGGCGACTGACCATGAACGCTGTGTCCGTTTTGAGGACGGACTGAGAGACGACCTGAGACTGTTGATAGCACCGCATCAGGAGCGGGAGTTTTCTACTTTAGTGGATAAGGCTAAAGTGGCCGAGGGAATTAAGGATTCTATCAAGCAGAACACTAATCGAAATAGGCCGAAAAGAGGTTTTGGATTGTCTGGATCATCGGGGAATAAGAGGCCTAAAACTGATGGGCCAAAGGATCAGCAAGTTGGTACTAGAGGGCAGTATCGTCCTTGTGAGCATTGTGGAAAGAAGCATTTAGGTGAGTGTTGGAGAAAGACAGGAGCATGTCTTAAGTGTGGGTCCAAGGACCATATGCTCAAGGACCGTCCAAAAATATCGATGACAAACGACCAACAACTCGTAATGTTAATCAGTGGGTAGGGAGACAAGACCTTTCAACGAGGTCGAGGTTCGAATAATGAGGTAATGGTTCCGCCAAGGTCGTGGAGCACCAAGTGGAGGTGTTGAAGGTTCGTAATCAAGGCGCCAAGGTTAGTTTATGCGATTGGCCGTCATGAGGATAGTGACATGCCGACGAGACAACGAGTAAGTTTCTTATTTATGGATTATACTTCATTACTTTACTCGCTATAAGATTAGTTCGATCTTATGTTGCTAATGAAGTGTATGGAACCTTGATTGTGAACTTAGAGAATGTGCCTAGAAAGTATGATAGTTCTTTAAGATCGAGTCTTGTGACAATAGCGTAGTGTGGTGAGTTAGACTGCGGATGAACGATAGTAAGTAATTTCGAGGACGAAATTTTTTTAAGGGGTAGAATCAGAACATCCCGAAAAGGGCCTATGCATTTTGGCCTAATTGTACATAAAGACATCTTTTATGTGTTTTGGAATAAATTTGGAATGATTTTTAGAAACCTAAGAATGTATGGAAATGTTATGTTGGAAATAGGAAAATGACCATTTTTGGAAACCTGAACATTTTGGAAACCTGAACATTTTGGAAACTTGAACATTTTGGAAACTTGAACATTTTGGAAACCTGAACATTTTGGAAACTTGAACATGTAAGAAAAATGGCAAGTTACAGAGCCGATCGAAAATTTTAGGAAACTTAGAAATAATGTAGGAATGTCAAATTTTAAAGTTCAAAATAGGAAATAAGGGCAAGAGGGCCTTAAAAGTAAAAGTTGGTGAAATTTGACACACAAACAGGCTTGGAAAAGTGGCCTGAAGGTGTCACTTAAGGCTTATGGAAATGGCGCCATGTGTAAGAGGAATGAGCCTGAGTTCGAGTCACTTGGAAAGCAAATAATGAAGGCTTTATTTTTGCTTCCAAGGCTAAGGGGTGGACGACACCTATTTCTAGAAAAGGGAGGAGTTTTATTTCAGTTAAAACTTGATAAATTAAGTGATAAATAAAGGATTTTCTTTTAATAAGATAAATGAGGAGATAAAGGATGGATTAAATACTTTTAACTTAATTAGGTGATAATTAAAGGAGATAATATTATCATTTATGGAGTAGTGGCCAAGAAAAGGGCTCTCCTATTGATAATTTCGGCTAAAGAAGGAGAACTAAAGGCTTTTCTCTCATCCTTTCCTAAGTGTGCCGAAATTTTCCTAGCTCTCTCCCCCTCTCTGCCAAATTTTTTTTAAAGCAAAATCTATCTTCTCTTCTTCTATTTTCTTCTCTGTTTCTACTATCAAAGCCGAATCTTTGTTGGTTCTAAGTAAAGGAGCAATCAACTACAACATCAAAAGGGTAAGATCTGTGGCCAATCAATTTCTGTTCCTTTTCTTTTTACCAAAATCAAGATACTAATCCTATTAGCAATTTAGGCCGAATCTACAAGGATCTCTCAGGTTTCTACCATTATCGAATAGAAGGATCAATGATCTAAGGTAAGAAATATAGATGTTCGGTCAAGGTTATGGTTATGTCTCAACATTAGATTAAAACTGACATGAAGTTATAGGGATTTCGACAGGCATATAAAGGAATCCTCTTCAGATTTGGAAATTGTATGGTAAGTGACATTCGGCCAAGGTTTGTTCTTGATATTTGGAATTATTTTCCATTTACTCAAAAGTTAGAAACTGACATAAATACCTGATTTAGTGGCTAGCCGATTTAAGGAAGGAATACTATCAATTTTCGGCATTTGATTTACAATCTTTCAATTCGGCAACAAGGTAAGTAATACAAATCCTACTTGGATTTGGTTTTTAAGCCAAATAGGTTTGTTAATATATTTTAATGGTTGGCCGAATATAGGAGTAAAAATCTAGATCGGTAGATCGTTCTTCGAATTTCAAGGAATCTATTAAACAAATCAGGTGTGTACCCATACTAACCTTCAATACGTTATATGGCAAATATTAATTATATGATTATACGTAAGAATGTGAATATGGCTAAGTACCCTAATGTGGTACAAAAGTACTCAGGTACGTTTCCTACTAAGAATGTGAATATGGCTAAGTACCCTAATGTGGTACAAAAGTACTCAGGTACGTTTCCTACTTTTGATAGGATTATGAAATATGTTATTTTATAACATGTGAATATGTATATGAATATGGAATTAAGTATGTTATGCATGATATAAAATTCATGGGGCATTCGGGATTTATGTGAAAGAGGAAGAAGGTGTTGACTTGGTCTCACTAATCTAAATATGGTGACTACGGTCACAAAATTTGAATATGGTAACTCGGTTACATTATCGAATTTGGTAACTTCGGTTACATTATTTGAATATGGTGTCTAATGACACAAATTATATAGGCGATGAGCACGTCATTGCGATGGATCGCCTTCGATGGTGTGTAGCGGATGGAGGTTGACTTAGTAGTCCCACGGTGTATTTGGCGTGTACGGGTGGTGTGTAGCGGATGGACGATTAGGCTTGGGTTGGGTTGCATCATCATTTTATATGAATATGAATTTGATATGAACATGTATGCCTGATTTGTTGAATGTTAGTCTTGTGTGCACATTGAGTCTGTTGACTCACCCCGTTGTGGGAAATATTTTCGTGTGATGAGCAGTGATGGACCGGACGGTAGACCTTGAGGTGGCCATATTCCATTTGAAGATTTCATTCGATTTGGACTTTATTATTTGTTTTGGGTTTTACTTGATGTAATAAGGCCATAAGGCCCAAAGGATTTTTCTTATCCTCGCTTTACTTTAAATTATTATGTTACTGAACGTTTATGACTAAAGTTAAGTGTTATTTTTTTATAAACCCTAAAAATTATTTTGTCACCTTAATAAAAATTGGATTTACAAGATTAATTAAATGGGTTTCCAATCTAAGCCCAATTCACAACAACATTTTTCTAAATATTTTACAAATTTTCTCTAAGTAACGAAAATCTTTGAAACCGGTTTACTTTAGGAACATACCAGATCCGGTTGTGGGGTGTTTCACCCTTTAACATAATCACACATATGCCCATGCAACATTCAAAACATACAATTATCATGCAATTTACCTTACCCCTAAAATTATAACGGAATTCCACATTCTTTTTACATCAATGTTGTTAAACATTATTTACGAGAGTTAAGGGGTAACGTACCTGAATACATTGTACCCTTAAATGGTACCCTTAGCCATGTTTATTTGTCACTTCACTAACACATGATTAACATAATTATTATTAAACTACCGGGAAGTTAGTGTAGGGTTACACACCTGATTTCTAACGCGATTACTGAATCCCAAAAATTTCGATCTAACACACTAGTTCCCTTTTTCCTACATTCGGTGAACACTAAGCATATTAGCAAAAAAGGCCATTCGGCTAAACAGTCTAATCCCGAAGGGTTAACGCAACCAAAATCGTTACCTTGCTGCTGATTTGGTTACCAACCAAATCCCGAAACTTCGTGATGATCCCCCCTTGCAATCGGCTAAGCACTAGCACACTCAAACGGTTAGTTTTTGGCTTTTGAACGAATAAGAAACAGATCTAAAATACTAGAACCCTTACCTAGATTGCTTAGCCAAATCCCGAAGATCTGTCGAAGACTCCCTAAAACCATAGTTAGAATCGGCATAGCCTTTGAACAAGTAAAAGTGGCCCTTGGCCGAATAGTAAGCCTTACTTACCTTAGATATCTGAATTCCTGAAAGATCTCCCTTAAACCGTCGGCTACAAGTGGATCCCGAATTCTCCCTTCATGGTTTCGGCCAAAGAAAAATAGGAGGGATTAGTGTCCTTGATTTCGACACTAATCAAATCAGTCAAGGAGAGAAAAGAAATAGGAAGTGTACTTACCGGAAGATTTGGCTTTTGATCTAGTAAGTAATTCGATTCCAAAAGTCAGAGATACAATCGGCTATGGCCAGGAGATAAGAGATTCAGCTTTGGTTAAAAGAGAAAAGTTTAAGGAAGTTTCGGCAAAAATGAAAAAGAAGAAGAAGAAGATTTCGGCTTAATGCTTATTAAGCAAATCGACTATGGAGATGATGGCAAAAGAGGTGGGATTTTGGCTTTAGTGAGTAAGAGAAAGAAAGAGTGGTGAGAAGAAGAAGAAAAGAGAAGGGTGAGGGTTTCGGTCAAGAGATGAGTAGAAAAGACTAAGAAATTTTGGCACATAGCTCCCCTATACAGAACCGAATGTGCCCCTTTCCAAAGTTCCCTCCATTCGGCCAACTCTACCTCCCTCACCCAAATCCCCCTTTTCACTCCAACTTAGTCGAATCTCTAAGCTGTCAGACCCAATCTATACTTCCTCCATCAGAGTCCTTGTGCCGTCCACCACTGCTCTTCCTTGCTGAAAAATAAAACTCCAAAACGCTTCCCTTGCTGCTCGAACCTAGGCCCCTTCACACTCCCTGTGGCGTCACCTCACAAGGCCCTAAGTGGCGCCTCCTTGCCACCTTACCACTGGGTTATTTGTGTCCTAATCCACACAGTAAACTCCTTAAGGCCTAGCTCCCTTAGTTCCCCTTTTTAGGCTTAAAAATCCAATAACTTCTAAGGCTCCTACCTACACCCCAAGGTTCTTGAAGCCCCCAAAACACATTCAAATCATACACAAGCATGCTACCACATATATTTAAGTGAAAATGCATAACCCTTAAATCACGGATATTACATGTATACTGTAATCTATCACTTTGTTGAGAGCATGTTGCATTTATTTGATATGTATGTTTTGCATGGGATTGGTATGTGATGTGAAAGGGAAGTGTTAGAGACTGTCAAGTGGGTTGGCCCCACATATATCTAATTCAGTGACCATGTCTTGGTGGCTTGGTGCCACGGTGGTTTAATACCACGTATATATATATCTATGATTCAGTGACTCATCCCAGTGGTTTGGTTCCACAATGGGTTGGGCCCACATACATTCATTAGGGATTGTCACGATGGTTTGGTACCACGGTAGGTTGGCCCCACATATGTTAATAGTGACTTTGTCATGGTGATCTAGTATCACGGTGGTCTGGAACCACGAGTGGCTTGGTGCCACATATGAGATGTGCAGCGGATGGAGGGTTGATTGTAGAAATCCCCACGGTGTGATGGGCTGGTATGGGTGGTGTGTAGAAGACGAAAAATTAGGTTGGGCTGGGACGCATTACATTCATATTTGTGTATGCTATGACGAGTGGGCTAAGGCCAAGGTGCAAATTTGGGCTTGAGGCCATTTATGTGACATAAAGGGGATTTACACACTGAGTCGTGGTGACTCACCCCTCTGTTTAATTTTGCAGGTAGTCAGTAGATCGTGGATCTGGGAGCCGAGGCAAACTCGTGGAGGCCATAAAATGTTTCTTTTCGTAAACTCGTTTCCTTTCTATAAATTATTTTAATTGGGGATTTTGTTATGTAATAAGGCCTTCTTAAGTTAATATTTGGTTTTCCTTATTTATTATTCATTTAAGATATGACATTATTATATTTTAACATGAAAGTTAAGATGGAATTTTCAAAACATAAGTAACATAAAATAACCGTTTTCTCTCAAATGCCAACAAAGATAACAAATGATCATTTTAACTCAATTCGAGAATTTTTCTTAAACTACAAACCACTGTTTTCAAAACATCACCCTAGACGAAAAGTTTTCAAACTTACGGTATTTTCTTAAGATTTTAAAATTCATTTTTACAACTTTTCCCTGTGACATTCCAGATCTGGTCGTAACGTCTAGACTAGGTTTGGGGTGTTACAACTATCATGTGAACTACCCAAGTCAATAAAAGCTATTTAAGAGGTGCAAGGTGCCTATCCTTGTCCAATATGTAAACTAAAAAAAGATGGAGGGTAGTCAATCCATCCTGTCCAACTCATCTCCGTCTTGAAGTGTTTACCCACCCAGCCAGTTACGTTATTGGCAACTCTTTTCACCAATTTGAGTTTTACATTAGGTATAGTGTCGATCAACTCCTTAAATCTTCTTGAAATTGTTAGAATTGTAAAATAAATCTAAAATTAAACCTTAATAATCCAGGATCTATCATGTCAAATCATCAAGGATAAATCAAGAATAAAACTAGATGCGGAAGCATACCTAAATCCATGAATTCCTTGAAGTTTTTTTGAATCTTGGGGATTTGATCTTCCAAATTAGCACACAAGAGATGCAGAGAATATTTTCTCATTCCTAAGGATGGGATATTAGAAAAGATATCTTGTGTGTAATTTAGGGACCATAACCCTACTATTTATAACATTGGCATATTAGTTCTAATTCCTAATTAGCCCATCATTAATTAAAATTTGATTAGAACTCAATTACTAGAGTATCTACACATATTTGACCCATAATTTATTTAATAATTAAAGCCCAATAAAATTTTAACCAAATTAAATCACTTCTAATTTTGGCTAACCTATCATGATAGTAAATAATAACATGTAATTACCCTTATTATATATGTGATGTCCATATTTTCCAACAATCTCCCACTTGGACCACATATATATACTAATTACTTTATAATTACATGTTATTATATAACCTTATGAGCTCAAAATTTTACTATCATATCCAAAAAGTATTTCGAACAATCTCATCCATTAATTATGTTAACGTGGAATCAAGGCGACTTTTGTTACATATATCGTAACTAAATCCATCCATGATCACATATATTAACACAACCAAATGACATAGATTAAGTATGGATGTGTAGAATGGAAATTACATGCAATATGATCTAAACATGTCGATTTTCAACTGGTCCTCCTTAGTGAGATCAAACCTTACGAAAATCAGAGTGTGAATAAACTAAATAAACTTTATTTTTGTAGAAAATAAACTTAATATCTTTAAACTGAAATAACTAAAAATGTGTCTATAACATAAAAACATTTAAAAGTACAAACTCCCACTAAGACCAAATATCCTTAAATGATATTACACCCATACGAGCAATGTGCTCATGGAAAACCTTGGGTGTAGTCCCTTAGTAAGTGGATCCTCAATCATGGAGTTTTTCCTAATATGATTTATAAACACCTAACAACTCTAAACTTTTACTTTAACAACTAGGGACTTAAAGTCTATCTGTTTTGACTTTGATGTGCTCCTGTTGCTATTGGAATAAAAGACTAAAATTTGTTTTCACAATTTGCACCTTAGTGACAGAATCTTGTATCCATATTCCATCAAAATCGGAGTCTATATACCTGATGATCTCTAACTGATTAGACCTTCGATATGTGAGCATGTAATCTTTTGTTCACTAAAAATACCTTATAACCCTCTTGGATGCTATTCAATGGTCCAAATTAGGGTTGCTTAAAAATCTGCCTAACATCCTAGTAGTGTACACAATATTCTGATGTATACAAACCTGAATGTACATTATACTTTCCACTGCTATAATGTAAAAAATCTTATGCATTTTTGTAATCTCAAAATCATTCTTAGGGCATTTATTAAGGCTTTACTTATTATTGAAAGCAGTATGTCATTAACATATAAAACCAAATATTGAACCTCACTCCCACTAAACTTATGTTATATACGATTATCAACAAAATTCATCTCTAAACCGAATAAGATTGTAACACCTCAAACCCGGCCCATGCGTTATGATTGGATCTGACATGTCACATAAGAAAGACATGTTAAATCCTTTTTATTCGGAATACAATAGGTATTATTACAATATAATAAAATAAAAAAAAACAAGTTTGATTTGAAGTATTTGATAAAATACTACTAACCTCGAAAATTGATTGACAAATCAAAAATTGAATTAATGATCTTATAAAACCATGACCTTTGAAAATATTGGTAATAATTTGAGAGAAAATGTCCGAAAGTTAAAATATTTGTATAATTTTGTTATGAAATCCATTTGTTAGACTATTTTAGAAAACCTTTATTTCAGTTTTTGGAAAATTTCCCATTTAAAACAATTTAAGCAAAATAATAAATACGTCAAACATAAAATAAAAGCAAATTATTCCAGAGGCCTTATTACAATATAAAAACCCAAAATAGTAAAGTAAATGGAAATAGAAATCTAAAGTTTAATAAAAACCATTTCTGAAGGATGGCCTCTACTGAGTCATCCATGGCCCAAATCCCATGTTATTGAATATTACCTGCAAGGTTAAGAAAACAGGGTGAGTTACTAGAACTTAGTGTATAATCCCCTTACCGTTGTCCACTGGACCTGAACCCATTTAGCATCATCTTGGCCTAAGCCCATATAACAACCTCTTGGGCCTGAGCCCTTATAGCATAATCTTGGGCCGAAGCCCAATTATATGTAATAAGTAAATGATATGAATGCAACCCATCCCATCCAACCAATCTCTCCACCCATACCAACCAATCTCTCTTGTGGGGATCAAGTTAACCCACCCCGCCAGTCTCTCCACTTTGCAGTCAAGCTACCATTTATAATATTAGTGGCTGAGCCACCAGAATCATATACGGTAATGTAATTGGCATACAACCTTAATTACAATGGCACAAAGCCATATTTAAATTGTCACATAGCCATTATCAGAATTTGTAGCAATGCCACCAGTCTACACTTCTCTTGATTTAATTTTCCCATCCCATGCAAAATGTAATGATGCAACATAAAATATCCTCATGTATAACAACCATTAGTTTAGTAATTTATTATGGTGAATTGGCCCATTTAAACAATATCATAAATTCAGCCCACTAAGGCATTTTAACAAATCGACCTATAGGGGCATTTCGATAATTTGGCCCATAGGGGCATTTCGATAATTTTATCAATTTTAATGCCGATTTTGTCAAATCTATAGAAATAATGTACTTAAAGCCAATTTCTTGTTTTATGCCAACTTTACAATTTTTAGCTGTATAGTAATAACAATTTATTATCAACCAATATACTGAATCATGGATCTACGAAATTACGGTGTGAGATTACACACCTGATTACGGTAAGTACTAGGCCTTCTTGATCGTCGACACCTATGATATCATAACACTTGATTAATCGATATACGTGATTTTTCTTAATCTAACTCTAAAATAAACGATCTAAAATGTTTACCTTTTGAATCGTGAATGACCACGATTTGTCTACTTTCACCGGATGATGGTCCATAACCCGGTCGAAAATCCCAAACCGTCGATACTGCCCTTCATTTGAATGTAGGAGTAGGAATCACAAATCCGCTCCTTTTGTGATCTCCAAATGCTTTCCCTTTCTAATCGGCACCATAAGCCTCCATTGGTTTAAATCTTAGTCAGAACGATATTACGTTGATATGAGATGATTGACTAAGGAAAAGATTCAGCTTACCACTAGAATCGTATGATCAACAAGTGGATAGATCGAGTGATTTAGTCCCTAAAAATATAATCAATTATCCAAACTATTATTCCATTAGAAACTAAATGAACGATTTCAAATAATCCATTAAGAACTCCTTACCTTATCGATATTAATTCTGATTTCCAATGATTGTACAGTGGCTACGGATAAGTCAAAGATTCGGCCTTCCACTATAACTCTACACTAAAAGAAGATCATAATATATGAGAGTAGGAGATATATATTTTGATAAAGAGCAAAGTGAAATACCGATTAGTGATGGACACACATATTTGGCTAGGTTGAAAAAGAAAATAAAGATGAAAAGAGGGGAATGAAGTCCCTTACCAATTCGGTCAAAAGGAGTGCCCAACACCAAAGAAAAAGAGTTGAAGAAGAGGAGATTAGATGTTGATAGGTTCGGCTAGTTAAGAGAAAATTGAATAAGAAAATGTGGTCATAAGGTCTATTTAAGAAGAGAGGAAAGATTGATGAAATGGTCAAAAAGAAAAGGATGGATGGAGAGAAGAGTACTAGATTGTTCGGCTATCAAAGGAAAATGGACAATTGTGGGTTGAGTGTTGTGGCAAAACAAAGAAGAAACATGCACCAATGGACTAGGAGGTTTCAGCCAAAGCAAAGAGGGAGATGGATTGAAAAAAAACACAAAATGGTCAAAGAGAAAAGTATACCTCTCATGCACCAAAACTAACAAAATGGTCTAAAGAGAAAAAAGAAATTCGGCTACCAAGCTTTTCTTTCTCCAAAACCGTGTATACTAACCAAAAGGATAAAAAATGACCATAAAAACTTTCCAAAACATCACCCATGAAAAAGGCCAATATGTTTCCTTATCTTGCCTTTTTCTTTTGATTCTTTCCTTCATTATCCTTTATCTTCCTCCTTACCATAATCTTTAGCCACCTTTCCATAATTTAAAAAGTCCACCTTGCCTTAAATACCACCATGGCCGACACTTAGGGAAGGAATACAAAAAAAAAATAGTCAAAATTTGTACCAAGAAGGATTCTAACCTCTCCCCCTATAGCCCTTCATGTGACGCCATATCCCCTTTACCATATGCTCATTTATTCTAGCAATTTACTCATTTATTTCCATAAGCATTGATGCCACTTACTATCTCTCCTTAAAGTGCATAAACACAAAAATTTTGCTAAGGCCCAATTCAACCCCGAGCCTTCTTAGGACCCCCTTAACATACACAATTAATATTTTTAACTAACCTAACGCAAGAAATAATGTAACACGTAAAATTCTAAATTTCAGGATGTTACAGAGATAATCATTTGGTAAATTTTGTAATATTATTGACGATAAGTTTACTTAAGCCCATAAATGAAGTTCTTTAATTTGCAAATCATTACCTTTGCATCGTTAGAAAAAAAGTTTTCTAATTGCACCATATAAATGTATGATCAATGTTACCATTGAGAAACCATTAACTTAATATTCATCTGATGTAGCTTAAGGTCAAAATATTCCACTAAAGCTATTATAGCCCTTTCTCTAGTGGACCTTTTTAATGACAATCATTCTTGAGGTTGTTGAGTTTGTTCAACTAGAAGAATTAGCTCATCTTAAATAGGAATTGTTCAACATTTTGTTATTCAGGTTCTAGGTTCACTTCTTAATCAATGATAGGTATGAGAACCTAAACATCGTCAAAAGTGATTGTAGGAATTGAGTTAGAATTCATTTCCTTCTTAAAAGCTATGTTTCTAACCTTATTTCTCCCTCCAAACTCAACATCCTAAAAGAATGTTGCAATTCTCATCTTAAAAATATTCCTAATCGTGGGATCATAAAACTCATAGCCTTTAGATCGCTTAGAATTTCCTTGACCCTTATACTTTATAGACATCAAAGAAGTTAGAAGTGATGTTTGTAACACCCCAAAGCCGACCTAGACATTATGGTCGAATCTGGCGTGTCACATTGAAGTGTATTTCAAAAATTGGACTTGTCGGTAAAAAACTCGTTTCTACGTTTAAAAACCCCTTTTATTATTATTTAAAAATCATCTAGTCAAAGCGTTTGCCTTATTATCTGCTATTGTTATAGTAGGTTGATTTAAAATCGCGGAAGCTTTTGAAAACTCTAATGTTTAAATTTTGTGTCTTTGAAAACAGTAATTATTTTGAAAATTCGTCTTCTCCTAAACTACCAATTTAAAATAAGTAAGAGAAAGCCCAATTAAAAATTTAAACAAACGAACATGGCCTTATTACATAAACAAAACCCAACACAAACATTAAATTTAAATAAAAGCAAGTGTAGGATAGCTGTAGTTGTGTGGCCACCTCCGAGCCCCTCACAGCACCAAATTGCCTATGGCTGAAGATTACATGTACAGTAGAAAGGAAAGAGTGAGTTTACAAAAACTCAGTGTGTAATCCCTATCGGTCGGTCAAGATACAACATGCAAGAATATCTAGGCACGAGCCCTATTCATGAATAAAGATGCAGTGTGGGTCTTAGCCCAACACAGTAATAGTGTGGGCCTTAGCCCAACACAGTAATAGTGTGGGCCTTAGCCCAATACCATATCAGTATAGTGCAATAATACAACCCATCCCCAATCTAGCCAACACACCACTCCGTACAACCAATATACCATGTGGGGATAAAATCGACCCACCTAGCCAACACACCAATATTGCAAAGAAAGTCACATCGATGTGATATCATTTGTAAGACGCCAAGATAGTATTCTTTGCAAGGTCGCCAATAATATTATTGCAGCAAGGCTGCCAGTAACAGTATATGTGGCAAAGCCACCAGTACAGTATACTTCCTCTATAACAGTATCCCAACCCCATGCAGTATGTCATGTCAAGTATCATTGCAAAGGTCGCCAATAATAGTATTGCGGCAAAAGTCACGATAATATATATGTGGCAAAGCCACTAGTACAGTATACTTCCTCCATACAGTATCCCAACCCCATGCAGTATGTCATGTCAACTATCATTTGCAAGGTCGCCAAGAATTGTATTGCGGAAAGGTCGCCAATAATGATATGTGGCAAAGCCACCAAGATCGATATACTTCCTCCATAACAGTATCCCAACCCTATGCAGTATGTCATGTCATAAATCATACGTATATACAGAATGTCATACTCAGTAATATCATGTACAAATCATGAACACAACAGTCCCCCTACCTTTAGGGGTATAACAGTCATTTCCATCTATTAAGGGTAAAATAGTCATTTCACCCTTTAGTGGCATTTTGGTCATTTTACCTACTTTGGGGTCTCGGTGTAGATACCGACCTCTCAGAAGGTACGCAGTCGCCTCGAGCGACTTTGGTAACCTAAATGGTTATAACAGTGTAATGGGCCTAAGGCCATTACTCGGCCCAAGGCCCATTACTTAGCCCAAGTGGGCCCACACGCTCGTTCAGTCCGTTCAGTCCGTTCAGTCCAGATTTTACCATGGCTATGAGACCTATATAGCCCAGTACAGTATTTGCCACAAATCGTGGATTTCATCCATGTGGGGCCTATGAGCCCATTGGGCCTACATAGCCCCCTTTCTGGCCCAACGTGGCCCATGACGGCCTAAGCCCATGAGATCACTCATGGCGGCATCTATAGTCAAACACCATGTTTCATGGGCTTAGATTACCACACGAGCGATCGCACGCCCATGTGGCCTCAAACGCCATATTTTTAAAATATTGGCTTTTGCCGATTTACAGTTAAGGCGGTGTGATTACACACCTGTTTACGAGAAGAGCGCAAATCTCCACGTACACCAACCTAGATTCAAACATGACCCAATGCCATTCCTTTAATCGTTAGGGTAAAACACCCTCTTATTGACACTTAATCCAAAAACACCATCCTTACCTTGCTTGAATGAGGCGACTTTAGTCCTCCAAGACCGCTAACCAAAAGTGATCGCTCGCTTTTATTGATTATCTGTACCACAAACACCGATCTCATTAACCAAGGTAGGCCATATAAGTGGCCTCAATCCAAAAATAATATCTTATAAGAACATAATCAGTATACGGCATAAACCCCAAAAGTGAGGTAACGTATTACCTTGATTGAACGCTGAGAATAAGGGTTGCAACTAATTCAAAACCACTTACACTCCACCACTCCTCGAGGAAAACCCTAGAACCACAACGAGTAACATATCATGAGGAAAGGATCAACAGTCGGTAATCAAAGGATAAAAAGGAGGGTATTGGGTTTAAAAAAAGAATAAAAGAGAACAAGTTTAATCAAAAAGTGAGGAGTATAAACACTTTACCAATAATCAGAAACACTTGCAGCACTGGAACAACAAGAAGCAGCGAAGAGAAGATCGGCCCAGAGAGTGATAAAACAAAAATGTGATATTCGGCTAAACCATAATCGATAAGGGAGATAGCTCTTGGTCAACACAAGAAAAATATTGGGAGGTAGAAAATAAATAGAGAAGGATCGGACCAAGTAAAATCGATTAAGATCAGAACCTAGAAGGTAAATAGGATATTAGGCCAAAAGAGAGCACAGTTTAAGGAAGAGAAGAAGAGAGAAAAAGAAATGGAAGAGTTGCTCACAAAATCGACTAACAACTATTGACCGAAAAGAAAATGACTTTTGTTGAATAATGCACAGCAACCAATACAAATCCGAATGAACCAAAAGCTGATAAATGAAAGAAAAGAAAAGGAGAATTCGGCAGATGCTAACACCAAAATGTTCATCCAATACCGAAATGACAAACATTTTCCCCAGCCGAATTCTTAAAGCTAGAGTTCCCCCAAACGACACAACACTTCCTCTCAATCAAACTCATTTATTTTCTCCCAGTATCTCTCCCCTTATCCCTCCTTGAAATACTCCACCGATTTCTCCTCAACTTCCCTAAAAACTCCCTTCAAATTCTATTCAAACTCCCCTTAGCTGTGTTTCAACCCAACTCCACTACCTGCATAGCTTAAGCAGCAAAGTAAATACTGCATTGCGCAACCCAGGACTTGAACCTAAGACCTCATAGTTACACAACACGCCAACTTGCCACTAGACCACAAGCTCTTCTTGTGTCATAAAACAAGCACTATTATTTATAAGGCCTATATGCCAGTGTTCAGATTCATTTAAGAACAAAACTAAAAATTCTGCAAAGGCCAAGACTTGAACCTAGGCTTCACAAACACTCCCATACACACCTAAATCACTTAGCCATTAAAGTAACCAAGCAACTTATGTCATATCATGCAAAAATTAAAGACTTAAATTTTTCAGGCGTTACAATGTTATTTCAACCTTATCGTTTTTAGCAAAAAGTTTCTCAATTTCATCAAAGAAACCTTGGCCTGAGTAATCTTTTCAGATTCGTGCCCCTAAAGGCTTCTGAAATGCTGTGCTTCATGATCATTAGACTCTTGCAATTTGAACGATCCCACCTCTCAAAATCCCTTTTAACATGGGGGTACTTTTCGTAGTAAGAGGTGCGAGTAGTTCTTCCCTTAGTGCAAGGTCTATGTTCATACAGCCAAGCACTATAAGTAAGTGCCTTTTCCATTCATTGAAATTAGTCCCATTAAGCATGGGTATAGAATTTATATTAGCAGATATTATGGCAGTAGGATATAAATTAGCTGAATATAGAATAAAAAATAAATAAAAATGAGCTCACATCAATATTCATAAGTAAATAGTAAATCCAAGATAATGGCTAATCCCATCTTAAGATACCAAACACAAGATTAATATCAAGTCTTTGGACAATAATATTAACAGTAAGTGATACTCTTGTTGTAGCAATCATACATTGACAATAAATTATGTCAAAAAGTTAATTAATCTTTGGACTAACTTATTGCTCACATAAAATGCCTTATAATTGTCACACATTTATTACCACAGATGTCGTTGAAATTCTGCCAAATATTAACGTACCTTTAAGTCAATTAATAAACGCATGAATCACAAAAACATATAATCATCTTGATATTTCAAATAAACTAATTTACACAAAAGAGGTCACTTTGGTGGCATTTTGTTCAACTAATCTAGTTAAAATATTAGACATCCTTAATGTAATATCCGGGATTTAGGGGTTATGCGTTTTAACTTAAATATATGTGGCTATGTGCTTGTGTGTGGTTTGTATGTGTTTTGGGGGCTTCGGGAACCTTGGGATGTAGGTAGAAGCCTTAGAAAAATATTTGATTTTAAGCCTAAAAAGAGAGCTAAGGGAGCTAGGCCTTAAGGAGTATAGTGTGCGGCTTATGAAACAAGAACTTAACTGGTAAAGTGGCAAGGGAGGCGCTACTTAGGGCACAGGGGAGTGACGCCTCAGGGGGTTGTGAAGGGACCTAGGTTCGAGCAACACAGGTAGCGTTGTGGGCTTTTATTTTTTGCCAAGGAGAGTGAAGTGTTGGACGGCACAAGGACTCTAAATGGATGAGCATTGGATTTGGTCAAGGCACTTGAAGATTCGGCTAAGAAGGGAAGATAGGTGTTGACTTATTCAAATTCATTTGAATGAGAGAAGAAGAGAAGAATTAGGAGAAAAATGAGGGGAGCAAGTGTTTGAATGTTAGCCAAAATCAAGAGAGGAGTAAGGAGGTGGGATACATTCAGTTTCGGTGAAGGTTGAGCCGAAAAGTATAGGTGGATTTTCGGCATAGGGGTTTTGAGGCACACAATCAGTTTTTGGGTGTGAGTATGAGAGTAAGAGTGCTTCTTTTCCTTAGCTGAAAACTCTTCTTAGCCTTTTGGCACTCTTTCCCTTGTTTCGATTTCTCTTACTCTTCTCTCCTAAACTTTCCTCTTTGGTAAAACTTTAAGGGTAGGTTACCATTCTACATTTGGCCTACATCTTCTTTGGTTTCTTTAAGCCATCTCCTCTTCTCTCATTTCGCTTCCTCTTGTGCCATAAGTGAGATCACCAACACCTCTTTTTCTTTCTCCTCCATTCCATATTTTACTTCCATAGTGATTTGCTTATTTAGCATTGTCAAATCCATATCTTTTGTTATTACTCTCTAAAGTCGAAAGTCCCATTACATCTTTACCCCTTTGAAATCGATTGTTCTTAAGCACTAAAAGCCGATTATCCTTCTCCTCCGAATCTATTTCTCTACTTGGGTTTCTTCTTGTCGATTTCTTAGAGCCGATTGACCGATTGCTTTTGGTCACTCTTTTATGTGGTAAGGATCTCTCGTGGACCGATTTCTTTTTTTTTCCTTCTTGAATCTGTAGAAATAAAGGACTCTAATCCCCTATGTCTCTTTGGCCCAAACCATGAAGGTGGGTTTCGGGATTCTTTTGTAGCCGATGATTAGGAGAGATCTTTCGGGATTTGGATATTCGAGGTAAGCAGGATGTAACATTCGGCCAAGGGCCATTCTTGTAGATCATATGCAATAAGCCGAATCTAACATAAGTCATGTAGGGGTTTCGGCAACCTTCAAGGGCAGGTGATAGATTCCGGGACTTGATCAAGCAAGGTAAGGGGGATGGAGTATTCGGCCAAAGGCCATACCTTTTAAGTGTTAGCCGATTCTAACTGTGATATTATAGAAAGGGTTCGACAGAGATAAATGAGGAGTGTCAGGATCGAAAGCATTATTCTCAGTGTTATCAGGTGTGTAACCCCACCCTAATTCCTGATTATTAAAGATAATGTTAAAAATGTGTTAATAAGGTTATGAATGTTAGTGAAGTGACAAATAAACATGGCTAAGGGTACCATTCAATGGTACAGTGTATTCAGGTACGTTACCCCTTAATACTCAGTTAATAATGTTTATAAACATTGATATGAAAATATGTGAAATTTCGTTATGGCCATGGGGTAAGGTACATTGCATGACATCTGTATGTTTTGTATGATGCATGGGCATATGGGAGATAATGATAAAGGGGAAGTGTTCCGGTGGTTTTACCACATTATTCAGTGACCTATGTCACATATTATGAATCCGGTGACTCTATCACATTATCTGGTGGCTATGCCACGAATATAAGGGCGATGTGCAGTTGACTGTAGCGATTGCCTTCGATGGTGTGTAGCGGATGGAGGGTCGATTTAGTAATCCCCATGGTGTGATTGGTAGGTACGGGTGGTGTGTAGAGGTTGGATATCTAGGTGGGTTTGGATTGCATCATTGCTTATATTTGTTTATATGTGATTTAATATGCCTTAATCGATTGGGAATCTGTGTTGGTTGTTACACACTGAGTCGGTTAACTCACCCTTCGTGGGCTAACATTTTGTAGGTGATACTCAGTGAAATGGACCGGGTCGGCGGGGACTTTGTGGTGGCCATGCTCAGCTCAGCATTTTCGGGTTTCCTTATAATTAAACCTATCACGTTTTCTTATTAGGTTTTTGGGATTTATTTAGGGTTTTTTTGTTTTTGTTGTAAGAAGGCCATTACTATTTACTATTTTATTTATGCGTTTTAATTTTTATTCCGATATGAACAACATCAAACAAATGGTTAAAATTTTTTCGTAAAACAACTTCAAATGTTTTGACACCTAAACACCTACGATTTTCAACTTAGTGATAAGCTCTAAAATTTGGCATTTCTTTTAACTTGTAATTTTTGAAACATGAAGATAACGTTTTAATGAAATACAAACTTCAATAACAACACAATTTTCAACTTGATCATAACTCAAATCCATTTTTTTCAAAACCACCATTTTTTTTTCCAAAATGACAAAACGAGATTTAGCTACATTTTACTCAAGGAGCATGCCAGATTCGGTCGAGGCTTGTGGGTCGGGTTTAGGGTGTTTTAACTTGGTATCAGAGCCAGGTTCAAAACTCGGCTTGAAGGGCTTTTGGGCCCAAAACATTTTTTTTGAAATTGAGTTTTACTAAAAGATGAGCAGGTTTTTTGGCATGGCACCTGAGTCTCCGGCCCGAAGTCCACCAGGTAAGTACCCCTAAACATTGTGTGATTTATATAAGGAAGAAATGAGTATTACGGGATCATAGATTAATAGATTAGGAGCTATTGAACTCTAGGATTAGCTTACTCCAACACAAAATCACATAAAATTTAAAGACCAATCGAACAAACCTGTGAGTAAGTCACCAAGTTAAGGGTGTGGCAATAGTTGTGCGCATGTCTAGGATTGGATTCAGGGGGAGCTTGGTATTTAAGCAGTCCTAGTGACTCACTTCCTCTTCACTCGAATCCGACCTGGTGCGTAGTGACGGTTCACCCTAACCAAGAGGACTTACCCACAGGCTAAATTCAATAATTAAAATCTGAAAGGGACTAGCTACACTGTTTTATAAAAACCCTAGTTTGGAAATCACCAAATTACCCCCCCGATTTGTAAAAACTACCTTAGATCTAAAAAATTACCGAAGTACCTCGATTTGTGGAAATTACCAAAATGCCCCCAGTTTATAAAATTACCATACTACCCTCAATTTTTACCAAAATATTCCTAATTTGTAGAAAATACCAAAAGCCCCTATTTTTCAAAATTACGAGATACCCCTAATTTGGAAAATTACCAAAATACCCCTGGGTTGGGAACGGACGAAAATGTTTAAAGAGGTGACCGTGTGTAGTGGATAGTATTGATGAATGAATGTGAGTCTCTAAGTTAGGGTAGGAGATTAGAACGGAAACTTTGTAATGATCGAAAGAACTACTACTAAACTTCTTTACATAAAACTTGTTCGTGGGTAATCAGTGGAACAGAAGCTAATACATAAAATTTCTTAAATCAGATTAAATTGTGATCAAAGACATGAGTTCTAGGGGACGTGGTCGTAGTGTGCTTAGGCGTGGTAGAGGCAGAATGACCGTGTCGGAACCAGTTAGGTCTGGTCAAGGGTCCGAGAATGAGATGCCACCACCACCGATTCTTTGGTGTTGAGTATCGGATCGACGGGATGATGCAGATCACAGAGCGATGTTTGTGAGTTCTTGAGAGGGTGGCTGGAGCAGGTGGAGGTATGGGAGCTCAAAAATCTGTATCTGAGCGACTCCGAGCCAATGGAGTTGAGGTATTCCGAGGTGTATCTGGCGTGGCGCCCAATACGGCTGAGTATTAGTTAGAGGCGATGGAGCGAATCATGGACGAGTTAGATCTGACTGTTAAGGAGAAACTGAAAGGGGTGGTGTCGCTTCTCCGGATGAGTCATACTAGTGGTGGCTCATGGTCCGAGATAGTGCTGCAGCGGATGATCTCACTTGGGAGTATTTCAAGGCGGCGTATCAGAAGAAGTATATTGGGACTAGCTATATTGATGTGTAGAGGAAGGTGTTTCTGAGGCTGGTTCAGGGGAGTAAGTCCGTAGCGGAGTACGAGGTAGAATTCTTATGGTTGAGCCGGTATGCTCGAAGTATCGTGGCTACGGAGCATGAACGATGTGTCAAGTTTGAAGACGGACTAAGGGATGATCTGAGATTACTGATTGCTCCACAGTAGGAGCGAGAGTTTACCGTGTTGGTAGAGAAGGCTAAGGTAGCCGAAGGGGTCAAGGAATCTGTGAGACAGAATACGGATAGGAATAAATAAAAGAGAGGTTTTGGATCATCGGGGTCATTCGAGAGTCTCCAGAAAAGACCTAGAGTTGATGGGCCGCGAGATCGGCAGGTTATTGTAGGAGGTCAATATCGTTCGTGTGCTTAAAGAGGAAAGATGCACCCAGGGGAGTGTTGGAAGAGGACCGGGGGATGTTTCAAGTGTGGGTCCAAGGATCACATGATTAGGGACTGTCCTATGGAAATGCATGTGAGTCGCCCAAGAAGTCGTGGTTTTAATCAGACTAGAAGAGGTGGACAGTAGCCACCATGGGGTCGTGGTCTGATTGGCAGAGGTAATGGTTCTGGAAGGAGTCGTGGGACATCGGGCAGACGTGTTGGTAACACAGAGGCGAGACAGCCAGGTCTGGTATATGCAGTTCGTCGAAGGGAAGATGGTGACGCACCTGATGTCATAACGGGTACGTTCTTCATTTTTGGATTACCCTTTATTGCTCTGATTGATATAGGGTCAACTCATTCATACATCACTAGTGAAGTATCTGGAACTCTGCATGTGAACTTTGAGACTGTACCTAGGAAGATGACTGTATTTAGTCCTTTAAGGCAATCAGTAGTAGTAGACAAACTCCTTAGGGAAGTGCCTTTAGAAGTTCAAGGGGCACAGTTTTTGGCTAACTTAATGGAGTTACTATTCAGGGAATTTGACCTAATATTGGGCATGGACTGGCTAGTAAAGTACCGTGCGAATGTGGATTGTGCTGCTAAGCGCATGTCATTGAGAACTTTTGATGACAAGAAAGTTGTGGTGATGGGCGAGAGGCGGAATTACTTGTCGAATGTAGTATCTACCCTTAAGGCAAAGAAGATGGTAAGAAAGGGATGTATAACTTTTCTGATGCTGGTTAGTGCCTTGGAGGCTAAGGAAACAGCTATAAAAGGGGTCAGAACGGTAAAAGAGTTAGCGGATGTCTTTCTAGAAGAACTTCCAGGATTGCCTCCAAATCGTGAGGTGGAATTCGGGATTGGCTTATTGCCTGGTACAGTGCAAGTATCTATCGCTCCGTACAGAATAGCACCAAAGGAGTTGGTAGAGCTCAAGGCCCAGATCCGTGAGTTACTCGATCAGGGTTCATCCGACCCAGCAGTGTCTCATGGGGAGCACCGGTCCTATTCGTGAAAAAGAAGAATGGGACTATGCGCATGTGCATAGATTACCGCAATTGAATAAGTCGACGATCAAAAACAAGTACCCATTGTTTGAGGATAGACGACCGCTCGATCACCTTAAGGGCGCGGTATTTTCAAAAATAGATCTAAGGCGGGATATCATCGACTTAAGGTGAAGGAAGCAGATATCCATAAGATGACTTTTCGGACAAGGTACGGGCATTATGAGTTCTCGAGAATGCCGTCAATTGACGAACGCCCAAATACGCTCATGGATATGATGAATTGGGTTTTCAACCCTACCGGATCGGCCATCGCTATGCTCATAGATGACATCCTGGAATATTCCAAGTTCGAAGAAGAGCATGATGAGCTTCTCCTGGTAGTATTGAAGTGTTAAGGGAAAAGAAGTTATATGCCAAGTTTAGCAAGTGCGAATTTTGGCTAAAGGAAGTTGCGTTCTTAGGGCATGTGGTGTCTGCAGAAGGGATAAGGTGGATCCTCGGAAGATCGAGGCAGTATTGGATTGGAAACCACCTAAGTCTGTAGCAGAGGTTCGTATTTTCTTGGGGTTAGCAGGCTACTACAGAAGATTTGTTGAAGGGTTCTCGTCAATAGCCGCACCTCTGACGAAGTTGTTGAGAAAGGAGGAACCTTTCATATGGACGGATAAGCAGCAGGAGAGTTTTGAGAAGCTTAAGAGAGTATTGACAGAGGCTCCAGTTTTGATTCAGCCAGAAGCAAGGAAAGACTTTATGGTGTATTGTGATGCTTCCCATACAGGATTGGGATCTGTCCTAATGCAAGACGGGAAGGTGGTCGCTTATGCGTCTCGACAATTGAGGCCACATGAGGTTAACTATCTGACGCATGATCTAAAGTTGGCGGCGGTAGTATTCGCTCTAAAAGTGTGGAAGCACTATTTTTATGGAGAAAGGTCGATGATCTACACGGACCACAAGAGTCTGAAATATTTGTAAACTCAGAAGGAGCTAAATTTGAGACAGCGAAGGTGGGTGGAGTTGTTGAAAGACTACGATTGTTCAATGAGTATCACCCGTAAGGCGAATATAGTGGCGTATGCCCTAAGTCAAGGTGGTATCGGATCTCAAGGCGATGTTTGCACATCTTAGCCTTTATGATGACTAAGTTTGCTAGCAGAGTTGAAGTCGAAGGCGACATGGTTGAGTCGTGAAAGAAAGACAATTTGTAAATGATGATCTAAGTGCTAAGTTACTAAGTGCGTAAGGGAGAATTAGAAATTTTGGTGTGAGCAATGACGAGTCTCGTGTTTTTTGGGTAAGGTCCGATGTCAAGGATGAGGAGTTAAGGCGTAGAATTCTTCGAATCGATAGTAGTCTATATGCTATGCATCCCGGAGGAAGTAAGTTATACAGGATCTACGGATCGCTTTTGGTGGCCCGGTCTTAAGCGCCAAGTTACAGAATTTGTAGAGAAGTGCTTGACGGTCGCCAGTCAAAGTGAACATCAAGTACCTTCGGGTTGCTTTAGCCGATAAAGATTCCGCATAGGAAGTGGGAGAGAATTACCATGGACTTCGTTAGTGGGCTTCCTCTTACGCCTACTAAGAAGGACTCAAGATGGGTGATAGTAGATCGATTGATGAAGTCTCGCATTTTTATACCAAAGGTCTTGAGTTAACTATTCTCCGCAGAGGTTAGCGGTTGTATGTGGCGTAAATTGTGAGGCTACACGAGTGCCGTGTCAATTATTTCGGATAGGATTCGAGGTTCACGCCGAGGTTTTGGAAAGCACTACATCGCTTTAGGCACTGTGTTAGACTTCAAAGACGCATTTCATCCGCAATGACGGCCAACTGGCGGGTAATTCAAGTGTTAGAGGATATGTTAAGAGGTTGCATGATAGACTTCAGAGGAAGCTAGGAGGAGTTCTTGCCTTTAGTGGAGTTTTCGTACAATAACAGCTATCAAGCAAGTATTCGGATGGCACCGTACGAAGTGCTGTATGGATGGAAGTGTTACACTCCTACGTGTTGGATAGAGTTGGGAGAACGTCAGGTTTTGGGTCTGGATATTGTAGCAGAATCAGAAGAAAAGGTTAAGGTAATTCGGACACGGTTGAAGGAGGCATCTGACAGGCAAAAGTCATATGCAGATCTTAAGCGAATTAGATGTATGGATGGGAGTGTCGCACTCCTACGTGTTGGACAAAGTTTGCTGTAGGGGATCAGATGTTTCTAAAAGTTTCGTCATGGAAGAAGGTGATGAGATTTGGTCGCAAGGGAAAGTTAAGTCCCAGGTTTATAGGACCTTATCGGGTTTTGAAGCGAGTTAGACCAGTGGCATATTAGTTAGAATTGCCTTCAGAATTGTAGCAGATGCACGATGTGTTTCATGTTTTGATCCTACGTCGTTACCAATCGGATCCATCTCATGTGGTGCCAGTTGAGGAGGTAGAGCTGAGACCAGATTTGTCCAATGAGGAGGAGCCGGTTCGGATTCTGGAGCAGGACGTGAAGGTGTTACGGAGGAAATCAGTTCCTCTAGTCAAAGTGTTATGGAGTAACCATGGATCGGAAGAAGATTGTGGGAGCCAGAGGAAGCAATGCGAAAGCACTACCCTCACTTATTTTAGCCAAGTAATTTCGAGGTCGAAATTATTTTAAGGGGGTAGAACTGTAATATCTAAGATTTAGGGGTTATGCGTTTTAACTTAAATATATGTGGCTATGTGCTTGGGTGTGGTTTGTATGTGTTTTGGGGGCTTCGGGAACCTTGGGATGTAGGTAAAAGCTTTAGAAAAATATTTGATTTTAAGCCTAAAAAGAGAGCTAAGGGAGCTAGGCCTTAAGGAGTATAATGTGTGGCTTATGACACAAGAAGTTAACTGGTAAAGTGGCAAGGGAGGCGCCACTTAGGGCACAGGGGAGTGACGCCTCAGGGGGTTGTGAAGGGACCTAGGTTCGAGCAACACAGGTAGCGTTGTGGGCTTTTATTTTTTGCCAAGGAGAGTGAAGTGTTGGATGGCACAGGGACTCTAAATGGATGAGCATTGGATTTGGTCAAGGCACTTGAAGATTCGGCTAAGAAGGGAAGATAGGTGTTGACTCATTCAAATTCATTTGAATGAGAGAGGAAGAGAAGAATTAAGAGAAAAAAGAGGGGAGCAAGTGTTTGAATGTTAGCCGAAATCAAGAGAGGAGTAAGGAGGTGGGATACATTCGGTTTGGGTGAAGGTTGAGCCAAAAAGCATAGGTGGATTTTCGGCATAGGGGTTTTGAGGCACACAATCGGCTTTTGGGTGTGAGTACGAGAGTAAGAGTGCTTCTTTTCCTTAGCCGAAAACTCTTCTTAGTCTTTTGGCACTCTTTCCCTTGTTTCGATTTCTCTTTCTCCTCTCTCCTAAACTTTCCTCTTTGGCCGAAACTTTAAGGGTAGGTTACCATTCGACATTTGGCCTACATCTTCTTTGGTCTCTTTAAGCCATCTCCTCTTCTCTCATTTCGTTTCCTCTTGTGCCGCAAGTGAGATCACCAACACCTCTTTTTCTTTCTCCTCCATTCCATATTTTACTTCCATAGTCGATTTGCTCATTTAGCATTGTCAAATCCATATCTTTTGTTATTACTCTCTAAAGTCGAAAGTCCTATTGCATCTTTACCCTTTGAAATCGATTGTTCTTAAGCACTAAAAGCCGATCATCCTTCTCCTCCTAATCTATTTCTCTACTTCGGTTTCTTCTTGTCGATTTCTTAGAGCCATTGACCATTATGCTTTGATCACTCTTTGCATGGTAAGGATCTCGTGGATGATTTCTTTTCTTTTTCCTTCTTGAACTGTCAAATAAAGGACTCTAATCCCTATGTCTCTTTGGTCAAACCATGAAGGTGGGTTTCGGATTCTATTGTAGCCATTTATTAGGGGAGATCTTTCTGGATTTGGATATTCAAGGTAAGCGAGATGTAACATTCGCCAAGGGCCATTCTTGTAGATCTTATGCAATAAGCCAAATCTAACATAAGTCATGTAGGGGTTTCGGCAACCTTCAAGGGCGGTGATAGATTTGGGACTTGATCAAGTAAGGTAAGGGGGATGGAGTATTCGGCCAAAGGCCATACCTTTTAAGTGTTAGCTGATTCTAACTGTGATGTTATAGGAAGGGTTCGACAGAGATAAAGGAGAAGTGTCAGGATCGAAAGCGTTGTTCTCAGTGTTATCAGGTGTGTAACCCCACCCTAATTCCCGATTATTAAAGATAATGTTAAAAATGTGTTAATAAGGTTATGAATGAACATGGCTAAGGGTACCATTCAATGGTACAGTGTATTCGTCGTTACCCTTAATACTCGCTAATAATGTTTATAAACATTGATATGAAAATATGTGAAATTTCGTTATGGCCATGGGGTAAGGTATATTGCATGACATCTGTATGTTTTGTATGGTGCATGGGCATATGGGAGATAATGATAAAGGGGAAGTGTTCCGATGGTTTTACCACATTATCCGTCGACTTATGTCACATATTATGAATCCGGTGACTCTGTCACATTATCTGGTGGCTATGCTACGAATATAAGGGCGATGTGCAGTTGACTGTAGCGACTGCTTTCGATGGTGTGTAGTGGATGGAGGGTCGATTTAGTAATCCCCATGGTGTGATTGGCAGGTACGGGTGGTGTGTAGAGGTTGGATATCTAGGTGGGTTTGGGTTGCATCATTGCTTATATTTGTTTATATGTGATTTAATATGCCTTAATCGATTGGGAATCAGGTTGGTTGTTACACACTGAGTCTGTTGACTCACCCTTCGTGGGCTAACATTTTGCGGTGATACTCGATTGAAATGGACCTGCCGGTAGGGACTTTGTGGTGGCCATGCTCAGCTCAACATTTTTGGGTTTCCTTATAATTAAACCTATCTCGTTTTCTTATTAGGTTTTTGGGATTTATTTCGGGTTTTTTTTTTGTTTTTGTTGTAATAAGGCCATTACTATTTAACTGCTTTTATTTATGCGTTTTAATTTTTATTCCGATGCGATCAACATCAAACAAATGGTTAAAAATTTTCGTAAAACAACTTCAAATGTTTTGACACCTAAACACCTATGATTTTCAACTTAGTGATAAGCTCTAAAGTTCGGCATTTCTTTTAACTTGTAATTTTGAAACATGAAGATAACGCTTTTAATGAAATATAAACTTCAATAACAACACGGTTTTCAACTTGATCATAACACAAATCCATTTTTTACAAAACCACCAATTTTTTTTTTCCAAAATGACAAAATGAGATTTAGCTACGTTTTACTCAAGGAGCATGCCGATCCTACGAGGCTTGTGGGCGGGTTTGGGGTGTTTCACTTAATTAAAACCAAAAGCCAAAATCTGAATTTATTTGTTTCAAATTATTTCTCTTAATTTCATCTTTCAATCAAATTAAAAGATAATAGTATATATATATCAAAACTATTTTTTATTGCTTTATAGATTCTCAAATAACTCAAAATAAAATTGTCTTAATAATACAATAATTTTTTGTTCCCATATATATCAAAACCAAATAGAAATAATGTAGTGGTTCAAAGCCAAATAATTGACAAGTACATGTATTTATAATTTTGGCATAGATAAAAAACACTAAAGCAATTCATTCATATACATGTATTCATAATCAAATAGCTTGAATATACCATGTAAATCCAAAGCTATATTTATGATTAAACAGAGATTCACATGAATACTTAAAAATTAATTTCAAGCCAATAAATCAAAAACAAAATCATAATAGTTGGCATATCCCACAATTCATACAATAAACCATATCATCATAATTTAACCAAATATTTGGAAGCATAAGATGCCAAAACCTAAGATTATAAAACCAAACTTAAAACCAAATTATTTAAACACTTATTATTAACATCAATTTGCATCAAAATCTAATGTCATCATAATTAAACCATAAAAAATATAACCCGATCAACTTGCCTTGCATATCCCAAGTGAATTCAAATCCAAAATATATGCTTAAACCTAATAGTATGAAAAGAATAAGAATATAAACTCAATAATAAATAATATATTCTATCAACTATATATTGAATTCAATTACAATTTTGAATCAATTTAAATTAAAAACAATTATAATGAAACCCTAAAATTGAATCGATAAAATTAAAACTAACAAATATTACCATCAACCTTAATGATTCAACATATATAAAGAATTCATTGATAAAAAAATCAAGATATAAGAGACACTTTACTTGAAGCAATTTCTTTTTCCAACCATATATCATCATGTAAACTATACATTGAATTTGTTCAACCCTATAAAAAGCGAAAAATAAAATCCAAATATTATCATGAAACACCCCAAACCCGACCCACAAGCCCTGACCGGATCTGGCATGCTCCTTGAGTAAAACGTAGTTAAGCCTCGTAATGACATTTTGAAAATCTTGGTGGTTTTTGAAGAAAATAGATTTGGGATTGTTCTCAAGTTAAAAATTGAGTTGAAATTTAATTTTGTACTAAAACGATAATTTCATATTTCAAAAGATACAAGTTAAAGAAATGCCAAATTTTTAAAGTTTATTATTATTAACTTGAAAACCGTAGGCGCTTGAGTTTCAAAACAATTGAAGTTGTTCAGATCATAGTAGAAATTTAAAACACATAAATAAAACAGCTTAAGGATAATGGCCTTATTACATAAAAATATATCCCAAAATAAACCAAAATAAACTTAATAAGAAAATCGGAGAAAAATTGAGTCATGCATGGCCACCACTAAGTTCCTCGCCGACCGGTCCATTCACCGAAAGTGCCATCTGCAAAAGTTAGCCCACGAAGGGTGAGTCAACCGACTCAAAGGTGTAACAACCATCACAGCACTCCCAAAACATATAAGGCATATCATATCACATACGAGCAAATATAAGCAATGATGCAACCCAAACCCACCTAGATATCCATCCTCTACACATCACCCGTACCTACCAATCACACTGGGGATTACTAAATCGACCTCCATCCGCTACACACCATCGGCGCGTCGCCGCAATCAATCGCACATCGCCTTTATAATTGTGGCATAGCCACCAAATAATGTGACAGAGTCACCAGATTCATAATATGTGACATAGTCACCGATAATGTGGTAAAACCACCGATCACTTCCCTTTAACATAATCACCCATATGCCCATGCAACATACAAAACATGCTATTTATCATGCAATTTACCTTACCCCAAAATCCAACTAATACCACATGTTTTCACATCAATGTTATTAAACATTATTTACGAGTGTTAAGGGTAACGACTCAATACACTGTACCATTAAATGGTACCCTTAGCCATGTTTATTTGTCACTTCACTAACACATGATTAACATAATTATTATTAAACTATCGGAAAATCGGTGTAGGTTACACACCTAATTTTAACGCGATTACCAAATCCCAAAATCCCGATCTAATGCTCCAGATCCCTTTTTCCTACATTCACCAACACTAAGCATATTAGCAAAGAGCCATTCGGCTACACAAAGAAATCCGGAAGGGTTAACGCGACCAAAATCCTTACCTTGCTACCGATTTGGTTACCACCCAAATCCCGAAACTACGTGATAAGCCTTCCTTGAAATCGGCTAAGCACTAGTATATTCAAATGGTTAGCTTTCGGCTTTTCAGATAACTAAGAGATGAATTGAATCAGTACGAAACCTTACCACTGACTTACCAAAACTATTGACAAGGAAAAGATGCTCCCGATCTACTACTTCGAAATCCCAGAAATCTTAAAAGAAAACCGATTGCATGGTTGATTAAAAGTCAAGACAAATGCCGAAATTCAGCTTTTGTTCTACACATGTCGACATAGAGGAAATAAGGAAGAATGGTGGAGATTCAGACTTACCTATCCCCAAACCGATTTGAGAAGAGATCAAGGGAAATCTCTACTTGGTTGCTATTCGGCCAAAAACTGAGAAGGGATGAGGTTGAAAGATTTCGGCAATGGCTTTAGGAAAACAATAGAGGTTCGGCCAATAGTGAAAGGAGGGAATAGAAGAAGGATGAATGGTATTCGACTTTTGATGATTGTTAGAAGAAGAAAAAGAATGATATGAAGGCTCAGTTATGATTCGGCTAAAGTGAGAAAGAAGAAGAAAGAATTGAGAGAAAAAAAAGAATAAAGAAAGTGATGGTGACACAAATTCGGCTTAGGGGATTTTGGCTACTAGGTGACCGAATTTGTCATCCTAGAAGCCCCTTGGCCGGCCAACTCTCCTTCTCTCCACTCCATCCCCCTTTTCACTCTACCTTAGTCGAATCTCTAAGCTGTCAGACCCAATCTATACCTCCTCCATTAGAGTCCTTGTGCCATCCACCACTACCCTTCCTTGCTGAAAAAATAAAACCCCAAAATGCTTCCCTTGCTGCTCGAACCTAGGCCCTTCTCACTCCCTGTGGCGTCACCTTACAAGGCCCTAAGTGGTGCCTCCTTGCCACCTTACCACTGGGTTATTTGTGTCCTAAACCACACAATAATCTCCTTAAGGCCTAGCTCCCTTAGTTCCCCTTTTTAGGCTTAAAAATCCAATAACTTTTGAGGCTCCTACCTACATCCCAAGGTTCTTGAAGCCCCCAAATCACATTCAAATCATACTCAAGCATGCAATTACATACATTAAGTAAAAATGCATAACCCCTAAATCCCAAATATTACAGTTCTACTCCCTTAAAATAATTTTGACCTCGAAATTACCTGGCTAAAATAAGTGAGGGTATTGCTATCGCATTGT
Organism: Gossypium rotundifolium; assembly: GCA_025506655.1. NCBI lineage: Eukaryota > Viridiplantae > Streptophyta > Magnoliopsida > Malvales > Malvaceae > Gossypium > Gossypium rotundifolium. The sequence goes on along the minus strand of CP106725.1, from coordinate 131,533,324 downwards.
TTCCTCTGGCTCTCACGAAGCTTCCTCCGATACATGTTTACGCCATAACACTTTGACTAAAGGAGCTGATTTCCTCTGAAGCACCTTCACATCCCGTTCCAGAATCTGATTCGGCTCCTCCTCATAGGACAGATCTGGTCTCAGCTCCACCTCCTCAACCGGTATTATATGAGATGGATCCGATCGATAACGACGTAGTATCGAAACGTGAAACACATTGTGCATCTGCTTCAACTCCGAAGGTAATTCTAACTGATACGCTACTGGTCCAACCCGCTTCAGAATCTGATAAGGTCCTATAAACCTAGGACTTAACTTTCCCTTGCGACCAAATCTCATCACATTCTTCCACGGCAAAGCTTTAAGAAACACATAATCTCCCACAGCAAACTCAATCTCCTTCGCTTAAGATCTGCGTATGACTTTTTCCGGTCAAATGCCTCCTTCAACCGTGTCCAAATTACCTTAACCTTTTCTTCCGATTCTGCCACCATTTCTGGACCCAAAACCTGACGTTCTCCCAATTCTGTCCAACATGTAGGAGTGCGACACTTCCATCCATACAGCGCTTCGTATGGTGCCATCCGAATACTTGCCTGATAGCTATTATTGTACGTAAATTCCGCTAAAGGCAAGAACTCCTCCCAACTCCCTCTCAAGTCTATCACGCAACCTCTCAACATATCCTCTAGCACTTGAATTACCTAGGACGCCGATTGGCAGTCCATCCGGATGGAATGTCAGATCAAGTCCACCATTTTGGACCCAAAACTGGTGCCCAAAGCTTGATGTAATGCTTTCCAAAATCGAGACGTAAACCTCGGATCCCTATCCGAGATAATCGACATCGGCACTCATGGGATGGAATGTCAAATTTCATGATTTCGCTACATACAACTTTGCCAATCTCGCAACAAATAGTCAACCCAAGACCGGTATGAAATGTGCAGACTTCACAACCGATCTACTATCACCCATACCAAGTCCTTTTTAGTAGGCGTAAGGGAAGCCCACTAACGAAGTCCATGGTAATTCTCTCCCACTTTCATTGCGGAATCTTTATCTACCAAGCAATCTCGACGGTATTTAGTGTTTAGCCTTGACTTGTCGACATGTTAAGCACTTCCCTACAAACTCAGAATCTTCGCTTAAGACCGTGCCACCAAAACTGTTCTCATAAGTCCCTATATAACTTACTTCCTCCAGGATGCATAGCATAAGGGCTACTATGCGATTCCTGAAGAATTCTCTGCCTTAACTCCTCATTCTTCGGCATAAAGACCTTGCCCCGAAAACACAGCACTCCATCACCATTTACACTAAAATTTTCCAATTCCCCATGTTGTACTTGTAGCAGCTTAGCACTTAGTTCACCGCTCACCAATTGTTTCTCCTTAACTCGACTTAGCCACGCCGGCTTCACTTGCAATTCAGCTAGCAAACTTCCATCATCATAGAGGCTCAAATGTGCAAACATCGCCCTTAACTCCGACACCACTTTCTGACTTAGGGCATCTGCCACTACATTCGCCTTGCCTGGATGATACTCTATTGAGCAATCGTAATCCTTCAACAACTCCACCCACCTACGCTGTCTCAAATTCAGCTCCTTTCGAGTCAGCAAATACTTTAGGCTTTTGTGGTCCGTGTAGATCACCGACCTTTCTCCATACAAGTAGTGCCTCCATACTTTTAGAGCAAATACTACCACCGCCAAGTCCAGATCATGCGTCGGATAGTTAACCTCATGCGGCCTCAATTGCTGAGATGCATAAGTAACCACTTTCCGCCTTGCATGAGAACACATCCCAATCTCAGATGGGAAGCATCACAATATACCACATAGTCCTTTCCCCGCCTCAGTCAATCAAAATCGAGCATCACAAAACTTTCTTAAGCTTCTCAAAACTTTCCTCACGCTTATCCGCCCATACGAAAGGTACCTCCTTCCTTAACAACTTCATCAAAGGTGTCGCTATTGACGAGAATCCTCAACAAATCTCCCAGTAGTAGCTCGCTAGTCCCAAGAAACTATGAACTTCCGCCACGCACTTAGGTGGTTTCCAATCCAATACCGCCTCAATCTTCCAAGGATCCACCCTTATTCCTTCAAGAGACACCACATGTCCTAAGAACGTAATTCCTTCACCAAAATTCACACTTCTTGAACTTGGCATATAGCTTCTTTTCCTTAATACTTGCAACACAACTCGGAGATGTTTATCATGTTCTTCCTCAGACTTAGAATACACCAATATATCGTCTATGAACACAACAACGAACCGGTCCAGGTAGGGTTAGAAAACCCAGTTCATCATGTCCATGAACGCAACTGGGGCATTTGTCAATCCGAACGGCATTACCAAGAACTCATAATGCCCATATCTTGTCCGGAAGCGGTCTTATGGATATCTGCCTCCTTCACATTAAGCTGATGACATCCTGACCTTAGATCTATCTTTGAAAATACTGGGCCCCCCTTAAGCTGATCAAACAAGTTGTCTATCCTCGGCAATGGATACTTGTTCTTGATGGTCAGCTTATTCAACTGCCGGTAGTCTATGCACATGCGCATAGGCCCGTCCTTCTTCTTCACAAATAGGATCGGTGCTCCCCATGGAGACATATTAGGTCGAATAAACCCACGATCGAGTAACTCTTGGATCTGGGCTTTAAGCTCTACTAACTCCTTTGGTGCCATTCGATATGGAGCAATTGACACGAGAGTCAGCACTCGACAAGAATCAATTCCAACTCGCACCTTCATATCCGGGTAACCTGTAGCTCCTCCTAAAGACATCCACAAATTCCCTCATCGTTCTAACTCCTCCTACAACCGCTTCCTTAGCCTCCAAGGCACTGATCAACATTAGAAAAGCTACACACCCTTTTCTCACCATCTTCTCTGCCTTAAGGGCAGATACCACATTCGACAAGCAATTTCGTCTCTCGACCATCACCACAATTTCCTTGTCGTCAGGAGTTCTTAACGACATGCGCTTAGCAGCACAATCCACATTTGCATGGTACTTCACTAACCAGTCCATGCCTAAGATTAGATCAAATTCCTCAAATGGCAACTCCATTAAGTCAGCTGGAAATTGCGCCCCTTGAACTTCCAAAGGTACTGCCCTAAAGAGTTTATCTAATTCTACTGATTGCCCTAATGGACTAAGTATAGTCATCTTCCTAGGTACAGTCTCAGAGTTCACATGCAGAGTTCTAGACACCTTACTAGCAATGTATGAATGAGTTGACCCAATATCTATCAACGCAATAAAGGGTAATCCAGAGATAAGGAACATACCCATTATGACATCAGGTGCGTCACCATCCTCCCTCCGACGAACTGCATACACTAGACCCGACTGTCTCGCCTCCGTGTTACCAACACCTCTGCCAGGTGTTCCCCGACCTCTTTCTGAACCATTACCTCTCGCCAAGAGGGACCACGACCCATGGTGGTCGCCGCCCACCTCTTCCACTGATTAAGACCATGGCTTATCGGTGGCTCCTCCCGTCTGCTTTCATAGGCGCCCCTAATCATGTGATCCTTGGACCCACACTTGAAACATCCTCCCGTCTTCTTCCAACACTCTCCCAAGTGCATCTTTCCACACTGAGCACAAGTACGGTACTGTCCTCCCGTAATAACTTGCTAACTTCACGACCCATCCGTTCTAGGTCTCTTTTGGACATTCCCAGATGACCTTGATGATCCAAAACCTCTCTTTTGCCTATTCTTGTCCGTGTTCTGTCTCACAAACTCTTTAACTCCTTCGGCTACCTTAGCCTTTTCTACCAACACGGTAAACTCCCGCCTCTGCCAGGAGCAATCAACAATCTCAGTCATCCTCATCCGTCCTCAAACCGACACATCGTTCATGCTCAGAGCCACGATGCCTCGAGCGATCGGCTCAACCTTAGAAATTCTACCTCAGACTCGCCATGCACTTATTCCCTAGACCACCTCGAAACGCCTTCCTTTGCGCATCAACATAGCTAGTCCCAATATACTTCTTCTGATACGCCGCCTTAAAATACTCCCAAGTGAGATCATCTGCTGTAGCACCATCCCAAACCGTGAGCCACCATTGGTATGACTTATCACGAGTAGCGACACTACCCCTTTCGCTTTTTCCTCAAAGATCAGTCCAAATCATCCATAATTCACTCCATCGCCTCCAACCAATACTCACCAGATTGGGTGCCACACCGATATACCACGGAAAACTCACTCCATTGGCTCGAGTCGCTTAGGTATAGATTTTGAGCTCCCATACCTCCACCGCTCCACCACCCTCTCAAGAACTCGCAACATCGCTCATGCGATATCGATCATCCCCGTCGATCCTCGATATTCAACACCAAAGAATGATGGTGGTGGCATTTCATTCTCGGACCCTTGACCGCACCTAACGGGTTTCGACACGGTCATTCTACCTCTACCACGGCCATGCACATTACGACCACGCCTTCTAGAACTCATTCTTCCAATTGCGCTTATCCGTTAAGAATTTTATGAATCATTATTTCTTTCCACCGATTTATCGCGAATACCTTTATGATTAATAGTTCTAAAAGTAGTTCTTCAATTCATACACACACTATAGTCTCAAGTTCATTCATTCGATCATCACTATTCATGAACTTACGTTCATTACAGAGAAGTGTTGTGGTTGTCATTATTGTTGTTCTCCACTACCCAAGGGTATTTTTGTAATTTGTCCTATAGGGGTATTTTGGTAATTTTCCAAATTAGGGTATTTGAAAATTTCGTAAAATAGGGATTTTTGGTATTTTTTTGCAAAATAGGAATATTTTGGTAAGAAGATTCGAGGGTAATATGGTAATTTTATAGACTGAGGGTATTTTTGTAATTTTACAAACCAGGGGCATTTCGATAATTTTGTAAAATATGGTTCCAAGTGATTTTATGAAATAAGGGTATTTTGGAAATTTTCAATTCGGGGTTACTTCGGCAACTTTCCACACCGTGGGTATTTTAGTAATTTTACAAGTTAGGGGTAATTTGGTCAATTTGCAAATCAGGGGTATTTTGGTCATTTTTAAATCAAGGGTACTTTGGAAGTTTTATAACCAAGGTTTGATTTTAGGATTGTACAAAACAAGGGGATTGGTCCCTTTCGGGTTTTAATTATTGAATTTAGCCTGTGATTTAGTCCTCTTGGTTAGGGTGAACCGTCACAACGCACCAGGTAGGATTCGAGCGGAGATGAGGTGAGTCACTAGGATCGCTTAAATACCAAGCTCCCCTAATCCAATCCTAGACATGCGGACAACTTTGCCACACCCTTAACTCGGTGACTCACTCACAAGTTTGTTTGGTTAGACTTTAAATTTTATGTAATTAGTGTTAGAGTAAGCTAATCCTAGGTTCAATAACTCCTAATCTACTAATCTACGCCCCTATAATTCCCACATACAAATCATACAAGGGTTAGGGTACTTACCGGTGGACTTCTGGCCGAGACTCAAAGCCATGCTAGAAAACCCGCTCATTCTTTAGTAAAACCCAACTTTTAAAATAAGAAAACATTTTGGGCCCAAAAGCCCTCAAGGTCGAAGTTTTGAACCGGCTCGATACTAAAATTGAAACACGCCAAACCCGACCCACAAGCCCCGATCGATCTCGCATGCTCCTTTAGTAAAACGAAGTTAAGCCTCGAATGACATTTTGAAAATCTTGGTGGTTTTTGAAGAAAATAGATTTGGGATTGTTCTCAAGTTAAAATTGAGTTGAAATTTAATTTTGTACTAAAACGATAATTTCATATGTCAAAAGTTACAAGTTAAAGAAATGCCAAATTTTAAAGTTTATTATTATTATTAACTTGAAAACCGTAGGCGTTTGAGTTTCAAAACAATTGAAGTTGTTCAGATCATAGTAGAAATTTAAAACACATAAATAAAATAGTTAAGTGATAATGGCCTTATTACATCAAAATATATCCCAAAATAAACCAAAATAAACTTAATAAGAAAATCAAGAAAAATTGAGTCAGCATGGCCACCACTAAGTTCCTCGCCGACCGGTCCATTCATCGAGTGCCATCTGCAAAAGTTAGCCCACGAAGGGTGAGTCAACCGACTCAGTGTGTAACAACCATCACAGCTCACAAAACATATATGGCATATCATATCACATACGAGCAAATCTAAGCAATGATGCAACCCAAACCCACCTAGATATCCATCCTCTACACATCACACGTATCTACCAATCACACCGGGGATTACTAAATCGACCTCTATCCGCTACACACCATCGAAGGCATCAGTAATCAATCGACATCGCCTTATAATTGTGGCATAGCCACGGATAATGTGACAGAGTCACCAGATTCATAATATGTGACATAGTCACCGATAATGTGGTAAAACCACCGATCACTTCCCTTTAACATAATCACCCATATGCCCATGCAACATTCAAAACATGCTATTTATCATGCAATTTACCTTACCCCAAAATCCAACTAATACCACATATTTTCACATCAATGTTAGTAAACATTATTTATGAGTGTTAAGGGTAACGATACTGAATACACTGTACCATTAAATGGTACCCTTAGCCATGTTTATTTGTCACTTCACTAACACATGATTAACATGATTATTATTAAACTATCGAAAACTCAGTAGGTTACACACCGATTTCTAATGCGATTACCAAATCCCGAAAATCCCGGTCTAATTCTCTAGATCCCTTTTTCCTACATTTGGCCAACACTAAGCATATTAGCAAAGAGCCATTCGGCTACACAGTAAATCCCGAAGGGTTAACGCGACCAAAATCCTTACCTTGATGCTGATTTGGTTACCACCCAAATCCTGAAACTACATGATAAGCCTTCCTTGAAATCGGCTAATCACTAGTATATTCAAATGGTTAGCTTTCGGCTTTTTAGATAACTAAGAGATGAATTGAATCAGTACGAAACCTTACCACTGACTTACCAAAACTATTGACAAGGAAAAGATGCTCCCGATCTACTGCTTCAAAATCCCAAAAATCCTAAAAGAAAACTGATTGCATGGTTGATTAAAAGTCAAGATAAATGCCGAAATTCGGCTTTTGTTCTACACATGTCGACATAGAGGAAATAAGGAAGAATGGTGGAGATTCAGACTTACCAATCCCCAAACCGATTTGAGAAGAGATCAAGGGAGATCTCTGCTTGGTTGCTATTCGGCCAAAAATTGAGAAGGGATGAGGTTGAAAGATTTTGGCAATGGCTTTAGGAAAACAATAGAGGTTCGACCAATAGTGAAAGGAGGGAATAGGAGAAGGATGAATGGTATTCGACTTTTAATGATTGTGAGAAGAAGAAAAAGAATGATATGAAGGCTCAGTTATGATTCGGCTAAAGTGAGAAAGAAGAAGAAAGAATTGAGAGAAAGAAAAGAATAAAGAAAGTGATGGTGACACAAATTCAGCTTAGGGGATTTTGGCTACTAGGTGACCGAATTTGTCATCCTAGAAGTCCCTTGGCCGGCCAACTCTCCTTCTCTCCACTCAATCCCCCTTTTCACTCTACCTTAGTCGAATCTCTAAGCTGTCAGACCCAATCTATACCTCCTCCATCAGAGTCCTTGTGCCGTCCACCACTGCCCTTCCTTGCTAAAAAATAAAACTCTAAAATGCTTCCCTTGTCGCTCAACCTAGGCCCTTCTCACTCCCCTGTATGCCACCTTACAAGGCCCTAAGTGGCGCCTCCTTGCCACCTTACCACTGGGTTATTTGTGTCCTAAACCACACAATAATCTCCTTAAGGCCTAGCTCCTTAGTTCCCTTTTGGGCTTAAAATCCAATAACTTCTAAGGCTCCTACCTACATCCCAAGGTTCTTGAAGCCCCAAATCACATTCAAATCATACTCAAGCAAGCAATTACATACATTAAGTAAAAATGTATAACCCCTAAATCCTTGGATATTACAACTGCTTTATCTCGAACTCGATTAAATGTAAATAAAATCCACGAACATAATCACTAAAGTGTCTCCAAAATGATATATATATATATATATATAACCGTAAAACTATAAAAAGCGATTAGCGATTAGCAATCCATCTAATGATATAATCAAATATATATCATAAGCGCTTTCTAATGAAACTCAAACCTACATGACTTTTTAAATATTTATTAAAACTCGTATGAACAATTTAAAATCCTCGCTTTTTAATTATTAATTAAAATTGTAGATCTTTCTAGTTATACTGAAAACTAAAAGTGACCAAACCTAAATCTATGAACAATAAAATCATAAAAGAATATTAATTTCTTTCCGAAAAATTAAAATCGAGATCATCGAAAACTAAAATTAAGAAGAAAAGAAGGAAAATAAAGAACTACATAAAAGAATTAAATATCTTAATAGATATTGACCTTCCTTGTATCTTTCAAATTCTTTTTTAATATAAATAATTAAATTGAAAATTAAAACCCTAATCAATATAAAAATAATAAAGAATCAATTCGTTCTCAATGATTCAACAGACGAGACTCGGATACCACTTGTTAGAATTGTAAAATAAATCTAAAATTAAAACTTAATAAACCAGATCTATCATGTCAAATCATCAAGAATAAAACTAGATGCGGAAGCTTACCTGAATCCATGAATTCCTTGAAGTTTTTCTTTTTTGGATCATGGGATTTGATCTTCCAAATTAGCACACAAGAGATGTAGAGAATATTTGCTCTTTCCCAAGGATGGGATATCGAAAAAATATATTGTGTGTAATTTATGGACCATAATCGCATTATTTATAACATTGACATATTAGTTTTAATTCCTAATTAGCCCATCATTAATTAGAATTTGATTAGAACTCAATTACTAGAGTATCTACACATATTTGAACCATACTTTATTTAATAATTAAAGCCCAATAAAATTTAACCAAATTAAATCACTTTTAATTTGTTCTAACCTATCATGATAGTAAATAATACCATTAATTACCCTTATTATATATGCGATGTCCATATTTTCCAATGTAAATTAGATCCAATTTTAGTTTTTGTTAAAATTATTTATTTTAATCTTATGCAACACAAATTTCAAATCTATTTCAAATATTATATTTTGAAAACCTTTTTGTTTTTCTAGATTTGCACCCACTTTAAGTGTCAGTGCTTTCACAACCTCTAGAATATCAACTTGCACATGCTTTCCAGTTCCATCCACTAATAGCCTCTCACTTTTTTGAAAAACAACTCCTAGACCAGTGTCTTTGGTATCAATATCGAAAGTTACATCACAATTGATTTTTAGCCAAGAATCTTCTAGTTTCTCTCAGCCTCTTATTTTGAAATCAGGCATGTCTTGAGAATGAACAAGTTTATATTGATCATTCATATAAGACCATTCTTTAGTCACAAAAAGAATCTTTCTAATATTACTCCACACATCAATTTCCTTTCCTTGCATAACTCTTTCACATTTAGCTTTCCAAATGTACCATAGGCTATAAGCAACCCCTAAACATTACTTGTTCCCTTGTTGTGCTATTTGCTAGATTATCTGCTATTTGTAACTACTATTAAAAAGTTCTAATGTTCTCCCTTTGTAGCTTCAAACTATAACAAGATCTGAACCAAATGACCTTTATCCAGTTATAAACAAAGGGAATGTGTTCCATAGTTTCCTTAACTTGATTACACAATTCACATAGAGGGTTAGGAGCACAATTTCTTCTCCTTAAACTATACCTAGTAGGATTTTCATTACTGTAACATGTCCAAAGAAAAATTTTTAACTTGTTAGGAATCTTGAATTGTGACACTATTTTCCAAAATATTTTTTTGATCTTGTAAGTAGAAGATGGTTTGTCTAGTTGCACGTTCCTTATTTTACCCTTTAGGACCTTATACCTCGATTTGACTGTATAATAGCTTGAACTAATAATAGGAAAAATGATCTTATCCTCATTGTCAACCCCATAGATTTGCATTTTCAAGATTGCCTTCTTTTCAACCTTAGAGAGCCATTCCTCAATACTAGTCAAATCTCATCTCTTGTCCTCTTTTGAGAGTATACCAATAACCATATTAGGTACTAAACTATGATCACTATTAGGCCTTCTTAATCTATACCCCTCAACCCCTACAACCGATCTATCTTCTCATAGTTCCACTTTATAACCACTGAAAACTTGCCATAACAAAGACAATTTCATAATTTCCTTTGCTTTTATAAGGTTTCTCCATGTCTAAGAAGATCTACCACTTTTCCTGGCTTTAAAAAAAGAGAGTTGGGGAAATACAACCGTTGAAGCACCCTTACCTATAAGGCATCTGGTTCTTGAATTAGTCTCCAACATTATTTTGATAATAGAGCCAAATGGAAAAACTCTAAGTCTCTAATCCTATACAACCATCTGTTTTTGGTGTTATTAAGCAATTCAAATCCTTCCAGTGTATACATTATTCATCCTTTCGTTGGCCCCACCAAAAATTAGCAATGGTTGGACACATATTTGTTCATAATTTTTTTTAGGAATTTTAAAACAAGTCATTGTATAGATAGGTACCACTTACACCACTCCTTTTATTATAATCTCCTTCTCCCCTCCCTTGGAGAAAGAGTTTGTGCCTTCCAATCCTTAAGGTTACAAATCATTTTCTCCTTTAAATAGCTCAATACCACAATCATTGGCCTTCTTAAATCGTTGGAATTCCCAAGTAGACACTTGGAATTTCAAAAATCATGATACCAGTAAATCTTTAGATAGCCACATGTATTTCCTCTTTTGTGTTTGGAGGAAAACCCAAAGTTGATTTAGCGTGTGATGTAGTTTAAGCTCCTACGAGCTATGTAACATCCCAAAATTGGGGTTAGTAGAATAGAGTTTGGTAATCGAGAGAGAGTGGTCATGCCCTAATTTTTTAGATTATCTATTCATTTTCAGGAAATAAATAAGGTATTGGTTTGTTGGATAAGTGTTACCGAAACATTCGTTGAAACCCAAGTTCAAATCCTTTTCTCTCACTATTTTTATTATTTTGTAAAATTTGCCTCAAACCCCTAGTATGTGACATGCATTGTTTTAAAAATAAATATTAAAAAATTATTTCAAGAATGAGGAAAAGCCTAATGGTTAAAATAAATATAAGAAAACATGGAAATTAAATGAGGTCCCAAGTTCAATCATTTCCTTTGTAAAATGATTAAATTTTGCAAAATCCTTTTTTTAATGTGTGTGCCATCCATACCCTTGAACCTTAAGTATAAATATAAATTTTTATTGTATTTGTAATGCCCCAAAAATTTAGTTAATTTTTCATGTTTAGACACAAAATAGCTTGTTTGCTTTAATGGCTAAGTGATTTGGGTGTGTATGAGAAGCCTGGGTTCAAATCTTGGCTCTTGCAAAAATTTAAATTTTTCCCTTAAATGAACCTGGACACTGGAACTTAGGCTTTATTAATAATGTTTGGTTAATGACACAAAAGAGCTTGTGGCAAGGATGCTAGTGGCGTGTTGGGTATCCATGAGGTCTGAGGTTCAAATCCTGGGATAAGCAATGGAGTGTTCATTTTGCTGCTTGAGCTGGGAAGGTGGAAGTGTTGGACTGATACACTGCTAATGAGGTGTTTGAATTGGTCATGGAGAGATTGTAGGAGCAAATAGTGGAGAAGATTAAGGGAGAGTTTTGTAGAGAGAATCAAGGAAGTGGATGGGTGTGGAAGTGTTGTGCCGAATGGGTATTGGAAGCATATGAGTTTCGGCTGAAGGGTGTTTCCCCTCATTTTGGTAAGTTTCTATCACTGATTTTGGACTTCTAGTTCCGGCTTTCATTCATTTCTCTCTAAGTGCCGAAATAGCAACTTACCACTCGTGCATTTTGTTGCTTCAATTTTGCATTTTCTTCAAGCTCATTGTTGGCCGAATCTCTGCTTTCCTCTCCCTCTCCCAATCTAAGCCGAATACACTTCCTATCGCTCCCTCTTCATTCATTTATTTTCTCTTTTTTCTTTCTTTCTTCCCTCTTCTCCCTTTCTTCTCCAAAGCCGAATACCACCCCTCTTCTTTTTGTTTCAGCTTCTTATTAGCTTGTGAACCTAATATTTCCTCTTGAGTAGTTCTGGTGACCAAAGTCCCTGCTTTCTTTCCCTCTCTATTTTAGTTTGCAAGTGTTCTTGAAATCGGTAGGTGTTCATATTCTTTACTTTTTGTTTAAAATTATTCTCTCCTATCCCCCTTTTCTCTAAAAACCGAATGTTTTTGCTACTCATGGTCTTTGATTGGGATCCCTTCGTCTTGGTGTGGTGATCGTTGGGATTAGGTATTTCTGAGGAGTGGAGAAGTGCAGAAGTTATTCAAGTCATCAAACTCTATCTCTCATTAAGGGTAAGATCAATACCATACTCTTAGATTAGGCCGAATATTCCTGTGGTTGGTAAGTTAGCATTTGTGGATTAAGGCTACATATTTGATCACTGTTTTGGTTAATAAGATCTGTTTTGATACAGATATTCGACATAGGTGTGTGATCAATCCTGATCGGTGGTCTTAAGAGATTAAAGTCAGTCGTTAAGCAAGGTAAGAGAGATATTTCAGATTAAGTGCTATTAAGAGGGTGTTACCCTAACGATTAAGGACTAACATCGAATTTTGATGATTCTAGGTTGGGTGCTCGTAGATCTTGGAATGACTCCAAAAAAAGGTGTGTAATCACACTATCTCTGCTATGAATCGGCAAAAGCCGAAAAGCCGAAACTTCAACATTTGAGGCCTCACGAGCGTGCGATCGCTCGTGAGGAAAAATTAAGCCCACAACCGAGGGTAGTAGAATGAAGAGGCTACTGCGAGTGCTCTCGTGCACTCGGGCCGTCATGGGCCTCGTTGGGCTAAAATGGGCCATGTGGGCCCAATAGGCCCGTGGGCCCCACACAGATAAAATTTACGAAAAGTGGTAAAAATTGGATTGGGCTATGTAGATCACATAGCCGTGATTGAATTTGGGCCAAATTGGCCACACGAGTGTGTGAGTCCATTTGGGCCCAATATTGGGCTTTGAGCCCATTTACACTGTTTCGACCAAATGGATTATCTGTGTCGCTCGAGGTGACTGTAGGCCTTAGGGTAGGTCGTTAAATGACTAAAATATCCCTAATGAGTAAAATGACTAAAATACCCCTAGTGAGAAAAATGACTGAAATACACCTAGTGAGTAAAATGACCAAAATAACCCTAGAGGGCAAAATTATTATTTTACCCCTAATACATGAAAATGACTATTAAACCCTAGAGGTAGATTGACAGATAAAAGTATGTACTGTATGACTGTACTGAGTAGGACATGCTGCATACACGAAATGTTGATGACATGGCATATTGCATGGGGTTGGGATTCTGTTATGGAGGAAGTACTGTTACTGGTGGCTCTGCCACACATACCAAAACTAGTGGCTTTGCCATAATTATCACATCGGTGGCTTCCCCACATATCTCAGTATTAGCAGCTCTGCTTTGCGTTATTATCTTGGCGCTATGTTTGTAATATTGGTGTGAGGGCTGGGTGGGTCGACTTTGTCCCCACATGGTGTGTTGGGTTGGTACGGGTGGTGTCTTTGGTTTGGATTGGGGTGGGTTTGCATACTTGCACCATATCGATAATGTATCGGCTTAGCCCACATCATTCAGATTGGGCTAAGGCCCACACTGTATTGTTATTGAATGGGCTCAGCCTGCATTACTTCATGATAGGGGATTACACACTAAGTTCTCATAACTCACCCTTTTCTTTTAACCATACATGTAATCCATAGACTTTGATGATTTGGAGCTACGAGGGACTCGAAAGTGGTTCGCTAATAATCTATTCTAGAGTAGTTATTATATCTTTATATTGGGTTGGTATGTGTAATAAGGCCTCTGGTGATTTTATTTTCTCTTAATTGGGTTTTAAGTTCTTAATTTGAAACTTCCAAACTGATACAAATAAGTTTTCAAAGTTAATAATGGTTTTAAAAAGTCAAACACATATTTTCAAATATCAAAATGATATTAACTAGAGTAGCTTCCGCGAGTTTTTAACCAACTAAGAAACCAACAGAAACAAACATGGCAATCATTTTAATAAGTGGTTTTTTTCAACTTAATGATTTACCAAATGGTTTTCCAAGCAATAAAACTAAATGAGTTATTCACTTAAAATCAGTTTTTATCAATAAACCTTGATGTCAAAAAACACTTCAAAGTGACATGCGAGATTCGACCGTAACGTCTGGGCCGTGTTTAGGGTGTTACAGTATTTTTCAGCCTTTAATTTAAATTTCCCTCCCCTAGCCATTCACTCTCATCCTCTCCTCTTTTCTCTTCAATTTTCTTTCTTTCTCCCATTGTTGTCGTCGCCTACACCTCCCACTTTACCATCTCTTTCTTCTTCTTTTTGCATCAAGATTGTTTAACATATCCTTTAGTCTATTTCTAAAATTTATCCTCATCTAAATGAGCCCCAAATATGAAATCTTGAACCCTAAGATCGATCCCGAACATTGCTAAGAAAGTATCATTGTCGTTTCTCTCAACTAGCTTGGGTAATATCTCTTTTTCTCTTCAATTTCTTGATTAATCTTATCAATTAAAAGCAAAAATTTCCATATCTTGAATTTGGGGGATTTTTAATGATTTCAAAGGTATTTTTCCAGATTCTAATAAAATCTCAAATCATTTTAAAATTCAACCTCAATTTTGGCCACCATGGTGGTGGTGCGTATGCCTATGTGCCGTAAAGGGGTTGTTTTGTTTCTTGGGTCTTGTCCATATTTTTCCAGCATTAAATTGTGTTCTTTAACCTCCTAATCAGCATTTAATCACATTTTAATTAGGTAAAGACGTTCTTGATCAATTAGCCATTCAATCTCACAATTCGAGAAGTGTAAGTGCATTAATTGTAAACTAGTTTGTTATTTCAACATAGTTGTTGGGTAAGGTTATGAATTGATTAAATTAAGGAATTTAATCATTAATTATCTAATTATTTTTAACTATATTATTGAATAAGGTGCTGACCCAAATGCCTTAAATCATCCGTAAAGGCGAAGAACAATTGTACGTACGGTTTGCATCGATACAATGTAATGGATCTAACTAGTTTGGATTCATAAAATAGTTATAATTTCAACGATTGGTTTGAAATCGTAAGTGGATGTTTGGGGGCTGGTTTAATGGTAAATTTATTGAATTTATACTAAATTTTAATTTAGGTTCATTTAAGGAATTATTAAGGAAAATTGGAAGATTTGTCAGTGTGTTGCGAGGAAGCGAAAAATAAGGTGTGGGTCAATTGTTAAAAAATTTTAAATATCATGTTTTATTTGATAAATTAGCTTGCTGATTGAATTGGCTTAATAGCCAAATTATTAATTTTATGAGTGTTTGAACCAGGTATGTTTCGAGCCTTAAAAGATTGATATGTTGGATAAATTGCTCGTTTGAAAGTATGAATGTTTGATTGAGTTTGTAATTGCATATTTGAGTTATGAGATATGAGATATGAGAATCTTTGACTGATGATATATTGTGTTGAGATATTAAGCTTATGTATGATTTAAACGCATTAGATATTTGTTATATTGTGTACGGAAAAGGATGCTATTTATGCATAATGAAAATCCGTAAAGTATGTGAAATTGAACGATATTGATTGATACCAACACAATGGTAATTTGAAAGATTGGAACACTGTTTCCATTTACTGAAAGTATGTGATTATTGAGAACATGCTGAGCATGTAAAATGAATGTGAAAAGTATTGATATATTATTATGTATGAGATTGTGTGACATATTTCATATGCATTGGGTTGGGATTTTGTTGTTGATGGAGGAGTTCCGTGGAGTACCGGCGGGATATTAAGTCCGCATTATTCATAGTCAATGCACTGCACCTGGAGTACTGAGAGGAATGGAAATTTATCACATTTTTACTGGTAGAATTTTTTGCATATTGCTATCAGTGGTTTTAACCATAACGAGCTTAAGCCCGTAATGTTTTGGAGTTCGGATCACGGGTTCTGGGGAACTTGTGGTGTGTAGCAGATGGTATGGGTAAGAACCTTTTTGCATTGCATGATGTGCATGGCATATTCAAATGTTATTGATTTATGCTACGTATTGTACCTTATTACATGGAATGGTATTGAAATTAATGATTGTTACTTGAATGAATGATGACCCATGCTCATACACTGTTTGCTATCGGTATTGATAATGCATATGTAATGATATGAAATTCCTATGATGTTTCTGTGTTCTTCTCTTAATGCTAATATTTTTTCACTTTATTTGATATTTATGTCCGTTTAAATAATTATTCTACTCACACTGAGTTTTTCATAAGCTCACCCCCAATAGTGTTTAAGTTTTCAGGTAAACCTCAAAATTAGGACCGGACTCGGAATTCAGAGAATCACCTTGGACCTCGAATTATTTTTAATAAGTATTAATCAGTCTCTATTGGATTTGGTTTGTAATTTTTAAGTACATCTGGTCTGTGGCTTGGTAACTTTTCTTTTGGGGATTTTTGCATGCATGGATTACTCAAGCATAATAATAGGATAATGCATGATATTGGGCTTAAGTAAAATTTGATATCGTTCTCTAGTTTCCGCTGCATTGCAGAGGAACCATTTCTAACAAACAAATTGATAAGGCAACTAAGTTTCCAAAATGACTTGAAAAATTGTTTTACGCTGTATTAGTTTAACATTGGGTTTTTTTTTAAAAGAAGAGCGACAAGAAAAGGGTTTTTCTAAACAACACTATCAACAATAAAATGAATCCTAAGTATACACGACCTAATGGTTGAATGCTTTTAAGCTAACTTAAAGTACAACTAAGGTTTTCTCTAAAATGAGTTTATTTAAGGTCTTCAAAAGTAACGTAAGTTAGCTTAGCCATTTCAGTGGCTAATGTAGCCTTCTCAATCTAGCCATAATGTCTAGTATGGGTTTGGGAGGTTACAAGCTATCTAGTGTGGTGTAGTTTACCTGTGTATCCAGGTCCATTTTACAAGGGTTCACTGGGTGAAACATTGAAATCAAATCTTGAAATCGAAAAATGAAATAAATCAAAATTTTGAGAAACTATTAAAATGTATGGATTGAATTGAGATGATATGAATTTGTAAATTAATTCGGTATATGATATGATTTGATGATATGGAACTATATATATGTGTATATATATAATTCATGATAAAGAAAGTATATAAAAGATTATAAGAACCGGTTAGAATCAAGCCTTGGGGCCAATTTGAGTATGAAAGAGCTATTAAGCTTGAAAGTGATTGAATTTATATAATGAGATTGAGTATTCAATTGAATAAATAACAATTTATATGTATATTCTTTTAGATGAATGTATGAATTGAATAAGTAAGATATTAAATGAATGGAAAATGATATGGTAAGTATTAAAAGTATGGTATGGCACAATCATATGGATTTGTTAATGAGAATATTTTTCTATTGAGTATGCTAAAATGAAAGAATTGGTATCCTAATGTTGAATGTTATGACATGGTAAGATATGTGCAAAAGTTTAGTGAATTGGTATGCAAATTGCTATATATATTCATGTCATATGTGAATGGAAACTATTGACATAAATGGTATATGTGAATGAGTTAGACATTAGATTTGAATTTGATTGTGTGCATTTGCTATTATAAATTTGACTTGAATCATGAAAGTACCAGTGAGCTTTATCACTTAGCGTATGATTTATTTCGTGTGTAGGTATAGGTGGATCTTCAGGTCTCGAGAAGTAACTCAACATCCAATCTATATCCCCCGAGCCAACAATGTTTGTATAGTCCCTTTTTAATTTTGATATATGGTATGTACCTAGGTTTCCAAGACGTTTTTATATCGATATGGTCATACTGGATTTAGGATTGGCAATGTAGTTTAATTTTAGTGCATATCTTGTTAAATACATATATGAAATTGATATAAGTGGATGAAAATCGTTTAAATGATTTGATATATAGAAATTGTCATATGTATTAAAGTTGGGATAATGAATTTGTGTAATGTATATGTATGTATGATACTAAAGGCTAGAGTTAAGTATGTGGGAATGGTATTCTTTGTTGAAATGGTACAATTATCGTATTGGTTCATTTGTATAGGTGATGCGATTTGGTACCATTTGGACCATTTTGAAACATGTGGTCATGCCGCGATGATGTCGAGCTCTTGTCGTCACAACAAGAAATTTCCAATAAGTTACGACGCAACAAGGAATCCTCAAAGTCATGACATCAATTCGATATCACTACAGCAAAACATGTTTTTAGCGGCATTTTTTTGTGCCTATAGCCGCGCTTATAAGCTCCGCTAAAACAATTTGCAGCTTTTTGATAAGCACACAAAAAATGCCGCTATAGATAACGCTGTGAAACGCCACTATAGAACATGACCTTCAGCGGCGCTTTTCCCACAAACGCCGCTATAGAACATGACCTTTAGCGGCGCTTTCCCCACAAACGCCACTAAAGAACATGACCTTTAGTGGTGCTTTTCCCACAAACACCGCTAAAGAACATGACCTTTAATGGCGCTTTCCCTACAAACGTCGCTAAAGAATTAGCTGCGCTTTCCCCACAAACACTGCTAAAGAACTGCCCTTTCCACCAATGCCGCTAAAGACCAAATTAAATTCAAATTATTTTTTTAATCAGCTCATTTACATTCTTACTTTAAATGATCATAAAAATTTAAATGTCCTAACAATGGACACATTTTAAATTATTTTGAGTTCTAAAACATTAACAAAAGAACTGCTCATAATGTTTAATCAAAATGTTAACATAATCATCTTTGAAAACCCAATATAATGACCATAGTACATACTTTCTTCTAAAACATTAACAAAAGAATTGTTCATAATGTTTAATCAAAATGTTAACATAATCATCTTTGAAAACGCAATCTAATGACTATAGTACATACTTTCTTCTAAAACTAAAATCTTTGAAACTTCGCCAAATGAACAACATGATGTTCACTATAAGAAACTTCCACTACAAGTATACTACAATAAGTTACTACAAAAGAGTTCTTTCAAAGCTGTTACCACTGCATTATAAATCTCTTCACCCCATTCTAGCTTTAGATTTGTTAGTTTCTCCTGAAAATTGGATGTCAATTTGGATTCTTCAGATTCTCCTGCCATGAAGAGCGTGGAGTAGTGGCTTGAATTTTCGCTTCATCAGGAGGAAATTGCGACTCACAAGTGTCATGAAAAGCCATTAGATCAAGCTCTCCCTTTCTCTTTAATCCAATATTAGTACGACTGCCCAACAATTCTGGCAAACCCTGCATAAAAGAAAAAGAACATTGATTTTATGATCAGTTGCTTGAGTCTACATAGTAATCCAAAGCTTAGGCAAACATAATTCAGTCTTAAGCCAAGATGTTTAGCGTTGAGACTGTAAAATGCAATACAATACTATATTTTTAGATGGTTTATTCTAGTATTGATTTTTTGCTAATATGTAATACGTGATATGTGCAGCCTTTCCATTTCTATTTTTACATAATCTACTCTAACGTGAAGATGCAAAGTGTTATGTTTGTTGAAGATCTAAAGGTAAAAGGCAAAAGCAATATAAGATAAAAGGTTAACAATAATATATATATTATCTTTGGCAATAGAACAAATATTGATTTCAAAAGAGAATGATGGCCAAGCAAATTTAACCTAATTTAAGAATGAAACAAACAAAACTTACATAAAAAACAATTTAAAAATAAGTGGAACTTGGCATGAAGAAACTCAAAAGGAAAAATAGTAAGTAGAATCCTATAAAGAAATAGAATGTTTTAAGGAAAAACCGAGTAAAACATTAAAAATTATAGAATCGCCATAAGGACACAAGTCGATTCAAGATGAAAGATTTGATTTTTATATCTAAAATACTTAAAACTTATATTAAATTACTTGGATATCATTCAAACAAACTAATATTTAATATTAATCTAAAATCACCTCAAGAGTAACACCCCAAACGCGGCCCATGCGGTATGACCAGATCTGACATGTCACATGAAGAAAACGAGTAAAGAACTTGTGATTCTCACTAAATATGTTGTTATTAGGTTATAGTTTATGAAAACAAATTTGATTAGAAATATTTGATAAAATACTACTAATCTTGAAAGGATGATTGAAGAATCGATAATTGAATTAGTGAACTTTTAAAACCGTGACTTTTGAAAATATTGTTGATAATTTAAAGGAAAATCCAAGATAAATTATTTGTACATATTTGTTATGAAATCCGCTTGTTGATATTTTAAGAAAAACTATTGTTTATAATGTCAAAAATCCCGCTTAAAGACAATTCAAGAAAACTAATAATTATGTCAAAACATAAAACAAATTAAAACTTATCCCAGAGGCCTTATTACAACTTTAAACCCAAAATAGTAAAAATAACAAAATAAAACTATAAAGAAACTTACTAAAGTTTGAAAACATTATTCCAAAGTATGGCCTCCTCCGAGTCATCCATGGCCTAAGTCCTCATCACTGAGCATTACCTGCAAGGATTAAGAAGAAGGGGTGAGTTACAAGAACTCAGTGAATAATCCCCTTACTGTCATCCACTGGGCCTGAACCCGCATAGCAACACCTTGGGCCTAAGCCCATTTACATAGTAGCAACTAAAAGAAATGAATGCAACCCAACCCATCCATCCATCACACCCCGACCAGCCAATCACACCTATGGGGATAAAGTCAACCCACCCCGCCGCTCACACCAAATTTGCAGTCAAGTTGCTATAGTATATTATTTTCGTGGTCAAGCCACCGAAATTATAATTAAGCACAATAATAAACGATTTGTGGCTATGCCACAAAGCTACACTGCTCTCCATACGATTTTTCCTATCCCATGCAAGACGTAAAAATGCAACATACATAATAAAATATCCACATATATATATTTAACCACCATTAATCTAGTAAATTGTTTCGGTGAATCGGCCCATTAAAGCAATTTAATAATTCAGCCCACTAAGGCATTTTAGCCATTTGGCCCATAGGGGCATTTTGGTAAATCGGCCCATAGGGGCATTTTCGTAAGTCAGCCCATAAGGGCATTTTTGTAATTTTACAAATTAATACTGATTTTGACAGATCTTTAGAAATAAAGTTGTTTAAGTAAATTACTCGATTCATGCCATATTACAGTTATTAGAATTTTAAGCAACAACGATTTATTTTCCAACATGATAGTGAATCACGAATCTACGGGATTTCGGTGTGAGATTACACACCTGATTACGGTAAGGACTAAACCTTCTTGATCGTCGACACCTATATAACCATAATACTCGATTAACAACAAAAAGAGGGTGTCCTAATCCAAATATCTAAATCTAACGATCTAATGAAATGCTTGCCCTTAATATCGTGAACGACCGCGATTTGTCTATTCTCACCGGATGATGGTCCACAACTCGGTGGGAAATCCCAAACTTTCGATACCGCCTTACGTTTGAACTTAGGAATAGGAATTGCAAATCCATTTCCTTTTTGTCCTCCTATTGCTTTTCCTTTAAAATCGCTACCAATTACCTCCATTGGAAAAAGTCTCGATCAGTAAAATACTACTATGGGAGAGTAGTTATTTAGGGATAGGATTTGGCTTACCACTACTTCCGAAGAACCAACGAGTAGAGAAAACGAGTAGTTTAGCCCCTAAAATAATCGATTAGTGAAATCTATCAATTTGTTTTAGCAAACTAACCGAGCAATGAAAGAGATCACAATGAACCATGAAGAAACTCTGTACCTTAACGATGATAGATCCAACTTCCACCGATTGGGCTTATGATTATGTTTGAATCGACAAGGATGTGGCATTCGGCCACCCATTAGAACACTACGAAAAAGAGTTGATCACGATATGAGGGGATAGGACAGAGTGATGTTTTAAGTTTAGAGAATCTTCCAACGATAACGGCACATAATCGACCATGAAGAAAAAAGAATGAAAAGAAGAGGATGAAATCATTTACCCAAATCGATCAAGGAAGAAATGCCCAGTATGCAAGAAAGAAGAAAATGAAATAGTGTGATTAAAGTTTGGCTATTTAGAGAGGAAAGATCAAGCAAGATTCGGCCATCAAAAATATTGATTAAAGAAGAAAAGAGAAGGGTTGAAGAAATGGTGAAAAAGAAAAGAAGAAAAGAAAACTATGAAAATGATGGGAAAAAGAGAGAAAGTATCCCTTAAGGTTTCGGTTTTAGGCAAGAAAAGAAATACCAAATGGTCAAAAGAAGAGAGCTTTCAAATGGAACAAAAACTTCTCAAGAGCCTAAGGAAAAATTCGGCAAGCAAAAGGGAAAAGATTGGAAAATGCACCAAAATGCTAAAAAGAAAACAAGCCTTTCATGCACAAAACTTGTAAAATGGCCAAAGGAAATTCGGCTCTCACACTCCCTCTACCAAAACCGTATGCCTCCTACACCAAAAAGGTCATGGTAGACCAAAAATTCTTTCCTCAAGCAACACCTAAAATTCGGCCAACATGTTCTCCTACCTTATCCCTTTCCTTTATTTCTTTCCTTATTCTCCTCCTTACTTTATTTCCTTAGTCTTCTTTCCATCATTAGAAAGTCTTCCTTTCCTTCTTTGATGCCATGGCCGGCACTTACCATTTAGCACAAAAAAATTAATCCAAAATTTGCAATAGGTGGGATTCGAACTCCACCCCTTAAGCCCATTCAAGTAATGCCACACCACTCTGCTACTAGCTTTACTTGTACTAGCAAAATACACACTTATTTCCTTAAGCATTGACGCCATTTACCTTCTCTCCTTAAAGTGCCTAAACACAAAAATTTTGCTAAGGCCCAACTCAACCCCAAGCCTTCTTAGGACTCCCAAACATAGACAATTAACACTCTTAACTAGCCTAACGCATGATATAATGAAAAACATAAAATTCTAAATTTTAGGATGTTACAATTCTACCCCCTTAAAGAAATTTTGGCCTCGAAATTTACCTGATTAAAAGAGATGAGGGTACTGTTGCCGAATCACGTCCTCTGGCTTCTATGTAGCTTCCTCTGACCCGTGATTATGCCATAATACTTTGACTAACAGAACCAATTTCCTTCTCAGCACGGTAGTATCCCGATCTAAAATCTGTATTGGCTCTTCTTCAAAAGACAAGTCAGGTCTTATCTCAACTTCCTCTACTGGCACAACATGAAACAGATCCGAACGATAATGCCTTAACATCAAAACATGAAATACGCTATGTATCTGAGTTAACTCTAGAGGTAACTCAAGCTGATAAGCCACTAGCCCAACACGCTTCAATACACGGTAAGGTCCGATAAATCTAGGGCTCAACTTGCCCTTCCGTCCAAATCTTAAGATCTTTTTCCAAGGTGAGACCTTTAAGAAGACCTGATCACCCACAGAGAACTCTATTTCTTTCGGCCAGAGATCGCATATGATTTACATCGTCGAAGCTTCCTTTAATCGAGCCCAAATTACCTTAACTTTTTCCTCCGTCTCTGAGATCAACTCAGGACCCAATAATTGTCGCTCCCCCAACTCAGTCCAGCAAGTAGGAGTACGACACCTACGACTATACAACGCCTCGTAGGGTGCCATCTGGATGCTGGATTGATAGCTGTTGTTGTATGGAAACTCTGCCAATGGAAGAAAATCTTCCTAACTACCCTTGAAGTCGATCACACAGCCTCTTAAAATGTCTTCTAGAATCTAGATTACTCTCTCTGATTGACCATCAGTCTGCGGATGAAACGGCGTGCTAAAATTTAGCCTTGTACCGAAAGCTTCATGTAAAGCCTTCCAAAATCGTGATGTGAACCTAGGATCCCTGTCTGATATAATAGACACTGGTACCCCATGCAACCTCACGACTCCTCCTATATACAACTTGGCCAACTTCTGCAACGAATAATTCATACGAACAGGTAGGAAATGAGCAGTCTTTGTTAACCGATCCACTATCACCCATACGAAATCTTTCTTAGTAGGCGTTAAGGGTAACCCACTAACAAAGTCCATCGTTATCCTTTCCTATTTCCATAGTGGGATTTTCACCGGTTGTAGCAACCCTGAAAGAATTTGATGTTTCGTCTTCACCTGCTGACATGTCAAACACTTACTCAAGAAATCAGTAACCTCCCTTTTTAACCCTAGCCACCAATACTGCTCACGAAGGTCTTGATACATTTTGTTTCCCCCGGGGTGCATAGCGTATGGGCTACTATGCGCCTCACGCAGAATCATTTGTCTCAATTCTGAATCCCTAGGCATACAAACTCTTCTGGGGAAACACAATACTCCATCACTATTTAATCCAAAATCCCCTATCTCACCACCTTCCACTTACTGAAGTCGAGGACTCAACACTTCATCTAACAGCTGCTTTTCCTTAATCTGACTTACCCATGCAGGCTTCACCTGAAGTTCAGCTAACAAGCTACCATCTTCATAAAGGCTGAGATGAGCGAACATCGCTCTCAAATCCGATATCACCTTACGACTCAACGCATCTGCCACTATATTAGCTTTACCTGGGTGATACTCGATTGAGTAGTCATAATATTTCATCAATTCTATCCACCTCTACTGTCTCAAGTTCAACTCTTCCTGGGTAAGGAGGTACTTCAGACTCTTATGGTCTATGTAGATAATCGACTTTTCCCCGTACAGATAGTGTCTCCATATCTTTAGAGCAAATACCACTACAACTAACTCCAAATCATGTGTGGGATAGTTTATCTCATGCGGCCTTAATTGACGAGATGCATAAGCCACCACTTTTCCCCTTGCATCAACCCACATCCCAAGCCCATGTGTGACACATCACAATAAACAATAAGCTCCTTACCGGCCTCAGGTTGAATCAATACTGGCGCTTTTGTCAGAATCTTCTTCAATTTCTCAAAGCTTTCTTGCTAATTATCTGACCACACAAACGGTACTCCTTTATGCAACAGCTTAGTTAGGGGTGCAGCAATCAACAAAAACCCCTCAACAAAATGTCTGTAATACCCAGCCAAACCTAGAAAACTCTAAATTTTTGCCACTGACTTCGGTGGTTTCCAGTCCAACACAGCCTTGACCTTTTGGGGATCAACTCTAATTCCTCCGGCAGACACAACATGCCCCACAAAGGTCACTTCCCTCAGCCAAAATTCACAGTTACTGAATTTGGCATATAGTTGCTTCTCCCTTAATATCTACAATACTACCCATAGATGCGAATCATGCTCTTCTTCTGTCCTTGAATACACCAAGATGTCATCTATGAACACCACTACAAACCAGTCTAGATAGGGTTGGAAGACCAAGTTCATCATGTCCATAAATGCAGCTGATGCATTTGTCAACCTGAACGGCGTCACTAAGAACTCGTAATGCCCATATCGGGTTCGAAACGTAGTCTTGTGAATATCTGCCTCCTTGAATTTTAACTGGTGATACCCTGATCTTAAGTCTATGCTCGTGAAAATTGAAGCTCCTTGCAGCTGATCAAACAGATCATCAATCCTTGGTAACGGGTACTTGTTCTTGATCATCAACATATTCAATTGTCCATATCGATGCATAAACATATCGACCCATCTTTTTCCTTAATGAACAAAATCGGTGCTCCCCACGGTGACACACTTGGTCGAATAAATCTACGATCCAACAACTCATGTATTTGAGCTTTAAGTTTCACTAGCTCCTTTGGCACCATTCTATAAGGAGCAATGGGCATCGGAGCCATTCCTGGCAATAGCTCAATACCAAATTCCACTTCCCGATCCAGAGGCAATCCTGGAAGCTCCTCGGGAAAGACGTCTGAAAACTCTTTTACCGTTCTAACACTCTCTACCGACAACTCTTTGGCATCCAAAGCACTGATAAAGGCTAAGATTGCTTCATACCCCTTTCGTACCAGCTTTTCTGCCTTTAAAGCAGATACCACATTAGACAGATAATTTTTTCTTTCACTTATCATCATCACTTCCTTATTCTCTGAAGTTCTTAGTACTATCTGCTTTGCAGCACAGTCCAAGTTTTCACGGTGCTTAACTAGCCAGTCCATGCCCAAAATAAGGTCGAACTCGTCGAATGGCAGTTCCATCAAATCCGCCAGAAATACTACCCCCTGAACTTCTAAGGGCACATCCCTGTACAACTTATTTACTACCACCGACTGTCCTAAAGGGCTAATCACAGTTGTTTCTCTAGCAGAATTCTCAGATCTAATATTAAAAGTTCCAGACACAGCACATGCAACATACGAATGAGTGGATCCAATGTCTATCAAAGCGGTTAAAGGTACATCAGATATGAAAAACGTACCGGTTATGATATTCGGTGCATCACCATCCTCTCACGTCTGATTGCATAGACCAAACCTAGTTGTCTCGCCTCCGTATTACCCCTATTATCGGTACCTCTACCCGGTGCACCCTGACCTCGTCCTATGCCAGTACCACCTTGACCTGACCCATGGCCCCTCGGTTGTTTCTTTGGCGCCTCTGGTGCTAAGCAAATCATATAAACTACTTGAGTCCTGAAAGGTCTCGAGGAAATCCCTAAACTGATGGTCCTTGGAACCACATCTGAAACAACCACCGATTCTCTTCCAACATTCACCCGAGTGAAGTTTCCCACAGTTAACACAAAGTTGTACCTGATTGGTAGCAGCTGGAGCACCCACTCGAACTGGCCCCTCACTCTTGGGCCTTTTCTGAAAACCTCTTGCAGGGCCTAAATACCCAGAGTCCCTCTTGCTCCTGACCCTATCCTTGTCTCGATTTTACTGTTCTGAGTGCTTAACTTTAGCAAAATTCCTCTCCTTCTGTAGGGCTATCAGTACCTGTAACTCATCACGCAATCCGTCATCAAAATGCACACAGCGTTCATAATTAGGCGGCACTATTCCACGGGCATACCAAATCAGACGCAAAAACTCTACCTCATAAGTTGCCACAGATTTACCTCCTTGGACCAGATTCAGGAATTCTTTCCTTCGGGCATCCACATAGCTAGGCCTGACATATTTTCCCTGGAATGCTATCTTAAAGAATTTCTAGGTAATACGATTAGCCTGAATGCCTTCTCGAACAGTGAGCCACCAGTGATACGCCTCGTCTCTAAGCAATGACACAACCCCTTTCAGTTTCTGCTCGGCAGTGCAATCCAGGTCGCCCATAATCTGCTCCACTGCCTCAAGCCAGTACTCCGATACATTAGAGGCTACACCCGAAATACCTCTAAAAACTTCAGCCTCATTCGATTTGAGTCGCTCCGATATCGACCCACCAGCTACCGACCCAGTTCTTTCCCAGTAACCCTTTTCAGAACTCACAGCATCGCTTGGGACAGAGCGTCGTCCTCTATCATTCGATCATGTGACCCAGCTTCAGTCACTGGTGATGCAGGTGCGTCCATTTCCGACATATGTCCCGATGCCTCAGATACAACTCTAGCACCTCGGCCTCTACCACGACCACGTCTACCGCGTCCACGTCCTCTAGTGCTCATGTTTACTAATGTCGATTTAATCTGATTACAAGTCTTATGGATCAGTATGCTTACTCAATGTTTATTAAACAATGTTTTATGGAGTATAGGAAGTAAAGTTGTTTTTGCAAAACATATCTTAAAGTCTCAATCTCTATAGTTTCAGCTCCTAAAGCTAAAAGTTCTAGAGTATTTCTACAGTCATACCACAATAATCATAAAATAAAAACAAAACTTACTAACTTGGTTCCGGATTCCCCGTGGTGCCATAATTCCTCTAAAACATGTTTTTATAAATTGAATTTCAAGCAGATTTAGAAACATTTTTGAACCCAAACAACAACCGAGTTTTGCAACCGGGCTTTGATACCATAAAATGTAACACCCCAAACCCGACCCATGCGGTATGACCAGATATGGCATGTCACATAAAGAAAACGAGTAAAGAACTTGTGATTCTTACTAAAGATGTTGTTATTAGGTTATAGTTTAAGAAAACAAATTTTATTATAAATATTTGATAAAAATACTACTAATCTTGAAAGGTTGATTGAAGAATCGATAATTGAATTAATGAACTTTTAAAACCGTGACTTTTGAAAATATTGTTGATAATTTAAAGGAAAATCCAAGTTAAATTATTTGTACATATTTGTTATGAAATCCGCTTTGTTGATATTTTAAGAAAAACTATTGTTTATAATGTCAAAAATCCCGCTTAAAGACAATTCAAGAAAACTAATAATTATGTCAAAACATAAAGCAAATTAAAACTTATCCTAGAGGCCTTATTACAACTTTAAACCCAAAATAGTAAAAATAACGAAATAAAACTATAAAGAAATTTACTAAAGTTCGAAAACATTATTCCAAAGTATGGCCTCCACTGAGTCATCCATGGCCCAAGTCCTCATCACTGAGCATTACCTGTAAGGATTAAGCCAAAGGGGTGAGTTACAAGAACTCAGTGCATAATCCCCTTACCGTCATCCACTAGGCCTGAACCTACATATCAACATCTTGGGCCTTAGCCCGTTTACAGAGTAGCAATTAAAAGAAATGAATGCAACCCAACCCATCCATGCATCACACCCCCGACCAGCCAATCACACCTGTGGGGATCAAGTCAACCCACCCCGCCGCTAACACCAAATTTGCAAATAAGTCGCTATAGTATATTATTTTCGTGGTTAAGCCACTGAAATTATAATTAAGCACAATAATAAACGAATTGTGGCTATGCCACCAGGCTACACTACTCTCCACACAAATTTTCCCATCCCATACAAGATGTAAAATGCAACATACATAATAAAATATCCACATATATATTTAACCACCATTAATCTAGTAAATTATTTCTGTGAATCGGCCCATTAAAGCAATTTAATAATTCAGCCCTTTAAGGCATTCTAGCAATTCGACCCATAGGGGCATTTTGGTAAATCGGCTTATAGGGGCATTTTGGTAAATCGACCCATAGGGGCATTTTTGTAATTTTACAAATTAATACCAATTTTGACAGATCTTTAGAAATAAATTTGTTTGAGCAAATTACTCGATTCATGCCATATAACAGTTATTAGAATTTTAAGCAACAACGATCTCTTTTCCAACATGATAGTGAATCACGGATCTACAGGATTTCAGTGTGAGATTACACACCTGATTACGGTAAGGACTAAACCTTCTTGATCGTCAGCACCTATGTTACCATAATACTCAATTAACAACAAAAAGAGGGTGTCTTAATCCAAATATCTAAATCTAACGATCTAATGAAATGCTTACCCTTAGTATCGTGAACGACCACGATTTTTCTATTCTCATCAGATGATGGTCCAAAACTCGGTGGGAAATTTTGAACTGCCGATACTGCCCTACGTTTGAACTTAGGAGTAAGAATTGCAAATCCATTCCCTTTTTGTCCTCCTATCGCTTTTCCGTTAAAATCGCTACCACTTGCCTCCATTGGAAAAAGTATCAGTCAGTAAAATACTACTATGAGAGAGAGTAGTTATTTAGGGATAGGATTCGGCTTACCACTACTTCTGAAGAACCAACGAGTAGAGAAAATGAGTAGTTTAGTCACAAAATATTGTAACATCCTGAAATTGGGCCTAGGAGGATTGGGCCCAATGGGCCTTGGGCGTAGGAATGTTTAAAATTTTGAGAATCAGATAATGGCATTATTACAAATTGGACTTGTTAGTTAAGTGAATTTGGAGTTTATGGGGTTTTTATGAAGTCTCGAGTTTAATTGGGCCCAAGGAAAAATTTGGTATTTTAGCACTTTAAGGAGAGATGGTAAGTAGCTTCAATGCTTATTGAAATAAATGAATAAATGGTTAGCATAAGTGAGCAATTAGTAAAGAGGTTATGGCATTAAGTGAAGTACCTTGAGGGAAGAGGTTCAAATCCTTTTGTGTGTAATGTTTGGCTAATATTTTTGCACTCTTTCCTTAAGTGTCGGCCAAGGACTATTTATGGCAAGGGTGGAATTCATTATTTTTGGTAAGGTGGCTATAAGAATAAGGCAAGGTTGAAGTTGGGGAAAGGAATCAAGAGAAATAGGTAAGTAAGGAAGAGAAGAGGCTTGTTTTGTGGATGGTGTTTTGGAAAGCTTGGGTGGCGAAACTCTTATCCTAAGGGGGGATGCATGTGGACGATTTTGAGGTAGATAGGTGGCTGAAAATTTTACCTTGGCATTTGGTAAGGTCTTGGTTTTGTTTTGACAAAATTTCCCTTTGACAACTTTGTGTCATCTCTCCAATTTTGCAACTCTCCTTGCCGAAACATATTAGCACAATAGTGCATTTTCTCTTCTCTTGAATTGGTCACATATTCATCTTTTGTCTAATCTCCTTGATAGCCGAATATCATTGTTCATTCTCCTCCATAACCAAACCTTTCCATCGTTCTTTCTTTCTCATTCCTTAAGCAATAGGTAAGTATTTTTCCAATGTTTTATTTTCTCCTCTTATGACCGAATCCATACTTTGGTTTTGGATGGTCATTTTGACCTAGACCATCACCTTACTTTCTCTCATACGAGATCATTTTCTTCTTCGTAGTGATATAGAGGAGGCGAATACCACAACATCGCCTAATCATCTCTAGTCATGGGGCGATCTTGAGAAACAGGATTATAATCGATTAAGGTAAGGAAGATCTTTCATAGTCCATTCGATATCTCCATTTGGTTTTGAGTTAATCAAATTGAAGGTTGGCTAATTGATATTGTTGGTAGGATCGGTTCTTGGTGCATCGAGGGAGATAATAGTCGTGGTGTTGAAATCGGTAGAAAGCACAACTCGAAATTAAGGTGTGTAATCCCGTACCTTTCGAAAACATGTTTGAAATGGTGTGTAATCTCACATATCTCTAAAAGTTTGTATGATATGTTCTGTGATTTGGTCGAAATACCAAAGAAAACCAGAAATCGGCATCCGGGATCACTCGGGGCATGTAGGTTCATAGTGGTAACCATGCTTTTGTAATAAAATAGTTTTGGTCAGTGGCAGTGACGTGATTTCGAAAAATCATGAAAAATAGGATAAAGGGAATTAATAAGTGAATAAGATATCAAATCAAAGTTTACTATGTCTATTTTGATAAGGAAGAAATGGAGAAGGAAAAGGAATTTTATATTCTGATATATGTTAATTTTAGTGAGACTAGTTCTGAATGATTTCGTGGTTCCCTAATCTATTTTGGAAAAATCGTATAAAATTGTAAAAAGTGAATTATGAGACATAATTTATATGTATGGATTCCTTAGTGAGCCTATTATTAATAGAA
The DNA here is from genome assembly GCA_025506655.1 of Gossypium rotundifolium. Taxonomy (NCBI): domain Eukaryota; kingdom Viridiplantae; phylum Streptophyta; class Magnoliopsida; order Malvales; family Malvaceae; genus Gossypium; species Gossypium rotundifolium. The sequence goes on along the minus strand of CP106725.1, from coordinate 131,501,953 downwards.
ACAAGTGGGAACAACATATGAAAACCGTACAGTGAGATATTTTAATTTTGGCTAAGAGAGGTCAGAATTGTTGGACAATGAAACAAGGGAAATTTTTAAGGAATAAACTGTACTAAATGGTTAAGCCAAAAATTCTGGCGAAGTTGTAGTAAGGAGATATATGAGTCTAGTTTCAAGGAAAATTTACAGATTCAGATTTTGAGATTCCTCACTCGAGTTATGGTCAATTTAGTCAGTATGATGCAGATGGACAGTTTCAAACTTTTATGCCCCAAATTTGTAGTTAAGCCTTGGTTACAAAATTACCAAAATACCCTTAGAGGGTAAATTATCAAAATACCCATAGTGGGTAAGATTACCGAATTACCCTTAGCGGGTACGATTGCCAAATTATGAAAATACCCTTATGGGCCGAATTATGGAAATGTCCCTATTGGGCCGATTTGTAAAGTGTTAATGGGCCGAAATACGAAATTGCTTAATGGGCTGAATTGACATATTGCCATATGGGCCGAATGGACATATTGATTAATGGGCCAATCTGATATATTTTGTTATGTTGGCCAAATTGATATCTGATTATATGGGCCGATCTGAAAATATGCGAAATGGGCCAAAATGTGAAATGGGCCAAATTGTGAAATGGGCCAATTTGTAATATGGGCCAGATTGTAATAATTCTTTTATGGGCCTTATGTTGAAATTATTATATGTATGAATTATTATGCATGTTGTTTACATGATTGCATGGGTTGGGATATTTGACGAAGAGAAGTTCTGGTAGCTTTGCTACAAAATTCCGAAGGTTTCGTGCCCAGTTTAAATGGCTTAATGCTGCGATTAATAGCCAACGCCCGTGAATTATTGTTATAAATGGCTAAATGCCTGCGATTATAAATGGCCACTGGCCTGCAAATTATTGTTATAAATGGCTAAATGCCTGCGATTATAAATGGCCACTGGCCTGCGAATTATTGTTATAAATGGCTTAATGCTTGCGATTGGAGTGTTGGCGGGGTGGGTTGACTGATGATCCCCACAGGTGTGTTGGTTCGTATGGGTGGTGTGTAGCAGATGGATTACTAGGTTTGGCTTGGGAATTGCATACATTGCACATACATAAATATGTTCTGTTGTGTAAATGGGCTTCGGCCCAAGATTTTGCTTTATGGGCTCAGGCCCAAGTTTTTGCTAATTGGATTGAAGCCAATGGATGACGGTAAGAGGATTACACATTGAGTTCTTGTAACTCACCTTCTTTCTTTCTTAACCCTTGTAGGTAATGCTCAGTGACGAGGACTTGGGGCCATGGATGACTCAGTGTAGGCCATACTTCAGAAATGGTTTTATTTGGACTTTAGTTTCTTACTTCACTTTATTACTTTACTATTTTGGGTTATGTGTTGTAATAAGGCCTCTGGATTATTTTATTTTGCTTTATGTTTGACGTGTTTATATTTTACTCAATTTATTTAAAATGGGATTTTCTAAAATCATAATAAAGGATTTCCAAATTCGATGAACAAATAAATTTCAAAATAAACTTTACAAATATTTTAATACGGAAATTTCTCTCGAACTATCAACGATATTTCTAAAAGTCACGCTTTTATAAATTATTACTTCAAATTTAATCGATCAATATTTGAGGTTAGTAGTATTTTATTAAATATCTCAAGTCAAACTTGATTTTCTTGATTTTAACAAATCAACATCTATTTTGTACTGAATAGAAAAAGATCTAACATTTTTTTTTATCTCATTTGACATGTTTTCTTTATACGTTATCGAAAAACTTTTTAGTGTGACACACCGGATTCGGGCCTAACTTCTAGGCTGGGTTTGGGGTTTACATTTTATGGTATCAAAGCCCAGTTGCAAAACTCGACCGTGGTTTGGGTTCAAAAGCATTTTCCAAAACTATTTAGAATTTTGATTTATAAATATATGTTCTAAAGGAAGTATGGCACCACGAGTATCCGGCACCAAGTCAAGTAAGTATTTGTTTTCATTTTATGATTATTGTGGTAAGAAAATTTCACAAAGTAGAATACTCTAGAACTGTTAGCTTTAGGAGTTGAAACAATAGAGACTGAGACTCTAGGATGCGGATTTGACTCTCGAAAACAACTTTTCTACTCATACTCCATAAAACATCGTTTAATAAACATCGAATAGCATAATGATTCATAAAACTCTTAATCAGATTGTATCGACTTAGTGAACATGAACGCTAGAAGACGCGGACGCGGTAGACATAGACGTGGTAGAGGCCGAGGTGCTAGGGCTAGATCTTCGGCACCGAGGCATGTTTCTGAAAGGGAGACATTGGCATCACCAGTGGCTGAGATGGGATCTCGTGTTCGATTTAAGGTTGATGAGTTGACTAAAATGGTTAAGAAAGTATTGGTGGAGGTTAAAGGAATCAGTGAGGCACTTCGAGTTGGGTGCGTGGACTATAAGAAGAAAAGAGATCATGGTTCTTTAGGGTCACAGTCTCGTTCTGTGAAGCGTGTCAAAACGCCCAAACTTTTTGGCTTATGATTATTGCGAAGCGTTATCTCGGGAGAATGTTGGAGGAGGTTAGGAGCATGCTTGAGATGCGGGTCTAAGGAGCATAAGGCTCGGGATTGTTACATCACCATCAAGTTAGGTATGTTTGGTTGGGCGTGAAGATTGAATGTAGAAAATTCTAAGTATAAATGGTAGACAATGCTTTGCTTTTGTGGTTAGATGTTCGGTTGTGTGAAAGAGGATTCAAGATTTTGTTAAAAGTACATTGTGGTTTTAAGATCGAGTCGTGGCGAAAGCTTAGTGATGTGATTTGAGCGATACGTTTAGTAGTTGATTGGAAATTTCGAGGACAAAATTTCTTTAAGGAGGGTAGAGTTGGAACATCCTAAAATTGGGCCTAGTAGGATTTGGCCCAATGGGCCTTGGGCGTAGGAATGTTTAAAATTTTGAGAACAAGAGAATGGCATTATTACAAATTGGACTTGTTAGTTAAGTGAATTTGGAGTTTACGGGGTTTCTATGAAGTCTCGGGCTTAATTGGGCCTTAGGAAAATTTTGGTATTTTAGCACTTTAAGGAGAGATGGTAAGTAGCTTCAATGCTTATTGAAATAAATGAATAAATGGTTAGCATAAGTGAGCAATTAGTAAAGAGGTTATGGCATTAAGTGAAGTACCTTGAGGGAAGAGGAACAAATCCCTTTCTGTGCAATGTTTGGCTAATATTTTTGCACTCTTTCCTTAAGTGTCGGCCAAGGACTATTTATGGCAAGGGTGAACTTCATTATTTTTGGTAAGGTGGCTATAAGAATAAGGCAAGATTGAAGTTGGGGAAAGGAATCAAGAGAAATAGGTAAGGGGGACAAGAGGCTTATTTTGTGGATGGTGTTTTGGAAAGCTTGGGTGGCCAAACTCTTATCCTAAGGGGGGATGCATGTGGATGGTTTTGAGGTAGATAGGTGGCTGAAAATTTTACCTTGGAATTTGGTAAGGTTTTGGTTTTCTTTTGGCAATATTTCCCTTTGACAACTTTGTGTCATCTCTCCCATTTTGCAACTCTCCTTGCCGAAACATATTAGCACAATAGTGCATTTTCTCTTCTCTTGAATTGGTCACATATTCATCTTCTGTCTAATCTCCTTGATAGCCGAATATCATTGTTTATTCTCCTCCATAACCGAAACCTTTCCATCGTTCTTTCTTTCTCATTCCTTAAGCAATCAGTAAGTATTCTTTCCAATGTTTTATTTTCTCCTCTTATGACCGGATCCATACTTTGGTTTTTGGATGGTCATTTTGACCTAGACCATCACCTTACTTTCTCTCATACGAGATCGTTTTCTTCTTTGTAGTGATATAGAGGGAGGTCGAATACCACAACATCGCCTATTCATCTCTAGTCATAGGACGATAGTGAGAAACGGGATTATAATCGATTACGGCAAGGAAGATCTTTCATAGTCCATTCGATATCTCCATTTGGTTTTTGAGTTAATCGGATTGAAGGTTGGCTAATTGATATTGTTGGTAGGATCGATTCTTGGTGCATCGAGGGAGATCACAGTCATGGTGTTGAAATCGGTAGAAAGCACAACTCGAAATCAAGGTGTGTAATCCCGTACCTTCCGAAAACATGTTTGAAATGGTGTGTAATCTCACATATCTCTGAAAGTTTGTATGATATGTTCTATGATTTGGTCGAAATACCAAAGAAAACCGAAATCGGCATCCGGGATCACTGGTAGCGTGAGGTTCATAGTGGTAACCATGATTTTGTAATAAAATAGTTTTGGTCGATTAGCGTTGGCGTGATTTCAAAAATCATGAAAAATAGGAGAAAAGGAATTAATAAGTGAATAAGATATCAAATAAAAGCTTGCTGTGTCCATTTTGATAAGGAAGAAACGAAGAAGGAAAAAAAAAATTTATATTCTGAGATATGTTAATTTTAGTGAAACTGGTTCTGAATTATTTCGTGGTTCCCTGATCTGTCTTGGAAAAATCGTATAAAATTGTAAAAAGTGAATTATGAGACATAATTTATATGTATGGATTCCTTAGTGAGACTATTATTAATAGAAATAACTGGGAACAACATATGAAAACTGTACAGTGATATATTTTAATTTTGGCTAAGAGAAGTCAGAATTGTTGGATAATGAAACAAGGGAAATATTTAAGGAATAAACTGTACGAAATGGTTAAGCCAAAAATTCTGGAAAAATTGTAGTAAGGAGATATATGAGTCTAGTTTCAAGGAAAATTTACGGATTTAGATTTTGAGATTCCTCACTCGAGTTATGGTCAATTTAGTATAGTAAGTTTGGCGTAGATGGACGGTTTCAAACTTTTATGCCCCTAATTAGTAGTTAAGCCTTGGTTCGAAATTACCAAAATACCCTTAGAGGGTAAATTACAAAATACCCTTTGTGGGTAAGATTATCGAATTACCCTTAGCGATGCGATTGCCAAATTACAAAAATGCCCTTATGGGCGAATTATGGAAATGCCCTATTGGTAGATTTGTAAAGTGTTAATGGTAGAAATCTGAAATTGCTTAATAAATTTGAATTGACATATTGCCATATGGTAGAATGGACATATTGATTAATGGGCCAATCTAATATATTTTGTTATGTGGGCCAAAATGATATATGATTATATGGGCCGATTTGAAAATATGCGAAATGGGCCAAAATGTGAAATGGGCCAAATTGTGAAATGGGCCAATTTGTAATGAAATGGGCCAATTTGTAATATGGGCAGATTGTAATAATTCTTTTATGGGCCTTATGTTGAAATTATTATATGTATGAATTATTATGCATGTTGTTTACATGATTGCATGGGTTGGGATATTTGACGAAGAGAAGTTTTGGTAGCTTTGCTAAAAAATTCTGAAGGCTTCATGCCCAATTTAAATTGCTTAATGCCTGCGTATTAATGGCCACTGGCCTGCAAATTATTGTTATAAATGGCTAAATGCCTATGATTTTAAATGGCCACTGGCCTGCGAATTATTGTTATAAGTGGCTAAATGCCTGCGATTATAAATGGCCACTGGCCTAGGAATTATTGTTATAAATGGCTTAATGCCTGTGATTGGTGTGTTGGCGGGTGGGTTGACTGATGATCCCAAAGGTGTGTTGGTTCGTACGGGTGGTGTGTAGCGGATGGATTACTAGGTTGGGCTTGGGAATTGCATACATTGCACATACATAAATATGTTCTGTTGTGTAAATGGGCTTCGGCCCAAGATTTTGCTTTATGGGCTCAGGCCCAAGTTTTTGCTAATTGGATTGAAGCCAGTGGATGATGGTAAGGGATTATACACTGAGTTATTTTAACTCACACCCTTTCTTTCTTAACCCTTTTAGGTAATGCTCAGTGATGAGCACTAGGGGCCATGGATGACTCGGTGTAGGCCATACTTCAGAAATGGTTTTATTTGGACTTTAGTTTCTTACTTCGTTTACTTTATTACTTTACTATTTTGGGTTATGTGTTGTAATAAGGCCTCTGGATTATTTTATTTTGCTTTATGTTTGACGTGTTTATATTTTACTCAAATTATTTTAAATAGGATCTTCTAAAATCATAATAAAGGTTTTCCAAAATCGATTAACAAATGAATTTCAAAATAAACTTTTACAAATATTTTTAATATGGAAATTTCTCTTAAACTATCAACGATATTTCCAAAAGTCACAGTTTTATAAATTATTACTTCAAATTTAATCGATCAATCTTCGAGGTTAGTAGTATTTTATTAAATATCTCAAGTCAAACTTGATTTTCTTGATTTTAACAAATCAACTTCTATTTTTGTACGAATAGAAAAAGGATCTAACATTTTTTTATCTTATTTGACATGTTTTCTTTATACGTTATCGGAAAACTTTTTAGTGTGAGACACCGGATTTGGGCCTAACTTCTAGGCCAGGTTTAGGGTGTTACACGATTAGTCAAATCTATCAATCCGTTTTAACAAACTAACCGAGCAATGAAAGAGATCGAAATGAACCATGAAGAAACTCCTTACCTTAACGATGATAGATCCGACTTCCACTGATTGGGCTTATGATTACGGATGAATCGACAAGGATGTGGTCTTCGGCCACCCACTAGAACACTATGAAAAAGAGTTGATCACGATATGAGGGGATAGGAGAGAGTGATGTTTTCAGTTTAGAGAATCATCCAATGATAAGGGCACATAATTGGCCATGAAGAAAAAAGAATGAAAAGAAGAGGATGAAATCACTTACCCAAATCGATCAAGGAAGAAATGCCCAGTATGCAAGCAAGAAGAAAATGACATAATGTGATTAAAGTTTTGGCTATTTAGAGAGAAAATATCAAGCAAGATTCGGCCATAAAAAATATTGATTAAAGAAGAAAAGAGAAGGGTTGAAGAAATGGTGAAAAAGAAAAGAAGAAAAGAAAACTATGAAAAATGATGGGAAAAAGAGAGAAAGTATCCCTTAAGGTTTTGATTTTAGGCAAGAAAAGAAATACCAAATGGTCAAAAGAAGAGAGCTTTCAAATGGAACAAAAACTTCTCAAGAGCCTAAGGAAAAATTCAGCAAGCAAAAGGGAAAAGATTGGAAAATGCACTAAAATGCTAAAAAGAAAAAAAGCCTTTAATGCACAAAACTTGTAAAATGGCCAAAGGAAATTCGGCTCTCACACTCCCTCTACCAAAACCGTATGCCTCCTACACCAAAAAGGTCATGGTTGACCAAAAATTCTTTCCTCAAGCAACACCTAAAATTCGGCCAACATGTTCCCCCACCTTATCCCTTTCTTTTATTTCTTTCCTTATTCTCCTCCTTACCTTATTTCCTTAGTATTCTTTCCATCATTAGAAAGTCTTCCTTTCCTTCTTTGATGCCATGGCCGACACTTACCATTTAGCACAAAAAAATTAATCCAAAATTTGTAATAGGTGGGATTCGAACTTCACCCCTTAAACCCATTCATGTAACGCCACACCACTCTGCTACTAGCTTTACTTATGCTAGAAAAATACACACTTATTTCCTTAAGCATTGACGCCACTTACCTTCTCTCCTTAAAGTGCCTAAACATAAAAATTTTGCTAAGGCCCAACTCAACCCTAAGCCTTATTAGGACTCTAAACATACACAATTAACACTCTTAACTAGCCTAACGCATGATATAATGCAAAACATAAAATTCCAAATTTTAGGATGTTACATCAAATTTGTCCATTTGGTATGACATGCATTATAGAAGCAAGTTTCCTATGTTGAACAACATCCAAATCCCCTTTCCCTATTTTACCACTTACCACCAACATCAATAGACATATTTTAAGCTGCAATCTCCAACACCTCAGTTCACATAGTGATGCTCAAATTCTTTTTCTATGTTGCCTTTTTTAAAATTTGAGTTGGATTTTTAGTAACTAACTAAGCTACTATAAAGAATGTCTAATTTTATCTATTTCCTATTAGATATAAGTGTAAACTGTTGATCTGCAACATCTATTCTATCTATCGTCACACTGTGCATTCATTATTTTATTTCCTATTAGCCCTCCAAGTTTCCTTTTTTTGGCTGCTTACTTTCAAGGAAATGCTTTGTGTTTGCAACTGCTATTTAGTTCATAGTTCTCAGGTTTTAGGTTACCCAAAATGGAAAGCTACATACTTTCACACTACACGAGAAACATAACTGATATCAAATGGGATTTAAAAAAGTAACTACACCTATTCTTGCTAATTGTTTTTAGCTCTGCCAACACAATAGAAAGATTTATACTTACAGATTTCGGCAAATGCTTGAGCCAACCCCATTTTGATTATTTTCATCAACCCTCATAAAATTTATAAAAATGGCATTAAGTACATAATGGTTATGTCCCTTGGAAATTTGGAAGTTCTTTTGAAGCATTCAAAGTGCTAATTAAACAATACCTACAAATTTGCAATAATGAGTCTCTACATACCTCCCACTATAGCAAAATAGGTTTTTAGCGGCGTTTAGACAAAAAAGCCGCTATAGATAGAGTAGATCGAGCATTAGCGGTGCTTTTTAAAAAACACCGCTATAGATTGAGCATTAGCAGCGCTTTTCAAAAAATGCCACCATAGATTGAGCATTAGCGGCATTTTTTGAAAAATGCCGCTATAGATCGAGCATTAGCGGCGCTTTTCAAAAAACACTTCAAAAAAATTAACCACGACGCCATTGAGCTTTAAGGGCATTAGCGAAACTTTTTGAAAAATGCTGCTATAGGTCGAGCATTAGCGGCGCTTTTTGAAAAACGCCGCTATAGGTCGACCATTAGCGGCACTTTTGAAAAATTCTGCTATAGGTCGAGCATTAGCGGCACTTTTTAAAAAACGCCACTATAGGTCGAGCATTAGCGGCGCTTTTTAATTAACACCGCAAAAAATTGGGTATATAACTGATTGTTTTTTAATTTATATATTAAATAATTTCTTATATAATCGTAAAAGTTTAAGGGTTAATTTTAAAATATTGAATTAATTATCATTATAGTTTAGGGTTTATAGTTTATGGTATATATGGTTTAGGGTATAAGGTTTAAGAGTTACTATTTTAATGTTTAGGGATTATGGTTTATAGTTTAAGGTTTAAGGTTTAGGGTTTAAGGTTTAAAGGTTAATGGTTATGGGTTTAAGGGTTAATGGTTATGGGTTTAAGGTTTGAGGGCCAATGGTTAAGGTTCAGGGGTTACGAGTTTTAGGGTTAGTGATTAAGGGGTTATGTGTAATGGTTCAGGGTTTAGGGTTTAGAGAATATAAGTTAAGGGTTTAGGGTTTAGATTAATTAATGTCTTTTAATTTATATATTAAATAATTTATTATATAATTGTAAAAGAGATAATATTAATTTTAATATATTAAAATTATGATTATAGTTTAAATTATTTAATAGATAGATAGATAAACTTTATATATATTAAATGGTTTAGGATTTAAGGTTTACTTGAGATTTGTTAAATGATGAAATTTTATACAATTAATTAATACTTTTATATTTTACCAAAATATAACATTTAGCAAATTTTATACAAATTATAACAAATAAAATGAAATACAAAAACTAAAATTCAAAAATTTAGCAAAATAATTATATTTTAGTTAGAAAGAAATATCTCTAATGAAATGGAGATTAGATCGGAAAAGAATAATATAAAATCATGATTAACGTCTCAATCTTTAATAGAAATTTGATATGTGAGAGATTGATTGCTTACATTGGATAATTCTAACTTAATAATTAATTACAACCATTTAATCATTTGTTTTCTTATTAAAGTATACGATATTTATTTTGAGAGTACTTGATTTTTTATATAAAAATCCAATTCATAAAAAATAGTAATAATAAATGTTTTATAAAATCACTTAACTAATAATTTTTAGCAGACAAAATAAAATATTTTTAACAAAGCAAAACGGTGTCGTTTTGTTTAAAAGGAAATATTTTTCGTGGCATTTTTATTAAAAACGCCGTAAAACCAAATTTCCCCTGTAAAATCAAATTTCCCCCTTGAAACCCTATTTTTTCCTCCCTAAAATTGGTATCCTCAAAACATCCTTTAGGTGTTTCTCTCCACCACTACCATTTTCATCTCTGAAATCCTTGTTGATAATATCAAGTATAGGAAGCTCGCGCTGTGGCGCACCACTCCCGGCTCTAAAACTCGTTCCCTTTTATAATAAACTAAACACAAAAAGAAAATGAGCTTTCAGCCAATGGATCAAATAAATCGCAAGAGACGCCAACTTACACTATATCAAAGATCAGTAAATGTAATATCCGGGATTAAGGGGTTATGCGTTTTAACTCAAATGTATGTAGTAGTGTGCTTGTGTGCTGTGTGTATGTGTTTTGGGGGCTTCGAGAACCTTGGGGTGTAGGCAAGAGCCTTAGAAAAATGTTTGACTTTAAGCTGATAGGGGGAAGAGCTAGGAGCGCCAGGCCTTAAGAAGGTTAGTGTATGGCTTATGACACAAGAACTCAGTTGGTAAAGTGGCAAGGGAGGCGCCACTTGGAGCACAGAAGAGTGACGCCTCAGGGAGTGAGAAGGGAACTAGGTTCAAGCAGCAAGGGAAGCATTTTGGGGTTGCCTTTTTTGCGTCAAGGGAGGAGGTGTTGGACAGCATGGGGACTCTAAATGGATGAGTGATGGACTTGGTCAATGCATTTGAATATGCGGCCAGGAGAAGGGATGGAATGTTGATTCATTCAAGCTCTTTTGAATGAGAGGAGGGGAGGAAAAAGTGGAGAGAAAAGAGGGGATGAGAAGAGGGTGAGAGTTGGCCGAATGTAGGACTTCGGGGGGGCTTATTCGGTCATGCAAGGGGGAGTTAGGTGCCGAATTTGCTTAAGGGTTAAGGCGCATTTTCTAGTTTTTATCCTTCCTTAGTCTTGTGCCAAAAAGTGGTTGTCAGAAAACTTTCAAAGACCTTTTCTATTTTCTTTGCATTAGTCGATTTTGGGAAGACCATAAAGGTCACTTTCTTCTTCTTTCTCTTCTTCTCTTTGCTTTTCTTTAGACCGAATCTATCTCCCCCTTCTCTTCTCTTCTGTTAAGGCCGAACCTTTCTCTTTCTCTCCAAAGCCGAACCATACAAACCTCCAACCTCTTCTCTTTTTCTTTATCACGATTTCTTTTGTCTTCAAAAGCCGAAAGCACTCCTTGACCATAGCCAAAAGTCCCATTTCATCTTCACCCCTTGAAACCAATTTATTCACTAGCGGCAAAAGTCGAATCATATCATCATCCCACCAATCCCTTTCTCTATTTATTCTTTAAAGCTGAATAACCTTCTATTGTGGTTGAATCTTTCTGTATTTTCAAGCAAAGGTGTGGTCGATTTTATTGTGCAAGCTATTCAATCGATTTTAATATTGGGGTAAGGGACTCTCTATCATTCGATCCTTCTCTCTTATACCTTTGGTTAGTCAACACTAAGAAAGTTAATCCCTTTTATTCTTTTGGCCGAAACCATGAAGGTGGGTTTCGGGGTTTATTTTGTAGTTGACGTTAGAAGGAGATCTTTCGGGATTGGGATATTCGAGGGATTTTGACAACTTTCAAGGGTAGGGGACAATTTTAGGGATTTAACCAAGCAAGGCGGAGTTTGACAAAAACAAAGAAGGAGTCTCTGGGATTTAGATCTATTTCGATAAGAGTATTTAGATAAGTTATAGATGTGTTCCCGTTTAGATTCTTACGTATCAATTAACCGAGTTTCTGATTAAGTGATATTCGATGGATGCGAGTACCAGTGGAGGAGAGAAAAGGGTAGTTCCTACCCCTAGATTCATGAAATGTTCAGTTTCTGCTGTACGTGATTGGCCACCGGGTTGTGGGCCAGCATCGGAAAGGGATAAACAAATCGTGGTGATCCCTGCAAGTGAGGGTGTCAGTGAGATCGAGAGTGCCGTTCTTTGTGTTTTCAGGTGTGTAATCCCGCACTTTTCTCGACAGGTTAATAATATTAAGTATATGTTAATAAGGTTATGAATAATCACGGCTAAGGGTACCATTCAATGGTACAGTTCGTTCAGGTACGTTACATCTAACACTCTATTAATAGTGTTTACAATTAGTTGTATGAAAGCATGTATAATTTCGATATGGGCTTGGGATAAAGCATATAGCATGATATCTGTATAATTTGTATGATTGCATAGGCATGCGGGTAATAATGTAAAGGGGAAGTGTTCTGGTGGTTTTACCACATTATCCGGTGACTTATGTCACAATATTATGTATCCGTGACCTTGTCACATTATCCGTGGCTATGCCACGTATTAAAGCGATGTGCGCTTGATTGCAATGATCGCCTTTGAGGGTGTGTAGCGAATGGAGGTCGATTTAGTAATCCCCATTGGTGTGACAGACTAGTACGGGTGGTGTGTAGAGGTTGGATATCTAGGTAGGTTCGGGTTGCATCATTGTTTTTATATACATGTGATTTAATATGCTATAATATGGGCTTATGGCCGATAATGATTACGGATGGGCTTTGCCCAAAATGTTATAATAAAGGCTATAATCGATTGGGAACCTGTGTTGGTTGTTACACATTGAGTCTGTTGACTCACCCTTCGTGGGCTAACATTTTGCAGGTGATACATAGTGCAATGGAGCGGGTCGGTAGGGACTATGTGGTGGCCATGCTCAGCCAAATTTTGGGTTTTCATATAATGGAACTCTTTTCGTTTCTTTAGTACGTTTTCTTTCGAGATTTATTTTGGTTTTTAAGATGTAATAAGGCCATTATGTAACTGCTTAATTTCGCGTATTAAATTTTATTTCCATACGATAATCAACAAACAAGTAATTAAATATTTTTCTCAAAGCAACATCAATTTTTTATCATTTCCATCAAATTAACGATTTTTTTCAAAAGGAACTCTAAAATCTGACAAACCACTTTGAGTATGAAAGAAATGATTTTAACAAGAATACAAACTTGAATTGCAACTTGGTTTCCAACTCGTTAAAATTTTGACCTGGTTTTGAATTGACTTATTTTGTAAGAAGATGAAACAAAATTAAGCCAAGTTTTCTTAAGGAACATGTCAGATCCAGTCGGGGCTTGTAGGCTGGGTTTGGGGTGTTTCAATTTGGTATCAGAGCCAGTTCAAAACTCGACTTTGAGGGTTTTGGGCCCCAAATGGTTTCCAAAGATGGGTTTTTCTAAACCATGGATTTCTATAAACAAATTTAGGTTTATTTTGGCATGGCACCTGTGTTTCCGGCCCGAAGTCCACTAGGTAAGTACCCCTAATCATTGTGTGATTTGTATGTGGGTATTACGGGATCGTAGATTAGTAGATTAGAAGCTATCGAACTCTAGGATTAGCTTACTCCAACATAAAATTACATAAGACTTAATTTATTTCACCAAACCCGGAATAAGTCGTGGAGTTCAGGTGTGGTAACAAGCATGTGCATGTCTAGGCATGGATTCCGAATGAGCTTGGTATTTAAGCAGTCCTAGCGACTCACCTCTTCTTTTTTGGAATCCTACCTGGTGCGCAGTGATTGTTCACCTCAACCGTGAGGACTTGTTAATGAGCCAAATCTATAAATAAAACCCGAAAGGGACCAAAACACCTGGTTTTGCAAAACAATCAAATTACCCCGATTTGCAAAATTATCGAAGTACCCCGATTTGTGGAAATTACTAAAATACCCCGGTTTATGAAATTACCATACTACCTCGCTTTTACCAAAATATCCATATTTTGCAAAAATACCAAAACCCCTATTTTGTAAAATTACAAGATACCCCTAATTTGGAAAATTACCAAAATACCCCTATAGGATAAATTATGAAAATACCCCTGGGTTGGAACAGGATGAAAATGTTCAAAGTGGTGAACGTGTGTAGTGGATGCTATTGATGAATGAATGAGATTTTCTGAGTTAGGGTGGAGGACTTGAGACAAAAACTTTGAATGACCAAAAGAACTACTATCAAATGTCTTTACATAAAATTACTTGTGGGTAATCAGTGGAACAAATAAGTAATGCATAAAATTTCTTAACCAGATTAAAACGCTACGATAGACATGAGTTCTAGGGGATGAGGTCGTAGTATGCGCGAACGTGGCAGAGGCAGAATCACTGTGTCTGAGCTAGTAGGATCTGGACATGGGTTCGGAATGAAATACCGTTACCATCGGTTGGAGAAGTAGAATTTTAGGACCAAACCGGAGGAGATGACACAATATCCCAGGCGATGTTGAGAGTGTTGGAAAGAGTTGCTGGAGTAGGTCTAGGTGGAGAGGCTTAGAAGTCAGTGCCTGAACGACTGCGAGCAAACGGAGCTGAGGTGTTTAGGGGGTCTCTGGGTGGCTCCAAATGTTGCTGAATATTGGTTGGAAGTAGTCGAAAGGATTATGGACGACCTGGACTACACGGCTGAGGAAAAACTGAAAGGGGCAGTGTCACTACTTCGGGATGAGGCGTACTAGTGGTGGCTCACTGTTAGAGAGGGCGCCCAGGTGGACCGAATTGATTGGGAGTATTTCAAGACGATGTTCCAGGGGAAGTATTTAGGAATAAGTTATGTGGATGCTCAGAGGAAGGCGTTCTTGAATCTGGTACAAGGGGGCAAATCCGTAGCTGAGTATGAAGCAGAATTCTTTCGATTAAGCCGATATGCCCGAGAAATCGTGTCGACCGATTATGAGCGCTGCGTACGGTTTGAAGATGGGCTTCAAGATGAGTTGAGGGTGTTAATAGCTCCACAGCGAGAGAGGAACTTCGCGGTATTGGTTGAAAAAGCGAAAATAGTCGAAAAGGTGAAGCTTATCGAGAGGCAGAACTGGGACAGAGGTTAAGGTAAAAATAAGAGGGGTTATGGATCATCGGGGTCATCCGGGAGTTTCTAAAAAGACTTAGAGTTGATAGGCCGCGAGATCGGCAGGTTACTGTGGGAGGTCAGTATCGTACGTATGCTCAATGTGGAAAGATGCACCCGGAGGAGTGTTGAAAGAAGACAGGGGGATGTTTTAAGTGTGGGTCCAAAGACCATGTGATTAGGAACTGTCCATTGAAACAGATAGGAGCTGACCAGCAAGTCAAGGTTTTAATCAGACTGGAAGAGGTGGACAGCAGCCACCGAGGGATCGTGGTCCGGTTGGCAGAGGTAGTAGTTCTGGTCAAGGTCGCGGGACACCGGGCAGAGGTGTTAGTAATGCAGATGTGAGGTAGCCTGGTCTAGTGTATGCAGTTCGTCGGAGGGAGGATGGTGACGCATCGGACATCCTAACCGGTACGTTCTTTATAGCTGACAAGCCTTTCTTTACTTTAATTGATGTTGGCCTGGCCCACTCATATGTTGCATGTAGAATAGCTGAAACATTAGGTGCAGCATCTGAACTATCTGTTAGGGAGATGACTGTAGTGAGCCCGTTAGGTCAAACGGTAGTGGTGAATAGGATATTTTGGAGTGTGCCTCTAGAGATTCAGGGAGTGGTATTTCCTACCGATTTGATGGAACTACCTTTCAGGGAATTTGATCTCATTCTAGGCATGGATTGGCTAGTAGAACATTGTGCTAAATTGGATTGCGCAGCTAAGAGAATGGAGTTGAGGACTCCGGAGGATGAGGAGATAATTATGATAGGAGAAAGAAGAAACTATTTGTCTAACGTAATCTCCGCGTTGAAGGCTGATAGGATGGTTTGAAAAGGGTGCAAGGTATTTCTGGCCTTCATTAGTGCCCTGGATGCAAAAGAAGAGGGGGTTAGTGGAGTTAGAACAGTAAGAGAATTCGTGGATGTCTTCCCGGAGGAGCTGCCAAGGCTGCCTCCGAATCGTGAGGTGGAGTTCGGGATTGACGTGTTGATAGGTACAGCGCCAGTATCTATCGCTCCGTATAGAATGGCACCAAAGGAGTTGGTAGAGCTCAAGGCCCAGATCCAATAGTTACTCGATCGTGGGTTTATCCGACCCAGTGTGTCTCCATAGGGAGCATCTATCCTATTCGTGAAGAAGAAGGATGGGACTATATGCATGTGCATAGATTACCGGCAGTTGAATAAGCTGACGATCAAAAACAAGTACCCGTTGCTGAGGATAGACGACTTGTTCGATCAGCTTAAGGGGGCCGCGATATTTTCAAAGATAGATCTAAGGTTGGGATATCATCAGCTTAAGGTGAAAGAAGTAGATATCTATAAGATAGCTTTTTGGACTAGACACGGGCATTATGAGTTCTTAGTAATGCCATTCGGTTTAACGAATGCCCTGCTTTCATGGATATGATGGACTGGGTGTTCCAACCCTACTTGGATCAGTTTGTCATGGTGTTTATAGACGACATTCTAGTATATTCCAAGTCCGAGGAAGAGCATGATGCGCATCTCCGAGTAGTATTGCAGGTGTTAAGGAGAAAAAGTTATATGCCAAGTTTAGCAAGTGCAAATTTTTATTGAAGGAAGTTTCATTTTTGGGTCATGTGGTATCTGCAGAAGGGATAAGGGTGGATCCTCGGAAGATTGAGGAAGTTTTAGATTGGAAATCACCTAAGTCTGTGGCAGAGGTTCGCAGTTTATTGGGGTTAGCAGGCTACTACAAGAGATTTGTTGAAGGGTTCTCGTCGATAGCAGCACCTTTGACGAAGTTGTTGAGAAATGAGGTACCTTTTGTGTGGGCGGATAAGCAGCAGGAGAGTTTTGAGAAGCTTAAGAGAGTATTGACAGAGGCTCAAGTTTTGATTCAACTGAGGCAGGGAAAGACTTTGTGGTGTATTGTGATGCTGCTCACACAAGATTGGGATGTGTTCTAATGCAAGACGGGAAGGTGGTCGCTTATGCGTCTCGACAATTAAGGCCGCATGAGGTTAACTACCCGACGCATGACCTGGAGTTGGCTGCAGTAGTATTCGCTCTAAAAGTGTGGAGGCACTATTTGTCTGGAGAAAGGTCGATGATCTACACAGACCACAAGAGTCTGAAATATTTGTTAACTCAGAAGGAGCTGAACTTGAGACAGCGAAGGTGGGTGGAGTTATTAAAAGACTATGATTGTTCAATAGAGTATCACCCGGGCAAGGCGAATGTAGTGGCATATGCCCTAAGTCAGAAAGTGGTGTCGGATCTAAGGGCGATGTTTGCACATCTTAGCCTTTATGATGATGGAAGTCTACTAGCAGAGTTACAGGTGAAGCCGACATGGTTAAGTCAAGTGAGAGAAAAATAGTTGGTAGATGACGATCTGAGTGCTAAGCTACTGCAAGTGCAGAATGGGGAATTGGAAGACTATGGTGTAAACAGTGATGGAGTGCTGTGTTTTCGAGGCAAGGTTTGTATGCCAAAAGATGAGGAATTAAGGTAGAGAATTCTTCAAGAATCACATAGTAGCCCTTATGCTATGCATCTTGGAGGAAGTAAGTTATTCAGGGATCTACGAGATCAGTTTTGGTGGTCTGGTCTTAAGCGGGAAGTTACAGAATTTGTGGGGAAGTGCCTAACGTGTCAGCAGGTCAAAGCTGAACACCAAGTACCTTCGGGGTTGCTTCAACCAATAAAGATTCCCCAGTGGGAGTGAGAGAGAATTATAATGGACTTCGTGAGTGGGCTTTGACTTACGCCTACTAGGAAGGATTCGATATGGGTGATAGTGGATCGGTTGACAAAGTCTACACATTTCATACCAGTGCGGGTGGACTATTCTCTGCAGAGATTGGCAAAGTTGTATGTGGCAGAAATTGTGAGGCTGTACGGGGTGCCGGTGTCGATTATCTTGGATAGGGATCCAAAGTTTACATCTCAATTTTGGAAAGCACTGCATCAGGCATTAGGCACCCGGTTGGACTTCAGTACGACATTTTATCCACAGTCAGACGACCAGTCTGATCGGGTAATTTAAGTGTTAGAGGATATGCTGCAGGGTTGCGTGATAGACTTCAGAGGAAGTTGGGAGGAGTTCTTGACTTTAGCGGAGTTTGCATACAATAACAGCTATCAAGCAAGTATTCGGATGGCACCGTATAAAACACTGTATGGACGAAAGTGTCGCACTCCTACGTGTTGGACAGAATTGGGGGAACGTCAGGTTTTGGGTCCAGAGATTGTGGTAGAATCGAAAGAAAAGGTTAGAGTGATTCGGGCACGGTTGAAGGAGGCATCTGATAGACAAAAGCCGTATGTAGATCTCAAGCGAAAAGAGATAGAGTTTGCTGTGGGAGATAAGGTGTTTCTGAAAGTTTCACCGTGGAAGAAGGTGATGAGATTTGGTCGCAAGGGAAACTTAAGTCCTAAGTTTATAGGACCTTATCGGATTTTGAAGTGGGTTGGACCAGTGGCGTACCAGTTGGAATTGCCTTTGGAATTAAAGCAGATGCATGATGTGTTTCACATCTCGATGCTACGGCAATACCGATCAGATCCATCGTATGTGGTACCAGTAGAAGAAGTGGAATTGAGACCAGATTTGCCCTACGAGGAAGAGCCGATTCAAATCTTGGAATGGGATGTGAAGGTGTTACGGAGGAAATCAATTCCTCTAGTCAAAGTGTTATGGCAGAACCATGGATTGGAAGAAGCTTCATGGGTGCGGAGGAAGCAATGTGATAGTAATACCCTCATCTATTCTAGCTAGGTAATTTTGGGGCCAAAATTATTTTTAAGGGGGGTAGAATTGTAATATCCTGGATTAAGGGGTTATGTATTTTAACTCAAATGTATGTAGTAGTGTGCTTGTGTGCTGTGTGTATGTGTTTTGGGGCTTGAGAACCTTGGGGTGTAGGCAAGAGCCTTAGAAAATGTTTGACTTTAAGTCGATAGGGGAAGAGCTTGGGCGCTAGGCCTTAGAAGGTTAGTGTGTGGCTTATGACACAAGAACTCAGTTAGTAAAGTGGCAAGGGAGGCGCCACTTGGAGCCTGTAAGAGTGACGCCTCGGGGTGAGAAGGGACCTAGGTTGAGCGAAGAAGGAAGCATTTTGGGGTTGCCTTTTTGCATCAAGGAGGAGGTGTTGGATGGCATGGGGACTCTAAATGGATGAGTGATAGACTTGGTCAATGCATTTGAATATGCGGCTAGGAGAAGGGATGGAAGGTTGATTCATTCAAACTCTTTTGAATGAGAGGAGGGGAGGAAAAAGTGGAGAGAAAAGAGGGGATGAGAAGAGGGTGAGAGTTGGCCGAATGTAGGACTTCGGGAGGGCTTATTCGATTATGCAAGGGGGAGTTAGGTGTCGAATTTGCTTAAAGGTTAAGGTGCATTTTCTAGTTTTTATCCTTCCTTAGTCTTGTGTCGAAAAGTGGTAGTCAATAAACTTTCAAAGCCCTTTTCTATTTTCATTGCATTAGCCAATTTTGGGAAGACCATAAAGGTCACTTTCATCTTCTTTCTCTTCTTCCTTTGCTCTTCTTTAGACCGAATCTATCTCCCTTTCTCTTCTCTTCTGTTAAGGCCGAACCTTTCTCTTTCTCACCAAAGCCGAACCATACAAACCTCCAACCTCTTCTCTTCTTCTTTACCACGATTTCCTTTGTCTTCAAAAGCCGAAAGCACTCCTTGACCATAGCCAAAAGTCCCATTTCATCTTCACCCCTTGAAACCGATTTATTCACTAGCGGTAAAAGCCGAATCATATCATCATCCCACCGATCCCTTTCTCTATTTATTCTTTAAAGCCGAATAACCTTCTATTATGGCCGAATCTTTCTGTATTTTCAAGCAAAGGTGTGGTCGATCTTATTGTGAAAGCTATTCAATTAATTTCGATATTGGGGTAAGGGACTCTCTATCATTCGATCCTTCTCTATTATACCTTTGGTTAGTCGACACTAAGAAAGTTAATCCCTTTTATTATTTTGGCCGAAACCATGAAGTTGGGTTTTGGGGTTCATTTTGTAGCCGATGTTAGAAGGAGATCTTTCAGGATTAGGATATTCGAGGGATTTCGACAACTTCCACGGGCAGGGGACAATTTTCGGGATTTAACCAAGCAAGGAGGAGTTCGACAGAAACAAAGGAGGAGTCTCCGGGATTCATATCTATTTCGGTAAGAGTATTTAGATAAGTTATAGATGTGTTCCCGTTTAGATTCTTACGTATCAATTAATCGAGTTTTTGATTAAGTGATATTTGATGGATGCGAGTACCAGTAGAGGAGAGAAAGGGGTAGTTCCTACCCCTAGATTCAAGAAATGTTCGGTTTCTACCGTACGTGATTGGCCACCGGGTTGTGGGCCAGCGTCGGAAAGGATAAACAAATCGTGGTGATCCCTGCAAGTGAGGGTGTCAGTGAGATCGAGAGTGTCGTTCTCCGTGTTTTCAGGTGTGTAACCCCACACTTTTCTCGATAGGTTAATAATATTAAGTATATGTTAACAAGGTTATGAATAATCACGGCTAAGGGTACCATTCAATGGTACAGTTCGTTTAGGTACGTTACATCTAACACTCTGTTAATAGTGTTTACAATTAGTTGTATGAAAGCATGTATAATTTCGATATGGGCTTGGGATAAAGCATATAGCATGATATCTATATAATTTGTATGACTGCATGGGCATGCGGGTAATAATGTAAAGGGGAAGTGTTCTGGTGGTTTTACCACATTATCCGGTGACTTATGTCACAATATTATGTATCCGGTGACCTTGTCACATTATCTGGTGGCTATGCCACGTATTAAGGGCGATGTGCAGTTGACTGCCGCGACTGCCTTCGAGGGTGTGTAGCGGATGGAGGGTCAATTTAGTAGTCCCCATTGGTGTGACTGGCTGGTACGGGTGGTGTGTAGAGGTTGGATATCTAGGTGGGTTCGGGTTGCATCATTGTTTTTATATACATGTGATTTAATATGCTATGATATGGGCTTATGGCCGATAATGATTCCGGATGGGCTTTGCCCAAAATGTTATAATAAAGGCTATAATCGATTGGGAACCTGTGTTGGTTGTTACACATTGAGTTTGTTGACTCACCCTTCGTGGGCTACCATTTTGCAGGTGATACATAGTGTAATGGACCGGGTCGACAGGGACTATGTGGTGGCAATGCTCAACGAAATTTCGGTTTTCATATAATGGAACTCTTTTCGTTTCTTTAGTACGTTTTCTTCCGGGATTTATTTTGGTTTTTAAGATGTAATAAGGCCATTACGTAATTGCTTAATTTTGCGTATTAAAATTTATTTCCATACGATAATCAACAAACATGTAATTAAATATTTTTCTCAAAGCAACATCAATGTTTTATCATTTCCATCAAATTAACGGTTTTTTCAAAGGAACTCTAAAATCTGACAAACCCCTTTGAGTATGAAAGAAACGATTTTAACAAGAATACAAACTCGAATGGCAACTTGGTTTCCAACTCGTTAAAATTTTGACCTGGTTTTGAATTGACTTATTTTATAAGAAGATGAAACAAAATTAAGCCAAGTTTTCTTAAGGAACATGTCAGATCCGGTCGGGGCTTGTGGGTCGGGTTTGGGGTGTTTCAGTAAAGATCAAGGGAGATAAATGCCACCGCTGAGAAAAAAAAGTACGGACCCATAATTCTACATTTTCTCCTCAATAGTTCATTCTTTTTCATTTTCTGAAGCTAGGTACTCACTAAATAATCTAGTTTTTTTTTGTTTCTTTTTATAAATGATTTTACAATCAACGAAGATGGAGTTCGAGAGATTGCGAACGCAGAAATGGAATTACAGGCTTCGGTAGCAGAGCAGAGAAATGATGGGTTTAAGAAGGGACAATGAAATGCTCAAGATTCCATTTTGAACCTCCAAAAACCATAAATCAACTACGTGAACAAAATCGAGAACTACATCAAAATAATCTAGAACTAGAAGAGATAGTGAAGCATCAGGTACTCTCTCTTTCTCTGCTTAATTCTATATTATGATTTTCTGTTTCTTCTTCTTCTTCTTCTTTTGTTTGGTTAGTTCTAGTTTTATGCTATTTCTTTAGATTTCCATCAACAATTCATTATGAAAATTGCAATACTTAGGAAAGAGAAGCATGGAATTTCTAGATTTTTGCTTAGAAACCAACCCAAGTTTTAATCTCTTAATATAGTTACTGTAACAAAGATCTTAATTTGGAAAGCAGAAAAATACACTTTTACTTATTCCATAATCCTTATATCTATGTTAGATTCATCCGGTAAAGGTAAGTCTTCGATTCTTCTTTGCTTGGTATAAAGATGGAAACATTTATTGATGAAATGAAAATGATTGAGACAGTGATTATGAAGCTCTGCTTTATAATACTTTGTACAGTGTGATTTTTGCCCTTTTCTAAAGCTTCCTTAACCTTGAAAAAAAGAAGGGATGTTCCATAATTTAGCATATCAACAAAAGCCCTTCTCTTTGTTTACTTCACCTTGTTGAGATTTACTAATTTCTATTTAGTTGCAGGAGCAGGACATGCATTTATGTATTGATCTTCTTGTTCTAAAATCCTGATATGATTATTCTTCTTTTCCATTTACATCTTTTCAGGAAGATTCATTATTTAAATTTGATGACTTTCTTGGTCATTTTGGAAGATCTATCTAGTATTCTTGTTAGTAATTTAGAGGAACAAATTTTCCGGGCTAGAAACGATTATCTAGATGATAGGCTTTCTAAAATGAAAATGGTTGGTTTTTTCTGGATCTTACTGCAATTTCCCCAATCGATATAATCAATTATTCACGTGTATGGAGCCCGAAATTTAACTTAGAGGCTAACAAAGTTGTACAAAGATGCTAGCTATTGAATTACTAATGCTTTATGATACTTGCAAAGTACAATATAATGCTGTTGTATTTATTAAATTTGATGATTTTTCTATGCGTTGATTTAAAAGAGAACATTTTTATTTAATGGACTTTTGATTTGCATTTTCAATCTTTAACAAGCTAACCATTCACAAAGTTTTCAAAACCAATAGACTGGTAAGAAGTATACTTTCATCTTTAAAAGTCGAGGTTTCTTTTTTTTATTTGATTTCTAAAGTTTGTAACTTTGAAGAGATATGAGATCTGTAAAGACTTTGGTTTTAGCTCTTATCTCAATTAATGTTTCAAAATCTGTTTGTACTTTATGAACATGTTTTTATTAGCTTATAAGATTAGAATTATCTTTTCAAGTGTTATATGCTGAATTGGTCTGAAATAGGATGTAACATCCTAAAGTTTAGAATTTTATGTGTTGGATTATATCTTGCGATAGGTTAGTTAAAAATATTAATTGTGTATGTTTAGGGGTCTTAAGGAGGCTCGATGATGAATTGGGCCATAGCAAAATTTTTGTATTTAAGTAAATTAAGGAGAGAAGGTAAGTGACATCAAGGTTTAAGGAAATAAGTGAGTAATTTGCTTGCATAAATGAGCATTTGGTAAAGAGGATGTGGCGTCACATGAAGGGTTTTAGGGGAAGAGGTTTGAATCCCTCTTGGTGCAAATTTTGATATTTTTTTTGTGCTATTCATCCATAGTGTCGGCCATGGTGGTATTTTAGGCAAGGGAAGACTTTTTAATTTTGGAAAGGTGGCTAAGAAAATAAGGAAAGGATGAGTGGAAGGAAAGAAGGAAAAATAAAAGGAAAGAATAGGGAACATGTTGGCTTAAGGTGTGGAAGATGTTTTGGAAGGTTTTGATGGTCAAATTTTTTATCCTTTTTGGTATGGTACACACGGTTTTGTAAGGGGAGGGAGAGCCGAATTTTGCAAGCCATTTTGTTAGTTTTGGTGCTTGAGAGGTATCTTCTTTTGTTTGAACATTTTGAGTTCCTTTTCCAAACCTTTTTCTTTTCTTGCCGAATCACTCAAGACTAAAAAAAATTGTTCATTTTTCTTTGTCTTTTCAAATTCTTTGTCTTGCTGAAACATTCCCTTTGCTTTGGCCGAAACTTCCTAGTCCAAAAAAAAATTATTCATTTTCTCCCTGGCTTTGCCGTAACCCTCAACCTACTCTTGCCCATTTTCTTTTGATAGCCGAAACTACCAATGCACTCTTCCTCCATCCATTCTTTTCTTTTGATCCTTTCATCAACCTTTTCTCTTTTCTTAAATTGACATTTTCTTGTGATCAAACTTTATTGCCCATTTTCTCTCCATAGCTGAACCTACTACCACTCTACTTATTCACCATTTCTTTTCCTTTCGTGTTGGACAATCTCTTCTTAATCGAATCGGTAAGTGATCTTATATCCCTCTTTTCACTTCATTTTCTCTTCCTAGCCGAATATGTGTGTTCATCGTTATTCGGTTAGTTTACCTTGTTTCTTATCGAAACATCACTCTCTCCATCACTCTCATGTTGTAATCAATACTTTTTCATAGTGTTATAGTGGGTGGCCGAATACCATATCATTGACAATTCAATTCTAGCCATAAGTCCAATCGGTGAAAGTTGGATCTACTATTGTCAAGGTAATGGATCTCTTTAAAGTTCATCTCGACATCTCTCAATATTTGATTATTCCATTAAAACGGAATGATAGATTTGTCTAATCGATTGTTATAGGAACTAAATCGCCCGTTATTATTCACTCATTGATTCTACGGAGATAGTGGTAAGCCGAACTCTTTTCCCTTAGACAATTGATATATATTGTAATATCATTTTGATTAAGACTTTTTCCAATGGAGGCATGCGGTACCGAATCGAAAGGAAAAGCGATTGGAGATCACAAAAGGAGTGGATTTGCGATTCCTACTCCTAAGTTTAAGTGAAGGGCAGTATCAAAGGTTCGGGATTTTCCACCGGTTGTGGACCATCATCCGGTGAGAATTGACAAATCGTGGTCGTTCACGATTTTGAGAGTAAGTATTCTAGATCGCTTGGTTTAGTTTTGGATTAATAAAAATCTCGTCCGTTAGATTGATCAAGTGTTGTGTTGTCATAGTTGCCGACGATCAAGAGATTTTAATACTTACCATAATCAGGTGTAACATCCTGATAATTAGGGGTTATTATTTTTGAACTTCATTAATTAAGTGAATGCTTAGTGAAACTTTTAATTTCTAATAATTAAGATGGAGCTAAGCATGTTAGGCTTTAAGAAATAATGACAAGAGGTTTTAAGCATAAGATGAGTAATTGGCAAGGTGGTTAGGATGCATGGATGAGTGCTTGAGGGAGAGGTTCAATCCCTAGCTAGCAAATGGGAGGATTTTATTTTGTTTCGTTCCTATAGTGTCGGCCAAGACTCTTCTAGAATGGATGAGCATCTTTTTAATTTTGGCTATTTGACCACATGGATAAGGTAAGCTTAAACTTATGGTATGGAATCATGAAAGGATGATAAGATGAGGGGACAAAAGGCTTGAAGTAAGGGCTTTGTCTTGAAACTTTTTCATGGTCATTTGACCATGAATCTAGCTCGCTTTAGGGGCTAAAGGGATGGTTAATGGT
The DNA here is from genome assembly GCA_025506655.1 of Gossypium rotundifolium. Classification (NCBI taxonomy): domain Eukaryota; kingdom Viridiplantae; phylum Streptophyta; class Magnoliopsida; order Malvales; family Malvaceae; genus Gossypium; species Gossypium rotundifolium. Next base: position 131,476,550 of record CP106725.1, on the reverse strand, counting down.
GATAGCAAATTAAGGGTTGATAGGGAAGAAACAAGGAGGAAAAGGGGATAATGTTGGCATAGGTTGGCGAATTTTTGCTTTGCCATTAGGGGAAGTTGGCCAAAAGTCTTGCATTTTGTGCATCTTTTCTCAATTCTCCAAGAGCTCTCCTCCGGCGAATTTTGCTATTGTCATTAGGTAAAGTTTTACTTTGTTTTGGTTCTCATTTTGACCATTTTGGTTAAAATTCTTTTCTCTCAAATTGTGGTCTTCTTTAGTCATAAGCATCAAAAGATTGGAAAACATTTTTCTTCTTTTCTTTTTCTCTCATTGCCGAAACTACCAAAGTGCAAAGAACTATTTTCTTTTTCAATTTCTTCCTCTTGGCCGAATGTGCATAGGTCCCTAAACCTATCTCATTTCTTTTGGAATCACCTTCATCATCATCTTTTCTTCTTCTTCTATTTCTCTCTTCTTTCAATTTCATTTTCTTTCTTCTTCACTCTCAACCGAAACTATTTTCTACCAACATCAAAATCAACATATTTTCCTTCTCTTTTGTCAAACAAATCACCTTTCTTTTTCATCTAAATCTTTCTTTTCTTTTATTATAAACCGAAACCATTTTAGCCATAAATCACTATCTTTTTCTATTTTCTTTTTTTTTTTGTGCAAGCCGAATCATCGTTTTATTCTCTTCTTTTTGTTCAAGGCCGAATATTCAAAGTGATCAAGTAAGGTTTTGTCAATTGTTTTCTTTATTTCTTTTTACTATAGTTGATTTAGAAAACATAAATCCTCTTATTTTTCTCTCTTAGGCCGAATCCTTGGAAAGGATTTTTAAGGATCTTTGTTGAAGCCAACTTTTAAGAAGTGATCTTTCGAAATCATCCAAGGTAAGGATTATTAATTTCGATCGTATCAATCCTTTTAGAATGGATCACTAATATACTTTATTTTTAGGGGTGATTTGAGACTAACAAGATAGGTAAGAAAAGAGTAGTACGGAGTGTTTGGAAGAGAGGAGGCACTGTTTTACCATCGAACTTCAAAAGAAGGGCTATATCGGCGGTAAGAGATTTTCCTCCGGGTTGTGGACCCTCTGCTAACAAAGATCGATTATTTGAAGTAGTACGCACGAATCGAACCACTTTACGTTGGTGGGATATCGCGGGTTTTGATCCATCTAGCGAGAAAACCACAAATAACGGTTGTTCGAGAATTCGAGGGTGTTGACGAGCGAGAGAGTATCGTTCTCACGATCATAAGGTGTGTAACCTTACAATAAAAACTCATAGATCTATTTTTATATATGTGATTTTATAACAATATGTTTGATAATGATTGTGGATACCATTCAGTGGTATACGATATTCGAATATGTTTACCCCAAATATTACATTAATTTTGCTATATGCATAATTGTGAGATAAGTATGGTTTTGTTATGATTTTGGGGTAAATGGCATGAAAATGAATAATATGTATGTGCATGGGCATATGGGTGAATTTGATAAAGGGAAGTATTTTGGTGGTTTTGCCACAATTTAGTGACTTCACCACATATTTGAAATCCGTGACTTGGTCACATATATGTGAATCTGGTGACTTGGTCACATATTTGAAATCCGGTGACTTGGTCACAATTTTGTCTGTGGCCTTGCCACAAAATTATAAGGCGATGTGCATGTTGACTGCAAGAATCGCCTTCGATGGTGTGTAGCGGATGGAGGTCGATTTAGTAATCTCCACGGTGTGTTGGTTGGTACGGTGGTGTGTAGCGGATGGATATTTAGGTGGGCCCGGTTTGCATTTCATTACATGTTCGCATCCATGTGATTTAAATGATTATTATTTAATCTGCTATGAAAATGGGCTTTTGGGCTAAAAAAATGACTTAAATGGGCCTATGGCTATATGTGTAATTATTGGGCTTTAAGGCATATGATCAAATGGGCCTTTTAAAGTATGTGTTACACATTGAGTTTATAACTCACCCCTTTTGTGGGATAACTTTTCAGATGATTCGTAATGCGATGGATCGGGTCAGCAAGGGCTCCGTGGTGGCGAATGCTCATATCAAGTATTTTGAAGATTTTCCAATTTAAACTTATTAAATTTTATTACTTAGGCTTTATTATGGGTTTGTTATTTTTGTAATAAGGCCACTATAAACTGTTTTAATTTTTGTGTTTGGACTTTTATTTTGCCATGAACAAATATCTATTAAATAACTAAATGGTTTTTCGATAAATAATTAGAAAAATGTTTTATCACTAATATATATATATATATATATATGTTTTAAAGTAATTTCCTTAAATTTGGTTTTCTTTTAATTTATTAATTCCTTCTAAAATAATATTTTAAAAGACATAAATTTACTTTACAATTTGATTTCAACCTAAAATATTAAGTTAATCTGTTTTCTACAAAATCATCAAGTTTTTCTTAAATAAAACGAGAATTTGCTAAAGTTAGATTCGAGGAACATATCAAATTCGGTTAGGCTTTTTGGGCCGGGTTTGGGGTGTTTCAACTTGGTATCAGAGCCCAGTTTTAAACTCTCGGCCTTGGGTTTTGAAGCCCACAACGTTTTCAAAAGTTGGCCCAAATGACTTTTTGAAAGTTTTCTTATGTTAAAATGGTTTTATAAGAGCATGGCACTCGGAATTCTCAGCCCATATCCATCAGGTATGTATCTTTATTGATAAAGTGATATGAAAGTCTGATAAGCTTAAGGAAACTATAACTTTAGAGACATGGACCCTAGGTGTATGTGTGCTACTACGGAAAAACCACTGAATATCTACTTCATAAAACTTTCTTCTAATAAGAAGTGAAAAGACTCTAATACATAAGACTTTTTCGTAAAAACAGATAAGACGCGTAGTAGACATGAGTTCTAGGGGACGTGGTCGTCGTGGGCGTGGATGAGGAAGAATGGTCGTGTCGAAACCGCTTAGATCTGGTCAAGGTTTGAAAATGAAGCTCATACCACCATTGTTGGGGTGGATTTTCAAGAGCAAAATGAAGGAGGTGACGCATATCACAAGTCGTACTTGAGTATTGGAACGAGTAGCGAGGTTAGCTAATCTTGGAAATGGGTCTCGAAAGTCGATGGTGAGACTAAGATCGAATGGAACCGAGGTTTTAAGGGAGTATCTGGAGTAGCTCCAAATGTAGCGGAATCTTGGTTGGAGGCGATCGAGAGGATCATGGACGATTTAGACCGACCGTCAAGAAAAATTGAAAGGTGCTATTTCACTACTCCGTGATGAGGCTCGCCATGGTGGCTCACTATCAAGGAAAGTACCCTCATGGATCGATTGGATTGGGGTATTTTAAAATTAAATTCGAAGGAAAATACGTTGGAGCTAACTACATTGACTCCGGAGAGAAGACATTTCGAATCTAGTGCAAGGCAACAAGTCGATATGAGTATGAAGCGAGTTTTGCGACTTAGTCGATATGCCGAAGGATAGTAGCTCTTGAATATGAGCGGTGTGTCGATTTAAGGATGGACTTAGAGATGAACTGCGAGTGATGATTGCTCTGCACCGGGAAAGAGATTTTGTAATCTTAGTAGAAAGAGCAAGAATAGCTGAAGAGGTTAAGCGGACTGAAAGACAAAATTGGGACAGAGGCCAGAATAAGAATAAGAGAAGCTTTGGGTCTTCAGGGTCATCCGGGAATTTTCAGAAGAAACCAAGAAATGAAGGACCGCGAGGTCAACAGACTGCTACGGGTGGACAACATCGTGCTTGTGCCCAATGTGGAAAGATGCACCTGGGAGAATGTTGGGAAAAGACCGGGGGATGTTTCAAGTGCGGATCTAAAGACCATATGATCAAAGATTGCCCGATGAATTCAGAGAAGAACCGCCAAGAAGTCGTGGTGTTAATCAGTGGCGAGGTGAATAGCAATCGATAAGGGCCGTGGTCCAAATGGAAGGGTAATGGCTCGTAGAGGTCGTGGAACTTCGTGAGGCGATGGTAGCTCGAGGCGAGACAACCAGGTCTGTATACGCAGATTCGTCGCAGAAAAAAAGAACGCCTTTTGATGTAATCACGGCACGCTTTTTGATTTTAGGTTGCCCTTTATTGCTTTGATAGATATAGGGTCAACTCACTCATATATCGCTAGTGAAGTATCTGGAACATTGCATGTGACTTCGAGACTACCTAGGAAGATGATCGTATTTAGTCCTTTAGGATGACATGAGTTATAGACAAACTTTTAAGGAAGTGCCTTTAGAAGTTCAAGGGATACAGCTTCCTATTGATTTAATGGAGTTGCCATTCGGAGAATTCGACCAGATCTTAGGCATGGACTGGCTTGTGAAGTATCGTGCAAATGTGGATTGTCTTCTAAGCGAATGTCCTTAAGAACTGTTGATGACAAAGAAGTTGTAGTGATGGGCGAGAGACAGAACTACTTATCTAATGTAGTATCCGCTCTTAAGGAAGAAAGGATGGTTAGAAAGGGATGTGTAGCCTTTCTGATGTTGGTTAGTGCCTTGGAGGCTAGAGAAGCAACTGTTGAAGGAGTTAGGACTGTGAATGAATTTGTAGATGTTTTTCCCGAAGAACTTCCAGGTTTGCCTCCGGACCGAGAGGTAGAATTCGGGATAGATTTATTGCCTGGAACGGCGCCAGTTTCTATTGCTCCATATAGAATGGCACCGAAGGAGTTAGTTGAGCTTAAGACTCAGATTCAGGAGTTACTTGATCGTGGATTTATCCGACCTAGTGTGTCTCCATGGGGAGCACCGGTCCTATTTGTGAAGAAGAAGGACGGATCGATGAGGATGTGTATAGATTACCAGCAGTTGAATAAGCTGACCATCAAGAACAAGTATCCTTTGCCGAGGATTGACGACTTGTTCGATCAGTTTAAGGGAGCTGCGGTATTCTCAAAGATTGATCTAAGGTCGGGGTATCATCAGCTTAAGGTGAAAGAAGTGGATATCCATAAGACGACTTTCCGAACTAGACATGGGCATTATGAATTTCTGGTAATGCCATTCGGATTGACGAATGCCCCAGCTGCGTTCATGGATATGATGAACTAGAAATTCATCGTGGTATTCATAGACGACATCCTGGTGTATTCTAAGTCCAAATGGAATATGATGAGCATCTTGGATTGTGTTGCGAGTTTTAAGGAGAAGAGTGTATGCCAAATTCAAAGAAGTGTGAATTTTGGTGAAAGAGGTTGCATTTTAGGCCATGTGGTGTCTGCAGAAGGGATAAGGGTGGATCCTCGGAAGATTGAGGTCGTTAGATTGGAAACCACCTAAGTCTCATGAATCAAGTTCGCAGTTTCTTGGGGTTAGCCGGATACTACAGAAGATTCGTCGAAGGATTCTCATCGATAGCTGCGCCTTTAATGAAATTGCTGAGAAAGGAAGTACTTTTTGTGTGGGCTGATAAACAGCAAGAGAGCTTTGAGAAGCTCAAGAAGGTTTTGACTGAAGCTCCGGTTTTGATTCAGCCTGAGGCAGGAAAGGATTTTGTCGTGTATTGTGACACTTCTCACACGGGATTAGGATGTGTTCTGATGCAAGACGGGAAGGTAGTTGCATATGCGTCTCGGCAGTTAAGACCTCACGAGGTTAATTACCCAACGCATTACTTGGAGTTGGCAGCAGTAGTCTTTGCTCTTAAAGTTTGGAGACATTATCTATACGGGGAAAAGTCAGTGATATACACGGACCACAAGAGTCTGAAATATCTACTGACTCAGAAAGAACTAAATTTGAGGCAGCGAAGGTGGATAGAGTTGTTGAAAGACTACGACTGTTCTATCGAGTACCACCCGGGTAAGGCGAATGTGGTGGCAGACGCTCTAAGTCGGAAAGTGGTGTCAGATTTAAGGGCGATGTTTGCACATCTAAGTCTTTATGATGACGGAAGCTTGTTGGCAGAACTTCAAGTTAGGCCGAAATGGTTGAGTCAAGTGAAAGAGAGGCAATTGATAGATGATGATTTGAGTGTAAAGCTATAGCAGGTACAGAATGGAAAATTAGAAGATTTTTGTATTAACAGCGATGGGGTATTGTGTTTCAAAGGTAAAGTCTGTATGCCGAGGGATCAGGAATTGAGGCAAAAGATTCTTCAGGAGTCGCATAGTAGCCCTTATGCTATGCATCCGGAGGAAGTAAGTTATACCGAGATTTGCGAGATCGGTTTGGTGGCCTAGACTTAAGCGGAAGTTACGGAGTTTGTAGGAAAGTGCTTAACGTGTCGACAAGTCAAGGCTAAACATCAAGTACCTTCTGGATTGCTTCACCGATAAAGATTCCACAAAGGAAGTGGGAGAGAATCACCATGGACTTTGTTAGTGGGCTTCCTCTTACGCCTACTAAGAAAGACTCAGTATGGGTGATAGTGGATCGATTGACAAATCGCACATTTTATCCCGATTCGGGTTGATTACTCTTTGCAGAAGTTAGCGAAGTTATATGTGGCTGAGATTGTGAGATTGCATGGAGTGCCGGTGTCAATCATTTTAGATAGAGACCCGAGGTTTACGTCACAATTTTGGAAAGCATTGCATCAGGCTTTGGGCACCAGATTGGACTTCAGTACGGCATTTCATCCTCAGTCGGACGGTCAGTCTGAAAGAGTAATCCAAATATTAGAAGATATGTTAAGGGGTTGTGTGATGGATTTCAAGGGAAGTTGGGAAGAGTTCTTATCGTTAGCAGAATTTGCGTACAACAACAGTTACCAAGCCAGTATTTGGATGGCACCATATGAAGCACTATATGGACGGAAGTGTCGCACTCCTACGTGTTGGACAGAATTAGAGGAACGTCAGATTTTGGGTCCAGAAATAGTGGCTGAATCCGAAAAAAAGGTTAAGGTAATCCGGGCTCGGTTAAAGGAAGCATTTGACAGGCAAAAGTCATACGCAGATCTAAAGCGGAAAGAAATAGAGTTTGCTGTGGGGGACCAAGTTTTCCTAAAAGTTTCACTTTGGAAAAAGGTAATGAGATTTGGTCGCAAAGGGAAGCTAAGTCCCAGGTTCATAGGACCTTATCGAGTTTTGAAGCGGGCGGACACATGGCATATCGATCGAATTACCTTCGGAGTTGAAGCAAATGCACGATGTGTTCCATGTTTCAATGTTACGCCGTTATCGGTCGGATCCATCTCATGTAGTGCCAGTTGAGGAGGTGGAATTAAGACCAGATTTGTCTTATGAAGAGGAGCCAATTCAAATTCTGGAGCGAGATGTAAAGGTTTTACGGAGAAAGTCGGTTCCTCTCGTCAAAGTGTTATGGCGTAATCATGGATCAGAAGAAGCTTCATGGGAACCGGAGGAAGCGATGCGACAGCAATACCCTCACTTGTTCCAGCCAGGTAATTTCGAGGACGAAATTATTTTAAGGGGTAGAAACGTAACATCCTTGATAATTAGCGGTTATGCATCTTTACTTAATTGAATGATGTTGCATGCTTAAATATGTTTGAGTGTATTTTGGAAGTTATTTTTGAACTTCATTAATTAAGTGAATGCTTAGTGAAACTTTTAATTTCTAATAATTAAGATGGAGCTAGGCATGTTAGGCTTTAAGAAATAATGACAAGAGGTTTTAAGCATAAGATGAGTAATTGGCAAGGTGGTTAGGATGCATGGATGAGTGCTTGAGGGAGAGGTTTGAATCCCTAGCTAGCAAATGGGAGGATTTTATTTTGTTTCGGTCATCTTATACCATAATCCCGTAAAATTATGATTCCAAAGTGGTAACATGTCAAACAAATCACCTTTCTTTTCATCTAAATCTTTCTTTTCTTTTATTATAAACCAAACCATTTTAGCCATAAATCACTATCTTTTTCTCTTTTCTTTTTTTTTTGTGCAATCTCTTCTTTTTGTTCAATAAGTAGATTGTTATCATTATTTTCCTCGGGTTGTGGACCCTCTGCTAACAAAGATCAATTATTTGAAGTAGTACTAAAAATTGTAGCATTGACATAAAAAAATGACTTAAATGGGCCTATGGCTATATGTGTAATTATTGGGCTTTAAGGCATTTGATCAAATGGGCTTTTTAAAGTATGTGTTACACATTGAGTTTATAACTCACCCCTTTTGTGGGATAACGAGGAATATGCTTAAAGTATACTATTTTGAAAGATTTGACAAAATCGGCATTAAGATTGTTAAAATTACAAAAATGCCCTTATGGGAGAATTACAAAATCGGCATTAAGATTGTTAAAATTACAAAAATGCCCTATAAGTACCCGAATTAATTGAAAATACCCTTATAGGTCAGATTACAGAAATGCCCCTAATGGGCCAATATGCTAGAATGCCTTAATGGGCTGATTATTAATGCTTAAATGGGCCTAGTCATTGTGATAAATTACTTGATAAATGGTTCCTATTTATATGTGAACATCTTATTATGTATGTTGCATTTTCATATATTGCATGGATTGGAAAAAATGTTGAAGATAAGTGTAGCCTGGTGGCATTGCCACAATAAACTATTTATTATAATGTTTACACATGATATCGGTGGCTTGGCCATAATAAAATATTATAAATGGCAATTTGCCTGCGTTTTGGTGTGATTGGCGGGGTGGGTTGACTTGATCCCCACAGGTGTGATGGTTGGTATGGGGGTGTGATGGATGGATGGGTTGGGTTGCATACATTGCTCTTATATATATTCTATTATGTAAATGGGCTTAGGCCCAATATATTGAAATATGGGTTCAGGCCTAGTGGACAAAGGTAAGGAGATTATACACTGAGTTCTAGTAACTCACCCCGTTTCCTTAACCCTTGCAGGTAATGCTCAGTGATGTGGACTTGGGCCATGGATGACTCGGTGGAGGCCATACTTCAGAAATGGTTTTTTATTTTGAACTTTAAATTTCTATTTCCGTTCTCTTTACTATTTTGGGTTTTTATGATGTAATAAGGCCTCGGAGTATTTTATTTTTGCTATATGTTTGACGTACTTTTATTTTGCTTGAATTGTTTTAAATGGGAATTTTATAAAAATTTAAATAAAGATTTTCTAAAGTAGATTAACAAAAGGATTTCATAACCAACTTTTACAAACATTTTAACTCGAAAATTTTCTTTTGAATTATCAACAATATTTTCAAAAGTCATGGTTTATAAGATCTCTAGTTCAAATTATCGATTTATCAAATCAACCTTCGAGGTTTGTAATACTTTATCAAATATTTCAAATCAAACTTGCTTTCTTGATTATAACAAATAACCTTTTTAGTATGAATAAAAATGACTTAACATGTTTTCTCATGTGACATGTCAGATCCGGTCATAAAGCATGGGCCGGGTTTTGGGGTGTTACATAGGAGGTGTCTATTGTAACTACATTTTTTGTTGGCATGTAAGAATTTACACAATTGGATGGTTTTGGAGCAATGTGTTTCTCACAGATATGACATGCTGTTATTACAATGCGAGATACTTTTTTGTTGTTCATGTCTTATACACAAAAGTATTTAGTTGGCATAGAACTTCATTTTGATGTTATTTATTTTTTTTTGGTTATCACAGTACAATGTTGATCGTACAATGTCCTTGAAGTCTTGAACTAAGTATTCAATGTACTCTATTTTAACATGATTCAGGCATTCAACAAATCGAGAATTCGATGCTTATGGCATACCTTTCTTATATTTTTGCTGAAGTAAGACTCTTCTTAGTGAAACATGATAGTCCTTTGCAACCCGTCCTTTCCATATGAGCTTCTGAATTTGATGACTAATGTGGTTTTTAAGTAACTTTAATGTTGCCTCCCCTGCAGCTCTTTTATTTGAGCGGCATTCTTATAGTATTCTTTTGTGGGATTATGATGTCACATTATACATGGCATAATGTTACTGAGAGTTCAAGAGCAACTACAAAGTATGCTTTCTCCATCTATGTCATTTTACTCTTCATTTTAGTATTTGGGTCTGATGCATATCTAGATATTTGTTTGTGGAAATGACTCTCCAAAAATCCTCCAAATATATGGAAATTTAAAAAAACATTTAATATATCAACTTAGACACATACGTAAATTGACATTGATATCCAAATCCGTTAACATAGTCTCCGTTATGTTATCTTAGGGCAATAAAGGTCATAATATTTGGAAGAAAAAAATGCCTCAAACAAATGTTTACGCTTTTTGCATATGCCACAATTGATTCAGTTATTTTTGTTTAAACACAGGCATACTTTTTCTACCTTGTCATTCATTGATGAGACTTTTATCTTTCTTTATGTCGGCATGGATGCCTTGGACATTTTGACTTGGAGAGAAAATGATCGGTATGTTCTATTCAACTCTAGGAAGTACAACTTCTTTTGCATTTCCTTTTTCTAACGTGCATTGTATGAAATCTAAGCTTCATGAACTCTTCTTTTTCATGAACTATTGATGTCTGACACTCATTCCAATACATATCCAGACCTAAGTATATGACCTTCCAAGGAGCTTTAAAATATTAAAAATAATAAGAACTTCAAAAACATATCCGTATTGGATATATCATCGTATTGGCCTACTCACATCATTCTTTTTTATGGCCTAGAACGTCACTTATGGTTAGTTCTATACTACTTGTAGGCCTAGAACGTTATGGTTAGTTTTAGACTACTTTCATGTTTCCCCCTATCATATTTAGCAAACTTATCAAATAAATCATCTAGTGAAAGTATAAGCTTTAGGAACAAGTATGTGTTCTTGGCATTAAACTTTTATTTATTTATTATTCCAAATCAATTAAAATTTTTATTTGACATTACTATTTCTTCACATTTCTTTGTTTAGATAATAATATGGTGGGTTTGGTCTCATAAGAGGTGCCGTATCTATGGTTCTTGCATATAAACAGGTAATAGAGTCTCGATACTCTTTATATGTTGAAGGAAAATCTCAGTTAGTTGTTGCATTTTCTAAGTTGCAAACACTATTTACTTCAGATCATGCCTCTGTAGTCGCTTTGAACCTATTCATCGCTCTTCTTTGCGCTTGTATCATGATCGGTCATCTTTTGGAGGAGAATCGATGGATGAATGAATCAATTACTGCCCTTGTGATTGTGAGTTTCTCTCTTGACATTTATTGGCATAGATTTATTTGTTTGTGAATAATTCAGCTAAGTTTTGTTTGCTTGGATTATATGCTTTAATCTATTTTCATGTTCAACATTTGTTTTCAAAACATATTCGAACATTGATGCGGGATATGATCCTACAAGGATTCTCCGAAGATAAGAAAAAAAGAAGAAGAAGAAAGAATTGAACATTTTCATGTCAAGCGCATAGTCCCATCCAACTCTGACTAGACTATGTTTTACTCATTTAGTACATTTGATTTAATTGATGATATGTACAAGGCCTTTGTACCGGGGTTATTATTTTGTGGGAAGGAAGGAAAAGCTCATGTCTTTTAGTCTTCATGAAGATCTCTTCTTTATTTATCTTACGCTTTAATTATATTCAATCTTTGGGTGAGTTCGTTCTTTCATTTCCATTTTCTAGACAAAGAATATGGAAATTGTTTAGCTTGTAGAAACTAAAATAGATGTACATGTAGCACTAGTTAAATGTATTAACTTTGTAACATCCTAAAATTTGAGTATTGATATGATGCATGTTTTGGTGCTTAACTTGTGTATAGTTAAATTTTGCATGATTAGTATAGTCTTGAGAAGACTTGAGAATTATTCAAAATTAGAATAAATTTTAGTAAGGGTATTTATTTGAAGTGGATCAAGTGACTTTGAGGTTTAAGTAAATTTAAGTGTCAAAAACTAGCATAAGATGAGCTAGTAGCAAGGTGGTGTTGGTGCATGTATGTTTGCTTGAGGAGAGAGGTTCGAATCTCCTAGCATGCAATTTGAAAGCTTTTATTTTTGCTTTTTCTTAGCATGTGTCGGTCATGGATAAGGATTAGGATGAGTTGGATTAAATTTTTATGGCAAGAAGACCATGGGAAAAAGGCAAGTGTTAACTTAGGGAAAGGAATCATTTGAATAAGGTATGTAGGGGGAACACAAGGCACATATCAAGGAAGATGTTTTGGAAAGTTTGGAGTGGCCAAACTTTGACATTGAGGCTATGTACTTGGACGGTTTTAGGGGCTAGGGGGGTGACCGAAATTTTGAAGGCTTTGGTAAGGTTTAGGTGTTAGTTGGTCATTTTGGCATTTGGACATTTTTGTGCTTTTCTCCAAAACTTTTCTCTCCATTTCCTCTCCTTAGCCGAATGCACATTGAGCAATAGGTAATAACTTTGCTTTTCTTTAATCATTTCATAGTTTGACCATTTCGGTCTTATTTTGCCTATTCTCTCAAATCATTTCTCCCTAGTGCCGAAATCACCAAGACCTTGGAAGGCCATTTTCTCTTTTCTTTTCTTTTTGTTGAATGCACACAAGCCTCAAACTCATTTCTTTGTTCAACTTCCATTCTTGAAAAGAACCGAAACATAAACACCTTATTTTCCTTTATCCTTCTTCATCTCTTTCTCCTTACAAAATCTCTTAAACATTTTTCTCCTTTTATTTTCACCATGGCGAATGTTACTAAGCACCATCTCCTTCAATTTCCTTCATAACCGAACCTTCTACAACTCACATATCTCCTTCTCAATCATTTTTCTTTCTACTCACACTTTAATCAATCGGTAAGTGGCTAGTACAATATTTTGGAATTGTTATTTTCCCTTTCTTTTGTGCCGAATCTATACGTGGTGTGGGATGACCTTTTTGGATTGAGACCATCATCATACCATATCTCATTCTAATCTTTTCTCTATCATAGAAACTTAGTGGAGGGCCAAAACTCAAGTGTTCGTAAACGTCGTAAATCGTTGGAATCGAATTAAGGTGTTAAGGTAAGGGATTATTAAGGATTTTCATATTACTCGACATATGGATATAAATGGCTTATTAATCGATTTTGTTTTAGGGGACGTTATCGCTCGATTGTCATATTGTGGAACGAGGATATTTGTGAGACAATCAAGATAGGGACAAAAAGGGTAGTAAGTAGTGTTCGGAAGAGGGGTGGTTCTACTATTCCCCCTAAGTTTAAGAGAAGGACTGTTTTGGGAATTTGAGACTTTCCACCGGGTTATGGACACTCATTCGGAAAAATCAATTATTCGAAGTCGTACGTACCCCCGAACCATTGTTTACTCGTGGTTCTGAACCTTTGATCGGAGAGAAATCGCAAATAGTGGTTGTTCGAGATTTCGAGGGTAAGATCCAGATCGCTTAACATTAGAATAGTTTTATGTTAAATATTAGTGTTCTAATCCATCGTGATATGTGTTTAGATATCGACGAGCGGGAAATTGTAGTTCTCACCGTAATCAGGTGTGTAATCTCACACCGTATCTCATGGGTTAGATGACTATATCGTATAAATCGGTGGATGAAATCACAAGTTAGTAAAATCGGGAAGAATAGCATATTTATCACCTTAATGATAAAAGTTTTGAAATTGGTATTAAGATCATGAAAATTACGAAATTGCCCTTAACGGGCTAATTCGATAAAGTGATAAATGGTCCAGATGTGATATTTGATAATTGGGCCATATGTGATATTTGATAATTGGGCCATATGTGATATTTGATAATCGGGCCATATGTGATATTTGATAATTGGGTCATATGTGATATTTGATAAATGGGCCATATGTGATAATCGATAAATGGGCCATATGTGATATTTGATAATTGGGCCATATATGATAATTGATAAATGGGTCATATGTGATATGAGATTTCGTGGGCCAAAATGTGAAATGGGCCAGATTGTAATAACTTTTATAATGGGCCTTATGTTGGAATAATTATATGAATGGGTTGTTATGCATATTATATACATGATTGCATGGGTTGGGCTATTTGACGAAGAGAAGTTCTGGTAGCTTTGCTACAATATTTTGGTGGCCCTACCACGATTTTGAAAAATGGCAAATGCCATGTAAACTCTATGAATCCGGTGGCTTGTCCACGAAATTTGAAATACGGCTTAATGCCTACTTCGGTGTGTTGGCGGGGTGGTGTGCTGGTTGGTACGGGTGGTGTGTAGCGGATGGAAATTTAGGTTTGGTTTTGGGAATTGCATATCACTTGCATTTTATACATGCTAAATTATTATAATTGTAATGGGCTTAGGCCCAAATAAATGCTTAAATGGTTTTGGCCCAGTGGACTAAGGTAAGTGTGTTACACACTGAGTTCTAAGTAACTCACCCCAATTTTTTTTACCCCTCTCAGGTAATAATAATTGATGGAGACTTGGGTCGGAGATGACTTCGTGTGGAGGCTATACTACAAATGGTGGTTCATAAAACTTTAAGACTTCTTTAATAAATTTTATTAAGTACTATTTTTATGGCGATGTAATAATGCCTCTTTAATTATGGATTTTATTATGTGGATGGATTTTGTTATGTTTTAGTTTTCCTAAGTTGGATTGGTTTAGTTTTTATAAATGTTTTTCTATAGCTCTCGTATAAAATAAATGTTTTTCTTAAATGTTACTGAAACTTAGGAAATTCTTTTAAAACTTTTCGATGAAATATTTCAACTAAATAAATCCAAAGTTTTAATCAATTACTACTCTATAGATCAAATGATAAACTCTTGTGTTTTTAATTATGATTTTCAATGAACTTCGATTTTTCGATAAAGTCACTCTCTTAATCGTTTTGGAATTTGATTTCTACATTGTTAAATGATTTGAATGTACGTTTAATTTGTATGGCATGCCAAAATCCGGGCTTAATGCATAGGCCGGGTTTGGGGTGTTACAAACTTTGTTTTGTTTAATTTATAAAGCCTCATGTCAATAGTGGGTCAATTTGTTAACATACAACCGAGCCATTTTTTATTAACATGATGAGACCGAGCTTTTACTGTAGCATGTGCTACCGAAACTGCTGCTTTATATTTGGTACCAACAATTAAGAATTGTTTCGCATGCTTCCTACTGCTTATTCTATACTTTGGCTTGAACTTGAATATAAATTCCTTGTGTTTTCAATATTATAAATAGAGGAATAAATGTGTCCTACGATCTTGGGGGTTTATCTAATTAAGAATATGAAGTAAAGACTTCATTTCGTTCATTATTTATCGTCTAAAGCCCTTCTAATCTTTGCTTTATCTACCAGGCTCAAGGTGAAAAAGAAGTAATTTTTTCGTAACTTCATCACCATAATGATTTTGGGGCTATTGGTACATTAATATCCCATGCTTATATCTTTAGGTATTTTCAAGAACTTTATAGATGCAGTTTCTGATGAGTGCAGATACAATCTTTTTTCCTTCTCTCTTGTTTTCATGTGTAGAGAATGATAGCCTATGTTATTCGGACTTGGGTGTGAGTGCGGATACGGATTTGTATACAGCACAAGAATGTTTAACCTTTTCAAGTTGTTCTATATTTGATGGGTTTTTAGTGGGTTATATCCCCATAGATGTTTGAATATATGTCAAACATAAGTTTCAGACACAAATACTTTAAAAGTAATGAAGGAACATAGTTGGTAATATTACGGTGTGGCTTAATTTGTTAATTAAAATCCTAGTATTGATTGGCTTAATTTTTTTTTTTTTTTTGGTTTAAATGTTATGGGCAAAAAATGTTTAATTTTACTAAATTTTCCTTAATTTTTTTATAATATTTTAATCTTATTTTTTATAATATTTTATTTTTTTATTTTTCATGACTTTTAGCGGCGTTTTTAGAAAAAGCGCCGCTAAAGGTCATGCTTTTAGCGGCATTTGGAGAGAAAGTGCCGCTAAAAGTCATGTTCTTTAGCGGCGTTTGTGGGGAAATCGCCGCTAAAAGTTATGTTCTTTAGCGCCTTTTTTCAAATAAACGCTGTAAAATTTAGCAGCGTTATTTATAGTTGCGTTCCTAAAAAAACTCCGCTAAAAGTCCATTTTGCTGTAGTGTCCATTGCAATTTTTACAACAAGTAGTTACTATAAGCATCAAACTAAACCAACTCTTTATTCATTAAAGTGCACAATTCATTCAGTTTAAATATCCTTAAGTTTTTCAAAGATTTCGACGACTACTTTAAGAAAACTTTATGTCCTTTCAATATTGCAACAAGCCAAAACCTATTAAGTCAGACTTAAATGCATTAAAACAATCACTGCAATAGAATTATCACTGCTAAATTTGCACCAAAATCCACAGCCAAATATTCAAAAACTCTATTTGTATATACTATACTGTCATTCAAAAACTATCAATCAAATACTCAAAAACAAACCTTCTGAAAGTAATGTTTGATATCTTTCAGCAATGCATCAATAGTCTCGAAATGGACAAACACTTGGTGACACTGAAAACAAATAAATAAACAAATAAATAAGACCATAATGTTTTGTATAACCTAAGATCAAAGAAATTTTTAAGTATGGTGCATACCAGAAATTTACATCATTCTTAGGAATTGAAGGTAGCCTAATCAGCCTTCTGGCAGAAACACTTCCTCTAAGATTTAAGTGATAATGATATATCTTTTTATCACTAATGCCTGTAACTAGACACAAAATTGACATTATTAAATACATAATGAAGAATTTAACAGAAAGGACACACACACACACACACACACACACACACACACACACACACACACACACACACATATATATATTGTTTAATATGCTCTAACTGACAGAATAAATGGACAAATTTTAATATTAAAAAGAAAATAAAAGAAGCATGCCTCTTGACAGCATTTGTAACACCCTAACCCTTATCCGTTGCGGATTAGGGTTACAAGGCATTACTGTACAGAACATAGCTCAAAATAGACATTCATTTCATTTCATGCTTCGTAAATCAATCACATCAATACATACGTATATTTTATTTAATAAACAATAACACACGGTTTATAAATCAAAGCACATTCATATAAATCATTATACAAGTAAATTACTTAATCAACCAAAACCCAATCAAGCTTTAATACCATTAATACCTAAACTACTCATGTTTCAAAATTTAACTACTTTATTTAATAAATATAATATTCAAAACATACAAACATAACATGCATGATATTCAATACCTAATTTATAATCAAACATATATCATTTTTTTAAATCATGTGTACATATTACAACATTGATTCACAAAGCATTATATGTTCACTTGACTTTCTTTAGCCATTTTTCTATGTACTTGGCCATTTAACCATGCCATTTAACAACACCTTTCAATATTAGCTATTTCATTCAATTAAGCACAAATAAGAAATCCATGCTATGCTGAATTCGATTCATATTAATGCATTCACTTAGAAATGCATTTTACTTAAACCAAACATATCAATATCGGACAGCATATATAAATATATATACAAGGTGTCAACTAACACATAAAATTCTAGTAAAAAACATACCAATTCATAAAACATTATAACTCTATCTTAAACCATGTAATATATTTCCCAAAATAAGTTAAGTAACCAGGCCGAATTTACACCAACCTAACACCATCTTTAAACCAACTCATAATGCAAATTATACATTAACACATAGGTCTTTAATAAATCATACTAAATTTACAAATCCAAGACATAGCATAGTTAATCCAAGGCAAATATAAATACATATCATAGGTCAATAATGCATTCATTATTTACTTTATTGCTTAACCAAATTATAAGACCATTCATGTCATTTTCAATCAAACCAAATAATGACAAATTATACCCACTTTCGAGACTACATTTTCATTCATATACTAAATACATCATATTCCTATAATACATATATGTTGTTTTCGAATAGGCATTAAATATAATTAAAATATACATCCATTAACAAATAAGCCAAACACATCATACTTATATAAATACATATTAGTATTTTCCAAATGAACTTAAGCCATAATGAATTTTAATGATTTACAAGACATATCAAATTCACTACACCTATATGCCATAACCGAACTTATATATATATATATATCAAAACATTTACCACATTATTAACAAAGCATAACAACCATATTTCACATATAAATAAGCCATGGTCGAATAATTAAAACCAAACACATCTAACATTTGATTAGTAGCATAAAAACTAAGCTTAACAAAATAAATAAGTCATTTTCGCATGGCTCATATCTACATATCCCAAATCAAACATTATTACTAGACTATACATGCCATAAGTTCAAATTCAAACTTAACAAAATACCAAAAGAGTCGATAGTGTGATAGACTTCTCTGACGATCCCCGAGCTCGTAACCAACTTCCAAAATCTATAAAACGGAAAGAAAATACAACACAGTAAGCTATCAAAGCTTAGTAAGACATAAGTAAATAAATACTTAATCATAAACAAAAATTAATTTATTTAAACCGAAACAAGCCATTATCAACTCATGTACATTTCCAATTTAATATCATATATCAAGACGTATAAGTTTTGTATAAATTCTTCTTTAACCGATTGCTCAATTAAACATTAGTATAACTAAGCAATACTTTCCACAATACATACACATCAATACGCCAAATACATATAAGCTTAAACATGCCATCACATAATTCATATTTCACATAGCTTTGTATCATCAATTCAAGTATTCAACTTACCTCAATTTCGTAACTTAGTATGAATACATACCTGAGCATTTCTAACTTGATTTACACTCAATCTTAACTTATCATTGCCTGCTGAACCATTCAGAATTAAAAAGGATACTCGGATAGTCGAACATATCATACAATGCTAACGTCCCAGACATGGTCTTACATGTAATCACATAACGATGCCACTGGCCCAAAAGGGCCTTACACATATACACAAGTTGATGCCAACGTCCCAGATGTGGTCTTACACGATAACACATAATGGAATCCTATGTCATTACATATGTATCCTATCTATTCCCAAGGTTTATACGGGACTTTTGGATATCATAACTCGATCAAATCAATCTCATAAACATTGCTCCCGAACACTTAGTGTAAAACCCCAAACCCGGCCTATGCATTAAGCCCGAATTTTGGCATGCCACACAAATTCAACGTACATTCAAATCTTTTAACGAAGTAGAAATCAAATTCCAAAACGATTAAGAGAATGACTTTATCAAAAAAAAAAAAATGAAGTTCATTGAAAACCATAATTAAAAACACAAGAATTTGTCGTTTGATCTATTGAGTAGTAATTGATAAAAACTTTGGATTTATTTAGTCAAAATATTTCGTCGAAAAGTTTTAAAAGACTTTTCTAAATTTCAGTAACATTTAAGAAAAACCTTTATTTTATACGAGAGTTATATAAAAACATTTATAAAAGCTAAACCAATCCAACTTAGGAAAACTAAAACACAATAAAATCCATCCATATAATAAAATCCATAATTAAAGAGGCCTTATTACATCGCCATAAAAATAGTACTTAATAAAAATTATTAAAGAAGTCTTAAAGTTTTATAAACCACCATTTCTAGTATAGCCTCCCCACGAAGTCATCTCCCACCCAAGTCTCCATCAATTGTTATTACACGAGAGGGTAAAAAATGGGGTGAGTTACTTAGAACTCAATGTGTAACTCACTTACCATAGTCCACCGGCCAAAACCATTTAAGCATTTATTTGGGCCTAAGCCCATTACAAATATAATAATTTAGCATGTATAAAATGCAAGTGATATGCAATTCCCAAAACCAAACCTAGATTTCCATCCGCTACACACCACCCATACCAACCAAAGACACCTGGGGGAGCTTTAGTCACCCACCCCGCCAACACACCAAAGTAGGCTTTAAGCCCAATACAATATTTGTGGCAACGATCATTTAAATAATTGTGGTAGAACCACCGATCTAGATTTCGGGCAACGGCCATCGTGACAAAGTGACCTATCTAGAATTTTGGCATCAAGCCTTTCTTCTCTTCATCATTGATCCCAACCCATGCAATCATGTTTATGCATAAAAAATATTTGTAAAAAAAACCATATTACAATTTATCAATTTTGGCCCACAAAATCACATATCACATATAACCCATTTATCAATTTTCAAAAATGGCCCAATTATCAAATATCACTTATGGCCCATTTATCGATTATCACATATGGCCCAATTTCTCAAATATCACATATGGCCCAAATTCTCAATTATCAAAATTGTCAAATATCACATATGGCCCAAATTATCAAATATCACATATGGCCCAAATTGTCAAATATCACATATGGCCCAAATTGTCAAATATCACATATGGCCCACTTAACACTTTTATCGAATTAGCTCGTTAAGGGCAATTTCGTAATTTTCATGATCTTAATACAATTTTCAAAATCTTATCTTTAAGATGATAATTATGTTATTCTTCCGATTTCACTAACCTGTGATGTCATCCAACGATTTATATGATATAGTCATCTAACCCATGAGATACAGTGTGAGATTACACTCCTGATTACAGTGAGAACTACACTTTCCCACTCGTCGATATCTAAACACACATCACGAAGGATTAGAACACTTAAATTTAATATTAAACTATTCTAATATTAAGCGATCTAGATCTTACCCTCGGAATCTCGAACAACCACTATTTGTGATTTCTCTCCAATCAAAGGTTCAGAACCATGAGTAAACAATGGTTCGGGGGTATGTACGACTTCGAATAATTGATTTTCACCGGATGAGGGTCCACAACCCGGTGAAAAGTCTTGGATTCCTAAAATAGTCCTTCTCTTGAATTTAGGGGGAATAATGGAACCACCCCTCTTACGAACACTATTTACTGCCCTTTTCGTCCCTATTTTGATTGTCTTCAAAGATAAAGAATCATTAGTCCTAACAATATATTGAAAATCTTAAGACTAAAGACTTGAAGAGTATAATCGACTTACCTTAATATTCCAAAAAAATCTCAAGAGAATTCTTTGTACGTTATTACCAAATCTTAAATGAACTTTAAGATTTCTCCGAAAAGATGATGATTCGGCCCTTCCACTATTTCACTAAAAATAACGAAAGAAAACATTTGAATGAAAGGTTGGTTAATCAGTCAAAAAGTCTCTTCCAAAGACATTCTAACATTCGGCCATAGTGATCAAATAACAAAAGAAAAGACAAAGTAGTGATACTTACCGATGACCCAAAGTTTGAATAGAAGAAAAAGAATGATTGAAAAAAATAGATGCTATGGAGAATGGAAGATTCGGCTATGCTAAAACAAAGGAGAGAAAGGAAAGATTCGGCTATGGAGGTAGTCTAACATTCAGCCAAGGGAGAAGAAAATGTTGAAAGTATGTTTGAAAAGAAAATTTAGAATGATGAAAGAAAGAAAATGAGGATGAGAGGTTTATGATTAAATTTTTGAAATAAAAAAAACAGAGGATGAGAGTTTGAACAATGGTACATTAGGCCAAGAGAAGGAAGAAGAAAGTGTTGTTTGTATTTGATGTTTTAGGCACTAGATGAGAACACCAAATGGCTACTTTGAGTGGTTAGCAAAAATGACCAAATGGTCAAAAAAAGTTAACCAAAAGAAACAAAGCAAAGATGGTTTTCCTCTTAACACAAGCACATTTGGCCAAGAGGAAAAGATGAGAGAAAAATTTGGTTTTTGGGAGAGCAAATGACCAAAATGAAAATTCTTTCAAGTTACCCACTTTTTCAAAACTTACTACCAAAATTTTGGCTCCCTTTTTAGTCCACAAAATTGTTCATGTTCATGGACAATTGGCCATTCATAGCTTCCAAAAGAAAGCCCTTGATTCATGCCTTATGTCCCTTATCACCTTTAATCAAGAGATTCTTTTCCTTAAAC
Organism: Gossypium rotundifolium; assembly: GCA_025506655.1. NCBI lineage: Eukaryota > Viridiplantae > Streptophyta > Magnoliopsida > Malvales > Malvaceae > Gossypium > Gossypium rotundifolium. The sequence continues at coordinate 131,454,731 of CP106725.1, read as the reverse complement.
TTTTACTTACCTTTTTCCTTTGGTCTTCTTGCCAAAAATGTTGTCCTTTAACCTTATCCATGACCGACACTTTGACAGAGGAAACAAAAATAAAAACAAACTTAATGCACATCTATGGATTCGAACCTTTTCCCTTAAGTAGACATACATGCGCCACCACCACCTTGCTACTAGCTCATCTTATGGTAGTTTTTGACACTTAAACTTACTTAAACCTCAAAGTCACTTGATCCACTTCAATTAAGTACTCCTAACTAAAATTTATTCTAATTTTGAATAGTTCTCAAGTCTTCTCAAGACTATACTAAACATGCAAAAATTTAATTATACTCAAGTTAAGCACCAAAACATGTATCATATCAATACTCAAATTTTAGGATGTTACAACTCTACCCTCCTTAAAGAAAATTTCATCCTCAAAATTTACCTGGCTAAAAGAGATGAGGATATTGTTGTCGAATTGCATCCTCAGGCTCCCACATAGCTTCCTCCGCTCTGTGATTACTCCAAAGAACCTTAACCAATGGTATAGTCTTCTTTCTTAACACCTTAACATCTCGGTCTAAGATTCTCACTGGTTCCTCCTTGAAAGACAAATCTGGCCTTAATTCTACTTCTTCTACCGGTACCATGTGCGATGGATCCGATCTATAGCATCTCAGCATAGAAACATGGAAAACACTATGAATCTGACTCAACTCTGGAGGTAAATCAAGTTGATAGGCCACTGGTCCTACACGCTTCAACACATGGTATGGTCCAATGAACCTAGGGCTCAACTTGCCTTTCCTTCCAAATCTGAAAATCTTTTTCCACGGTGAAACTTTCAAAAAGACCTGATCTCCCACCGTAAAGTCAATATCTTTACATTTCAGATCCGTGTATGACTTTTGTCTATCCGAAGCTTCCTTTAACTGCGCTCGAATTACTTTTACTTTTCTTCCGTCTCAGTTATCAGTTCAGGACCCAACAACTGTCGTTCCCCCAATTCAGTCCAACAAGTAGGAGTACGATACCTACGACCATATAATGCTTCATAGGGTGCCATCTGAATACTGGATTGATAACTGTTGTTATATGCAAACTCTGCCAATGGTAGAAAATCCTCCCAACTACCTCTAAAGTCGATCACACAACCTCGTAACATGTCTTCCAAAATCTAGATTACTCTTTCCGACTGACCATCTGATTGAGGGTGAAAAGCCGTACTGAAGTTTAACTTTGGGCACAGAGCCTCATGCAAAGCTTTCCAAAATCGTGATGTAAACCTAGGATCCCTGTCCGATATGATAGACACTAGTACCCCATGCAACCTCACGATTTCAGATACATATAGTTTAGCCAACTTCAGCACGAGTAATCTGTACGAATTGGTAGAAAATGAGCAGTCTTCATTAATCGACCTACTGCCACCCAGACAGAATCTTTCTTAGTAGGTGTTAAGGGTAATCCACTAACAAAATCCATCGTTATCCGCTCTCATTTCCATAATGGAATCTTTACTGGTTGCAACAATCCCGACGGTAATTGATGTTCCGCCTTTACTTGTTGACAAGTCAAACACTTTCCCACAAAATCAGTAACTTCCCGTTTCAACTTTGGCCACCAATACTATTCACGGAGATCCCAATACATCTTATTTCCTCCGGGGTGCATAGTATAAGGGCTAGTATGCGCCTCTAAAAGAATCATTTGCCTCAAATCTGAATCCTCGGGCATACAAACCCTTCCACGAAAACACAGTACATCATCTTTGTTTAAACCAAAATCTCCTATCACACCACTTCCAGCTTGTTGTAATAAAGGACCCAACTTTTCATCGGACAATTGCTTTTCCTTGATTTGTTCCAACTACAGAGGGTTCACCTCAAGTTCCGCTAGCAAACTACCATCCTCATACAAACTGAGATGAGCAAACATTGCTCTTAACTCTGATACAATCTTACGACTCAACACGTCTGCCACAACGTTAGCCTTTCCAGGATGATACTCGATTGAGAAATCATAATCCTTTAACAATTCCACCCATCTCCGTTGTCTTAAATTCAACTCCTTTTAGGTAAGGAGATACTTAAGACTCTTATGGTCCGTATAAATGATTGACTTCTCACTGTAAAGATAATGTCTCTAAATCTTTAATGCAAACACTACCGCAGCCAACTCCAAATCATGAGTAGGATAATTGACTTCATGCGGCCTCAACTACTGAGAAGCATAAGCTACCACTTTTCCACTTTGCATCAGTACACATCCTAAACCCGTGTGTGATGCATTACAGTAAATGGTAAACTCTTTTCTGGCCTCTAGTTGAATCAATACTGGCACTTCAGTTAGAATCTTCTTCAGTTTCTCGAAACTTTCTTGTTATTTTTCAGTCCACACATACAGTACTTCCTTCCGCAGCAACTTAGTTAGGGTGCAGCAATCAATGAAAACCCCTCAACAAAGCGTCTATAATAACCAACCAAACCCAAGAAACTCCAGATCTCAACTACTGACTTTGGCGGTTTCTAATCCAACACAGCTTCTACCTTTCAAGGATCAACTCTTATTCCTTCAACTGACACTACATGACCCAAGAAAGCACTTCCTTCAACCAAAATTCACACTTACTGAATTTGGCATATAGTTGCTTATCTCGCAAAATTTGCAACATAGTGCGCAGATGAGAGTCATGCTTTTCTTCATTCCTCGAATATACCAAGATGTCATCTATGAACACTACTACAAACCGATCTAAATAGGGTTGAAAGACTCGATTCATCATGTCCATAAATGCAGCTGGTGCATTAGTCAAACCAAACGGCATTACTAAAAACTCATAATGTCCATAGCGAGTTCGAAATGCCGTCTTATGAATATCTGCCTCTTTCACCTTGAGTTGATGATAACCCGATCTCAAATCAATCTTGGAGAAGACTGAAGCTCCTCTTAATTTGTCAAACAGGTCTTGGATTCTCGGTAATGGATATCTATTCTTGATCGTCAATTTTTCCAACTACCTATAATTAATGCACATACGCATCGACCCATCCTTCTTGATGAACAAAACTGGTGCTCCCCATGGAGACACACTTGGTTGAATAAATCCCCCATCTAGTAGTTCTTGAATTTGAGCTTTAAGCTCCACTAACTCCTTCAGTGCCATTCTATAAGGAGCAATGGACACCGGAGTAATTCCGAGCAAAAGCTCAATGCCAAACTCTACTTCCCGATTTGGATGTAACATCCTAAATAATTGAGTATCATTATGTTGCTAAATGATAGTTCGGGTTACTTGGAGTTAGAATAAATATTATTATTTAAGTGTACTTTAGAGTAAAGAAATTTAAATGACCTTAAGACTTAAATTAATTAAAGTGCTAAAAGATGGCATAAATGAGTTAATAGCATAGTGGTTATGGCGCCATGACTTAGACATGAGGGAGGAGGTTCGAATCTTGTAGCTTGCAACTTGAAAAATTTTATCTTTTTGCTTCCATCTATCAAGTGTCGGCCAAGAAGCAAACATGGAAAGTTTGACTTCTTTATATTTGGTATGATGGCTAAAGGATTAAGGAAATATCTAAGTTGAGGAAAGAAATCATTAGGATAAGGTAAGTAAGGGGAAAAAATGGCTTGAAATGGGGAGTGTGCTATGGAAAGAAAGGGTGGCAAGAGGTTGGCCTTTGATAGCCAAGTATGTGGACGGTTTTTGGGCAAGGGGCTGGTCAATTTTTGAAGACATTTAGTTGAATTAGGGGGCTAGTTAGGCATATTCTCTTCTTTGGTCATTTGTTAATTTTTCTTTTCTTTTCAAAACTTGTTTCTCTCATATTTCCTCCCCTTAGCCGAATGCCTATTGAAGAAGGTAAACAATTTTTGTTTTGTTCTCTTTTCTTTTGGTCATTCGGGTTTTGACCATTTAGGTCTTAATTCTCTAAAAATTTCCCCTAGTGCCGAAACCATCATCACATAGAAAACTAATTTTCTTCTTTTTCCTTCACCTTTGCCGATTGCACACAAGTCTCCAATTTCAATTCTTTGTTCATCTTTCGTTCTTGAAAAGAATCCAAACATAAACACTATATGTTCTTTTACCCTTTTTCATCTCTTTCTCTTTACAAAAAGGAATTCTCAAACAAACTTTTCCCTTTTATTTTATCCATGGTCGAATGTTAACCCAATCTTTGTCGAAAATTTCTTTCATTTTCTTTGATCATACCGAATTATTCTTACTCAATTTCTATTTCAATCGTGGATATTAGTGAAACTTTGGAAGGTAGAAACTCAAGGAGATCTTTAGAATTTTGGAACTTTGGAATCAATCTCAAGAATCAAGGTAAGGAGTTTTCCCTTAAGGATTTATATTTATTATATTAGTATAGTATTAATCGATTTCATTTTAGGGACACTATCACTCGATCGTTTCTCGAGGAACGAAGACAAATAGTGGTAAGTCAAATCTCAAACCTTACCAAACGTTAACCATATTTCAATTTTGGTAGTCGGACTAATGATCGTATATCTTTAGAGACTTTCAAGATAGGGCTAAAAAGGGAAGTCCATAGTCTTCGAAAGAGGGGTGGTTCTGCAAATCCCCCTAAATATAAACGAAGGGCTGTTTCGGGAATCCGGGATTTTCCACCAGGTTGCGGACCATCAACCGAGGGAAATCAATTATTTGAAGTAGGTCATACTCCCGAGCCTTTATACGTTAGTGGATTCTCAGTGAGCAACGAATCGATAAACGAGGAGAAACCAAAAATAGAAGTGATTCAAAATCAAAGGGGTAAGGATTTGGATCGAATACTAATAGTATATTTTTGATAAATGATAGTGTTCTAATAGATCGTATTATGTTTAGGTGTTGAAGAGCGGGAAGGTTTAGTACTCACGATATCAAGGTGTGTAACTTCACACTTTTCTCGGGTTGGATGTCATTCGTGGTATTGAGTAAAATCGTAAAACGACAAAATCGGTAAAATACAAAATAATTGGTATTTTGGTGAAATTTCATAAAAATTGTTAAAAATGTGAAAATTACGAAAATGCCCTCGATGTGTAGGTAGTAAAATGAATACTAAAAATCTCATGTATAAATGGGCCAAAGATGTGTTAGATCGAAAAATGGGTCGATAAGTATGCTAGTTAGTAAATGGGCCAAAAATATGCTAGTTAGTAAAATGGGCCGAAATCTTTGATAGATAGTTAAATGGGCCGAAATCCCTGATAAATAATAAATGGGCCAAAATCTCTGCTAGATCGATAAATGGGCCGATATCTCTGCTAGATCGATGAATGGGCCGAAATCTCTGTTAGATCGAAAATGGGCCGAAATCTCTATTGTAAATGGGCCGTAATCTCTGTTAAATTGTTAAATGGGCCAAAATCTATGCTAGATCGCTAAATGGGCCAGAAATTTTGCTAGATCGCTAAATGGGCCAAAGATGCTAAATAGTTATATGAAACAAATGATATATTGTATTATGGGCCTTAATAAAAACCTGAAATATTGACTTGGGCCTTTTTGATAAAATCATCATATGTACATAAACTATTTTTGCATACATGTTGCATGGGTTGGGATTATCGATGAAGAGAAGAAAGGCCTATTGCCAAAAATCTAGTTTGGTGGCTTTGCCACAAAATAATTAAACGGCTGATTGCCTTTAGTTCGGTGGCTATGCCACAAATATTTTAATGGCTCAATGCCTCTAGTTCGGTGAATTTGTCACAATCTAGTTCGGTGGCTCGCCATAAAAATAAAATGGCTTAATGCCTACGATTGGTGTGATGGCGGGGTGAGTTAACTTGATCCCCACAGTGTGATGGTTGGTACGGTGGTGTGTAGCGGATGGAAATTAGGTTTGGGTGGGAAATTTCATTTTTGCATGCATTCCATTATTTATACTGTTAATCTTGATAATGGGCTCAAGCCCAAAATCATGACTTGATAATTTGGCCCAGTGGATTAAGTAAGTAAGTTATACATTTGAGTTCGAGTAACTCACCCTCAAATTTTTCCTCTCGGTAATGGAAATTGATGTGGACTTGGGCGAGGATGACTTCGTGGAGGCCATCTTGCAACTATGGGTTAAATAAATTTTGAACTTTTAAATAAGTACTTTCTTTAAATTATTATTTTGGGTATGATGTAATAAGGCCTCTATTATTATTTTGTGGATTTTATGTGTGGTTGGTTTAAAACTATGTTTTGGATATTTTAATATGGGCTTATGATTATTATATAATGTTTACTTAAAATAAATTGGGTTTTAAACATATGAGAAATTTTAACTATTCTTATTTCTCAAATACATCAAACTTAAAATTTTTTTCTTGGTTTTATTAAACTCTAAATTCAAAAAGGATTTTTGAAATACTGATTTGTCTGAAATTATTAAGATAGTTCGATCTGTGGAACAAACCAAATCCAGTCTTAATGCATAGACCGGGTTTGGGGTGTTACATTTAATGGTATCAGAGCCAATTTCAAAAACTCGACTGTGGTTGGGTTCAATAAATAATTTCTGTATAAAATTATTTCAGTTATGTTTTAAAGATCAGTATGGCACCACAAGCATCCGGCAACAAGTCAAGTAAGTATTTATTACTTAATGATTATTATGATGATATGATCATAGGAACACTCTAGAACTTCTAGTTTTAGATGTTGAAAATTGTAGAGATTGAGACTATAGGATGTGTTGCGAAAAATAACTTTAACTCTCAAATCTCATAAAACATCGTTAATAAACACTGAAACAATTTTCTGATTCATAAAACTTGTAATCAGATTAAATCGAATTAGTCATCATGAGCACTAGAGGACGTGGTCGTGGACGCGGGTAGACGGGCCTGCGGTAGAGGACTAGGTACTGCAATCTGAAGTACCAAATCATATGCCGGAAATGGATGCACCTGCGTCATTTGAGAGTGAGACGGGATCACGCGATCACATGGAAGAAGATAATACCTTGACACAAGTGATGCTGCGAGTCCTAAAATGGGTCACTGGAACTAGAATTGGGCCAACAACTCGTGGGTCAATTTCGGAACGACTCAAGTCAAATAATGCAGAAGTTTTTAGAGGAGTTTTCGGTGTAGCTCCGAATGTGGCTGAATATTGGTTCGAAGCTCTGGAGCGATGTAACATCTTGATAATTAGGGGTTATGCATCTCTACTTAATTGAATGTTGTTGCATGCCTAAATATGATTGAGTGTGTTTTGGAAGTTTATTTTTGAACTTCATTATGTAAGTGAATGCTTAATGAAATATTAAATTTTTAATAATTAAGATGGAGTTAAACAAGATAGGCTTTAAGAAATAATGGCAAGAGGTTTTAAGTATAATAAGTCATTTGGCAAAGTGGTAATGGTGCATGAATGAATGCATAAGGAGAGAGGTTCGAATCCCCTAGCTAGCAAATGGAAGAATTTTAATTTTTTTAGTTTCTTTCCTATAGTGTCGGCCAAGACTATTCTAGATTGGATGAGCATCTTTTATTTTTGGTTAGTAGACCATATGGAAAAGGCAAGCTAGAAGATATGGCATGGGATCATGATGATATGGTAAGATAGGGGGACAAAAGGCTTGAAGAAAGGACAATGTTTTGAAGCTTTTTCATGGTCATTTGACCATGAACCTAGTCGACTTTAGGGCTAAGGAGAAGGCTTAATTGTGTTAGGAAACAAAGGATTGATGGGGAAGAAATGTGGAGGAAAAGGGGATTATGTTGGCATACAATTTGACTTTGGATTAGGGGGTGATAGTTGGCCAAAAATTCTAGCATTTTGTGCATCTTTTCTCATTTCTCCAAAAGTTCTCTTTCTAGCCAATTTTGTTAATGACATTAGGTAAAAGTTTTGCCTTGTTTTGGCTTTTATTTTGACCATTTTGGTTAAAGTACCTATTCTCTCAAATTCTTGTCCTCTATAGTCAAAAGCATCAAAAGTTTGGAAAACATTTCTTCTTTTCTTTTCCCTCATTCTTGAAAACACCAAAGAAACTTTGAAGATAATTTTCTTTTCTTTTCCCCTCTTTAGTGCCGAACCATCTAGCATCAAAGGGCACTCTTAATTTCTTTCTTTCCCTTTCTCTTTCTTTTCTTTTCATTTTCTTTCTTTTCACTTTCAACCAAACCATTTTTACCAAAAGCAAATCATCCCTTTCTCTTCTCATTTACCTTGCTAAGGCCGAAACTCCCATTCTTTATTTTCATCTCAATCTTTCTATTCTTTTGTTGGAAACCCAAACCACCATAGCCAAAACACCATATTTTTCTCTTCTTTTTGTTCAAGGCCAAATCTTCAAGTGGTCAAGTAAGATTTTTGGTCAATTGTTTTCATTATCTCCTTTTATTATAGCCGATTTAGAAACATAATTCTCTTATTTTTTCTCTCCTAGGTCAATCCTTGGAAGGATTTTAAGAATCTTTTGAAACCAACGTTTTAAGAGAAACCTTTCAAATCATCCAAGGTAAGAATATCACTTTCGGTTATATCAATTCTTTTAGATAGATTATTAATCAACTTTATTTTAGGGGTGATTTTGATACTAACAAGATAGGTTCGAAAAGAGCGATGACGGAGTGTTTGGAAGAGAGGAGGCATCATATACCCTAAAACTTCAAACGAAGGGTCAGATCGGGGATAAGAGATTTTCCACCGGGTTGTGGACCCTCTCGCTAACGAAGATCATTTATTTGAAGTCGTATGCATAACCGAACCACTTTTCGTTAGTGGGTTGTCGTGGTTTTGATCCATCTAGCAGAGAAAAACCACAAATAACGGTTGTTTGAGAATTCGAGGGTAAGGATTTAGATCTCTCATCAATAGTATATTTTATTAGTAATAGTGTATACTAATCAAGTGTAATAATTATTTAGGCATTGATGAGCGGGAAGGTATCGTTCTCATAGTCATAAGGTGTGTAACAATATATTAAAATCTCATAGATCTAGATTAAATATGATTTACATGAAAATGTGTTTGATAATGATTGTGGATACCATTCAGTGGTATACGATATTCAGGTATGTTTACCCCAATATTTCGTTAATTTTGCTATATGCATAAATGTGAAATAAGTATGACTATATTATGATTTTGGGGTAAATGGCATGAAAATTGAGTAATATGTATGTGCATGGGCATATGGGTAAAATTGATAAAGGGGAAGTATTCCGGTGGTTTTACCACATAATCCGGTGACTTCGGTCACATATTTGAATCCGGTGACTTCGGTCACATATTTTGAATCCGGTGACTTCGGTCACATAATTTGAATCTGGTGACTTCCGTCACATTTGTCTGGTGGCCTTGCCATAAAATTATAAGGGCAATGTGCATGTTGACTGCAGCAACTGCCTTCGATGGTGTGTAGCGGATGGAGGGTCGATTTAGTAATCCCCACGGTGTGATTGGTTGGTACGGGTGGTGTGTAACACCCCAAACCCGGTCTATGCGTTGAGACTAGATTTGGTTTGTTACATGATTCGAACTATTCTTAAATCCTTAATGAGTTGAAAAACTACAATATTGTTTACGGAGTTTAAAATTTGTAGAGTATTAGATTTTGATAAATATTTAAAAACATTAGTTGAAAATCATTGTATTATCTAAAACCGTTAGGAAATTTGTTAAAGAGTTAGCAAGAAAAGAATTATTTATAAAAGAATTCCTTATACTTTGAAAACCCAAGTTCATTTTAGTAAAGCATCATAAATCACATTACATGATTTAAAAGCCCAAATAAAGTTTAAATTCCAACACACATAAAATCCATAAGTTATTTATAGAGGCCATTTATTACAACATCCCAAAATAGTAAAATGATAATTAAAAGTTCGAATTTAAATAACCCTTATTTAGCAAGATGGCCTCCACGAAGTCATCCTCACCAAGTCCACATCGGTTTCCATTACCCGAGATGGAAAGAAATTAAAGGTGAGTTACTTAGAACTCATGTGTAACTCACTTACCACCATTATTGGGCAGATTGTCAAGATATTATGTTGGGCTTGAGCCCAATCCGTAATTCAACAATATAACATGAATTTAAAATAATTAATAATGCATGAAAATGAAATTCCCAACCCAAACCTAATAACCATCCGCTAACACCCCTGCACCAACCATCACACCTGGGGATCAAGTCAACCCACCCCGCCATCACACCAATCGTAGGCATTAAGCCTTTTATAATTGTGGCATAGCCAATTTAACTAGAGGCAATAAGTCGATATTGTGGCGAGAGCAACCAACTAGAGGCAATAAGTCGATATTGTGGCGAAACCAATTTAACTAGAGGCAATAAGCCGATATTGTGGCAACTGGCCATTCTTCTCTTCATAAATCCCACCCATGCAATTATACATGTACTTTAAAAATATAAAATTTATTATCAATACATAACATGGTGGGTTTTATCAATGACATTTCATTTGGCCCATAATTATAGCAATTTATCCATTTAGCAATTTAGTGGGCTTTGGCCCATTTACCAAACTAGAGCGTTTTGGCTAAATTTTAACGAACTAGAGTATTTATGGCCCAATTTATCGAACTAGAGTATTTACGGCCCATTTTCACGAACTAGAGTATTTACGGCCCATTTTCACGAACTAGAGTATTTACGGCCCATTTTCACGAACTAGAGTATTTACGGCCCATTTTCACGAACTAGAGTATTTACGGCCCATTTTCACGAACTAGGGTATTTATGGCCCATTTTCACGAAACATCAAATTTTCATAATATCAATTAATTTCTTGGGGCGTTTTGAAATTTTCACGATTTAGTCGCTTTTCGTATTTCGTCAAAATATCAATTTTGTGCTTTTACCGATCTAGTCGCTTTTACGATTTTTCTACCATACCGAAATTTGACATACAACCCTAAAATAATGAGGGTGAAATTACACACCTCGATACCGTGAGTATTATCCTTCTCGCCTCGGCACCTAAAATATATTTCGATTCGTTAGACAACTAATTCGCAAAAATAATCTTATTTGTTAATGGATCCAAAATCTTACCCTCTTGATTTTGAATCACTTCGATTTTCGGTTTTCCTTCGTTTATCGATTCACTAGCCGCCGAGAATCCACCAACGTATAACGGCTCCGAGGTTCGTACTACTTCAAATAATGGACTTCTTTCGGAAGATGGCCCACAACCCGGTGGAAAATCCCGGACTGCAGAAACCGCTCTTCGTTTGAATGGGGGATTTACAGATCCACCCCTCTTACGATAACTAAACACCGCCTTTTCTTCCCTATCTTGACAGTCTTCAAGATCCAAAAGAATTTAGTTAGTTCTAAAATAATATCAATAATACTAGAGATTTAAAAGTAGGATTTCCTTACCAAAATGAAACGCTTCCAACGCTTCCACGATTCTCCGATCACTTGAATTCCAATCTCCGTTATTGCACTAAATAATAACGAAATAAACGTTATTAGTATGAATGCTATATCAATCCAAAAGACTCTCAAAATCCTATGATATTCGCCATAATATCACTAATCAATAAATCAAAAAATGGAGAGAAACCCTTACCTACTTCCCACGGACGAAAAGCAAGATTAAGAATGATGTTTAATTGATGGAAGATTCGGCTATAAATGATTAAGAATGAAAAATAATTTTTGGCTTATAGGCACAATAACATTCGCCAAGAGAGTGAAGATGGAGAGAATTTTCGATTGAAAAGAAATAGTATAAGAACGAAAGGATGATGGTGATGATGTTTTGATTTCAAGGAGATTAGAAGAAAAGAAAAGAAAAATAAGAACTTTAGGTGCTGGTATATTCGGCCATGGCAAAGAAAAAAGAAAAGAAATTGATTTTGGTATAGGTGATTTCGCACAAGAAGAAAGAGGCACAAGAATTGGTTATCAAGATAAGAAAAGGAATGACCAAATGGTCACAAAACTTTGGCTTAACCAAGTGCAAAAATTCGCCAAATAGGGATATTGAAAGGAGAGGAATAAAATTTCGCACAAAGTGCAAAGGTTAACCAAAGAGAAAAGAATGAGATTTTTGCCAACTAACAAAATTTTGGCTCTCCTCCCCTACCAATATTGCCGTCCAGCCTATGGTCAATTGGCCATTATTTCTTTCCAAATTTTCCCTAGATAAGTGCCTTATGTCCCCCTATCTTTCCTTAAACTTTTGATTCCATACCATATGTTAGTTGTTACCTTAATCTCTTGATACACTAACCAAAAATACATGGTCAACACCTTCCTTATATGTCCCTTGCCGACACTTCATAGCCATGAGCGAAAATTAAAACAAAAATTTTATCTAGGTGCTATACAAGGGATTCGAACCTCTTCCTCTTACTTGAACCCATGCGCCATTCTCCACCATGCCATATGCTCATTTTATGACACTTTAAGCACATAATTTAGCTTAAGTCTTAATCACCTTTGTTTCACTTCAATAAATTCCCAATAGTAAATTTTATTCTTCTCCAATTTATGCTTTACCCTCTCTAGGACTTTAATAAACACTAAAATAAAAGAAATAAAAAAAATTTTCCTTTAACATCTAAACACCAAAATCATGCCAATTTAAATACTCGATTTTTAGGGTGTTACAACTCTACCCTCCTTAAAGAAAATTTCGTCCTCGAAATTTACAGTTGAAAAAGGTGAGGGTATTGTTGCCAATTGCATCCTCTGGCTCCCACGTAGCTTCTTCCACTCCGTGGTTACGCCATAGAACTTTAACTAACGCACGGTTTTCTTCCTTAGTACCTTGACATCTCGGTCTAGGATTTCCACCGGTTCTTCTTCAAAGGACAAATCAATTCACTCCAATTCTTCTACCGTATAATGTGCAAAGGATCCACCTATAACGCCTCAACATGGAAACATGAAAGACATTGTGAATTTGATTTAACTCCGGAGGTAACTCAATCGATATGCCATCGACCAACACGCTTCAAAGACACGATAAGGTCCAATATATCTAGGACTTAGCTTGCCCTTCCTTCCTAATCAAGATCTTTTTCCAAGGAGATACCTTCAAGAAAACCCGATCTCCCACACTATACTCGATGTCCCTCCGCTTCAGATCTGCGTCGACTTACATCTCTATCCGAGGCTTCTTTCAACCGTGCTCGAATAACTTTTACCTTATCCTCGGTCTCGATATCATCTCAGACCTAACATCATCTTTCGCCCAACTCGGTCCAACAAATAGGAGAGCGACACTTACGACCATACAATGCCTCGTAAGGTGCCATCTCAATGCTAGACGATAGTCAGTTGTTATACGCAAATTCTGCCAGTGGTAGATAATCCTCCCAACTACCCTCAAGTCGATTACACATCCTCTTAACATATCTTCCAATATCCGAATTACTCTTTCCGATCGACCATCGACCGAGGATGAAAAGCCGTCTTGAAATTCAACTTTGTTCCCAAGGCTTCATGCGAGCTTTCGAATCGTGATGTAAACCTAGGGTCCCTATCCGATATAATAGATACAGGTACCCATGTAACCTCACAATTTCGGATCGTAAAGTTTCGCCAACTTCGCAAAGAATAATCCGCATTTAATCGGCAAGAAATGAGCGGTCTTCACAACCGATCAACAATTACCCAAACGGAATTTTTCTTAGTAGGTGTTAACGGTAACCCACTAACAAAATCCATAGTTATCCTCTCCCATTTCCAAAGAGGAATCTTTATCGGTTGTAACAATCCGACGGTAATTGGTGTTCGCCTTCACTTGCGACAAGTCAAACATTTTCCCACAAACTCAGTAATCTCACGCTTCAACCACGCCACCAATATCGCTTCACGGAGATCTCGATACATCTTATTTCCTCCGGGATGCATAGCATATGGGCTACTATCGCCTCCGTAGAATCAGCTTGCCTCAAATCTAGATCCTTAGGCATGCATACTCTCCTCGAAAGCACAACACACCCTCGGTGTTTATTCCAAAATCTTCAATTTCACCATTTTCAACTTGTCAAGTAAGGGTCCCAACTTCTCATCGATGTCTGTTTTTCCTTGATTTGTTCCACCCGGAGGCTTCACCTGTAGTTCGCTAACAAACGCCATCCTCGTCTGCACTCAAATGGGCAAATAGAGCTCTTAATTCAGATACCATTTACTTAACGCGTCGGCTACCACGTTAGCCTTTCGGGATGGTATTCGATGGAGAAATCATAATCTTTAACAATTCTACCCATCTTCTTTGTCTTAAATTCAACTCCTACGGGTAAGGAGGTATTTAAGACTCTTGTGATCCGTGTAGATTATGGACTTCTCACCATAGAGATAGTGCCTCCAAATCTTTAGAGCAAAGACAACGGCATTAACTCCAAATCATGAGTAGGGTAGTTTACTTGTGTGGCCTCAATTGACGAGAAGCATAAGCCACCACCTTTCCATTTTGCATCAACACACAACCTGCACTGTGTGAGACGCATCACAATAAACAAGTGAATTCTTTTCCGGCCTCACTGAATCAAAACTGGAGCTTCATCAGATCTTCTTCAATTTCTCGAAACTCTCTTGCCTTTTACCCGAGATATACGGAACTCCTTTACGCAACAATTTAGTTAGGGTGCAAGAATCAACGAAAACCCTCTACAAAGCGTCCTATAGTATCCAAACAAGCCTAAGAAACTCCGAATTTCAGCTATTGATGTTGGTGGTTTCCAATCCAGAATAGCCTCAATTTTCCGAGGATCTACCCTTATTCCTTCAGCTGATACTACATGACCAAGAAAAGTCACCTCCTTTAGCCAAAATTCGCATTTACCAAATTTGGCATACAATTGCTTATCACGAAGTAGTTGTAATACTATCCGCAAATGCTGGTCATGTTCCTCCTCATTTCTCGAATAAACCAATATATCATCTATGAACACTACCACAAACCGGTCTAAATATGGTTGGAAGACTCGGTTCATCATGTCCATAAATGCAGCTGGTGCATTGGTTAATCCAAACGCATCACTACAAACTCATAGTGTCCGTAACGTGTCCGAAATGCTGTCTTATAGATGTCCGCTTCTTTCACCTTAAGCTGGTGATAACCCGACCTTAAATCAATTTTGGAGAAAACTGAAGCTCCCTTCAATTGATCGAACAGGTCGTCAATTCTCGGCAGAGGATACCGATTCTTGATCGTCAATTTATTCAATCGCTCAGTAGTCAATGCACATACGCATCGATCCATCCTTCTTCTTGACGAATAAAACCGGTGCTCCCACGGAGACACACTTGGTCGAATGAATCCCGATCCGGCAATTCTTGAATTTGAGCTTTGAGCTCACCAACTCCTTCTTGCCATTCTATAGGGAGCAATGGACACCGGAGCCGTCCCTGCAAAAGCTCAATGCCAAATTCTACTTCCCGATCCGGAGGTATGCCGAAGTTCTTCGAAATACATCGGAAATTCCTTCACCGTCCTCACATCATTCACGGATAATTCCTTGGCATCCAAAGCACGATAAAGGCTAGGAATGCTCCGCACCCTTTCCGCACCAACTTCTCCGCTTTTAATGCAGATACCACATTTGCCGATAGTTCTTTCGCTCACCAATCATTATGATTTCCTTATCATCCGGGTCCTTCGCATTCGTTTTTCAAAGACAAATTCAATTGCTAGATGGTTAACCAACCAATCCATGCCTGAATGAGATCGAACTCACGAAAGGTAGTTCCATCAAATTTGCTAAGAATACTTCCTCTTGGATTTTAAGGGTACGTCTTTAAATATTTTATTAACGATTCGATCGTCTCTAAAGGACTGACATCACATCTCATTTTCGATAATTTGATTCTAAATTGATTTCCGGATATGGCACTAGATACATATGAATGAGTAGAGCCAATATCTATTAAGGCAATAACAGTACATCAAAAATGAAGAACGTATCAGCTTATCACATCAGTGCATTGCCGTCCTCATGGCGTCTAATCCGCATAGACTGCACCAGTGTCTTGCATCTCGCATTTCTCTATTACCATTGCCTCGACCGGTGCACCTTGACCACGACCAGCCCCATTACCACCACGACCGGTCCACGACCTCCTGGTCACTGATTACCTGGCCTATGTGCATCATTATTACGGACTTCTTGAGTCGTATCCATTCGTCGAGGACAACTTTTGTACCGATGTTCCATTGAACCGCATTTGTAGCATGCACCTGCTTTCCTCCAAAGATTCCCCAAAATGCCTTTTCCCACACTCGGTGCAATCTCGACTTCGATTATTTGCTACCGGTTCTCGCCTTGAACGATTCCTCATTTCGGGTTTCTTCGGAATCTCTTGGAAGAACCAGATCATTGTGTCTCTCTCTTGTTTCGGATCTTTCTGGTTCGCTTGCTCGAGTTCTTAGCCTCTTCGGCTATTTTGGCCTTCTCCACAAGAGTCGAAAAATTTCTAACTTGTCATGAGCAATCGTAACCCTCACTCATCATTAAGTCCATCCTCGAAACGCATACAACGCTCATGATCTTGCTACAATTGTCCCGCATAACGGCTCGACGTAAAAACTCGACTTCATATGTTTGCCACGGTCTTACTTCCTTGGACAAGATTCAGAAATTCCTTCCTTCGGCATCTACATAGCTCGTTCCGACGTATTTTCCTTGGAAGGCGACTTTAAAGAATTCCCGATTAATCGATGCGGCTTCAAGGTTCTCTCGAATAAAGAGCCACCACCGACACGCCTCATCTCTCAATAAGGATACAGCCCCTCTCGGTTTTGCTCACCGTGCATTCCATATCATCCATAATCCGCTCCACGACTTGAGCCAAGATTCGCCACATTTGGAGCTACACCAGACTCCTCTCAAAACTTCGCATTATTCGCCTTAAGTCGCCTCAAATTGACCCACGAGTTGTTGGCCCAATTCTAGTTCCAATGACCTTTCCAAGACTCGTAGCATTGCTTGAGTCAATGCATGATCTTCTTCCATGTGATCGCGTGATCCGGTCTCACTTTCTATTGACGCAGTGCGCCCACTTCAGCATATGATTTGGTGCTTGGTACAGTAGCACCTCGGCCTCTACCACGGCCACGCTCTACCGCGTCCCACGACCACGCCCTCTTGTACTCATGATTGCTTGTTCGCTTATCGATTACAAGTTTTATGAATCGAATTTTGTTTCGTGTTTATTAACGATATTTTATGAGATTTGAGATATAAAGTTGTTTTTCTAACGTGTCCTATAGTCTCAATCTCTACGCTTTTCACATCTAAAACTAGAAGTTCTAGAGTATTCCTATGATCATATCATAGTAATCATTTAAGCAAGATATACTTACTTGACTTGTTGCTTGGGATGCTTGTGGTGCCATCTTGATCTTTAAAATACCATTGAGCATTTTCATACAAAATTATTTTGAACCCAAACCACGGTAGAGTTTTTGAAACCGCTCGATACCACTAAATGTAACACCCCAAACCCGGTCTATGCGTTGAGACTAGATTTGGTTTGTTACATGATTCAACTATTCTTAAATCCTTAATGAGTTGAAAAACTACAATATTGTTTACTGAGTTTAAAATTTGTAGAGTATTAGATTTTGATAAATATTTAAAACATTAGTTGAAAATCATTGTATTATCTAAAACCGTTAGGAAATTTGTTAAAGAGTTAGCAAGAAAAGAATTATTTATAAAAGAATTCCTTATACTTTGAAAACCCAAGTTCATTTTAGTAAAGCATCATAAATCACAAATTTCATGATTTAAAAGCCCAAATAAAGTTTAAATTCCAACACACATAAAATCCATAAGTTATTTATAGAGGCCATTTATTACAACATCCCAAAATAGTAAAATGATAATTAAAAGTTCGTAATTTAAATAACCCTTATTTAGCAAGATGGCCTCCACGAAGTCATCCTCACCAAGTCCACATCGGTTTCCATTACCCGAGATGGAAAGAAATTAAAGGGTGAGTTACTTAGAACTCGATGTGTAACTCACTTACCACCATTATTGGGCCGATTGTCAAGATATTATGTTGGGCTTGAGCCCAATCCGAATTCAACAATATAACATGAATTTAAAATAATTAATAATGCATGAAAATGAAATTCCCAACCCAAACCTAATAACCATCCGCTAACACCCCTGCATCAACCATCACACCTGTGGGATCAAGTCAACCCACCCCGCCATCACACCAATCGTAGGCATTAAGCCTTTTATAATTGTGGCATAGCCACCGAACTAGAGGCAATAAGTCGATATTGTGGCGAAACCATAGAACTAGAGGCAATAAGTCGATATTGTGGCAGAGCCCATTTAACTAGAGGCAATAAGTCGATATTGTGGCAATCGCCATTCTTCTCTTCATAAATCCCACCCATGCAATTATACATGTACTTTAAAAATATAAAATTTATTATCAATACATAACATGGTGGGTTTTATCAATGACATTTCATTTGGCCCATAATTATAGCAATTTATCCATTTAGCAATTTAGTGGGCTTTGGCCCATTTACCAAACTAGAGCGCTTTTGGCTAAATTTTAACGAACTAGAGTATTTATGGCCCAATTTATCGAACTAGAGTATTTACGCCCATTTTCACGAACTAGAGTATTTACGGCCCATTTTCACGAACTAGAGTATTTACGGCCCATTTTCACGAACTAGAGTATTTACTACCCATTTTCACGAACTAGAGTATTTACGGCCATTTTCACGAACTAGGGTATTTATGGCCCATTTTCACGAAACATCAAATTTTCATAATATCAATTAATTTCTTGAGGCGTTTGAAATTTTCACGATTTAGTCGCTTTTACGTATTTCGTCAAAATATCAATTTTGTGCTTTTACCGATCTAGTCGTTTTACGATTTTTCTACCATACCAAATTTGACATACAACCCTAAAATAATGAGGGTGAAATTACACACCTCGATACCGTGAGTATTATCCCTCTCGCCTCTCGGACCTAAAATATATTTCGATTCGTTAGACAACTAATTCAAAAAATAATCTTATTTGTTAATGGATCCAAAATCTTACCCTCTTGATTTTGAATCACTTGATTTTCGGTTTTCCTTCGCTTATCGATTCACTAGTCACGAGAATCCACCAACGATAACGGCTCCGAGGTTCGTATTACTTCAAATAATGGACTTCTTTGGAAGATGGCCCACAACCCGGTGGAAAATCCTGACCGCAGAAACCGCTCTTCGCTTGAATGGGGATTTACAGATCCACCCTCTTACGATAACTAAACACCGCCTTTTCTTCCCTATCTTGACATCTTCAAGATCCAAAAGAATTTAGTTAGTTCTAAAATAATATCAATAATACTAGAGATTTAAAAGTAGGATTTCTTACAAAATGAAACGCTTCCAACGCTTCCACGATTCTCCGATCACTTGAATTCCAATCTCCGTTATTGCACTAAATAATAACGAAATAAACGTTATTAGTATGAATGCTATATCAATCCAAAAGACTCTCAAAATCCTATGATATTCGCCATAATATCACTAATCAATAAATCAAAAATGGAGAGAAACCTTACCTACTTCCCACTGACGAAAAGCAAGATTAAGAATGATGTTTAATTGATGGAAGATTCGCTATAAATGATTAAGAATGAAAAATAATTTTTGGCTTATAGGCACAATAACATTCGCCAAGAGAGTGAAGATGGAGAGAATTTTCGATTGAAAAGAAATAGTATAAGAACGAAAGGATGATGGTGATGATGTTTTGATTTCAAGGAGATTAGAAGAAAAGAAAAGAAAAATAAGAACTTTAGGTGCTGGTATATTCGCCATGGCAAAGAAAAAAGAAAAGAAATTGATTTTGGTATAGGTGATTTCGCACAAGAAGAAAGAGGCACAAGAATTGGTTATCAAGATAAGAAAAGGAATGACCAAATGGTCACAAAACTTTGGCTTAACCAAGTGCAAAAATTCGCCAAATAGGGATATTGAAAGGAGAGGAATAAAATTTCTGCACAAAGTGCAAAGGTTAACCAAAGAGAAAAGAATGAGATTTTTGCCAACTAACAAAATTTTGGCTCTCCTCCCCTACCAATATTGCCGTCCAGCCTATGGTCAATTGGCCATTATTTCTTTCCAAATTTTCCCTAGATAAGTGCCTTATGTCCCCTATCTTTCCTTAAACTTTTGATTCCATACCATATGTTAGTTGTTACCTTAATCTCTTGATACACTAACCAAAAATACATGGTCAACACCTTCCTTATATGTCCCTTGCCGACACTTCATAGCCATGAGCGTAAAATTAAAACAAAAATTTTATCTAGGTGCTATACAAGGGATTCGAACCTCTTCCTCTTACTTGAACCCATGCGCCATTCTCCACCATGCCATATGCTCATTTTATGACACTTTAAGCACATAATTTAGCTTAAGTCTTAATCACCTTTGTTTCACTTCAATAAATTCCCAATAGTAAATTTTATTCTTCTCCAATTTATGCTTTACCCTCTCTAGGACTTTAATAAACACTAAAATAAAAGAAATAAAAAAAAAATTTTCCTTTAACATCTAAACACCAAAATCATGCCAATTTAAATACTCAGATTTTTAGGGTGTTACATGGTGTGTAGCAGATGGATATATAGGTGGGCCGGGTTTGCATTTCATTATATGTATATATCCATGTGATTTAAATGATTATTATTTGATCTGCTATAAAAATGGGCTTTTGGCTAAATATGACTAAAAATGGGCCTATGGCTATATGTGTTATTAATGGGCTTTAAGGCTATGATCAAATGGGCTTTTTAATGTATGTGTTACACATTGAGTTTATAACTCACCCTTTTTGTGGGATAATTTTTCAGATGACTCTTAGCGCGATGGATCGGGTCAGTGAGGACTACGTGGTGGCCAATGCTCAAACAAAGTATTTTGGAGATTTTCCAAATTAAACTTATTAAACTTATTTAGGATTTATTATGGGTTTTGCTATTTTTATGTAATAAGGCCACTATGAACTGCTTTTAATTTTTGTGTTTGATTTATTTTTCGCCATAAACAATTATTAATTAAATAACTAAATGGTTTTCGATAAATAATTTAAAAATGTTTTTGACACTAATATATATATATATATGTTTTAAGGTAATAAATAAATTTTTCATTGAATTTGGTTTTCTTTTAACTTATTAATTTCTCTTAAAATAATTTTTAAGAAGATACAAATTTACTTTACAATTTGATTTCAATCCGATTTTTAAGTTAATCTGTTTTATTCAAAATCATCAAGTTTTTCTTAAACAAAGCGAGAATTTGCTAAAGTTTTACTCGAGGAACATATCAAATATAGTCAGGCTTTTTAGACCGGGTTTGGGGTGTTTCAACTTGGTATCAGAGCCCAGTTTTAATCTCTCGGCCTTGGGTTGTGAAGCCCACAATGTTTTTAAAATTAGGCCCAAATGATTTTTTTTTTGAAAATTTTCTTTAGTTAGAATGGTTTTATAGAAGCATGGCACCCGAGTTCTCGACCCAGATCTACCAGGTAAGTACTTTATTGATAAAGTGATGTGAATGTATGATATTTTAAAGTGATAAACCTAAGGAAACTATACTTTAGAGACATGGACCCTAGGTGTATGTGTACTACTACGGAAAAACCACTGAATATCAGTTACATAAAACTTTCTTTTAATAAGAAGTGAAAAGACTCTAATGCATAAGACTTTTTCGTAAAAATAAATAATACGTGTAGTAGACATGACTTCTAGGGGACATGGTCATCGCGGACGCGGTAGAGGAAGAATGACTGTGTCGAAACCAGTTAGATCTGGTCAAGGTTCCGAAAATGAAGCTCCGTCACTAGCTGTTGGGGTGGATTTTCAAGAGCAAAATGAAGGAGGTGACGCAGATTACCAAATGTGCTTCGAAGTTTTGGAATGAGTAGCGGCTAGTACTTTGAAATGGGTCTCGAAAGTCGATGAGTCGAGAGACTTAGATCGAATGGAGCCGAGGTTTTAGGGAGTATCTGAGTAGCACCAAATGTAGCTGAATCTTGTTGGAGGCAATGAGAGAATCATGGACGATTTAGACTGCATTCGTCAAGAAAAGTCGAAAGGTCTTGTTTCACTACTCCTAATGAAGCCTACCAAAGGTGGCTCATTGTCAAGGAAAGTACCCCTACAGATCGAGTGGATTGGGGGTATTTTAAAGTTAAGTTCAAAGGAAAATACGTTGGAGCTAGTTACATCGACTCCTAGAGAAAGGCGTTTCTGAATTTAGTGCAAGGAAATAAGTCAATAGTTGAATATGAAGCAGAATTTTTGCGACTTAGCTGATATGCCAGAGGGATAGTGGCTACTGAATATGAACGGTGTGTCAGATTTGAGGATGGGCTTAGAGATGAAATGCGAGTGATGATTGCTTCACACCGGGAAAGAGATTTTGCAATCTTTGTAGAAAGGGCAAGAATAGCTGAAAAAGTTAAGCGGACTGAGAGACAGAACCGGGAGAGAGGCCAGAATAAGAATAAGAGAAGCTTTGGGTCTTCAGGGTCATCCAGGAATTTTCAAAAGAAACCAAGAAATGATGGGTCGCGAAGTCAGCAGACTGCTACGGGTGGACAACATCGTGCTTGCACTCAATGTGGGAAGATGCACCCGGGAGAATGTTGGAAAAAGACCGGGGGATGTTTCAAGTGCGGGTCTAAGGATCATATGATCAAGGTCAGGGTGTTAATCAGGCTGGCAGAGGTGAACAGCAGCCGATAAGGGGCCGTGGTCCAAATGGAAAGGGTAATGGTTCTGGTAGAGGTCGCGGAACTTCAGGCAGAGGCAATGGTAGCTCTAAGGCGAGACAGCCATGTTTGGTATATGCAGTTTGTCGCAGAGAAGACAATGACGCACTTGATGTTATCACGGGTACGTTTCTGATTTCTGGGTTGCCCTTTATTGCTTTGATAGATATAGGGTCAACTCACTCTTATATCGCTAGTGAAGTATCCGAACTTTGCATGTGACTTCGAGATCTGCATTTAGGAAAATGATCGCACTTAGTCCTTTAGGATGCATGAGTAATAGACAAACTTTTTAAGGAAGTGCCTTTAGAAGTTCAAGGGTCGTAGTTTCCGGCTGATTTAATGGAGTTGCCATTCGGGGAATTCGACCTGATCTTAGGCATGGATTGGCTAGTGAAGTATCGTGCAAATGTGGATTGTGCTGCTAAGCGGATGTCCTTAAGAACTATTGATGACAAAGAAGTTGTAGTAATGGTAGAGACTAACTACTTATCAAACGTAGTATCCGCTCTTAAGGCAGAAAAGATGGTTAGAAAGGGTTGTGTAGCCTTTCTAATGTTGGTGAGTGCCTTGGAGGCTAAGGAGGCAACTATTAATAAAGTCAGGACTGTGAATGAATTTGTAGATGTTTTTCTAAGAACCGCCAGATTGCCTCCGGATCGTGAGGTAGAATTCGGATTGACTTATTGCACGAACGGCGCCAGCTTCTATTGCTCCATATAGAATGGCACCGAAGAGTTAGTTGAGCTTAAGGCTCAGATTCAGGAGTTGCTTGATCGTGGATTTATCCGACCTAGTGTGTCTCCATGGGGAGCACCGGTCCTATTTGTGAAGAAGAAGGATGGATCGATGAGGATGTGTATAGACTACAGGTAGTTGAATAAGCTGACCATCAAGAACAAGTATCCTTTGCCAAGGATCGACGACTTGTTCGATCAGCTTAAGGGAGCAGCGGTATTCTTAAAGATTGATCTAAGGTCGTGGAATCATCAGCTTAAAGTGAAAGAAGCGGATATCCATAAGACGGCTTTCCGAACTAGATATGGGCATTATGAATTTCTGGTAATGCCATTCGGATTGACGAACGCCCCAGCTGCGTTCATGGATATGATGAACCGAATTTTCCAACCCTACTTGGATCAATTCGTCGTGGTATTCATAGACGACATCCTGGTGTATTCTAAGTCCGAAATGGAGCATGATAAGCATCTTCGGATTGTGTTGCAAGTTTTAAGGGAGAAGAAACTTTATGCCAAATTCAAAGAAGTGTGAATTTTGGTGAAAAAGTTGCATTTTAGGCCATGTGGTGTCTGCATGGAAGGATAAGGTGGATCCTCGAAAGATTGAGGCAAGATTAGATTGAAACCACCCAAACCAGAATCGAGGTTCGCAGCTTAGGATTAGCAAAGCTATTACGTAAGATTTGTCAAGGATTTTCATCGATAGTCGCACCTTTAACGAAATTGTTGAGAAAGGAAGTACCTTTCGTGTGGTGATAAGCAAGAAGAGAGCTTTGAGAAGCTCAAGAGGGTTTTGACCGAAGCTCCAGTTTTGATTTAGCCTAAGGCAGGGAAGGATTTCGTCGTGTATTGTTACGCTTCTCACACGGGATTAGGATGTGTTCTGATGCAAGACGGAAAGGTAGTTGCGTATGCGTCTCGGCAGTTGAGACCACACGAGGTTAATTACCCGATATATAATTTGGAGTTGGCAGCTGTAGTCTTTTCTCTTAAAGTTTGGAGACATTATTTATACAGGGAAAAGTCAGTGATATACACGGACCACAAGAGTCTGAAATATCTACTGACTCAGAAAGCACTGAATTTGAGGCAGCGAAGGTAGATAGAGTTGTTGAAAGACTACGACTATTCTATTGAGTACCACCTAGGCAAGGCGAATGTGGTGGCAGACGCTTTAAGTCAGAAAGTGGTGTCAGATTTAAGGGCGATGTTTGCACATCTTAGTCTTTACGATGACGGAAGCTTGTTGGTAGAATTACAAGTAAAGCCGACGTGGTTAAGTCAAGTGAAAGAGAGGTAATTGGTAGACGATGATCTGAGTACTAAGTTTCGGCAGGTGCAAAGTGGGGAATTGGAAGATTTTGGTATTAACAATGATGGGGTATTGTGTTTCAAAGGTAAAGTCTGTATGCCGAGGGATCAGGAATTGAGGCAAAAGATTCTTCAGGAGTCGCATGGTAGTCCATATGCTATGCATCCTAGAGGAAGTAAGTTATACCGAGATTTGTGAGATCAGTTTTGGTGGCTTGGTCTTAAACAAGAAGTTACAGAGTTTGTAGGAAAGTGCATAACGTGTCAGCAAGCCAAGGTTGAACATCAAGTACCTTCAGGATTACTTCAAATAGATAAAGATTCTGCAGTGGAAGTGAGAGAGAATCACCATGGATTTTGTTAGTGGGCTTCCTCTTACGCCTACTAAGAAAGACTCAGATGGGTAATAGTGGACCGATTGACTAAATCGCACATTTTATCCCGGCCTGGTTGATTACTCTTTGCGAAATTGGCGAAGTTATATGTGGCGAGATTGTGAGATTGCATAGAGTGCCGGTGTCGATTATTTCGAATATGATCCAAGGTTTACGCCTCAATTTTGGAAAGCATTGCATCGAAAGCTTTGGGCACCAGATTGACTTCAAGACGGCATTTCATCCACAAATCGACGGCGCCACCGAAAAGTAATTCAAGTCTTAGAGGATATGTTAAGGGGATGTGATGGATTTGGGAAGTTGGGAAGAGTTCTTCTTCATTAGTAGAATTTATGCACAACAATAGTTACCAAGCCAAGATTCGGATGTAACATCCCCAAACCCGCCCATTCACTACTTAATCAATCCGATTATGTCACTACTGAAAAGACGGTTGAAAATCTTTTGACTTTAGCATTAAACATAAAAATTTGTCAACTTTTGAAAATAGTGTTTATTTAAAAATATAAGTAAACTTGACATTATAAGATGTCCAAATTAAAAACTTTATTAACTTATATTTATTGAATAAATAAGTTGCTAAAATAAAACCATTTTACACAAGAATTCAAATTAATCAAACCATAATTAAAATGATAATAAAATGATTCCAAAAATAAATAAAAGGCCTTTATTACAACCAATATTTAAACCAAAAACTTAATATAAATGAGCCTTAGAATATTTAAACTCTTCCTTCAGATGGGCCACCATGTGTCCTCTCCGATCCCGGTCCAACCTCAAGAGTCACCCCAAATGTTAAGAAAATAATTGGGTGAGTCCACGCACTCAATGCATAATCATAACACATACTTCCACGCGTATGGGCTTGGCCCATAACCATACAATCCACGAACTATTCATGCAATCATGCATCACAGCCCAACCTAGGTCCATCCAATACACCAACCTAGTAGACTCCTTGCTCAAGGCCGTGGCTAACCCATCGATCACAACCGAGTGATCCCACAATTCTTACCTTGGCAGACTTGCTGCACAAGGCCGTGGCTGAGCCACCAGTCACATAAGTGTTCCCAACATTAATCCGTCTACGGTGATGCACACAGCCATCAACCGCCGAGATGGGCACCAAGCCAACATCTCCCTTGATGATGCACACAGTAACTCATCAAGCGCTAATGTAGCCCGAGGCTGACATTAGACCACGTACATCAATGTGTACACCCTTCCTTCCTCGATCAAACCCAACTCCCATGAATGTATGAAAGGGCCTCATGTCAAATCATCATATAAAATAAGTATACATTTCATATCATTACCACATCATACACATATACATCATAATAACTTAACATCACAAACTTACTCACTTGATATCCGATTACCAAAACATGGGTATTTACCACTTAAGCCATTATGATCGGCTACCTCACATCATACATATGTATAAACGTTAGCAAGCAAGTAAGCAAAGAAATCGTATGATGATTATGCACCTAATCACTTGAAGTTCTAAACTCGATCCCAACACTATCGCTAAGCGAGACTACGTAATCTGCCTAATCAGCCGCTTCTAACACCGCCCACACCCTGGTGGCCAATCCCGAACCGTCGAGACCGCCCTTTTCTTGAACTTCGGGATAAGGGCTTTCCCTTGCCCTCCTTGACTGGTGTTCACCTCCATCAAAATGCTTAATCAGATCGAAAGGTTAATCTTCCAAGCCATAAATCAACGAAAGGTTAATCTTCCAAGCCATAAATCAAAGTATTTAATCTTACTGAATCTTACCAACATTGCTTACCAATCCAACTTGAATCCCGATTGCTCCTACAACACTGTTGAAATCCTAAAAACAACACCACATTAATTCGGCCTCACCTCTTAAACATCAAAAAGGTGGCATTTGGCCGAACACCTACCACTTCCTTACCTTTATGAATCGAACCTTAAAAGATCCTTAGTGCTTCCTTCCTTTGGCTACACAAGAAAGAAACAATATCAAGGCCCTAACAATAACATTCGGCCATCACCAAAATACCAAAACCATCTTTTGGTTTCGGCACCCCACAAGAGAAAGAAGTAAAATCGATTACTAGGGAAGAGCTTACTTACTACCACGCTTGCAGAGACTGAGAGAGAGTGCTTGACGGCCCCAAGAATCGGCTTAGCAAGATAACAAGAGGAAAGCAAAGTTTTGGCTAAGTGAACTTTCGGCTTTGGTGAAAATAGGAAAGTAAAGAAATGTTGATGGCTTAAAGAGGTTCAGCTAACACTTCCTAAAAGGAGAAAAGCTCTCTAACTTTTGAAGGTGGTTGAATCGAAAGTAGATGAAGAAGGAAAATGGAAGGAAAGATGACTTGAAGTTTCGGCTAAGGTGCACCAGTGAAAGAGAAAGGTGTTTTTAGAGTATGAGAAGAAAAAGGGTGAAGGCTTAGAATGAAAGCTAAAATTCGGCAAAGGAAGAGTACACCCCCCTTTTATGGAATTCGGCCACTCCCCCCCTAACCATCATGGTTGAAGAAGTTAACATGCCAACCCCTTTAGCCGTCCAACACTTCACTCCTCACCCAAATCCCTTGATTACCTCCTAGTTTCACTCTACACCAACCCTTCAAACAATTCAAAATAAAGCCAACCCAAGCCTTCTCTTAGCCACTCATTTAAAATGATTTGAACAAGTCAAAATCCCCCTTTTAAGGAGCCAAAATCGAAACCAACTCTTCCCCCTTGCTCATGACGCAAAAACAAACCAAAATGCTACCCTTGCAGCTCGAACCTAAGACCCCAAAGCTCCCTTGAGGCGTCACTTCTCCATGCCTTATGTGGCACCTCCTTGCCACTCTTTCAAAGGAATTCTTGTGTCTAAACCTCCCCAAATATTTCTTTTAAAACCCCATAGCCAAGCTCCCTATTTAGCACTAAAACTAAAAATTTTCTAAGGCATTCCACTACCTTCTAGGTTCTCAAGACCCTAAAACTCACCCAACCACTCACTTCAAGTATGTTAACCCCGAGTTATGCACTAAATGCATAACCCCTAGAACTGTGGTGTTACAATTCTACCTCCTTAGAAATAATTTCGTCCCAAAATTACTTGGCTAAACTAAACTGTAATTATCATTGCAAGACTCGATCTAAAGAGCTACCAAATTTCCTAGGAACAGTTTCTATGTCAATGCACAAGGTTCTAGATACTCTACTAGCAACAAAACAAGCTGGCACTACAACAAACTACACAAATAAGAATATAATAGACAAAAGAAACTTACCAGCTGACTCATTTGGCACATCACTATCCTCTTTCCGACGGACTGCATAAACCAGTCCTGGCTGTCTTGCCTTAATGCCACCACTTCCGCGGCCTAAAGCTCCACGTCCTCGACCGAAACCATTGCCTCCATGGTTCGGACCACGACCCCTTGTCGCCTCACGACCACCTCCGCCTAACAAGACATAACCTTGACCCATCGTCCGAGTTCTATTCGATTTCGAGGACAATCCTTAATCGATGAGTCTTAGATTTGCACCTAAAGTATTCTCGATCCCGATTCCAGCACTCGCCAACATGATACCTCCCACATCGAAAGCACACGGACGGTCCGGATTCCCAAAGAATCGCTTAGAAATACGAAAGGTAAGTCTTGACCTTCGCCTTTTTCTCAAATCTCTCAAACGATTCGACGATCCCGAACTCCTCTTATCCCGGCTCCTTTCTCTATCTCTATTCTACCTTTCCGTCCTCTTGACCTCCTCAGCTATCCGAGCTTTCTCCACTAACACAGCAAAGTCTCTTTCTCATTACGGAGCAATCAAAACCCGCAACTCATCCCGCAGCCCATCTTCAAATCTGACGCATCTCTCATAATCCGAGCCACGATGCCCCGAGCATACCGGCTCAAACACAGAAACTCATCCTCGTGACTCCACTATTGACTTGCTTCCTTGCACCAAATTGAGGAACACCTTCCTCTGCGCGTCCATATAGCTCGGTCCGACATACTTTCCTTCAAACTTGATCTTAAAGTAACCCTACCCACTCGATCGGCAGGATACTTTCCTTAATAAAGAGCTACCACCGATAGGCCTCATCTCGCAACAACGAAACAAAGACCCTTAAGCTTCTCCTCCGCAGCTTAAATCCAAGTCGCCCATAATCCTTTCAACCGCCTCAAGCTAGTATTCTTCCACGTTCGAGCCACCCTGACACTCTCCACGAAAACTTCGGCTCCGTTCGACCTAAGTCTTTCAACCACTGACTTCCGAGTTCCATTGCCCACATTGGCTCCTGCCACTCTCTCGAGCACCCGCAAAGATAGCTCGCGATACTACATCGCCTCCTCCGTCTCGATCCTCGATGTTCAACCTCAACAATGGTGGCGGCACTTCGCTTCTCGTCCCATGGCTGACCCTACCGGTTCCGACATCGCCATCCCGCCTACCACGCCCACAGTATTGCAACCACGCCCCCTAGAACTCATATCTAGCGCCTCGGTTTAGTCTGATTTAAGAAATTTTTATGCATTAGACATTTTGTTCCACTGATTAATCACGAGCAAAATTTTATGAAAAGAAGTTTCCGAGAGTGGTTCTTTCGATCAATCAAAGTTTCATCTAAAGTTCTCTATTCTAATTCAAACATTCACATTCTTCACTAAAGACACATTCATTCATCCCTGCCACCTTCTAGAGCATTTCCAACCTAGGGGTAAATTCGTCATTTTCCTACAGGGGTATTTTGGTAATTTTGTCAAACAGAGTAATTATGTAAATTTCCAAAGTCGAGGTACTATTTTGAAATACAAGATTTTCGAGTACTTTTGCAAACTAAAAAGTTTAACTGAAATTGGGGTAATACAGAAATTTTAGAAACCAAGGATATTTTCGTAATTTTATCAATATGGGGTATTTTCGTAAATTTCCAAAATCAGGGTATCTTAATATTTTTAAAACTCGAGATTTTGGTATTGCACAAAGTAAAAATCATTTATCAAAGTTGGGGTGGTATGGTAATTTTATAACACTGAGGGCATTTTTGTAATTTTGCCACTAGGGCATTTTGAAATTTTGTAAATTGAGAAAACATCTTTCAAAATCAAATTTAGGTTTACAATCCAAAGAGTAAATTTGAAGATTTTAAAACTAAGGGTTTTAAAACAAGAAGGCTAATCCCTTTCGGGTTTTAGTAATCGGTTTAGCCTATGAATAAGTCCTCTTGGTTAAGGTGAACCGTAGCTACGCACTGTGTAGGATTCGAGTAAAGAGGAGGTGAGTTGCTAGGACCTTAAATACCAAGCTCTTCTGAATACCACTCCTAGACATGCGTACGTGATTGCCACACCTTAACTCTACGACTTACTTCACAGTTTGTTTAATAATCCTTAAGTCTTATGCGATGTTTGAGTAGACTAACCTAGGGTCCAATGTTCTAATATTCTAATCTACAAGCCCAAACTAAGCCCATAATAAATCACACAACCAAATCATTTTAAGGGCTAGAAGTACTTATCTGGTGGACTTCGGGCCGGAGGTACAGGTGCCATGCCAGAAATACCTGAAAACTTTTTATAAAAGCCCATTTAAAACTGTTTTCGGGCCCAAACTCAAAGTCCGAGTTTTGAACTGGGCTCCATCAAATTGACTTACTTGAATGGAGAAAAGCTTGCTGGAAATTTTTAGCTTTCAAAGCCCTCCCATGGCTGATATTTTTAGTTAGAGAAGAAGGCAAAATAAAAAGATGATAACTTTTGCTTATATCATCTTATTTTATTCATTTTCTCTAACTAATATCACTAACTTTTAATCACAACAAATGCACTTGTCCCCCTTAGCTTCTTTGACCGGCCAAGCCACTTAACAAGGCTAAATTGCACAATTGGGACCTCCAAATTTTAATCCATAGCTACTTGACACTTCTAGCAAATAAAATAGAACTTTCTCACTTTATGCGATTTAGTCCTTTTTCACAATTTAGCTAGAAATTGCTAAAATTAAGGCACCAAAATTTTCATGCATCCTTATAAACATTTTATAACACATGAAATAACATGAAAATAATTTTCTCTATCCTCAATTTAATGATTTCGAGATCACTGTTCCGACTAGCCTCTAATTGGGCTGTTACAGTATTAGATCTGGCACCAAACTTAGATCTTTAGCATCGATTCCATATTGCCTATCAACTCTTTCCATGGCTCTAAATTTGTCTTCCAACCATTTGCATCGCTCCTCTAACTATTTTGGCAATTCAGCCCTTGCCCTTTCTCTCTTTGCTGCTTCATCAAAGTCGAGAATATCAGCATTAATTGGATGATCCCCTAAATTAGAACCCGATCCAGCTTGGAAATTTAGTAGCATCGAAACACCCTCTTGAAATTGTTGAGGTTTAATTATGATGGATGTCTTTCATGGAAGCACCTCAGGATGTGTTGAGGTAAAACCCAGGGGATATAGTCGTTCCTCACTATCTTCAATAGTGTTAACCACGGGGGTTTTCCCTTTATCTGCCAGTAATTGAGTTAATTAGGACATCATGGTTTTTTGTGATTCCATCATCCAATCCATCATATCATGCTGGATCCTAGCAAGCTGCTCCTGCATTTGCAGCTGAAGTCTTTCCTGCATCTCCTTTTGGAGTTGTTCAAGCTTCTCTAGTCTCTGATCCATATCTTTTGTTTTCTTTCTTGTGTCGTAGGGATGCTTTCCGGCGTCCAGGTTAATGCTGAAATAACTTCAACCAATGAGGGCCTTCTCATGAAATCTAATGCATATGATGTAATGCAATGGAATGAATGCAATGCAATGCAACCAAAATGATAGACAACATATTAATGTAATAGAAATAAACAATCATAGAATACCGGACGGGGTGACCACTAGGGTTTGGTGTGGCTCTATCTAGGGTAGGCGCCTAAGGCTGCTATATGTGGCTTGGTTCTAAAGAGAGGGTACTAAACCAGAAGATTCCTCAATCCTCACCATTATAGGCTCATATGGATTGAGTTCAGTTTAGGGGAATACATTTCCCTATGGCCATGCGGGGATGAAAATTCACGAAACACATAAGTACAAATGTATCCCGGAAGTAGCCCACTAGCCCATGCAGAGGTGAAAACCTCACAAAGGCATAGTTTCTCACTACCACTTATAGGTGTAACCACAATGGTTATGCAATGCAATGTAGTATTATGAGACTCGACATTTTTGCAGTTATAGCACAAACAAATGCTTTAAAAGAAACATGATTTTTCAAAACAATTTTTCAAGTTTTCAACCAAAAGGACAAAAATCAATCAATTTATGGCCTGACTCTCAACCGGTCCACAGTGGAGTCACCAAGTTGTCGAAACCATTTTTTTTAGGATCGACTTTAAAAATATGTAGTCGCCACTGATCCTTTTTGTTTAGGTGTGATCAGGTCACCTATAAAAATATTTTGGTCTGTGTAACACCCCAAACCTGACCTATGCGTTAAGGCCAGTTTTGACATGCCACACAAAATAAATATACTTTGATTCCTTTTTAAGTAAAATCGATTTCAAAGTTTTGATGAAGTCTTTATTGAGTAAAAGATTTGAATAATAAATCGACAATTTAAGATGTAAGATCTTATAAATCTAAATTTGAAAATATCATTTAATAGTTTGAGAAAATTTTTAAAATAAATTAAAGATATTTTTCAAAAGAATTGATGAAAAACTTAAGAATAATTTCGAGTTACAATTATGAAAATTTTATGAAATCCTCTTTATATACTCATTTGGAATAAAACGCTTATTTAAGTTTTAGAAAAAAATAATCCCAATTTGAAATACTTAAAGCGCTTTATAATTTCATCAAACAAAACCAAATCAAAAAAAAAAATTTATCAAGAGGCCTTATTACAAACCTTAATTCAAAATAGCAAAAAAAAAAAAGTATTAAAAGAAATCCAAATTTCCAAATTTAACCATTTTAAGTATGGCCTCCACCAAGATATCCACTACCAAGTCTCCATCAATGATCATTACCGAAGGGATAAGGAAAACGGGTGAGTTACTAGAACTTAGTGTGTAACCCACTTTACATTGTCCACTGGGCCAAAAATCCAATTAAACATTTATTGGGCCAAAGCCCATTTACAATTATAACATAATAACATGTATATAATATGCATGTGATATGCAATTCCCAAACCAAACCTAATTTCCATCCGCTACACACCAATTGCATTAACCAAAGACACCTGTGGGGAGCTTTAGTCACCCACCCCGCCAAAGACACCAAAATAGGCATTAAGTCATTTATAATAATTTGTGGACAAGCCACCGATTCATAGAGTTTACATGGCATTGTTATTTATTAGATTTGTGGCGAGCCACCAAAATTTTGTAGCAGAGCTACCAGAACTTCTCTTCGTCAATATCCCATCGCATGCAATTCATGTATATAATATATATTCATTTACAACAATTCATTAAAATATTTATTACGAACAATTTGGACCATTATAACAATTATCACAAGCTAGCCCATATCACAATCTTGCCCATATATCAAATATCACAATTGGGCCCATATCACAATCTAGCCCATATAACAAATATCACATTTTGGCCCATATAACAAATATCACATTTATCGGTTTGGCCCATTGAGGGTAATTTTGTAATTTTCACTATTTTAATACCGATGTCATAGTTTTTACCAAAATAGTGATAATTATGCCATTTTACCCGATTTTGCTAACATGTGATTTAATCCAGCGGTTAACTCAATATAATTATCTAACCCATGAAATACGGTGTGAGATTACACACCTGATTACGGTAAGCACTACACTTTCCTCATCGTCGTCACCTAAAAATATTTCAACTCTCGATTAGACAATGAACGTGACATAGTAAATTTACTCTAAGATAAACGATCTAAGTTTTTACCCTCGAATCGCGAACAACTATGATTTGCCGATTCTCCCCGGTTGACGGTCCACAACCCGGTGGATAATCCCAAATCGCTGATGCCTCACAATTGCGAACAACCTCGAATAGGTGTTTCTCACAGGATGAGGGTCCACAACTCGGTGGAAAATCTCAAATCACCGAAATAGCCCTTCGTTTGAATCTAGAAGGGATCATAAATGCGCTCCTTTTTCGATCACCAAACACTACCCCTTTTGATTCGATCTTGTTTGCCTCCATTGAAAATAAATATTAGTCCAAACTACTATTACGTTGTTATAAACGATTGATCTTAGGGGTGAAGTCGGCTTACCACAAGAATCCGTATGATCTCAAGATGAAAGATCGAGCGATAGAGTTCCTATAATAATATCGATTAATCAACACTATCTTCACGAATAAAAAGTGATTATAGAATCCTCGAAGAATCCTTACCTTAGAGATTTTTGGACCAAATTCTAGCGATTAAATGATGACTTCAAAAACTCCAAGTTTTGGCCTTTCACTATATTTCTATGGCAGAGAAAAGTGATTTTGTAAGAGAGAATGTATGGTAATGGTCTCGATCAATAGGGCCATCCCACACCAAGGTAAAGATTCGACACTAAGAGAAAGAATAAAATAAAAAATACAACAAAAAAGAAATGTTGAATTGGATCACTTACCGATTGATCAAAGTGTGAGTAGAAATATAATTGAGGAGAAAATATGTATGAATGGAAGACTCGACTATAGGGAGATGATCAATGATATTCGGCTATGGTGAGAATATTGGAAGGGGAGTGATGTTTGAAAGTTTTTTGAAAAAAGAAAAGAAAAAGAAAAAAGAAGTAGAAGATATGGTGTTTAAGTTTTAGGTTTCAAGGATGAAAAATGAACAAGGAAAAAGGTCTTCAAGTTGGTATGCATTCGGCAAAGAGAAAGAAAATATATGAAAATGCCTTTTCAAGGTTGCATGGTTTCAGCACGAAGAAGAAAAAAGTTTGGGGAGTATGAAAGATGATACCAAATTGGTCAAAAAGATATGGCCAAAACAAACAAAAATTTACCTATTGCTATTGACCACATTTGGCTAGGGGAAAAGAGTTTTGAAGAAGAGAAATGATACACTAGTTGCTAATAGAATTGACCAAAGCTAGCACCTAAACCCTACCAAAATGCTAATAAAATTTGGCCATCCCTCTTAGCCCAAAAACCGTCCAAATGCATAGCCAATTGGTCAAAAGTTTGGCCAACCAAACTTTCCAAAACATCACCCATGGAATAAGCCTTATGCTCCCCTTACATGCCATTTTCATTTGATTCTTTTCCCTAACTTCAATCTTGCCTTTTTCTCTTAGCCATCTTGCCATAAAAATAAAAGTCCAACTTACCATAAAATCATACTTGGCCGACACTATAAGGAAGGAAAGCAAAAATAAAAATCACACATGCACTCAAAAGGATTCGAACTCCTTCCCTCAAGGTAACACATATGGCGCCATATCCCCTTTAATAATTGCTCACTTATGCTAGCTATTTACCACTTTATTACCTTAAGCTTTAAGGTCACTCACTCCATTTCCTTAAAGAACTAAATGCCAAAAATTTTACTAAATCCAAATAAATCCCAAGCCTTCTCAGGACTACCTAAACACACATATTGGATAGTTTAACTAGCTGAGCACCAAAACAATGCAACATATAAAATTCTAATTTTAGGATGTTACAATTCTATCTCCCTTAAAGAAAATTTCTTCCTCGAAATTTACCTGATTAAAAGAGATCGGGATATTGTTGCTGAATCGTCTCCTCAGGCTCTCATGTAGCTTCCTCCGCTCCGTGATTACACCATAGAACATTGACTAACGGCACAGTCTTCCTTCTCAGTACCTTAACGTCTCGATCTAGAATTTGACTGGTTCCTCCTCGAACGACATATCAGGTCTTATCTCAATTTCCTCTATCGGTACTATATGAGACAGATCCAATCGGTAACGCCTTAACATTGAGACATGGAAAGCACTATGTATCTGACTCAACTCCGGAGGTAACTCAAACTGATAAGCCACTGGTCCTACACGCTTCAACACACGGTAAGGTCCGATGAACCTAGGGCTCAACTTGCCCTTCCTTCCAAATTTGAAGATCTTCATCCAAGGTGAGACCTTTAGAAAGACTTGATCTCCTACCGCAAACTCAATATCCTTACACTTCAGATCCATATAAGATTTTTGTCTATCCGAAGCTTCCTTTAACCGTGCCCGAATTACCTTTACTTTTTCCTCTGTCTCCAATATCAGCTCAGGACCCAATAACTGTCGCTCCCCCAATTCAGTCCAACAAGTAGGAGTACGACACCTACGACCATACAACGTCTCGTAGGGTACCATCTGGATATTGGATTGATAGCTATTGTTATAAGAAAATTCTGCCAAAGGTAGGAAATCTTCCCAACTACCCCTAAAGTCAATCACACAGCCCCTTAACATGTCTTCCAGGACCTAGATTGCTTTCTCCGACTGACCATCTAACTGAGGGTGAAATGCCGTGCTAAAATTAAGCTTGGTTCCCAAAGCTTCATGTAAGGCTTTCCAAAATCGTGATGTAAACCTAGGGTCCCTATCCGATATAATAGACACTGGTACCCTATGCAACCTCACGATCTCCGCTACATACAACTTGGCCAACTTTTGCAATGAGTAATGCATACGAATAGGTATAAAATGGGCAGTCTTAGTCAACCGATCCACTATTGCCCAAACGGAATCCTTCTTAGTAGGCGATAAAGGTAACCCACTAACAAAGTCCATCGCTATCCATTCCCATTTCCATAAGGGAATCTTCACCGGTTGTAGTAATCCCGACAGCAATTGATGTTCCGCCTTTACTTGCTGACATGTCAAGCACTTACTCACATATTCAGAAATTTTTCGTTTTAACCTTGGCCATCAATACTGCTCATAGAGGTCTCGGTACATTTTACTTTCCCCGGGGTGTATAGTATAAGGGCTACTATGCACCTCTCACAAGATCATTTGTCTCAATTTTGAATCTTTGGGCATACAAATTCTTCCACGGAAACACAATACTCCATCATTATTCATTCCAAAATCCCCTTTCACACCACTTTCCACTTGCTGAAGTAAGGAACCTAACTTTTCATCTGATAACTGCTTTTCCTTAATCTGACCTAACCACAAAGGCTTCACCTGAAGTTCGGCTAGCAGACTACCATCTTCTTACAAGATGAGATGAGCAAACATCACTCTCAAATCTAATATCACCTTACGACTCAACGCGTCTACCACCACGTTAGCCTTTCCGGGGTGATACTCGATTGAGAAGTTATAATCCTTCAATAGCTCTATCCACCTCCACTGTCTTAAGTTCAACTCCTTTTGTGTAAGGAGGTACTTTAGACTCTTATGGTCTATATAAATGATCGACTTCTCACCGTAAAGGTAGTGTCTCCAAATCTTCAAAGCAAACACCATCGCAGCCAACTCCAGATCATGAGTGGGATAATTCACCTCGTGCGGTCTAACTAACGAGATGCATATGCCACCACTTTTCCACTTTGTATCAACACACATCCCAAGCCCGTGTGTGACGATCGCAAGTAAAAATAAACTCTTTTCCAAATTTCAGTTGAATCAAGATCGGTGCTTCCATCAAAATCTTCTTCAATCTCTCGAAACTTTCTTGCTGCCGATCTGACCACACAAATGGTACTCCATTGTACAATAGTTTAGTTAGGGGTGTAGCAATCAATGAAAACCCCTAAACAAAACACCGATAATAACCAGCCAACCCTAAAAAACTCTAAATTTCAGCCATTGACTTTGGTGGTTTCCAATCCAACACAACCTCTACTTTCTGGGGATCAACTCTAATTCCATCGACTGACACAACAAGCCCCAAGAAGGTCATTTCTTTCAGCCAAAATTCACACTTACTGAATTTGGCATAAAGTTGCTTTTCCTGTAATATTTGCAATACTATCCGCACATACTCTTCTTCATTCTTCAAGTATACCAAGATGTCATCTGTGAACACCACCATAAACCAGTCTAAATAGGGTTGGAAGACCCGGTTCATCATGTCCATAAATGCAGGTGGTGCATTGGTCAACCCAAACAGCATCACCAAGAACTCGTAGTGTCCATAACGAGTTCGAAGCGCTGTCTTATGAATATTTGCCTCCTTGACCTTAAGTTGGTGATAACCCGATCTCAAATCTATTTTCGAGGAAACTGAAGATCTTCCCAGTTAGTCGAACAGGTCATTGATTCTCAGCAATGGATACCTGTTCTTGATCGTCAACTTATTCAACTGCCTATAATCCATGCACATACGCATCGACCCATCCTTCTTCTTGACGAACAAGACTGATGCTCCCCATGGTGACAAACTCGGTCGTATGAAACCCCAATCCAACAACTCTTAAATTTAAGCTTTAAGCTCTGCCAATTCTTTCGGTGCCATTCTATATGGAGCAATGGACACCGGAGCCGTTCCTGGAAATAATTCAATGCTAAACTCTACCTCCCAATCTGGAGGTAATCTAGGAAGTTCTTCGGGAAAGACGTTCGAAAACTCCTTCATCATTCTAACACCTTCTACTAACACTTCCTTGGCATCCAACGCGCTAATGAAGGCTAGGAATGCTCCACACCCTTTTTGCACAAACTTTTTTTGCCTTTAAAGCAGATACCACATTCGATAGATAATTTCTCCTTTCACCTATCATCACCACTTCTTTATCTTCCGAAGTTCCTATCATCATCCGCTTTGTAGCACAATCCAAGTTCCCACGGTGTTTCACCAACTAGTCCATGCCCAAAATAAGGTCGAGCTCACTGGAAGGCAGTTCCATCAAGTCCGCCAAAAATGTTTCTCCTTGAACTTCTAAGGGTACATCTCTAAACAATTTATTCACTAACATAGATTGTCCTAAAGGACTAATTATAGTCATCGCCCTAGTAGTAATCTTAAATCTAATGTTTAGATTTCCAGATACAGCACTAGCAACATATGAGTGGGTGGATTCGATATCTATCAAAGCAGTAACAGGCACATCAGATATGAAGAACACACCAGTTATCACATCAAGTGTATCGCCATCCTCTCGGTGTCTGACCGCATAAACCAACCCTGGCTTCCTCGCCTCCGCGTTACCACCTAAACCAGTACCTCTACCTGGTGCACCCTGACCTCGTCCTCCTCCATTACCACCTCGACCTGGCCCATAGCCTCTCGGTGGCTGCTGAGTGTCTCTAGCTGGCTGTGCTTCATAGCTACGAGCTTTCTGAGTCAGAGCAGTCCGTCGAGGACAATCTTTAAGCTGATGGTCCTTAGAACCACATTTAAAACAACCACCTGTTCTCTTCCAGCATTCACTAGGGTGTCGTCTTCCACAATCAGTATATGGTTGTATTTGATTGGTAGTAGTAGGTGTTCTAGTTTGAGTTGGCTCATCATTCTGGGTCACTTTTGGAACCTTTTAGTATGACCCGAATACTTAAAGTCCCTCTTACTCTTGCCTCTATTTTTTTCTCAGTTTCGCCGCTCCGAGTGCTTATCCTCTTCGGCTATCTTCGCTTTCTCCACCAGTGTGGCAAAATTCCTTTCTTGTTGTGAGGCTATCAATACCCGCAACTCATCACTTAACCCGCCCTCAAAACACATGTAGTGTTCATAGTCAATTGGCACAATACCTCGCATAATGAATCAGACGTAGGAATTTTGCTTCGTAGGCTGCCACGGTCTTACTTCCTTGAACCAAATTAAGGAATTCCTTCCTTCGATGTCCACATAGCTAGCCCCAACATACTTTCCTTGAAATGATGTTTTGAAGAAATCCCAAGTAACATGATCGGCCTGAATGTCCTTCCGAACAGTAAGCCACCATTGATATGCCTCGTCTCTCAACAAGGACACAACTCCTCTCAGTTTTTGCTTGATGGTACACTTCAAATCATCCATGATCCGTTCCACTGCCTCGAGCCAATATTTCACTACATTTGGGGCTACACCCGAGACACCCTTAAAAACCTCGGCACCGTTTGATCTAAGTCATTTCAAAATTGATCTACGAGCTACTGGCCCAGTTCTAACCCCAGCAACCCTTTCTAAGACTCGCAACATTGCTTGAGACAAGGAAATGTCCTCCCTCATACGGTTGTGTGATCCAGTCTCAGTTCTAGGTGACGTAGGTGCATCCATTTTTGGCATATGACCCGACGCTTCAGACTCAACTCTAGCACCACGGCCTCTACCGCGGCCATGTCTACCGCATCCACGTCTTGTAGCACTCATATTTGGTAGTTCAATTGAATCTGATTAAAAGTCTTATGAATCAGTATACTATTTTGATATTTATTAAACAATATCTTATGAGGTATAAGAAGTAAAATTGTTTACGTAAACGCGACCTATAGTCTCAATCTCTATAGTTTCAACACCTAAAAC
The DNA here is from genome assembly GCA_025506655.1 of Gossypium rotundifolium. Classification (NCBI taxonomy): domain Eukaryota; kingdom Viridiplantae; phylum Streptophyta; class Magnoliopsida; order Malvales; family Malvaceae; genus Gossypium; species Gossypium rotundifolium. The sequence goes on along the minus strand of CP106725.1, from coordinate 131,414,147 downwards.
TAAAAGTTCTAGAGTGTTCCTATAGTCATATCATAACAATTATAATCATACAATAACATACTTACTTGACTTGGTGCCAGATACCCGTGGTGCCATACTTCCTTTTTGAAACAATGCATTTTAACTTTACAATTCAAAACAACTTTGGAAAACGTTTTTGAACCCAAACCACAGCCAAGTTTTGAATCGGGCTCTGATACCATAAAATGTAACACCCCAAACTTGGCTTATGTGTTAAGGCCAATTTTGACATGCCACACAAAATAAATATACTTTGATTCCTTTTTAAGTAAAACTGATTTCAAAGTTTTAACGAAGTCTTTATCGAGTAAAAGATTTGAATAATAAATCGACAATTTGAGATGTAAGATCTTATAAATCGAAATTTGAAAATATCGCTTAACAGCTCGAGAAAAATTTTAAAAGAAATTAAAGATATTTTTCTGAAAGAATTAATGAAAACTTAAGAATAATTTCCGTGTTACAATTATGAAAATTTTATGAAATCCTTTTATATACTCATTTGGAATAAAACGCTTATTTAAGTTTTAGAAAAAATATAATCCCAATTTGAAATACTTAAAGCAGTTTATAATTTCATCAAACAAAACCAAATAAAAAAAATTATTAAGAGGCCTTATTACAAACCTTAATTCAAAATAGGAAAAAAAAAGTATTAAAAGAAATCCAAATTTCCAAATTTAACCATTTTTAAGTATGACCTCCACCAAGATATCCACGGCCCAAGTCTCCATCAATGATCATTACCTGAAAGGGATAAGGAAAACGGGGTGAGTTACTAGAACTTAGTGTGTAACCCACTTACCATTGTCCACTGGGCCAAAAATCCAATTAAGCATTTATTGGGCCAAAACCCATTTGCAATTATAACAAAATAACATGTATATAATATGCATGTGATATGCAATTCCCAAACCAAACCCAATTTCCATCCGCTACACACCACCCATACCAACCAGCACACCTGTGGGGAGCTTTAGTCACCAACCCTCCAACATACCAAAATAGGCATTAAGTCATTATAACAATTTGTGGACAAGCCACCGATTCACAGAGTTTACATGGCATTGCCATTTTTCGATTTGTGGCGAGCCATTAGAATTTTGTAGTAGAGCTACCAGAACTTCTCTTCGTCAATATCCCATCGCATGCAATTCATGTATATAATATATATCCATTTACAACAATTCATTCAAATATTTATTACAAACAATTTGGACCATTATAACAATTATCACAAGCTGGCCCATATCACAATCTGGCCCATATATCAAATATCACAATTGGGCTCATATAACCAATATCTCATTTTGGCCCATATAGCAAATATCACAATTGGGCCCATATCACAATCTGTCCCATATAACAAATATCACATTTTGGCCCATATAACAAATATCACATTTATCGGTTTAGTCCATTGAAGGTAATTTCATAATTTTCACCGTTTTAATACTGATTTCATAGTTTTTACCAAAATAGTGATAATTATGTCATTTTACCCGACTTTGCTAACATGTTATTTAATCGAGCAATTAACTCAATATAATTATCTAACCCATGAAATACGGTGTGAGATTACACACATGATTACGGTAAGCACTACACTTTCCTGATCGTTGCCACCTAAAAATGTTTCTACTCTCGATTAGACAATGAACGTGACATAGTAAATTTACTCTAAGATAAACAATATAAGTTTTTACCCTCGGAATCACGAACAACTTTGATTTGCCAGTTCTTCTCGGTTGACGGTCCACAACCCGGTGGATAATCCCAAATCGCTGATGCCTCACAATTGCGAATAGTCTTGAATAGTTGTTTCTCACCGAATGAGGGTCCACAACCCAGTGGAAAATCTTGAATCACCGAAACAGCTGTAACATCCTAAATTAGGGGTTGTTAAAAATTTAATTATATTCATGTGCTTGCTTGAAAAGAAATGAATGCTATGTTTGCTAGACATGTTTTAGGGTCTAGACATAACCCCGAGCTAGGCCTGACTTGGGACTAAAAATTTCTTTTTAAGCATTAAAAGGAAGGGAGCTAGGTGAGATAAGGGGTTAAGGAAAATTTTGGAAGGAACATGACACAAGGATTTAATTGGCACGATTGGCTTGGTGCGTCTAAGGGTGTTTCAAGGGAGGAGGTTCAAGTTTTGGGAGTTACAAGGGGGAGGCATTTTTTTGGGCTTTTTGGGTGTTAAAGAAAGGGTTAAGTTAAGAAGGCTTTAAAGAATTTTGTGGGTAAGGTTTAGACATGAAAGTTGAGTTGGTGGAGTGGCTTGGGCTTGGAGGTGACGATTGGGTAGGTCTTGGGTTCGAACTGCTGAGGTTGCACCTTGGAGTTTTATTTTCTTTTGCTTTAGAAAGGGAATCGGCCTAGAAAGGCCTTATAATTAAATGGTGAGGTTTTATGACATGAAAGTCAATTTGGAGAAATGGCATGGGCGTTGAAAAGGGTCACAAGAAGTTGCTCCTTTAGGTTCCGTGTTCAACCAAAGAAACAACGAAGGGCATTTTATTTTTATGCAATTGGCATGAATGGGAGGGTAAGCTGATGGCTGCATGTAGGACTCTTAAGGTGATAAGGATAAAGCATTGTTTCTTTTTAATTTTCGGCTGAAGAGTAGTATTATTAGTATTTTATTTTCATTATAATTGTTGAAGACGTGATTAGGAGATTAAAAATAAGATAAATATTATTGTTAGGTGATAATTAAAAGCCTAAATTATCCCAAAAGGAGGGGTGTTGGCCGAATATAGGACTCCTTGGGAGGCCATCCATATTCGGTTTTGTATAGCAAAGAAGTGCAAAAAATTCATCAAGTTCTTTTCTTCTTTCTCTCTTCAATAGTCTCATTTAATTCTCCTTGATACATTGCCAAAATTGTTCAAAATTTCCAGCTTCTTTTTCTTCTACTTGGCCGAACCTACCCCCTCTTCTACTCAAAATTTCAACCCTTCCATCTTGTGTTGACCGAATCTCTTAGGGGATGTCAACTTTTCTTTTGTAGTTCTCCAAGTGACATAGTGGTAAGTATTTTTCCTTAAGGTAATCGGTTTGATCTTCTCTTTTTGGGATGGCCGAATGATTCATAGGATCACAAGATGGTATTTCTTTGTTGTAGCTAACAGCAAGGTGCATTGACGGAGCCTATCGGGAGTTGATTCTTCAAAGGTGAGGCACACACACTAGTCGACCATAGGCCACTTTCCATAGATTTGCTTATAGCCGATTTTAATAAGTGTTTTGGTAGAGATCTCGACAAGTCAAGTGGTTTTTCCGAGATTTCGATTTTGCCTTGGTAAGTGATTAGTAAGATTTGGCCAAGGGCCATATTTGGATTATATGTGCGATTAGTCCTTCGGGATTACTAATTTGGCCAAATATGCCTAAGTCCCTAACTCTGTTGTTGGCCGATTATAGGGTTAAGAACCTAGCGTCGTAGATCGGATCTTCAGGATCTAGGAATTTCGGAGTAACAGGTGTGTAAAAACTCACTACACACTTTATTAGTTTACATGACTATATTGTTGCCTTTTAATCTTTTTGCTAGTGATTTGCTTGTGGGCATAAGATTGGATTTCGGGTAAGTCCCCTATTACTTTGTCTATGAAATATGATTGAGTATGCCATCATATGCTGTTAAATGTAATGCTATACATAAATGCATGATATATGATAATTGTTATGAAAGCATGATGATGGTGGGATTGATGAGAGGAGGGGGATGATTTTTATGGACTATCACTAGTGGTTTTGACCACAAGATGGGTTGGCCCCATCAGATTTATTATGACTTCGATCACCAGTGGTTTTGACCACACCGATGATAATTGTGACTAAGTCCCAGTGGTTTTGTACCACCAGTGGTTTTGACCAGATTATGATACTTGTGACCTATGGTCATCAGTGGTTTTGACCACACGATGAGTTGGCCCCATCATTTAATTTGTGACTCTAGTCACCAGTGGTTTTGACCACCAGTGGTTTTGACCACACGGGGTAGTTAAGGAGTACGGATGGTTAGTGGGGTTGCATATTTGTATGTTAAATTAATAATCTGTGTATGAGTTGTATTTTCGGGTGGGAGATTTACACACTGAGTCTTGGTGACTCACCCCTTCCCAAATTATTTTGCAGATGAGTAGATCGCAAAATGGAGCCGAGAGGACTCGAGGCGGCCATGCTTATCGTTGGATTTGAATTTACTTTGTTATAGTTAATATTACTTATTTTCTAAGTCTTTTTATTTTGGGTTGTAATAAGGCCGCTAATTAATTTTTTTTTTTTGATGTTTATTTTACTGTTTAACTTTACTTATGATATATTACAAATGTTATTTATAAATGTTAAGTGAACCGGTTAAAAGTAACTTTTCAAACTTAATAACTTCTATGGGTTTTCAAAGATGTTACCATCGGTAACAAACTACACCAAGTCAATTATAACCTTGACAAATTTTAAAGTTTTACATGATCAAACGCTTTTAAAAGGGTTCACAACCCAACCATGTTTATGAAAATAATCCCAACTGAGTTTTATCAAACCCCGATTTAATACCTTAGCCACATTTAACAAGTTTTCACTAGACACTCAAAATGATTCAAATTATTTTACTCCGTGACATACCAGATCCGGTCAGGACTCATGGGCCGGGTTTGGGGTGTTACATTTTTGGTATCAGAGCCCGATTCAAAACTCAGCTGTGGGGGCTCAAGGCCCAAAATGTTGAGTTTTTATTAGTAGGCCTTATTGAAATGTTTTGGGAGTCTGATTGTGGCTTGAATAGCATGGCACCGAGTCTCCGGCACCAATCCGCCCAGGTAAGTAATTCTGTCTATTTTCTTTGTGAATACTTGATAGGGGTAGAAGGGTAAATTGGGAACATAGAACATTAGAATAGAAATTGTTGAACCCTAAGGTTAGCATACCCCAACAAACCATGCATAAGATTTAATAATTCCCTAAACAACCCTGTGAGTTGTCACTGAGCAAGGGATGTGGCAATCGTTATACGCATGTCTAGGATTGGATTCTTGGGAGCCTCGGTATTTAAGAAGTCCTAGTGACTCACCTCCTACTCACTCGAATCCTACCTGGTGCGTAGTGACGGTTCATCCTAGCTGAGACGACACACTCACAGGCTAAACTCGATAACTAAAACCCGAAAGAGACTAGCCGTTTTGTTTTTGAGGTAATTAAGACCTTGTTTTAAAAAAAAAAAAAAAACCAAAATACCCCTTAGTTTGAAAAATGACCAAAATACCCCTGGCTTGAAAATTACCAAAATACCCTCCGTATGAAAAATTTCCAAATAGAAAATTTTCAAAATATCCTTCTTTTGTGGAAACAATCAGAACCAAATTTTAGAAATCTTGTTATGAAAAGAAAATTACTAAAATACCCCTAGTGGTGAAATTACAAAATCGCCCCTAACCAACAAAATTACCAAAATAACCCTGATTTTCAAAATTTTTCAACATCACTATTTTGGAAAATGCAATTCTCAAAAAGCAACCATCAAAGTTTTACAACTTTTGAAATATCCCTGATTTATTAAATTTACAAATTCACCCTGATTTGTGAAAAATTACCAAAATACCCCTGAGGTTCAAAATTACCGAAAAACCCCCAGATGTCAAAATTTTTCCTAATACCCTAGGAATTTAAGGGTTCCAAAATACTTTTTGATAAAATCCTCCGAGAGTTTTTATTTTTGGAAAATTACAAAAATACCTCTATAGGACAAATTACGAAAATACCCCTGGGTAGTGGAAAAACAATCATAATGAAAACTACAACGTCTCTTTGAATGAATGAATAGAAGGACTGTGTGCATGTATGATACGAAAGAACCACTTCTAAAACTCCTATCATAAAATTTCTTTGCGGATAATCAAGAGAAACAAAGGTACTAATGCATAAAATTCTTAAATAGATAAACGCAATCGTTAGAAATGAGTACAAGAGGTCGTGGACGTCCGCCCTGTGGTCACGGCAGAGGTAAGATGACCTTGTTAGAGCCAGTAGGGTCTGGTCATGGGTCTAGAAATGAGATGCCGGATCTATCGGCGGTGAAAACTGAGTTTCAAGATTAGACTGGTGTTAACGACGTAGTATCCCAAGCAGTGCTACGAGTGTTGGAGCGAGTTACCGAGGCAGGTAGCAAGCGCAGAGCCGTAAACTGTGGTTGAACAACTCCTGACTAACAGAGCAGAAGTATTCAGAGGAGTTTCTAGAGTAGCACCCAGTGCGGCGGAATATTGGTTAGAATCTACAGAAAGGATTATGGGCGACCTGGATTTCACAGCTGAGGAGAAGTTGAAGGGTATCATCTTTCTACTTCGGGATGAGTCATACCAGTGGTGGCTCACTGTAAGGGATGGAACGATGGTAGAAAATCTCACCTGGGAATTCTTCAAGGATGCTTATCAAAAGAAATATATCGGAACTAGTTACGTGGATGCACAATGAAGGCTTTCTTAAACTCGGTTCAAGGCAATAAGACAAAGGATTTTGAGTATGAGGCCGAATTTTTCGGTTGAGTAGGTATGCTCGTGGCATTGTGGGTACCGAGCATGAACGCTGTGTTAGATTTGAAGATGGGTTGAGGGATGAGCTGAGGATGATGATAACTCCACAATAGGAACGGGAGTTCGCTGTCCTATGGAGAAATCTAAGGTTGCTGAAGGGGTAAGACAGTCGGTTAGACAGAATCAGGATAGGAATTGGAATAAGAGGAGCTCCAGACCTTCAAGGTTCTCTGGTAATCAGCAGAAGAGAACGAGGTTTGATGGGTGGGATCAAGCTGCTAGGCCTACTGCTGCTGCTAATCCTCAATGGCTGCCACGGTGTGCTCGGTGTGGCAAGTCTCACACGGGGGAGTGTTGGAATGGTAATCGAGGATGCTTCGAGTGTGGGTCCTTGGAGCATCGAGTTAGAGACTGTCCGAAAAAGGTAGCTAGACTGAGATTAGAGGGTCAGGATTGTGCACCAAATAGAACGGATAACCAACCGCCTCTGAGAGGTCGTGGTGTAGGAAGAGGAGGTAATGGTACTGGCAGAGGTCGTGGGGCACCGAGGGAAGGTACCGGTGGTACTGAGGCTAGGCAACCTGGTTTGGTCTATGCCGTGAGGCGTCAAGAGGAGGGCGACGCACCGGACGTCATAACCGGTATGTTCTTGATCTTTGGTGTGCCCTATAATACTTTGATTGACATTGGCTCAACCCACTCATACATTGCTAGTAGCGTGTGGAAACCCTACACTTAGACTCGAGCTTACTTCTAGGAAGATGACCGTGTTAAGCCCCCAGATCACTCAGAGAAGTATGTAAACTCTATAGGACGCACTTTAGAACTCCAAGGGTCGTGTTCTTGGTCGACTTGATGGAACTACTATTCGGGAGTTCGACCTAATCCTCGGATGGATTGGCTAGTAAAGTATCGAGTTAGCTTTGGATTGCGCACTAAGCACATAGTAATAAAGACCGGGGAAGGTGATGAGGTGGTCATGATAGGTAAAAGGAGAGATTACCTATCTAATTTGGTTTCGATATTAAAGGCGGAAAGGATGGTTAGGAAGGGTTGTGAAGCTTATGTGGTGCATGTTTGTGCTTTGGAAGCTAAGGATGTTGCTGTAAGAGATGTCTGGACTGTAAGGGACTATGTTAATGTGTTTCCAGAGGAACTTCCGGGTCTACCTTCGGACCGCGAGGTTGAATTTGGTATTGACTTTCTACACGAAACCGCACCCATATCTATAGCTCCGTATCGGATGGCACCGAAAGAATTGGTAGAGTTGAAGGCGCAGATTCAGGAATTGTTGGATAGAGGATTTATTTGACCAAGTGTATTGCCTTGGTGAGCTCCAGTGCTTTTTTGCAAGAAGAAAGATGGGACAATGAGGATGTGTATAGACTATCGGCAACTGAACAAGTTGACAATAAAGAACCAGTATCCTTTGCCCAGGATTGACGATCTGTTCGATCAACTCAAAGGAGCATCGTTGTTCTCTAAGATTGACCTTAGGTCAAGGTACCATCAGCTTAAGGTGAAGGAGGCTGATGTTCACAAGACGGCATTCCGTACTCGGTATGGACACTACGAGTTTTTGGTAATGCCTTTTGGGTTGACAAATACACTAGCAACGTTTATGGACATGATGAATCGAGTTTTTCAACCCTATTTGGATCGGTTCATCGTGGTCTTCATAGACGACATTTTGGTGTACTCGAAGTCTGAGGAGGAGCATGACGCACATCTTCATGTGGTTCTGCAAGTTCTAAAGGAGAAGCAGTTGTACGCCAAATTCAGTAAGTGTGAGTTCTGGCTCAAGGAGGTAACTTTTCTAGGGCATGTAGTTTCAGCTGAGGGCATCAGGGTGGATCCCCGTAAGATTAAGGCGGTGTTGGAATGGAAGCCACCCAAGTCGGTTACGAAAATTCAGAGTTTTCTGGGGTTGGCAGGATATTACCGGAGATTCGTGGAAAATTTCTCCTTAATCGCAGCACCGTTGACTAAGCTGTTGAGAAAATGAGTTCTGTTTGTATGGGCTGAGAAGCATCAAGAGAGTTTCGATAAGTCAAGAGGATTTTAACGAAGCACCGGTCCTTAATTCAAATAGAGGCGTGAAAGGAATTCATCAGATATTGTGATGCATCGACATCGGTTTAGGTGTTCTTGATGCAAGAAGGAAGGTGGTCACTTATGCGTCACGGCAGTTGAGGCCTCACGAAGCTAACTACCCGACACATGACTTGGAATTGGCTGCTGTGGTGTTCGCCTTGAAGATTTGGAGGCACTACCTGTACGGGGAGAAGTCGGTGGTGTACACAAATCACAAGAGTCTAAAGTACCTCTTGACTCAGAAAGATTTGAATCTGAGGCAGCGGAGGTGGATTGAGTTGTCGAAGGACTACGACTACTCGATTGAATACCATCCGGGGAAGGCTAATATGGTAGCTGATGCATTGAGCCGAAAGGTGGTAGCGGATTTGAGAGCTATGTTCACTCATCTAAGTCTCTATGAGGATGAGAGCCTTCTGGCAGAATTGCAAGTGAAGCCGTCTTGGATTAATGAGGTTAAGGAAAGGCAGATGACTGATGAAGCTTTGAATATTCGAAGGTTGCAAGTACAGAATGGTAAGGCCGAAGGTTTTAGCTTGGGTAGTGATGGAGTGTTGTACTTTCGGGGAGAGTATGCATGCCTAAGGATGATGATTTGAGGCAATAATCCTTAAAGAAGCTCATAGCGGGCGTACGCTTATGCACCCGAAGCGAAGAAGATGTATCGGATTTAAGGGAGCGCTTTGGTGGCTCGGTCTTAAGCGAGAAGTAACCGAGTTAGTGGGCAAGTGTCTGACATGCCAGCAAGTTAAGGCTGAGCATCAATTGCCATCGGGGCTATTACGGTCAGAAAGATTCCATAGTGGAAGTGGCGGAGATTACTATGGATTTTGTAAGTGGGCTTCCCCTTACGCCCAGTAAGAAAGATGCCATTTGGGTGATAGTAGACCGGTTGACTAAGTCGGCCCATTTCATACCGGTGAGGGTTGACTACTCGCTCTAAAGGTTGGCCAAGTTGTATATCGTTGAAATAGTGCGGTTGCATGGAGTACCAGTGTCCATTATCTCAGATCGGGATCCCCGATTTGTGTCGAGATTCTGGAAGGCTTTACATCAGGAGTTAGGCATGAAGTTGAATTTCAGCACGTCTTTTCATCTGCAATCTGATGGACAATCTGAGAGGGTGATCCAAGTGTTGGAAGACATGTTGAGGGGCTGTGTGTTGGACTTCCGTGGTAGTTGGGAGGAGTACCTACCTTTGGCAGAGTTCGCTTATAACAATAGTTATCAAGCGAGCATTCAGATGGCACCGTATGAGGCACTGTATGGTCAAAAATGCCGTACTCCAACATGTTGGACGGAGTTGAGAGAGTGACAGATGTTGGGTCCAGAGTTAGTGGCAGAGACGGAGGATAAGATTAGGGTAATTTGGGCTCGTCTGAAGGAGGCATCGGATAGGCGTAAATCCTCACCCGATCTTAAGCACGTAGATGTTGAGTATGCGCATGGGGAATAAGGTTTTCTTGAAGGTATCCCTTGGAAGAAGGTGCCGAGGTTTGGCGGGAGGGCAAGCTAAGCCCTAGATTCATCTGGACCTTACACCTGTTGAAACGTGGGGACCGGTAGCTTACCGACTTGAGTTGCCAATGTGAATTGAGTCGATCCATGATGTCTTCCATGTCTCGATGCTGAGGCTCTATCGATCAAATCCATCACATGTAGTGCCGGTTGTAGAAATTGAAGTGAACTCGATCTTGTCTTTCGAAGAGGAGCCGGTACAGATTTTGGATTGAGATGTCAAAGTTCTTCGTAGGAAGTCAATGCCTTTGGTAAAAGTGCTATGGAGAAACCATGGTACAGAGGAGGCCACATGGGAACTCGAGGATGTGATGCGGCAGCAATACCCCCAACTCTTCTGATCCAGGTAATTTCGAGGCCGAAATTCATTTTAAGGGGGTAGAACTGTAACATCCTAAATTAGGGGTTGTTAAAAATTTAATTATATTCATGTGCTTGCTTGAAAAGAAATGAATGCTATGTTTGCTAGACATGTTTTAGGGTCTAGACATAACCCCAAGCTAGGCCTGACTTGGGACTAAAAATTTCTTTTTAAGTATTTAAAAGGAAGGGAGCTAGGTGAGATAAGGGGTTAAGGAAAATTTTGGAAGGAACATGACACAAGGATTTAATTGGCACGATTGGCTTGGTGCATCTAAGGGTGTTGCAAGAGAGGAGGTTCGAGTCTTGGGAGTTATAAGGGGGAGGCATTTTTTTGGGCTTTTGGGGCGTTAAAGAAAGGGTTAAGTTAAGAAGGCTTTAAAGAATTTTGTGGGTAAGGTTTAGACATGAAAGTTGAGTTGGTGGAGTGGCTTGGGCTTGAGGTGACGATTAGGTGTCTTGGGTTCAAATCTACGAGGTTGCACCTTGGAGTTTTATTTTCTTTTGCTTTAGAAAGGGAATCGGCCTAGGAAGGCCTTATAATTAAATGGTGAGGTTTTATGACATGAAAGTCAATTTGGAGAAATGGCATGGGGCATTGAAAAGGGTCATGGCGCTTGTTCTTTTAGGTTCCGTGTTCGAACCAAAGAAATAAAGAAGGGCATTTTAATTTTTATGTAACTGGCATGAATGGGAGGGTGAGCTGATGGCTGCATGTAGGACTCTTAATGTGATAAGGATAAAGCATTGTTTCCTTTTAATTTTCGGCTGAAGAGTAGTATTATTAGTATTTTATTTTCATTATAATTGTTGAAGAGGTGATTAGGAGATTAAAAAGAAGATAAATATTATTGTTAGGTGATAATTAAAAGCCTAAATTATCCCAAAAGGAGGGGTGTTGGCCGAATATAGGACTCCTTAGGAGGCCATCCATATTCGGTTTTGTATAGCAAAGAAGTGCAAAAAAATTCATCAAGTTTTTTCTTTTTTCTCTTTTCAATAGTGCTGGCCGAATTCTCCCTTGATACATTGCCAAAATTGTTCAAAATTTCCAGCTTCTTTTTCTTCCACTTGGCCGAACCTACCCCCTCTTCTACTCAAAATTTCAACCCTTCCATCTTGTGTTGACCGAATCTCTTAGGGGCTGTCAACTTTTCTTTTGTAGTTCTCCAAGTGACATAGTGGTAAGTATTTTTCCTTAAGGTAATCGGTTTGATCTTCTCTTTTTGGGATGGCCGAATGATTCATAGGATCACAAGATGGTATTTCTTTGTTGTAGCTAACAGCAAGGTGCATTGACGGAGCCTATCGGGAGTTGATTCTTCAAAGGTGAGGTATACACACTAGTCGGCCATAGGCCACTTTCCATAGATTTGCTTATAGCCGATTTTAATAAGTGTTTTGGTAGAGATCTCGACAAGTCAAGTGGTTTTTCTGAGATTTTGATTTTGCCTTGGTAAGTGATTAGTAAGATTCGGCCAAGGGCCATATTTGGATTATAGGTGCGATTAGTCCTTCGGGATTACTAATTTGGCCGAATAGGCCTAAGTCCCTAACTCTGTTGTTGGCCGATTATATGGTCAAGAACCTAGCGTCGTAGATCGGATCTTCGGGATCTAGGAATTTCAGAGTAACAGGTGTGTAAAAACTCACTACACACTTTACTAGTTTACATGACTATATTGTTGCCTTTTAATCTTTTTGCTAGTGATTTGCTTGTGGGCATAAGATTGGATTTCGGGTAAGTCTCCTATTACTTTGTCTATGAAATATGATTGAGTATGCCATCATATGCTATTAAATGTAATGCTATACATAAATGCATGATATATGATAATTGATATGAAAGCATGATGATGGTGGGATTGATGAGAGGAGGGGGATGATTTTTATGGATCGTCACCAAAGAGGTTTTGACCACAAGATGGGTTGGCCCCATCGATTTATTGTGACTTCGATCACCAAAGGGTTTTGACCACACCGATGATAATTGTGACTAAGTCCCAAAGTGGTTTGGTACCACCAGTGGTTTTGACCACATTATGATATTTGTGACCTATGGTCATCAGTGGTTTTGACCACACGATGGGTTGGTCCCATCATTTAATTTGTGACTCTAGTCACCAGTGGTTTTGACCACCAGTGGTTTTGACCACACGGGGTAGTTAAGGAGTACGGATGGTTAGTGGGGTTGCATATTTGCATGTTAAATTAATAATCTGTATGAGTTGTATTTTCCGGTGGGGATTTACACACCGAGTCTCGATGACTCACCCTTCCCAAATTATTTTACGAGATGAGTAGATCGCGAAATGGAGCCGAGAGGACTCGAGGCGCCATGCTTATCGTTGGATTTGAATTTACTTTGTTATAGTTAATATTACTTATTTTCTAAGTCTTTTATTTTGGGTTGTAATAAGGCCGCTAATTATTTTTTTTTGGATGTTTATTTTATGCTTAACTTTACTTATGATATATTACAAATGTTATTTATAAATGTTAAGTGAACTGTTAAAAGTAACTTTTCAAACTTAATAACTTCTACGAAGTTTTCAATGATGTTACCATCGGTAACAAACTACACCAAGTCAAATATAACCTTGACAAATTTTAAAGTTTTACATGATCAAACGTTTTAAAAGGGTTCATCAACCCAACCATGTTTATGAAAATAATCCCAACTGAGTTTTATCAAACCCCGATTTAATACCTTAGCCACATTTAACAAGTTTTCACCATACACTCAAAATGATTCAAATTATTTTACTCCGTGACATACCAGATCCGATCAGGACTCATGGGTCGGGTTTGGGGTGTTACAATAGCCCTTCGTTTGAATCTAGAAGGGATCAGAATCGCTCCTTTTCGATCACCAAACAAGACCCTTTTGATTCGATCTTGTTTGCCTCTATTGAAAATAAATATTAGTCCAAACTAATATTATGTTGTTATAAATGATTGATCTTAGGGGTGAAGTTGGCTTACCACAAGAATCTGTATGATCTCAAGATGAAAGATCGAGCGATAGAGTCCCTATAATAATATCGATTAATCAACACTATCTTAACGAATAAAAAATGATTATAGAATCCTCGAAGAATCCTTACCTTAGAGATTTTTGGACCGAATTCTAGTGATTAAACGATGACTTCGAAAATTCCAAGTTTCGACCTTCCACTATATTTCTATGGCAAAGAAAAGTGATTTCGTAAGAGAGAAAGTGTGGTGATGGTCTCGATCAATATGGCCATCCCACACCAAGGTAAAGGTTCGGCACTAAGAGAAAGAATAAAATAAAAAATATAAAAAAAAAGAGAAATGTTGAAATGGATCACTTACCGATTGATCAAAGTGTGGGTAGAAATATAGTTGAGAAGAAAATATGTATGAGTGAAAGACTCAACTATAGGGAGATGATCGATGATATTCGGCTAAGGTGGGAATATTAGAAGGGGAGTGATGTTTGTAAGTTTTTTGCAAAAAGGTCTTCAAGTTGGTATGCATTCGACAAAGAGAAAGAAAAGAAATGAAAATGCCTTTTCAAGGTTGCATGGTTTCAGCACAAAGAAGAAAAGAGTTTGGGGTGTAACACCCCAAACTCGGCCCAAACACAACTACCGGATCTAGTTTGTCACTAAGAAAATTTTTAGTAAAACAAATCGCGTTGACAAAAAGCCCAAATAGAAATTTACATAAAGTGTGCCTTAATAATCAAAAGCCCAAAAGTTAATTACATGTCCTTGAAAGAAATTAAAGCAAGAATAAATACTAAAGGCCCATCTTAAATCTAAAATGTAAACAAATGGCCTATGGCCTTATTACAATGTATTTTAAATCCATCATATAAAGTACTTTTTTAAAAAAAACTAATATGGGGAAACTTTGTCGCGGATCCACCTTCTTTGCATGGCCACCTTGCGCTTCACTCCGCCCGGTCCGATGCACTAATCGTCACCGAAAGGTTAGTTTAAAGGGGTGAGTCATGAGACTCGCAGCAACCCTCATGCACCACTAGATTTGGGCCTCATTAAACATAATAATAAATTCGCTTACATGGAAACATATAATATGCAAATCCCAACCCATTTGCCTAGGTTTCCATCCGCTACACTCCCGTTTAACCAACACACCATTGGGGATTTCTACAATCAACCCACACCGCTACTCTCCAAGATGGTAGTCAAGTCGCTCATCAACATATATTGGTGAAGCCCTTATAACATATAATGGCCAAGCTCAGATAATGCTTCACGGCATTAGCCATATACATGAGTTCACTAGAAAAACCGTTACTCATATACATGTACATAGAACTTCCTCCTTTCATCACCCACCCCATGCAACATGCCCAATATTTTAAAACATGTACAACAGTTTACTTGTAACATATAGTAAGATTATTTACTAACCTGAGGGTCCGTCGTTTAAATCCGAGATTTTGACTTTTAATGTAACTTATAAATCTTGTGAACACATATACATATATATATACATTTATTATAAATCAGATCTAGATGGTGGGGAAGTGTTACACACCGATTTGCGTTTAAGGCTTTTGATATATCTAGGTTACTATCACTTGAAACAACTACTATTGGCCCACGATCTGACTTTGATTTTGACCCACACCCCATTGGCCAATCTCGCACTACCGAAACAGATCGCTTCTTGAATTTGGGCAATGATTTTACAGATCCAACCTTCTACTTTGATCGTTAGTTGAGTCCATATCAATCCCTTAATCACTAAACCAAATAATGATGAGATCTAACTCATTAGTTAAATGTAACCTTTAAAATGAACACTTACCTAGTTAGTCAATCCCGAATATCCTTTAGAAATTGTCACCACCAACCTTCCCACATTCGGCCATCAACCAAATATTAAACGAATCGAAAATCACAATCATTCCAACCTATATGCCATTTGGCCACACTTACCACTTTTTAACTTCGATTTTTCCTCCAAATCAGCTTTAATAGGATAGTTTTGGCTTCTAGGAGTAAAGAGTATAATCTAAAGGACCTTGGAACAATGGTTTAGATTAGGAGTTTGATAAAAATAAGGGAATCACAAAAAAGGAAAAATCTCGAAACTTACCGGATTACTAAGGAGTATACGGCTTACAGTGCACCTTTGGGAAAACAGAGATCTCACTTGTAGATTTGGCTATGGGAGATGAGGGTATGAACAAAGGAATTTGGCTTTTAGAAAAGAAAAGAGAAACTCAGAGAAGGCTTGGAAATTTCGACAGAGAATGAGAGAAGAATAGGGTTTCAAGATACCAAATTGAAGAATACTACTCCCTATTTATAGAGAAATTTCAAGATACCCACACACACGAGTTGGAATTTCGCCAACTCTCCCTCCCGAGTTGGATTTTGGCCAACTCTCTGTCATCCGATAGCTTTTACACTCCGATAACTCAATCCTTATCTTACCTTTAGGAGAGCCCACCTTAAAACCAACTCCTCCTTATTAATTATCAGCTTTTTAACACTTAAAATAAAAGAAATAACTCCTAAAAGGTAGCCTAATTGCCATCCACCACCTTCCCATTTAAGTGCCTAATTTAACCCATCTTTTAAGGCCCAATCGGCCACACAAGGGCCCAAATTCCTCCTCCCTTAAGGCGCCACCTTATGCCCACTTAATGCACTTTAATCCTTTGCCCAAGCCCACTTACTTAATTGACCATCTTCTTAAATTATAAGCTAACACCATTTATTAGCCACCTAACCCAGATTTTTAAAGCCCAATATTTCACTTTAAATTATCCAGAGCACTAACTTTAATCATAATCCAAATATTTAATCAAAAAGTCAGCCCAACCTTTACAATCCCAACTTAACATATTAGACTATCATATAAATGAGTAGGCCCACTTTGAGGATGTTATAGTTCTACCCCTCTTAAAGAAATTTCGTCCTCAAAATTTCCAACTAACTAGTAATCATACTACCTAAGTCTCACCACTATGCTTTCGCTGTGCACTCAAATTCTAAAGCCAAAATAACCACTTAGTATACTATGGTAGGGTACGCACCATTATTTGCATCTGGAGCATCTTCGTCCCCTTGTACTCATTCTTTCGATCGACATTTATCTGATTAAGAATTTTATGAATAATTAATTCTTCCCACTTATTAACCGCGAACAATCTTATGTAAAATCATTTTGATAGTAGTTCTTTCGAATTTGAATTCTATCTATGGGATTAGTTCTCAAGTCGATACTTCCTAGTCCTAGAGTTCACCTTCAGTCAACATTCAGCACACATCAATCACAAAAACAGCCTTATAAACTTACATTCACCACCTAGGGGTATTTTTGTAATTTTACCTACAGGGGTATTTTCGTAATTTTCCAAAATAAGGTTCCGGGTAATTTGGTGAAATAAGGGTATTTTGTTAATTTTCCAACTCAGGGGTATTTCAATAATTTCGCAAATTCGGGGGTATTTCGATAATTTTTAAATCTAGGGTATTTCAGTAATTTATAAATCCGGGGTACTTTGGTAATTTTGAAATTCAGGTATTTCGGTAATTTTAAAATTCGGGAGTATTTCGATAATTTTGCAAATCGGGGGTATTTTGGTAATTTCATTTCAAACCAGGGGTATTTTGGTTATTTTACAAATCAGGGGAAATTTGGAAATTTTCAAAACTAGAGATTATTTTAGTAATTATACAAAATAGGTGGTCGGTCCTTTCGGGTTTTAATTATAAATTTTGGCTCACAACACGCATCAGTAACTAGGGTGAATAGTCACTACGCACTGTAGGATTCTAGTGGAAAGGAGGTGAGTCACTAGGATCGCTTAAATACCAAGCTCTCCTCAGATCCACTCCTAGACATGCGTATGCTGTTGCCACACCCTAACTCCTACAACTAGTTCACGGGATTTGTTTTGGAAAATTAAGTCTTATGGAATTTAAGAAGTTGTTTAAGTTAAGCCTATAGTCCATCAAGTTCTAACCTAAATAGTCTACGTCCCATAAGCCCGTTAAGCCCACATTTATATCACACAATGGTTTAGAGTACTTACCTGGTGAACTTGGCCAGAGACGCAGGTGCCATGCTGAGCTAATAAACCTTTACTAATAAAAATCCAAGTTTTAAAAACCCATTTTTAGAAAATCTTTGGGCCCAAAATACTAAAGCCGAGTTTTGAACCGGGCTCTGATAACAATTTGTAACACCCCAAATATGGCCCAAACACTACTACCGGATCTGGTTTGTCACTAAGAAATTTTTTAGTAAAACAAATCGCGTTGACAAAAAGCCCAAATAGAAAATTACATAAAGTGTGCCTTAATAATCAAAAGCCCAAAACTTAATTACATGTCCTTGAAAGAAATTAAAACGAGAATAAATACTAAAGGCCCATCTTAAATCTAAAATGTAAACAAATGGCCTATGGCCTTATTATAATGTATTTTAAATCCATCATATAAAGTACTTTTTTAAAGAAAAAAACTAATATGGGGAAACTTTGTTGCCGGATCCACCTTCTTTTGCATGGCCACCTTGCGCTTCACTCCTACCGGTCCGATGCACTAATCGTCACCTAAAAGGTTAGTTTAAAGGGGGTGAGTCGCGAGACTCAGTGTGCAACCCTCATGCACCACTAGATTTGGGCCTCATTAAACATAATAATAAATTCATTTACATGGAAACACATAATATACAAAGCCCAACCCATTTGCCTAGGTTTCCATCCACTACACCTCTGCACCAACCAACCCACCATTGGGGATTTCTACAATCAACCCACACCACTATTTCCAAGATGGCGCTCAAGTCGCTTATCAACATATATTGGTCAAGCCCTTATAACATATAATGGCCAAAGCCCGTATAACGCTTCACGACATTAGCCACTACAAGAGTTCACGGTAAAACCATTACTCATATACATGTACATATAACTTCCTCCTTTCATCACCCACCCCATGCAACATGCACAATAATTTAAAACATGTACAACAGCTTTACTTGTAACATATAGTTAGATTATTTACTAACCCGAGGGTCCGCGCTTAAACCGAGATTTCACTTTTAATGTAACATATAAATCTTGTGAACACATATACATATATATATATATTTATTATTAATCGATCTAGACGGTGGGAAGTGTTACACACCGATTTACGTAT
The DNA here is from genome assembly GCA_025506655.1 of Gossypium rotundifolium. NCBI lineage: Eukaryota > Viridiplantae > Streptophyta > Magnoliopsida > Malvales > Malvaceae > Gossypium > Gossypium rotundifolium. The sequence continues at coordinate 131,395,453 of CP106725.1, read as the reverse complement.
TAAGGCTTTTGCTATATCTACGTTACTATCACTAGAAACAACTACTATTGGCCCACGATCTAACTTTGATTTTGGCCCACACCCTGTTGGCCAATCTCGCACTACCGAAACAGATCGCTTCTTGAATTTGGGCGACGGTTTTACAGATCCAACCTTCACTGCTTGACTATTAGTTGAGTCCATATCACTCCCTTAATCACTAAACCAAATAACGATGAGATCTAACTCATTAGTTAAATGTAACCTTTAAAACGAACACTTACCTAGTTAGCCGAATCCCGAATATCCTTTAGAAATTGTCACCACCAACCTTCCTATATTCGGCCATCAACAAAATATTAAACGAATCAAAAATCACAACCATTCCAACCTATATGCCATTCGGCCACACTTACAACTTCTTACCTTCAATTTTTCCTCCAAATCGATTTAATGGGATAGTTTCGGCTTCTAGGAGTAAAGAGTATAATCGAAAGGACCTTGGAACAATGGTTTAGATTAGGAGTTTGATAAAAATAAGGGAATCACAGAAAAGGAAAAATCCTAAAATTTATCGGATTACTAAGGAGTATACGGCTTATAGTGCACCTTCGGGAAAACAGAGATCTCACTTGTAGATTCGGCTATGGGAGATGAGGGTATGAACAAAGGAATTCAGCTTTTAGAAAAGAAAAGAGAAACTAGAGAAGGCTTGGAAATTTCTACAGAGAATGAGAGAAGAATAGGGTTTCAAGATACCAAAATTGAAGAATACTACTCCCTATTTATAAAGAAATTTCGACATACCCACACACACAGAGTTGGAATTTCGGCTAACTCTCCCCTCCCAGAGTTGGATTTTTGGCCAACTCTGCTGTCATCTGATAGCTTTTAACTCTCCTAATAACTCAATCCTTATCTTACCTTTAGGAGAGCCCACCTTGAAACCAACTCCTCCTTATTAATTATCAGCTTTTTAACACTTAAAATAAAAGAAATAACTCCTAAATGGTAGCCTAATTGCCGTCTACCCCCTTCCCATTTAAGTGCCGAATTTAACTCATCTTTTAAGGCCCAATCGGCCACACAAGGGCCCAAATTCCTCCTCCCTTAAGGTGCCACCTTATGCCCACTTAATGCACTTTAATCCTTTGGGTCACAAGCCCAGCTTGTCTCTTAATTAACCATCTTATTAAATTATAAGCTAACACCATTTATTAGCCACCTAACCCAGATTTTTAAAGCCCAATATTTCACTTTAAATTATCCAGAGCACTAACTTTAGTCCTAATCCAAATATTTAATCAAAAAGTCAGCCCAACCTTTACAATCCCAACTTAACATATTAGACTATCATATAAATGAGTAGGCCCACTTTGAGGATGTTACATGGGGAGTATGAAAGATGATACCAAATTGGTCAAAAAGAAATGGCCAAAACAAATAAAAATTTACCTATTGCTATTGACCACATTCAGCTAGGGGAAAAGAGTTTTGAAGAAGAGAAATGATACACTAGTTGCTAATAGAATTGACCAAAACTAGCACGTAAACCTTACCAAAATGCTAATAAAATTCGGCCATCCCCCTTAGCCCCAAAAACCGTCCAAATGCATAGCCAATTGGTCAAAAGTTTGGTCAACCAAACTTTCCAAAACATCACCCATGGAATAAGCCTTATGCTCCCCTTACATGCCATTTTCATTTGATTCCTTTCCCTAACTTTAATCTTGCCTTTTTCTCTTAGCCATCTTGCCATAAAAATAAAAGTCCAACTTACCATAAAATCATGCTTGGCCGACACTATAAGGAAGGAAAGCAAAAATAAAAATCACACATGCACTCAAAGGGATTCGAACTCCTTCCCTCAAGGTAACACATATGGCACCATATCCCCTTTACTAATTGCTCACTTATGTTAGCTATTTGCCACTTTATTACCTTAAGCTTTAAGGTCACTCACTCCATTTCCTTAAAGTACTAAATGCCAAAAATTTTACTAAATCCAAATAAATCCCGAGCCTTCTCAGGACTACCTAAACACACACATTGGATAGTTTAACTAGCTGAGCTCCAAAATAAAGCAACATATAAAATTCAAATTTTAGGATGTTACACTGCGAAATTTGAAAAAATGGGTTCGGGAGTTGGTTTCGTGCAAGGAAGGGTTAGCACCCTTGCAACGCCTAAAGTTGGTACCAAATTGATTAACGTTGTCCTAATGTTGAAAACTTGAAAATATTGAGGGTGAAAAATTTTGGAAGAAAATTAATTAAATCGGAATTGAATCTCAAGATTAACCCGTTTCAAAGGGTTAAAAATATCATACCCAGCACGTTAGGATATAACACATTTATACTCTGACACCAAGATTATCTTTGATCTTCAAAACATGTAAAAAAAGGGGTATTTGGTTATTTAGTTGAACAAAAAATCGACACCCAACACGTTAGGATGTAATTTTTCTTACTTTCAAACACACAAATATTGCATTGTTTTTTAAATATGCAATCTTAAAATTGGTTCAATGTATGCTTTTAACGAAAGAAAACATTTAGAAAGAATTCGAATATATCTAAAACTTGAAAATATTTAGGGTAAGAAATTTGGAAGGAAGTTAATTAAATCGGAATTCAATTTCAAGATTAACTCGTTTCAAAGAAATAAAAGTATCATACATAGCACGTTAGGATATAACACATTTATACTCTGACACCGAGATCATCTTTGATCTTCAAAACATATATAAAAAAGGGTATTTAGTTATTTAGTTGAACAAAAAAATCGACACCCTGCACATTAGGATGTAATTTTCCGTTCTTCTAAATACACAAATATTGCCTTGTTTTGAAAATTTAGAGTAAAAATAATTTTAGAGCTCAAATAGTGTTAGAACATGACATTTTTGAGTGAATATAATGCTATGGCATAATAACATACAATATGGAGTAACTATTTACAAATGAAATACAATGCTATTGAATCTCAAACAATAAATTAATATAAAATGAGAATTAAAACACACATAATGGCAATAATTATCAAACATTGGATCAATGATAAGCAAAATAATAAGAATAATAAAATACATACATCAACAATATTACGAAAGTAATAGAATAATCTTAATACCAATTATGCAATTCTTTAAAACAAGAAACGAAAAATATTTGAAGTTAAACATTTATAAAAATATACAAATGATATATAAAAGTAATTGGAATAAATAAATACATAATTTAGAATAGGATCTTTGAAAGAAATGAATTATACATAATAGATATATATATATATAATATAATATAAAATAATAATTCAATATAATTATGTGTATATAAAAATATGTATAAAATTAATGAAAATAACACATATAAATAGAAATAAATAATATCTAAAACAAATTAGAATATTTAATATTAAATATTAATTAAAAGGCTAGTTAGATAAATCAATAAACAAATAATTAGATAAATAATTAAAGGACTGCATTAAAATCGTAACAAAATTACAAGGCTAAAAGATAATAAATTACAAATGAAATAAAAGGATTAAAATACAATACGCAGAATTAAGAATGATTAAAATGCAATTTACCCAAATTAATAAATGTGCGCTTAAAGAGGGTTAAAATTAAAATGGAGCAAAATTTAAGGGCTAAATTAAAATAAAATAAAACTTAATTTACATAACAAATTTAAAGCGGAAGGACTTAAATCGAAAATAACTCATTTTAATAAAACACGCGGACCCCGTAGACATCGGCCCGGGTCAAAATGGGTCATCCTATACGACGCTCGTTTTGGAGCCATTTAATCGATTTCGATGACGCTGCTTGCTCGATTTAAAAGTTTAATAAAACCTAAAAACTAATCAGAGACTCAGTTCTCTTTTTGTTTTTTGCTAAAATCTAAACCCTAGCCGCCTTAAAGAAAAGGACAAAATCTGAGCCCCTCCCTCGCTACACTACCGAGTCAGAGGACTACGCCGTTCGACCACCAATCCGCCATTGTAATCGACAAATGGTGGTGCTTAGCGATGCCCTCCTTCCCTTGCTTAGGACCAAGACCCAAAGACCTTGTGATTCCTACCTGAAATCCCTGTCTCAGACTTTGATTTCGGTGAAGGAGACGAGGGCTCTGATGGTCCCCTCTGCGAAGGTAACCCCCCTTTTCTGTCCGTTTATTCTTTTGCTTTCAAATCAAAAGCGAAAAGAAAATAACTAAAATAGAAAGCCACCCTTTTTCAATTTCTTTCTGTATTCCCTATTCTGTTGTTCGAAGTTGTGAGACCCTTTACAATGGTTTTGTTTCGGTCTCTTATAGCTGAAACTGAAAATAAAAATGAAAATAAAAAAATACAATGGTTTTTCCTTTCTTTTTTTCTGCATTTGCTGTTGTCCTTGTCGTCTTTCACAGGTACAAGGTGGACGTGGCACACGAAAGCTTGTTGGCGGTACGAAGACCGTATCGAGGTGTGTGTGGTGGCACACATGGGTTGCTGAAATGACCCAAGGTACTTACGAGGGATGCGGTAGCCCAACTGCCAGTAGGGCTGTGGAGAATGAAGCGTCGCGCGTGGAAGCATGTGAGAGGTATGAAAGGTTGCTGAAGCATCACGCTTGGAGGCACGCGTGAGGGAGTCCAAGCGTTAGGCTGGGGTTGCGGTGCTGGAGAAAATAGAAACCTCTAGGGCTTCTTGTAACACCCTAGAATTTGAGTTTGTATGTGTTATATTAAATTGGTGATTAAGCTTGTTAGATTATTAATTTTGCTTGTTAAGGAGGTCCTGAGAAGGCTTGGGATCTATTTGGACCTAGTGAAAATTTTTAGCATATGGTACTTTAAGAGAGGGAGTTAGCGGATTTATAGCATATGGAAATTTTTGAGTAAGTATCTAGCATATATGAGCTATTTGTTAAGAGGACATGTGCCATATGTATTGTCTTGTGGGGAGAGGTTCGAATCTCTTGGTATGCATTTTGTGACTTAAATTTTTGCACTCTCCTATCAAGTGTCGGCCAAGCTTCATTTTTGGTATGTTTGACTTTTAATTTTTATGGTAAGGTGGCTAAATGGATTAAGGAAACATTGAAGTTGAGGAAATGAATCAATAGGATAAGGCTAGTAAGGGAAAAAATGGCTTAATTTGTGGAATGTGCTATGGAAAGAAAGGTTGGCAAAAGTTGATCCTTGATGGCTATGAACTTGGACGATTTTTGGGGCTAGGAGGTTGGTAGAATTTTTTAGTAGCTTGATAGGGATTAGGAGCTAGTTTGGTCAATTTCTTTAGCAACATGAGCATTATTTTCCTTTCTCTCAAAACCCTTTCCCTAGCCGAATGTGGTTGTAGCAATAGGTAAATTTTGGTTTTTGGCCATTTCTTTTTGACCAAATTAGTATCATCTTCTTTCTCTCCAAACTCTTTTCTCCTTTGTGCTGAAACCATGCAACTTTGAAGAAGCATAATTCATTTTCTTTTTTTCCCTTTGGCCGAATGCACACCAACCACAAGACTCTTTCTTTGTTCATCTTTCATCCTTGAAAACCGACATATAAACACCCTATCTTCTATTTCTTTTTCTTCCTTCTTTCTTCTTACAAAAAATTCTTAAACATCTCTCTCCCTAATTCTTCACCATGGCCGAATGTCAATGATCATCACCTTAGCCGAATCTTTCTCTTCATATATATTTTTTCCTTCTCAATCATTCTTTCAACTCACGCTTTGATCAATCGGAAGAACCCTCTTCAATGCTTTCTTTTTCTTTTTCTTTTCCAAATCTATATATTAGCTTGGGAGGTCTTTTGACCGAAAATGTCATCATCTACCTCTCTCTTAGACAAATTCTTTTCGCCTTTATAGTGAAATAGAGAAAGGTCAATTACCATTTCTTTGAAGTTATCTCGTAATCACTAGAATTCGGATCAAAACCTTCAAGGTAAGAATTCTTCACGAATTTCATGATCATCCTTTATTTATTAAGAGGATTAACAATATGGAAAGGAAGAACCGAATATTTTATATAGGGATTTATTCGTGGATCACTTGGAACTTCGTGGTAAGCCTATCTATACCATTTTGTTAAGTCCATACTTTAATAGATTATTGATTTATTGAAGATCTAACGAATAGAGGCTCGTAGTAATGTGTTGAAAGGGAAATCTAGTGGTGATCTCAAAAGGAGTGGATTGACGATCCCAACTCCTAAATTCAAACGTAGGGTCATTTCGGCAATTCGAGACTTTCCACCGGGTCGTGGACCCTCTTTTGGTGAAAATCAATTATTTGAGGTTATTCGCAGTTCTGAGCCATTAGCTGTTCGGGGTTTTCCAATGGGTTGTGAACCGTCATTTGGAGAGAATCGAGAAATAGTAGTTATTCGAGATTCCGAGGGTAAAAATCTAGACCGCTTATCTTAGAATGGATTTATTATAAGTGTTAATGATCTAATCGAGCGTTAAAAATATTTTTAGGTGTTGACAATCAGGAAAGTGTAGTGCTTACCGTAATCAGGTGAGTAATCTCACACCATATTTCATGGGGTAGATATTTATATTGTGACTAATGGTAAATCGCTTGATTTAGTCACTTGTTAGTGAAATCGGGTAAGATGGCGTAATTATCATTATTTTGGTAGAAACTATAAAAATCGATATTAAGACTGTGATAAATGGGCCAAATGTGATATGTGATAAATGGGCCATATTGTTCGTAATAATTATATGAATGGAATATTGTAATTGGATATGCATGTTATATACATGATTTGCATGGGTTGGGATTTTAATGAAGAGAAGTTCAGGTAGCTTTGCTACAAAATTCTGGTGGCTTAATGCCCTGTTTGATATATGGCTTAATGCCTAGTTTGATATATGGCTTAATGGTTGACTAAAGCTCCCCACAGGTGTGTTGGTTGGTACGAGTGGTGTGTAGCGGATGGAAAACTAGGTTTGGTTGGGAAATTGTATAACACATGCATGTTATATATGATATTATGTTATGATTTTAAATGGGCTTTGGCCCAATAAATGCTTAATTGAATTTTTGGCCCAAAGGACAATGGTAAGTGAGTTACACATCGAGTTCTAAGTAACTCACCTCGCTTTTCTTTACCCTCCTCGTAATGATCAAGTGATGGAGGCTTGGTGGGCGACTCAAAGGAGGCCATACTACTTAATAATGGGTTATTTAAATTTCAATTTCTTTTAAGTACTTTTTATTATTTTTGCTATTTTGTAATAAGGCCTCTAGTTAAATTTTTATGGATGTTTTACATGTGGATGGATTTTATAATATGCTTTAAATACTTAAGTGGGATTATTTTCTAAAATAGAAATAAACGCTTTTCTTAAATAAACGTATTTAAAAGGGTTTCATTTTTAAATAGTTTTAACTCGTAATTTTTCCGTAAAATATTTTTAAATTTTGTTTTCAAATTACTTTCGAACTCTTTAAATTTTCTCAAAATATTAAATCAATTTTTCCTAAGTTTCAATTTATAAATTTTTACGACCCAAATTATTAGATTTAGTAATCAAACTTAGTTTTCAATAACTGCACGTTAAAATGTTTTTAAAAATCCATTTTCTTTAAATCTTTAAAAGACTAGGTGTATGTTCATTTTGTGTGACATATCAAATTTGGTCTTAACGCATAGACTGGGTTTGGGGTGTTACATTTCTGTTGTGTTAGTGGGCTAGGATAGTAATTGGGCTGGTACTGGGCTATTTTTTTGGGTATGTTTTTGGGCCTCGGGTTTAGTGGTTTAGGGCCTATATGACTGTTTTGTAAATTAGGCTAAAGAATATTGTAAATGGACTATTATTGGTACTATTATAATTATTTGGTTTTGGTTTTAATTTTTTTGGGTTTTAATTTTTGTTTGGTTAATGGTTATTTTAATGGGTTAATAGGCCCGACAAATTTGGGCTTCTATACACGGGTAGATACATGGGCGTGTGTCTAGGCCGTGTGTGACATATGGCTTGCCCTATAGGCGTGTGTTATAATTGTGTGTCCCCCTGCATCCTAAGTTGGCAAAACAGAATGCCCAGTAGTAAACACATGGGCACGAGACACGGTCGTGTGTCTCAGCTGTGTGAGAGACGCGGCCATAGGACATGGGCATGTTGTAACACCCTGAATTAAGAGTTGTTAAAAATTTAAGTATTTTCCCATGTGTGTGCTTGAAGGAATAGGTATTATGATTTCTAATCATGTTTAGGGTCTAGAATTAACCCCGAGCTAGGCCTGACTTAGGCTGAAAATTTATTTTTAAGTGTTTAAAGGAAGGGAGTAAGGTGAGATGGGGGTTAAATAAAATTTAGGGAGAAGCATGACAAAAAGAATGGGCTTGGCACAATTGGCTTGGTGCGTCTAAGGGTGTGCAAGGGAGGAGGTTCGATCCTTGGAAGTTACTAGGGGGAAATGTTTTCCTTTTGGGCTTTTTGGGCATTAGGGTTAAGAAGGCTTTAAAAATTAAATAATGGGGTTTTATGGCATGAAAGTCGAGTTGGTGGAGTGGCTTGGGGCACCACTTAAAGGGCCTTGGTGTTTGGACTCGGGTTCGAGTCATGATGGAAGCAAGGGGTGTTTTTATTTTTAGGCTTTTGGTGTTAAAGGAAAGAGGGCCAGGTAGAAGGCTTTAAAATTAAATGATGAGGTTTTATGACATGAAAGTCAAATGGGAAAGATGGCAAGGGGCGTTGGAAGAGAGGGCTGCAGCATGAGGTTCCAAGTTCGAACCAAAGTAGCAGCAATTGATTTTATTTTTTTGAAACCGGCGTGAATGGGAGAGGGGAGTGATGGCTACATGTTGGACTCTTAATTGATGAGATAAAGCTTAATATTTTTGCACATATTCGGCTGGAAGGGGGAGTTATTAGTGATTTATTTGCTTTTAAATTGATGAGGAGTGGCTAGGAGATAAAGATGTAAGATAAACCTTGCTTAATTTTTGATAATTAAAGACTGAAGTTAACCAGAAAAACAAGGTGTTGGCCGATTATGGGACTCCTTGGGGGCTGTCCATATTCGGTTTAACACCTAGAGAGAGGGGCCAAAATTCTTCAATTATTCTTTTCATTTTTCTCTCCAAGTTGCTGCTGCCGAATTCTCCCTTGATTCATAGCCAAATTTGTTCAAAATTTCCACTTCTTGTTTCTTCTTAGTTAATATATCCCTTCTTCTTCTCAAAATTCCAGCCCTTCCATTTGTGTTGGTTTAATCTTCTCCCTCCCTAACTAAGGTGTCCGATTTTCAATAAGTGTAGTGGATCTCTAAGTTTAATTCTTTTATTATTGTTTTGGCCAATCAAACCATGAGGTTTAACCTTGAATTCTTGTGTATAACCGAACCTATTCAGGGTCTTAGATTGGTAACCCTCACTAGAAGCCAGCGTTAAGGAGAATTGAGAGGTCTTTTGGGATTTAGGGTAAATTTGGTATGTGGGATACATCATTCGGCCAAGGGCCATATGTTGAAAAGTTTATCGTTTAAATGCCGAAACTAATGTGTGCCATGGATTTAGGGGCTAATTAAGGCTTCGGGATTTGTTTGGAAATCAAATCCGTTTAAGGTAAGTGCCGCAAGAACCTTTGGCAATTCTTTTAGCATGGCCGAATAGGCCAAAACCCCTAATCATGTGTTGGCCGATTGTAGGAGGAACCAACATCTCGGGATTTCGCTCGTATATTCGGGATTTGCTAGTAAATAGGTGTGTAAAAACTCACTACACACTTTATTAATTTACATGACTTTGTTGTTTGCCTTCTAATCTTTTTGGTTGTGATTAGCTTGTGGCATAATCATGGTTGCCGGGTAAGTCCCCTAACTTGTGATCTATGATATATGGTTGAGGTTGCCATAACATGTTATGTTGTAAATAATGCATGATATATATGGGATTATGATATTGTATGTAAGCATGATGATGGTGGGATTGATGAGAGGAGGGGGATGATTTTATGGACTGTCGTCAGTGGTTTTGACCACAAGATGGGTTGGCCCCATCGATTATTTGTGACCTATGGTCATTAGTGGTTTTGACCACACCGATTGATAAATTGCGACTAAGTCCCAAAGGGTTTGGTACCACCAAAGGGTTTTGACCACACTTGATATATTGTGACCTATGGTCATCAAGTGGTTTTGACCACACGATGGGTTGGCCCCATCATTTATTTTGTGACACTAGTCACCGTGGTTTTGACCACCAAAGGGTTTTGACCACACGGGTAGTTAAGGAGTATGGATGGTTAGTTTGGGTTGCATGTGCATGTTTATTAATGAAATGTGTATGAGTTGTATTTTCCGGTGGGGATTTACACACTTAGTCTTGGTGACTCACCCTTCCATTACCATTTTGCGATGAGTAGATCGCGAAATGGAGCCGAGAGGACTCGAGGCGCCATGCTTATCATTGGATTCTATTTACTTTGCTATTGTTAAACTTATTTATTTTCTAAGTTTTTTTTTTTATTTTGGGATTGTAATAAGGCCGCTATAATTATTTTGGATGTTATTTCATTTTATTTATGTTATGCTACAAATGATTTTACAAATGATATGTAAACCGGTTAAAAGTAACTTTTCAAACTTAATAAACTTCCACGGGTTTTTTAAAGATGTTACCATCGGGTAACAAAATAAACCAAGTCAACTATACCTTAACTATTTTTAAATTTTACATGATCAAACGTTTTCAAAAGGGTTCATCAACCCAACCATGTTTATAAAAAGCCCAATTGAGTTATCAAACCCCGTTTTAAAACCTTAGCCATATTTAACAAGATTTCACCGACACTCAAAATGTTTTAAATTACTCGTGATATACCGATCCAACAGACTCATGGGCCGTTTGGGGTGTTACATTTTGTATCGTGGCCCAGCTTCAAAACTTCACTGTGGGGCCCAAGGCCCAAAATGTTTTGTTTTATTAGTAGGTCTTATTGAGATGTTTTTAAACTGTTTTTGGCTTGAACAGCGTGGCACCGAGTCTCCGGCACCTATCCGCCCAGGTAAGTACTTCTATCCATTTTTGTGAATATTTGATGAGGGGTAGAAAGGTAAATAAGGGAACGTAGACTACTAGAATAGGAATTATTGAACCCTAGGGCTAGCATACCCCAACAAACAATACATAAGATTTAATTATTTCTTAAACAACCTTGTGAGTTGTCATTGAGCAAGGGATGTGGCAATCGTTATACGCATGTCTAGGATTGGATTCGGTGGGGGCTTGGTATTTAAGCAGTCCTCGTGACTCACCTCCTACTCACTTGAATCCTACTTGGTGCGTAGTAACGGTTCATCCTAGCTGAGATGACACACTCACAGGCTAAACTTGATAACTAAAACCCAAAAGGGACTAGCCGTTTTGTTTTTGAAGTAATAAAAATCTTGTTTTAAAAAATGAAAATGACTAAAATACCCTCGCTTTGACAAATTATCAAAATACCTCCATATGAAAAATTTTCAAATAGAAATTTCCAAAATATCCTTCTTTGTGAAATCACTTAGAACCCAATTTTTGGAAATCATTTTATGAAAATGCCCTGATTATGTGAAATTACTAAAATACCCTTAGGGGTAAAATTATGAAAACGCCCTTGAATTATGAAATTCCCAAAATACCCACAGTTTTAATCAAATTTCCATCACATAAAAGTGCCCAAAAACTTTGCAAAATATCAAAAACGTCATGATTTTAGGAAAATTTCAAAATTGCCCTAACCAACAAAATTACCAGAATGACCTTGATTTCAAAATTTTGCAACATCGCTATTTTGGAAAATGCAATACTCAAAAAGAACTATCAAAGTTTTACAACTTTTACAAATTCACCTTGAATTGTAAAAATTACAGAAATACCCCTGAGGTCCAAAATTACCAAAATACCCCCGGATTCTAAAATTTTTCAAAATACCCTAGAAATTTAAAAGCTCCAAAATACTTTTGACAAAATTATTCGATAACTTTTATTTTTGAAAAATTACAAAAATACCCCTGTAGGACAAATTACGAAAATACCCCTAGGTAGTGGAAAAACAATCATAATGAAAACTACAACGTCTTTTTGAATGAATGAATGGAAAACTTTGTGCTTGTATGATACGAAAGAACCACTCCTAAAACTCTTGTCATAAAATTTCTTCGAGGATAACCAAGTGAAATACTAATGCATGAAATTCTTAAACAGATAAGCGCAATCGTTAGAATGAGTTCAAAAGGTCGTGGACGTCCGCCGCGTGGCCGTGGAAGGGGTAGGATGACCTTGTCCGAGCCAGCAGGGTCCGGACATGGGTTTGGAAATGAGATACCGGATCTGCCGGTGGTGGAAACTGAGTTCCAAGATCGATCGGTGGTAATGATGTGGTATCTCAAGTCAGACACGGGTTTTGAAACGAGTTCTTTGAGGTCGGGCGCGCGTGTAGAGCCCGTAAATCTATGGTTGAACGACTCGCTAATAGAGCGAAGTATTCAGAGGAGTTTACGAGTAGCGCCAAAGGCGCGAATATTGGTTGGAATCCACTGAAAGGATTATGAGTGACTTGGATTTCACAGCTGAGGAGAAGTTGAAGGGTATCATCTCTTTGCTTCGGGATGGGTCTTACCAGTGGCGGCTCACCGTAAGGGATGGAACGGTGGCATAAAATCTCACCTAGGAATTCTTCAGAGAGGCTTATCAAAAGAAGTATATCGAAACAAGCTACGTGGATGCATAGCGAAAGGCTTTCTTGAATCTGGTTCAAGGCAATAAGACGGTGGTGGAGTATGAGGCCGAATTCCTCCGGTTGAGTAGATATGCTCGTGGTATTGTGGGTACTAAGCATGAACGCTGTGTTAGATTCGAAGATGGGTTGAGGGATGAGCTGAGGATGATGATAGCTCCACAACAGGAACAAGAGTTCGTTGTCCTTGTAGAGAAGTCTAAAGTTGCTGAAAGGGTAAGTCAGTCGGTTAGACGAAACCAAGATCAAAATTGGAATAAGAGGAGCTCGGGACCTTCAAGGTTCTCGGGTAATGAGTAAAAGAGGATAGGTTTGATGGGTCAGATCAAGCTGCTAAGCCTGCTGCTGCTACTAATCCTCAATGGCCGCCACGGTGTGCTCGGTGTGGCAAGTCTCACACGGGGGAATGTTGGAATGGTAATCGAGGATGTTTCGAGTGTGGGTCCTTGGAGCATCGAGTTGGAGACTGTCCGAAAAAGGCAGCTAGACTAAGATCAGAGGGTCAGGATCATACACCGAACAGGAGGGATAACCAACAGCCACAGAGGGGTCAAGGTGTAGCTAGGGGTAATGGAAATGGTAACGGGCGTGGCCGAGGTGCTGAAGGTACAGAGGCAAGGCAACCAAGGTTGGTTTATGCAGTTGGCCGTCGTGAGGAGGAAGGTGTGCCAGATGTGACAACGGGTATGTTCCTTATTTCTGGAATACCCTTAATTGCTTTGATTATTGTAGAGTTTTCTTGTTTTAATAGGGAAGTGACTGAAACCTTGGTTGTGAACTTAGAGATTGTGCTTAGGAAGTAAGATAGTTTTATTAAGATCAAGTGCGCAGCATAAGCGTAGTACGGTGAGTTAAGATGTATGACTATTCGTTAGTAAGTAATTTCGAGGACGAAATTATTTTCAAGGGGGTAGAATTGTAACACCCTGAATTAGGGGTTGTTAAAAATTTAAGTATTTTCCCATGTGTGTGCTTGAAGGAATAGGTATTATGATTTCTAAGCATGTTTAGGGTCTAGAATTAACCCCGAGCTAGGCCTGACTTAGGCTAAAAATTTTATTTTTAAGTGTTTAAAGGAAGGGAGTAAGGTGAGATGGGGGTTAAATAAAATTTAGGGAGAAGCATGACAAAAAGAATGGGCTTGGCACAATTGGCTTGGTGCGTCTAAGAGTGTGCAAGGGAGGAGGTTCGATCCTTGGAAGTTATTAGGGGAAATGTTTTCCTTTTAGGCTTTTTGGGCGTTAGGGTTAAGAAGGCTTTAAAAATTAAATAATGGGGTTTTGTGGCATGAAAGTCGGGTTGGTGGAGTGGCTTGGGGCACCACTTAAAGGGCCTTGGTGTTTGGACTCGGGTTCAAGTCATGATGGAAGCAAGGGGTGTTTTTATTTTTAGGCTTTTGGCGTTAAAGGAAAGAGGGCCAGGTAGAAGGCTTTAAAATTAAATGAGGAGGCTTTATGACATGAAAGTCAAATGGGAAAGATGGCAAGGGGCATTGGAAGAGAGGGCTGCGGCATGAGGTTCCAGGTTCGAACCAAAGTAGCAGCAATTGATTTTATTTTTTTGAAACCGGCGTGAATGGGAGAGGGGAGTGATGGCTTCATGTTGGACTCTTAATTGATGAGATAAAGCTTAATATTTTTCCACATATTCGGCTGGAAGGGGAGTTATTAGTGGTTTATTTACTTTTAAATTGATGAGGAGTGGCTAGGAGATAAAGATGTAAGATAAACCTTGCTTAATTTTTGATAATTAAAGGCTGAAGTTAATCACAAAAGCAAGGTGTTGGCCGATTATGGGACTCCTTGGGGGCTGTCCATATTCGGTTTAACACCTAGAGAGAGGGGCCAAAATTCTTCAATTATTCTTTTCATTTTTCTCTCCAAGTTGCTGCTGCCGAATTCTCCCTTGATTCATAGCCAAATTTGTTCAAAAATTTCCAGCTTCTCTTGTTTCTTCTTAGCCAAATATACCCCTTCTTCTTCTCAAAATTCCAGCCCTTCCATTTGTGTTGGCCGAATCTTCTCCCCTCCCTAACTAAGGTGCTGCTGATTTTCAATAAGTGCGGCAAGGGATCTCTCTAAGTTTAATTCTTTTATTATTGTTTTGGCCAATCGAAACCATGAGGTTTAACCTTGAATTCTTGTGTATAACCGAACCTATTCAGGGTCTTGGATTGGTAACCCTCACTAGAAGCTAGCGTTAAGGAGAATTGAGAGGTCTTTCGGGATTTAGGGTAAGTTTGGTATGTAGGATACATCATTCGGCCAAGGGCCATATATTGAAAAGTTTATCGTTTAAATGCAAAAAATAATGTGTGCCATGGATTTAGGGGCTAATTAAGGCTTCAAGATTTGTTTGGAAATCAAATCCGTTTAAGGTAAGTGTCGCAAGAACCTTTGGTAATTCTTTTAGCATGGCCGAATAGGCCAAAGCCCCTAATCATGTGTTGGCCGATTGTAGGAGGAACCAACATCTCGGATTTCACTCGTATATTCGGGATTTGCTAGTAAATAGGTGTGTAAAAACTCACTACACACTTTATTAATTTACATGACTTTGTTGTTTGCCTTCTAATCTTTTTGGTTGTGATTAGCTTGTGGCATAAACATGGTTGCCGGGTAAGTCCCCTAACTTGTGATCTATGATATATGGTTGAGGTTGCCATCACATGTTATGTTGTACATAATGCATGATATATATGGGATTATGATATTGTATGTAAGCATGATGATGGTGGGATTGATGAGAGGAGGGGGATGATTTTATGGACTGTCGTCAGTGGTTTTGACCACAAGATGGGTTGGCCCCATCAGATTATTTGTGACCTATGGTCATCAGTGGTTTTGACCACACCGATTGATAAATTGCGACTAAGTCCCAGTGGTTTGGTACCACCAGTGGTTTTGACCACACTTGATATATTGTGACCTATGGTCATCAGTGGTTTTGACCACATGATGGGTTGGCCCCATCATTTATTTTGTGACACTAGTCACCAGTGGTTTTGACCACCAGTGGTTTTGACCACACGGGGTAGTTAAGGAGTATGGATGGTTAGGTTGGGTTGCATGTGCATGTTTATTAATAAAATGTATATGAGTTGTATTTTCCGGGTGGGGGATTTACACACTGAGTCTTGGTGACTCACCCCCTTCCATTACCATTTTGCAGATGAGTAGATCGCGAAAATAGAGCCGGAGAGGACTCGAGGAGGCCATGCTTATCGTTGGATTCGATTTACTTTGCTATTGTTAAACTTATTTATTTTCTAAGTTTTTTTTATTTTGGGATTGTAATAAGGCCGCTATAATTATTTGTGATGTTATTTCATTTTATTTATGTTATGCTACAAATGATTTTACAAATGATATGTAAACCGGTTAAAAGTAACTTTTCAAACTTAATAAACTTCCATGACCATCGGGTAACAAAATAAACCAAGTCAACTATACCTTAACGATTTTAAAATTTTACATGATCAAACATTTTCAAAAGGGTTCATCAACCCAACCATGTTTATAAAAAGCCCAATTGAGTTATCAAACCCCGTTTTAAAACCTTAGCCATATTTAACAAGATTTCACCGGACACTCAAAATGTTTTAAATTACTCCGTGACATACCAGATCCGGTCAGGACTCATGGGCCGAGTTTGGGGTGTTACACATGTGCCCAAGCCGTGTGAAGTTTGCACTTGATTTTAGGAATTTAATTCGTCACACGGCATAAGGACACGAGCGTGTGCCTTGGCCGTGTGACCTTATTTGGTTGATGATGTCATAATTAGAATATCCACTATATTTGACATGGCCTGAAGCACGGGCATGTGACATGCCACACGGGCGTGTCCCTTCTCCCACACGAGTGTGTGGACCTTTTTGATGAAAATTTTCTAAGTTTTCTAGAAGTTTCTAAAATTTTTGGTTTAGTCCAAAACCACTCCTTATGTATGTTTTGGGCGTCATAGGCTAGTTTGAGGGTGATATGAATGTTTGTGAAAGATTTTAAATTTGATTGGAAAGTTATGCCTTAGTTTTGTATGATTGTTGCATATAAGTCCGATAACACCTCATACCTAGTTCCGACATAGAACACGGGTAAGGGTGTTACATTTGTGGTATCAGAGCTATGGTTAACCGATTCTCGAACTACCGTAGCATGTGTGAGAGTCTAGCTATACATGCAATAAATATACTATGATAGTGTGGTGACTCCTAACAATTGTAAACTTTCATACAGTAAATGGATCCCGACGAGCTATCACGATGATGTTTGCAAGTAATGTCTGTGGCTCCCTGCACAAGGGACTACGCCAGTAGAAAGTAGACCTAAGACCTCAGGTCAAGGAGAGGAGGCTTGGGAAGCCTTTCTCCATATGATTAGTAATGGGTATACTGAATTTGTTCGAGCAAATCCTAATGCTCAACCTCCTCCACCCCCTATACCTCAGCCGGTTCCTCGTAGCTCCTCAAGGTATTGATTTGGAAGGACTAACTGATAAACCCTAATATACACATAGTTTAATCCCACATTTGGCATACTTTTGGATGATTTATCCCTTTAATTATAAACATAGGTGCTCTAATCTTTTATTTTCATGTTTTATACTCAGGAGAACATCGGAGGATGAAAAGAACAAGAAACGGGCCAAAAACAGGAAAATGGGCCAAAGTACAAAATCCACACGGTCTAGGCCCCGCATCACATGGCAGTGCCTCTTTAACAGAACTGACCACGGCCTATAACTCGAATAACACGGTGTGGCACACGGGCGTGTCCCTGCCATAGTAAGGATGAAACACCCCAAACTCGGCCCATAAACCCTGACCGGATCTAGCGTGCTTCTTGAGTAAAACATAACTAAATCTCGTTTTGTCATCTTAGAGAAATTGGTGGTTTTGAAGAAAATAGATTTGTGTTATGATCAAGTTGAAAACCGTGTTATTATTAAAGTTTGTTTTTCATTAAAACGTTATTTTCATGTTTCAAAAATTTCAAGTTGAAAGAAATGCCGAGTTTTAGAGCTTATCAATAAGTTGAAAATCGTAGGTGTTTAGGTGTCAAAACATTTGAAGTTGTTTTACGAAAAATTGTTTAACCATTTGTTTGATGTCGATCGTAATAGAATAAAAATTTAAAATGCATACGTGAAACAGTTAAATAGCAATGGCCTTATTACAATAGAACAACTCCCGAAATAAATCTCAAAAGAAAACTTAATATGAAAACGTGACAAGTTTAATCATAAAAAACCCGTAAATGCTGAGCTGAGCATGGCCACCACCAAGTCCCTGCCGACCTGGTCCATTTCACTGAGTATCACCTGCAAAATGTTAGCCCACGAAGGGTGAGTCAACAGACTCAGAGTGCAACAACCAACATAGACTCCCAAACAATTAAGGCATATCAAATCACATATAAACAAATATAAGCAATGATGCAACCCAAACCCACCTAGATAACCAACCTCTACACATCACCCGTACCTGCCAATCACACCGTGGGGATTACTAAATCGACCCTCCATCTGCTACACACCATCAAAGGCAATCGCTGCAGTCAACTGCACATCGACCTTATATTCGTGGCATAGCCACCAGATAATGTGACAGAGTCACCGGATTCATAATATGTGACATAAGTCACCGGATAATGTGGTAAAAACCACCGGAACACATCCCCTTTATCATTATCACCCATATGCCCATGCAACATACATATTATCCAGATATCATGCAATGTACCTTACCCCAAAGTCTTAACGAAATCACACATATTCCACATCAATGTTTATAACATTATTAACTGAGAGTTAGGGGTAACGTACCTAAATGCACTGCACCATTGAATGGTACCCTTAGCCATGTTACTCATATTTTCATAATCACATGTTTAATATTGCTACCATTAATCTATCGGGAATTAATGTAGGATTACACACCTGACTATTCATAGATCTAAGCGAAATCCTGAAACTACGCGAAACTAACGAGATCCCAAAACGTTTGCCTTCCCCCTTCCTACAATCGGCCAACACTTTGTTAGTAACCAAAAGCCTATTCGGCTCAACTAGAAATCCCGAAGGATATGTCGCATGAAGATAACACCTTACCTTAATGCCGATTTGGTTTCCAACCAAATCCCGAAGCTACATGATGCACCTCCCTTGCAATCGGCCAAGCACTAGCACACTAAAATAATTAGCCTTCGACTTTTGAACGAATGAGAGACAGATTCAAAACACTAGAACCCTTACCGAATAGATCCGAATCCCGAGACTCCTCTTTTATCACTATCGAACTCCCCCTAAAAACCATAGTTAGAATCAGCCATCTTTAAAATAATATGGCCTTTGGCCAAATATTACATTCTGCTTACCTTGGATCTCAAATCTCGAAAGATCTCCATCTGTCGTCGGTTACAAATGGATCCCAAAATCCCCGCTTCATAGTTTCGGCCAAAAAGATATAGGGATTAGTGTCCTTGATTTTGGCTAATCAAAGGGAAAAGGAGAGAAATTGAAATAGAAGAACCCTTACCAACTAGTAGATCCGATGGAATAGAGTCTGACAAATTCGGCCAACACTCAAGGAAATAAGAGGGTTATTCGGCTTTTAGGCAAATGAAAATAAAGGAAAGGGTTGAAGGTTTATGGTGTTTCGACTATGATCTCAGCAAATGAAAAAGGTTCTTTCGGCTTTTGAAAATGGAGGAATCAGTGCAAAGAAGAAGAGAAAGGGTTGAAGTCTTGTATGGTTTTGGCTTTAGTAGGACTGAGAGGGTAGGTTTAGGCTTTCAAACAAAAGAGAAGAGAAGAGAAGAAAAGAGAAGAGAAGAGAGTTTCGGTCTAAAGATGAGTAAAAAGATTAAGCAATTTCGGCACTTAGCTCCCCTAAACATGACCGAATATGCCCCCTCCAAAGTCCCTTAGCCGGCCAACTCTTCTTCACTCATCCAAATCCCCTCTTTTCCTCCTAGTTAGCCAAAATTTTGAGCTATTTGACCCAATCTACACTTCATCCCTTCAGAGTCCTTGTGCCATCCACCACTGCACCTCCTTGTCAAAAAATAAAAGCTCCAAAACGCCACATGCATTACTCGAACCTAGGCCCCTTCACACTCTCTGTGAAGGCCATCAAGACTTGTGCTCCAAGTGGTGCCTCCCTTGCCACTTTACCAGCTCAGTTCTTGTGTCCTAAGCCACACACTAAACTCCTTAAGGCCTAGCTCCCTTAGTTCCCTTTTTAGGCTTAAAATCAAATATTTTTCTAAGGCTTCTACCTACATTCCAAGGTTCTTGAAGCCCCCAAAACACATTCAAACCTCACACAAGCACATAGCCACATATATTTAAGTTAAAATGCATAACCCCTAAATCCCGAATATTACAAATGAAGAGTTACATTCGGATTAGGGTACTTAGAGGCAAAGAAAGACATTCTAAAAGCCTATATAAACACCCTAGAGGCCAACCTTTAAGGGGGCGTTCAGCTAGGCCAAGGAGCCAAGCTAGAGGGGCCGAATTATGGGATTCACTTAAAGAAAGCCAGTTGATTCATCTCAAGAAGCTAGAATCATACTCAAGACTGAGGATCTCGCTTTCAATTCCTTCAGGGGGTTTTAGGGTTTTCTTTATGTTTTGTTTTATATTTTATTCTGAGATGTATTCTTTTATGATTATGAACTAAACCCCTCAAATACTTGAGGGGGATGAAACCTAAAAGGATCTTGTTATTGTTTCTAAGCTGTATGATAAATACTTGATTTGTTCTTAACTATGTTTTCTTAATTCTTGTTTTGGTATTTTAG
Source organism: Gossypium rotundifolium (assembly GCA_025506655.1). Taxonomy (NCBI): domain Eukaryota; kingdom Viridiplantae; phylum Streptophyta; class Magnoliopsida; order Malvales; family Malvaceae; genus Gossypium; species Gossypium rotundifolium. The sequence goes on along the minus strand of CP106725.1, from coordinate 131,374,935 downwards.
GATATTGATTCAAGCATTTATACTCTTAGGCAGAGGAGGAATAGACCCTGTCTAAGAGTAGATCTAGCATATTTCAGTGGAGTTGATCGCAACTCTAGAGATAGGATGACGAAAATCTATCGGATTAGGGTCAAGCCTAATATGAGAGTCCATAGATCGAGTTAATGCAATTCTTGGAGTTTTAATTAGAAAGAGATTTCAATTAATCAACCTAGGGTTAGACGTTAGTAGCCTCGAGAGAGGTATTAATATAAATTAAGAAATCCTACGGATCAAGTCAAGTGAATAAATCATCTGGTTCAGAGTTAAATAACAAGTGAAGTCTAGGTGGATTCTTCCTCGAGTATTGTCTTAATCAATTGGTTTTCCCCTCAAGTATTTCCTTAATTCCTTCTCTATTTCTTAGCATCCTTAGCTTAGTAGTTAGTTAATTTTAGGTTAAACAATAATTCCTTTAATTCTTAGGTTAAATAATAAAAAAAGAAGGTTAGTATTAGTACTTTTGGTTCTTTTGGTTTCGACAATCCGGTCTTGCCACTAAACTATACTACTGTTTGATAGGTGTGCTTGCAAGTCGTTGTCACAGTTAGTTTTTAGGCTAGATCATTCATTATATAAATTTTTAAGACTCTAACACACGATCACTGACTAAACTCCCGATTGATAAGATTTGAAAGTAAGGGGCCGAGGAATTTAGAGCCAACATAGATGATGATCTTGAAAAAGTAGAGTTCTGGCTTGAGAATTATATACGAGTATTTGATGAACTTTCTTGCACGCTCAAAAAATACTTAAAATATGCAGTATCATTACTGAAGGACTCAGCATACCGCTGGTGAAAAACGCTAACATCTGTAGTTCTGAAGGAGAGAGTGACCTGGGATTTCTTTTTAGAGGAGTTCTGAAAGAAATACATAAGTCAGCGGTTCATCGATCAAAAATGGAAAAAGTTCCTTGAATTGAAGCAAGGCAAAATGTCTGTGGTAGAGTATGCTCAAGAATGTGTGTCTACCGAAGCTATTATGTGTAAGAAATTTGAAAATGGGCTGAACGTGGGTATTAGATTGTTAGTCCGGATCTTAGAGTTGAAAGAATTAGTGGTATTGGTCCATAGATCTTGCAAGGCTGAAGAGCTGAATAAGGAAAATAGAAAAGCTATGATTGAAGCCTGGGATGCAAGGGAGAGGCCGATGAGTAAGTCGTTCCAATCCCAATCAAAGAGGTCTAAAGAAACGAACCCTCGGATGATCGTTTCAGCTGGGTATTCACACTGAGATCGTGGTAAAACATATTCGGGCTCTAGAGTTCAAGCCACCTCTATGGCAAGTGTGGGTAATGCAAAGTCTAATAAACATGAGTGTCAGATTTGTGGTAGAAAACATATTGGAGAGTGTTGGGGAAACAACCGAGCTTGCTACAAGCTTGGTTCTTGAGAACATTTTATCAGAGACTATCTTGAGAATGTTGAAGGAGAGAAACTTCAGAGTGTTAGACCGAGTAACACTACTAGCGGAGGTAGACCACTGCGAAATGCTGGAAGTGGAGCTAGTAGTAAAAGTATAATAAAGGATTCAATTACGAGGTCAGAAACGAGAGCACCTGCTAGAGCTTATGCCATACGAGCTCGTGAGGATGCATCATCCCCTTATGTGATTACGGGTACATTCTCTCTTTATGATACTAATGTTATTGCATTAATTAACCCCGGATCCACTCATTTTATGTTTATGTGAATTTGGTAAATAGTAAGAAATTATTTGTTGAATTGACTGAATTTGTGATTAAGGTGTCAAACCCTTTAGGCAAGTATGTGTCAGTAGATAAGGTTTGCAAGAATTGTCCTTTGATGATTCAGGGTCACTATTTTCTGGCTAATTTGATGTTGTTTCCATTTAATGAGTTTGATGTTATGTTGGGCATGGATTGGTTGACATTACATGATACTAAGGTAAATTATAGACAGAAAACCCTTGAGTTGAAATATGAAAATGGTGAGATTCTTTGGGTTGAAACAGAGGACTCAAATAAGATGCCTGTGGTGATTTCGTACATGTCTGCTCAGAAGTGTATGAGAAAAGGGTGTGAAGCATACCTTGCATATGTGTTGAATATTGAGATGTCTGCACTAAAGCTTGAATCTGTGCTAGTAATTTGTTAATTTCAAAATGTATTTTCGAAAGAATTACTTGGGTTGCCTCTGGTTAGAGAAATTGAGTTTGCTATCGATTTAATACTTAGGATTGTACCGATTTCCATTGCTTCGTATAGAATGGCTCCTACCGAATTGAAAGAGTTAAAGGCTCAGCTGTAAGAGTTGACCGATAAGGGATTTGCTAGATCGAGTTTTTCTCTCTGGGTGCTCTCGTATTATTTGTAAAGAAAAAAGATAGAACAATGAGACTTTGCATTGACTACTGTCAACTTAACAAGGTAACTATAAAGAACAAGTACCCATTGCCGAGGATTGATGATTTGTTTGATCAACTGAATGGACCAACTGTGTTCTCGAAAATAGATTTAAGATCCAACTACTATCAGTTGAGAGTCAAAGAATCCGATGTGTCAAAAATTACTTTTAGAACGAGGTATGGACATTATGAATTTCTTGTGATGCCTTTCGGTTTAACTAATGCACAAGCTATGTTTATGGATTTAATGAACCGAATTTTTTAGCTATTTTTGGATAAGTTTGTGGTAGTGTTCATAGATGATATATTGATTTATTCCGAGATGAGTCCGAGCATACCGAACACTTAAGAGCAATATTACAGATTCTACGAGTGGAGAAATTGTTTGCTAGGTTCAGTAAAAGTGAGTTTTGGCTTCATGAAGTCATGTTTCTGGGACATATAGTTTCTGGTGATGGTATTCGGGTTGGTCAAAGCAAAATTTCGGCCATTGTTGATTGGAAACCTCCAAAGAACATATCCGAGGTTAGAAGCTTTTTGGGCTTAGCCGGGTATTATCAACATTTTTTCGAGGTATTTTCAATGGTTGCTTCTCCTATGACTAAGTTGTTGCAAAAGAATGTTAAGTTTGAATAGACCGATAGATGTCAACAAAGTTTGAGAAGTTGAACGCACGATTAACTGAAGCATCGGTTTCAGTACAACCTGAGTCGGGAAAGGAGTTTGTGATCTATAGTGATGCGTCAATGAATGGTATTGGTTGTGTGTTGATGCAAGAGGGCAAAGTATTAGCTTATGCCTTGAGGCAGCTAAAACCACATGAAAAGAATTATCCAACGCACTATTTGGAATTGGCCGCCATCGTCTTTGCTTTGAAGATTTGACGTCATTATTTGTAAATGTCAAATCTTTACCAACCACAAAAGTTTGAAGTACCTGATGAACCAAAAGGACTTGAATTTGCGACAACGGAGGTGGCTCAAATTATTGAAAGATTGTGAGCTAGTGATTGATTATCATCTGGGGAAAGCAAATGTAGACACAAATTGATCGTCTGAATTGTCGAGTTTTAAAATTTATAAAGAGAATAATCGAACATGGAAACTAACTCTGACAACGATTTAAGGCAAGTGCACCTATCGAATAGTAGTATAGTTTAGGCAAGATCGGATTATCGAGCCCAAGGGAATTAAAAGTATTAATACTCACTTTCTTTCTATTATTTAGCCTAAATACGAAGTGATTGATTGATTAAACAAAAAACTAACTAATTACTAAACTAACATACAAATACAAAAGAACAAATTGAAGAAACAACTTTTTAGAAAAACTAAGTTGATTACGATGATACCCTAGAAGGAATCCACCTAGACTTCACTTGTAACACTGAACCAGACAATTTATTCACTTAGCTTGATCTGTAAGACTCCCTAATTTATATTAAACCCTCTCTCGAGGCGAATAACGTCTAACCCTAGGTTGATTAATTAAAATCTCTTTCTAATCAAAACCCCTAGAATCGCATTAACTCGATCTATGAAATCCTATATTAGGTTTCACCCTAATTCGGCAAAATCTCGTCACCCTATCTCTAGGCTCGCGATCAACTCTGCTTAATTATGCTAGATCTACTCTTAAGCAGAGACTTTTGCTCCACCACCTAACCACATTCAACTTGAATCAATATCCCAAAAATATTAACACAAGAATTAAGCAGACATAATTAAGAACAAACTAAGTATTTATCATATAGTTTAGAAAACAATAATAAGATTCATCTAGGTTTCATCCCCTTCAGGTATCTGAAGGGTTTAGTTCATAATGATAAAATAAAACATCTCAAGAAAAAAGATAGAACAAAACATAAGAAATCCCTAAAACCCCCTGAAGGAAGTGAAGGAGAGATCTACCATCTTGAGTAGAATTTCAGCTTCTTGAGATGGATCAACTGGCTATCTTCGAGTGATTCCCACGAATCTGGCCTTCTGGCTCGCCTCTTTGGCCTAGCTGACTGCCTAACTGATCGCCCTCTTTCAGGTTACACTTAGGGTGTTTATATAGACTTTTGGAATGCTTTACTTGGCCCCAAAGTATCCTAATTCAAGTATAATTCCTACTCGGGTGTTTGAATAGACTTTGGAATGTGTTTCTTTTCCTCAAAGTATCCAAATCCAAGTAAAATTCCTCTTTTCCATGATAGGGCCACAGCTATGGCACATGCCCGTGTAAATTGACTTCAGGTCGTGTTTCGAGTCTGTTGAAAGAGGCATAGCTGTAAATCGTGGTTAGGCCGTGTTCTAGTTAATGGATGAGGCATGACTGTGTGGCTTGAAGTCTAGGCCGTGTTGATTTCCACTTTGGCCCAAATTGGCCCATTTTAAGCCTGTTTCTTATTCTTTTCATTCTCGGATGCTTTCCTGAGTATAAAACATGAAAAGAAAGGATTAAGAGCACCTTTTTACATAAATCAAGGGCTAAGTCATTCAAAAGTATTCTAAATATGAGGTTAAAATATGTTACTTTTACGGTTTATCAAATACCCCGACACTTAAGCTTTTGGTTGTCCTCAAGCAAAATTATCAACTTACAATTAAAACGAACTTTCCACAATTCATAATTCTCATTAACAATGCCTCATCATAATTCATAGATAATTTATACATGGATAATTAACTCAAAGACTCCTAAAGATTCAAACAATTCTAAGTCATATATTTGTTGCATGAAAACATAGGTGTCTCCTCTTATCTAAATAATTACCTCTGATTCAAAACTGACAAGGATTGACATCCTCACTAAAGATTCACTCAAATCACTCAAAGTGTTTAAGGTTCACAATTAAACACTCAAAAGTCGAACCTGAAAAGTTAATCCCATAAGCTTGCCTGAAAAATAAAATCTCCACCACTGTAATATGAGATGATACACAAATCAAAAATTCTTTAATCAGGGTTGTAACAGGGCTTAGGTTAAAGGTGTGGATAAAATCATAAAAGAAATCGGATAAGATTGGAGGTGAACGTGGGGAAGCATCTCGAACCGTTTGAAATTGAATCCTCGAAGTAGCCGGCTTGGGTTTATTGTATCCTAAGCTAAATCTAAATGGCATGAAGAATAAGAAGAAAAAAATAATAAAGAAAATAAAAATAAAGATAAAAATAAAAGTAAAAGTAAATAATAGGAAATAAAAGAAGAAAGATAATTAGAAAAGTAAGAAGGGGGTTTAAATAGAGATGCGGCCCATGTTTTGGGAAAAATTTTGTCCTGTTACCACACGTCTACGGTCACGCCCTTTTACCTACTTGTGGTGCCCACACAGCCACGGCCATGGTAGTGTGCGAGGCAATGTGGTCTGGAAATCTACACTTTTGGTTTACTTAAATGCTAAAAAGGGAAATAAATATAAAAATAAAAATAAAAATAAAATAAAGATAGGGTTAGTGCTCGGGTTGCCTCCCGAGAAGCGCTCATTTAAAGTCTTGAGCTGGACTTTACCTGTTATTTGTATGGTCATGGTGGTTTGAGGAGGTGAAAATTCTTTCTCATACGATCAACTCGATTTTTGATATAAAGATTAAGTCAGAGTAGTGTTTACCTCAAAAGTGCTTAATTTAGAATTGCTTACCTCAACTGTGCTGTATAGGAAGACATTAAGTACCTCAAAAGTGATTTCTTCGTTTGTCTTGAGGTCTGAATTGGAGATTCGAGGTTCCTCCTTCTTCAACAATACCTGGTCCCCTATTTTAAAGTAATTTGTTGTTCCTATCAGCTCGTCTGGGGTCTCCTTCGGTTTCACTTCTTGTGGTTTTGGTTTCTCTTTAAAGTGTGTATTCCACTCTTCTAGTTTGTCGACCTTAAGGCTTCATTCCTCATGTAATTTGAAACAATCCGATTTAGGGGCTAGTGAAACAATGATCTCAAAATTCACTAAACCGAGGATAGAGAAAATTATTTCAATAGAAAAAATTATTTTCATGTTATTTTATGTGTTATAACATGTTTATAAGGGTGCATGAAAATTTTGGTGCCTTAATTTTAGCAATTTCTAACTAAATTGTGAAAAAGGACTAAATCGCATAAAGTGAAAGTTCTATTTTATTTGCTAGAGGTGCCAAATAGCTATGGATTATTAATTGGGGTCCCAAATGTTCAATTTGGCCTTGTTTAAGTGAGTTGGCCGGCCATAGCATGCATAGGGGATAAGAGCATTTATTTTGGTCAAAAGTTGGTGATATTAGTTGACAAAATGAATAAAATAAGATGAAATAAGCCAAGGCTATCATCTTTTCATTTTATTTTCTTATTCAACTGAAAATATCAGTGAAGGGAGGGCTTTGAAAGCTTGAAAATTTTAGCAACTCATTTTCCCTACAAGTAAGTGATTTTGATAACCTTTCTTGATAAAAATTGTACTTTTGGAGTCCCCAAAGCTTAAGCTAGCCAATGAGGGGACTAATTTGTAATATGGTTGAGAGTCTAGGGACTTGCCATGAAAGAGTTTAAGTTGGTTGCTAAGTTTTTATGAAAGAAAATGAATGATAGGATGATGATAAACAACTTTTGTGAAAGGTGTTGTTATGAAAACACCTAATTAGGACTAAAATGCAAAAGTTGAAATTTGTTCATTAAGGCATGAAATAGTTGGAACTGTGAATAGTTGTAAGAGGATTAAATGTTCAGCTAGGCTTGTTTAAGAAGAAAATGTGATGAAAATTTATTTACGAGCCTAGGGGCAAAATCATAATTTTGCCAAAGTGTAGATTATGATATATTATGATTTATAAGTGATTAAATCAGTATATTACATTGTTCTAGATCAAAGAAAACAAGTTTTGGACTTAGAAGGGGTGAAAAGAGAAATATGGACAAAAAGGTCCCTTTCAGCCCTTTCGACATCGAGGTAAGTTCATGTGCAAATGTTGTAATTACGTATGAGTTATTTTTAATATTCCAATGTTGTATGGAATGTATAATTATTCAATGAATGTTTGAAATGTCTTTTGATGAGTTGTTAAGAGAATTGAACCTAAGAATGGTAAGAAACGTAAATAGTATGAAATGATGATAGTTAAGGTTCCGTGTAAGACCATATTGGAATATGGCTTCGATGAGAGATATTAAATAAGACCATGTCAAGGACATGGCAACGATGTGATACTTCATATAAGACCTTGTCGGGGACATGGCATCGATATGTTAATTCATGTATGACCCTAACAGGGGTATGATGTCAATGTGACAATAATTGTATAAGACTTAATAGTGTTATTTAATAGTTGGAGATGAATTCAGTGTATGATGGACCTCTAAGGGGATAAGTGTAGTCAATACACCTTAGTGTATGTGACAGATTTGTTAATGCACTGTGTGAGTGCGAATGAGAATCTTAGAAAGTTAAGTAAGAATGATAGTGAGTCATGATGTTTACGGATGAACATTTGAATTAGAGAAATGTATGAGGATAGATATTTGTGAATGCATAATATCTATAGGCAGTGTGCGTTACCATCGATATATTATTACTTGATGGGTTGTGTGCGATACCATCAACAACATTAATATCGGTGGGCTGTGTGCGTTACCACCTGATATATTATTACTTGATGGGTTGTGTGCGATACCATCAACTATATTACCATCGGTGGACTTTGTGCGTTACCACCTGATTGGTTAGTAATCGATGAACTGTGTGCGATACCATCGCTTATAAATGATTGGTGAGCTAAGTGTGAAATCACCATAGTCATAAATGATTGGTGAGCTAAGTGCGAAATCACCATAGTTATAAATGATTGATGGGCTGTGTGCGATACCACCCTATAAGAGATTCAATGGTGGGCTAAGTGCGTAACCACTGAAAGATTAGTAGTATGAGAGACTTATTGAAAATGCTTGATGTGTTGTTTTATATGATCTTGTGGTGATCAGTGCAGGATTTGTACTAATTAAACGAGCAATTGGCTTGTGGTGTGGTAAGAAAGTGGTAAGAGATAGAATGAGTAGGCTTTAAGAGCGGTTGAGTAAGTAGCCATAAGTTAAAGGGAAAAACTCAGTATAATACTTTGTGGTTATCTATATTAAGTGAATATCAATAATGGTCAGATTATGTAGATAAACTTACTAAGCATTAATGCTTACTCCTCTTCTTTACTCATCTATTATAGGTTATTTTAGCTAGCTTAGGTTGGAGATCACTGGAGATGTTTTCACACTATCGAACAGACACTTGGTATGAGGTCTCAAGTCCCCATGAGTCATGGCATGTATAGGGTTAGTACTTAAGGTTGATTAAGTTATTGTTGATGTAGCCAAATTGTGTTGGCCTAAGAGAACTTATGTTTTGTTTGTGTATAGCCATAGATGATGGCCTAAGTTGTTTGTATTTATATGGGAAAAAGTCCTCCCTAGTGTATGGGATGAAAACCCTATTTCTTTTATCATCAAATGTCTTTAATTTAAGAGTTATATTAATGTTATGTATAGCTATGTGATAAGGTATGAATGTATGCAAATATGGGTGGCAAAAGGCTTGGTAGATAGCCTGATAATTGTCTACATGGATAAACACATGGGCGTGTGTCTAAACTGTCTGGGAGCCATGGCTAGAACATAGGCGTGTACCCATGCCGTGTGAAGTCTGCACCTTTCTCATAAAATGGTAAGTTTCCCATGGCCAGGATACACGGGTGTGTATAGGCCATGTGGTTAAGTCAGAATGCTAAGGTTTTATACACGGGCTAGGGCCACAGGCGTGCCATGGCTGTGTGATATTAGTCAGTGTCAACCATAGACATAAGACACGGGCATGCCTTAGAGGTACACAGGCGTGTCCCAAGACTTACACTGGCGTGTGGCCCATGTTTTGTTAAAAAGTTTCTCGAACATGTGAAAGTTCCGGAAAGATTTATATACTTCTCGAAAGTATGTTTAAGGCCTCGTAGGCCAAGTTTGAGTAAGATGTATGTTTAAATGAAATTTTATAGCCCATTTCGAAGTATTAAGTAAGATTAAGCATGGTAATGCCTCGTATTCCAGTCTCGGTGTTAGACACGGATAAGGGGTGTTACATAATTCTTCTTTATTGGCACGAGGTCTATGATTCGGCTCAAGTTTGTAGCTTTGTGCTTTTTCCTGGGGTGAAATTTGAACAGATTTGTTATCAACTAAATTTACTTTCTCACCTTCATCAATTGATGTCTTGGTCGAGTCAAGAGCTTGTAGACTGATCGATTCGTCACCTACATGAAGAATGAGTTCTCCTGTGCCAACATCAATTTTAGTCCTGGCAGTTGCTAAAAAGGGTCTTCCTAAAATTAAAGGAATCGAATTATCCTCATCCATGTCTAAAACAACGAAATCTACTGGGAAAAAAATTTCTCAATTTTTACGAGAACATCTTCAATAATACCCCTAGGAATTCTAGCAATTTTATCAGCTAATTGTATACTCGTCCTAGTTTGTTTGGGTTTCCCTAAACTTAGTTGTTTAAACATTTTATAAGGCATGACATTTATACTTTCCCCTAAATCAGCAAAAGCATTGTCAACAGTTAAACTATCAATTAAACATGGAATTGTAAAACTCCCTGGATATTTTAACTTTTGTGGTAGTCTATTTTGTAGAATTGCTGAGCACATGCGTTTAATTCTACATGTGGCTCCTCGTCTAACTTACGCTTGTTTGTCAAGAGTTGTTCTAAAAATTTCCTTGAATCTGGCATCTATGACAGAGCTTCAAGAAGCGGTAAGTTAATATGTAATTTCTTTAAAAGTTTAAGAAACTTACCAAAATGTTGCTCTGTATCGTCTCTCTTTAATGCTTCGAGATAAAGTATGCGAGGTTGGTACTCTTTAATTACCGGTTTTGGTTTTTCTTGTGTTACCTCAACTTTACCTTCTTCTACCTCACTTTCTTGAATTGAATTGGGTTCATCTAACCCGACATTTTCTTGAGCTGTTATGGCTTGGATTTGCTTCTTTGGATTAATCTCAGTGTTGCTTGGTAGACACCCTTGCGGTCGTTCGGACATTAACTTGGCAAGTTGTCCAACTGACTTTGTAACTTCCCCAACTTGGTTTTTGATCCCTTCCATTGATGTTTATTGGGTTTTCACCTCGGTGTCTTGGAGACGATTTTCTGTGGCTGCCATGAATTTTTTCAACATCTCTTCAAGGTTCGGCCTCTTTTCCTGTAGATAAGGCTGATTTTGGAACTTTTGAGGAGATTGTGGTCTCTAATTTCCTTGATTTCCTTGACCTCCCCACGAAAAATTTGAGTGGTTCCTCCAACTTGGATTATAAGTATTACTATAAGGTTTATTGTTAGATCTAAAATTATTACCTATATAGTTCATCTGTTCGCTTTCTATGCCCGGTTGGCAGGGTGGGTACTCAGGATTCGCCATAGTTCCTGTAACACCCCAAACCCGGCCTATGTATTAAGCCCGGATTTTGGCATGCCACACAAATTAAACGTACATTCAAATCATTTAACGAAGTAGAAATCAAATTCCAAAACGGTTAAGAGAATGACTTTATCGAAAAAAATCGAAATGACTTTATCGAAAAAAATCGAAGTTCATTGAAAACCATAATTAAAAATACAAGAATTTGTCATTTGATCTATAGAGTAGTAATTGATAAAAACTTTGGATTTATTTAGTCGAAATATTTCATCGAAAAGTTTTAAAAGAATTTCCTCCGTTTCAATGATATTTAAGAAAAGCCTTTATTTTATACGAGAGTTATAGAAAACATTTATAAAAAAAAACTAAACCAATCCAACTTAGGAAAACTAAAACATAATAAAATCCATCCACATAATAAAATCCATAATTAAAGAGGCCTTATTACATCGCCATAAAAATAGTACTTAATAAAATTATTAAAGAAGTCTTAAAGTTTTATAAACCACCATTTGTAGTATAGCCTCAACACGAAGTCATCTCCGACCCAAGTCTCCATCAATTATTATTACCGAGAGGGTAAAAAATTGGGGTGAGTTACTTAGAACTCAAGTGTAACTCACTTACCATAGTCAACTGGTCAAACCATCTAAGCATTTATTTGGGCTAAGCCCATTTCAAATATAATAATTTAGCATGTATAAAATGCAAGTGATATGCAATTCCCAAAACCAAACCTAGATTTCCATCCGCTACACACCACCCGTACCAACCAGCACACCTGTGGGGAGCTTTAGTCACCCACCCCGCAACACACCAAAGTAGGCTTTAAGCCCAATATAATATTTGTGGCAACGGCCATTTAAATAATTGTGGTAGAACCACCGATCTAGATTTCGAGACAACTGCCATCGTGATGAGTCACCTATCTAGAATTTTGGCATCAGGCCTTTCTTCTCTTCATCATTGATCCCAACCCATGCAATCATGTTTATGCATAACAAAATATTTGTAAAAAAAAACCATATTACAATTTATCAATTTTGGCCCATTAATCAAAATAGCATTTTGGCCCATAAAATCACATATCACATATAACCCATTTATCAATTATCATAAATGGCCCAATTATCAAATATCACTTATGGCCCATTTATCGATTATCACATGTGGCCCAAATTCTCAAATATCACATATGGCCCAAATTCTCAAATATCACATATGGCCCAAATGTCAAATATCACATATATCAAATATCATATGGCCCAAATTGTCAAATTTCACATATGGCCCAAATTGTCAAATATCACATATGGCCCAAATTGTCAAATATCACATATGGCCCAAATTGTCAAATATCACATATGGCCCACTTATCAAATATCACATATGGCCCACTTATCAAATATCACATATGGCCCACTTATCAAATATCACATATGGCTCACTTATCATTTTTATCGAATTAGCTCGTTAAGGGCAATTTCGTAATTTTCATGATCTTAATACAATTTTTAAAATCTTATCTTTAAGATGATAACTATGTTATTCTTCCCGATTTCACTAACTTATGATTTCATCCAACGATTTATACGATATAGTCATCTAACCCATGAGATACGGTGTGAGATTACACACCTGATTATGGTGAGAACTACACTCTCCCACTCGTCGATATCTAAACACACATCACGAGAGATTAGAACACTAAAATTTAATATTCAACTATTCTAATATTAAGCGATCTAGATCTTACCCTCGGAATCTCGAACAACCACTATTTGCGATTTCTCTCTGATCAAAGGTTTAGAACCATGAGTAAACAATGGTTCGGGGGTACGTACGACTTCGAATAATTGATTTTTGCCGAATGAGGGTCCACAACCCGGTGGAAAGTCTTGGATTCCCGAAACAGTCCTTCTTTTGAATTTAGAGGGAATAATGGAACCACCCCTCTTCCGAACACTATTAACAACTCTTTTCGTCCCTATTTTGATTGTCTTCAAAGACAAGGAATCATTTGTCTAACCAATAAGTTATCGAAATTTCGACTAGAGGTTTTAAAGAGTGGGATTAACTTACCACAAATATCCTCATTCCACAATATGACAATCGAGCGATAATGTCCCCTAAAACAAAATCGATTAATAAACCATTTATAGCCATATGTCGAGAAATATGAAAATCCTTAATAATCCCTTACCTTAACACCTTAAATTTGATTTCAACGATCTACGATGTTTACAAACACTTGAGTTTCGGCCCTCCACTAAGTTCGATTGATTAAAGTGTGAGTGGGAAGAAAAATGATTTAGAAGGAGATATGTGAGTTGTAGAAGATTCGGTTATGGAGGAAAAGTTAAAAGAAATGGTGCTTAGTAACATTCGGCCATGGTGAAGAATGAGAGAGAGGATGATGTTTGAGAGTCTTTCAAGAGAAGTAGAGAAGAAAAAGAATAGAAATGAAGGTTTGGATTTTGGTTCTCAAGAATAAAGGATGATCCAAAAGAGAACTTTGAATCAATGGACATTCGACAATGAGAGAAAAAGGAAGAAATGGTCTTTGATGTTTCTTGTATTTTCGGTCACAAAAAGGAGAGAAAGAAAATAATTTTGGGAGAAAGAACTCAAAACCGAAATGGTCAAAATGTGAAATGATTAAAGAAAAGCAAAGATGCTACCTATTGCTCAAAGTGCATTCGGCTAATGAGAGGAAAATAGAGAGAGAGATTTTGGAGAAAAGCACAAAAATGACAAAAAGAGAGATGTGCACAACTAGCTCCTATTTATCCAAATGCCTTCAAAATTTCGGCCAACCCCTAGCCCCAAAAACCGTCCAAGTACATGGACATAAAGTCAAAGTTTTTGCCACACAAAACTTTCCAAAACATCTTCCTTAATATGTGCCTTGTGTTCCCTCTACATACCTTATTCAAATGATTCCTTTCCCTAAGTTAACACTTGCCTTTTTCCCATGGTCTTCTTGCCATAAAAAATTCAATCCAACTCATCTAATCCTTATCCATGACTGACACTTGCTAAGGAAAAGCAAAAAAATAAAAGCTTTCAAATTGCATGCTAGGAGATTCAAACCTCTCCCCTCAAGCAGACATACATGCGCCAACACCACATTGCTACTAGCTCATCTTATGCTAGTTTTTGTCACTTAAATCTACTTAAACCTCAAAGTCACTTGCTCCACTTCAATTAAATACTCCTTACTAAATTTTATTCTAATTCCGAATAGTTTTCAAGTCTTCTCAAGACTATACTAATCATGCAAAATTTAATTATACACAAGTTAAGCACCAAAACATGCATCATATCAATACTCAAATTTTAGGATGTTACAGTTCCGCTTGCATCGCACTACATTACTGGATGAACCTGCGAAGAACACAAACTATCAAGCTTTTTATTCATCATCTCTACTTGTGTTGGTAGCATGGTTACTGCGTCGAGGTTGAAAACTCTGGCCGATTTTGTTGGTTTTGTCCTTATAACTTGCCACTAGTAGTTGTTTAGCGACATCTCTTCAATGAACTCGTAAGCTGCTTCAGGGTTTTGTTGTTCAGGGTTCCACCGGGGGTGAATCAATTATTGCCTCGTTGAGGGATTTACACCGCTATAGAAAGTTTGGACTTGGAGCCACAAAGGTAATCCGTGGTGTGGACATCTCCTCATGAGATCCTTGTATCTCTCCCATGAGTCGTATAATGTCTCTACATCCATCTACACAAAAGAAGAAATATCATTCCGTAATTTGGCTATTTTGGCGATGGGAAATATTTTAATAAATATTTCTCGGGCATTTGATCCCATGTGGTTATTGACCCTCTTGGTAATGAGTTTAACCATTGTTTAGCTTTATTCCTTAATGAAAAGGGAAATAACTGAAGCCGTATGGCATCGCCAGAAACGCCATTTATTTTGAAGGTGTCACAGAACTCTAGAAAATTAGCTATATGAGCATTAAGGTATTTGTCCTGCAAACCATCAAATTGATCAAATTGTTAAATCATTTGTATAGTGTTAGGCTTTAATTCAATATTATTAGCAGCTATAGCAGGCCTAACAATACTAGATTCTGCTCCTATTAAATGAGGTTTAGCATAATCATACATAGTACACGGAACATCTGCCACATCTTGTGGTGCATTATTTTCATCCATCCCTTCAGTAGGATTGGATTCGCCTTGTTGATGTTCTTCTTGGTAATTTAAGGCTCGCCTGATTTCTCTACGATTCATACGAGTAGTAGCTTCTATATCACTATCGTATATTAGAGCTCATGTTGGGTTCCTTCTAGTCATAAACTAGAGGTACATACTAGGAAAAGAAAGAAATAAAATTTGCAAAAACAATAAAATAAAATAAATTGAAAAAAATAAAAATAATAAAAATAATGGCTAAAGAAATAAAAATAGAGTATTCTTAATATTTTAATTCCCCGGTAATGGCACCAAAAACTTGATCGTCTAGAATTGTCGAGTTTTAAAATTTATAAAGAGAATAATCGAACCTAGAAATTAACTCTGACAATGACTTAACGCAAGTGTACCTATCGAACAGTAGTATAGTTTAGGCAAGACCGGATTATCGATCCCAAGGGAATTAAAAGTACTAATACTCACTTTCTTTCTATTATTTAGCCTAAATACGAAGTGATTGATTGATTAAACTAAAAACTAACTAATTACTAAACTAAGATGCAAATACACAAAGAACAAATTGAAAAAATAACTGTTTAGAAAAACTCAGTTGATTACGATGATACCCTAGAAGGAATCCACCTAGACTTCCCTTGTTATCTAACACTGAACCAGACGATTTATTCACTTAGCTTGATCTGTAAGACTCCCTAATTTATATTAAACCCTCTCGAGGTGAATAATGTCTAACCCTAGGTTGATTAATTGAAATCTCTTTCTAATTAAAACCTCTAGAATCGTATTAACTCGATCTATGGACTCCCATATTAGGTTTCACCTTAATCCGGCAAAATCTCGCCACCCTATCTCTAGGCACGCGATCAACTCCGCTTAATTATGCTAAAGCTACTCTTAAGCAGAGACTTTTGCTCCACCATCTAACCACATTGAACTTGAATCAATATCCCAGAAATATTAACACAAGAATTAAGCACACATAATTAAGAACAAACTAAGTATTTACATATAGTTCAAAAACAATAACAAGATTCATCTAGGTTTCATCCCCTTTAGGTATCTGATGGGTTTAGTTCATAATGATAAAATAAAACATCTCAAGAGAAGAGATAAAACAAAACATAAGAAATCCCTAAAACCCATTGAAGGAAGTGAAGGAGAGATCCGCCGTCTTGAGTAGAATTCCAGCTTCTTGAGATGGATCAACGCTATCTTCAAGTGATTCCCATGAATCTGGCCTTCTAGCTCGGCTCATTGGCCTAGCTGACTGCCTAACTAACCGCCCTCTTTCAGGTTACACTTAGGGTGTTTATATAAACTTTTGGAATGCTTTACTTGGCCCCTAAGTATCCTAATTCAAGTATAATTCCTACTCAGGTGTTTGAATAGACTTTGGAATGTGTTTCTTTGCCTCAAAGTATCCAAATTTGAGTAAAATTCCTCTTTTCCATGATAGGAGCACGACCATGGCACACGCCATGTAAATCAACTTCAGGTCATGTTTCGAGTCTATTGATGGAGGTACGATCGTGTAAATAGTGGTTAGGTATGTTCTAGTTAATTGACGAGGCATGACTGTGTGGCTGGAAGTTCGAGGCTCTGTCGATTTCCACTTTGCCCCAAATTGGCCCATTTTAAGCTAGTTTCTTATTCTTTTCATTCACGGGTGCTTTCCTGAGTATAAAACATGAAAAGAAAGGATTAAGAGAACCTTTTTACATAAATCAAGGGCTAAATCATCCAAAAGTATGCTAAATATGGGGTTAAAATATGTTACTTTTACGGTTTATCACAGATGCCTTTAGTAGAAAATCCTTGTATGCTTTGAGAGCTATAAGTATGAATTTAGCTTTGTCTGACTACGGTTTGATTTTGCCTGAGTTAAGGGTTAGACCACTATTTCATCAGCAAATTTATGAAGCTCAAAAGAAAGACAAAAAATTACAAGTTAAAAGAGTTTAGTGTGAATCGGGTAGTGATTTAGATTTTCAAATAGGACCAAATGATTGCTTGATGTTCCATGATAGGGTATGTGTACTGAAAGATAATGAGTTAATTCAAAAATTTTGCAAGACGCACACATGGTTGTTTGTCGGTACATCCTAGTGGTACAAAAATTTATAATGATTTGAAGATGTTGTGCTGGTGGCCGGGTATGAAAAGAGACATCTCTGAGTTTGTGACAAAATGTTTGATCTCTAAACAAGTGAAAGCCGAACATCAGGTACCTTCGGGTTTACTTCAGCCAGTGATGGTTCGCGAGTGGAAATGGGGCCGAATCATGATGGATTTTGTAACAGGGTTACCCATGACTCTGAAAAAGAAAGATGTCGTGTGGGTTATCATTCATAGATTAACAAAATTGGCTCATTTTATACTCGTACGTACTGATTATTCACTTGAAAAGTTGGTTGAGCTATATATCGCCAAAATTGTAATATTACATGGGGTGCGTATGTCCATCATTTTGGATAGAGATCCGAGGTTTACTTTGAGGTTTTGGAAAAAATTGCAAGAAGGATTTGGTTTGAAATTAAATTTTAGTGCCGCATTCCATCCGCAAACTGATAGTCAATCCAAAAGAGTGATTCAAGTTCTTGAAGACATGCTCCGATGCTATGTTTTAGAGTTCGAAGGCAGTTGGGAAAAATATCTACCTTTGGTCGAATTTTCCTACAACAAGAGTTACCATTCGAGTATATAGATGGCGCCGTACGAAGCATTATATGGTCACAAGTGTCGAACTCCTTTGTATTGGACCGAGCTTAGTGAGAAGCAAATTCACAGAGTTGATTTAGTTAGAGAAACCGAGAAGAAAGTGAAAGTCATCCGTGATAGTCTGAAAGCTGCTTCAGACCGATAAAATTCATACGCGGATTTGAAATGGAAAGAAATTGAGTTTCAAGTGGGTGATAAAGTGTTTCTGAAAGTATCCTGTGGAAGAAAATATTATGATTTGGTAGAAAGGACAAATTGAGTCCGTGTTTCATTGGGTCGTATGAGATTATTGAAAGGATTGGACCAGTAGCTTACCAGTTAGCTTTGCCGGTGGAGTTGGAGAGAATACACAATGTGTTCCATGTGTCGATGTTGCAACGATATCGTTCCGATCCTTCACGTGTAATTCCTCCTGCATAAATTGAGATACCACCGGATATGACCTATGATGAAGAACCAATTAAGATTTTGGCTCGAGAGGTTAAACAGTTGAGGAATAAAAGTATAGCCTTAGTGAAAGTGTTGTGGCAAAACGTGGTGTAGAAGAGGCTACGTGGGAACTGGAAGAAGCCATAAGAAAGGAGAACCCAAACCTCTCTCTCGGTAAGATTTTTAGGGACCAAAATCCCTAAAAGGGGAGAGTTGTAACAACCTAATTTTGGGGCTAGTCAGAATTGTGGTTTTGGAACCACTAATTCGAGGTCGGAGAAATTATTTTTAATATTATTTTATGTGTTATATCATGATTATATGAGTGCATGAAAATTTTGGTGAAACAATTGTAGTGATTACTTGCTCAATTTTGAAAAAGGACTAAATCACATAAAGTGCAAAGTTTTGTTATACAAGCTAAAGGTGTCAAATAACTATAGGTCCTTAATGTGCAATTTGGACCTTTAGGGAGTGTTGGCCGGCCATAGGGACAAAGAAATTAGATTTTCAAAGGGTAGGTGAGTATTTGATGACATAATTGACTAGTAATAATAAAATAAAGAAAAGCTATCATCTTTTCCATCTTCTTCTTCTTCCACATAAAATATCAACAAGAATAGGGGTTTGGAAACTTGAAATTTTCAACAACTTACACTCCTTGCAAGTAAGTGATTTTAGTGATCATTCTTGATAATTTTTGTACTTTTGGGACCCTTGTAGCATAATCTAGCTAATGAGGGGACTATTTTGCAAAATGGTTGAGAGTGTAAGGTTTTTTCATATGAGTATTCATGTGTTTGCCAAAATTTTATGGAAGAAAATGAATCTTGGTTGTTTAATGAACAACTTTTGTGAAAGGATATTTTTTGAAAACACCTAATAATACTATTTTGTAAAAATTATAAAATGGATAGTAAATTTGTGAAATGATTGGAATTATGAGTTTCTATAAGAGAGAATATGAATCGGCTAGGCTTGGGTGTGTGAAAAATGAACACATTTCATTTTACGAGACTAGGGGCAAAATTGTAATTTTGTGAAAGTCTAGAGGAAAAACGATAATTTTTGCCAAAATAGGAATTTTTGGAGTAATTTGATTAATGTGGTTAATTAATAAGCTAAATATGTCATTATAGATTAAGAAGAACGTGGAATCAACCATGACCGAGAAAAAGGCAAGGTTTCGAACTAAATTTCAAATTGACATATTTTGTATCGAGTTAAGTTTATAATGTGAATGAATATTTATTGGTATCTGTTAAAATGATAGAAAGTGAGGAAATTCCCAGATAAACCTTTGGAATAGGAAAAAGATATGGATAAACACCGCGAATAAGTGATTGTTGGTGGGCTATGTGCGATACCACTGTATTTATTATTATTGGTGGGTTGTGTGCGATACCACCATGGATATGTGACTATTTGGTGGGTTGTCTGCGATACCACCGTGTTATTTATTAATGGTGGGCTATGTGCGAAACCACCGTGTATCCGATATTATTCCTAAGTGTTCATCGAGAAAATCTGACTAAGTAAAATTACGTGTGGATATGTGGTGATAAGTGCAGGGTATAAGTGCATGTAAATGTGAGCAATGTTTATGATATGTATTTGAATGTGTTAAGATTTGAAATGAGTAAGTACAACTACAAGGATTTGGATTGTTCTTGATTAGTATGTAATGTTTTTGATTGATAAGTATGTGGTATAATGTTCATTATTTACATATAGACTTACAAAGCTTAAAGCTTACTCCATTCTCTTTTCCCTTGTTTGATAGTGTCAAAAAGCCAGCTCGGGATACGGAGACCGTCGGAGGATCACCCACACTATCTACATATTTTGGTGTATTGAGATTTACATTGAATTATGGCATGTATAGAGACTTGGTCTTTTTGGTTATATGTCATATTGGTTTAGTCAAATGTGTTGGCTTATGATGATTATTTGATTCATTTTGTATAAGTCCATGAGATATGGTTCATAATGATTATTTGGATGTAAACCTATTCATATATGCATATATGTGTCATTGCTATTAAGATATGGCTTATGGTTATTGATGGTTGAATGATGATATGTTGTATGTGATTATGGATGTTTGATGAGGGTGAAGCACTATGTTATGCTATACTAAGTTCCTTGAATTTATATATATTTGGATTGGTTTGGTTTTGATGTTGTGTAGGTTGGTGCAAGTATGGGTGGCAAAAAGGCTTGATAAATAGCCTTATTTTGTCTAAACGGGTAGACACACGGGCGTGTATCTAGGCCATGTGTGACATACAGCTTGCCTTATAGGAGTGTGTTATGACCGTGTGTCCCGTTACATCCTAAGTTGGCAAAATAGAATGCCCAGTAGTAAACAAACGGGCATGAGACACGGTAGTGTGTCTCGGCCTTGTGAGACACACGGCCATAGGACATGGGCATGTGCCTAAGTCATGTGAAGTCTGCACTTAATTTTAGGGATTTAATTTGCCACACGTTCTAAAGACACGTGCATGTGCCTTAGCCATGTGACCTTATTTGGTTGATGACATCATAATTAGAATATCCCTTATATTTGACACGGCCTGAAGCACGGGCATGTGATATGCCACACGGGCATGTCCCTTCTCCCATATGGGCGTGTGGACCTTTTTAATGAAAATTTAATATGTTTTCCCAAAAGTTTCTAAAATTTTCGGTTTAGTCCCGAACCACTCCATATGTATGTTTTGGGCCTCGTAGGCTAGTTTAAGGGGTGATATGAATGTTTATGAAAGGTTTTAAATTTGAGTGGAAAGTCATGTCTCGATTTTGTATGATTGCTTGCATTTAAGTCCAATAATGCCTCGTACTGTAACACCCCTATCCCATGTCCATCGCCGAATTAGGGTTAAGGGCGTTACCAGATGAATCAGAAACTTTATCAGACAATTCATAAATTAAGCCATCATTTACAATCATAATGTCCCTTCTGTAGGTCATCGAGACATAAAACATGCTTTGAAACAAGGTCGGGACTAAACCAGAACATATACAGAAATTCTCAAAATTTAAAACTTTTCAGAATTTCAAAGTTTACACGCCCGTGTGGGCAGGCCATGTGCCTTCCACGCTACTAGACACCCCCGTGTGTCTTCCCCGTGGTCGAACTTGACTTTACTCCACGGCCACCAAGCATGCCCGTGTACCTTGACCGTGGTCAATTCTAACTTGGCTCTACGGCCACCAAGCACGCCCTAATACTTTGGCCGGGTCGATCCTATTGAAACCACACGGCTACCGCACGCGTCTGTGTGCCAAGGCCGTCTACTCTTTGTTAGCTACTGACTTTACTCCATGGTCACTAGGCACGCCCGTGTGCCACAACCATGTGGCAAAGTAGGCCATTTGCAAGGCCTAAAATTCCACCCACCATAGGGTCAAACCTACAAGCAAATACCAATACAATCCATGTACATTTAACAACCATGAACATGCCAAAATAACCATTCAATCATTACATTCAAAACCAATTTCAACCATGCCAACTTACAAGACTAAAACTTATATATGTACAAGCATAATTCATCCATACTTACCTTAAAATTGACCATTTCAAATGCTATTTAACCATGCCAAACCGTACATCATATATCATCTCCATAATGGCAAAATATCAACTTTTAACTAGCCACATCACATGGCTAAGTTCACATCTCATTTTTAACCAAATATCTAGCCTATACATGCCATTTCTAGCTATATACATTTTCAAAGTGTACCAAAACAAGTTGAGTAGCGTGATGATGATCCTCGATGGTCCCAAACCTTCAGTAGCTTTGACGATCTATAAAACGGAGAAAACACACACACACAGAGTAAGCTTTCAAAAGCTTAGTAAGTCATATACAAATAAACTTAACTTAAAATACACATAGCATATTTATACAATGACAATAATGGTACTCACAACATATACATCTCACATAGTGTTTAGCTCAATTGCTTAGCCATAACTTATCACATACTTCAACTCAATACTACATATGGACATAGCTCACCTAAGCATAATTTTACATATCATCTTATCATCCCATTGCACATATTCAATTTAGTAAGTTCATATAGATACTTACCTGTCATACACACCTTGTGTACTTATCAAACATGCCTGAAACGGATATACATTCACATGATTGTTCATAGCTCGGAATTGCCCGTTGAACCGTTAGGAATCTAATAGGATATATAGAATAATCGTACAATGCCAACGCCCCAGACATGGTCTTACATGTAATCAGATGTCGATGCCACTGTCCCCGACAGGGTCTTACACGAATTACTATGATGCCGATGTCCCAAACATGGTATTACACGTAAAGCTCATATCATTCCCAACGTCCCAGACGTGGTCTTACACGAAATTTCAAATCAATGCCAACGTCCCAAATGTGGTCTTACATGATAAAATAGAACAGACACATATGTCGTGACATAGCTAATCCTATCTATTCCTAGGTTCATGCGGGACTTCTTGGGCATTGTCACTATGTCGATCTTATCTCGAATTCATGTACATAGCATTTCATGAGCATTCATAGTTATCAATAGTCATATGAACATACATAATTCAATACAAATACGTTTATTTGCATAATGACTTACCTCGAGTTCGGTTTAACGGAAGCAGATATGGCTACTCAATTACTTTCGCTTTCACCACGGTCTAAGTTTGATTTCTTCAACTCTTGATCTATACATATTCAAATTTAACTCTTTTATTCACTAACTCATCCAATTCAATCCAAATACACATATTTAGGGTAATTTACAAATTAACCCTCACATTTGCACATTTTATCAATTTAGTCCATTTTTCTCAATACATCAAATACACAAAATCATCACATAATCATGCTTAGCCGAATGCTTATGTATATCATACAAGCCCCTATTTTCCATCAAATTCACAATTTAATCCCTCAAATTATCATTTTTCTCAATTTAGCCCTATTTAGCTAAATTCATCAAAAATTCAAGAACAAAATATGTTCATCTAACACATATCTTTCATTTAACAACAAAACTCATCAAAACTTACTAATTCATCCATGGCACAACTCACAAATATCATAAATTCTTTAAATTACAACATGGGCTTGATAGTAGACTGAGCAACAATCTCAAAAACATAAAAACTATCAATATCTAAAGCCAAAACATACCTAAATTAAGCCAAAATGTGTGCCGAATGTGAAGAGCTCAAACCCTTATTCTTTTTTTCTCTTATTCGGTCATCAAATAAAGATGAACATGGCTTTTTCAATTGATTTTGTTTATTAGCCTTTATTTAATCAAATTACTCATTTAACCTCTCCATAATAATTCAAACAAACATACATTAAGGGCACATTTGTCCTTTGTTCTTCCACTAACTAAATAGTGGTTAAATTACCTTTTAAAGCCACTACTTTCAAAAGCCACATCAAATAGGCACTTTTACAATTATCATGCTAGTTTTGCATTTAATGCAATTTAATCATTTTATCAAATTAAGCACGCAAACAGACAAATTAACTTACAAAATTTAATACATGCTTAATCACTCATCAGTGACACAGAAAATAATATTAAAATATTATACAAACTCGAATTTGTGGTCTCGGAACCACTGTTTTGACTATGGTATACACCGACTGTTACAATTCTCCCCATTAGGGATTTTCATCCCCAAAAATCTTACCGTTAAACAGATTCAGATATTATTGTCTTATTGAATCTTCAGGCTCCCACGTAGCCTCTTCAATTCCGTGTCGATTCCACAACAGTTTCACTAATGGTATTTTCTTATTTCTCAATTCTTTCACTTCACGAGCTAAGATACGGATTGGTTCTTCCTCATATGTCATATCAGATTGGATTTCAATTTCAGACAAAGCAATTACATGTGACGGATCAGAATGGTATCTTTGGAGCATCGAAACATGGAATACATTGTGTATCTTTTCTAGCTCAGATGGCAACCTTAATTTATATGCAATAGGACCAACACATTCAATAATTTCATACGGCTCGATGAACCTCGGACTCAACTTGCCTTTATGTTCGAAACGAGGTACTTTCTTCCACGGAGACACTTTTAGAAATACTTTATCACCGATTTCAAATTCTATCTATTTTCGTTTCAAGTCCGCATAGGATTTCTGATGATCAAATGCTAATTTCAGACTATCACAAATTACTTTAACTTTCTGTTCAGTATCTTTTATCAAATCAACCCCGTGTAGCTTATTTTCACTAAACTCGGTCCAATATAGAGGTGTACGACATTTACGTCCGTACAAAGCTTCAAAAGGTGCCATTTTGATGCTTGACTGAAAACTATTATTGTAAGCAAATTCAATCAAAGGTAAGTATTGTTCCCACGTACCATCAAATTCAAGAATACAGCATCTCAACATATCCTCAAGAATCTGAATGATCCGCTTGGATTGACCATCCGTTTGCGGATGAAAAGCTGTACTGAAATGCAATTTTGTGCCTAAAACTTCTTGTAATTTCTTCTAGAACCTTGATGTAAACCTTGGATCTCTATCTGACACAGTAGATAGTGGCACCCTATGCAATCTCACAATCTTAGAAATATAAAGCTCGGCTAATCTATCAAGTTAATAATCAGATCTTACTGGAATAAAATGGGCATATTTTGTTAATCGATCAACTACGACCAATATAGCATCTTTCTTTCTCAAAGTCAGAGGCAATCCCGAAACAAAATCCATCGTTACTCTATCCCATTTCCACTCGAGAATCAGAATTGGTTGTAGCAAACCAAATGAAACCTGATGTTCAGCTTTAACTTGCTGACAGACTAAACATTTCGATACAAAATCAGAGATATCTCTTTTCATACCAGACCACCAATAATGTTGCTTCAAATCTTGGTATTGTACTTCTCGGATGAACAGATAGACGACTGTTATGTGCTTCACTCAAAATCAACTGAATCAACTCCAGATTTCTCGAAACACAGATACGAATCTCAAGCAATCATTAACAACTTGAAATTCAAATTCAGAATTTGAATCACATTGAGTTCGTTTCAATAACAATTAATTATCAACATTCTGGGCATCATATATCTGATGTATAAACAACGGTTTCACTTTTAATTTAGCTATCACAAAACTATCTTCAGACAGATCTAACGAGCATTCAAAGCACGTAGTGCAAACAATGATTTCCTACTCAGTGCATCAGCTACGACATTTTCATTACCCAGATGATAATCTATCACAAGCTCATAATCTTTTAACATCTCTAACCATCTTCTTTGACGCAGGTTCAAATCTTTCTGAGTCATCAGATATTTCAAACTTTTATGATCCGAAAACACGTGACATTTTTCACCGTACAGATAATGGCTCCAGATCTTTAGTGTAAATACAATCACAGCTAGCTCCAGATCGTGCGTCAGATAGTTCTTTTCATAAGGTTTCAATTGTCTAGAGGTATAAGCTACAACTTTGCCTTCCTGCATCAGAACACATCCCAGGCTGTTTAACAAAGCATCACTATATATAACAAATTCTTTACCCAATTCAGGTTGTACTAACACTGGAGCTTCTGTTAATAAAGTTTTCAACTGATCAAAACTTTTCTGACATTTATCAGACCATTCAAATCTAACATCTTTTTGTAGTAGTCTAGTCAACAAAGTAGCTATCACTGAAAATCCTTTTAGAAATCGATGATTATAACCAGATAAACCCAGAAAACTACGGACTTCAGACACATTCTTTAGAGGTTTCCAATCCAGAATAGTAGAAATCTTGCTCGGATCAACTCGAATTCCAGAAGCTGACACAATATGTCCCAAAAACTAACCTCGTGTAACCAGAATTCACATTTGCTGAATTTCGCGTACAATTGCTTGAATAAATCAATATGTCATCTATGAACACCACCATAGATCGATCTAGGTATGGTCTAAAAATTCTGTTCATCGGATCCATAAAAATAGTACGAGCATTGGTTAGTCCAAATGGCATAACTAAAAACTCATAATGCCCATACCTCATTCTGAAAGAAATTTTGGTATGTCTAAATCTTTCACTCTCAACTGGTAGTATCCCGATCTCAGATCAATCTTGAAAAATACATTAGCTCCTTTTAACTAATCAAATAAGTCATCAATTATGGGTAACGAAAATTTATTCTTTATTGTCACCTTATTCAACTAACGATAATTGATGCACATTATCATCGTGCCATCTATCTTTTTCACAAAAAGGACAAGAGCACCCCAAGGCAAAAACTCGGTCTAGCAAACCCTCTATCAGTCAATTCTTGCAACTGTGTCTTTAACTCTTTCAACTCTATTGGTGCCATTCTATATGAAGCTATCGAAATAGGTGTAGTACAAGGCAACAAATCAATACCAAATTTTACTTCATGTACCGGAGGCAAACCCGGTAATTCTTCAGGGAATACATCAGAAAACTCACAGACGACTGGAACTAATTCAACTTCTTTTCAGACACTTTCGAATCAATCACATAAGCAAAATATGCCTCATATCCCTTTTTCACATATCTTTGAGCTTTCAATACAAATATCACGGCAAGCAATCCATTTAAATCATTCAACTCAACCCGTACAATTTTATTATTCGGACATTTCAAATCAATAGTGTTTCTTTTACAATTTACAATAGCATCATGCAATGTCAACCAGTCCATACCCAGAATGATATCGAACTCATCAAATGGAAAAAGCATCGGATTAGCAGAGAAACAGATATCTCGAAACACTAACGGATAGTTCTTGCATACTTTGTCAACAATGACACTTCCACCTAAGGGGTTCCATACTTTTATAGCAAACTCAATAGACTCTATAGGCAAAGTCTTATTGAATACTAAATTCATGCATATATACGAATGCATAGAACCAAGGTCTATCAATACAATCACAAAAGTATTATAAAGTGTAAAAGTACCCGTTATAACATCTGGAGATGAAGCTTCCTCACGAGCTCGATAGCATATGCTCTAGCAGGCGCTCTAGCTTCAGATCTTGCAACAATGTCTCTCGTAGTTCTCTAACTACCACTGACATTTCTTACATTCTTTGAAGGTCTTCCTCTCATAGGTGCATTGTTAGATCTCAGATTTCGAACAATCTCTGGCTCGACAGACTCAGGCCAATCACAGATAAAATGATCAAGTGATCCACATCTGAAACAAGCTCATCATTTAATCTACAACTTCCCGGATGCCTTTTTTACAATACTTACATTCAAGTTTCTTGGATCGAACATTTCCAATACTTGCTACTAAAGTTGCTGGAGTTTTGGAGCTCATTTGTGATCTAGCTCGGTTTCTATTCGAATGTCCCACATTATCTTTTGAACGAATTTGATTATCTTTAAATTTCTTCGAAGCAGACTAAAATGATCTACTTTGAAATCTCTTTTTCACATCTCTAGCTTCAGACTCAGCTTTTCTTTTATCTTTCTCGAGTGCCTCAGCTTTGCACGCTCGATCAACGAGTACTATGAACCCTTTTATTTCTAAGATCCTGACTAACAAACGGATATCTTCATTAAGGTCGTCTTTGAATCTTTTGCACATTATTGCTTCAGATGATATACATTCTCTGGCCTACTGACTTAGTCTCACGAACTCTCAATTGTATTCAGTAATAGTCATACAGCCCTATTTTAAATCCAGAAATTCTTTCTGTTTCTGATCAATGAATCTCTTACTAATGTATTTCTTACGAAACTCAATTTGAAAGAAATCCCATGTGAGCCGTTCTTTTGGAACAACAGAAATTAGAGTTTTCCACCACTGATAAGCTGCATCTCGAAGCAAGGATACAATACATTTTATACATTCTTTTGGATTGAGAGACATTTCATTGAATACCCGGACAATATTTTCTAACCAAACTCATCTTTCTCGACATCGTCATCACTGATAACCCTGAACTCTTTGGCCCCATACTTACAGATTTTGTTAACCGGAGGCTTATTCCACAGATTCAAATTTACAGTCGGGGGCATATTAGATTCTAAGGTGGATTAACCGGGGGCGGAGGTTATTTCTTACGAATTGAGTGAAATATTCAATCTTCATCTAAAAGAAAGCTTGTTTAGCTTCTCCCACTTGATCGCTAGTAGCCGCTCTCGAATCGATATGCGTTGTCCTTGCGCGGAGCAGTGCATTATTTTCACGTCATCACCACGGCTCTTTGAGATCCATTGCTATACAAAATCACATTTCATACATCAGGATTCATCACACTATCACAATTCAGATATATGGCATGTATAGCTAGACTCTGACACGCTACGTTAGTTTGAGAATCGACTAAACGTAGCTCTGATACCAACTAAATGTAACACCCCTATCTCGGTCTGTCGCCAGATAAGATTAAGGACGTTACCAGACGGATCAGAAACTTTATCAGACAATTCATAAATTAAGCCATCATTTACAATCATAATGTCCCTTCTGTAGGTCATCGAGACCTAAGACATGCTTTGAAACAGGGTCGGGACTAAACCAGAACACATATAGAAATTCTCAAAAATTTAAAACTTTTCAAAATTTCAGGGTTTACACACTCGTGTGGGCAGGCCGTGTGCCATCCACGGCTGCTAGACACCCCCGTGTGTCTTCTCCATGGTCTAACCTGACTTTACTCCATGGCCACGAAGCACGCCCGTGTACCTTGGCCGTTGTCAATTCTAAATTGGCTGCATGACCATCAAGCACGCCCTTGCACTTTGGTCATGGTTGATCCTGTTGAAACCACACGGGCTACTAGGCACATCCGTGTGCCAAGGTCGTGTACTCTTAGCTAGCTACTGACTTAACTCCATAGTCACTAGGCACACCCGTGTGCCACAATCGTGTGGCAAAATAGGCCATTTACAAGGCCAAAAATGCCACCCACCATAGGGTCAAACCTACAAGCAAATACCAATACAATCCATGTACATTTAACAAACATGAACATGCCAAAATAACCATTAAATCTTTACATTCAAAACCAATTTCAACCATGCCAACTTACAAGACTAAAACTTATATATGTACAAGCATAATTCATCCATACTTACCTTAAACTTGACCATTTCAAATGCTATTTAACCATCCCAAAACATACATCATATATCATCTCCATAATGGCAAAATATCAACTTTTAATTAACCATATCACATGGCTAAGTTCACATCTCATTCTTAACCAAATATCTAGCCTATACATGCCATATCTAGCAATATACATTTTCAAAGTGTACCAAAACAAGTTGAGTAGCGTGATGATGATCCTCGACAGTCCCGAGCCTTTAGTAGCTTTGACGATCTATAAAATAGAAAAACATACACACACAGAGTAAGCTTTCAAAAGCTTAGTAAGTCATATACAAATAAACTTAACTTAAAATGCACGTAGCATATTTATACAATAACAATAATGATACTCATAGCATATACATCTCACATAGTGTTTAGCTCAATTGCTTAGTCATAACTTATCACATACTTCAACTCAATACCACATATGCACATAGCTCATCTAAGCATAATTTTACATATCATCTCATCATTCCATTGCCCATATTCAATTTAGTAAGTTCATATAGATACTTACCTATCATACACACCTTGTGTACTTATCAAACATACCTGAAATAGATATACATTCACGTAATTTTTCATAGCTCGGAATTGCCCGTTGAATCGTTAGGAATCTAATAGGATATACAGAATACTCAGAATAATTGTACAATGCCAACGTCCCAAACGTAGTCTTACATGTAATTAGATGTCAATGCCACTGCCCCTGACAGGGTCTTACATGAATTAATACGATGCCGATGTCCCAGACATGGTTTTACACATAAAGCTCATATCGATGCCAACGTCCTAGACATGGTCTTACACGAAATTTCAAATCAATGCCAACATCCCAGACGTGTTCTTACATGATAAAATAGAATAGACACTTATGTCATGACATAGCTAATCCTATCTATTCCTAGGTTCGTAGAGACATCTCGGACATTGTCACTATGTCGATCTTATCTCGAATTCATGTACATAGCATTTCATGAGCATTCATAGTTATCAATAGTCATATGAACATACATAATTCAATACAAATACATTTATTTGCATAATGACTTACCTCGAGTTTGGTTTAACGGAAACAGATACGGCTACTCAATTACTTTTGCTTTCCCGCGGTCTAAGTTCGATTTCTTCAGCTCTTGATCTATACATATTCAAATTTAACTCTTTTATTCACTAACTCATCCAATTCAGTCCAAATACACATATTTAGGGCAATTTACAAATTAACCCTCACATTTGCACATTTTATCAATTTAGTCAATTTTTCTCAAAACATCAAATACACAAAATCATCACATAATCATGCTTAGCCGAATGCTTATGTATATCATACAAGCCATATTTTCCTTCAAATTCATAATTTAGTCCCTCAAATTATCATTTTTCTCAATTTTGCCCTATTTAGCTAAATTCATCAAAAATTCAAGAACAAAATATGTTCATCTAACACATATCTTTCATTTAACAACAAAACTCATCATAAAACTTACTAATTCATCCATGGCACAACTCACAAATATCATCAATTCTTCAAATTACAACATGGGCTTGATAGTAGACTAAGCAACAATCTCAAAAACATAGAAATCATCAAAATCTAAAGCCAAAACATACTGAAATTAAGCCAAAATGTGTGTCGGATGTGAAGAGCTCAAACACTTACTCTTTTTTTCTCCTATCCGGTCCTCAAATAAAGATGAACATGGATTTTTCAATTGATTTTGTTTATTAGTGTAACACTTCTTACCCTAGACTATTTTCGGAGTCGAGCACGTGGCCTTACTAGACTTAACTAACTAGTTTGGGGCATAAAATTGAAACTATCCATCTATGTCATGTTCACTAAATTGAGTATAACTCGAATTACAAAACCCTAAATTTAGATCCGTAAATTTTTCCTGAAACTAGACTCATATATATTCTTACTATAATTTTTTCCAGAATTTTTGGTACGGCCAATTAGTACAGTTTATTAGTTAAATTCTCCCCTGTTACACAATTCAACAGTCCTGACCCCTCTACACTAAAAATCAATTATCTCATAATATACAATTCGTTTTCCTACATCGTTTCTTTCATACAAAAATAGACTCAATAAGATTTAATTCTATAATTCATTCACACCCTAATTTCATTTATTCTATTTTTGGTGATTTTTCAAAATCACATCACAGTTGTTGTCCAAGACTATTCCCCTGCAGATTTTATTTTTTTTTACTCTTTCATAATTTCTTTGTAATAACTATCATATAAGCATACATAACATCCAAAACATGTTCTTAATTAACCATTTTAATGGCTAATCATTATAAAGCATTTACAAATCAATATTAAGCCATATCATAAGGACATACACACAAAATGGCTAAGTCCCTATACATGCCATAACTTAAAACGTTCGAGTCACAAAATACCAATATAATCATTTGATAGTGTGTAACAAACTCCGACGTCCTTACAATCCCCGAGTTGGCTTTTAATACTAAAAAAAAGAAAGGAATGGGAGTAAGCATAAAGTTTAGTAAGTTTACATGTAAATAAATAACAACATTCTTAATGAATTATCTTAATCTTTTTCTTACCAAGATTATTTAAGCCTTTAATTTAATATACTTAAGTCTTAAATTCTTACCTATACCTTTTCAGCTTGAACTTGTCTTACCTTTCCTTTGGTATACTCTTTGACATTTGTATCCTACACATTCCTAAGGTTCAACCGGAACTTTCTGAGATTGCTTCTCCATCAATTCATGCTTGAGTCTTTAAATGATAAATTTATAGAATAAATATGTAAATGTTGGAATATAATAGTATCAAATGTAAAATAATAGAATATTGCATTTATTTACCGCAAACTTACCTCGAAATAAAATATGATAAACTATATCGATTTAGTCCACTATCTTTTTCTTTCCCCGATCTAACTCTTGATTTTGTTCCTCTTGATCTATAATAGCAAATTTTGCTTATTTAATACTCACATTTATTAAAATAGCCCTTAACTCTAACTTTGGCAAAATTATAATTTTGCCCCTAAACTTTTACATATTTACACATTTTCCCAAAGCTCAAAATTAAAATTTATCCATTAATCTTATGTTTTATGACATGCTGATCATTTATCCCTTCTATGACAACATCAAATTCTCACTCTAACATGTACTTATGAACATTAGGTATTTTTATCGATTAAGCTGATTTTACTCGTTTCCACTTAAAATCACTTAGTAAAAGTTGTTTAACATAATTTAAGACTTCATATTCTATCATAAAACATCAAAATAAACACATTTCACCTATGGGTATTTTTCCAATTATGAACCATCTCTTCTACCACCAGTGCAAAGATCACTTTAGATAAGTAATTATGATGTTCTCCAATCATGACTACCTCTTTATCCTCCACAGTCCTTAGTACGACCCTTTTAGTCGCACAGTCCAAGCTAACACGATGATTGACCAACTAGTCCATCCCCATAATTAGGTCAAACTCCCCAAATGAAATCTTCATCAAATCAGCTATGAAGATTTCCCCTGGTACCTCTAAAGGAACATCCCTATACAGTTTGCTAACTCTAATAGATTTCCCTAATGGGCTTAGTATCGTAACCTCACTCGTGGTGTTCTAAACTGAAATCCCCAAGTTTCAAACACAGTACAGGCTATATATGAGTTGAAACACCCCACACCCGGCCCACGAGAATGGACCGGATCTGGTATGTTCCTAAAGTAAACCGATCTCAAAAGCATTCGTTACTTAGAGAAAATTTTAGATTTTTAGAAAAATTATTATTTTGAGTTGGGCTTAAATTGAAAACCCATTTATTTAATCTTGTAAACCCAATTTGATGTAACATGTTCAAAATAGTTCTTAGCAAAATATTAAAAGTAAAGTAAAACAAAGAATAATCCATGGGCCTTATGGCCTTATTACATCAAGTAAACCCAAAATAAAATTTGAAAGTATTGAAATTAAATAAAGTCCAAGTTCAATAAATTCTTCAATTGATGCATGGCCTCCTCATGATCTACCTACCCGGTCCGTCACGCTCATCACCGAAAATAATTCCCACAATGGGGTGAGTCAATGACTCAATGTGCACACAATACTATCATTCAATAAATCGGGCATTCATGATCAAATCATCAAGTCCATGTAATAATGAAATTATGATGCAACCCAAACCCAAAACCTATATGCCATCCGCTACTCTCCACCGTACCAACCAACACACCGTAGGGACTACTAAGTCAACCCTCCATCCGCTACTCTCACGTTGTGTCAATAGACACTATTGTAACCGGTTACCAAAATTTCGCAATGTGACCGTAGTCGACATATTTCGCAATGTGACCGTAGTCAACATTTTTCGTGGGTGAGACCAAGTCAACACTGTTCTCCCCTTTTCATAAATCCAGAATGCCCAAAACATATATACATATATAGCATAATTTAATTTCATGTTCATATTCTTATATTCGCATGTTATTAAATAACATTTTTATTCACAATCCTATCGAGTAGGAAACGTGCCTTGGTACTTTTTGCCACATGTGTGGTACATAGCCACATTCATATTATTTTTCATATCATATATTAAAATATTTAACCATAATGTATCGAAGAATAGTAAGGGTACACACCTTTTTCGCTTAATAGGTTCCTTGATATCTCGAGAAGCCCGATCTAATTTTAGATCTATTAATCCCTATATTCGCCCATCCATTAACACACATTAATAAACCCTTTTAAACAAAACCTAATCCTAGTAGGATTTGTAAGAAAAACTCACCTTTTGCCGATTTGGTGATTAAACAAAATCCAAAGCTTGGTTTTTCCCTACTTGGTATTCGCCAACCTTGTAGTTCATTAGGGTTAGTTTTTCGGCTTTTCAAAAATTAAGGAATGGATTTAGATACTCATACAACCCTTAGCCAATATTTTAGAGGCTTACCTTAGAGATTCCAAATCCAGAAAGTTCCTTTTTGTCTTGAATATCCGTCGAAATCCCTAAAGATCATAGGTTAGATTTGATCTAACTTTAATAAGTGGTAGATGGCCTTTAGCCGAATGTGTCTTACCTTAATTTTCCTCGGATCCAAATCCGAAACTCCTCCTCTAACATTCGGCCATAGATGTAAAGAGAGATTATTTTCTTAAGCCTTGTTTAAATTGATTTAAAGAACAAGAATCAATTGTTCTTACCTTAGATCCTTGCTCTTTGTGTTCAACGATGGTGGAAACCGAGATCCCTTGTATATTCGGCCATGATCAAAGAGAATAGGAATTAAGCCTTTACTTTCGGCAACTAGAAAGAAAGAAATTTGAATGGCTAATCCTTACCTTGTTGCCTTTAATCACTTGTTTCCTTAACTTGAGTTACTGAGATTGACTATGGAGACTTAATCGAGATTGGAAGAGAAAGGTTTTGGCTAGGCAATGGCAAGAGGAAGGAAAAGAAAAGATGGAGTCCTTTCTTGGGGAAGTTTGACAAGGAGAGGGAAAAGGGAAAGCAAAATTTCGGCAAGTGGAGTGATTGAGAGAAAAGTCTCTCTTTTCCTCTTTTAACTGAACTGCTAGACCAAGAGTCCAAAACTTGGCCACTACTCTCCCATGTGATAATTTAATATTAATTATCACTTTATTAAATTAAAATAACCTTTAATCCATCCTTTAATCCCTTATTTATCTTTGTAAAATAAATCCTCTATTTATCACTTTAATTTGACAAGTTTTAATAAAAATAAAACTCTTCCCTTTCAAGCAATCATGTGCCGTCCATCCCTAGCCTTGGGAAACAAAATTAGACCTTCAATAATTGCTTTCCATGTGACTCGAACTCAGGCCATTATCCATAAGCCTTAAGTGACACTTCAGGCCACTTTTCCTAGCTCGATTGTATGTCAAAATTCACCAACTTTTTCTTTTAAGGCCCTCCTGCCCTTATCTCCTATTTTGGGCTTTAAATTTTGTCATTCCGGCCTTATTTCTAAGTTTCCTAAAATTTTCGCGCGGCTCTGTATCTTCCAGGTTTCCAAAATGTTCAAGTTTCCCAAAATGTCTAGGTTTCCAAAATGTTCAGGTTTCCAAAATGTTCAAGTTTCCTAAATGTTCAAGTTTCCTAAATGTTTAGGTTTCCAAAATGTTCAAGTTTCCAAAATGTTCAGGTTTCCCAAAATGTCTAAGTTTCCAAAAATGTCTAAGTTTCCAAAAATGTCCATTTCCATTTTCATTTCCATTTTCATTTCCATTTTCATTTCCATGCATTTCTAGGTTTCCAAAAGTATTAAAAATTCGTTCATAGTACTTGAAACTTGCCATTTCATACAATTAAACTGGAAATGCATAGGCCCTATTGAGGATGTTACAGTTCTACCCCCCTTAAACAAAATTTCGTCCCCGAAATTTCCTAACTAAAATAATTGAGGGTATTGCTGTCTCATCGCCTCTTCTGTCTCCCACGAAGCTTCTTCCGTTCCATGATTGCGCCATAGCACTTTGACTAGAGGAACTGTCTTCTTTCGTAGTACTTTCACATCATGTTCCAAGATCCGAATCGGTTCCTCCTCGTATGATAAGTCTGGCCTTAGTTCCACCTCTTCCACCGGTACCACATGAGATGGATCCGATCGATAGCGACGTAACATGGACACATGAAATACGTCATGCATCTGCTGCAATTCTGGTGGCAACTCTAGTTGGTATGCCACTGGCCCAACTCGCTTTAGTACTTGATAAGGCCCTATAAATCTTGGGCTTAGCTTCCCTTCTTGCCAAACCTCATTACCTTCTTCCAAGGTGAGACTTTCAGGAACACTTGATCTCCCACTTCAAACTCTATTTCCTTTCGCTTAAGATCTGCATACGACTTTTGCCTATCAGAGGCTTCTTTCAACCGTGCTCGAATTAACTCAACCTTCTCTTGGTTTACGCCACCAACTCGACCCAAAACTCGGCGTTCTCCTAACTCGGTCCAACAAGTAGGTGTTCTACACTTCCTTCCATACAATGCTTCAGATGGTGCCATTCGAATGCTGGCTTGATAGCTATTGTTGTAGGCGAATTCAGCTAAAGGCAAATAGTCTTCCCAACTTCCTCGAAAATCCATTACACAGCCTCTCAACATATCTTCCAACACTTGTATAACTCGTTCAGATCGCCTGTCGATTGTGGATGAAAAGTCAGTAGCGAAGTCTAGCTTAGTGCCTAAAGCCCGATGAAGTGCTTTCCAAAATCGAGACGTAAACCTTGGGTCTCTATCAGAGATGATCGACAATGGTACACCATGTAACCTCACAATTTCCGCCACATACAACTTAGCCAACTTCTGAAGAGAATAATCCATTCTGACTGGGATAAAGTGTGCGGACTTGGTCAAACGGTCCACAATCACCCATACCGAGTCCTTCTTAGTAGGCGTGAGGGGAAGCCCACTAACGAAGTCCATGGTAATTCTTTCCCACTTCCATTGGGGAATTTCGATTGGTTGGAGCAATCCTGATGGAACTTGGTGTTCAGCCTTAACTTGCTGACATGTCAAACATTTCCCCACAAATTCAGTCACTTCTCGCTTCAGGTCAGACCACCAAAATTGTTCCCTTAGATCTCTATACAGCTTGATGCCTCCGGGATGCATGGCATAAGGGCTACCATGCGCTTCCCGAAGAATCTTTTGTCTCAACTCCTTATTCTTCGGCATACAGACTTTACCCTTGTAACACAATACTCCTTCATTGTTGACATCATAATCCTCTAATCCCCCTTGCTGTGCTTGCTGCAACTTAATACTTAAGTCATTATCAGCCAACTGTCCCTCCTTTACTTCCTTTAGCCAAGTAGGCCTAACTTGTAATTCCGCCAACAGACTTCCATCATCATATAGACTTAAGTGAGCGAACAAAGCCCGTAGATCCGCTACAACCTTCCGACTTAGGGCATCGGTTACTACGTTCGCCTTGCCCGGATGATACTCGATTGAACAATCGTAGTCCTTCAACAATTCCACCCACCTTCGTTGCCTCAAGTTCAACTCCTTCGAGTTAATAAATACTTAAGGCTCTTGTGGTCGTGTAGATAAGCGACCTTTCTCCATAAAGGTAGTGCCTCCAAACCTTAAGGCGAAAACCACCGCTGCTAGTTCTAAGTCATGAGTTGGGTAGTTAAGCTCATGAGGCCTTAGCTGCCGAGACGATAAGCAACCACTTTACCATCTTGCATTAACACACGCCTAACCCGTGTGCGAAGCATCACAAGACACCACAAATTCCTTTCACGCCTCCTATTGAATTAACACTGGAGCCTCTGTTAGCACCCTCTTAAGTTTTTCAAAGCTCTCTTGCTGCTTAGTAGTCCATTCGAAGGGTACTTCCTTCCTTAGTAACTTGGTTAAAGGCGCGGCTATTGACGAGAACCCTTCCACAAACCTTCTGTAATAGCCTGCAAAGCCTAAGAAACTGCGAATTTCAGCCACGGACCTAGGTGGTTTCCAATCCAACACTGCTTCGATCTTCCTAGGGTCCACTCGATTCCTTCTGCGGATACCACATGCCCTAAGAATGCCACCTCCCTAAGCCAAAATTCACACTTGCTGAATTTGGCATAGAGCTTTTTCTCCCTTAATACTTCCAACACGACTCGGAGATGCTCATCATGCTCCTCCTCCGACTTCGAATACACCAAAATATCATCGATGAACACGACAACGAATCTATCCAAGTAGGGTTGGAAAATCCGATTCATCATGTCCATGAACGCGGCTGGAGCGTTTGTCAACCCAAACGGCATCACCACAAACTCGAAGTGACCATACCTTGTCCTAAAAGCGGTCTTATGGACATCAGCCTCCTTCACCCTCAATTGATGGTATCCTGACCGTAAATCGATCTTCGAAAACACTGCGGCTCCCTTTAGCTGATCGAACAGGTCCTCGATCCTTGGTAAGGGATACTTGTTCTTAATGGTCAGCTTGTTTAACTGACGGTAGTCTATGCACATACGCATAGTTCCGTCCTTCTTCTTTACAATAAGACCAAGGTGCTCCCACGGAGACACACTGGTCGGATGAACCCACGGTCTAACAGTTCTTGTATCTGCGCCTTGAGCTCCACTAACTCCTTTGGTGCCATTCGGTGAGGAGCGATTGACACAGGAGTCATCCCCAACAATTCAATCCCAAATTCGACCTCCCCGTGCTGGGGTATTCCGTAACTCCTCCGAAACACATCTACAAAGTCCCTTCATGTCCCTAACTCCATTAACACCTTCCTCCTTCCCACCTATCGCACTTACGAAAGCTAAGAACGCTTTGCAACCTTTCTTAACCATCTTCTCAGCCTTCAGTACCGAACCTACATTAGATAAATAGTTCCTCCTTTCTCCGATCATTATTACCACTTCATCCTCTGGGGTTCTTAATTCCATACGTTTAGCCGCACAATCCAACACGGCTCGGTGTTCCACTAACCAGTCCATTCCAAGAATAAGCTCAAACTCCCCGAAGGGTGACTCCATCAAGTCTGCTCAAAAGTTCATTCCCTGAATCTCTAGGGGTACATTTCGAAAGATCTTGTCTACCACTATAGTTTGGCCTAATGGGCTTACTACAGTCATCAGCCTATCAGAGAGTTCAGAGTCTAGGCCTAGTATTTTCACTACACTACTTGCAACATAGGAATGGGTCGAGCCCACATCAATCAAAGCAAAGTAGGGTTTGTCAAAAATAAAGAACGTCTGGGTTATTACGTCCGTGGCGTCTCCATCTTCCCTTCACGAACCGCATAAACCAAACCCGGTTGTCTTGCATCGATGTCGACATTAGTACCTCGACCACAGGTGCCACGGCCTCACTGCGCCCACTACTACTACGTTATTCAACCACGGCCCGTGGAGGTCACTGTCGCCTCTACCGGCCTCGGCTAGCATTCGAACTACCGGTGGCTTTCGTCGGTTGTTTGGGGCAATCCTTAAACATATGGTCCTTGGACCCACACCTATAGCATGCTCCTATCTTTTCCAACACTCCCTAGATGCCTCTTCCCACAATACTCACATGGGCGAATCGCCACGGTACCAAACTGTTGATTCTGTGGCCCATCAACCCGAGGCCTCTTGTAACCCTTTCCCGACGACCCAAACCCTCTTTTGGTCTTATTCTTGTCCACAGTGCGCTTAGTAGCATCCTTAATCCCCTCGCCACCTTGGCCTTTTCTACCAAAAGAGAATTCCCTCTCGATGCGGTGCTATTAATGATCTTAGATCATTCCTCACCCCGTCCTCAAAACGAACACAGCGTTCATGCTCAGTTGCCACTACCCCTCGAGCATAGCGGCTCAACCTCAGAAATTCCGCCTCATATTCTGCGACGGACTTACTCCCTTGCACCAACCCTAGAAAAGCCTTCCTCTGCTCATCTGTATACCTGGTTCCCACATACTTCTTCTGAAAGGCCTCTTTAACAAATTCCCGGTCGATTTTCATTCTGATGCCATCACGAGCATCAACAACCATTGATACGCTTCATCGCGTAACAATGCCACCATCCCTTTCAGCTTCTCCTCTGGAGTCAAATCAAGCTCATCCATTATACGCTCCGTTGCTTCCAACCAATACTCAGCTGTACTAGGTGCCACATTGGATACTCCTCGAAACATTTCCGCTCCATTAGCTCGGAGTCGTTCAGGTACCGACTTTCGATTTCCTCCATTTCCACCGCACCGCCACCAATTCCAAAACTTCATGAGCGACTGCGACATGCCTCTTCCCCGTCTCCGAGCCTCAACGCTCAACATTAACGGTGGGGTGGTGGTGGCGGCGACATCTCATTGTCGGACCCTTGTCCCGACCTAACGGGTTCAACACGGTCATCCGCCTCTTCCTCGATCACATGACGACCACGTCCTCTAGAGCTCATTTTCTAGCGTCGGATTTGATTAAGAAATTTTATGGATTTAGTCATTGTTCCACTTATTTACCAAGAAGTTTTATGAAAAAGAATTTAAGAGTGGTTCTTTCGTATCATACAAACACACAGTCTTTTCCATTCTTCCATTCATCCATCAAACAAATATGAACTTCCGTTCATTCAGAGAAACGTTGTAGTTTTTGTTGTTTGTTGTTGTTTTCCACTACCCGGGGGTATTTTCGTAATTTTATCCTACAGGGGTATTTTTGTAATTGTCAAAGTAGGGTTCCTTGGTGATTTTGTCAAAAATTATTTTGGAAATTCAAAATCTCGAGGTAATTTGGAAAATTTTTTGAAGTCCGAGGGTATTTTGATAATTTTTAACCTTAGGGGTATTTTGGTAATTTTTCACAAATCAGGGTAAATTTGTAAAAGTTAATAAATTTTGGGTATTTCAAAAGTTATAAAACTTTGAGGGTTCCTTTCGAAAAGTGTTCCTTCAAAATGGGGATGTTGCAAAAATTTTGGAAGTCAGGGTCATTTTGGTAATTTTGTAAGTTAGGGGTAATTTTGTAATTTTTTCCAAAATCATGGTATTTCAGTATTTTACAAATTAGGGTTTTTGAATGTTTATGGAATCATGAAATTTTGATAATGTCGTTGAGTAGTTGAGTCATTTTACAAACCAAGGGCGTTTTGGTAATTTTACCCCTAAGGGCATTTTTGTAATTTTTCGCAAATCAGGAGTTTTTCAGAAAATGTTGTAAAAATAAATTTTCTCAGATTTAAGAGAAAGTTTTAAAGGTTTGAAAACTAGGGTTTGTTGTTTTGTTCTCTCTCTTCTTTTTTAAAAAAAAAAATGGCTAGTTCCTTTCTGGGTTTTAGTCCTTATGTTTAGCCTATGACCGAGCCCTCTTGATCGTGGTGAACCAAAGCTACGCACTGTGCAGGATTCGTGTGGAGAGGAGGTGAGTCACGCGGACTGCTTAAATACCAAGCTCCCACCGAAACCATTCCTAGACATGCGCATGGGGTTACCACACCATTGAGCCTCCGAGTTATGGTGAACCGAAGCTACGCACTGGTAGGATTCTGCAAGAGGAGGTGAGTCACTAAGACCTTAAATACCAAGCTCTTCCTGGATCCAATCCTGAACATGCGTACAAGGGTTACCACACCACTAACTCAAAGACTTAGCCATAGGTTGGTTTAGTACATTAAGTCTTATGTGTTTGTGTTTGAGTAGTCTAATCCACAGGGTTCAAGTTCCTATCATTCTATTTTACGTTCCATGCCTTTTCTACCCTTATATAAATCACGAATCACACATAAAGTTAGGGGTACTTACCGGTGGATCATGGTTGGAGACTTGGGGCCATGCCAAAGCTCCTTATTTTCAAAGAAAATCATTTGGGCTTGCTTTGAAAACGTTTGGGCCTTAGCCCACGTGTCGAGAGTTTAAAAGCTGGCTCGATACCAAGTGAAACACCCCACCCTACCCCACGAGAATGGACCGGATCGGTATGTTCTAAAGTAAACCGATCTCAAAAGCATTAGTTACTTAGAGAAAATTTTAGATTTTAGAAAAATTATTATTTTGAGTTGGGCTTAAATTGAAAACCCATTTATTTAATCTTGTAAACCCAATTTGATGTAACATGTTCAAAATAGTTCTTAGCAAAATATTAAAAGTAAAGTAAAAACAAAGAATAATCCACTTTGGGCCTTATGGCCTTATTACATCAAGTAAACCCAAAATAAATTTTGAAAGTATTGAAATTAAATAAAGTCCAAGTTCGAATAAATTCTTCAATTGATGCATGGCCTCCTCATGATCTACCTAGCCGGTCAAAAACGCTCATCACCGAAAAATAATTCCCACAATGGGGTGAGTCAACAGACTCAATGTGCACACAATACTATCATTCAATAAATCGCATTCATGATCAAATCATCAAGTCCATGTAATAATGAAATTATGATGCAACCCAAACCCAAAACCTATATGCCATCCGCTACTCTCCACCGTACCAACCAACACACCGTAGGGACTACTAAGTCAACCCTCCATCCGCTACTCTCCACGTTGTGTCAATAGACACTATTGTAACCGAAGTTACCAAAATTTCGCAATGTGACCGTAGTCGACATATTTACGCAATGTGACCGTAGTCAACATTTTTAGTGGGTGAGACCAAGTCAACACTGTTCTCCCCTTTTCATAAATCCGAATGCCCAAAACATATATACATATATAGCATAATTTAATTTCATGTTCATATTCTTATATTCGCATGTTATTAAATAACATTTTTATTCACAATCCTATCGAGTAGGAAACGTACCTTGGTACTTTTTGCCACATGTGTGGTACATAGCCACATTCATATTATTTTTCATATCATATATTAAAATATTTAACCATAATGTATCAAGAATAGTAAGGGTACACACCTTTTTCGCTTAATAGGTTCCTTGATATCTCGAGAAGCCCGATCTAATTTTTAGATCTATTAATCCCTATATTCGGCCCATCCATTAACACACATTAATAAACCCCTTTTTAAACAAAACCTAATCCTAGTAGGATTTGTAAGAAAAAACTCACCTTTTGCCGATTTGGTGATTAAACAAAATCCCGAAAGCTTGGTTTTTCCCCTACTTGGTATTCGCCAACCTTGTAGTTCATTAGGGTTAGTTTTTGGCTTTTCAAAATTAAGGAATGGATTTAGATACTCATACAACCCTTAGCCAATATTTTAGAGGCTTACCTTAGAGATTCCAAATCCCGAAAGTTCCCTTTTTGTCTTGAATATCTGTCGAAATCCCTAAAGATCATAGGTTAGATTTGATCTAACTTTAATAAGTGGTAGATGGCCTTTAGCGAATGTGTCTTACCTTAATTTTCCTCGGATCTGAAATCCGAAACTCCTCCTCTAACATTCGACCATGAGCGAAAGAGAGATTATTTTCTTAAGCCTTATTTAAATTGATTTAAAAGAACAAGAATCAATTGTTCTTACCTTAGATCCTTGCTCTTTGTGTTCAACGATGGTGGAAACCCGAGATCCCTTGTATATTCGGCCATGATCAAAGAGAATAGGAATTAAGCCTTTTACTTTCGGCAACTAGAAAGAAAGAAATTTGAATGGCTAATCCTTACCTTGTTGCCTTTAATCACTTGTTTCCTTAACTTGAGTTACCGAGATTCGGCTATGGAGACTTAATCGAGATTGGAAGAGAAAGGTTTTGGCTAGGCAATGGCAAGAGGAAGGAAAAGAAAAGATGGAGTCCTTTCTTAGGGGAAGTTTCGGCAAGGAGAGGGAAAAGGGAAAGCAAAATTTCGGCAAGTGGAGTGATTGAGAGAAAAGTCTCTCTTTTCCTCTTTTAAGCGAATCACTAGACCAAGAGTCCAAAACTTGGCCACTACTCTCCCATGTGATAATTTAATATTAATTATCACTTTATTAAATTAAAATAACCTTTAATCCATCCTTTAATCCCTTATTTATCTTTGTAAAATAAGCCTTAAGTGGATCCTATATCTATCAATACAATATAAGGTACATCATGAATAAGAAAATTTTGTCATTACCGCCTTATTTCTAAGTTTCCTAAAATTTTCGCTGATGATGTCCAAAATGTTCAAGTTTCCCAAAATGTCTAGGTTTCCATCTCCATTTCTCGGTGATATACTAGAGCTAAAATGTTCGTTTCCCAAAATGTCTAAGTTTCCAAAATGTCTAAGTTTCCAAAATGTCTCATTTTGTCCATTTTCATTTCCATGCACCTCTATCCAAAAGTATTAAAATTCATTCATAGTACTTGAAACTTGCCATTTCATACAATTAAACCGGAAATGCATAGGCCTATGCCATTACCAACCCTATCAATACAATATAAGGTACATCATGACCACGGCCTCCATTCTCTCGGATGGCTATTGTACTACCCTATCCGTGGCTTTGCATTACCAACCCTACCCTAAGCCTCTCGGTGGCTACACCTCTTTGCATCCATACCCTAAGTGGACACTCCCTGATATGGTGATCCAATGATCCACACCTCAGACACGCCCTAGTCCTCCTCCAACACTCGTCTTGGTGGCGTCTACCACAATCAACACGGCTACTGTCTAGTAGCAACAACAGGAGGCCCAGCTCTAACTAGCCCATCAGCTTTGGCCTTTTTCTTAGGCCTC
Source organism: Gossypium rotundifolium (assembly GCA_025506655.1). Taxonomy (NCBI): domain Eukaryota; kingdom Viridiplantae; phylum Streptophyta; class Magnoliopsida; order Malvales; family Malvaceae; genus Gossypium; species Gossypium rotundifolium. Next base: position 131,330,582 of record CP106725.1, on the reverse strand, counting down.
TATAAAGAACTCGAGGGCTTTGAATCCCTATTATTCCTACCCCTCTCTCTATCGTGGTTTTGACGCTCAGTGCGCTTAACCTCCTCGGCGATCTTCACCTTCTCGACCAAGGCAAAAAATCTTATCCCTCTACGGAGCTATCAGAACCCTCAAGTTATCCCTGAGGCCATCCTCAAAGTGAACACATTGCTCATGCTCCAATGCCACCATACCTCGCGCATAATGGCTCAGTCTCAAAACTCGGCCTCATATTCGGCCACTGGTCGATCTTCTTGTGCCAAATTTAGAAACTCCCTCCTATGGGCATCCACATAACTGGCTTCCACATATTTTCCCTAGAAGATGATCTTAAAGAACTCCTAAGTCAGACGTTTGGGCTGAGTGCCCTCCTTAACAGTAAGCCACCACTAATAAGCCTTATCCAGCAGCAGTGAGATTGCACCCTTTAATTTCTGCCCAGGGGTGCAATCTAAATCATCCATAATCCTCTCCGTGGCCTCAATCCAGTACTAGGCCACATTAGGGGTAATTCCAGTGACACCCCTAAAGAGTTCAGCTCCATTGGACCGAGTCATTCTATAACCGACCCTCGGCCCCCAGATCTAGTATTGGGCCTAGCGACCCTCTCCAAAATCCTTAGCATAGCTTGGGACAATACGTCATCCCTAGCCATAGGATCTTGAGACCCAGTCCCAGTAGCAGGTGACACTGGCATCTCACTCGTATCCAAATTCGATATGCTATGTAGTGAAAAAGACTCAGCTTGAGCTCCTCTGTGGCCTCTACTTAGGCTTCTAATACCCCATCCGTGGATACCTCGTGCGCTCATTGTCTAATCACGGTTATCTGTATTAATAGTTTTATGAATCAGTTACAGTTCCTTTGTTTATTGACAAATGTTTTATGTAAAACAGTATCAATTATTCAGAGTTCGTTTTCGTAAATCGCAGTCTCACTACAGTTTTTAGTTTCTCTACAATTTTTTGTATACACTAACTAGAGTGTTTTTAGTATAGTTTACTACCTATAGTAGTTTCAGAATATACTATCCATAATAGTTTCAGTTTAAAAAAACACAATTCAGAATACTTACAAGATCGGTGCCGGAGACTCGGTGTACCACTTACTCAGTAAAATATTCCAAATCATTTGGAAATCAATAAATTTTTCAAAATCCCATTTTTTATAAAGCACATAATCCACAGCTGAGTTTTGTAACTTGGCTCTGATACCACTAAATGTAACACACCAAACCCGGCCTAGACGTTATGGTCGTATCTGGTAATGTCACACGATAGTGTTTTTGAAACCTCGTTGTTACGATGAAAATATTCCATGTTATTATCTTTTGTAAACCTTTGTTAAAACTTAGGAAGTCAACTTTATTCACTTAAAATATTTATTTTGAAACATCCCTCGTTACGGAAGCTTTAATAAAATAGTCTAGGTGATCATGCGTTTAGAAATTACTTTAACTTTTTGTAATCCGAATTTCCTATGACCAGCAGGTATAAATCCATAAAGTAACATAAATAAATAAATAAATAACCAAATTTAAAACCAAAGTCTCAGATGGTCCTTAAATTACAACCCAAATAATTAATAATAATCAAATCATAAATCAAAAATTGAAAACCATGATGTCCAAAAATTACTGTGGTCACCGCTGAGTCCTCCGTCGAACTAATCCATCTAAGTCTGAGGATTACCTGTTCACATTAAACAAAAAGCATGAGTTTACGTAAAATAAGTGTGGAATCCTGCAGAAACAAACAAACAATCAGTATTTATAGTGCACAGTTGAACAGTATTGGGCCTAAGACCTTTTCAGTATCAGTGATAGTTTGGGCCTTAGCCCATCTCAGTACAGTGTCAAAAATGCAGTCGGGCCTTAACCCATCACAATATCAGTAGCAGTAACAGTTATGTAGTAGCAAAATCCTACCCAACCAGCCTCTACACACCATCTCCGTCCAACCCTACACTCCATGTGGGGATATCATCAACCCACCCATCCCTACACTCCAAGTAGTACCGAATGCGGCACAATACAACTGTTTCCAACTGAGCTACCAGTAAATTAGGCTTAAAGCCCTTCAGTACACTTCCTCCAAATAACAACCCCCAACCCAATGCAATGCAACACACATTGGATGACATGCTATTATGAAATTTCAGTACATATATTCAGTTCAGATATTAACATGGCCAGTACATATATCATTTAGTCAATTTCACACATTTTGGGGTCTAAGTAGCGCTTACCAACCCTACAATAGGTTTACAGTCGACTTAGGCGACTCGTGCAACCTTAAAAACATTTCGGTAAAAATGGACCCAAACACCCATGTGATCTGCCCGTGTGGCCCATTCGGCCCAAATTGGCCTTGGCCGTGTGATCCATTTTTAAAGTAACCCATGCTAGCTCAATACTCATATATGTTTTCACTATTTACTTATATGTTCATTCAAAGCTGTCTACTTGAGTCATTATCACTAAATTATTTATATCTTGAGCTACAGAATTCCAAATTAAGATCCGATTGATGTTTTTGAAACTAGACTCAAATAACTTTCTACCATAAAATTTTCAGAATTTATAGTTTATCAAATAAGTACAGTAAAATCTTTAAAGTTATCCCTATTCTGCTATTTGACAGTTTCATCCTTTCCTTACTAAAAATGATTTATCTTTTAGTACGAAATTTATATGATATTTCCGTTTGTTTATCTTGAAAATAGACTCACCAAGGATTTAAAAATATAAATTTAAGACCGTAATTAATTTTTTAACAAATTGTTTATGATTTTCCTAATTCAAAATAGGGGAACACGAAATCATTCTGATATTGTCTCACAAAATTTATTATATCTCATGATTTACAATTCCATTGCTTACACTGTTTCTTTCATGAAAAACTAGACTCAATAAAATTTAATTTCATATTTTATTCAATCTCTAACTCAATTCTCACTATTTTTGATGATTTTTTAAATTTAGACTACTACTACTGTCCAAAACTATTTTAGTGAAAAATGTTGATTTCCAAGTTTATAACACCCTTATTTCTTTCTCTACAATTTTTTGCAACATTTTCTCTTATTTCTCTTATTTCTCGACAGCAAGCAATTTTGAATTTTTGCTGAATCCCATTTTCTATGTTTCAAGTACACACCTGGTATCGTTTCTGATGCGTAAGTACTCTTAAGCCTCCAAAACCTAAAATTGACCAACATATCTCCAAATTAATCACTTAATTCGTTTTTAATCAACCAATTCTAGAAGGAACTCGACTAAAAACCTAGCAAAACCCTTACCTCACTTGAGTAGCCACGACTTTGCACAATCACAGCGTCAATTCAAAACCACTAGCCCCTTGATTAACTTCTAAACACCAAAAAGGAATCCCCCTTTTAGAGATTAACCAAGAATGATTAACAATAGACAAAACATGTTACTTACCGAACACATTCAACCAACGACGAAATATCGAATCAATTGGAAAAAAAAGTGGAAGGGGAAAAATAATGGAAATTTCGGCAGCAACCAGGGGAAAGAATCGGTAGAGGAGGGAAAAAAAGAAGAAGAAGAAAACGTTCAAAAAGTTTGGAGAATTGGAGAGAAAACCTAAGCTCTACTCTCTTTTTTACAAAAAATTAATCAGATTATTTTCTGATAACCTCTCCCCAAATATCTCCTAAAATCACTCTCTATTAACCCACTAAAACACAACTACTTAGGATTTTGCCCCAACACAACTCTTAGTCGAAATTGGAGCAAAAATATTGTTTTCACGCCATCACATAAAATTGAACACAAGACCTCCAACACTCCACTTAACCACCAGACCAGTAGGCCCATTCTATAAACTTTCCAACAATTAAACTTAAGCACTTTGCACAAGGTTAAGGCTTTATTTATAAAAAATACCAAAATTTTCCCAAGTAAGGCTTGAACTTAGAACCTCACACATATAACCACTGAAGCATATAGACATTGTGTGTCACACATACACGAAATCAAAAATTAAAATTTTGGGGTGTTACATCAATTATGGTACTTTAGTAGAATGACTCCATGGCTAAATAATGTTGTAATTAATAGACTAAGTCAAAACTTAATTACAAATTATTTGAGCCCTAATTATATATGTCCAATAGGTCCATCCGCTAGTTCGGTATATCCTTGACGATTTTCTTTTGAATCAATAATGTGAAAATATGAAAATAACGATTTAGAGAAATAGATTGATCTCATGTATCATTATCCACAGTGAATGTATTTTCTCATTGTGAACAAAAGATGATTTAGCAATTAAATTAATTACTTCAAGTTATTACTTTAATTGATCATTACTAAATAATTGAAGTTTGAAGTATAAATCAAATTGATTAGTCATCACAGTTTCATAAAACAAAGTAATTAAATTTATTTACTCATAAATTTCAATAAGGTAAAGTCGTCATGGTTTTAACGGGATTGGAATTGGGTTGAGAAAATGATTTAATTAAATTTATTTATTTATTTGAATCAATAATATTCTGGGTATAGGAAAATTGTTTATTGGATTGATAATTTAAATGAGTCGGTTTGGAGACCAAATAACATATAATTATACTTAATACATGATGACACCCAATAATGCCCGGTATAAAGCAAAAGATAGCAAACCCTAGTCCCAGAAAAAGGTGTTGTCACCACCAATGTGTATTACCTTTAGTGGAAGTATGTTTTTTTCCTATTAAAATATTATTATTTGGTTACACCATATTCATTGAGACTCTTGTTTTTTTCTTTATAAATAAAGACTATGGGCTAGGTTAAAATACACTGTTCACCTATGAGGTTACTAGATTATAGCAAAATTATTCCATATTAAATAATTCTTTTTTCTTGAATAACTAATTTCTAGCCCTAGAAAGTTTTCATAAGTTTTCATCTATTTGAGAATAAAGCGCACACTCTAGAAAACCGAGGTTAAGATTAGTGGAGAAGATCGAGTGATTGATAGCCAGGAAAGACCTAATTTACCTATCCATAAAACCCATATATAATTCAAATAAAAGGATTTATTGCTATAAATGTTACAAAAGCTCGATTTTTAGAATATTCTTAAATTTAAACTATTCTACAAACACATTTTTTAAACTATATTTTTCCAACACATACTTCATAGGAGTTTTCAACTCAATAGTTGTAGATGATCTATTTACCATATAGTAAGTAGTATTTACAACTTCAGCTGAAAAGTCTTTGCCAAGCCCAACATTTGACCTAATCAACAAGCTCTTTTTGAGATAGTTCTACTAATGAGTTTTGCAACTCCAGTTGGTTGTGGTGTATGGCGAATGGTGTGGTGTCCCACTATTCTTATTCTTTCTTGTGGTGTACGAACAACCAACAAGAAATAATGTACAAAAATAAATAAATAAATAAAATGACATAAAAATTTACGTAGTTCGACTTTAAAACCTACCTCTATAGGGAGGGATAACAAGAAAATTACTTTTAATGTTTTTGAACATGTTATCTAATTGATTAAGGTTGTTTTTGGAAATATTAATGCTTCATTGATCTTATGATAATCCAAGCATTGCAATGTCTTATGTTTGATAGATTGTTGGTTTTTTTTTTTTTCAATTTTTGTAACATTTCTTTATCTTTTATAAACCTCATTAGCATAAATGTTTATATATAAATAGATATATTATACATCATTGAGATGTTTTATATGTAGTTAGTATATAATCTGTTGGTGTTTGCATAAATATATATCCATAAGTTCCTTTGTAAACATTAATATATATTATTTAAGTCACTACTTAGTATCATTCTCATTTTGTCACATCCCAAAATCAAAGTTAGAAGAATTTGGATTAGTAGACAAAGAGTTATCACGCTATGACTCTTAGTTAAAAGTTAGTAAAATTATAAAAAGGATGAGCTGTTGCCTTAATGGTTAAGAGTTAGTGCAATCGTCCTTGAATACCTTAGCTCAATTATCTTCACTTGCAAAGTATTAAATTTCAATATTTTTGCTTCATTTGTGTCGTCCATAACTGTTCCTTTGTGAACAGGTTTCAATCTGATTCAAATATTGATTTATCTCTTGATTAATATGAAAATGTAGTAATTTATCTTTAGTTTATCTATTAACTTATCAGATTTTGAAAATTAATTTGTACATATTTTATTTTCATATTTTTGTTCTTTCATTTTTTCCCTTTTTCTTTCTCTCCCTTTTGTGTCATCCCTTATTCTCCCCCTTTCATTTTTTTCCTTCTACGGTTCTTTCTTGATTTCCCCCCTTTTGTTGCCAATTTCTAACACCCTTTCTATCATTTTTGAGCACCATAATTGCTCCATTTTTACTGCCATTTACCCCTCTTCTTGCCGCACAAAACAATCACCATTGCTGCCCTTGTTTGTGGACCTTTGCCGCCCAGTCTTGCTTTCATTTTTCCCTCACTTTTACCTTATTGAAACAACCCCACATCTCACCGTTTAAGTGTGTGTTTGATTTCATTTGAATTGTAAACTCAGATATAGGAATTGGAGTGCGTAAGTGCTATTTTTTTAGCATCGTTTTAGTTTGATTAATTCTTCTAATTTGGCCGAATGCTTCTAAAGGCCATTGGTGGTTAATCCTTACTAATTTGAGTGTTACTTTTATGTTAGGAACCTATCTAAATGCTTCGAATCAGCATTGACTTTCAAGGTTGCTTTAATTTATATTCAAAGTTGAAGTAAAAGTAAGTAGTAGGTTTAAAAATTAGATTTGATGCTTCAGTTTAATTCCACTGTTTGGTCAAACCTATATGGGGAATTAGGGACCAATTTTAATTCGTGTTTTGGACATCTCGTGTACAAATTAAATCGACCAAGTCTAGATTTAAGATCTAGGAGTTACGAATCAAGGGGTAGTACACTGGTTTAACATTAATCAAGTATGGGTTCTAAACCTTGTGTCTAATTGTATAATGATCTATAATTGTATTTGGTTGCGAAATTTCTGCATGACTGGTTGAGGTGAGTAAATTAATTGAGTGGTGTGCTTATTAAATATCTTTCATGAATTGAATTTTTGCATGACTTGAAATATGATGATTGTGATATTGAGTATTGTTGCTTTGTAAGCATGCCATTAATTGAAATTGAAGCATGAAAATATGTCATTGTTATTGATATATGGAAAGTATGATAAGCATGAATTGCATCATTGAAAAGTATGCCATATTTCATTGCATGGGGTTAGTTTTGTGGATGACAGAGGAGTTTCGGGGAGTATTGGTGGTATACCCACAATCATTGGTTAGTCAGTAAACTGCATCGGAGTATTGAGAAGATTGGCAACTTGTCTGCAACCTATCGGCATTTTACCTGCAAACTATTGTTTGCAAATTGATATTGGTAATTAATTCGCAACCTTAAATGGAAATTTTAACTACAAGATTGATATTGGTGGTTCAACCATACTAGGCTTCACTCCAACTGCTTGGTGTTTAGATGATGAGTTCTGGGGAGCTCGTGGTGTGTAGTGGATGGTATAGGTAAGACTTGCATTTTTGCATAAAGTGTGCCATAAACATGACATTTGAGAAATTGATTGGATTGATGCCATAAAATTTTGGTAAAATGGCTACATGATGATTGATTGTCTTACTGGTTGAAATTGAAAATATTCTCTGGTTGCCTTGTTTAGGCTCGCACTGAGCTCTTGAAGCTCACCCCCTTAGTTTAAACTGTCCAGGTAACCCATGAACTTAGGACTGGATTTAGGCCTTCGGAATTCTCATCTCGAGCACTGGACTTATTTAAATTTTTAAATTTAAATTTAAATTTAAATTATTTTTGGTTGGAATTTTAATTTCTCTTGGGACTGTATCTTGGGCTAATATTTTGGGTTTAATTACAAGCATGATTTTTATTGCAATGAATTGACCTAATAACTGATAATTGCAAGATATTGGGCCTAAGTAAAAATTATGATTTTCAGTTGCATGGTAAAGAAATCGCTTTTGAAAATATAAGTTGTTTTGCAACTTGATTGCATTTTTTTTCCTAAAATGTCATTATTAAGTAGATGAATTATAATTATAAAGACAACCCTCAAGTTTGATGTTTTAACAAAAATGACAACTGTAACACCCCTTACCAGTATCCTACGTCGGAACAAGGTACGAGGCGTTACCTAACTTAATACCATGCATACAAACACTTCCGGGTTATGAAATTTCATTCAAATTTAAAACTTTTCAAAGTTTGTCTTAAAATCCTTAATATGAGCCTACGAGGCCCAAAACACACTTTAGAAACGGTTTGGGAACAAATCGAGTTCTTTAGAAAAATATTGGAAAAATGTCACTAAAAACAGGGGCACACGCTCGTGTGGAAGGGCAACATGCCGTGTGACCTAATAATATGCCAATGTTGAAGGATCGTGTAACTTACAAGGCCTCAGCATATAAGGACATGTTCGTGTCCCTTGCCCGTGTGGACTTATTTTTCAATTCAAACCTACAGGGGTTTCCACACGGCCTAACACATGCCCGTGTCCATGGCCCGTGTACAAAAACCTTGACATTCTTTTTTTGACGTCATCAATCATTTAGGGTCACACAGCCAAGGCACACGCCCGTGTGCAATGCCATGTGGAAATTCTAAATTTCACATTCAATGTGCAGACTTCATACGGCCTGGGCACATGCCCATGTCCTATGGCTGTATCTTCCATACGGTTGAGACACACGGCTATGTCTCAGCCTGTGTGATTACTATTGGGCATTCTATTTTACCAAATTAAAGTGCAGGGGACACACAGCTGGACTATTCGTCCATGGGGCAAACCGTGTGTCACACACGCCTAGACATATGCCCGTGTGTCTACCCGTGTAGACAAAAACAAGGCTATTTACTAAGCCCTTTTTGCCACCCTTACTTGCACCAATATAAGACACATCAAGTAACACCAATCCCCACATAAACATCTGACCAAATCAGCCACAACCAAGACATACACACACATCAAGGCCACTACACTCCATTCACATGCAAAACTTATCACATACTTTATCAATCCAATCATGCGACTTACTCATTTATGCATTAACACACCATATATTTCACCATGCAAATTGCACATTCATGAAAAACATCATCATTTACATATATCAACAACAAATATTAGCCATTATCCATGGCCTTAGACAAAATGGATCAACTTCATGACAAGCCAACACATATGGCCAAAACATTATGACACTTAACAAAAAGACCCAGTCCCTACACATGCCATACTTAAAATACTAAGGCTAACTATACCAAATGCTTCAATTGATAGTGTGATCGATACCTCCGACGTTTGTTGATCCCCGACCTAGCTTGGCAGCACTATAAGAAAATGGAAAAGAGAGGGAATAAGCATAAAGCTTAGTAAGTCGCATGTAAATAATTAACAACAATTACCATGCATTATAATACTCATAACATATTATAAACATACACATAATTCTCAAATGATTAAAGGCATAACTTACTCATTTTCATCCTTACTAATCATGCAACTTAAATCGAGCTCATTTCTCATGAGTTTCGAGTAAGAACCTACACCACTCACAACATGATTATATCCTTTCATATATTTATCATAAGCTTTAAATAACCCATGGAACCTTTCAAAATACTAAAGGATATCCGATAAACCTCACAAAAGAGGGTAAAATGACACATATGGTCTTACACTGGCTCACATGACGAGGCCGATACCATGTCCAATACATGGTCTTACACTAGCTCTCGTCCCAATGCCGATGCCATGTCCCAGACATGGTCTTACACTAGCATACATATCAACACCGATGCCATTTCCCAAACATGGTCTTACACTAGCACACTGATCGTCTAGAATTGTCGAGTTTTAAAATTTATAAAGAGAATGCCAACCAGGAAACTAACTCTGACAATGACTTAAGGCAAGTGCACCTATCGAACAGTAGTATAGTTTAGACAAGACCAGATTGTCGAGCCCAAGGGAATTAAAAGTACTAATACTCACTTTCTTTCTATTATTTAGCCTAAATATTAAGTGATTGGTTTTTTAATCTAAAAACTAACTAATTACTAAACTAAGATGCAAAGACAAAAAGAACAAATTGAAGAAATAAATTTTAGAAAAACTCAGTTGATCACGACGATACCCTAGAAGGAATCGACCTAGACTTCACTTGTTATCTAACACTAAACCAGACAATTAATTCACTTAGCTTGATCTATAAGACTCCCTAATTTATATTAAACCCTCTCTCGAGGTGAATAACATCTAACCATAGGTTGATTAATTGAAATCTTTCTAATTAAAACTCCTAGAATCGTATTAACTCGATTAACTCGATCTATGGACTCCCATATTAGGTTTCACCCTAATCCAAAAAAATCTCGTCACCCTATCTCTAGACGCACGATCAACTCCGCTTAATTAGCTAGATCTACTCTTAAGCAGTGACTTTTTCTCTACCACCTAAGCACATTCAACTTGAATCAATATCCCAAAATATCAACACAAGAATTAAGCACACATAATTAAGAACAAACTAAGTATTTATCATATAGTTTAGAAAACAATAACAAGATTCATCTAGGTTTTATCCCCTTTAGGTATCTGAAGGGTTTAGTTCATAATGATAAAAAAACATCTCAAGAGAAACGATAAAACAAAACATAAGAAATCCCTAAAACCCAATGAAGGAATTGAAGGAGAAATCCGCCGTCTTGAGTAGAATTCCGGCTTCTTGAGATAGATTAACTGGCTATCTTCGAGTGATTCCCACGAATCTGGCCTTCTAGCTCGGCTCCTTGGCCTAGTTGACTTCCTAACTGACCGCCCTCTTTCAGGTTACACTTAGAGTGTTTATATAGACTTTTGGAATGCTTTACTTGGCCCCTAAGTATCCTAATTCAAGTATAATTCCTACTTGGGTGTTTGAAAAGACTTTGGAATATGTTTCTTTGTCTCAAAGTATTCAAATCTGAGTAAAATTCCTTTTTTCCATGACAGGGGCATAGCTATGGCTCACGCCCGTGTAAATCGACTTCAGGCCGCGTTCGGGTCTATTGATGGAAGCCCGACCGTGTAAATCGTGGTTAGGTCGTGTTCTAGTTAATTAACAAGGCACGGCCGTGTGGCTTGAAGTCCAGGCCATGTTGATTTCCACTTTGGCCCAAATTGGCCCATTTTAAGCCTATTTCTTGTTTTTTTCGTCCTCGGGTGCTTTCCTGGGTATAAAACAAAAAAAGGATTAAGAGTGCCTTTTTACATAAATCAAGGGCTAAATCATCCAAAAGTATGCTAAATATGGGGTTAAAATATGTTACTTTTACGGTTTATCAAATGCCCCCACACTTAAGCTTTTGCTTGTCCTCAAGCAAAATTCTCAACTTACAATTAAAATGAACTTTCCACAATTCATAATTCTCATTAACAATGCATCATCATAATTCATAGATAATTTATACATGGATAATTTAAATCAAAGACTCCTAAAGATTTAAACAATTCTAAGTCATATATTTGTAGCATGAAAACATAGGTGTCTCCCCTAATCTAAATAATTACCTTTAATTTAAAACCGAAAAGGATTGACATCCTCACTAAAGATTCACTCAAAGCACTTGAAGTGTTTAAGGTTCAAGAATAAGCACTCATAAGTCGAACCTGAGAAGTTAATCCCATAGGCTTGCCTGAAAATCAAATCTCCACCACTGTAATATGAGATGATACACAAATCAAAAGGTCTTTAATAAGGTTGTAACGGAGCTTGGGTTAAAGGTGTGGATAAAGGCTGAATTAGAAGGTTTTAGAATCGAGATTGAATTGACAAATTACCTAACTTAAAAAAAAAGAACTAATAACCTGAATAATCACACGAAAATTTAAAGTACTAATAATATGAGCTTCTTCTTCAAGATGTTGAATTTAAACATGTAAGGTCTTAGAACATAGAACTAATAATATAACTTATATATATACATTCAAGATTGTCCATTCAAATTATTATCACATCATGCAACCAAATTTCATATCTAAACTCAATACCAAATCCATTTACCACATATTTAACTATTTATCACAAGTATATAACTAAACACTCATACTTAACATCCTCAATTCAAACCAACTTATTAAGGACTTAATGAGTAAACAAGACTTTATACCTATTTATTTACTTGAACATATATATATATATATATATATTTGACTTTAGTCCATTTAATAAACAGATCAACCCATCACATAATGCTCAACACATAAACATTTACATATCACTAAACCGAGTTCAACATGTCCAAATTATAACATCATGCATACTTACCTATCATGAACTTATACCATAAACAATATGCATAAGTATAAACTCATTTCCAATGACCATCACAACCAAAAACACGGAACCCAAATCAATCAAAAGAAGAGAAGCCATTTTCGCATGGCCACTATTCCACCTTTTTACTTTGCTATACATGCCATATATTAAAATTTTCAACTTAGTAAAATACCAAAGGAAACTGTCGATAGTGTGAGTAGTCTTGCTGACGATCCCCGAGCTCGTAACGTATATCCAAATCTATAAATAGAATGAACAAGAATACACACAAAGTAAGCTATTAAAGCTTAGTAAGTCTTAAGAAAACTTAACAAATCAATTGAATAATCAATAAAATTAAACCGACAATTTATAACATTAATTTATTTACATAGCACATATGAATTATTATAGCCAAATGCCTATATCCTTTCATAGTCAAAACATTTATCATTATCTACTTTAAAAGTAGAACTTATCAAACGCACATTGATTAATAATTATACATATGTATACCTCCATATACAACTAAATAACAATTTCCATATAAATATGCATAGTAAGCCCACATAACCGAATGTATGCATTAATGTAATCTCACATATCCGAAAATATATATGTATATATTTCACATGACCAAATGAATATACACAAAATTCCACGTAACCGAATATATAAACAAAAATTTTCCACATAATCGAAGATGCCGAATATACAAACACATTACCTATCACTTACTTGTTCGATACACATCACATATAACATGTACTTATGTAAATACATACCTTATGGCGGGAATTAATCTAATTCATTTAAACAAACTTTAGCTCGTTTAATGGCCACCATAACTCAATCATTTCATAAACATAAACTCGTATTATAGATCATCGGTATAAAACCTGCTAGGCATAAGCTTGAATTACACACCGGCACTGAGCCTGCTAGACCAGAGGTCTGATATTCATTCACCGGCTATAAGCCTGCTAGACCAGAGGTCCGATATTTAATCACCGGCACAAGGCCTGCTAGGCATTTAGCCCGATATAAATCACCGGCACAAGGCCTGCTAGGCATTAAGCCCGATATAGATCACTGGCACAAGGCCTGCTAGGCTCAAAGCCCGAATATCAACATAATTAACCATTCCATGCACATTTATTAATACCAAAATCACATATAACACATATATATTTCATATTCCTATTACATATCAAACTTAGATAAACTTAATCACTTTACATCAAATAAAAATTCAATTCAAAGTTATATTATTAACATTCGGCCATTCCACATGTATATTTCCAAGGCTTGCTAGGCTCAAAGCCTGAATAGTAATACTTTAAGATTTCTCACACGAATCATTTCATACATAGAACCTTTTACTCATTTCAAACTTATTGTACGAACATTCAACTAACACATATCATTCAATAACCTATTCGAATCGAATATTACACTTAGCCAAATTCGGCTAATTCATATATAATTAGGATGATTCCAATTTTTAGCATATTCTAAATTACGTAAATAATTTATGATGATTATTTGCTTAGAGACTTACCTCAAATATCGATGGACAGTAAAAATCGGCTATTCGATAATTTTTGTTTTTCCTCGATCCAAGTCCGTTTTTCTTTATTCTTGATCTTGATTGAGCTTGAATAAGAGCCAAAACCTAGCTTGGTTTCTTTCTTTTTCTTTTCTTTTTATTCGGCATGGAAAGAAAGGAAATGGAACTATGGCTTTCTTATTTTATTATTATGTCGTTATAATTTATAATATGACATTATTATACATTAATATATATTTTTAATATAACAAATAATATATAAAACATATAATGATGGCATGTTCCGTCCACTACATTTGAAAATGGGTTATTTTCCTTTAAGGATTCCATATTAAAAAGCCACTATCAACTAAGCACTTTACACTATAGTTTGTAACTTTTATATTTTACGCGATTAAGTCCTTTTATTCAATCGGACACCTAAACAACAAAATTAAGTCACGAAAATTTAACACAAACAAATTCACACATAATAAATATGGAAAATAATTTTAAAATATTTTTCAGAGTCAGATTTGTGGTCCCGAAACCAATTTTTCGATTAGGGTCAAAATTGGACTGTTACACTAAATATACTTTCTCACCTTCATCATTCGATGTCCTGGCCGAGTCAAGAGCTTGTAATTTGATCGATTCATCACCAACACTGAGTATGGGTTCTCCTGCACCAACATCTATTTTAGTTTTGGCAGTTGCTAAAAAGGGTCTTCCTAAAATTAAAGGAATCGAATTGTCCTCATCCATGTCTAAGACAACAAAATCTACTGGGAAACCAAATTCATCAATTTTTACAAGAACATTTTTGATAATACCCCTAGGAATTCTAACAGTTTTATCAGCTAATTGTATACTCATCCTAGTTTGTTTGGGTTTCCCTAGACCTAGTTGTTTAAACATTTTATAAGGCATGACATTTATACTTGCCCCTAAATCAGCTAATGCGTTATCAACAGTTAGTCTACCAATTAAACATAGAATTGCAAAACTCCCTGGATCTTTTAGCTTTTGTGATTGTCTATTTTGCAACATTGCTGAGCATACTGCATTCAGTTCCACATGTGGTTCCTCGCCTAACTTACGCTTGTTTGTCAGAAGTTGTTTTAAAAATTTCCGCGAATCTGACATCTGTGAAAGAGCTTCAAGAAGTGGTAAGTTAATATGTAATTTCTTTAAAAGTTTAAGAAACTTACCAAACTGTTCCTCTGTATCGTCTCTCTTTAATGCTTCGAGATAAGGTATGCGTGGTTGGTACTCTTTAATTACCGGTTTTGGTTTTTCTTGTGTTATCTCAACCACATTCTTGAATTGAATTGGGTTCATCTAACTCGACATTTTCCTGAGCTGTTATGGCTTGGTTTTGCTCCTTTGGGTTAATCTCAGTGTTGCTTGGTAGACGCCCTTACGATTGTTCGGACATTAACTTCGCAAGTTGTCCAACTAACTTTGTAACATCCCCGACTGACTTAGTAAGTTCCCCGACTTGGTTCTTGAACCCTTCCATCGATGTTTGCTGGTTTTTTAGTGTTGCCTTAGTGTCTTGAAGACAGTTTTCTGTGGCAGCCATGAATTTTGTCAACATCTCTTCAAGGTTGGGCTTCTTTTCTTGTGGATATGGGAAATTTAGAGGAGGTTGTTGTCTTTGATTTCCTTGATTTCCTTGACCTCCCCACGAAAAATTTGGGTGGTTCCTCCAACCTGGATTATAGGTATTACTATAAGGATTATTATTTGATCTAAAATTATTACCTATATAGTTCATCTGTTCACTTTCTGTGCCTGGTTGGTAAGGTGGATACTCAGGATTCACCACAGTTCCACTTGCATCACATTGCATTACTGGATGTACTTGCGAAGAACACAAACTATCAAGCTTTTTATTCATCATCTCTACCTGTGTTGATAGCATGCTTACTGCGTCAAGATTGAAAACTTTGGCTGATTTTGTTGGTTTTGTCCTTGTAACCTGCCACTGATAGTTATTCAGTGACATCTCTTCAATAAAATCGTAGTCTACTTCAGGGGTTTTGTTGTTCATGGTTCCACCGGTGGCTGAATCTATCAGTTGTCTCGTTGAGGGATTTACACCATTGTAAAAAGTTTGGAATTGTAGCCACAAAGGTAATCCGTGGTGTGGATGTCTTTTCAAGAGATCCTTGTATCTCTCCCATGCGTCGTATAATATCTCTAAATCCATCTGCAAAAAAGAAGAGATATCATTCCGTAATTTGGCCATTTTGGCCGGTGGAAATATTTTAACAAAAACTTTTCGGTCATTTGATGCCATGTCGTAATTGACCCTTGTGGTAACGAGTTCAACCATTGTTTAGCTTTATTCCTTAATGAAAAGGGAAATAACCGAAGTCATATGGCATCGTCAGAAATGCCATTTATTTTGAAGGTGTCACAGAACTCTAGAAAATTAGCTATATGAGCATTAGGGTCTTTGTCCTGCAAACTATCAAATTGAACAAATTGTTGAATCATTTGTATAGTGTTAGGCTTTAATTCAAAATTATTAGCAGCTATATCAGGCCTAACAATACTAGATTCTACTCCTGTTAAATGAGATTTAGCATAATCATACATAGTACGCGAAGCATTGTTTTCTGCCACATCTTATGGTTGCAGATTAATCTCATCCATCCCTTCAATAGGATTGGATCCGCTTTGTTGTTTTTCTTCTTGATAATTTAGGGCTTGCCTAATTTCTCTATGATTCCTACGCGATATCACTATCGTATATTAGAGGTCCTATTGGGTTCCTTCTAGTCATAAACTAGAGGTACCTACTAGGAAAAGAAAGAAATAAAATTAGCAAAAACAATAAAATAAAATAAATTGCAAAAATAAAAATAAAAGAAAAAAATAATGGCTAAAGTAATAAAAATAGAGTTTTCTTAATATTTTAATTCCCCAGCAACGACGCCAAAAACTTGATCGTCTAGAATTGTCGAGTTTTAAAATTTATAAAGAGAATGATCGAACCTAGAAACTAACTCTGACAACGACTTAAGGCAAGTGCTCCTATCGAACAGTAGTATTGTTTAGGCAAGACCGGATTGTCGAACCCAAGGAAATTAAAAGTACTAATACTCACTTTCTTTCTATTATTTAGCCTAAATATTAAGTGATTGGTTGTTTAATCTAAAAACTAACTAATTACTAAACTAAGATGCAAAGACAAAAAGAAAAAATTGAAGAAATAACTTTTAGAAAAACTCAGTTGATCACGACGATACCCTAGAAGGAATCCACCTAGACTTCACTTGTTATCTAACACTGAACTAGACGATTTATTCACTTAGCTTGATCCGTAAGACTCCCTAATTTATATTAAACCCTCTCTCAAGGCGAATAACGTCTAACCTTAGGTTTATTAATTGAAATCTCTTTCTAATGAAAACCCCTAGAATCGCATTAACTCGATCTATGGACTCCCATATTAGGTTTCACCCTAATCCAAAAAAATCTCGTCACCCTATCCCTAGGCACACGATCAACTCCGCTTAATTATGCTAGATCTACTCTTAAGTAGGGACTTTTGCTCCACCACCTAAGCACATTCAACTTGAATCAATATCCCAAAATATCAACACAAGAATTAAGCACGCATAATTAAGAACAAACTAAGTATTTATCATATAGTTTAGAAAACAATAACAAGATTCATCTAGGTTTCATCCCCTTTAGGTATCTAAAGGGTTTAGTTCATAATGATAAAATAAAACATCTCAATAGAAAAGATAAAGCAAAACATAAGAAATCCCTAAAACCCCCTGAAGGAATTGAAGGAGAGATCTGTCATCTTGAGTAGAATTTCGGCTTCTTGAGATGGATCAACTGGCTATCTTCGAGTGATTCCCACGAATCTGGCCTTCTGGCTCGGCTCCTTGGCCTAGCTAATTGCCTAACTGACCGCCCTCTTTCAGGTTACACTTATGGTGTTTATATAGACTTTTGGAATGCTTTACTTGGCCCTAAGTATCCTAATTCAAGTATAATTCCTTCTCAAGTGTTTGAATAGACTTTGGAATGTGTTTATTTGCCTCAAAGTATCCAAATCAGAGTAAAATTCCTTTTTTCCATAACAGGGGCATGGCCATGGCACACGCCCGTGTAAATCAACTTCAGGCTGTGTTCTAGTTAATTGACGAGGCACGACTGTGAGGCTTGAAGTCCAGGCCGTGTCGATTTTCACTTTTGCCCAAATTGGCCCATTTTAAGTTTGTTTCTTGTTCTTTTCATCCTCGGGTGCTTTCCTGAGTATAAAACATGAAAAGAAAGGATTAAGAGCACCTTTTTACATAAATCAAGGGCCAAATCATCCAAAAGTATGCTAAATATGGGGTTAAAATATGTTACTTTTACTGTTTATCACACACATATCACCCAAATGTCATGGCATGTATATCCAATGTATTGCTAAGGTTCAACCAGGGTTTTTACTACATCAATTCTTATCATGCATATTCACAACAATAATCAATCTCTTTATGCCATATTAATTGTTCAATACAAAATAACAATAAAGTTGTATTATTAACGTACAACTTACCTCGGTATACAAAATATGGGCGACTAGTTCGATTTATTCCAATAGCTTGGTTTTCCCTCGGTCTAGGTCTGAATTCCATTTTTCTTGATCTATAATGACAAAATTCACTTATTTAATCACCACATTAATCAACACATTCCAAAATTCCTACTTTGGCAAAATTACCATTTTGCCCTTAGACTTTCATATAATTATGATTTTTCCCCTAGGCTCGTAAAATGATTTTAATCAAATTTTCCTCCTTTAACAAGACTAGCCGAATCCATAACAACTCACAATTTCTATTATTTCACACATTTACCGCCTATTTTATAACTTTTACAAAAAGGTTCTTTTAGGTGTTTTCATGAAAACCCCTTTCACAAAAGTTGTCTATTTAACAACCAAGATTCATTTTCTTCCATAAAATTTCAGCAAACAATAAAAATACTCACATGGTAAGACACTAAACTCTCAAACATTTTGCAAAATAGTCCCCTCATTAGCTAGATTAAGCTATAAGGGCTCCAAAAACACAAAAAATAACAAAAACAACCACCAAAATCACTTACTTGCAAGAGAAAAGTTTGGCTGAAATTTGAGCTCTCAAAACCCTTAAGTTTGCTGAAAATTTTGGTGGAAGAGGAAGAAGATGGGAAAAGATGATGACTTTTTCTTTGTTTTATTTTATTTTATTTATTTAGTCACCTAATGCCACCAAACTTTAACCAATTTCATGAATTAAAAATTCATGTCCAGCAACCATAATTTCATTGGTCTATTTACTCAATAAGGACCTCTACTTTAGTGTTCCATAGCTATTTAACGCCTTTATCTTGTAGAATAAAACTTTTGCACTTTACGCAATTTAGTCTTTTCAAAATTAAGCATGAAAACGCTACAATTAATTTACCAAAATTTTCAAACACTAATATAATCATGCCTTGACACTTGAAATAACATTAAAATAATTTCCCCAACCTCAGATTTGTGGGCTCAAAACCACTATTCTGACTAGGCTCAAGATTGGGCTATTACAATTCTCCCCCTTAGGGATTTTCGTCCCCGAAAATCTTACAAGTGAAAAGGTTTGGGTATTGATCTCTCATAGTCTCCTCGAGCTCCCATGTGGCCTCTTCAACCCCATGTCTATGCCATACTACTTTCATGAGTGCTATACTTTTATTTCTCAATTGTTTGACCTCTCGGGTCAAGATCTTAACCGGCTCTTCTCCATAAGTCATGTCTGATCGAATCTCAACCTCTATTGGTGAAAAAACATGTGAAGGGTCAAAACAGTAACGGTGCAACATTGACACATGGAAAACCTTTTGGATCTTCTCTAACTCGAATAGCAAGGCTAGTCGATAAGCTATCGGTCCAATTCTCTCAGTCATCTTATAAGGTTCAATAAAGCGTGGACTTAATTTTCCTTTCTTATCGAATCTGAGGACTTTCTTCCACGAGGATACTTTCAAAAACACCTTATCACCGACTTGGAACTCAATTTCTTTTCGTTTCAAATATGTGTAGGATTTCTATCTATCCGAAGCAGCCTTCAAACAGTCACGAATTACCTTTACTTTCTCTTCAGTCTCTTTGACCAAGTCAACCCCGTGAATCTGATTTTCTCTAAGTTCGGTTCAATATAAAGGTGTTTGGCACTTACGCCCATAGAAAGCCTCTTAAAGCGCCATTTTCAAACTCGAATGATAGCTATTGTTGTAGGCAAACTGTACCAGTGGTAAATACTTTTCTCAACTGCCTTGGAATTCAAGGACACAACACCACAACATGTCTTCAAGAATCTGAATTACTCCCTCCGACTGGTCGTCGATTTGCGGATGGAAAGCCGTGCTAAAATTCAACTTTTTCCCTAAAGCTTCTTGTAACTTTTTCCAAAATCGTAAGGTAAACCTCATATCTCTATCCGAAATAATTAACAAAGGCGCTCCCTGAAGTCTCACAATTTCAAAAACATATGAATCGGCCAATTTCTCAAGTGGATAATTGGTACAACTTGTATAAAATGAGCCGACTTAGTTATCCTATCAACCACAACCTATACAGCATCTTTCTTCTTTAGCATCAACGGTAATCCAGACATAAAATCCATGGTAATATCATCCCATTTCCACTCGGAACCATCACAGGCTGAAGTAAACCTGAAGGTACTAGGTGTTTGGCTTTCACTTGCTAACGAATTAAACACTTAGAGATCTCTGAGATGTATCTTTTCATTCCTGACCACTAATACATTTTCTTCAAGTCATTATACATTTTCACAATACCCGGATGGATAGACAAACAACCACTATGGGCCTCTTGCAAAATATTCTGAATAAGCTCTTCATCCTTGGTACACAAATCCTCTCTCGGAACATCAAATAACCGTCTGTACCCATCTGAAAATTTGATTCAATACATGTCTCACACTGAGTTATCTTGGCTTGTAACTCTTTATCACTTTTCTGAGCTTTACAAATCTCTTGCAGAAACATCGGTCTAGCTCTTAACTCTACTATGACCGAACCATCATCAGTCATAGACAACTGGGTATTCATAGCCCTCAAGGAAAACAATGACTTCCTCCTCAAAGCATTGGCGACCACATTCTCCTTTCCAGGGTGATAGTCAATTATCAACTCATAATTCGTTATCAACTCTAACCATCTCCGCTTTTGTAGGTTTAACTCCTTTTGATTCTCGCCGTACAAATGGTGTCTCCAAATCTTCAGTGCGAACATTATGGCGGCTAACTCTAATTCATGGGTCAGATAGTTTTTCTCATGCGACTTCAGTTGTCACAAGGTATATGCTATTACCTTGCCTTCTTGCATAAGCACACACCCCAATCTATTTAAGGATGCATCACTATAAACCACAAATTCCTTTATAGGTTTTGGTTGCACTAAAATTAGAGCCTCAGTCAACAATGCCTTTAGTTTCTCAAAACTCTGTTGGCACTATTCTGTCCATTCGAACTTGACAATTTTTTGTAGAAACCTTGTCATCGGAGTAGCAATCATGGAAAATCCTTTAATGAATCCTTTGTAGTAACCCGCTAAGCCTAGAAAGCTTCTAATCTCCAATACATTCCTCAACAGTTTCCACTCAACAATAACAGAGGTCGTACTCGGGTCAACTCTAATTCCATCACCCGACACGATGTGTCCTAAGAATCTGACCTCCCGGAGCCAAAACTCACTATTAATAAACTTGCCATACAAGTGGTTATCTTTTAAAGTTTGCAAAACCATTCTCAAATGCTCGATATGTTCGGTCTCATCACAAGAATAAATCAGTATATAATCAATAAAACAACAACAAATTTATCCAAGTACGGTCAGAAAATACAATTCATTAAATCCATAAACACGGCGGGAGCATTTGTTAAGCCAAAGGGCATGACTTAAAATTCGTAGTGACCATACCTCGTCCAAAATGCAGTTTTCAGCACATCCTACTTCTTAATTCTCAATTGGTAGTAACTGGACCTCAAGTCTATCTTAGAAAACACTGTGGCTCCCTTCAATTGGTCAAACAAATCATCAATTCTAGGCAAGGGATACTTGTTCTTTATGGTTACCTTGTTGACCTGTCTATAATCTAAACATAGCCTCATTGAACCATCTTTCTTTTTCACAAAGAGTACCGGAGCACCCACGGAGAATAGCTCGGTCTCGAAAACCCTTATCTGTTAACTCTTTTAGCTGAACCTTCAGTTCTTTTAACTCCAACGGTGCCATCCTATACAGGGGCAACTAAAATAGGTGCCATACTAGGGACAAACTCAATACCAAACTCAACTTCACTAGTTGGAGGAAATCTAGGCAACTCTTCCGAAACACATCCAAGTACTCACATACCACAGGTACTGACTCAATCTTTACTTCCGACTCTTGGGTATTCAACACAATTTCAAGATAGGATTCATACCCTTTTCTCATGTATTTCTCAACAGTCATAGAAGAAATCAGTACAGGTGAGCTATCTGGTTCACCTGATTCAACCCGAATAATATCTCCATTTTCACAATTTAGTTCAATAAACTTATTACCGTAGTTTACTAATAAACTTACTACCGCAATTTACTAACACGTTATGACCAGTCAACCAATCTATGCCAAGAATTAGGTTAAATTCATCAAATGGTAGTAGCATGAGGTTAGCGGAAAACAATGACCTCTAATCATCAAAGGACAGTTTCTACACACTTTGTCAACTATCACATGTTTGCCTAAAGGGTTTGACACTTTTACCACTAATTCAGTAGACTCAACATGCATATTCATGCTAGACACCAAATTCACACAAGCATACAAATGGTTAGACCCTGGATCAATCAAAGCAACAACAGAGACATCAAAAAGAGAAAAAGTACCCGTAATCACATATGGGGATGAAACCTCTTCACGAGTGCAAATGGAATAAGTTCTTGCAGGCGCTTGGCCCTCAAACCTCACGGTAGAATCTCTAGGCACACCTCTACTGCTAGCCCCACTTCTTGGGTTCTTCTGTGGTCTACCTTTAGAAGGAGCATTACTCGCTCGCGCATCTTACTTTCTATCTTTCTCATCCATCTTAGGACAGTTTCGAATGAAGTGGTCTAGTGAACCACACTTGAAATAGCCTCTATCATTTCCTCGACACTCACTGAAATGTTGTCTACCACACTGCAAGCACTCTAATTTTTTGGGTCAAGCACTACCAACACTGGCAATAGAAGTGGTCTGAGCCTTAGAAACGGAGTACTGCTTACTCCTATTTCTGTTTGAGAACCCTGCTAAAGTATTTGATCAAGTAGTGAACTCTTTCGATTTCTTGTATAAGGACTGAAATGATTTCCCTAACTGCTTTTCTTTGAGTCATGAGACTCAATATCAGCTTTCCTTTTCTCTTTGGCCAATTCTTTGGCCTTGCAAGCTCTTTCAACGAGAACCACAAATTTCTTTAACTCTAGGATGCCAACCAAAAGTCGAATGTCTTCATTCAATCCGTTCTCAAATCTCTTACACATGATGGCTTCGATAGATATACACTCTCGAGCGTATTTGTTGAGCCTTAAGAACTCACGCTCATACTCTGTTACCATCATTCAGCCTTACTTCAGTTCAAAAATTCCTTCCTTTTCTGGTCTATAAACCTCTGACTAATATACTTTTTCACGGAACTCTTCTTGGAAAAACTCTCATGTAATCCTTTCTCTTGGTATAATCGACACAAGGGTGTTCCACCATTGGTAGGCCGAGTCTCGCAGAAGTGGCACAACACACTTCATGCACTCCTCATGTGTTCAAAATAACTTATCGAATACCCTAATGGTATTTTTCTAGCCAGAACTCTGCCCTCTCTAGGTCATCATCTATATTCGCTCTAAATTCCTCAGCCCCTTGCTTCTGAATCCTATCAACTGGAGGTTTTTCTTTCTAATCATTTCCACTACTTGAGGAGTTGTAGGGACAGGCTGAGGGATTGATGGGGTGGAGGAGGTGGAGCGTTCGGGTTTGCATGAACAAACTCCAAATACCAAGCATTCATCATATGGAGGAAGGCTTCTCTAGCCCCTCCACCCTAACTCAGTGTCACGGGCTCACTTTCGACTGGCACGATCCCTTCTATTGGAGCCAGCCCATTACTTTCGACATCATCTGCCACTACTCCATCGGGATCCATTTACTAAATAAAAACACAATTTAAATACGTCAGGAGTCGTCACACTATCATATTACATATATAGTATGTATAGCTAGACTCTACACACGCTAGGCTAGTTCGAGAATTGACAAACCATAGCTCTGATACCACTAAATGTAACACCTCTTACCCGTATCCTATGATGGAACAAGGTATGAGGCGTTACCTAACTTAATAACACGCATACAAACACTTCCAGGTTATGAAATTTCATTCAAATTTAAAACTTTTCAATGTTTATCTTAAAATCCTTAATATCATCCTACGAGGCCCAAAACACACTTTAGAAATGGCTTGGGACCAAACAGAGTTCTTTAGAAAAACTTTGGAAAATGTCACTAAAAATAAGGGCACACGCCCCGTGTGGAAGGGCAACACGCCCATGTGTCCTAATACTATGGCCATGTTGAAGGACTGTGTAATTCACATAGCCTCAGCATATAGGGACACGCCTGTATTCCTTGCCTGTGTGGATTTATTTTTCAATTCGAACCTACAGGGGTTTCCACACGGCCTAACACACGCCCGTGTCCATGGCCTGTGTCCCCCACACGGCCATGACACGCCCATGTCTCAGCCCGTGTGCAAAAACCTTGACATTCTGTTTCTAACGTCATCAATCATTTAGGGTCACATGGCCAAGACACATGCCCATATGCAAGGCCTATGGAAATTTTAAATTTCACATTCAAGGAGCAGACTTCACACGGCCTAGGCACATGCCCATGTCTTATGGCAGTGTCTTCCATACGGTTGAGACACACGGTCGTGTCTCAGCCCGTGTGGTTACTATTGGGCATTCTATTTTACCAAATTAAGGTGCAGGGGACACACGGCTGGGCTACACGTCCATGGGGTGGACCGTGTGTCACACACGGCCTAGACACACACCTGTGTGTCTACCCATGTGGACTAAAACAAGGCTATTTACTAAGCCTTTTTTTGCCACCCTTACTTCCACCAACATAAGCCACATCAAGTAACACCAATCCCCACATAAACATCTGACCAAATCAGCCACAATCAAGACATAAACACACATCAAGGCCACTACACTCCATTCACATACAAAACTTATCACATACTTTATCAATCCAATCATGCGACTTACTCATTCATGCATTAACACACCATATATTTCACCATGCAAACTGCACATTCATGAAAAACATCATCATTTACATATATCAACAACAAATATTAGTTATTATCCATGGCCTTAGACGAAATGGATCAACTTCATGACAAGCAAACACATATGGCCAAAACATTATGACACTTAACAAAAAGACCCAGTCACTATACATGCCATACTTAAAATACTAAGGCTAACTATACCAAATTCTTCAATTGATAGTGTGATCGATGCCTCCGATGTCTGTTGATCCCCGAGCTAGCTTGGCGGCACTATAAGAAAATGGAAAAGAGATGATTAACAATAATTACCATACATTATCATACTCATAATATATTGTAAGCTTGCACATAATTCTCAAATGATTAAAGCCATAACCTACTCATTTTCATCCTTACTAATCATACAACATAAATCGAGCTCATTTCTCATGAGTTTCGAGTAAGAACCTATACCACTCACAACATGATTATATCCTTTCTTATATTTATCATAAGCTTTAAATAACCTATGGAACCTTTTGGAATACTAAAGAATATCCGATAAGCCTCACACAAGAGGGTAAAATGTCGATGCCATGTCCAATACATGGTCTTACACTAGCTCTTGTCTCAATGACGATGCCATGTCCCAAACATAGTCTTACACTGGCTCTCATAATATGGCCGATGCCATGTCCCAGACATGGTCTTACAATAACACACATATCAACACCGATGCCATGTCCCAAACATGGTCTTACACTGGCTATCATAATGTGGTTGATGCCATGTCCCAGACATAGTCTTACACTAGCACACATATCACCCAAATGTCATGGCATGGATATCCAATCTATTCTAAGGTTCATCCTAGAGTTTTTACTACATCAATTCTTATCATGCATATTCACAACAATAATCAATCTCTTTATGCCATATTAATTGTTCAATACATAATAACAATAAAGTTGTATTATTTACGTATAACTTACCTAGGTATACAAAATATAAGCGACTAGTTCGACTTAGTCCAATAGCTTGGTTTTCCCCTGTCTAGGTCTGAATTCTGTTTTTCTTGATCTATAATGACAAAATTTACTAATTTAATCACCACATTAATCAAGACATTCCAAAATTCCTACTTTGGCAAATTTACTGTTTTCTCTTAGACTTTCACATAATTACGATTTTACCCCCAGGCTCGTAAAATGATTTTAATCAAATTTCCTCCTTTAACAAGCCTAGTCAAATCTAATTTATACTTGTAGCAGCTCACAATTTCTATTATTTTACACATTTACCACTTATTTTATAACTTTTACAAAAAGGTCCTTTTAGGTGTTTTCATGAAAACCCCTTTCAAAAAAGTTGTCTATTTAACAACCAAGATTTATTTTCTTCAAAAAAATTTCAGCAAACAATATAAATACTCACATGGTAAGATCCTAGACTCTCAACCATTTTCCAAAATAGTCCCCTCATTAGCTAGATTAAGCTATAGAGGTTCCAAAAACACAAAAAAAAAAAAAAAAAAAAACTAAAACAACCACCAAAATCACTTACTTGCAAGAGAAAAGCTTGACTGAAATTTGAGCTCTCAAAACCTTTAAGTTTGCTGAAAATTATGGTGGAAGAGGAAGAAGATGGAAAAGATGATGACTTTTCTTTGTTTTATTTTATTTTATTTATTTAGTCAACTAATGCCACTAAACTTTGACCAATTTCTTGAATTAAAAATTCATGTCCAGCCACCATAATTTCATTGGTCTATTTACTCAATAAAGACCTCTACTTTAGTGTTCCATAGCTATTTAACACATTTAGCTTGTAGAACGAAACTTTCGCACTTTATGCTATTTAGTCCTTTTTCAAAATTAAGCATGAAATCGCTACAATTAATTTACCAAAATTTTCAAACACCAATATAATCAAGCCATGACACTTGAAATAACATTAAAATAATTTCTCTGACCTCAGATTTGTGGTCTCAAAACCACTATTCCTACTAGGCCCAAAATCGGGCTATTACAACAAGTTTTGTAAACCTTGACAAAAATGTGGCCTTCAAAATTTGTTCATAATGTCTAGGTTGGGTTTGGGAGGTTACATATTTAATACCATACACAACCCTCTTTTAATTTCTTACTTTATTGTGCATGTATGGATAATTACATGCTTAAAGATGTAGTTTAATTTCCTAAAAGTTGACATGTATATTGTTGACTCACTTTTAATTGGAATTGCTAGTTTAAATGCACATCATGTTACCAACATGTTATATAAAATAAATTTCAATTAATTTTTAAATATAAGCTAACATTTTAGCATTAGAAAAGTAAAAGATACCATTTTCAAAATTATTGGATACAATCTTGTCTATTGTTCTTAATATTCAATTGTTCTTTTCTAATCCGAGTGATTATTGTCACACCCCAAAATCGGGCATAAAAGTTAGGGTAAAATGAGAATTTTAGCTCTAGTGTACTAGGGAATTTCGTAACATGGTAAACCAGAAATGTTTTCGTCTATGGCTTTTTAAAAATAAAATCAAATTTTGAAAATATTGCTGAAAAGTCTTAAATTTTGAAATGAGAACTGATTTGTAAAAAAGACTAAATTTTGATTGTTTATAAGGTATTTAAACCAAGTTTTAAAATTAGCCCATTTTCCCCCTTTTAAACCTACTTTTGACGTGAATGAAAAAAGAAGAAGAAAGAAACCCCTTCATTTCTTTTCTTTGTGCCTTCCATTAGAGAAGAAAATCCAAAAATTTCATCTTTCAATTTTTGGTCTTTATTGCTTCAATCGCTTGTTTTCTAATATCCTTCAAACATAAAGACCCATTTGAATTCAAAGAAAGAGACCAAGAACACCATTAAATCCATTGATTTTTCTTCAAGTGAGTTTTTTTTCAGATTTCTGATCAAACGCTGGATTATTTTTCAACTAAAGTAATGTTTCATTTTTCTATTGGTTTTTAATGATATCTAGCCTTTTAAATCGAGTTTTTATCTATTAAATAGAAATATTTGAATAAAAGATAAAAATTGGTTTGTTAATGGTGAAATTCAGGATTTTGCATAAAAATGATGTTTCAAAGTGTTTTTCAACTCGTTTTGATGAGATTAAAAGGTTTCTAAACTCTCCTTAAAGTTTCGTTAAAAATTTTTAAGGTTTTGTTAAGTTTTCATGAAAGATGGCCATTGTACGTTGAAATTTTGGAACCATGAATCTGTGCAGTTTTGTGCAGTCTGAAGGTTGGTAATTATTCTTAAATATATAATTAGATGATTAGAATCGATTATAGGCAATGAGAATGAGTAAAGATTAAGATATTTGAGTTTCAAGTTTGTTAGTTGAAAGTTTTAGTTTCAAGAAGAACTAATGTAGGTCTGCATTTTTAATAGATTTAAGAGAGTCTTTGAGTGTGTGTTGATTGTGCTTGGTGTGTGATTTACTTGTTGAAGCTTCAGATTCATTAGGACCATGTACGAGTTAAGGAAAAGCTAGTTCGAGCTTTTGGCGTCTAGGCGAAAGTGTGATCGGTGAGTGGTTGGAATCGCTACTAGTAGACACGATTCATAGAGTTAATTGGGAGCTTAGGAGTCACTTAAACCCCTACTCTAAGTTTCGAGTGTAAGCTTTCTTATACCCTTCGTTTAATTTGCAAAGTATGTGATTGTTTGATGTGCATTGAGTATTAAGTTGTGATAATATGACATGTGATATATATTGTATTTGCTCTTGTGAATGTGTTAGTTGTGGGCATATTAAACATGCTGAATGAAAGTGATGATGTTGTGATAGCTATATAAATGTGCTATGAAAGTGTACAGAAAATGGTAAGTATGTATGTGTTGAACTGTGGAATGTGATGCTAATGTAGCAGGTAATCTGTGTGAATACTTATTTGTGATAAAATGATTTTAATGCACTCCTATGTGGACGGATATATGATGGCTTAATGAGCATAGTTGTGGCACTTAAAGTGCAAATAAATGTGAATCCGATAAGCATGCATTGTGAACAAATTTGTGATATGATTTGATGATTATGAATAAAGATTATGTGCATTAAAATAGTAATTAAATTTGTGTATTTGCGGATATTTTGGCCTTGTGATCTCTTGAAACCGTTGGATATAGTTGGATATTTACGGATATTTTAATGCACAGCTTTATGTTTTGTGATTTAGGCATTGAGACCCCAAGACAGATTGGAGAGATAAGGGAATTCCAAGTTAAGCTCCATTCACCGGGATTTATTGGTGTGTTGGAGAGTGTTTAGCTTTATGCTACACTTTTGGGATATATTTGACTCTTTGAGTCATTGGTGTGATGGAGATTTGTTTATCCAATGTGTGGCAGTAGAGCCCACTTTATGTTTCATGTTTCCAAGTTGCCAAATGTCATAAGATGATTAATATATGAAAATGGTATGTGTAAATGCATGTGTATATATAAGCTAGATTTGTGGGCTATTAAAGCATGAATACATTGTTTTGTCTCAGTGAATTATCATTAAATGAATTATATATATACGAGCTGAGTATAATTGCATATGAAGGTATATGCTAGTTTTATTATTTAATGAACCATGAATATGTTATGTTGACTTGGTTAGAATATGTTGTATTATGCTTATGTTTAACCTTTGATGTTGTGTATACTTTGTGATTATTTCGAAATTCACTAAGCTTGTTTAATCTCACCCACTCTTTCTAACCATTTCAGATATTTAGTGTTTGTGGTGTGAGCGGTGCATAATTCCAAGGAAGTGATCCAAGTTAGGCTTAGTGATTGAGTAGGTGATATTATTGCTATTATTTTGAAATGTGGGGATAAGGCAATGTGGTAGATTGTTTGTTGATTATTGCCATGATGTTTTAGATGATTGCTTGATGTTATTACTTATAGAATTTATAGACATTTGATGTTAGTTTATTGGTTTACTTAAGTTAAATTATTAATGACACATTGAACTGCAAATATGGATTTGTTGATGATGAATATTGAAGTTTTATAAACTTGTTGAAGTGGTATATGTCTGATTGAGTTAGATACCTTGTTTTGGTGTTATTTTTGTTGTTTTGTGTAGAAGTATCGATAATCGGGTATTTAGTATTGATACCTCTAGGATATTTCGAATGTGAAGGAAGTCAATACCTCATTCTGGTATCGATACCATTTCCTAAGTATCGATACTCAGGGTAAAAATATTGATACTTGTCAATAGGGTATCGATAGTTTGCCAGTTTGAATATTTGTAGAGAAGTAAAATGCTGATTTGGTACCAATTTTCTAAGCAGTATCGATACCATCTATGAGAAATATCGATACCTATAAATGTGTATTGATACCTATGTGATCTTTTGGGAATTTTTGTTGATTGGTGTTTAAGCATGCTCTTAACTTCTTATATGGTCGTTCAATGTATGTTTAGTATAATTCAATGTTGTTTAGGGTAAATTAGACTTAAACCTCTTGTAGTTATTTGACTATGATGATAATCGCATGAGATGTATTATGCTTTTTTTTATGATGAGATGGTGGTGTAGGGCCCTATTACTTGGGCTCGGCGATCGATCGGGTATAGGGTGTTATAAATACAATTTATTTTTGTGTAGAGTTATACCTCGTATTTTTTGGCTTTTTTTTTCTAGTTAAACTTTGTTTTTAGTTTCCCACTTAAATTATGATTTGTGTAGGTTATTTTATATTATTTGAACTATGAATTTAGCCTATAAATAGAACCTTGTCCACCCTAGAAAAGTAACCCATTACACATTTAGGTATTAGCTTTTACAAGCTTTGAGAAAATTTTGTGTTCATATTTTGAGGGTTCTTATTTCGAGTTTCGGGGTTTAGTTTTATCTCTATCTTTGTACTCTTCGTTTTTTCCGTTATAGTGAAATTATCTTTACCCATGATTTTCTATCCTCTTTGGAGGCGGTTTTCCATATAAAATATTTATGTTCGATCTTTTCAATTTCTTTTTTATTTTACTTGTTCGTTGCTTAATCGGGTTTATCCCCAAGAAACTGGTATTAGAGCTAGTTTGATTTCCACAATCAACCGGTTTAAAGATGACAACAACAAGGTTTGACATTGATAAGTTCGATCGCATCACAAATTTCAATCTGTGGCAAGTTCAGATGATGGCAATTCTAATTCAAAGCGATCTTGAGAAGGTTCTTACAAAGAAGATGTAACATCCCAAAACCCGACCTAGTAGTTTTGGGTTAGTAAAACCGGGTCATTAAACCATGGGATGAGTTAAGTATCGGAAATTAGGGTTGTAAGTGAGTAATTGAAGAAGTAAAGTGACATATTCAGGTTTTTATTTTATTAACTAGCTTAAAATGAAATCTAATTTTGAGGTCTAATTTGAAAAAAAAAATAGATTTTAATTTATTTAGGACCTAATTGGAAAAGGAAAAAATTAGGACTGACCAAAATGGCATATTGCCAAATTTTGAAAAATGGTCTCATACATAGAGCCATTCACGTCTTCTTCTTCTTTCAAACCCCCAAACATTCAAAGTTTTCCAAAACCTAAAATTAGAGAGTTTTAACAAAATCCATTCATTCCTTCAGATTTATTAACTCCCAAAACACCAAAACAACCCCCGATTTCAAACGAAAAACTTGTTTTCTTCCTCAAATTTG
The DNA here is from genome assembly GCA_025506655.1 of Gossypium rotundifolium. NCBI lineage: Eukaryota > Viridiplantae > Streptophyta > Magnoliopsida > Malvales > Malvaceae > Gossypium > Gossypium rotundifolium. The sequence continues at coordinate 131,298,637 of CP106725.1, read as the reverse complement.
CCTTTGCTCTTCTTGAGTTGAAATCTCAAATTATATTTGTAGATCATCGTTTTCATCAAATCAAGGTAATATTATGACTTTCTATGGTTAAATAAAGAGTTTTGTTAATTCAAATAGAGTTTTAAACAATTATATTTAGATATGGTGTTTTTAAAGTATGTTTGGATTCAAAAGTGGAAAATCTCGTAATCTTGAGTAAAATCATGATTTCAAAGTGATTTTTGGTTCATTCTAACCTAACTAGAAGGTATTTCCCTTCAATTTGATAGTTCATAACCGAATTTTTAAGAATCAAGTGTTATCCCCTTTTTCATGTTCTTAAACGTTTCAATTTTCTAATTTAGGACCATGGATTTAGGTGAAATTAATGGGTTAGTTATAAAATTAAATGTTATTTAAGATGTTTGAAATTGAAATGGAGGTTTAGGAATAAGGTTAGGGTGTCAAATTTTAATTTTGACAAAACTAGCTAGTTCTCGATATTGAAAAATGAGAGACTTGAATTGTGTTTTCCTTGCTATTTGGTTGTGTTCAAGGCTATTTTAATGATTTTGGAATGTGTTTGTTATGTATGTAAAGTGTCAGATCAATCGAGAGCCACTACGAGTATGTCTAAGGGCAAGAAAAAAACTAGTTTGAGCTTTCATCTAGTAAGCGGAAGTGTAATTGGTGAGTGTCCGAAGTCGCTGTTGGTATGCGTGATTCATAGCGTTAAATGTGAACTTAAGAATAGCTTAAACCTCTATCCTAAGTTCCGAGTTTAAGATTTCTTATACTTTTTTTCTTTTTATGAAAATATGTATAATGTATGTCGAATTGTGGAATGTGATGCTGACGTGACAAATAAAGTAAGTAAATATTTGTATGTGGTATGTGATAATTTGATTTTAATGCTTTCATATGTGAATGGATATATGATGGCTCAATGAGCATAGTTGTGGCACTTAAAGTGAAATTAAACGTGAATCTAATAAGTATGCTTTGTGTAAGAATTGTGATGTGAATTGATGTTAATGAACAAAGATTAAGTGCATAAGAACATTAATTAAATGTGTGTTTTCGCTGATACTTTGACCTTGTGATCTCTTGAAACCATTGGATATGGTTGGCATGCCATAGGATTTGAAGTACTTACCTTTTAGTTTTTTGAGTTGGGCAATGAGGCCCTAGGACAGATCGAAGAGATAAGGGAATGTCGAGCTAAACTCCATTCATCAGGATATGTTGGTGTGTTGGAGAGTGCTTAGCTTTATGCTACACTTATGAGATATGTTAGACTCTTTGAATCATTAGTGTGATGGAGATATATTTATCCAAGTTGTGGTGATATAGCCCAATTTCATGTTTCATAATCTTAATATGCCAATTTATCATTAAATGACTTATATATGAATATTGTGTGTAATTGTATGAGAGAGTTTATGTTATTTTTATGAATTAATGAAGCATGAACTCGTAATTTTGACTCGATTAGAATATGGTTGTAAATGTGTTGTAGTATGCTCTTGTTTAACCTTTGATGTTGTGTATGCTTTGTGGTTATTCCGACATTCACTAAGCTTGTTTAAGCTCACACACTTCTTATTAAATATTTGTAGATAATTAGTTTTTTTTTTTTTTTTTTTTGTAAGCGGAGTGGCAAAGGAAGTGATCTAAGCAAGGTAATATTTTTAAGTTAGTGGTTTTCACGATTCTTTTGAACTCACTAAATGAAGGCAATATGGGTTAGAGTTTTTGTTTTGATTATTAACATTATTTTATTAATTCTCTCTTGGTATTGGATTGAAGGAATATGGATGTTGTTTGGACTTCATTTGTGACTAAATTGATGTTTGATATTAAAGATGATAATGCATGTTAGATATTCTTATTTTTAAATGTATGGATGTCGCATGATAAATGTTTAAAGGATGTTAATAAGTTCAGTTAAATTAGACTATCATTTTGTGTTGAATAGAACATTGTTTTGAGCATTAATAACATTTTAACTTGTGAATTTTTGATATTTTGTGTAAATGTATCAATAATCGGGATACGAATATCGATACCTCAAAGCTGAGATGTTTTCAAAATTTGATAGAATACAACTTTGGTATCGATACCCATATACAAGTATCGATACTTGTGATAAAAATATCGATACTCACTCATTCGGTATCAGTATATACGTGATTTTTTTAGATTTATTAAAAATGAACCTTAATTATTGTTAAAATGATTTCTATTGTAGTTTAAATGTTTAAATTAGCCATGAACTTTTCTTTGAATGTTAATTTTAGTAGCCATTGCTATTATTTGAAACTGTATGTGCATGTGATTAAGTTTTGTTGGTTGATGTAGCATCCTGTAACTCGGGTCTGATAATCGGACTGGGTGAGGGGTGTTATAGAAGAAGCCTGTAGACATGGATAAATCAGAATGAGATAGGTTAGATAAGAAAACCCTATCCATGATTCATGTAACACCCCAAACCCGGCCCATGTGTTATGATCGGATCTGACATGTCACATGAGAAAAACGTGTTAACTCCTTTTTGTTCTTACTAAAAATAGGTATTATTTTGTTATAATCAAGAAAACAAATTTGATTTGAAACATATGATAAAAATACTACTAATCTCGAAGTTGATTGACAATTCAATAATTTGAACTAGAGATCTTATAAACCGTGACTTTTGAAAATATCATTGATAATTCGAGAGAAAATTTCCAAGTTAAAAATATTTGTAAAAGTTTGTTAAAAAATCCATTTGTTAATCTATTTTGGAAAACCCTTTATTTAATTTTTTAGAAAAATTCCCATTTAAAACAATTTGAGCAAAATACTAAGTACGACAAAAACATAAGCAAAATAAAAATATCCCAGAGGCCTTATTACAACATAAAAACCCAAAATAGTAAAAGTAATAAAGTAAACGTAAATGGAAATCTAAAGTTCAAAGCACCATTTCTGAAGTATGGCCTCCACCGAGTCATCCATGGCCCCAAGTCCTCGTCACTGAGCATTACCTACAAGGGTTAAGAAAAGAAAGGGGGGAGGGTTACAAGAACTCAGTGTGAAATCCCCTTACCGTTGTCCACTGGGCTTGAACCCATTTAGCAATAACTTGGGCAATAGCCTATTTAGCATAATCTTGGGTCGAAGCCCATTTACAAAACAAACTGGGCCTTAGGCCTATAAACATGATAATGCAGATAATGTAATGAAATTCCAAACCAATCCTAATAATCCATCCGCTACACACCACCCGTACCATCCATCACACCTGTGGGATCAAGTCAACCCACCCCGCCAAACACACCAATCGCAAGCATTATGCCATTTATAACAAATTTTAATTTGGCCAGAATCATATTAACAAACATTTTTGTGGCAGTGCCACCGGAACTTCTCTTCATCATATTTTCCCATCCCATGCAAAATCATGTAAAGGCATCATACATAGCAAATCATGATATTTACAAATATAAACAACAATAATTAATTCAGAGATTCATTTCACAAATTCGGCCCATTATAACACTTTGCAAATTGGCCCATTAGGGCAATCTATCAAATGGCCCATTAAGGCATTTTCGTAATTCGGCCCTTTAGGGGCAATTTCCTAATTTAGCCCATTAGGGGCAATTTTGTAATTCGGCCCATAAGGGCATTTTTGTAATTCGACCCATAGGGACAATTTTGTAATTCAGTAATCTCACAACCCAGGGGTATTTCGGTAATTTACCCTCTAAGGGTATTTTCGTAATTTCGCAACCCCGGACTTAACTACAAATTTGGGGCATAAAAATTGAAACAGTCCATCTGCGTCATATTGACTAAATTGACTATAACTCGTGTTAGGAAACTCAAAATTTAGATCCGTAAATTTTCCTTGAAACTAGACTCATATATCTTCTTACTACAATTTTTCCAGAATTTTTGACTTAGTCATTTAGTACAGTTTATTCATTAAATATTCCCTTGTTTCACTGACCAATGGTTCTGACATCTCTTACCCTAAATTCAAATATCTCCTTTACCATTTTCATATGTTGCTCCCACTTGTTTCTATTGAAAATAGACTCACTAAGGAATCCATACATATAAATTATAACTCAGAATTCACTTTGTACAATTTTCAATGATTTTTCCAAGACAGAATAGGGAACAACAAAGTCCTTCAGAACCAGTCTCACTAAAATTAAGATATCACAGAATATAAAATTTCTCTTCCTCCTTTGTTTCTTTCATATAAAACTAGACACAGTAAGATTTGATTCAATATCTTATTCACTTTCTAATTCCCTTTATCCTATTTTTCATGATTTTTCGAAATCACATCACTGCTGTTAACCAAAAACTGTTTCATTGCAAAATATGGTTTTCACTACGAACATACTCACGCCCGAGTAATCACATAAGCCGATTTTCGATTTTTTGATCTTTCAACCAAATCACAAAATATTTCATGCAAATATTCAGAGAAGTGTGGGATTACACACCATTTCAAACATGTATTCGGAAGGGTACGGGATTACACACCTTATTCGGATATCCTAAAGAACCACTCTCCGTTGCCCCTAGAGCAATACCAACCAAAAGTTAGCCTCGAATTTCCAAAAGATTTCATACCCAATGTATTATTTATGTAACATCCTGAATTTATGGGACTATGTGTTTAGTATAGGAATATGTTTAATATGGTGAAAGGGGTTTAAATTTGGGCTTAGAATTAGGCAAATGCCCATATTAAATTATTTTAAACTGGCATCATTAACAATTAAAAAGGAACAAGTTTTGGGTCGCAAGGAGCCCATGTTTTCCGGCACCTAAAATGAAGCAAGGAGTGACGCCACACACAAGGATTTAGGGGCCCAAAATTTAAGTTTAATAAAGCCCAAATCTTTTAAGTTAAGTGAGTTAAATTTAGGCATTAAGATTTGATGAGGTGGACTGCTACAAGGCTCAAAAATAGGAAGATTTAGATGGATTTTGTAATTGATAAAATAGTAGATAAAAAGGAGAAAAGTTAGGAGATTATCTTCAAGGGAAGTGTTGGCCGAAAATCCACTACCTAGAGGAGTGTAAAATTCGGCTACTGCATGGCAAAGAGGGTGCCGAATTTTCCCTCTCTTTTAGCTTGAATTTAAGGGCATTTTCGATTTTTAGCAGTAGGTGCCAAAATATCTATAAATAGGAAGGGCTAGCTCCCTGTTTTTGACACTGAAAACCCTAAATTCCTCTCCCATTATCTGAATTTCCCTAGCTTCTCCCTCTCTAATTTCTTTTCTCCAATTTCTTCAAAAGCCGAAACTCTTCTCCACTTTTTCCTCCTTGTGCCGATTTCTCTAAAAAGTCGAAGCATCTATAGTCTTTTCTTTTATTCATCCTATTTGAGAATTAGTTCTATTCTTCTGACATTTAAAACTATCCTTTGGCATTGTAGAATCTCCTTTTCAAGTGTTAGCCGAATTCCCTATACTAAGGTAAGTGATTTTTTAGATCTCATATTCTATTTCGGTTCTTAAAAGGCAAAAGTGAACAATTAATGCTTTAATGATTCTATGTTGGGCGGCAATTCGGGATTTGAAGGAAGCTTGGTCAATTAGATCTAAAAGCTGAAAATAGCTAGTCTTCACTTTCGGGGTTTTTTAAGGTAAGAAGATTTCCCTAGATTTCTATTAGATTTGATCATTATATGCAAGAGGTTATAATGAGAATTAACGATTAAATATTGTGATAGTAGTTCTGACAAGGACTTGTGATGGAATTAAATATGGATCTGGCAAAGGAGAAAATCCCTAAGTTTAAGAAAAGAGCAGTATCTGCCATTCGAGATTGGCCACTTGGTTGTGGACCGGCTTCTGAACAACACCTTAGGCAGATAGCAGTAGTGTCGACTAAGGATAGCATCGACATAGAAAGCATCGTCTTATCGGTAATCATGTGTGTAGATCTCTAACACACTAGTAATCCTATATGTATGATTATATGTATGTATTATGGGCTAAAAAGCCGAAAAAGGCTATTTAGACAGTCGATTGCCCTAAAAGGGTTAGGCAAGGATGCCAGGAACGTAAACATAGAACTCCCTATGTGTATAGGAAAATATATATGACTGCATGATGTTTTCTTTATGTGTATGCATGGGGTGGGAATATGATATTGATGGGGAAGAGCATGATAGGTCACTTGGTGATCGGTGGTGGAATTCCCACATATACAAATGTTAGGTCACATAGTGATCGGTGGCTATGCCACATTCAATGATTCCTAATTAATACGAATAGGCAGTGCGGCTATCGTTTTGGTGTGTAGCAGATGGAAGGTTGATTGTAGAAATCCCCAACATGTGATGGTTGGTATGGGTTGGTGTGTAGAGGATGGAAACCTAGGATGGGTTGGGTTATTCATTATTTATCATTTACCATGTGATTATGATTGTTACTTTCATGTATGGGCGGGGCCCATAATGTGTTTGTGGGCTCAATTTATATACTGAGTCTTGGTGACTCACGCTTTTTTTTTTTCTACGCCTTCAGATGAGTAGTAGAGCGTGGACATGGGAGCCGAGACGGACTCGAGGGGCCATCAAGTTTTATTTCTACAAATTATTTTTTGAATTTCTTAAATTTTATTTTATTTTATTTGGGAATATTTATGTAATAAGGACCCTAATTTTATTCAACTAAGTAGTTTTTAATGTTATGCAACTTATGAATTCATGACAAGGTTTATTTATATGTAATAATAATACAAAGAGGTTTATTTCCAAAAAGTCACTTCTTCATTCAAATTTTAAATAATTAACTTGTGTTTTCAAAATCTGATAAAGTGTTATGTGTTCCATAACACACCAGATCTGGTCGAAATGCATAGGCCGGGTTTGGGGTGTTACATTTTGGTATCAGAGCCCAATTCAAAACTCGAGCTGTGAAATGGGCCTAGAGGTGTTTTGAAAAAATAAATTTAGAAAATGTCCGGTTTGAGGATATGGCTTTCGAGTCTCATCGCACCGATCCACGCAGTAAGTATTCTAAACTCTCGTGTGTTATATATTTATGTGGGCTTGATGGACTTTATGGGACGTGAGCAATTACATTTAGAACTTGATGGACTCTAGGCTTAATGAAACAACTCCTTAAATTTCATAAGACTTAACCTCACTAAACAAAACCCATGAACGAGTCGAAGACTAGGGTGTGGCAACAGCATACGCATTTCTAGGAATAGATCCGTAAGAGCTTGGTATTTAAGCAGTCCTAGTGACTCACCTCCTCTTACCGGAATCTTACAGTGCATAGTGGTCGCTCACTCTAATTATGAGGACTTGTTGATGGGCCAAACCTATAATTAAAACCCGAAAGGGACCATCCACCCTATTTTGCAAACAAAAACACCTAAGTTTTGTAAATTTCCAAAGAAATACACTTGATTTGTGAAAATTTTCAACCAACAGTGAATTTGTAAAATGCCTATATTTTGAAAATTTACCCAAAAATCATATGTTTACAAGAGTAACTAGATTCTTTTTTTCAAAATACCCCTTCGAAATAATAATAATAATAATAATAACGCAATGACAACAACAACAACATCAAAATATCCCTGATTTGAAAAATTACCGAAATACCCCTAGATGTCAAAATTACTAAAATACCCCCGAATCTCAAAAATTATCGAAATACCCCCAGATTGCAAAATTACTAAAATACCCTTATTTTACAAAATCTCCAAGGAACCTTATTTTGAAAAATTATGAAAATACCCCTATAGGATAAAATTACGAAAATACCCCTAGGTAGTAAAACAACAACAACCACAACAACAACACTTTTCTGTGATGAACATAATGTATGTGTTTCCTAGAGGATATGAACTTGAGGCTGTATTGTGAGTACGAATTCGAAAGAACTACTTTTAAAACTATTATCCATAAGACTGTTCGTGGTTAATCAGTGGAAGAAAACTACTAATTCATAAAAATTCTAATCAGATAAACGTGACACGGTAGAATGAGTACAAGGGGTCGAGGATGTCCACCACGTGGTCGTGGTAGGGGTAGGATGACTCTGTCAGAACCAGTAGGATCTGGCCACGGGTCAGGAAACGAAATGCCCGTTGAAGAGGTCAAATGTCAAGATCAGACGGCCGGAGATGATACTGTATCTCAGGCGATGTTGAGAGTTTTAGAGAGGGTTGCTGGAGTAGGCATGGGCACAAGAGCCCAGAAATCTATGCCGGAGCGGCTTAGGGCCAATGGGGTAGAAGTGTTTAGGGGAATTTCTGAGGTAGCCCCAAGTTTAGCTGAGTATTGGTTGGAGGCGGTAGAACGAATAATGGATGATTTGGATTTCACGGAGGAGGAGAAGTTGAAAGGGGTTGTATCCCTCCTGAGGGATGAAGCCTATCAATGGTGGCTTACGGCTAAGGATGGTACAGTGGCTGACCGTATCACCTGGGATTTCTTTAAGACGGCATTTCAGAATAAGTATATTGGATCGAGTTATATGGATGCGCAGCGCTGAGCATTTCTGAATCTGGTTCAAGGGAGTAGGTTAGTGGCTATGTATGAAGCTGAATTCTTACGCCTTAGCTGTTATGCTCGTGGGATGGTAGCCACAGAGCATGAACGTTGTGTTAGGTTCGAAGATGGCCTGAGGGATGACTTGCGTGTTTTGATAGCCCCACAGTGGGAGAGGGAATTTGCTGTGCTTGTGGAAAAGGCTAAGATAGCTGAGGAGGTAAAATGGACTGAGAAACTGAATCGGGATAGAGATAGGAGTGAAAGTAAGAGGAATTTTGAATCGTCAGGGGCAGTTGGACAAACTCAGAAAAGACCTAGGTCAGACGAGCCAAAATAGGATGAGAGACCGGCTGCTGCTAACCAGACACAAAAGTGTGCTCGATGTGCTAAGTTCCATACCGGTGCATGTTGGGCAGGCACTAAGAAGTGTTTTAGGTGTGGATCTACGGACCACCAAGTTAGAAACCGTCTGCAGCAATGGGGCAGTAAAGGGCCTATAGGTCAAGAGAATGCACCGCCGGGAAGAGGATGTCAACAACCACCAAGAGGCCGTGGTCAAGTCAATGGCGGTAATGGCACAGGACATGGTCGTGGAGGTATAGGCTATGCTGAGGCGAGGCAGCCAATCTTGGTCTATGCAGCACGTCGCCAAGGGGACGAGGACGCTCTAGATGTGAATATCGGTGCGTACCCTACCATAGTATACTAAGTGTTTATTTTGGCTTTAGAATAAGAGTGCTCAGTGAAAGCATAGTAGTGAGACTTAGGTAGTTTGATTACTAGTTGATTGGAAATTTCGAGGATGAAATTTCTTTAAGGGGATAGAATTGTAACATCCTAAATTTATGGGTCTATGCGTTTAGTATAGGAATATGTTTAATATGGTGAAAGGGGTTTAAATTTGGGCTTAGAATTAGGCAAAGGCCCATATTAAATTATTTTAAAGTGGCATTATTAACAATTAAAAAGGAACAAGTTTTGGGTCACAAGGAGCCCATGTTTTTATGGCCATTTCAGGCACCTAAAATGAAGCAAGGAGTGACGCCACACACAAGGAGTTAGGGGCCCAAAATTTAAGTTTAATAAAGCCCAAATCTTTTAAGTTAAGTGAGTTAAATTTAGGCATTAAGATTTGATGAGGTGGATGGCTACAAGGCTCAAAAATAGGAAGATTTAGATGGATTTTATAATTGATAAAATAGTAGATAAAAGGGAGAAAAGTTAGGAGCTTATCTTCAAGGGAAGTGTTGGCCGAAAATCCACTACCTAGAAGAGTGTAAAATTGCCATCTTGCATGGCAAAGATGGTGCCAATTTCCCTCTCTTTTAGCTTGAATTTAAGGCGTTTTCGATTTTTAGCAGAGGTGCCAAATATCTATAAATAGGAGGGCTAGCTCCTTGTTTTGACATCGAAAACCCTAAATTCCTCTCCTATTGTGTCGAATTTCCCTAGCTTCTTCCTCTCCAATTTCTTTTCTCCAATTTCTTCAAAAGCCGAAACTCTTCTCCACTTTTTCCTCCTTGTGCCGATTTCTCTAAAAGTCAAGTATCTATAGTCTTTTCTTTTATTCATCCTATTTGAGAATTAGTTCTATTCTTCCGGCATTTAAAACTTTCCTTTGGCATTGTCGAATCTCCTTTCCAAGTGTTAGCCGAATTCTCTATACATAGTAAGTGCCGATTTCTGTTAGATCTCATATTCTATTTCGATTCTTAAAAGGAAAAAGCCGAAAAATTAACAGTTTAATGATTCTATGTTGGGCGACAATTCGGGATTTGAAGGAAGCTTGGTCAATTAGATCTAAAAGCCGAAAATAGCTAGTCTCCACTTTTGGGGTTTTTTAAGGTAAGAAGATTTCCCTAGATTTCTATTAGATTTGATCATTATATGAAAGATCTTAAGGTTATAATGAGAATTAATGATTAAATATTGTGATAGTAGTTCTGATAAGGACTTGTGATGGAATTAAATATGGATCAGGAAAAGGAGAAAATCCTTAAGTTTAAGAAAAGAGTAGTATCTGCCATTCGAGATTGGCCATTGGTTGTGGATCGGCTTCTGAACAACATCTTAGGCAGATAGCAGTAGTGTCCACTAAGGATAGCGTCGACATAGAAAGCATCGTCTTATCGGTAATCAGGTGTGTAGATCTCTAACACACTACTAATCCTGTATGTATGATTATATGTATGTATTATGGGCTAAAAAGCCGGAAAGAGGCTATTTAGACAGTCAAATGGAACCCTAAAAGGGTTAGGCAAGGATGCCAGGTACGTAAACATAGAACTCCATATGTGTATCAGAAAATATATATGACTGCATGATGTTTTCTTTATGTGTATGCATGGGGTGGGAATATGATATTGAAGGGGAAGTGCATGATAGGTCACTTGGTGATCGGTGGTGGAAATCCCACATATACAAATGTTAGGTCACATAGTGATCGGTGGCTATGCCACATTCAATGATTCCTAATTAATAAGAATAGGTAGTGCGGCTGTCATTTTGGTGTGTAGCGGATGGAGGGTTGATTGTAGAAATCCCCAAGGTGTGATGGTTGGTACGGGTTGGTGTGTAGAGGATGGAAACCTAGGATGGGTTGGGTTATTCATTATTTATCATTTACCATGTGATTATGATTGTTACCTTCATGTATGGGCCAGGGCCCATAATGTGTTTGTGGGCTCAATTTATATACTGAGTCTTGGTGACTCACGCTTTTTTTTTTCTACGCCTTCAGATGAGCAGTAGAGCGTGGACATGGGAGCCGAGACGGACTCGAGGGGCCATCAAGTTTTATTTCTACAATTTATTTTTTTGAATTTCTTTAAATTCTATTTTATTTTATTTGGGAATATTTATGTAATAAGGCCCCTAGTTTTATTCAACTAAGTAGTTTTCAATGTTATGCAACTTATGAATTCATGACAAGGTTTATTTATACATAATAATAATACAAAGAGGTTTATTTCCAAAAATTCACTTCTTTATTCAAATTTTAAATAATTAACTTGTGTTTTCAAAATCTGATAAAAGTGTTATGTGTTCCATAACACGCCAGATCTGGTCGAAATGCATGGGCCGGGTTTGGGGTGTTACAATTTACACTTGAATCATTTACCACTATATCCGAAGGATTAGAAAATAAAATATATCGAGTGATTCCGTCCCTAAAACATAATCGATTAGTCGAAACTTCAATCCGATTTGCAACATAGCCAAATAGAGTTATAACGAAAAATCCAAAAATGAACCCTTTACCTTAATGATGATAGATCCGACTTTAATCGATTGACTTAAGACTAGAGAGGAATCGGCAAGAATGTGCTTTACGACCACACACTAGAATACGATTCGATCAAAGAAGATGTGTTCAACTCGCAAGATGGAGAAGAGAAGATGATTGAAATTCGGCTATTGATGAGAAAAGGATTAAGAAGATTTCAGAGAAAACAAAAGAGAAAAATGGACAAATAGACTAGGGGATTTCGGCCAAAGCAAAAGAGAAAAGAGTTTGGAAAAGAGACACAAATTGCTCAAAGAGAAAAATACCTCTCATGCACTAAAACTTAGCAAAATGATCCTAGCAAAATCGACTACCCTCTCCCAAACCATGTATCATCTTTACCAAAAGATGAACATTGACCCATTAAAAACTTTCCAAAACATCTTCCCCCTTAAAGGCCAACATGTTCCCTTATCTTTCCTTTTTCTTTTGATTTCTTTCCTTACCCTCAACCTTGCTTTATTTCCTTAGCCACCTTGCCAAAATTAAAAGGTCCACCTTACCATATTAAAGCCATGACCGACACTTACCTTATTAGTACAAATTTAATCCAAAATATTTGCACTAGGTGGGATTTGAACCTCAGACCATTATTACACTCCACACGCCACTTTCCACCTTTACCAATAGACTCCTTGTGCTAGCAAAATGCACACTTATTTCCATAAGCCTTGATGCTACTTACCTTCTTTCCTTAAAGTGCTTCAACACTAAAATTTTCCTATGGCCTAACTTGAACCCGAAACTTCCTAAAAACCCCCTAACTTTCCAAAATCACCTTCCCAATAAGTCCAACTTGAAATAATTTCATTTTCTTGTTCTCAAAAATTTTAAACGCTCCCAAGCCCAAGGCCCAATGGGCCCAATTCTACTAGGCCCAATTTCAGGATGTTACAATTCAAGTATGCCTAACAAATAATGTGTTGTAGGCGGTTTTGATGGAGAAAACAACATTCACCTTATGGAAAAGGTTAGAAAACCTCTACTCGAAAAAGTTTCTAGTTAACTAATTGGTGTTGAAACAACGTCTATACATGTTCCACATGGACGGAAGTAAGCACCTTAGAGGTCACATCAGTCAATTTATTACTCTCTTTTGAATTATTTAAAAAATGTTGAGGTTCAGGACGATGAAGATTAGCCTATGCTATTATTGTGCTCTTTACCCCCTTCATACAAGTCTTTCAAGGAGACCCTGATTTTGATAGAGATAATATCTCATTCAAGAATGTGAAGGGTTATAAGTTGAGTAAAGACAAACTTGAAAATGAGTTAGGGTTCAGATAGCAAGTCAGATAGGCAAGTATCAATTTTGGAAGCATCAAGGAAGTGAGACAATAAATGTCGCTATTGCAAGAACTTAGGTCACGTCAAGGCATATTGTTATAAACTGCGAAATAAAAGGGCTACTGTGAGCAACGATGAAGATTTAGCTAGTGCTTATTTGACCAATGATAAGGGTGATGATTTCTTGTTGGTGTCAACAAGTGAAAGCTCCAAGCCTACGTCCGAGTGGATCTTGGATCCTGTGTTCTTTCCACATGTGTCCCAATAGGGACTGGTTCTCCACATACAATTTAGTTGAATGTGGAGTTGTGTGCATGGGGAATAGTTCACCCAATAAGGTAACCGGTATTGGTACTATTTAGATCAGGATGCTCGATGGAACAATTAGCACTATTAGATGTTAAGCATGTGCCTGACTTAAAGAAAAGTCTCATCTCCTTAGGAATTGGGACTCGAAGGGTTGTAGAGTTAACATTGAGTCAAGCAGCATTAAGGTATCCCGTGGGGCTCTCGTTTTGATGAAAGATAAAAAGATTGGTAGTCTTTATGTTCTGGAAGGGTCAATGGTGATTGGTGAAATTAGACGTCCCTCGTTCATTAAGAAGTCAAAGTCGACTCGTTTGAAGCAGAAGTAACTTGGCATTGTATGGATTTATTGTCAAAGGAGATATACGGTATGATATGACAATTATTCCCGAGCATTGTATGGATTTATTGTCAAAGGAGATGTACGGGATGATATGACAATTATGTCCAGGATCAGTTCAACTAAGTTTTAATTAGTGGAAGCTACTATCCAAATTTTCAGTAGATTGTTAATGTTATTATTTTAATTTTGGTTCTCTCAATTTCTAAAGTAAATAATATTATGCCCCTAAAACAATAGAATTCATATTCTTTAGCTTTATCACAATATTACTAATCAAATTAAAATTTGATGAATTATAAATAATTATTATTTAAAATACCGTTTTCATGTAAATTAATCAAATATATAGAAAAACACGATATTATTAAATTAAATTCTTCTAATTTTTAATGATAATGAGTTTTTTAGGTACAATCTCAATTACACGTTCTAATATATTATAATTAGAATTAGTCCATATAAAGCACAAAAATTGAAAACTAAAATATATCCAAAGGTTTGAGTCAAAAATTTTTTTGGGGATTGAATTATATTATATATTTTTACGATAGTAAAAATATAATTTTATCATTTTAATAATCTATATCTTTATAATTTTAAAAAGTTAAATTAAATTTTATCATTTTGGGGACAAAGTACAATTTTACTATTACTAATTTAAAATTTTATAAATTATAAAGGGTATTTTAGGGGACCATAGCCCCCTGTCTCTTGTTGGCTCCACACTGAATATATCTAAATAAGACTTATATATATTGGAATTTAAATTATAAAAAAATTTGAAAAAATCTTACATATAATTTACACAAAATAAAACTCAAACTTGGACACTTACAATCCCAAAACATTTGACACTTTACACTTACAATGCCAAAACATTTATGGCAAAATTTTATTAGTAAAATGAGTTCTTATTTATAATAATAATGAACCTCAAAATGGAGGATAGTAGGTTAGGTACCTGAGACTGATGAATTCATGTGAAATCTACCTATGAGCCATATTTGGGCAAAAAAGCACATACGTAGCAACAATGGAATGTAAATTAAAGAAATCAAATACCTTAACACCTAATAATATGCATGTGGGGTCTCCACATAATTATAGCTATGATTTTGAGCTTCAATGAGTCGAAGCTTCATTAATGTCATGGGGCCACCATTCAGAACTAATTGCTATGCCATGCCTATCCTCAATTGCTCTCTTTCTTCTCTTTTTCCAAAATCACGTCTAAAACTAACCCATCAATCTACGATTTAATGGTTATGGCATGATTTAATTAATTAAAATATATCTATGATTTAGTATTAGTTTTTTTTTGGGGGGGGGGGGTCAAAATTTGATCACCACCCATCTTCATGGGCTACAGAGCTGGAAAATGAAAAGTTTAACAAAAGGTACAAAAAGGACTTGGTTTAAAGGTAGCATATACTTTTGGAAAGTACACTATTGATGATTTAACTTAAAGAAATCATAAAAAAAATTCAATTAAATTACTCTATAAACAAACATGAAGCACTCATGAACCAATAATTGTTAATAAATATTTTATTTATGATGACAATGTATTGCCAAAAGAGTAAGTATCCAAAAGACATATATTGTATTAATTCCCCCTACATGATGCAGGTTGCGAAGATTCAATAGTGGGATTCCATGGCGTTTTGTTGGTTTTTTTTTTTTTTTTTTAATTTTTATCTTTTCTAAAATCCCAAGCACATGCATATGGCTAAGCAATGACGTTTAACTTTTGTACTATTAACTCTCATTAGTTGACTTGGATACCAAGTTGCAGTTTAAAATTATGCAAATGGGTTCTTAATAAACTGTTTAATATTGAATCCGGTCAATTAAGGTGGTAGGAACGCTCGATTGTTGGAAAAACAAAACTTACTTTGAACTAATTAAGAATAATCAAACTCGATTTATTATTCAGGTGGTTGAACAAATTATTTGTTTAATGCAGTATAAGTCACATTTCTAAAGATTTATGCATACGACATGTATTCGTATCTAACATTTTCATACCAATTCAAATAACATATACGAAAAGGGATCTATGGGTCTTGAAATGGCAGAAGGGCATATGGTTTATCCCAAGGAATCTTTTTTCGTTAAGCATGAAAAGAAAAATCGAACATGGTTAATGCATGTGGCAAAGATTGGTGAGAATTGAGCAATCACTATAGGAAAATAGGGCTTTAGCAGAGTTTTTAGTGGTGTTTGGACAAAAAAGCCACAAAGATTATACATTAGCGGCGTTTGCAAGAAAACGCCGCAAAAAACTGGGCAATAGCGACATTTTTGGAACAAACGCCGCCAAAAACTAGGAAATAAAATGCCGCGAAAAACTGAGCAATAGTGGCGTTTTCTCTTAAATGCCGCAAAAGGTTAGAGATATAGTAGCGTTTTTCTAGAAAAGCCACTAAATGTAAGCAATAGCAGCGTTTGTATCAAAAAACGCCGCAAAATATCTAATTATTTCAAGACTAAAATGGTGCCGTTTTGGTTCCAGGCCAAGAAATAGTGGCGTTTTTATTAAAAACGCCACAAAAAAAGCAAATTGTTTCACAACTATAACGACGCCGTTTTGGTCCTCGTATAATAATTCAATATAGAAATTATTTTATTTTGGGGTTAGTGTTTAGGGTTTATGATTTAATGTTAATGGTTTAGTGTTTAGTGTTTCGAGTGTAGTGTGTATGGTGTAGGTTTAGGGTTTACTGTTTAAGGTTTAAGGTTTATAGTTTTAGGATTTAGGATTTCTATTTAATGGTTTAAGGGATTAGTATTTTGGTTTTAGTGTTTAGGGTTTTAGGGTTTTGTATTTAAGGATTTACGATTTATAGTTTGGCCACACGAATTCCCAAAATTATGGTTTATGATTATAGTTTAGGATTTACGATTTAAAGTTTACGGTTTTGGTTTTAAGATTTTAGATTTATGGTTTAAGGTTTACTGTATATTGGGGGTGGATTTTGGGGTTTGGTTGTAGCTAAGTATTTGTGGTTTATTTTATTTTGGGGTTAGTGTTTAGGGTTTTAAGTTTAGGATTTAGGGTTTAATTTTAGGGTTTAGAGTTTAGAATTTAGGATTATAAGATAAATATAAATTATTGTTTTAAAAATATATATATTAAAATGGGTTAAATCCAAAAGCATACAATGGTTTAATGTTCAATTATATACATTAACCCAATTATTGATATAATATTTTAACATCATTTCTTATTTATATATTGCATACATAAATATTTATATTTATTCAATATAAAAGTATATTGATGTATTTATTTTTAAAAATGTGTATTTTTTTAAAATGCATTATTCTCTCCTTTTTATTAATTAATATTTCCATTTTATAACTTTTGTTTTAATTTTGGATCAATTTGACTTGAATCTTGGATGACACTAATTTGAGAACTCATGTGTTAGTATATTTGTATTTTATTGTTGGTGTATATATAATTTTAAAGAAATTATAAACAATTTTAAATTTTGTTGAATTTTTAAATATTAATTGGCATGGAAGGCAATAGCGCGTTTATAAAAAAAATGCCGCAAAAGTCATGATATTTAATATAAAAGCATCGTCATTTTGGTGGCGATGTTAGAATCAGTAGTGTCGCAATAGGTGATGTATTACCGGCATTTTAGTAAAAACGCCGCAAATATGTATTACGCTTTAAGGAAACGGCACCGTTTTCCGTTCTTATTAGTGGCGCCTTTAATAAAATGCCACAAATATGTTCTTTTTATTGATGTTATTAGTGGTGTTTTAGCCCAAAACGCCACAAATTTGAGAAAAAACAACTGCGTTTTTGATAATTTATTTAGTGGCGTTTATTTAAAAGCGCCGCAATAGGGATAATTTTATACGGATAATCTTTTTAATTACTCAAAACTTTAAGCCGTTTCGTCTGTTCCCCCATTTCTTCTATCTCTCGAAATCCCTAATTTCTTCACCCCCTTTGGCATTCCCCTCCGAATCCCTAATTTTTGCTTCGATTCTGGTGCGAAATACTTCCCCAAATTGATTACTTCCCCCATCAGATATTTATTTATTATTTTTTAGCATTTTGAATGTCGTCCCCAAAATTTTATTTATTTGATTCTCGGCATGGATTTCTATTCCAGTTTTGGTTGAGTTGATACATGGTCTTCCATCTGCTGTTTTTCATTCTAAACACTCATACAAGGTAAGGAAATTCAGTTTGTTGAGGTATTAATTGCTTATTGCAATTTGTCAAAATTTTCAACTGTTGGTATTAATAACGAAAACTGGTTGGGAGTTGTGGATTTCATCATCCATTTATTAATAATATAGTATTTCTATATATTTATTAATAATTTGAAAAGAACACAAATATGTTCAAACAAAGCTTTCACATATAATACACCTTGAATTTGCTTTTTGCTATTGAAGTTACCATAATAACAATCCCACACTCAGCTTGTTCATCGTTTATCGTTACAGCAAAGAAGTGAGCAGATTGCTTGTCTACCTATAGCAAAATGCTTGAGAACTCGTAGTATAAGTGCTACCTGCAGTGTTTTTCTAATTTCATCTTACCCTTTCTCTCTCTCTCTCTCTCTCTCTCTCTCTCTCTCTTTGTCTTTCTAATCCACTTTAAGAGTTTTTGATGCACTGAGTTTAAGTTTTTCTTTGACATGATTTGCATGTGAAAGGGAGATAAATTGTTTCCTTTCTTTCTTTATTTAAATAATAAAGATTTTTCTTAACCCTAAATGGCTTATTTTATTTATTATTGCATTTTGTTCTGTCAATGATATTTCAAGCTTGAATTATCATTGAATGTATCTTGATTATTCTCTAATTATAATTACAACAATTACTTCATAACCCTTTTCTGTATCTTGTCTATCTTTCTCGTGGTTGCAGGCTCCCATTGCTATAATTCTGTAGCAAACTGCTTCCTTTTACCTCAAAGAATATTTAGAAAAAAAAGTTACTCCAAATTTGCAGTAACATTGTAAGTGGAGAGAGAGACAGAGATAGAAAGTGGATGATATAACTGTTGTTTTGGTACTTGGAATTTTCTATAGGGTTACATTATTGTCCTTCCTGAATTTTTATGAGACTTTGTTTTGGATCCTTTTATCTTGATTGTTTTGACTTTGTTTTATTTGTAGGTTCCACTCTTCTAGTCTTGAGGTTTAAAAAGCTCTTACTTAATTTTTGTAGATAAAATTCCAGCAGATATTAGCACTTATACTTCCATTTGTAAAATGTTAACTTAAATTAATGTTGTTTGATATTATTTTTATTTTCTATTTTTTATTTTTAATTTAAAGTATTAGTGAGTTAATTTTGTTTGTATTTTTGACTGCGGCCTCTGTTTCTTGGTGAGAGTGGAGTAGACCAGCTTCTTGAAATTATTAATGTACGTTTTAGTTCAAAATTCTGATCGATATGATTATATCATGATGAATTTGTCCAAATTGCTGTTTATTATCCTGCTTGGTTGGTATATATGCTGTTTATTATATTGTTGTCCAAAAAAAGAAGATTCAAAGTATATAGGCTGGAAACCTAACGGGTTTCCTTATATCTCATTGTAAGATATAATGGATCCTCCCTAGGTGTAACAATGCCATGTATGATGAATTTTAAAAAATTTCTGTCCAAATTGCTATTTATTATCCTGCTTGGTTAGTATATTTGTTGTTTATTATATTGCTATCCAGAAAAAAAAGATTCAAAGTATATAGGCTGGAAACCTAACGGGTTGCCTTATATCTCATTGTAAGATATAATGGATCCTCCCCAGGTGTAACAATGCCACGTATGATAAATCTTAAAAAATTTCTGTCCAAATTGTTGTTATTATCCTGCTTGATTGGTATATATGCTGTTTATTATATTGCTATCCAAAATAAAAAGATTCATAGTATATAGGATGGAAACCTAACGGGTTACCTTATATCTCATTGTAAGATATAATGGATCCTCCCTAGGTGTAACAATGCCACGTATGATGAATCTTAAAAAATTTCTATCCAATTTGCTGTTTATTATCATACTTGGTTGGTATATATGCTGTTTATTATATTGCTGTCCAAAAAAAAATCAAAGTATATAGGCTGGAAACCTAACAGGTTGCCTTATCTCTCATTGTAAGATATAATGGATCCTTCCTAGGTGTAACAATGCCACGTATGATGAATCTTAAAAAATTTCTGTCCAAATTGATGTCCAAATTGCTTTTTATTATATTGTTTCAACTGGTATATATGTTGTTTATTATACTATTTCAACTAGTATAAAATGACATCTTTAATCGTTATCTTAATGGATCCATTTTTCTGGTAGTTTGCGCTTTTTGTTGCCAGTTTTACTTGTAAGTGCAATATAACTTGTGTTCTTTTCTATTTTTTAAACTGTGCTTTCATCACATTTTTTTTTACCATCAAATCATTTTTTGTTTATCATCTAATTTGTACTGTATTGAGTTTTATTTTTTAGAAATTGTTCTGCTGAAGGAACGCTAAAATTTCGGATTAACTTTGCTGTATAAATGTTGTTTGATTTGATTTTTTTAAACTTTAAACTTGTTGGAATGAATGGTATATTGGAACGTAAAATTGGAGTATAAATGCTTGTTGAATTGGAGTATAAATGGTGTCCAAAGCAGGGTAGGTTACTTAGGTTTTGTCGTACATAATTGTGAATAAAGTAATATAATATTATGAAATTTAAATAAATTAAAAGTCTATTTTATTTTAATATGAAAATCAAATTCTTTTTAAAAAAAGTATTTAAAAGATTTTTAAAGGAAATTTTATATTTTTACTCATTAATTTATTTTGGTTTTGGTTTAGGGTACCTTATCTTCATTATTTAAATAAAATTTAATATAAAAATAAAATTACTAATTTTTATATTAATAATGTTTGATTTTAATATTTAATATTTTGAATGTTTTCTAAACTTATAAATATTTTGTGAAATATATATTAATAATATTGATCATTATTTAAATATGTTTTAATATAAAAAATTCTTTTTTAAAAGAAGTAATTTAAAACTTTTAAAATGGAAATTTAATTTTGTTACTCATTAATTACTTTGTTAAGTTATTTCTTTTTTTTATGTTTTTCATTATTTAAATATATTTTAATATAAAATCAAATTACTAATGTTTTATATTAATAATTTTTATTTTAACATTTAATATTTTTAAATGTTTTAAAACTTATAATTTTCTTTATCAATATAATAATAACAATCATTATTTAAGTAGCTTACATAATTCAAATAACTCACATAATATACATAACTTACATAAGTCACATAACATACATAACTTACATAACTTACATAAATTACATAACTTACATAACTCGGATAACTTACATAATACATAATACATAGGTTAAAGATCAACTTTCATAGCTTTCATCAAATTATATAACTTACATGGTACATTCCATAGCTTTCATCAAATTATATAACTTACATAATACATATCTTACATAATTTTAAGATCAAACTTCATAACTTACATAATTTATATAACTTACATAATACCTGTATAGATAAACAACTTACCCGTGTAATTTACTGTCAACATTAGACTTCAACAACTACGAAATGGATAGAACTTGAATGAATTTATCACGGGTAAGCAGCGGCTATCGATATGGAGTAGAAACTTTTCTAAATTTTGCATTTCAAAATGCAAGCCAAGAGAATATGATTCTTTGTCCTTGTAAGAAGTGTTGCAATATCAATTGGCATTATCGTGAAGTTGTCTACGAACATCTAGTTGTTAATAGCTTTGTTCGGGGGTATAAAAAATGGATTTTCCATGGAGATTGTACATCTAGTGGAGCCTCTTCATCGATTAATCTGGGTTATCCTCATAATGCTTACAATCAAAATGTTAGAGAAGATAACATGGAAGGCATATTGCGGGATGCATTTAATATGAGCGGTGATGATTTGCAATCATTTCCACCAAATATGGGTGCAACCGATGATTATAATTTTGGTGGAAATATTTTACCGAAAGGGGAAGAAGTGTACCTGATGAACAGCCAAATGAAGAAGCGGCAAAGTTCTACATGTTACTTGGTGAAATGAACTAAGAACTGTATGAGGGATCTAAATTTTCAAAACTATCTTTCTATATTTGTCTTTTTCACTTAAAATGTTTGGGAGGGTGGACCGGAAACTCTTGGACAATGTTGTTAGAGTTTTTGAGAGAAATGTTCACGTTTGCGAAAATCCCTCAATCTTCAAAAGACATGAAGAAACTGATTAAAGATTTGGGCCTTGGCTACAACAAAATTCATAGTTTCCCAAATGACTGCATGTTGTATTAGGGCGACCGGAGAAATCAACAGAGTTGTCATGTATGCGGTTAATCCCGTTGGATGAATAGAAATATAGAATATGGTAATGAGGATGAAAATGATGCACAGTCAAGGAAGACGCCAGTTAAGATTTTGAGGTATTTTCCGCTAATACCAAGGCTTTAAAGGCTTTTCATGTCGTCAAAGACAGCCGAGTCAATGATGTGGCACCATGATGGACGAACCGATGATGGATTGTTATGGCATCCTGCAGATTCTTTAGCTTGGAAATAATTTGACTCCAAATTTCCAAGCTTTGCAAGCAATCCTCGGAGTGTGAGGCTTGGGCTAGCATCTGATGGATTTAACTCATACAAAATCAAGAGCACAGCATATAGTACTTGGCCTGTGGTGCTTGTTCCTTACAATTTTCCTCCATGGGTTTGCATGAAACAATCATCCTTTATCTTATCTATGATTTATCCTTGGAGAGAAAGGGTTCGGGAATGATATTGACATATATTTGCAGCCACTTATTGAAGAGTTAAAACAATTATGGGCTGGTGTTGAGACATACGATGTAATGAGAAAGGAGAACTTTAATTTGCGTGCAGCTTTGATGTGGACTATTAATGACTTCCTGGCTTATGCCAATTTATCTGGTTGTAGTACCAAGTGACGTTATGCTTGTCCTTGTTGTGCTGGGCAAACAAGTTCGCAATGGTTATATAATGGGAAGAAGTTCTCTTACATGGGGCATCGTCGGTGGTTATTGGAAAATCATAGATTTAGATCTCAGAGTACTCAATTTGACGGTACTAAAGAGTTCAGAGAAGCTCCTTCGCAGACTGGTGGATCTGAAATATTGTTCATGTTGAAAGATATAAATTTCATTTATGGGAAGATGAATCAACTGCCCAATATGCAAAGAAATAGAAGATCAAGGGATGAATCTGATGATGAATCTGATGAAGAAGATGATCCTAATGAGGCGGACTTGTGGAAAAAAAGAAGTATTTTTTTTAGTTGCCTTATTGGAAGCATCAGATTTTATGTCATAATCTTGTTGTCATGCACATTGAGAAAAATGTATGTGAGAACATCATTGGGACTATTTTGAATGTCGATGGAAAATTGAAAGACAATCTTCAGAGTCGACTTGATTTAGTCCACATGGAAATTCAGCGTGAGCTTCATCCCCAAGCACTTCTGAATATGAAATATCGGTTGCCGCCTGCTATTTTTCAATGTCGAAGATGGAGAAAGAACTGTTCTGTATGGTGTTGAAGGATATAAAGTTCCCAGATGCATATGCATCAAATATATCTTGATGTGTGAGTCTTAAAGATTGAAGACTATATGCCTTAAAATCACATGACTATCACATCTTGATGCAAGACTTATTGCCGGTTACTATGCGGTGTTGTATGTCAAAACGGTGACGTCTTGTGTAATTGAACTATCCAATATAATGAAAGGCATTTGTGGCAAAGTTTTGGATGTTCAAGAACTTGAGATACTACAAGATTGAGCCATATTGACTTTATGCAATCTAGAGAAGATCTTCCCGCCTTCTTTCTTCACTATTATGGTGCACTTGTTAATTCATTTCCCTCGTGAAGCAATACTTGGTGGACCCGTTTTCTGTCGATGGATGTATCCCATAGAAAGGACTTTATATATTTGTAAATTATTCCTTCATTCACCTCAATGCCTTTAGTTGCAACTTTTGATAACATTGTAGATCGTGTTTAGGTTCCTATCCAAATTGAAGTCTTACTGCCGCAATAAACATTATCCGAAGGGATCAATTGCTGAAGGCTACTTGGCAGAGGAATGTATGACTTTCTTTTTAAGGTATTTGGAAGATGTTGAAACAAGAATGAATAGATCATGTAGAAATGCTGGGCTCACAGATCATAAGTTGGCCGAAACTTATTTATTTCAAAGTTTCGAGAACCAATCGGCAAAGTTGAAATTGTAGAATTAGACGATAGATCGTGGGTCCAAGCACATCGATACGTTCTTTTTCATCACGATTCATTGGAACCATTATGCAAGTAAGTTCTAGAATTTGATAAATATTCTTCAATTATAATTTGTTTCTCTTCTAACAAAGTAAACCTTTTTTAACATAGTGAGTACAAACAAATATTTTGAGCTCGTTCACGGTCCCGAAGATTACATCTACGAGAAACTAATAAGTTGTTCACAGAATCATTTCATGAATGGTTGAGCCAAACGGTATGCAATTGAAGTTTTCATTGACAAGAAATAATGTTTTCTCATAACATTTATAATTACTCAATTTACTCTCAATTCAATAGGTTTGGAGTAAGAATGAAGTAAATGACGAAGTTAAATGGCTTTCACAAGGTCCAAATAGAATAGTGAAAAGATATAGTGCCTTCCTCAT
Organism: Gossypium rotundifolium; assembly: GCA_025506655.1. Classification (NCBI taxonomy): domain Eukaryota; kingdom Viridiplantae; phylum Streptophyta; class Magnoliopsida; order Malvales; family Malvaceae; genus Gossypium; species Gossypium rotundifolium. The sequence continues at coordinate 131,274,172 of CP106725.1, read as the reverse complement.
CAAAGGATACAGATTTCATACAAAGTATCGTGAGAGATTGAGGAGAACCCAAAATTGTGGAATTATTGTTAATTCTTCAATTTCAAGTTATGCTAGTGCTAGGGACAGTAATCCTGTCGAGGGGAATTTGGAGTATTACGGACTTCTTACTGACATAATTGAGTTGGATTATTACGACAAATGGAAAGTTGTCTTATTTCGAGGTGATTGGGCTGATGTGAATACGACTCGCGAAATTAAAAACGATCAATATAGTTTTACAATAGTGAATTTCTCTCGATTGATTCACACTGGAGAACAACTGATAGACGAGCCATATGTATTTTCTTCTCAAGTGAAACAATTTTTTTACTCGAAAGATCCAACTGATGAGGGTTGGTACGTTGTACTTCGAAACACCCCTAGAGACTTGTTTGACATGGGTAATGGAAGTAAAGATGACATCGACGAAAGATCAGAAACTTTGCCTTTTCCAGAACAAAACTTAAATGAAAATATCCATAGTACTAGTACACAATTTCAATGGGTTCGTCAGGATGTGGACGAAGATATTTACGAATTATGATGTAGTAAGATTTTACGATTTTTTATTTATATGTAATATTATAATTTTAATCTTGGTCATTTTATATAATTTAACTATTTTATATGACCATTATTGTTATTATTTGTTACTAAAATTTCAACTATTTTATGTGTATTGCAGGAAAAAATGAGTAGAAGAAGATTACGAGATTTAAATATTGTACAGAATATTGTAAATTAAGAAGAGGGCAATAGTGAACAGCAAACAGTTGTTGGATCCTTGAATGTGCCTGACATAGATGATGAGCCTGCAGAATTACAAAGTAATGTTAAGTTTATTTTACATGCATGTTGACTTTTATTATTGATTCATTTTTCAATTTTAATATAATAATATATCATTGTTTAGCTGAGAGTGGTGGGACGCGCAAAGGTCGCAGACGTACGTTGCTTAGAGATTTATACAAATTAAATCCTGTCGAGCGTGTGAAAGTAAGGAGAAACAGTCATGGCTAGCCTGTTGGCCCTGAAGCTCAACTTTTAGCAGACTATTTGGCCATTATTGCACGAAATGCAAATATGTTGCCCATCAATTACGAATCATGGCATCACATGCCTGATGGAAACAAAAATCAAGCTCTCGATAATATTAAGGTAACAAAACGTGAATGTAATTTATAATACTTTGGTTGAAGTTTCATTTATATTTACTTTCTAAACTTATGTTTTTTTATGAGATATTTGCTTTGGAGGTCTCCGATGACTATATCAAGAAGACATTGGGAAAAAAATGGAGAGACCATATAAGCATATTGAAAAAAGAATATTTTAAGAAAGACATAAGCCTCGAGGAAAAATTGCGAAATGTCCTGCCGGGAATGTTGAGGTAATCAATGGGAAGATACGGTTAGATTTTGGAATTCAAAGAAGGGAGAGGTATTACGTAGTTCTAAACTCTTATAAATTTTTCGGTTTATAGTATTTACTATATACGTAATAATAATTTCATTATGTAGGACCGTGAGCGTGTTGGAACAAGTAATAGGCAGAAACAAAAATTCATGTACACGGTAGGGTCGAGAAGTTTTGCTTCTATAGCTGAGGCCGAGGTATTATAATTTATTAATTCTATCAAATATTAATGACTTTATACTATTAAATTATATTTTTACTACTACAATGTAGGAAGTCTCCACTGGTCAAAAAGTTGGACGCCTTCAGCTTTTTAACATTACGCATAGGAAGAAGGATGGGTCTCCAATGACATCCGAAGCTGCAGAGATTATAGTATATTTACTTAATAAAATTTGATTTATTATAAATATTTATAATGTTTAATTATAATAGTTTAATTCTTCTTTAGTAGTTTTAAATTAATAATGTTAAGTTATGTTGCATTCCTTCTTATTGTATATTTCGTTTCTAACACTTTGATTGATTTATTAGGAGAAACTAAACGAGAAGAAGGCAGATTATGAAGCAGCTGGTTCTACTGATAGTTCTGTTAATCTTGAGGATATCGATAACAGAATTATTATTGATGTTTTGGGTCCTGAAAGGTATGGTCGGGTTCGATTTCAAGGATCTGGTGTTACCCCAACCCAATATATTGGATCCGCTCCCACCAATATATGCCTTCCGGAGTCAAGCTCAAGTCAAGTTCGAGGTTAAAAGTCCAAATAGCTCAGATGCAAGCGAGCACGGTTGAGCAAATTGCTGAGGTTCAAAGAAAATATGAAGAACTTCACCAACAGCTTAGAGCGGATGCGTGAGGAGGAGGTAGAGGCAACAAGAAGAATGAAGGAGGCGAGGCGTAGCGATGGCGTGAGCGAGTAGAAAGTACGATGAGCTCCATTACGGTTTGAAGATATGATGCGGATGTTTCAAAGATCGTAAAAGCTGCCATCTTAGACTTTTATTTTCTCGTTGTAATATTATTTTTAACATTGTTACATTTAACATTATTGTAAGAATAATTTCAATTATACTTCATTTATTAATTTACATCATATATCTATTATTGAATTTGAAGTTTCATTTAGATTTAATGCTTTTTGGCTGTGATTTATATGCTACATTTTGCTGTATTAGGTTGAAATTATATGCAATAGTTGCTGATTTTGGTTGGTTTTAATGCAGGAAGGGTAGGATATTGGAGAAATTATCTATTGCAAATCTGTATAAATTAGCGGCGTTTGTGAAAAAAACACCGCTAAAAGACACGACTTTTAGCGACGCTTGTGGGAAAATGTCGGTAAAAGTCGTGTCTTTTAGCGGCGCTTGTGGGTAAAACAACACTATAGTTTGCGGCGTTTTCTTTAGCGGCATTTTTTGCTACGCAAATACTATTAGTGGCGCTTATAAACGTCGCTAAAAGCCTAAAAAAGGCCGCTAAAAATCTGTTTTGGTGTAGTGAACATACTTCTTGTTTTTATCTAAATAATTTACAAATATTTTTATATGATTAATAAGTTGATTTTTTTTTTTTGGTGAAATACAAGAATAAGGCAAAGCCCGAAATAACAAATGCGACTAACGTGACTCGAGTCTAGGTCATACTTAAGAAGATGAATACTATGATCATCAAGTCATCACATGATGTTCAAAACTAAAGTGACTTAAACCTTAGCGATTGACTTGAGATTAATAAGTTGTTAATTGAAATAATAATTTTTTGCATAAAGATAATAATATAAGTTCAAACTAATTTTTTTTTGAAATTTTTATTTTAAATGTTGGATAAAAATTAATCTTAAAGATATCCGAAATTTATAGAAAGGTTTGGGCAGGTTTATCACAAGTGCCATTGAATCAACTCAAATGTAACCATATAGATATATGTACAAGAATATCAGATGGATGACAATTATTGGTACTCAACATGAACAAGAAAGACGGTAGAATGACCCAAAAAAGCAAGTCCCATAGGAAAAGATCCTATTTCTTGATTTCAGTGCCAATTAACTATTCAAACTAAACTATATGATTGTATCTAAGTCAAAGTCAGAAAAAAAAAACAAAAAACAAAAAAAAACTTGAGGGCACGGTTGAAGGCACCACAGATGTCTCATATTTAGATGCTGAAACCCAAAGATATCAGTGAAAATATTTGATAAACTCGAATGTCAACTCAATTCATTCATCATTTGATGAATATAAATGTAATCACCGAAAATTTTTATCTCAAAATTAATATAAATATATTTGGTTTTCTCCTCAATTTTATTTTCATTGCAAAAATAGGTAAAAATAAATAGAGGTTGTTTTATTAAGAGTTAAATTATATTTTGTCTATTATATTAAAAAAATGAGTAAATTAGTCTTGGATCCTAGATTAAAGAATAAATTAATTTTTTGTTAAAAATTTATCAATTTTACTATTAAAAACTAATCACTATACATCAACATATGGTATATATATGACACCACGTATCGCTATTTGATTATTCCATCAACCACATCAGTCTTTAATAATATAAATTGATTAAATTGTTAATAAAAAGGCTAGTTTACTCTTTAACTTAACATAAATGAATTAATTTATTTATTTTTAAATAAAATAATAAAATATAATTTGACTCCTAATACAGGAACCTCCGTCATGCTTTTACCTTCAAAAACATCATATCATATTTTACTAATTAACTAGCTTTAATTATCTGCATAAGTTATTGACTATGAGTATTTCAGCTTACAAAAGCAACATCAATTTAGAATTAAGATTAATATATTTTGATAAAAAAAAAAAAAGATCGCAGTGGAAATTATTAGTGCCAAAGTGTCACAGTCAAGTTGCTCCCTGGCAAAGTACGAGACAAGAAACCCAGTTAACATCAGGGTTATGAAGTGAAGATTTTAAGCAATATAATTGGACCGGCATTAGCATGTTGAAAATGAAATGCTTATACATTTCCATTATATTTTCCTTTCAGTACAGCTTGGCACTGATCATTCCACGGTGGATCGCTCTCCATACACTAAAATTTAACCAATGCTGTTCATATAATAAAACCATATTATATTTTTAAAAAATTATGGTGTTTGTTCCTTTGGATGCATGATTTTCCTCCAGGAAACATGGCTTATATATTTAATGACATAATTCCTGACTTCATGATCTCTCTACTTATTTTTCATGTAAATAATTTTGGGTTGAAAAATATCTGAATTATTTTTTTTAAATTTGTGATCATTGACAATTGACATCGATTATAAAGGAAATAGTTCAATTTCAGTGACATGGGGCTGATAATATTCATTGCTAATGATATAGCAATTAGGCAAAAAAGTATAGTTTGAATGTGTATTTTGGGAAGTGCATGGGAAGCCCTGTCATTTTCATTCAAAGGGTTTTCTAAATAACAATCATATATATATATATATATATATATATATTGGCTTGCATATTATGTAAAGTAATTTTCTTGAGCTTTTCAAAGACAGATTTAGGATTGTTTACACCCAAAAAAAGATTATCAATGATTATTCAACTCAATGCTTAGTCATAAATCATAGAATAGGCTCTGACCACTAACAATATAAACCCAAATATTCTATTCTTACATTTTTCATAATTATGTGTTCTCCGTATGATAAAAGTAGCCAATATTATAACAATAATTAATTTGGGGTGTATAACATAATTAAATTTGGAATTAAGAAAGTGATGATGATCATACGCATGCATATGAACCAATAAAAACCAATTTAGTTCATTCAAAGGGAAAAAAAAAACTTTGTGCCTTCATGAAAGCTTGAGGACTTGGTGCTCGATTTCATGAAGTCTAAATAAAAATATAATATATATTTAATTGGTTAGATGCGGTCAACTTGACATGAAATCCTTTCAGTATGAAGGCTAATGTCAGGTAGCTTTAGGGGATTTTTACCAAAATAGGTTAGAAAAAAAAATCATGTTCCAAAATAGGATGCCACCCCAATTATTTACCAAAATGGGTTAAAGCAGGGTGGTCACGCCACTCCCATAGGCGGCACCACCCTGCTCTCGGCTCCCCACCAGCAAAGCCTGCACCAAACAGTAAGAGAACAGTAAGAGGCATGCATGCAAACAGGAGACAGTGAAAAATACTCTCCCATAGGCGGCACCAAGCTTGAAGAATGCCATCCCATAGGCGGCACCAGGTGGTCAATACCCTCCCAGAGGCGGCACCAAAAGCAAAAAATGGACATGCAAAGGCGGGACTATGGCCTTAAATTCGTGCCTCCCTCCCCGGAAACTTGAAGCTTCAAGCGATGGGAAAACAAAGCAATGAGCAGAAGAAGAAGAAGAAAAGGTGGTGGCGCCAAAGAAAAGAAAGAGAAAGAAGAAAGGAGGTTACGGGAAAAAAAGTTTTAAAATAGGTAAATTTTATTTAGATAATATTTGTGTTGTTTTTGAATTGTTATTATATTATTTAATTATATATTAATTATAATTTTATTAATTATATGTTGTTAGTTACTTTAGTTTAGTTTATATTATAAGTATTGTGAGTTAGGATTAGTAGGTTAAGTGTAGTAATTTAGTTAGTAAGTAAGTTAGTTATAGTATTATTGTTAGTTAGTTGGAAACCCTAAAAATTATTTTGATTAGTTAGTAAAGTATATATTAATATGTTATTTTATAACTCTTTAGTATATTGTTATTAGTTAAACCTTAATGATTACTTTATAGTTAGTATATAAACTTGTTATTATTATTATTGTTAGTGTAATATTGTTGTTATTAAAAATGGTAAATGTTATTTTATTTTGTATTATATTATTATTGTTAGTAAATAAATATTATAAGTATTGTTAGTATAAAAGAACATTAAAATAATACATGAAACATTATAATTGAAAATAAATAATATATATTTTGAAAGTAATGTAATTTGAGAAAAGGAAAATACAAGTAAATGGTCAAAATAAGTGATTTTACTAAATCTAATAGTATTTTATTGAAAATTATAAGATTTGAACACTTACAAATACTTAATCGAACATAGTGCCAAAATAGTGCCAAAATTTTTAGTTTTGTTTTAAAGATATTTTGTTTGTTTATTTTGATTTGTTAGTAATTTATGTGTTTATATTAATTAATTTTTATTGTGAATGTTATGTTTTAAATTTTGTTTGAGAAATTTTGTTTATTTTTGAACAGTTGACCATCAAGATGGATGATCGCTTTTTTGATGCGTTTATTTCGATGGAATCATCTTGACAACAACCGTTGGATGCATATTTGAATGTCGGCAACAAATAACAATGAGATTTAATAGAAATGTATCGTTGGATGATATGAAGAGAAGGATAAGCATAAAAATCGTTAGGCGGTGTGAGAAAACGATATCAAGAATTTTCTACAAGTTTCCAATTTGCAGATCCGATCAAATTCACGAAATGGAACTTGTAGACGACGAAGACGTGGAGACAATGATTGCGCTTTCTTTGTGGGAATGGGAGTAATGAAATGCACCGATTCACTTATTTCTTTGAGTTAGCCGGATTGAGGCAAATGAAGACACCAATGCATATGGTGAAGAACATGGAGCTCAAGAACCGTGCATGGTACCTCCAAGATCGTATGTTGATGACGAATCGAATATCGTCGGATTGATATCGATCTTAATATTACACCGATATTAATGTGGTTGGTGATGATAGACACGACGATAGTGATGATTGTGAGGAAGAGGTCAATATTGACAGTGATCCCGATATGGATGATATACCTGATGATATTGACGATGAAGATGTGAATGACGATTGGAACATTAGTGCATCTTCTGTCGGGAACCATATGCGATGTATTACGATACACAATAATCTTGGGCCACACATGTCACTCATAGACCCGTATGACCCGTGTAGCCGAAGTTTCAGTACCACGAATATATCCTGCTCACCGGCTCACCGTAAATTCCGATCATGAGGAGTTATTCGTAGGCCAGAGATTTGGAAGTAAAGAAGAGTGCGTATCTGCGATTAAGCGGTATAGCATGGATATATCAGTGGATTACAAAGTCGCAGAGTCTAAATCGACACTATATATTGTAGAGTGTTGGAAGGCAGCGGACGGATGCAATTGACGGATACGAGCTACATTCATTCAAAAATCGCAGATGTGGGAGATAAGAAAATTGGTTGGGCCTCACACATGCAGATCGACACGTATGACAGAAGATCATGGAAAACTTGATTCCAAAACTATATGTACGTGTATCATACCAATGGTGAAGGACATGCCGACTATTAAAGTTTCGATACTGATTGCTGAAATACAAGCACGATTCCAGTATCGAGTATCATATCGAAAGGCGTGGATAGCTAAACAGATGGCGATGGAACAATTGTACGGAGATTACGATTCATCGTATAATGAGCTACAAGGATGGATAGCTGCCATGCGGGAGTACATACCGGGAACTGTGATTGAGTTACAGACACGACCTTTTTACGGCCCCAATGACCAATTACAGTCGGGGAAAAGAATTTTTCATCGGATGTTCTGGACGTTTGATCCATGTATACGGGCATTTCCACCGTAAGCGTTTGTGCGATTGGATGGGACATGGCTATACGGAAAATATACACAGATCTTACTTATTGCGGTTGCTCAAGACGGCAATAGGAACGTGCTCCCAATAGCATTTGCAATAGTAGATAAGGAGAATATGGAATCTTGGGAATTCTTCTTGACCAACCTGCGGAGGTATGTTATTAACAACGATAATATTTGCATCATCTCCGATAGAGGGAAAGGATTAATTGCCGCAGTTAGGCGTTCCGGTGTGCCATGGAGATCCGTTTACTGTATCCGTCACATTGCGGCTAACTTTCTTCGAGAGTATAAGAATCCAAACTGGAAGAGAGAAGTGGTGAAAATGGGTAAAGGATAACCTTATATTTTCAATATGTATAGTTTAATGTTTTTGTGTTATCCAGATACCGTAACTGACATTTATTAAAACATGTACAGCGTACGAGTTAGAGCCACATATTTTTCGCCAAATGATGACTCAACTCGAGAGTGACATGGAAGGTCAAGTGAACAAATCTTTTCGGGAGTGGTTGGGTACAATGGAGCCGTGGCAATGGGCTTAAAGTTTTGACGAGGGCTTTCGTTATGGTCAAATGACCACAAACTTGGTGGAGGGGGTCAACGCTGTGTTGTTGAAAACACGACATCTACCGATTTCATCTATCTTCTCGGCTACATTCTACAGGTTGGCAACCTTGATGCCAACAATGGGTGAACAACAAGTCAACCAGATGGATGCGGGACACGTGTTTGTGGAAGATGTCGGGATGCATTGATTGCAAACCGCGGATTACGAGGTCGATGATCAGAAATATATTCACGACAAATAGAAACTTTTCGAGTTATGGAGTCTATAGGTCGTCGACCGGTTTGCCACCTAGGTCTTATGGAGTCGACCTTCTAATGCATGTCATGCGAATGCGAGGAGGTTCCGGACACTTCATTATCCTTGTGCACATGTTGTGGCGTGTGTTAAAGCGAACCTTAGTGTTGAACATTTTGTCGATGATGTGTACACGCTAGAGCGTACATTGCGTGTCTGGGAAAATGAGTTCCCTGTCCTGCCCGACATGTCTACATGGGAGGTGCCTCGGACGTCTTTCGAGCTTGTCCTAGACAGAGCGCTCCGTAGGAATCCGAGAGGCCGTCCGCAATCATCCAGAATCCGTAATGAGATGGACTTTAGGAGAAATCGGCGGTGGCGTTGTGGAATATGCAGTTAGCTGGTCATAATCAAGTAAATGCCCTCGGCGAAACTATCATGTTGAACAATAAATCACGACGACGAAATTGAGCTTAGTTTTCATTAATTTCAACATTTTGAGATTGTTATCATGCATATTAACTACCCCAGGTTTGAATTTATTTTTTCGTTGTATGTTTCGAATATTGAAATGTGGAGTATAGAAATGTAGTTAAATTGCAACTAGATCCCATGTGTAAAGTAAACAAATCAATTTAGTTGTTGGTGTACAGTGAGCTGTTGGTGTCATGTCTTAAAATCTTGTTACGAAATTTTAAAGCTCCAAATCATCAAAAATCATAACAATATTAAGTAATTATAGCTACAAATAACCAAATTAATTTCATACAAATAAAGTATAAACATCGTAATATTTACAAATACAAAATACAAGTAAATCAAGACCGGAAGAAACACCTTAAAACTGATGGTTCGATGGTGTAGTCCTCGGTGTGTACTTCTGCGGTGGTCGACATTCACGTCGTCCGTGCCTGCGACGACCAACATCCTCGTCAGTCTCCGGTGGGGGTCCAGATGGCGGTGTGCTAAACATGGCCGAAAAATCATGTCCCTCGAAGGGCATAGATGAACTCGAGCCAGATGGACTGTCCTGATGCAGTGGATATAACCCAGGATACGAGCCGGGAGTACCGTACTGCGGTGTGTACGATCCGAATATATCAACCCCGTACTGGTATCCACCTCCTGATGACGAGCCTGGCACATATGGATGATACGAATGTGCATCCGAATGTGATTGTAATTGCTCAGCCTCGGGCTCGGCCTCCGGCTCGGCCTCCGGCTCGGCCTCTGGCTCGGCCTCTGGCTCGACCTCCGGCTCGGCCTCTGGCTCGGGATCGGGATCTACAACGCCTCGGCCTCCATATCTACCATCGCTCAGATGCCCCATGTCACAAGCACATGTGGGGGACTACGATCATCGTCCTCCGAGTATATATGGCTTCCCCATACTAGAGTACCATTGTATGTACTCTAATGGAGGTTGAAGACTGGAAGCCATATCCATCCGAGGCATTCGGGACATGCGATCATTCCACACCGCAATAAATTGACCATGCCTAACCCCCCAATCCAAGTCTGGTCTCCCTCTCTTATTTTTGCCATGAACCTCTCCCACCTGGCACGGCGGTTCCGGGATGTATTGGACGCAACCAAATTGCCGCAGCACTCGGTCCCCGTGATACCACTCTACTACATGGAAATGTAAAATTGTGCGTTTGTGCACCACATATCTGATGGATATAGGAGGACGGGGGTATAACGGCTGCAATTTCGGGTCTACGGTATGGCATCCATATAAACTGCACGATTAATGACATTGTTAAAATTAAACACATTGTGCGTAAGATATACAAACTACTACGTAACTAATATTGGAATCGCTTACCCCTTCCCCGGCATGTTGTTCAATCATAAGCCGATATATCGGAGACGATGTAATCGACCTCCGATACCCGGATAATTACTCCACCTACAAAAAAATTAAGTCAAACAAGTATCAATATAAAGAAATTTCAATTAAAAATAAGTTATATTTTATCACCTGTTCACTAACGGATATACGTATGGTTGATGGGTAACTGATGCCAAGAATGGCATCCGATACAGAGCCCAGGACTGCAATAGTATAAGGCATCCGCCTATGTCTCCGGTCGTTGGGTCTGTCGTACGACAAAGCTCACGGTACAACCACGTAAGAACTGCGGATCCTCAACTATAGAGCGAGCATTGCTTAAATCAGCCAATAGGGGTAGGTACTGAATATGAACCGTATTATTGTTTGCACTGGCCATCAGTATACCCCCTATGATGTGCATAATGTACGCTCGACTTGCGCACATCAAGTCGCCTTCAGTGGCATCAGCTGATATATGTTGGTACCTCGCTCTCAACCATGTAAATTTTATTTCTGTAAAATATTTTCCATTATTGTCGTACGAGTGCCCAAGTAGGCTCTCACGAGGGTAAACGGTCACCATCGTGACTCACGCCTGTAACGGACTCCGTCAATTGGGAGCCCAAGCTGCGTTCAACATCCTCTAGAGTGACTGCACTCTCCACATGGAAAATGAAAAGTGTGGGTCTCCGCGCCAACGCCGACTAGTACGGATATTAAATCATACCGCAAGTCAAACGTCCGGATCAGGTCTTTAGCGACCGAATCCAACTTGCTCTATATATGGCATCGATCGTTCATCCGGGATTTTTACGCCATTCACCGGCCCGTAATACAGTGACGAGTCCCGACATGTTAAATCATAAAAGATTACTACTTATGTAGAATAACATAATTTATTATGTAGCTATTTTGTTAATATAACTCGTAATTAATAAATAACAATACATTACCATATTATTAGCGGCGCATATGTGAGGAACTTTACTAATCAATGAAGCCATTTCCGTCTCAAATCAATTTTTACCTACATAAAAAACAAGAAATCTATATTCAATTAGTAACAAATAACATGCCAAGACTAATAATACAATAAGAACATCATGTAAGCGACGATAATAAATATAATATTTTATTATTTATACAAACATCATAATATTAAGTCAAATTTTAATTAGAGTTTTTACAAACAATTATAATAACTAATAATAATATTTCCGGTTTCTTAATAATAATATTATATTAACATAGATAAAGTAATAATAATTTTTACGATTCCTTAATAATAATATTACGTATAGGTATACCTTTTTCTAATAAAACAATTGATTAACAAAAATAATTTAGTACATAATTATTATAGATATATTACGAGCCTTTATCCATTTTATTTTATATTATTTTAGTATATAATAATTCAAATATATTATTTGATTACATTTTAGTGCATAATAAATCAAATATTTGGTTTTATTATTTTCATATTTTATTATTTTATATTATTTCTTTTACTACGTAATATTTCAAATGTATTGTTTTATTACTTTTATATATCAATTTAGTAAAACCCACTTATTTTAACTATTTATTCGTATTTTCTTTTTTCTCGATTCTATTACTTTAAAAAATATACTATTTTCGTATTTTATTATTTTATATTATTTATTTTATACATAATGTTTTATGTATTATTTTAATATTCTTTATACTAACAATAACTATAATATATTACACTAACAATAATAATAATTGTTTTATATATATACTAACTAAATTAATTATTAAAGTTTAACTAATAACAATATACTAACTAAAATCATGTTAGAGTTAAAACTAACATATTAATACACACACTAACATAATTTATTAACTAACTAATATAATTAAATATTTTTTAATAATAGTATTTAACTAACTTACTAACTAATTACTACTTAAACTAACTTATTAATAATCCTATTTATTAACCTATTAATCATAATAGTATTTAACTAACTTACTAACTAATTACTACTTAAACTAACTTATTAATAATCCTATTTATTAACCTATTAATCATAATAGTATTTATTAACCTATTAATCATAATAGTATTTAACTAACTTACTAACTAATTACTACTTAAACTACTAATCTTAGTTATAAACTAAGTCATAAAATAAAATTAACATTTCATAAAATTATTATAAACTACTTAAACTACTTACTTACATTATAAACTACTTAAACTACTAAATATGTCATAAAATAAAATTAACATTTCATAAAATAAAAATCAACAACATAAACATTATTTTAAAAAAATTATACCTAATTTTCTCCTAATCTTTTTCCCTTCTTCCTTCTTTTCTTCTTCTTCCTTCCTTCTTTCTTTCTTTCTTCCTTCCTTCTTTTCTCTCTTCCTTCCTTCTTTTCTCTCTCTTAAGGCAAAGACTTACCTTGTTTATGCTTCTCCTTGTGGCCTTGTTTGGGGGAGTGCTTGTTTCGCTTCTCCTTGTGGCCTTGGGGGCGAGGAGGAGGGACCATTAAGGTCCCAGCAGAGAAGCCGACAAACGGCCATGCAGGTGCCGCCTCTGGGATGGTATTGACCACCTGGTGCCGCCTATGGGATGGCATTCTTCAATCTTGGTGCTGCCTATGGGAGAGTATTTTTCACTGTCTCCTGTTTGCATGCATGCCACTTACCGTTTGGTGCAGGTTCTTACTGTTTGGTGCAGCCTTTGCTGGTGGGGAGCCGACAGCAGGGTGGTGCCGCCTATGGGAGTGGCGTGACCACCCTGCTTTAACCCATTTTGGTAAATAATTGGGGTGGCACCCTATTTTGGAACATATTTTTTTCCAACCTATTTTGGTAAAAATCCCTAGCTTTAGTGATGATTAAGAGTGATTCCCTGGGTTTTTGACCAACATTTTTTCACTACCATAATTAGTGGTTTACAAGACCCTTTCATTTTCAAACCAGGTTTACAAGACCCTTTCATTTTCAAATCAGTCACCCATCCTTTCCCCCTTTCTTTTTTAATTATGAGATTTTTATAATATATGGTGTTATTTAAAATTAAACCCTTAACTTTTTACACTTTCAATGAAAAGAAAAGAAAAAATAAATTTCGTCTTGGTGACATAAATGTCTACTAACAACTAAGATTTTGTAACTTTGAGTTAAACCCATCTAGTAATATCTCAATCCAAGTGTTCTGTATATAATAACTTAGGCCCGTTTAGGTTTGAGCATAGTATACAGTCCAAATTTGGAAACCATTCATTGATCTTGTATGGATTTATACATGAGGAAATTGTCACCTTTGCCTGCTTCAGATATCATAAACTAGCCTCGTGGCAGATGGTACTTAGTTGCAATAATTCAAGGTATGGATAGTATGCAAATCAAAATAATATGATTTTAATAATTATATATATAATTATTTGATGCAAATTTAGAATTCTTCATTGGAATTGATAAAAAACACTAAAATAAATTGATTTTTTCGTCTTAATCTCTTTTTTTTTTTTTTCATTACACAAACCCCTTACTAATAGAGGTTACAAGGGTGAAGCAAAAAAACCTTTTTTAGGAGGGGACAAAATTAAGTTATGCATTTTATGAGGGTTGAAATGCATTTTTAAGGGTTAAATTTAAAATTTATCGTTTGGTAGAGGGTAAAGTACATTTTAACCCTTTGCTAACTTATAATTTTATAAATTTTATAGGATCAAAATTGTTGTTTTCCCATTTTAAGAGGACCTTGTCGTCACCCTTAGGATGCTATAGTCTTTCTATTAGTTCTAATGTGTGTAACCCTAATAGATAAATGAAATATCAATTTATATATGATCGACTTTTAATCAAGTACATCCATCTAGTAACCAAATGAATGAATACAATTTAATTTACTGTTAAAGTAAATAACTTAATTACCTTAAATTTGGCTACTTAAGTACATGGATTAAAATCTTACATTCTCCAATGTGACCCAATGTGATAAAGCGTAAATTGTAATAGCACAAACATTAAGCACGATTGACAAAATATAATACTAATAATTATTACCAATTATAGTGAATTGCAATGTGATTTATAATGGTTATATATATTTGAAGTCACATACTTCCTTTCATAAACTACAACATTATAATTAAATATAATTGGTTTTTAAGTAACATAGACATCTGACCATGATCATAAATCATAATTTTGTTAAAGTAAATTTCATTATAGAGCTTAAAAATTTCGATCCAAAAGGAACTTAAACCAAGAACAAACAACTAAAAATCCAAGCCAATAAGCTTTCCACATCCATCTGATCTTATGCGTCCAAATCCTAATTTGAAGACATACATGGAGCAAGAATATGGAAAATGCTAAGGGGAGGACATCCCAAACAAAAGGATTTGCATGAAATAAAGTGACCCTAGCTAACAAATGGGTAGCCTTCTAAGTAGTTGTACCCATCTAACAAAAAGACGCAAACTGGAAAAGGAATTTAAGCGTGTAACAATCCGCAAAGAGCAAACCTATTTCAGAGCAAGTTAGAATGGAACCATTCAAACCAAGAATAGCATTAGACAATGAAATTCGATAATTACTATCTCCACATTCATAGAGTGAAGCCATTTAAGCTTTTACCCTATAGAAACCAACTCAACAACCTCTAGTGAAAAAATCCTCTTAGTGAAACCAGTCAAACACTTAACACAGCCTCTTATAGCATATCTTAAAACAACAACCCATCCTAGCAAAATGATCCATAAATAACGAAGCGTCCATGTTACATTTTTATCCATAAATAACGAAATGTTCGTGTTACATTTTAAACAACCTGCTAGAGGCTTGCACCCACCATAATCGCCATCGAAGAACACTCAACAACTGGATGAATACGATCAAAAGAGCGATAAGTACTATACCAAACAATTATATACGACTCAACAAACTACACTACTTGAACATCCATTGCATCTTTCTATTACCAAAGCAACCGATTTCGAAAATACCAAAGGTCTCATGCCAAGCTCAGCCTCCTGGCAACATACCGATTGTTCGACTACAATAGGCTCCCCATAAATAGATCAATATATAATGTTGGAACCATGCTAAATCTAGTAATGCACCAAACCTTAGTAGCTTATCTGCATATTAAGAAAACATGATCCAAATCATTGATTAAACCATATTTGGCGCATGAAGGAAGAAAATTCAAACCTTTCACATTTGGCGCATGAAAGAAGAAAATTCAAACCTTTCTCAACCAATTGAGCTTTACACGGGAGAAAATTATTCATACAAAAACCACACAAAATCTTTAATTTATGGAGGTATTGTAACACCCCTTGCTTGACCTAATCTTTAGGTCCGAGCTACAGGTTGCTACATTCGTTGCTGGAGCAACTACAATTAGATTCACAATAAAATAATCATTTTCACATGCATTCAAACAACAATCATGACTAAATAACAATAATTCATCTTTTCCAGGTCTTATTCGAGCTTATGAAAGCTCTTTTGTCAACTCGAACTTGAAATAAGACTCCATCAACTACTCAACTAGATTTAGGGCCTAGTCGATATTGTAACATAGTGGTGCAAGACCATGAAATCAAGATGAAATTATGAGTTTTAAGGTTTATGTCATGCTTGCATTCTGGTATGAAGGTTTCATGAAGCAATTTTGCTAAATTGTGGTTGAATGGTCCAAAAGGACTAAATTGCAAAAGTTACAAAATATTTCTAGAAGCTTTTTGTATGAAATTGCTTTAGAATAATAATTATGAACCCCTAGATAGCAATTTTCCCAAAATTTAATTTTTGGACAAAATTGGTCATGAGATAGTTTTATGGAAATTTTTAAAAAGAGGGCATTTTGGTCATTTGCCTAATAAATGATTAAAATGGGAAAAAGATGACAAAAATCCATTCATCTTCTTCCCCAAGCTATCAAAAATTCCAATAGCCATTGTTAGGGCTCTTTCAATTTTCCAAGCTTGCTAGTAAGTGCTCCTAAGCCCGATTTTTGATATTCTTCGTATTTTTGAAGTCCTGGTAGCATGAGTAAGCTATTTTTAGCTATTTGATGAGCTATAATGGATGTTCAAAAATGTGGTCATGTATGACATGCATGTATTTTGATGTTTTATGGAAGATTATGAAAGCTTGATGTAGTAGAAACATCTTTTGTTAAGTGATTTTCCATGAAAATGCATGTAGGGACTTGATTGTGAAAATCTTAAGTTTGGTCATACATGTGTGATTTTGTGAGAATTGATGATTGCTATAGTTGAGACTATTAATCAGCTAAGCATGTAGTTTAAGAAAGTTGTATGAAAATCATTTTACGAGCCTAGGGCAAAAGTGCAAATATGAGAAAGTATAGGGGCAAAATAGTAATTTTGCCAAAGAATGAGTTATGAGTCAATTTAGTCAATATGCTTATTAAATGGTCTATTTATGATTATAGATCAAGAAAAATGAAGCCCGGATCAAAATCGAGGCAAGAACAAAGTCGAGGACTAAATTGCATATCTACATACATTTTGTATATTGAGGTAAGTATGTATGACTTCTAAGCTTTATGATTTCTATCATTGAATTGCTTAGTATAATGTATATTGTTATCATGGAAGCCTTAATGTTTGTTAAATAAAGAAATCAATGTGATTAAGTATGAACAAGTTATCATGTAAGTCCAAAGACCCAAGGACCCAAGCTTGGCATTGAACAAGTTATCATGTAAGTCCAAAGACCTAAGCTTGGCATTGAACAAGTTATCATGTAAGTCCAAGGACCCAAGCTTGGCATTGAACAAGTTATCATGTAAGTCAAAAGACCCAAGCTTGGCATTGAACAAGTTATCATGTAAGTCCAAGTTGGCATTGAATAAGTTATCATATAAGTCCAAGGTAAGCTTGGCATTGATTCAAGAAGAGATATATCATGTAAGACCGTATCTAGGATATGGCTTTGGCATCAAGTTACGTGGGATGAGATTTAGTATCCTCGGTTATTCATAGAAATTCATCGAGCAAATGAGTAAAGTTAAAATGAGATAACAAGAAAGCTAAGTAAGCAAAGATATTACCAAGTTGAAATTGAGTATTATTTATGTTATGAATGATGAATTAGAGATCATGATTATTAAATTAAAGTATGTTGATCAATGTGATCAAGTGATACAGGCACCATGTTTACCTTACAAGTATGAGGATAGTAAGTATCATGAGACATGTGAGAATCAGTATGAGTAAGTAAGCTCTAAAGCTGAAATTATGATACCATTGTTATGTCAAATGGTTTATATTAAGCAAGTTTATTAATTTGTGTTTTACATGCAAACTTACTAAGCTAAATGCTTACGTCTTTAATCCTTTCTTTCTATGTAGTCCCGCCAAGCTAACTTATGGATCGTTGGAGTCGGAGCTCTAGCACACTATCAATCCTTATTTTGGTATAGCCATGTTGTTTTACTAAGTATGGCATGTATAGGAAGCATTCATTTTGAGAACATGTTTTAAGAAGGGCCATTGTATAGGTTATCAAACCATTATTCTTTTGTATATGGCTAAGTGGTTAGCCAAAATTGGTTATATATATGTTATTGTATTCAATGAAGCATGTTGTATAGTTTTTGAAATGTATTGGTTTAATTTTGATTTCAGGGTGGCAAATGGCTTGGTAAATAGCCTCTAAGTGCTCACACGGTTAGACACACAAGCGTGTGTCTAGGCCATGTGAACCCTACACCTTATTATTATTAATCAGGATAGGCCACGGTACAACCCCACGGCCATGTGTATGAGTCATGTAGAATACACAGTTTGAACATGGGTGTGTGCCCATACCGTGTGGATCAAGTCAGTATATCAAGGTTTATCACACGGTTTAAGCCCACGGGTGTGTTTAGGCCATGTGAATATAGTCAGTAGCTCCCCACGGTTGAAAACATGGGCGTGTCAAGGGGTACACAGGGGTGTCCCAAGCCACATGGGCGTGTGACCCCTACTTTAAAGAAAGGTTTCGATTAAGTTTCAAAAGTTTTAGATGTGTGCTTAAGGCCTCGTAGGCCCATGAAATGTATGATTAGACTAATATAGAGAAGTTTTTAAGTCGAACGAAATTTTACAGCCCATAAGTGTATGTTTTAATGAGTTCAAGCATGGTAATGCCTCATATCCAGTCCTAGCCTCGGGCTTGAGGTATGGGGTGTTACATTTAGTGGTATTAAAGCCACGGTTTAGTCGGTTCTAGGACTAATGTAGCATGAGCATGAGTCTAGCTATACATGCCATACATAAGAATGTTTTAATAATGATAGTGTGATGACTCCTGACTATTTAAATTATGCTTATACATATAGTAAATGGATCCCGAAGAAGTTGTGGAGGATGATGTAGAAAGTAATGCGTCGGCTCCCGCAGAAGGGACGGTGCCAAATGAGAATGAGAATAGACCCACTACGGTGAGTCAAGGAGGAGGAGAAGAGGCTAGAGAAGCTTTCCTCCATATGATGAATGCTTGGTATACTGAGTTCGTTCATGCGAACCCGAATGCACAACCCCCTCCACCCCACCTGTTCCACAACCTGCTCCAATAGCCCCTCAAGTAGTAGAGGTGGTAAGAGGAGATAAACCTCCAATTGATAGGATCAGGAAACATGGGGCAGAAGAATTTGGGCTAGAAAAGATGATGATCTAGAAAGAGCTAAATTCTGGTTAGAAAATACCATCAGGGTATTTAATGAGCTGTCATGCACCCCTGAAGAATGCATGAAGTGTGTAATCTCTCTCTTAAGAGACTCTGCTTACCAATGGTGGAACACCCTTGTGTCGGTAGTACCGAGGGAAAGGGTCACATGGGAATTCTTCCAAGAAGAGTTCAAGAAAAAGTATATCAGCCAAAGATTTGTAGACCAGAAGAGGAAGGAATTTCTAGAGCTGAAGCAAGGCAAGATGTCAGTAACTGATTATGAGCGAGAGTTTGTACGACTCAACAAGTACGCTCATGAATGTGTATCCACTGAGGCCATTATGAGTAAAAGATTTGAAGATGGATTAAATGAGGACATCAAGTTGTTTGTTGCTGTCCTAGAATTAAAGGAATTTGTTGTGCTAGTAGAAAGGGCTTGTAAAGTTGAAGAACTAGTAAAAGAGAAGAAGAAGTCTGAAATGGAGTCTCGTGACTCTAGAAAGAGACAGTGGAATAAGTCATTCCAATCTTCATCCAAGAAGTCAAGAGATTTCCCTACCCAATCGGCTACTTCCACTAGGCTTTCAAGGAAAGACAAGAGTAAACAGTATTTAGGGAATAAAGCACAGACTACTTCAGTTGCAAGTGTTGGGAATATTAGATCTGACAGACCTGAATGCCCACAGTGTGGCAGACGTCACCTTGGAGAATGTCGAGCACATGAAAATGCATGCTTTAGATGTGGTTCTAAAGACCACTATATAAAAGATTGTCCAGAGATGATGAAAGAAGAAAGAGCTCAGAACCAAGATCCGGGAGTATGGTCAGAGGCAGATCGCAGAGGAACCCGATAAGTGGGGCAAGTGGAAGAGGTAACCCTAGAGAATAGGCTGCGAGACCCGAGGGTAGAGCGCCTACAAGGACTTATGCCATTCGCACTCACGAAGAGGCATCTTCCCATGATGTTATTACGGTACCTTTTCTCTTCATGATGTTAAAGTTATTACTTTAATAGATCCCGGATCCACACACTCTTACATTTGCATGAAATTAGTATCCGGTTTGAGTATGCCTATAGATTCTACAGAATTTATGATTAAAGTGTCTAATCCTTTAGGCAAGAGTGTGTTAGTTGATAAAGTTTGTAAAGATTGTCCATTAATGATTAGAGGTCATTGCTTTAAAGCAAATCTTATGTTGCTACCATTTGATGAGTTTGACCTCATTCTTGGCATGGACTGGTTGACTACCCATGATGTAATAGTTAATTGTGGGAAGAAATATATTGAAATGAGATGTGAGGATGGGGATACTCTTCATGTAGAATCAGATGAACAAGGTAGATCACCGGCAATGATTTCTCTTATGATGGCATAGAGATATATAAGAAAAGGGTATGAAGCATATCTAGCCTATGTGATGAATGATAAAGGAACAGAACTGAAGATTGAGTCAGTACTGATAGTACGTGAGTACGTGGATGTTTTTCCCAAGGAATTACCAAGACTACCACCAGTTAGAGAGGTTGAGTTCAATATTGAGCTAGCTCCCGGTACTGTACCGATATCCATTACTCCTTACAAAATGGCTCCAACAGAGTTGAAAGAGCTAAAGTCACAGTTGCAAGAGTTAACAGACAAAGGCTTTGCAAGATCAAGTTGTTCACCATGGGGTGCTCCGATTTTATTTGTGAAAAAGAAAGATGGCACCATGAGATTGTGCATAGATTACCGTCAACTTAATAAAGTGACAGTAAAGAACAAGTACCCATTGCCTAGGATCGATGATTTGTTCAATCAATTGAAAGGAGCCACTGTGTTCTCCAAAATAGACTTGAGATCAGGGTACTATCAACTTAGAGTGAAGGATTCAGATGTATCCAAGACCGCCTTTCGAATGAGGTATGGGCATTATGAATTTTTAGTCATGCCCTTTGGGTTGACCAATGCTCCCGCGGTATTCATGGATTTAATGAACCATATATTTAGACCATACCTCGACAAGTTTGTAGTCATTTTTATTGACGACATACTGATTTATTCTCGAGATGAGAATGATCATGCTGAACACCTACGGATAGTTCTACAGATTCTTCGAGAAAATCAGTTGTATGCCAAATTCAGTAAAAGCAAATTTTGGCTCAAGGAAGTAGGATTTCTTGGACATATTGTCTCGAAAGATGGAGTCCGAGTAGATCCAAATAAGATCTCGACCATAATGGATTGGAAGCCACCGAAGAACATCTCTGAGATTAGAAGTTTTCTAGGCCTAGCCGGCTATTATAGATGATTTGTTAAGGGGTTTTCCATGATTGCAACCCCAATGACTAAACTGTTACAGAAGAATGTGAAGTTTGAATGGTCAGAACGATGCCAACAAAGTTTTGAGAAGTTGAAAGCAATGTTGACAGAAGCTCCAGTTTTAGTACAACCTAAGTCGGGAAAGAATTTGTGATTTACAGCGATGCATCCTTAAACGGATTAGGCTGTGTACTCATGCAAGAAGGCAAGGTGATTGCTTATGCCTCAAGACAGTTGAAACCTCATGAGAAGAATTATCCGACGCATGATTTAGAATTAGCTGCCATAGTCTTCGCTTTGAAGATTTGGAGACACCATTTATATGGTGAGAGATGTCGAATTTTTACTGATCATAAAAGTCTGAAGTACTTGATGATGCAGAAAGAGTTGAACTTAAGGCAACGGAGATGGTTAGAGTTGATAAAAGACTATGAGTTGGTCATTGACTACCACCCAGGAAAGGCGAATGTAGTCACCGATGGTTTGAGCAGAAAGTCCCTTTTTACATTAAGGCTATTGAATTCCAGGATATCTTTATCTGACGATGGGTCTATTATAGCCGAGTTGAGAGCTAGACCAATGTTTTTTCACGAAATCTAGGAAGCTCAGAAAGAAGATAGTGAATTGCAAGTCAAGAGAGCTCAGTGCGAGCCAGATGTTGAATCTGACTTTCGATTAATTCTGATGGATACTTGATGTTTAGAGATAGAGTTTGTATATCGAGAAAAGAGGAGTTGATTCAGAGAATTTTGTATGAAGCACATAACGGATGTTTGTCTGTACATCCAGGAAGTACTAAGATGTATAATGATTTAAAGCAACAATATTGGTGGCCGAAAATGAAGAAAGATATTTCAAAATTTGTTTCCAAGTGCATGATTTGTTAGCAAGTAAAGGCTGAACACCAAGTACCTTCGGGTTTACTTCAGCCCATTTTGATTCCCGAGTGGAAATGAGACCGTATCACCATGGATTTTGTAACGGGGTTACCGTTGTCACCAAGCAAGAAGGATGCTATATGGGTTGTAGTTGATAGACTCACGAAGTCAGCCCATTTCATACCCGTATGAGTGGATTACTCCCTCGACAAATTGGCAAACTTGTATGTTTCAAAAATAGTAAGGCTTCACGGAGTTCCCTTATCGATTATATCGGATAGAGATCCGAGATTCACATCCAGATTTTGGAAGAGGCTGCAAGAAGCCTTAGGTACAAGATTGAATTTTAGCACAGCTTTTCATCCTCAAACTGATGGTCAGTCAGAGAGGTTAATTCAAGTACTCGAGGATATGCTCAGATGTTGTATTTTAGAATTTCAAGGTAGTTGGGAAAAGTTTCTCCCATTGATAGAATTTGCCTACAATAATAGTTTTCAGTCGAGCTTAAAGATGGTGCCTTATGAGGCTCTATATGGGCGTAAATCTGAAACACCTTTGTTTTGGATGAACTCAAGGAAAACCAAATTCACGGGTCGATCTGGTTAAAGAAGTCAAGAGAAAGTGAAAGTGATACGAGAATGTTTAAAAGTCGCCTCGGATGAGAGAAATCCTATTCGATTTAAAGAGAAAAGAGATAGAGTACCAAGTCGGGGATAAAGTGTTCTTGAAAGTGTCACCATGGAGAAAAGTTCTCAGATTTGGTCGGAAAGGCAAATTGAGTCCACGTTTCATTGGACCTTACGAGATTACTGAGAGAGTTGGGCCGGTAGCTTACCGTTTGGCTTTGCCATCAGAATTAGAGAAGATACATGATGTGTTTCACGTGTCAATGTTGAGACATTACCGATCAGATCCTTCACATGTAATTATCCCGTCAGAGATAGAGATTTGTCCCGACATGACTTATGGTGAAGAACCAGTCAAGATTTTAGCTCGGGAAGTCAAACAACTGAGAAATAAAAGTATTGCCCTAGTGAAAGTATTGTGGCAAAGACATGGAATAGAAGAAGCTACGTGGGAAACAGAAGAGAATATGAGAAACCAGTATCCAAACCTTTTTGCTGGTAAGATTTTCGAGGACGAAAATCCCAAGGGGAGAATTGTAATAGCCCGATTTAGGGCCTAGTCGGAATAGTGGTGCGAGACCACAAAACTAAGATGAAATTATGAGTTTTAAGGTTTATGTCATGTTTTCATGCTAGTATGAAGGTTTCATGAAGCAATTTCGCTAAATTGTGGTTGAATGGTCCAAAAGGACTAAATTGCAAAAGTTGCAAAATATGAATTTCTAGAAGCTTTTTGTATGAAATAGCTTTAGAATAATAATTATGAACCCCTAGATAGCAATTTGCCCAAAATTTAATTTTTGGACAAAATTGGTCATGAGATAGTTTTATGGAAATTTTTAAAAAGAGGGGCATTTTGGTCATTTGCCTAATAAATGATTAAAATGGGAAAAAGATGACAAAAATCCATTCATCTTCTTCCCCAAGCTGCCGAAAATTCCAATAGCCATTGTTAGGGCTCTTTCAATTTTCCAAGCTTGCTAGTAAGTGCTCCTAAGCCCGATTTTTGATATTCTTCATATTTTTGAAGTCCTGGTAGCATGAGTAAGCTATTTTTAGCTATTTGATGAGCTATAATGGATGTTCAAAAATGTGGTCATGTATGACATGCATGTATTTTGATGTTTTATGGAAGATTATGAAAGCTTGATGTAGTAGAAACATCTTTTGTTAAGTGATTTTCCATGAAAATGCATGTAGGGACTTGATTGTGAAAATCTTAAGTTTGGTCATACATGTGTGATTTTGTGAGAATTGATGATTGCTATAGTTGAGACTATTAATCAGCTAAGCATGTAGTTTAAGAAAGTTGTATGAAAATCATTTTACGAGCCTAGAGGCAAAAGTGCAAATATGAGAAAGTATAGGGGCAAAATAGTAATTTTGCCAAAGAATGAGTTATGAGTCAATTTAGTCAATATGCTTATTAAATGGTCTATTTATGATTATAGATCAAGAAAAATGAAGCCCGGATCAAAACCGAGGCAAGAACAAAGTCGAGGACTAAATTGCATATCTACATACATTTTGTATATTGAGGTAAGTTTGTATGATTTCTAAGCTTTATGATTTCTATCATTGAATTGCTTAGTATAATGTACATTGTTATCATGGAATGCTTAATGTTTGTTAAATAAAGAAATCAATGTGATTAAGTATGAATAAGTTATCATGTAAGTCCAAGGACCCAAGCTTGGCATTGAACAAGTTATCATGTAAGTCCAAGGACCCAAGCTTGGCATTGAACAAGTTATCATGTAAGTCCAAGGACCAAAGCTTGGCATTGAACAAGTTATCATGTAAGTCCAAGGACCCAAGCTTGGCATTGAACAAGTTATCATGTAACAAGTTATCATGTAAGTTCAAGTCAAGGACCCAAGCTTGGCCTTGAACAAGTTATCATGTAAGTCCAAGGACCCAAGCTTGGCATTGACCAAGTTATTATGTAAGTCCAAGGACCCAAGCTTGGCATTGAATAAGTTATCATGTAAGTCAAAGGACCCAAGCTTGGCATTGAACAAGTTATCATGTAAGTCCAAGGACCCAAGCTTGGCATTGAACAAGTTATCATATAAGTCCAAGGACCCAAGCTTGGCATTGAATAAGTTATCATATAAGTCCAAGGTAAGCTTGGCATTGATTCAAGAAGAGTTATATCATGTAAGATCGTATCTAGGATATGGCTTTGGCATCAAGTTACGTGGGATGAGATTTAGTATCCTCGGTTATTCAAAAAATTCATCAAGCAAATGAGTAAAGTTAAAATGAGATAATAAGAAAGCTAAGTAAGTAAAGATATTACCAAGTTGAAATTGAGTATTATTTATGTTATGAATGATGAATTAGAGATCATGATTATTAAATTAAAGTATGTCGATCAATGTGATCAAGTGATACAGGCACCATGTTTACCTTACAAGTATGAGGATAGTAAGTATCATGAGACATGTGAGAATCAGTATGAGTAAGTAAGCTCTAAAGCTGAAATTATGATACCATTGTTATGTCAAATGGTTTTTATTAAGCAAGTTTATTAATCTGTGTTTTACATGCAAACTTACTAAGCTAAATGCTTACGTCTTTAATCCTTTCTTTCTATGTAGTCCCACCAAGCTAACTTGTGGATCGTTGGAGTCGAGCTCGTAGCACACTATCAATCCTTATTTTGGTATAGCCATGTTATTTTACTAAGTATGGCATGTATAGGAAGCATTCATTTTGAGAACATGTTTTAAGAAGGGCCATTGTATAGGTTATCAAACCATTATTCTTTTGTATATGGCTAAGTGGTTAGCCAAAATTGGTTATATGTATGTTGTTGTATTCAATGAAGCATGTTGTATAGTTTTTGAAATGTATTGGTTTAATTTTGATTTCAGGGTGGCAAATGGCTTGGTAAATAGCCTCTAAGTGCTCACACGGTTAGACACACGGGCATGTGTCTAGGCTGTGTGAACCCTGCACCTTATTATTATTAATCAGGATAGGCCACGGTACAACCCCACGGCCGTGTGTATGAGCCATGTAGAATACACGGTTTGAACATGGGCGTGTGCCCATACCGTGTGGATCAAGTCAGTATATCAAGGTTTATCACACGGTTTAAGCCCACGGGCGTGTTCATGCCTTGTGAATATAGTCAGTAGCTCCCCACGATTGAAAACATGGGCGTGTCAAGGGGTACACAGGGGTGTCCCAAGCCACATGGGCACGTGACCCCTGCTTTAAAGAAAGGTTTCGATTAAGTTTTGAAAGTTTTGAGATATGTGCTTAAGGCCTCGTAGGCCCATGAAATGTATGATTAGACTAATATAAAGAAGTTTTTATGTCGGAACGAAATTTTACAGCCTATAAGTGTGTGTTTTAATGAGTTCAAGCATGGTAATGCCTCATATCCAGTCCTAGCCTCGGGCTTGAGGTATGGGGTGTTACAAATTACATGCCACGACTTAATTTGGCATGTCACGGAGTGAAAACGTTTCGAAGAAAACAAGTTGCCGATTTATTTTCAGCAAAGAAGCTTCTTTATTTGCTTTGAAATCTGAAAGGCTTTTTAAAATTCGTTTCCATTTGTTACCTAAAAAAAACATTAAATTCTATTGAAACCCGAGTGAATTCTTACTTAGTTAATTTAAAACCGTTTGATTTTGGGCATGGAAAACTTAGATTTTGAAAACCATTTAGATGGGCTTTGTTATCCTCATATAAATATTGTTACCCGATGGTAAGATTTAGAAACCCCGTTATGTAGTGTAATTTTTGAAAACTTTGGCTATTAGGTTATTTAAACATGTTAAATAGTTTACCTAGCGACATTTAGAAAATTAAAGCAGATATAATAAAACCTAAATAAAAATACTAATGGCCTTATTACAAACCCATATAAAATCAGAAATTAAAATGAAGGTACCCAAATCAAAAATCCAAATAAAATTGAAAATAAATGCCGCATGACCACCTCAAGTCCACCCAGCTCCTTATCCGCGATCTACGAGTCACCTGAAAAGATGAGGGAGAAGGTCACCAAGACTCAGTGCATAATCCCCCTCCCGATTATAACAACATACTTACACAAGTCATAATCAAGAAAACATATCATGCACCTAAACCTAGCCATCCATAACTCCTTTTCCTACCCGTGTGGTACCAAACCACTTGGTGGTGCCAAACCATATCAATAATAATGTGGTGCCAAACCACCGTGACCCAAAGTCACGAATAATCCATATGTGGGCCAACCCACATTGTGATACCAAATCATTGGCGACAATCCCATTTTATCAAATTGGGGCCAACCCATCGTGGTGCAAGCCACCGACGAGTCGCTATGAGGTGCCAAACCTCCGTGACCCAAAGTCACAAATATCAACTGTGGTACCAAACCACTGGTGACCCAAAGTCACAGATATCAATCTTCCCCCTCCTCTCATATCACCCACAATAATGCACATGCATATACATATCATGCCAACATGATTAATCATTAAACATATAATAAACCATAGCAAATGCGATTTCATCAGAATCAAATATCTTAAACTTATCAAATGGACTTACCCGAATCCTTGCTCATAGCCATAAGGGTACCATATTGAAATCTACACAGTTTTCGGCTTTTAACATGTTTAGGTTATTAGCAAGTTTACAACGATTATGAAGTGTGTAAGATACACACCTGGTTACTAACGCGACTATCGAATCCCAAAAATCAAGATCTAGCACACTAGATTCCCCTCTTACATTCGGCCAATGACAATTGTTAGGAAAAAGCCATTCGACTACACTTGTAAATCTCGAAAAGTTAATGCATCGAATAACAATCATTACCTTAACACTTTTAATCCCAATCACAACTCGAGATCTACGAGATAGAGCCTTCCCTACAATCGGCCAAGATCATAAACCATATAATTAATAGCCTTCGACTTTTCAAATAATTAAAAAAAGATTGAGTCGGCATGAACCTTTACCACTGACTTACTAAGACTGATTGACAGAGAATAGATGATCACGATCCACCGCTTCAAAATCCCGAGACCCTAGGAGAAACCGATTTCACAAATGAATGAGAACCAAAATAAATGCTAAAATTCAGCTTTTGTTCTATGTATGTCGACAGAAAGAAAAGAAAAAGATAATAGAGATTCAGCCAAGAGCACTTACCCCCTCCAAAACCGATTAGAGAAGAAGACTAAAGGGATCTACCCTTACTTGATATTCGGCCAAAGTGTAGAAAAAGAAGAGGAGAGTAAAGAAGATATCTTCAATGGTTGAGAGGGATTTCGGCAATGGTGGTGGAACAATCAAAAGGGGTTTCGGCTATGGCTTTTGAAAGAAGAGCAAAAGAGATTCGGCTCTAAAAGAATCAAGAAAAGAGTGATGAACTTTCGGCACAAAAGAAGATGAGGAGAAGAAGAGATGTTGATGGGGTTTTGAAACAAATATGAGAGAAAAGAAGAGAAAAGAATGAGGGAGGAGGAGATTTGGCTAGATGCTTTAGAGGGAATTCGGTAATAGCCTAGAAAAACCTTAGGCTTTTGATTCTAGTGGTGCACTAAGGGAAGAAATCGGCAAGGCTAAAGGGGGTTTCGGCTTAGCTCTCAACCGAATGTACCAAGGCCCTGGCTAGTCGAAAATGTCATTAGGAATTTCGGCACTTCCCCCCTTAGTCTTCCAACCGATTACTCTTCCTCACACTAGAGTTCAGATTTCAGCAAACTCCCCGAATCACTCTGGCCAACCATTCAAATGAGTTTGAATTGATCAAACTCCTAAATTCTCTCTTCTCCACCCATTTAAATCTGTTGACTAGTTCAACAGTTATCCATCAGAGTTTGAGCTGAGCACAACTCTTCCCCTCTCTTGCGTCAAAAATAATTACACAAGGGGAGATTTCTGCAGCTCGAACCAAGGCTCCCCTTCCCTGCATGTGGTGTCACCTTCCTTGTACCTTAGTGGCGCCTCCCTTGCCACTTTACCACTAAGTTATTTGCATCAAGACACTCCAACAACTCCTTTTAACCACTAACTTCCCTAACTCCCCTAACTCCCCCTTCCAAACACCTAAAATAGAAAATTTAGCCATGACTTAGGCCTAACCCGAGGTCATGCCTGGACCCCAAGACACCTTGATTACCAACAATATCAAGCTATTCTCATGCAATTAATGCAAACATAATAGTCCTTAATTAAGGATGTTACAGTTTTGCCATGAAAATATTCATGTTGTTTGCTACATTTTTATGGAAGAAAATGAATCTTGGTTGTTAAATAAACAACTTTTGTTAAGTGATTTTCATGAAAACACCTAAAATGGACCATTTTGTAAAAGTTGTAAAATGGGTGGTAGAGGTGTGAAATATTGGAAAATGTGGGATGGTATAAGCATGAAAAAGGTTCAGATATGCATGGGTAGTAAAGAAATTGAACACATTTCACTTAACAAGCTTAGGGGAAAAAGTGTAAATATGATAAAGTTTAGGGGTAAAAATGTAATTTTACCAAAATTGAGAAATGGTCTAATTTGAGTAGCATGATGAATAAATAAATTAAATGTGTTGTTATAGATCAAGGAAGATGAGATTTAGAATTATATCGGGGGAAAAGCAAGATAATCAAGTAATTGACTTATTCCGTTGTTTCATACCGAGGTAAGTTCGTATGTTAATAAGCATTAAATTTGATATGTTTAAATGCTTAACCGATACCAAGTGTTATTTCGTATGTTATTATTGGATCATGAATAATATAAAAATTAAGAGATTGTATTGAAAGATCAAATTAAGAGAAATGGAGGGCGAAGTATGATCGAATTTCGACATGTGATGAATTGACGGTAAAGACCATGGTTGGACCATGGCAATATGTGTGCTAGTGTAAGACCATGTCTAGGACATGGCATAGGCCACAATATGAGAGCAGTGTAAGACCATGTCTGGGACATGGCATCGGCATTGATATGTGTGCTAGTGTAAGACCATGTCTGGGACATGGCATCGACATTGATATGCGTGCTAGTGTAAGACCATGTCAGGGACATGGCATCAGCCACGATATGAGAGCTAGCATATGACCATGTCTGGGACATGGCATCGGTACGATACATCATGTATGAGTATTCTTAGTATCCCAAGAGGTTCAACGGGTAAATCCAAAGATGATGTTAAAGAAATGACAAAGTATGATCATGTTGAAAAGGTACAGGTATATACACAAAATTTATGAGAACTGAAATCGATGTATATGGGACATTTGGTAAAATGTAAATGAGTAAGTCATACCTATGAAAATGATATTGTGATGGCCTTGTGACGATAGGTCTATACTTATGATGTATAAATAGGCGGTAAATTTGATTGATGACTATGTGTGAGGCTTTTAGGCCAAATTAAATTGAGACATGATAAGTTTAAGTTTTGTTGTTAATGTATAGGTTAAAGGGGCAAATGAATGGCATGTAAATATTCGATAATGGCTAGCTATTGGAATGACTAGTTAAGGATATGCTTTGGTGTTATGTATGATTAAATGGATATGAATACAAAGCAATCATGAAAGAGTAAAATTAGTAATAAAATAGTTTTGGATAGCAGCAGTTATATAATTTTGAAAAATCACCAAAAATTGTGGAAATTGAATTAGAGGTTGAATAGGATATTAAATTAAATATTATGGAGTATATTTCTACATAAAAGAAACAGAATAAGAAAAAGAATTTCATATGGTTAGATATTTGGATTTTAGTGAGACAGTGATAGAATGATTTTGAAATCCCCTGTTCTGACTTGGGAAAATCATTAAAAATTGTACAAAAATAATCAAGGGATAAAATTTATATTCTTTAATTTCTTAATGAGTATATTTTCAAGAGAAACAAACAAGAATGTCATTCGAGTTCTTTATAATGAGAAAATAAATTTTTAGTGAAGAATGATCAGAACTGTCAAACAGTGAAATAGGGGAGACTTTAAAGAATAAACTGTATTAATTGGCTTAAAAAAATTCTGAAAATGTTATGGTAAGATGATATGTGAGTCTAGTTTCAGGTAAAATTAGCGGATCTTAATTTGGAGTTCTGTAGCTCTCGATAAAATAATTTAGTGACTGTAACTCAAGTAGACAGCTCAAGATGAACATAAATGACTTATGAAATTTTAGGCAATAATGATGGTATTATCTTGAGAGCTTATAATAAGAATTGTTGAAAGCATGGTAATAAATTTTTCGTTATTTACATACGTACTTACTAAGCTTTATAGCTTACTCTATCTATTTTCTATGTTTATGATGTCCTCAGGGTAGCTCAGGTTGGAGAACGTCGGAGATACCATCACACTATCAAGCTATCACTTCAGGTATTGTTGAATTAAGTAGTTGAGTTATGGCATGTATAGGAGATTAAATTATGTTGTTAAGTGTCATAGTTGAATTTGCTAAATGTGGGCATATGCTATTTGATAGACCATTTTGTATAAGGCCATGGATGATGGCTAATATTTGTTATTGTTATATGCATATGGTGATATTTTTCATGAATGTAAAATTTGCATGGTTGAGCATATGGTATGCTAATGCATGATTGAGCAAGTTGTATGATTGAATTGATAAAGAATGTGATAAGTGTTGCATGTGAATGAAGTGAAGTGGCCATATTGTTTAAATGTCTTAGTTGCGGTGAATTGGCCATGTATTATGTGTGGATGGGTGTTACTTGATGTTGTGTATGTTGGTGCAAGTAAGGGTGGCAGAAGGCTTGGTGAATAGCCTTGTTTTTGTCCACACGGGTAGGCACACGAGCGTGTGTCTGGGCCGTGTGTGACACACGGTCTACCCCATGGGCATGTAGTCCGGTCGTGTGTCCTCTGCACCTTAATTGTGAAATTAAATTCACCACAAGGCCTAGCACACGGTGTGTGCTGATAAACCATAAAAGTAACATGCTTTAATCCCAAATTTAGTATGCTTTTTGATGATTTAGCCCTTAATTTATATAAAAAGGTGCTTGTAATCCTTTCTTTTCATGTCATATACTTAGGAAAGCACCCGAGAATAAAAAGAACACAAAACGGGCTTAAAAAATGGGCCTTAGCAAGAAATCAACACGCCTGGCACAAATCCTGCACGACCGTGTCTCACCGACCACCTAGAGCATGACATAACTCACGAGTTGCACTGTCGCGCATCACCTCATTACCACACACGGGCGTGTCAATTGAATTACATGGCCGTGTCCCAATCGACAGACCTGAAGCACGGCCTGAATCCCAACTCACACTGCTGTGCCACGGTCGTGCCCAAAATGATAGAATCAAGGCATGGCCCAACCTCGATTGACACAAGCGTGTGCCATGGGTGTGCCCTTGCCGCGGGAATGAGCAATTTCACTCGAAATTTGATGCTAGAAGCCAAAGAAACATATTCCTAAGTCTACTTAAACTCCCTAATAGTAATTTTACTTGAAAAAGGTACTTAGGAGCCAAGTAAAGCATCTCAAAATCCTATATAAACAATCCAAGGCAGACATTGAACAGGACAACTTTTTGGCATAGGCTTTTACCGAAGCTTTCATCTTTTAAGGAATCACTTGAAGATAGCCAATTGATCCATCTCAAGAAGCCGGAGTTCTACTCAAGACGGAGGATCTCCTCTTCAATTCCTCCAGGGGGTTTTAGGGATTTCTTATGTTTTGTTTTATCTTTTCTCTTGAGATGTTTTCCTATTTAGTTATGAACTAAACCCTTCAGATACTGGAAGGATGACACCTATGATGAATTTTGTTATTTGATTTCTAAATTATATGATAAGTACTTAGTTTGTTCTTAATTATATTGCTTAATTTAATCTGATGTGCTTAGGTGAAGGAGAAATAGACCCTGCCTAAGAGTAATTCTAGCATAATTGAGCGGAGTTGATCGGGCGCCTAGAGATAGGGTTATGAGATTTTGCCAGATTAGGGTGAAACCTAATATGAGAATCCATTGATCGATTTACTGCTTTCTTAGGGGTTATTATAAGAGAACGAGAGTTCCACTAATTAACCTAAGGTTAGACGCTATTCGCCTCGAGAGAGGGTTTAATATAGGTTAGGGAGTCTCACGGATCAAGCTAAGTAAAGAAATCATATGGTTTGGGGAATAAATAATAAGTGAAGTCATAGGTGGATTCTTCCTGAAGGTATCGTCTTCATCAACTGAGTTTTCCTAAAGTCTTTTTCCAATTCATTCTTTTGTCTTTGCATCTAGTTTAGTTTTTCATTAGTTTCATAAACCAATCACTCCATATTTTAGGCTAAATAATAGAAACAAAGTGAGTAGTAGTACTTTTAGGTTCCCTTGGGTTCAATAAGATATTCTTGCCTAAACTATACTACTGTTTGATAGGTGCACTTGCCTCTATTGCTGTCATAGTTAGTCTACAGGTTCGATCATTCTTTTATAAATATTAAAACTCGACTGTTTGACATGATCATGTCCCTTGGCCGTGTGACCTTAAAGGGTTGACGATGTCAGAAACAGAATGTCAAGGTTTTTGCACAAGGGCTAAAGCACGGGTTTACCACGGCCATGTGAAGGACACGAACGTGTGCCAGGCCGTATGAATATCCCTATAGGTTTGAAAATAGAAATAAATCCACACGGACTAGGGACACGGGCGTGTCCCAATATGCTCAAGCCGTGGGAGCTACACGGTCCTTTAGCATGGCCATGTTAAGAGTTCAAATGGACGTGTCACTCTTCCACACTGGCGTGTGCCCCTGATTTCAATAATATTTTCTAAAGTTTTTCTAAAGTGCTCGGTTTAGTCTCGAACCATTTTCAAAGTGTGTTTTGGGCCTCGTAGGCCAATATTAGGGACATTAAGGCAAAGTTTGAAAAGTTTTAAAATTGAACGAACTTTTATGACTCGAAAATGTATGTTGGCATGTGTTTAAGATAGGTAATGCCTCGTACCCTATTCCTGTGTCGGATACGGGTAAGGGGTGTTACAGATATAAATCATCATATCATTTAGCATAAAAGTACACATACATATACATCACCATATATGAATCACAATACCAAATCATTGCAAGTTACTAAGCTCACCAAGACATATTTTACACTAAGGAATATACCAAAACACTTATATACATGCCACAACTCTAGACTCAAAATGATCAAATATCTACAGATTCGGTGATAGGATAGTGTGAGCTTCAGAACAATCCAACTTGACGTGTTCCACAAGGTGACAACCTACAAAGAAAAGGGAAAACAAATGGGGTAAGCTTATAGGATTCTTAGTAAGCTCATATGGAAGCTAAAGCTTACCTCGATCATTTAAGCATAAACAATCATTCTATTAGGATTCTAAATTAACTTTCCTTGACACATTAATACATATCTATACATGAAACATCACAACAAATCAAATACTTAGTTATGTTATTGAATTGTAAATATTGTCAACACTTAAAATATAATCGTATAGCTTTCTATATGTCAAATATAGTCAATTCATGATTTGCTTTTCATTTCCAATCAATTGAACATTGCTTGATGGGACTATAATAAAATGGATTTGGACACATGAGAATGTAATGCTTATACAAGTTGACATTTAAACAAATTTGCTGGCACAAGCTGACACCGTATCAAGGTTACCCGTCCGGGGTAAACTAATGCTACGTATAATCTGAGAATCTACAACAAATGCTAGATCTTATAACATCATATAAATCCCTGATCAATTACGTGTATAACCCTAATGGCATGTCATAAGTATCCTAACATTTTATTAAGTTCACTCTTACATCATTTCCGTATAAATGACATTATCAATTCTTGTATGCCATTTCATTTCCCATATTAGATTTATATTCAGTCAAAAATCTCATTTACATAATGTTTTATTTCCATATAACCAACATTCTCATAAATTTACAATTTAGCCCATTTCAAGTGTAGCACCCCAAACCCGGCCTAGAAGTTAGGCCCAAATCTAGCGTGTCACATTGAGGTGTTTTTTTTTTGAAAACCACATTTTCATTGAAAAACCCTCTTGATATTTAAAAACTAAAGTCCCAGTTTTCGATTGTTATTAATAATCGACATTTATTAAAAAGTCATTACCTTCAAAACCTTGTTCGTTGCGGAAGCTTAATTTAAAACAACTGACTTATAAAACGTGATATTTACAACTTGGTTGCGAAAACATAGTGTTTTGAAAATAGATATTGTTTTGGAAAACCGCGATTCAATGTTGAACAGATTTAAAACATGATAAACTAAAAATCCCAAACTATACCAAAATTTAAGAGAGGCCTTATTACAACTTAATAAAAAAACGATTTAATAAAGTAAAGTAGAATACTAAAATCCAAAACTGCTCATAGTGTAGCCACCTTTGAGTCCTCCAATACGTCGAACCTCCTTCTGAGGGTTACCTAGAAAAATTAAAAAGAGGGGGTGAGTTTACGAAAACTCAGTATGTACAACCCTCATCAGTAAAAACATGCATCACAACAATCCGGCCGATGCCCATTACAAAAATGGTGGAAATTGGGCTTTAGCCAAAATAGCCTCGGTTGGGCCTTAACCCATATCATATGTCACATATCATAAATATCTAGGCCTAAGCCCATCTTAATATTAAAATCCATATATGCAATGCATTAATGCCCATACCAACCTTGCACTCCGTCTCTTGTCCAACCGTGCACTCTTGTGGGGATTTAATCGACCCACCCATCCGTACACTCCTTATGTAGCACCAGTTGCGGCACTAACTTATCGGTGCAGCATGGCTGCTCGGTGGTTAAAAAGCCTTCGGTTGATCCATAGACGTCAAGCGACCGTGCGATCCTATTAACACTTCCTCCATATTAATAATCCCATACTCATGCAACATAATAACAGATGAATGCATCATACAATAATAAACATACCATAATAATCATAAATCGTATACAAGAATAACCATATAACATGTAGAGGCATTATCGTCATCTTGCCCTTCAGGGGCATATCGGTCATTTTACTCATCGAGGGTATTTCAATAATTTTTACAAACCAGGGGTATTTTAGTAATTTCACAACCAGGGGTATTTCGATAATTTTGCAAACCAGGGGTATTTTGATAATTTTGCAAACCAGGGATATTTCGATAATTTTGCAAACCAGTGGGTGTTTCGATAATTTTACAAACCAGGGGTATTTCAGTAATTTCACAAACTAAGGGTATTTCAGTAATTTTGCAAATTAGGGGTATTTCGATAATTTTTCAAATCAGGGGTATTTCGATAATTTCACAAACCAAGGGTATTTTGATAATTTTACAAACCATGGGTATTTTAGAAATTTTACAAACTAGGGGTATTTTGGTAATTTTACAAACTAGGGGTATTTCGGTAGTTTCGCAAGCCAGGGGTATTTTGATAATTTTGTAAACCATGGGTATTTTGATAATTTCACAAAACATGGGGTGTTTCGATAATTTTGCAAACCATGGGTATTTCGATAATTTTGTAAACCATGTGGTGTTTTAGTAATTTCACAAACCATGCGTATTTTGGTAATTTACCCATCGAGGGTATTTTGGTAATTTTGCATTTAACAGCCTTTCCAAAGGCCTGCTGCTGCCCCGAGTGACTCAAATAACCTAAATGGTCATAACGGTGTAAATGGGCACGAGGCCCTTTATTCGACCCACGTGGGCCCACACGCTCGTGTGGCCTACTTAGCCCAAATCTAGCCACAGATACGAGATTCCCATAGTCCAGTTCACTATCTACTACACAATCATACAATTTATTCATATGGGCCCATGAACCCATTGGGCCCACTTGGCCCGGACAACCTAAACGCACAAGAACACTCACGCTGGCCTTAACTATCGCGTCGAAGCTCCCACACGTGAGCTCGCACGCTCGTGTGGCTACCATCGTCGTGTGATGGCATTTCGGCATTTGCCGCTCTACAGCTAGAGTAGAGAGAATACACACCTGATAAGAGTCTGAAGCTAATCCGTGCTCCGAATGCTCCTATGCCCAAACGCCAACCAAGGTATGTTTCCTCTCCTCATGGACAACTCTATATATATCCAGCTTCTCACCTTCCCTCTTGCTATCTTTCCGATGTGGGATCCAACTCAAACTCTGGCCGTCGAATCTGCAAAATAAATACTACCTTGCTTGTTATGAGATTCAAACCCAAGCTCCCTTGCACCCTTAATGATGCCTTGCCACTAGACCACTCACTTTCTTGTGTCTAACATCATGCAACTAAATATAAATCTATGGGCCAAAGTCCAAGTTCACTTAATAAATCAAAATGAAATGCCAGCGCCAAGGCTTGAACCTTGGACCCCTTACTTCCTTGTGGTGTCACCCCCTTGTCTCCCATGTGGCGTCACTTTGCCACTACACCACAAGCTCTTCTTGTGTCATTTTTCTCCACATTTTATTCTTAAAGCCTACTTACTAACTCTTAGGGTTTTATTCACCTAAAACCAAAATTTTCCTAAAGCCCATGTTTGATCCCAGGACTTTATAGAAGCCCCCTAACCTCCCAAAATCACCTTCCTAATTGGTCCAACTTGAAATAATGCCGTTCTCCTAATCCCAAAAATTTTAAAATGCTCTCATGGCCAAGGCCTAATGGGATCAATCCTACTTGGCCCAAATTTAAGGTGTTTCATCAAGTTATTGGTGTCAAATCCACTAATTCACTTCAATCTAACACATAAACATAATAGAGCACAAATCAACATAGCATAAAATAGAGTAGTAAGTTCCAAATGAACTTACCTTATCAAAACAACAAACAAATTTAATTGTCAATGAATATTCGACAATTTTGGCTTTTCACCAATTATCTCTAGTTTGATCCAATTCTCGATCTACACAATTAGTCCATTCAATTCCTCAATACAAAACACTTATACATTATGCCATGATATGTATGAACCTATGAAATTTCATTTTTGACACCCTTAAAGTTTTACATTTTATTCAATTTAGTCCCTAAAATCAAAATAGCATTAACTATAAATTTTAAGCTTCAGTTTGAATATCGACCTCAATTATATTCAATATAGACCCTCTACTATCTGTTATCACCAATATTTCACATCAAATTCACATTTCATTCGTTTTAATCCTTAAGCACAAAAATAATAAACCGTAATAGTAACATATTTTAATCCAACATTTGGCACATTTTTGGATGATTTATCCCTTTAAATTATGGAAATAGGTGCTCCTAATCCTTTGTTTTCATGTTTTATACTCAGTAGAGCACCTGGAGGATGAAAAGAATGAGAAACGGCCGAAAATGGAGAAAATAGGCCAAAGTACAAATTACACACGGCCTGGACCCCAAAAAACACGGCCATGCCTCATCAACAGGTTCGACCACGACCTGGCCACGATTTACGTGTGCCATGGGCTTGTCTTTGCTGCAGATAAGAAGAATTCTATTTAGATTAGGGTACTTAGAGGCAAAGAAACATATTCCAAAAGCCTATATAAAGACCATAGAGGCCAACCTTTAGGGGGCATTCAGCTAGGCCAAAGAGCCGAGCCAGAGCAGTTAAATTCAGGGATTTACTCAAAGAAAGCTAGTTGATTCATCTCAAGAAGCCAGAATCATACTCAAGACTGAGGATCTCTCCTTCAATTCCTTTAGGGGGTTTTAGGGATTTCTTATGTTTTGTTTTATCTTTTCTTCTGAGATGTTTTCTTTTGCATTTA
This sequence comes from Gossypium rotundifolium, assembly GCA_025506655.1. NCBI lineage: Eukaryota > Viridiplantae > Streptophyta > Magnoliopsida > Malvales > Malvaceae > Gossypium > Gossypium rotundifolium. The sequence goes on along the minus strand of CP106725.1, from coordinate 131,235,248 downwards.
TGAACTAAACCCTCATATACTTGAGGGGATAAAATTAAGATGGATCTTGTTATTGTTATCTGAGCTGTATGATAAATACTTGATTTGTTCTTAACTATGTGTGCTTAATTCTTGTTTTGGCATTTTCGAGATATTGATTCAAGTGTGATGTGCTTAGGCAGAGGAGAAGAGACCCTGTCCAAGAGTAGATCTAGCATAGTTAAGCGGAGTTGCTCGCGCGCCTAGAGATAGGGTGACAAAAATCTGTCAGATTAGGGTCGAACCTAAATGGGAGTCCATAGATCTAGTTAATGCAATTCTAGGGGTTTTAATTAGAAAGAGATTTCAATTAATCAACCTAGGGTTAGACGTTAGTAGCCTCGAGAGGGGTATTAATATAAATTTGGGAATCCTACGGATCAAGTCAAGTGAATAAATCATCTGGTTCAGAGTTAGATAACAAGTGAAGTCTAGGTGGATTCTTCCTCAGGTATTGTCTAAACCAATCGGTTTTCTCTCAAGTCTTTCCCCAAATTTCTTCTTTGTCTTAGCACCTTTAGTTTAGTTGATTAGTTAATTTTAGATTAGATAAAAATTCCCTTAATTCGTAGGCTAAATAATAGAAAGAGAGTTAATAATAGTACTTTGGTTCCTTTGGGTTCGACAATTCGGTCTTGCCGCTAGCTATACTACTGTTCGATAGGTGTGCTTGCCTCCATCGTTGTGTTAGTTTGTTTCCAGGTTTGATCATTCTTTTTATAAAATTTTAAGACTCGACAGACACGATCAAGTTTTTGGCGCCATTGCCAGGGAACTAAAATACTAAGAACGCTCATTTTTTATTACTTTAGCCATATTATATTTTATTTTTCTACAATTAAATTTTATTTTTGCTTGTCTATATTTTCTTTTTCTTTTTTTTCTCTTTCCCTAGTAGGTACTTCTAGTTTATGACTAGAAGGAACCCGACAGGACCACTACTTTACGATAGTGATATTGAAGGAACCACACGTAGAAATAGTAGAGAAGTAATGCGAAGCTTAGATTACATACAAGAAGAGCAAGAGGACGAAACCAATACCACCGAAGGGATGGCTGAGAATAATCCACCGCATCAAGATATGGCCGACCATTATGCTCCTCGAACTAGTATGATTATTGTAACAGCCCAAACCCGGCCCAAACGTTAGGACCGAATATGGGTCGTTACGAAGAAGAACTTTTTGAAACCCATTTTCGAAATCCACTTAAGTTTTGTTGAAAACTGCTCGTTTTAAGTTATCTTGCTGAAATTATACTTAGTCCAAATTCGAAAATTTAATTAAGTCAAGTTATTATACAAATTTCAGATGTGCCCGATGGCACGATAAAACATTTTTCGTGTTAATTTAGAAAAACGTGTGATTCAAATTTATAATTAAAAACAAAATATCCAACATATAAGAAAATAACTAAAGTATATGGAGGCCTTAATACATCCAAAATAAAACAACCCAATAATAAAATTTATCATAACTAAATTAAAGTTCATTTAATTCTAAATCCATCGCATGGCCACCTCAAGTCCCTCCGACTCCATATCCGCGATCTATTCATCACCTGAAAAAAAAATAATGGAGAAGGTGAGTCACCAAGACTCAGTATGTAACCCTTCCCCGTTTTAAAACATTTTCATACACAACACATAACCATTAATATGCAAAATATTAAATACCCATCCTATCCATCCAAACGCCACTGTCTACCTCGTTGTGGTACCAAACCACTAGTGGTGCCAAACCACTGGTGACATATAGTCACAATGTGTTACCAAAACACGGTGTCCGAGAGACACGATCATTTGATGGGGCCAACCCATCGTGTGATACCAAATCACCGGCGAGGCGATCCCATATCTCAAGTGGGGCCAACCCACGGTGGTGTTAACCACGGGGACAAGTCGCTATGAGGTGCCAAACCTCTGAGGTACCAAACCTCTGGTGACCGTAGTCACATGTGTTACCAAAACATCTGGTGCCCGTTGGCACAATAATACTGCCCCTCCACTCACTAATCCCACATCACCATATATACATATATGTTTCATGCCATCACATGCTTAAATCTCATGCATCAATACATTTTGCTTACCAAAAGCATCAAGTAACAAATACACATTTTCAGGGACTTACCCGAATTGCCAACTATACCGTTGTGGTACATTATCCAATGCTACATAAAAACCAAGATAGCATTCACAACAATCAAAGATATTAACAAATTATATGTGTGTATGTACACACTGTCACCACCGGATAGTCTAAATCCCGAAAAGAAGAGTCGACCACCCTAGATCTACTGCCCCTATATTCGGCCAAGACATGAGTTAGTACATTCGGCCGAATCAAACAATTTTAAGGGTTCACCTTTTGAACCCGAATCCTTTCCCGAAGTCTTGAGTATCAGCCTTTTGTTTCACCACCCTAAAATCGGCACTCAAAAAGTTAGTAGCCTTCGGCTAAAATGATTAACAATCGACTAACTACATGAGATCTTACCATTACTTACCAACTAAATAACCGAAAAGGAGGTCGATCTCGCTTGAATCCGGAGTTCCTAGATGGAATCAGTTTCAAAGAGTGGTTAGTTTTCTGCCTGCAAATGCCGAAATTTCGGCTTTTCTCCATCCTACAAGTCGTCAAAGATTGAAAATATGGAAAGAGGGGAATCGGCCATCACTTACCTTCTCAACCAATCGAATAAAGGAGAAATCCGAAGCCACTATACTATTCGCCAAGACTCTTAAGGGAGTAGTAGGAAGATTCACTAGGAAAGAAAAATAATGGGAGAAGGAGTGTTAGAATTTCGGCAAATAGGAAAAAGGAAAAAGGGAAATTGAAGATGGGGATTTCGGCCAAGGTTTTGGAGAGGAGGGAAAAATAAAAGTAAAATAAGAAGAGAGGTGTTTCGGCTAGGGATCAAAGAGTATGGAAAAGGAAAAATATCAGAAGGAGGGTGTTGAAAATTCATTAGCAACCGGAGAAAAGAAAAGAGAACAAGGTGACCAAATGGGTGCTTTTATAAGCATTCGCACCCCTAGTAGCCTTGCCGTCCAACTCTTCAACCAAGAGTCCAAAATCCATCCCACTTCCTTAAATTGCTCCAAACCACTTGTTTAATTAAATTCAAAATAATTTGAATTAATCCCAATAAATCAACTAATAAATCAACTAATATCTCCTTTATCTACTATAATAATATCCTTGATTTCCACTTATTATCCAATATTATTAATAAAATAAAAAGAAAGAGAGTTCAAAGAGAGAAAGAACTCTCCCCTCCCTATGCCATCCAAAACATGAAAGCAAAAAGGGAATTACATGACTCGAACCATGGCTCTCCCTTGTTCTTGATGGCGTCAATTGTAGCTCCCAAGTGGCCCTCCCTTTGCCACTTATTCTAGGCTCATTTTATGTCAAAAGCTCCCTTATTTATTCTTATAACCCCTAACCACTAAGGCTATCCACCTTTAAAGCAAATAATATATTTATTTCTACCATTCCGAGCCAACTCAAGGCCTTTAATTAAACTCTATTATTCCATAAATAATATCTCAAATAGTTCATACATAAGAAAAATGATTAAATTCCAAATAACCCCATTTTTGGGATGTTACAGTTCTACCCCCCTTAAAATAAATTTCGTCCCGAAATTACTTAACTAAAACAGATGAGGGTATTGCCGCCGTATCACATCCTCAGGTTCCCACGTAGCTTCTTCCACACCATGGTTCCGCCACAAAGACTTTCACTAAGGGCAATCGACTTCCTCGAGAACCTTTATATCTCTATCCAAGATCCGAACGGTTCCTCCTCAAAAGATAAGTCTGCGTTAACCTCGATTTACATCACGGCACCACATGTGATGGATCCGACCGATATCGCCTCAAAGATCGATACATAGAAGACATTATGAATTTGACTTAACTCGATTCGGCGATTCGAAATGATAAGCTACCGGTCCTATTCGCTTCAATCTCAGATATGGGCCAATGAATCTTGGGCTCACTTCCCCTTTCGTCCAAATCTTAACACCTTTTTCCAAGGCGACACCTTTAGAAAGACCTTGTCTCCCACAAAGATACTCCATTTCCTTGCGTTTGAGATCGGCATAAGACTTCGCTTATCTCGATGCTTCCTTGAGACGAGACCGAATCACTTTGACTTTGTCTTGGCCTCGCTACCAATTCTGGGCCCAACACTTGTCGTTCACCCAACTCCGTCTAACACGCGTGGAGTTCGGCATTTCCGTCCATACAAAGGCTTCAGATGGTGCCATCTCAATACTCGCTTGGTAGCTATTGTTGTAGGCGAAATCGGCTAGAGGTAAGAATTCCTCCCAACTACCTCGAATTCCAAGACACAACCCTCAAAGATATCTTCTAAGATCTGATGACCCTTCGGATTGCCCGTCGACCGGGATGGAAAGTCATCTTTGAAATCAATCGCGTACCCAACGCTTGATGTAACGCTTTCCAAAACCTCGAAGTGAACCTTGGGTCCCTATCCGAGATAACTGATACGGGCACACCATGCAATCTGACTATCTCGGCCACATACAACTTTGCTAGCTTCTGGAGTGAGTAGTCCATTCTCACCGGTATGAAGTGAGCTGATTTAGTCAGACGGTCTACGATCACCCAAACTGCATCCTTCTTGCTGGGCGTAAGGGGTAGACCACTGACGAAATCCATAGTGATCCTCTCCCATTTCCATTGAGGAATCTTTACCGGTTGAAGTAGCCCCGATGGTAACTGGTGTTCAGCCTTAACCTGCTGACACGTCAAACACTTCCCTACGAATTCTGTTATCTCACGCTTCAACCCGGGCCACCAGAACTATTTCCGTAGATCTCCATACATCTTGCTTCCTCCCGGATGCATAGCGTATGGGCTGCTATGAGCATCCTGGAGAATTTTTCGCCTCAACTCCATATCCTTTGGCATGCAGGGCCGTCCTTGAAAACATAACACACCATTACCAGTCAAACTATACCCTTCTAAACCACCATCCTGAACTTGCATTCTCTTAGCATTTAACCCTTCATCCACTAACTGTTTGTCCTTGATTTCCTCGATCCATGTTGGCTTAACTTGAAGCTCGCCAAAAGGCTTCCGTCATCATATAGGCTCAATCGAGCAAACATTGCTCCTAAATCGCCACAACCTTCCGGCCAACGCTACCACCACGTTAGCCTTACCCGGATGATATTCGATGGAACGATCGTAGTCCTTCAACAGTTCAATCCATCGGCGTGTCTCGATTCAGGTCCTTCGAGTCAAGATACCTCAAACTTTTGTGATCCGAGTAAATTACCGACTTCTCCCCATAAAGATAATGTCTCCATATCTTCGAGCGAAGACGATTGCTAACTCCAGTGTCGTGAGTTGGGTAGTTACCCTCATGCGGTCTCGGTGACGGACGATAGGCTACTACCTTCCCATCTGCATCAACACACACCCCAAACCAAAGGTGAGATGCATCACAATAGATCGTGAATAATTTCCACCTCGGGTTGTACTAAAACCGAGCTTCCGCAGAATCTTCCTCGACTTATCAAAACTTTCTTCGCTTCTCCAACCATACAAATGGAACACCTTTCCTTAGCAACTTAGTCAATGGCGCTGCGATCGAGAGAACCCTTCCACAAATCTCCGATAATACCTCGCTAAACCCGTAAACTTCAGATCTCGCCACCGACTTAGGCGGTTTCCACTCCAACACCGCTTCAATCTTACGGGATCCACTCTAATCCCTTCCACGACACCACGTGACCTAAGAAAGCCACCTCCCTCACCCAAAATTCGTGACTTCTCGAATTTGGCATACAAATCGCTTTTCCTCAACACTTGTAGAACTATCCGTAAATGCTTGTCGTGCTCCTCCTCCGTCTTTGAGTAAACCAATATGTCGCCTATGAACACCACGACGAATTGGTCTAGGTAATCGCTGAAATACTCTATTCATTAAGTCCATGAATGCTACCGGTGCATTGGTCAATCCGAATGGCATCACTAGAAACTCGTAATGCCCATACCGAGTTCGAAAAGCCGTTTTGTGAACATCGGCCCCCTTCACCTTAAGTTGATGGTAACCCGACCTAAGGTCTATCTTCAAAACACCGACGCTTCTTCAACTGGTCAAACAAGTCATCGATTCGAGGCAATGGGTACTTGTTTTTGATCGTTAACTTGTTTAATCGACGGTAGTCGATGCACATCCTCATAGAACCGCCCTTCTTCTTGACAAACAATACAGCGCCTCCCGGAGATATACTAGGTCGAATAAACCCTTTATCCAAGAGCTCACGAATTTGAGCCTTCACTCCACCAATTCCTTTGGTGCCATTCTAAGGTGCTATAGACACGTGTGCTGCTCCGGGTAGCAAGTCTATACCGAATTCGACTTCCCAATCTGAGGTAGACCTTAAGTTCTTACGGGAACACATCAAGAAATTCCCCAACCGCTCGGACCTTTTCAACTCTCGACTCCTTAACTTCCAAAGCACGATTTGAACCAAAATGCCTTACAACCCTTCTTGACCATCTTCTCAACCTTCAAGGCGACACCACGTTGGATGTAATTCCTTCGATTACCAATCATAACTACTTCATTCCCTTCGGTCGTTTGGAGAACCATGCGCTTAGCAGCGCAATCCAACTTCGCCTGGTACCTAACCAGCCAATCCATTCCAAGGATCAAATCGAACTCCCCGAATGGTAGTTCCATCAGATCAGCCCCGAATACGACCCCTTGGAGTTCTAGGGGTACATCCCTAAAAAGTTTGTCTACTACTACAGAGTGACCTAAAGGACTCACTAAGTCTCTACCACACTACTTGCTACGTATGAATGCGTAGAACCCACATCGATTAATGCATAATAAGGAAGACCAAAAATCAGAAACGTACCGGTTATGACATCCGGCAAGGTCACCCTCCTCGCGATGCCTTGTCGCATAGACTAAGCCAGCCGCCTAGCCTCATGTTGCTGAACCTCGCCTCGAGTTTTCGACCTCGGTTAGGACCGTTGCTTCCTCTGCCATTACCACGACCCCTCTGCGGTCCCACATTTCTATCCCGAGTGCAGTTACGCCTCTGGTGATTCTCGAGCTCGCTTCCGGGGATAATCTCTGACCGATGCTCTAAAGACCCACACTCAAAACATCCTCTATCGCCGGTCGAACAACCTCCCCAATGGGACTTCCCACAGCGATTACACTGAGCCGGTCTCTGATTAGTAGCTACGGCCTTCTTTGATTTGCCCACTCGCCTAGCCTTCTTGATCATTACCACTGGATCCAATCGACCCAAATCCTCTCTTTGATTATTCCTACTATAATTTTGTCTCACGACCTCCTTGATCCCTCGGCTACCTTAGCCTTTTCCACAAGGGATGAAAACTCACGAACTTCTCATGGGCAATCAAGAACCTCAAATCATCTCGAGTCCATCCTCAAAGAGGACACATACCGCTCGTGTTCAAGAGCCACGATGCCTCTAGCATACCTACTCGGTCTTAAAAACTCGCCTCATATTCCGCTCTCGACTTGGTTCCTTGCACTAACCCCGAAAGGCTTTCCTCGAGCATCAGATAATCTGGTGCCCACATACTTCTTCCGATAGGCGGTTTTGAAATAATCCCAAGTCAAATCATCTCATTGTAGCGCCATCTCGAATCGTCACCACCATCGATACGCCTCATCCTTTAGAAGCGTCATGCCCCTTTCGGTTTTTTCTCCTCGGTCAGTCAAGATCATCCATGATCCTTTCATTGACTCTAGCCAAGATTCTACTACACTGGTGCCACTCGACACACCGGAACACCTCAAATTGGACCGAATTCGCTCGGGAGCAGATTTCGAGCTCCTAAATTTCCACCAAAGACCACCACCAATTCGAGGACTCGCAACACCGCTTGCGATCTGCCTCCTCCCGTCTCGATCCTACTCCTCTGCTCCAAAAGCCGGTGGTGGTGGCGGTGGTACATCATTTTAGAACCTTGCCCAGACACGACGGGTTCACACAATCGTCATCCTACCCCTACCGCGTCCACGGCGTCCATGTCCTCTAGAACTCATTCTATCTCTGCGCTTTTAATCGATTAAGAGAAATTTTATGTATTAGCGTTTGTTCCACTTCATTACTCGAAGAAATTTTATGAAGAAATTTTAATTAGAGATTCTTTCGTGCAAACAAGGTTTCATCTTCTATCTTAGTTCACACAAGAAAGTTCTTTCATCCATTCCCTAATACTTTCCATACCTATTCGCTCTTGGACATTTCGCCATTTCTAACCTGGGGTATTTTCGCCATTTTCCTCTGGGGTATTTTAAATAAAAGAGATTTTAAAACTTTAGTAAAGTAGGTTGTTTTTGCAATTCCCAACACTGGAGGGTATTATTAAAATTGATAAGGTTTGAAGTTATGGCATTATTTGAAAACCGGGGTATTTTGGTAATTTTGTAAATCAAGGGTGTTTTAGTAATTGCAAAATCTCGAGGGTCCTTTTGAGAATTTTCCTTCTTAAAACGGTGATGTTGCAAAATTTTGTACTCGTGGTCGTTTTGGTAATTTTATAAGTTGAGGCGCGTTCGTAATTTTCCACAAATCGAACTTTTCGGAAAACATTGTAAAAAGAGTTGTTCTTACTTTTGAAGGAGTGATTTGAAAAGTTTTAAAACCAAGTTTTGTTGTTTCATTCTTTTTTTGAAAATCAAGGCTAATTCCTTTCGGGTTTTAGTCATTCTGCTTTAGCCTATGACCGAGCCCTCTTGGTCGAGGTGAACCTAAGCCACGCACAGGCGGAGTTTCGTGTGGAGAGGAGGTGAGTCACACTGACCGCTTAAATACCAAGCTCCCAATCGAACCTTTCTAGACATGCGCCAGAGAGGTTACCACACCATCGAGCCCTCCGGGTTAGGGTGAACCCAAGCTACGCACTGGTAGGATTCTGCGAAGAGGTGGTGAGTCACTCAGATTTGCTTAAATACCGTGCTCTTCCTGATCCAATCCTAAACATGCGTCTGGGGTTACCACACCCTAGCTCGATGATTAAGTCATAGAATGGTTTCGTTCTTTAAGTCTTATGTTCTGTTTGTGTGTTTGAGTAATCTAATCCTAGGGTTCAAGTTCCTATAAGTCTATCTACGTTCCATGCTTCCTACCCTTCTACAGAATATAATTCACACAGAGGTTTAGATGTACTTACCTGGGCGGATCGGTGCCGGAGACTCGGGCCATGCTGCTTTAAAACCCAAAATCAATTAATAAGGCCTACTAAAACATTTTTGGGCCTTGGGCCCCCACAGCCGAGTTTTGAACTGGGCTCTGATACCAATTTGTAACAGCCCAAACCCGACCCAAACGTTAGGACCGAATATGGGTCGTTACGAAGAAGAACTTTTTGAAACCCATTTTCGAAATCCACTTAAGTTTTGTTGAAAATCGCTGCGTTTAAGTTATCTTCTTTGAAATTATACTTAGTCCAAATTCAAAATTTAATTAAGTCAAGTTATTATACAAATTTCAGATGTGCTCGATGGCACGATAAAACATTTTCATGTTAATTTAGAAAAGCGTGTGATTCAAATTTATAATTAAAAACAAAATATCCAACATATAAGAAAATAACTAAAGTAAAGTATATGGAGGCCTTATTACATCCAAAATAAAACAACCCAATAATAAAATTTATCATAACTAAATTAAAGTTCATTTAATTCCAAATCCACCGCATGGCCACCTCAAGTCCCTCCTACCCATATCCGCGATCTATTCATCACACGAAAAAAATAATGGAGAAGGTGAGTCACCAAGACTCAAGATGTAACCCTTCCCATTTTAAAACATTTTCATACACAACACATAACCATTAATATGCAAAATATTAAATACCCATCCTATCCATCCAAACGCCACTGTCTACCTCGTTGTGGTACCAAACCACTGGTGGTGCCAAACCACTGGTGACATATAGTCACAATGTGTTACCAAAACACCGGTGTCCGAGACACAGATCATTTGATGGGGCCAACCCATCGTGTGATACCAAATCAACTGGCGAGGCGATCCCATATCTCAAGTGGGGCCAACCCACGGTGGTGTTAACCACAGGACAAGTCGCTATGAGGTGCCAAACCTCCGAGGTACCAAACCTCTGGTGACCGTAGTCACGTGTGTTACCAAAACACCGGTGCCCGTCGACACAATAATATCCCCTCCATTCACTAATCCCACATCACCATATATACATATATGTTTCATGCCATCACATGCTTAAATCTCATGCATCAATACATTTTGCTTACCAAAAGCATCAAGTAACAAATACACATTTTCGTGGACTTACCCGAATTGCCAACTATACTGCTGTGGTACATTATCCAATGCTACATAAAACCAAGATAGCATTCACAACAATCAAGATATTAACAAATTATATGCGTGTATGTACACACTGTCACCACCGGATAGTCTAAATCCGAAAAGAAGAGTCGACCACCCTAGATCTATCGCTATATTCGGCCAAGACATGAGTTAGTACATTCGAATCAAACAATTTTAAGGGTTCACCTTTTGAACCCGAATCCTTAAGTCTTGAGTATCGCCTTTTGTTTCACCACCCTAAAATCGACTCAAAAGTTAGTAGCCTTGGCTAAAAACGATTAACAATCGACTAACTACAGTAGATCTTACCATTACTTACCAACTAAATAACCGAAAAAGGAGGGTCGATTTCGAGTTCCTAGATGGAATCGGTTCAAAGAGTGGTTAGTTTTACGCAAATGCCGAAATTTCGCTTTTCTCCATCCTACAAGTCGTCAAAGATTGAGAATATGGAAAGAGGGAATCGGCCATCACTTACCTTCTCAACCAATCGAATAAAGGAGAAATCCAAGCCACTATACTATTCTCTTAAGGAGTAGTAGGAAGATTCTGGCTAGGAAAGAAAAATAATGGGAGAAGGAGTGTTAGAATTTGACAAATAGGAAAAGGAAAAGGGAAATTGAAGATGGGATTTGGCCAAGGTTTTGGAGAGGAGGGAAAAATAAAAGTAAAATAAGAAGAGAGGTGTTTCATTAGGGATCAAAGAGTATGGAAAAGGAAAAATATCTCTTTGACCAAATGGGTGCTTTTATAAGCATTCAAGTAGCCTTGCCGTCCAACTCTTCAACCAAGAGTCCAAAATCCATCCCACTTCCTTAAATTGCTCCAAACCACTTGTTTAATTAAATTCAAAATAATTTGAATTAATCCCAATAAATCAACTAATAAATCAACTAATATCTCCTTTATCTACTATAATAATATCCTTGATTTCCACTTATTATCCAATATTATTAATAAAATAAAAAGAAAGAGAGTTCAAAGAGAAAAGAACTCTCCCTCCCTATGCCGTCCAAAACATGAAAGCAAAAGGAATTACATGACTCCCATGGCTCTCCTTGTTCTTGATGGCGTCAATTGTAGCTCCCAAGTGGCCCTCCTTTGCCACTTATTCTAGGCTCATTTTATGTCAAAAGCTCCTTTATTTATTCTTATAACCCCTAACCACTAAGGCTATCCACCTTTAAAGCAAATAATATATTTATTTCTACCATTCCGAGCCAACTCAAGGCCTTTAATTAAACTCTATTATTCCATAAATAATATCTCAGCAGTTCATACATAAGAAAAATGATTAAATTCCAAATAACCCCATTTTTGGGATGTTACAATTATGCTAAACCTAATTTAACAGGAGCTGAACGAGTATTGTTAGGCATGCTATAGCCGCTAATAATTTTGAATTAAAATCTAACACTATACAAATGATTCAACTGTTTGTTCAATTTGATGGTTTGCAGGACGAAGATCCAAATACTTATTTAGCTAATTTTCTAGAATTCTATGATACCTTCAAAATAAATGGCATTTCTGATGATGCTATTCATCTTCGGTTATTTCCCTTTTCTTTGAGAAATAAAGACAAACAGTGGTTACATTCTCTTTCACGAAGATCAATCACTACATGGGACCAAATGACCAAAATTTTTTTATTAAAATATTTTCCACCGGTCAAAACGGCCAAATTAAGGAATGGTATCTCTTCTTTTGTGTAGATGGATTTAGAAAAATTATACGATGCTTGGGAGAGATACAAGGATCTGTTGAGAAAGTGCCCACACCATGGTTTACCCTTGTGGTTACAGGTCCAAACTTTTTACAACGGTGTGAACCCTTCAAACCGGCAGTTAATTGACTCAGCCGCCAGCGGAACCCTGAATAACAAAACTCCTAAAGTGACTTATGAGTTTATAGAGGAGATGTCACTGAATAACTATCAATGGCAAAGTACAAGGACAAAACCAACTAAAGCAGCCGGAGTTTTCAATCTCGACGCAGTCACAATGCTATCAAGTCAGGTAGAAATGATTAATAAAAAGATTGATGGTTTATGTGATTCTTTCAAGGTATATTTAGTTATGTAGTACAATACGAATGGAGGATGGATGAATAATACAGAATATCCACCTTACAATTTTAGTACTAAACCGAGAAAATTTACCATATAGGTGGCAATTTCAGACCTCAAAATAACCCTTATAATAGAACTTATGATTTAGACTAAAGATACCACCACAATCAAGGACAACAACCTTACCCATAGGAAAGGAAGCCAAACCTTGAAGAGACACTAGCAAAATTTATAGAATTATCAGAAACTCGCTTAAAAATACTGAAACGATATTGACTAATCAACAAGCATTAATCCAAGGGTTGAAGAAACAAATCAGACAACTAACTAAGTTAGTTTCTGTTAGGCAATCAAAAGTTTAACTAAACAAAAAGAGCATGTGAGGGCATTTACACTAAGGAGTGGAAAAGAGTTGGTTGAAACAAAGAAGAAGATACCACATGAAAATGATAAGGCAAAGGACGAAGAAGTTGAGAATGTTACATCAATATGCAAAGAATGTAAACCATCAATACCATATCTGGAAAAAGTTGAAGAAAGATCGCCTAGACGCACAATACGGTAAATTTCTTGAACTTTTTAAATAGTTACATATCAACTTACTTTTTGTTGAAGCTATTTAGCAGATGCCGACATACTCGAAATTTCTAAAAGAACTTCTAAAAAATAAAAGAAAGTTTGAAGAGATATCGATAGTGGAGCTCAATGAAGAATGTTCAGCCATCCTCTAAAACAAGTTACCAACCAAATTGAAAGATCTAGGAAGTTTTACTATTCCCTGTTTAATTGGTAGTTTAACCATAAAGAAAGAACTAGCTGATCTAGGTGCCAGTATTAATTTAATGCCTTATAAAATGTTTAAGAAACTTGGTCTCGAGGAACCTAGACCCACTAGGATGAGTATTCAGTTAGCTGATAGATCTATTAAATATCTTAGGGGAATTATCGAAGATATTTTGGTAAAAGTTGATAAATTTATATTCCCTATTGATTTTGTCTTGCTTGACATGGATGAAAACACTACGGTACCTTTAATTTTGGGTCGCCCCTTTTTAGCCACTGCTAGGTCTTTTATTGATGTAGGAGATGGTAAACATGCACTAAAGGTAGGCGACGAAGAAATTATTTTTCAAATTTACGATACTATGCGATATTCTAGAGAACAAGATGATTCCTGTTATTTTATTGATGCCATTGATCATTCTATTTAAGATTCTTTGCAGGAAATCATACAGAAGACATGGTTGAACTATGTCTTACTCAAGATGAGGAGGTAGATGATGATACCGACGAATCAAATCCTGACACATTTCCACCTAGACAAACGAAAGAAGAGGGTATTGAAATTAATGATGAACTAAAACAAAAACCCTCTATAGATGAACCACCCAAATTAGAATTAAAATAGTTACCAAAACACTTAGAATATTTATTCCTTGGGGATAATTCTACACTACCAGTGATCATCTCTTTGGAACTAAAACCTAATGAAAAGGATGAGTTGCTACAAGTACTAAGGGAACATAAAAGGGCCATAGCTTGGAAAATTTTTGACATTAGGGGTATAAGCCCATCATTTTGTACCCACAAAATTCTAATTGAAGAGGAGTATAAACCATGCGTGCAACCTCAGAGACGATTAAATCCCAACATGAAAGAAGTTGTTAAAGCTGAGTTAATCAAACTTCTAGATGCTAGAATAATTTATCCTGTTTCTGACAGCACTTGGTAAGTCCTGTGCAGGTCGTTCCAAAGAAAGGAGGCATGACTATTGTAGCAAATGAAAAGAATGAATTGATTCCTATAAGAACAGTCACAGGATGGAAAGTCTGTATTGACTATAGAAAGTTGAACGATGAAACCAAAAAAGATCACTTTCCTCTGCCCTTTATTGACCAAATGCTAGAAAGATATTCGGGCATATGTACTACTGTTTCCTGGACGGGCTTTTTGGCTATTTCCAAATCCTAATAGCCCCTGAGGATCAAGAGAAAACTACATTTACATGTCCATACAGTACGTTTGCTTATCGTAGAATGCCTTTTGGATTATGTAATGGTCCTGCTACTTTTCAGCATTGCATGCTAGCCATACTTGATGAACTTGTGGAAGACATTATGGAGGTCTTTATGGATGACTTTTCTATATTTGGTAATTTTTTCCATCTTTCCATTAAGAATTTAAAATGAGTACTAATAAGGTGTGAGGAGATGAACCTTGTTATAAATTGGGAAAAGTGTCACTTTATGGTTCAAGAAGGGATTGTGTTAGGACATAAAATTTCTAGTAAAGGGATTGAGGTAGATAAAGAAAAGGTTGAAACCATAGAAAAATTTCCTCCTCCTAGCTCAGTTAAAGCTATTAGAAGCTTTTTAGGACATGCTGGATTTTATAGAAGATTCATTAAAGATTTCTCTAAAATAGCTAAACCTTTAATGAAACTACTAGAAAAAGATGTACCTTTCAATTTTGATTAGGAATGTTTAGATGTATTTAATACCCTCAAAGATAAATTAATAAATGCCCCAATTATAATTGCTCCTGATTGGAACTTACCCTTTGAACTAATGTGTGATGCGAGTGATTTTGCAGTAGGTGCAGTTTTGGGACAGCGAAGAAACAAGCACTTCTACCCATTTTACTATGCTAGCAAGACATTAATAGCCGCACAAGAAAATTACACAACCATAGAAAAAGAATTACTAGCTATAGTCTTTGCATTTGATAAATTTATACAATATTTGATCCTATCTAAAGTTGTCGTCTACACTGACCATTCATCTCTTCGTCATCTTTTAACTAAACCTGATGTAAAACCTAGACTTATAAGATGGATTTTACTCTTACGAAAATTTGACTTGGAAATTCAAGATAAGAAAGGAGCTGAAAATCTTGCAGCAGACCATCTTTCTAGACTTGAAAACCCGCAAATCAAAGAACTCGATGAAAGTGAGATAAACGATTCATTTCCTGAAGAGCAACTCTTTTTGATAACCAATTCTGAGGTACCTTGGTTTGTAGACATTGCAAATTACTTAGCTGCTAATGTCTTACCAAAAAAGTTAACACATCATCAAAAGAAGTGATTCTTTGCTAATATGAAAAACTATTTCTGGGAAGATCCTTTTATTTTCCGCATATGTGTAGATCAAGTGATTCGAAGGTGTGTTACAAAAGAAGAAGCGAGCAAAATCCTAGAGCATTGCCATTTAGGACCTTCAGGAGGACATTATAGCGGGATTAAGACAGCACACAAAACACTCGAATCAGGTTTTTAGTAGCCAACCTTATTTAAAGACACCAACAGGTATGTTGCTTTATGTGATAAATGCTAAGAACAGGTAAATCTCTAAATGCGATGAAATGCCTCAAACATATATACTATCATGTGAAATATTCGACGTATGGGGTATTAATTTTATGGGTCCATTCCCTATTTCATTCGAAAATAAATACATTTTAGTAGCAATCGATTATGTGTCAAAATGGGTGGAAGCCCAAGCTTTACCTACTAACGATACTAGAGTAGTAGTAAGATTTCTGAAGAAACTCTTCTCTCGATTTGGAACACCTAGAGAAATTATTAGTGATAGAGGCACTCACTTTTGTAATAATCAATTTGATAAAGTCCTAAAGAAATATGGAGTACACCACAGGACAGCTACCCCTTATCATCCTCAAACCAACAGACAAGTGGAAGTATCAAATCGAGAACTTAAGCGCATCCTAGAGAAAATAGTTGAAGCAAACAGGAAAGATTGGGAAGTAAAAGTAGACGATGCTCTATGGGCATATAGAACGGAATTGAAAACCCCCATAAAAACATCCCCATACAAACTCGTTTATGGAAAAAGCTATCATCTACCATTTGAGTTAGAGCACAAAGCTTTCTGGGCTATAAATTTCCTAAATTACGATCTTAAACTTGTAGGTGAGAAGAGGATGATGCAGTTGAATGAGTTAGATGAATGACAACCTAATGCCTAAGAGAACTCACGTTTATATAATGAGGCAACAAAGTGACATCATGATGCTCATTTAAAGCAATCAAAGTAATTCAAAGTAGTCGACTTGGTCTTATTGTACAATTCAAGGTTAAAACTATCCCCTGGAAAGCTTAAATCGGGATGGTCAGGTCCATTCATGATCAAAACTATTTTTCCCTATGGAACAATCGAGGTAACCCATCCAACTCATGGCACATTCAAGGTAAATGGTCAGTGACTAAAAATTTATACTGAAAACGAATTTTGGGATATAAGAGAGGAGCTTCAGCTCCGTGAACCTTCATTTAGAAATGAAAATAGGGTAAGTCTAGCTTAAGACTCTAAACGGGAGCTTCTCGGGAGGCAACCTAAGCACTAACTTTACTAAAATTATATTTATAACACCTAAACTATAGGTTTCCCTACCACACGGCCTTGCACACGAGCGTGGCCATGGCCGTGTGAATACCATGAATAGCCACATGGGCATGGGAAAGATGGTGTAAAAATAGGACGGTAATTTTTCCAAGCCACGGTCTTGACTAAATGGCACGGTCGTGCGATTTGATCATGGACGAAACTGATTAAAGGACACGGGCTTGAGACACACCCGTTCCTCCAACCCATGGATGATCCTGAGTAAACAACATGGGCATTTGAAATGCCCGTGCCTCGAGACCATGGATGACATTGATTTATGGGCACGGCCGTATGACCATAACCACAGGTGTGGGAGAAGCGAACAAGGCCAGGCACGCCTAGGTAACACGGGCGTAGAGGGTATCACGAACGCGCTCAAATTTGAAATCGTAAAAAACACGGGCTAAAGAAATGCGAACATAGGCGTAGCCTAAGACCATGTCTCTCACCCCCTATTTAAAGCTCTCATACACTATTTAAAGCAGCACACGACCGCACATTCCCCCTCAAATTTTCTTTTCAACCTTAGCCACTTCTCCCAAAAATCTCAAAAGAAATTTTGGCCACCAGCAAACCCCCTGCCCCCTCTTGATTTCCTCCATCCCTTACCTTTTCCCCACTTACAACACACATAAAAGCAAGTACACGACTGTGCCAACACACCCGTGAAAGCTGTGCTTCCCTATTTAGTTACAACACACGCCCGTGTAGCACCATCCCACGTCGTGAGCCGACCAACCGTGCAATTCCTCTTCAAGCACTCCACCGGTCACCTCTATAATATCCTAATTTAGGGGTTATGCATTTGATGTGTTTTGTGTGTATGCTCTATTTAATGTGCTAGTTTAGGGTATGTGGGAGTCTAGGAAAGGCTCGGGGATAAGCCGAAGCCCTGGCCAAAATTTTCTTTTTGGGCACTTTAGTGGGAGAGCTAGCTGAAATAGGACCTAAGGGTGATTGTTTATTTTTGATTGACTGTAACATCCTAAATATGGGCTTGTGCATTTATATGTTAGTTTAATATGTTAATTCAAAGAATTTAAGGCTCGGGCTGAGGCCTTAATTAAATATTTGGATTAGGGTTCAAAATAAAGTTTTGGGTAATTTAAGAGATATTTTGGGCTTTAAAACTTGGGTTAGGTGGTTGGTAAATGGTGTTAGTTAATAATTTAAGTTAGATAATTAAATTAGTAGCAAGCTGGGCTTGTGGCCCGAAGACAAAAGGTGCTTTAAGTGGGCATTAAGGTGGCGTCACAAGGGGGGAGGTGTTGGGCCTAGTGTCACCGCTTGGGGCCAAATGGATGAGTCCCATTTTAGCATTGAGAAGGGAATGGGGTTGGACGGCAATTAGGCTACCTTTTAGAAGTTATTTCTTTTATTTTAAGTGACAAAAAGATTATAATTAAGAGGGAAGAGTTGGTGCTTGGTGAGACTCTTTTAAAGAGTAGATAAAGATTAAGCTTGTTAGGGTGGATAAAGGTTATCAGAGGGAGGAGGAGTTGGTCGAAAATCCAACTCTGAGAGGTGTGTGTTGCCGAAATTAATAGACAAAGTGATCATCTTTTTTCACTTTTCTCTTTTCCTCACCTAGCCGAAATTCTCTTCTCCTATTTGCTTCAATTTCTTTTCAAAACCGAAACCCCCTAGTTGTTTTCTCCTCTCCTCAATATTTTCTCAAAAAGCTAAATTCTCTTTTGTTCATACTTTCCTGCTCCTATAGTCGAATCTTCAAGATTGATTTCCCGAAGGTGCACCATAGCCGATTACACCTTCCTAGTTTGGTAAGTTTTAGGATTTTGCTTCTTTTGATTTCTTCATTCTTTTTATCAAGTTTCTAATTCAAATCGATTTTCTAAGGCCTTGTCAATTTCAATCCATAATCTTAAGAAGCCGAATCCTTTTTTGTTGAGATCTGTAATACCGATTTGTAAAAAGCTGAAGGTAGGTGGTCAAGTGTAGGTTTGGCCGAATGGCCATTTTCTTATCCTTTGTCTTTGGCCGAATGTCTTAAGGTGTTAGATGGATTACGATCATCGATTTGGTTAACTATTTTTGGTGATGGCTGAATGTAGGAAGGAAGGTGACGTGTTCTCAACGACATTTGGGATTCGATTAACTAGGTAAGAATTCAATTTAAGTGTTATAGATGTTAAGTGATTAGATCTCATCGTTTAAATGATTTAGTGATTAAGGATGGACTCGAATAACAGTCAGGCATAAAAGGTTGGATCTACAAAACCAACACCCAAATACAAGAAGTGATCTGTTTCGGTAGTGTGAGATTGGCCATCGGGGTGTGGGCTGACATCGAAGTCAGATCATGGGCCGATAGTGGTAGTCTCGAGTGATAGTAGCGTAGACGTAGAGAAAGAATTAGTACGAGAATCAGGTGTGTAATACTTCCCCAGCATCTAAATCTAATTATTAATATATATGTTCATAAGTTTTAAATGTTACATTAAAAGCCAAAATCTCAAAAATAAATAGCGGACCCCCAGGTTAGTAAATAATCTGATTATATGTTATAAGTAGACTATTGTACGTGTTTGCATGGGTTGGGTGATGAAGAAGGAAGTTATATGTATATGTATATGTGAAGCAGTTTTTACCGTGATTTGATGTAGCGGCTAATGCCGTGATTTGTTATAAGGGCTTTGGCCATAATATGATGATGAGCAGCATGACTGCCATCTTGGCGTGTAGCAGTGTGGGTTGATTTTGAAATCCCCAATGGTGTGATCAGTTGGTATGGGGGCATGTAGCAGATGGAAACCTAGGCAAATGGGTTGGGCTTTGCATATTACTTGTTAATTATGTACATGAAATTATTATTATGTTTTATGAGGCCCAAAACTAGTGGTGCATGAGGGTTGCACACTGGGTCTCGTGACTCACCCAATTAAATTAACCTTTCAGTGACAACTAGTGCATCGGACCGGCCGAGTGGGCGCAAGGTGGCCATGCAAAAGATTATGTGGATCTCGCGAAAAGCCCCTACTTGATAGTTTTTTTTTAAAGTATTTTATGTTATGGATTCAAACTTCATTGTAATAAGGCCATGGGCCACTAGTTTACATTTTGGTTTTATTATGGGTTTTATTATTTATTTTTAAATTAAGACATGTAATTGAGGTTTTGGGCTTTTGATTAATAAGGCATATTTTATATAAATTACATTTGGGCTTTTTGTCAACATGATTGGTTTTACGAAAATGTTCTTAGTGACGTACCAGATCCGGTTGTAGTGTTTGGGCCAGGTTTGGGGTGTTACAAATTGGTATCAGAGCCCGGTTCAAAACTCGGCTATGGAGTTTTGGGCCCAAAAGATTTTCTAAAAATGGGTTTTTGCAACATGGATTTCTCTTAGTAAAGGTTTGTTAGCTCAGCATGGCACCTGCGTCTCCGGCCAAGTTTGCCAGGTAAGTATTCTGAACTCTTGATTGTGATATCAATGTAGGCTTAACAAGTTTTATGGGACATAGACTACTTAGGTTAAAACTTAATGGATTCTAGGCTTAGACAATCAACACCTAAAATCCATAAGACTTAACTTCATTAAACAAAACCTGTATACAAGTCACAAGACTAAAGTGTGGTAACAAGCATATGCATGTCTAGGAGTAGATCCAGAAGAGCTTGGTATTTAAGCAGTCCGAGTGACTCACCTCTTCTTTGGCCGGAATATTACAGTGCATAGTGATTGTTCGCTTTAGCCATGACAGTGTGGCAATAGGCATATGCATGTCTAGGAGTGGATTCGAGGAAAGCTTGGTATTTAAGCAATCCTAGTGACTCACCTCCTTTCACTAGAATCCTACCCGTGCATAGTGACTATTCACCCTAGTCATGCGTACGTGTTGATGAGCCAAAACTATAATTAAAACCCGAAAGGGACCAGACAACTTGTTTTGTAAAATCCTAAAGTAAACCTTAGTTCTAAAATCACCAAATTACCCCTGATTTGTAAAAATTACCCTGGTTTTGCAAAATGACCCAAAAATACCTCTTGTCTGAAAAATGACCAACATACCCCTAATTTGCAAAATGACCAAACTACCATTGACTTGTAAAATTACCGAAATACCCCCGAGTTGAAAATTACCAAAATACCTTTATTTTACAAAATCACCCGGAACCATATTTTGAATTTTTTTATGAAAATACCCTTGTAGGATAAAATTACGAAAATACCCTTAGGTAGTGAAATGACGAAAATACCCTTAGGTGATGGATGTTACTTGTAAGAATGTTGTGTGTGCATAATCCCTAGAATTAGGAAGACTAAAAACTGTAGATAGGTTCGAATTCGAAAGAATCAATTTTAAAAACTATGTTTCATAAGATTGTCCGGGATAATTAGTGGAACAACAAATGGCTCATAAAACTTTTAAAACAGATAAACGCATACTAGAAGAATGAGTACAAGAGGTAGAGGATGTCCACCACGTGGTCGCGGTAAAGGTAAGATGACCGTGTCAGAACCCGTAGGATCGGGTCATGGGTCCGAAAGTGAGATACCGATTTCACCAGCTGTTGAGGTGGAATTTTAGGACCAGACAGGTGGAGATGATGTGGTGTCTCAGTCAGTCTCGAGGTTTTTGGAAAGAGTGGTCGAGGTTTGGTATGGGCATAGGAGCCTGTAAATTTGTGTCAAGAGGCCGAGGAACAACGGGCGTAAGTATTTAGGGAGTCTCAGCGATCCCCAAGTTTTACTGAATATTTGTTGGAGGCAGTGGAACGAATAATGGATGACCTAGACTTCACGGTGGAGGAGAAGCTGAAGGGGGTCGTGTCTCTTCTTAGAGATGAGGCCTACCAATGGTGGCTCACGGTGAAAGAGGGTACGATCATGAACTGATTGATCGGGATTTCTTTAAGGAGTCATCCCAGGAAAGTGCGTTGGGGCTAGTTATATGGATACTCAAAGGAAAGCATTCTGAATTTGGTGTAGGGAGTAAGTCTGTGGTGAGTATGAGGTCGAGTTTCTACGCTTGAGTCATTACGCTCGGGGAATGGTAGCAATGGAGTATGAACGATGCGTTCGGTTCAAAGATAGGCTATGGAATGAGCTAAGGATTCTGATTGCACCACAGCGAGAGAGAATTTTCGTGATTTTGGTAGATATGGTCAAAATAGCTGAAGAAGTGAAACGGGTGGAGAGACAAGAGAAGGATAAGGATCGGGGCAGGAGTAAGAGAAGTTTTGGACCCTCTAGAGCAACTGGAAATTTTTAGAAAAGGCCTAGGACTGATGGGCTAGCTCGTGCTCCATCGGGCCAGAGTCAAGCATGTTCTACATGTGGGAGGACCCATTATGGGGAGTGCAGAATAAAAATTGGTGGATGCTTTAGGTGTGGATCCACAAAACACTTGATGAGGGACTGTCCTTAGATGGATCGGGGGCAGCCAACGGGCCGAGGTTCTGATCAGACTAGGAGAGGTGATCAGCCTAGACCAAGGGGTAAAGGTGCAGCTAGAGGAAGAAATAGATCCGGTCGGGGTCGTGGAGCATCTGGTAGAGATGCAAGACAGCGAGCTTAGTTTATGTAGCTAGTTGACGGAAGGATAGTGACACACCGGATGTTACAAATGGTATGTTTCTTGTTACTGATAATCCTTTATTTGCTTTGATTGACATTGGGTCAACCCACTCCTATGTTGCAAGTTCAGTGTTTGAGACTCTAAGTTTAGCCTCCGAAATAACCACTAGGAAGATGATCGTGGTTAGTCCTTAGGACAATCTAAGGTAGTGGACAAACTATTTAGGATGTACCTTTAGAGACTCAAGGGTGGTATTCCCAAGCAGATTTAATAGAATTACCGCTTTGGAGAGTTTAACCTTATATTAGGAATGGATTGGTTGACTAAGCATCGTGCCAAGTTGGACTGCGGGAATAAGCGTATGGTGTTGAGTACCCCGGAAGGCTGGAGGTGGTTGTGTTAGGAGAAAGAATGAATTACTTGTCCAATGTGGTATCATCCTTAAAACCTATTAAGATGATTCAGAAGGGATGTAGTGCATTTCTAGCTTTTATTAGTGTGTTGGATGCTAAAGAGGTGACCGTTGAGGAGGTTCGAACAGTCAAGGAGTTCACAGATGTCTTTTCGGAGGAATTGCTAGGATTACCTCCAGCTCGCGAGGTGTAATTTGGAATAGACCTACTTCCGGGCACAGCTTGAGTATCCATTGCTCCTTATAGGATGGCGCCGAAGGAGTTGCTAGAGCTCAAGGCTCAGATTCAGGAACTATTGGATCGTGGGTTCATTCGACCAATTGTGTCTCTATGGGGAGCACCGGTCCTATTCGTGAAGAAGAATGACGGATCCATGCGTATGTGCGTGGACTATCGTCAATTGAACAAGTTGACAATTAAAAACAAGTATCCATTATCGAGAATCGACGATCTGTTCAATCAGCTCAAAGGAGCTTTGGTCTTTTCTATGATTGACTTAAGGTCTGGATATCATCAATTAAGGGTTAAAGAAGGGGACATTCATAAGACGATGTTTTGGACTCGGTACGGGCATTATGAGTTCTTGGTAATGCCGTTCGGGTTAACGAAAGCACCAGTGGCTTTTATGGGTATGATGAATCGGGTGTTTCAACTATATCTTGATCGGTTCATCGTGGTGTTTATCGACGATATCTTGGTTTACTCTAAGTCAGAGCAGGAACATGATGAACATCTTCGTGTGGTGTTGCAAACTCTAAAGGAGAAGCAATTGTTTGCAAAGTTTAGTAAGTGTGAGTTCGGGTCAAGGAAGTGACTTTCTTAGGACATGTGGTTTGATCGAGGAATCGGGGTAGACCCTCGAAGATAGAGGTCAGATTGGATTGGAAACCACCAAAGTCTGTGGCGGAGGTTCGGAGTTTCTTAGGTTTGGTAGGGTATTACCGAAGGTTCGTTGAAGGGTTTTCTGTAGTAGCGGCACCTCTAAGTAAGTTGTTGAGGAAGGGAGTATCGTTTGTGTGGACCAACAAACAGCAAGAGAGCTTTGAGAAGTTAAAGAGAATCCTAACGGAAGTGCCAGTGTTAATTCAACCGGAGGTAGAAAAGGAATTTACCGTCTACTGTGATGCATCACACATTGGTTTAGGGTGTGTATTGATGCAAGAAGGAAAAGTGGTGGCGTAGGCATCTCGATAGTTGAGACTGCATGAGTTGAACTACCCTACGCACGACTTGGAGTTGGCGGCGGTAGTGTTTGCCTTAAAGATTTAGAGGCACTACTTGTATGGGGAGAAGTCGGTAATTTATACTGACCATAAAAGTTTGAGGTACCTCCTTACCCAGAAGGAGCTAAATTTAAGACAATGTAGGTGGATCGAGCTCTTGAAAGATTATGATTGTTCGATCGAATACCACCCTAGTAAGGCGAATGTGGTGGCAGATGCGTTAAGCCATAAGATAGTATTGGAACTAAGAGCCATGTTCACTCATCTGAGTTTATTCAACGACGGGAGTTTGCTGGCTGAGTTGCAAGTAAAGCCGACATGGGTAAGTTAGGTTAAGGACAAACAATTAGGAGATAAAGACTTGAGTGCTCGACTGTTGCGAGTGAAGGATGGTGGAACGGAGGACTATAGTCTGAACAATGATGGAGTTCTGTGTTATCGTGGGAAAATTTGCATGCCTAAAGATGATGAGTTAAGACAGAGGATTCTTCGGGAATCGCAAAGTAGCCCTTATGCTATGCATCTTGGACGAGTCAAGATGTACTGTGATTTGCGAGAGCAATTTTGGTGGCCAGGTCTGAAGAAAGAGGTGACGGAAATCATAGAAAAATGTTTGACGTGTCAATAGGTCAAAGCCGAACACCAAGTGCCATCGGGATTGTTGCAGCCGGTGAAGATTCCCCAATGGAAATAGGAGAGAATCACGATGGATTTTGTTAGTGGGTTACCCCTTACACCCACTAAGAAAGATTCAATTTGGGTGATTGTAGATTGGCTGACGAAGTCTGCTCACTTCATACCGGTTCGAGTGGACTTCTCTCTATAAAAGTTGGCTAAATTATATGTGGCTGAGGTTGTAAGATTGCATGGTGTGCCGGTGTCGATCATATCAGATAGGGACCCTAGGTTTACGTCACGATTTTAGAAGGCTCTTCATCAAGCAATGGGAACAAGGTTAGACTTTAGTACCGTTTTTCACCCACAGACTGATGGTTAGTCCGAGAGGGTAATTCAAATCTTGGAGGATATACTAAGGGGTTGCATCATCGACTTTAGGGGCAGTTGGGAAGAATATTTGCCCTTGGCAGAATTTGCATACAATAATAGTATCAAGCTAGCATTCGGATGGCGCTTTATGAAGCGTTATATGGAAGGAGATGTCAGACTCCAACTTGTTGGACGGAGTTGGGTGAACGTAAGGTGTTAGGTCCAGAATTAATGTCGAAAACAGAGGAGAAAGTTAAGTTAATATGGGCTGGGTTAAAAGAAGCGTCTGATCGACTGAAGTCTTACACGGATCTAAAATGAAAAGAGGTGGAATTTGCTGTAGGTGATCAAGTTTTCTTGAAGGTATCCACGTTAAAGAAGATAATGAGATTTGGTCGAAAGGGGAAGTTAAGTCCATGGTTTATTGGGCCTTACCGGGTATTAGATCGTGTGGGCCAAGTGGCTTATTGGTTGGAGTTGCCTTCGGAGTTGGAGCAGATACATGATGTGTTCCATGTCTCTATGCTGAGACATTATCGATCTGATCCATCGCATGTAGTACCGGTAGAAGAGATAGAAGTAAGGCCAGATTTGTCTTTTGAGGAGGAGCCAGTGCGAATTCTGGATCGAGATGGAAAAGTGTTGAGAAGGAAGTTTGTTCCATTGGTTAAAGTCTTGTGGCAAAATCATGGTGCAGAAGAGGCGACGTGGGAGCCAAAGGATGTTATATGCCAACCGTATCCCCATCTTTTCTGATTAGGTAAATTTCGAGGCCAAAAATTATTTTAAGGGGGTAGAACTGTAACATCCTAAATATGGGCTTGTGCATTTATATGTTGGCTTAATATGTTAATTCAAAGAATTTAAGGCTTGGGCTAAGGCCTTGATTAAATATTTGGATCAGGGTTTAAAATAAAGTTCTGGGTAATTTAAGATATATTTTGGGCTTTAAAAATTGGGTTAGGTGGTTAATAAATGGTGTTAGTTCATAATTTAAGTTAGATAATTAAATTAGTAGTAAGCTGGGCTTGTGGCCCGAAGACAAAAGGTGCTTTAAGTGGGCATTAAGGTGGCGTCACAAGGGGAGGTGTTGGGCCTAGTGTGGCGCTTGGGGCCCAAATGGATGAGTCTAATTTACAACTGAGAAGGGAAGGGGGTTGGACGGCAATTAGGCTACCTTTTAGGAGTTATTTCTTTTATTTTAAGTGACAAAAAGATGATAATTAAGAGGGAAGAGTTGGTGCTTGGTGAGACTCTTTTAAAGAGTAGATAAAGATTAAGCTTGTAAGGGTGGATAAAGTTATCAGAGGGAGGAGGAGTTGGCCAAAATCCAACTCTGAGAGGTGTGTGTTCTTGAAATTAATAGACAAAGTGATCATCTTTTCTTCACTTTTCTCTTTCCTCACCTAGTAAATTCTCTTCTCCCATTTGCTTCAATTTCTTTTCAAAACTGAAACCCCCTAGTTGTTCTCTCCTCTCCTCAATATTTTCTCAAAAAGCCAAATTCTCTTTTGTTCATACTTTCCTTCTCCTATAGCCGAATCTTTAAGGTTGATTTCCCGAAGGTGCACCATAGCCGATTACACCTTCCTAGTTTGGTAAGTTTTAGGATTTTGCTTCTTTTTGATTTCTTCATTCTTTTTATCAAGTTTCTAATCCGAATCGGTTTTCTAAGGCCTTGTCAATTTCACTCCTTAATCTTAAAAAGCCGAATCCTTTCTTGTTGAGATCTGCAGTGCCAATTTGTGAAAGGCCGAAGGTAGGTGGTCAGGGGTAGGTTTGGCCGAATGGCCACTTTCTTATCCTTTGTCTTTGGCCGAATGTCTTAAGGTGTTAGATGGATTACGATCATCGGTTTGGTTAACTATTTTTGGTGATGGCCGAATGTAGGAAGGAAGGTGACGTGTTCTCAACGACATACGGGATTTGATTAACTAGGTAAGAATTTGATTTAAGCGTTATAGATGTTAAGTGATTAGATCTCATCGTTTAAATGATTTACTGATTAAGGATGGACTCGAATAACAATCGGGCGTAAAAGTTGGATCTATAAAACCAACACCCAAATACAAGAAGCGATCTATTTGGTGAGTGTGAGATTGGCCATCGGGGTGTGGGCTGACATCGAAGTCAGATCGTAGGCCGATAGTGGTAGTCTCGAGTGATAGTAACGTAGACGTAGAGAAAGAATTAGTACGAGAATCAGGTGTGTAATACTTCCCCACCATCTAGATCTAATTATTAATTTATATGTTCATAAGTTTTAAATGTAATATTAAAAGCTGAAATCTCAGAAATAAACAGTGGACCACTAGGTTTGTAAATAATCTGATTATATGTTACAAGTAGACTGTTGTACGTGTTTGCATGGGTTGGGTGATGAAGGAGGAAGTTATATGTATATGTATATGTGAAGCAGTTTTTATCGTGATTTGATGTAGTGGCTAATACCGTGATTTGTTATAAGGGCATTGACCATAATATGATGATGAGCAGCATGACTGCCATCTTGGCGTGTAGCAGTGTGGGTTAATTGTAGAAATCCCCAATGGTGTGATCGGTTGGTACGGGGGCGTGTAGCGGATGGAAACCTAGGCAAATGGGTTGGGCTTTGCATATTACTTGTTAATTATGTAAATGAAATTATTATTATGTTTTATGAGGCCCAAAACTAGTGGTGCATGAGGGTTGCACACTGAGTCTCGCGACTCACCCAATTAAATTAACCTTTCAGGTGACAATTAGTGCATCGGACCGGGCCGGAGTTGAGCGCAAGGTGGCCATGCAAAAGATTATGTGGATCCCGCGAAAAGCCCTTACTTGATAGTTTTTTTAAAGTATTTTATGTTATGGATTCAAACTTCGTTGTAATAAGGCCATGGCCCACTAGTTTACATTTTGGTTTTATTATGGGTTTTATTATTTACTTTTAAATTAAGACATGTAATTGAGGTTTTGGGCTTTTGATTAATAGGGCATATTTTTTATAAATTACATTTGGGCTTTCTGTCAACACGATTGGTTTTACGAAAATTTTCTTAGTGATGTACCGAGATCCGATTGTAGTGTTTGGGCGGGTTTGGGATGTTACATTGACACAAGCAAGGTGTTGGTAAGTGGCAAGGTGACGCCACATAGGGGTTGGAAGGTGACGCCATAAGGGAGCGAGAGAGGAGCATGTTCAAGTTGCATGAAGCTCATTTTGGGGATTATTTTGGTGTCAAGGAGAGTAGAGGCGAATTTGACTGGACACTTCAGAAGGAGAGGAGACACAGTCAACAAAGTCGAATGAGTGGTCAAGGAAAAAGTGGAGTTTGAAGCATTCAAAATAATTCAAATGGGTGATCAGGAAGAAATTGAGGAGAAAAGAAAGGGATGGGCATGTGATCAAAGTGTTGGTCGAATATCAAACACTTGGTATAGGGGGAATCAATTTTGGCTTGTGTTGGGGTGTACCGATATTCACATTGGCCATAGGAACTTGTAGTTTCTTTTTTGTTCAATTTTCGGCTTTGGGGTTTATAGGTGCCGAATTTTGGTTAGCTTCAACTCTTTGTCTTTTCACTTCTTTGGTTGGAGTTGCCTTCGGAGTTGGAGCAGATACATGATGTGTTCCATGTCTCTATGCTGAGACATTATCGATCTGATCCATCGTATATAGTGCCGGTAGAAGAGATAGAAGTAAGGCCGGATTTGTCTTTTGAGGAGGAGCCAGTGCAAATTCTGGATCGAGATGTAAAAGTGTTGAGAAGGAAGTTTGTTCCATTGGTTAAAGTCTTGTGGCAAAATCATGGTGCAGAAGAGGCGACGTGGGAGCCAAAGGATGTTATACGCCAACCGTATCCCCATCTTTTCTGATTAGGAAAATTTTGAGGCCAAAATTTATTTTAAGGGGGGTAGAACTGTAACATCCTAAATATGGGCTTGTGCATTTATATGTTGGTTTAATATGTTAATTCAAAGAATTTAAGGCTTGGGCTGAGGCCTTGATTAAATATTTGGATTAGGGTTTAAAATAAAGTTCTGGGTAATTTAAGATATATTTTGGGCTTTAAAAATTGGGTTAGGTGGTTAATAAATGGTGTTAGTTCATAATTTAAGTTAGATAATTAAATTAGTAGCAAGCTGGGCTTGTGGTCCGAAGACAAAAGGTACTTTAAGTGGGCATTAAGGTGGCGTCACAAGGGGGAGGCGTTGGGCCTAGTGTGGCCGCTTGGGGCCCAAATGAATGAGTCCAATTTCGACACTGAGAAGGGAAGGGGGTTGGACGGCAATTAGGCTACCTTTTAGGAGTTATTTCTTTTATTTTAAGTGACAAAAAGATGATAATTAAGAGGGAAGAGTTGGTGCTTGGTGAGACTCTTTTAAAGAGTAGATAAAGATTAAGCTTGTAAGGGTGGATAAAGTTATCAGAGGGAGGAGGAGTTGGCCGAAAATCCAACTCTGAGAGGTGTGTGTTGCTGAAATTAATAGACAAAGTGATCATCTTTTCTTCACTTTTCTCTTTTCCTCACCTAGCCGAAATTCTCTTCTCCCATTTGCTTCAATTTCTTTTCAAAACCGAATCCCCCTAGTTGTTCTCTCCTCTCCTCAATATTTTCTCAAAAAGCCGAATTCTCTTTTGTTCATACTTTCCTTCTCCTATAGCCGAATCTTCAAGGTTGATTTCCCGAAGGTGCACCATAGCCGATTACACCTTCCTAGTTTGGTAAGTTTTAGGATTTTGCTTCTTTTTGATTTCTTCATTCTTTTTATCAAGTTTCTAATCAAGAATCGGTTTTCTAAGGCCTTGTCAATTTCACTCCCTAATCTTAAAAAGCGAATCCTTTCTTGTTGAGATCAGAGTCCGATTTGTGAAAGGTCAAGGTAGGTGGTCGGGGTAGGTTTGGCGAATGGCCACTTTCTTATCCTTTGTCTTTGGCCGAATGTCTTAAGGTTTTAGATGGATTACGATCATCGATTTGGTTAACTATTTTTGGTGATGGCCGAATGTAGGAAGGAACGTGACGTGTTCTCAACGACATACGGGATTTGATTAACTAGGTAAGAATTCAATTTAAGCGTTATAGATGTTAAGTGATTAGATCTCATCATTTAAATGATTTAGTGATTAAGGATGGACTCGAATAACAGTCAGGCAGAAAAGGTTGGATCTATAAAACCAACACCCAAATACAAGAAGCGATCTGTTTCGGTAGTGCGAGATTGGCCATCGGGGTGTGGGCTGACATCGAAGTCAGATCGTAGGCCGATAGTGGTAGTCTCGAGTGATAGTAACGTAGACGTAGAGAAAGAATTAGTACGAGAATCAGGTGTGTAATACTTCCCCACCATCTAGATCTAATTATTAATATATATGTTCATAAGTTTTAAATGTAATATTAAAAGTCGAAATCTCGAAAATAAGCAAATGGACCACCGGTTAGTAAATAATCGATTATATGTTACAAGTAGACTATTGTATGCGTGTTTGCATGGGTTGGGTGATGAAGGAGGAAGTTATATGTATATGTATATGTGAAGCGGTTTTATCGTGATTTGATGTAGCGGCTAATCTGGTGATTTGTTATAAGGGCTTTGACCATAATATGATGATGAGCGACATGATGCCATCTTGGCGATAGCAAATGTGGGTTAATTGTAGAAATCCCCAATGGTATGATCGGTTGGTACGGGGGCGTGTAGCGGATGGAAACCTAGGCAAATGGGTTAGGCTTTGCATATTACTTGTTAATTATGTAAATGAAATTATTATTATGTTTTATGAGGCCCAAAACTAGTGGTGCATGAGGGTTGCACACTGAGTCTCGCGACTCACCCAATTAAATTAACCTTTCAGGTGACAATTAGTGCATCGGACCGGGCCGGAGTTGAGCGCAAGGTGGCCATGCAAAAGATTATGTGGATCCGATGAAAAGCCCTTACTTAATAGTTTTTTTTAAAGTATTTTATGTTATGGATTCAAACTTCATTGTAATAAGGCCATGGCCCACTAGTTTACATTTTGGTTTTATTATGGGTTTTATTATTT
This sequence comes from Gossypium rotundifolium, assembly GCA_025506655.1. Taxonomy (NCBI): domain Eukaryota; kingdom Viridiplantae; phylum Streptophyta; class Magnoliopsida; order Malvales; family Malvaceae; genus Gossypium; species Gossypium rotundifolium. Next base: position 131,204,173 of record CP106725.1, on the reverse strand, counting down.
ACTTTTAAATTAAGACATGTAATTGAGGTTTTGGGCTTTTGATTAATAGGGCATATTTTTTATAAATTACATCTGGGCTTTCTGTCAACACGATTGGTTTTACGGAAATCTTCTTAGTGATGTACCAGATCCGATTGTAGTGTTTGGGCCGGGTTTGGGATGTTACATTGACACAAGCAAGGTGTTGGTAAAGTGGCAAGGTGACGCCACATAGGGGTTGGAAGGTGACGCCATAAGGGAGCAGAGAGGGAGCATGTTCAAGTTGCATGAAGCTCATTTTGGGGATTATTTTTGGTGTCAAGGAGAGCAGAGGCAGAATTTGACTGGGACACTTCAGGAAGGGAGAGGAGACCTGGTCAACAAAGTCGAATGAGTGGCTGGGAGGAAAAAGTGGAGTTTGAAGCATTCAAAATAATTCAAACGGGTGATCAGTAAGAAATTGAGGGGAAAAGAAAGGAATGGGCATGTGATCAAGGTGTTGGTCGAATATCAAACACTTGGTATAGGGGGGAATCAATTTTGGCCTGTGTTGGGGTGTACCGAAATTCACATTGGCCATAGGAACTTGTAGTTTCTTTTTTGTGCAATTTTCGGCTTTGGGGTTTATAGGTGCCGAATTTTGGTTAGCTTCAACTCTTTGTCTTTTCACTTCTTTTCTTGTTTGTTCCCTACTTCTTCTTCACTTAACCGAAACCTGTTGCCTCCTTCTGGAACCTTTTTCTCTTTTGCATCACTCAAAACTGAAAGCACCCACCATTTTATCTGTGATCTCTTTTTCTTTTCTCTTCTTTATTTGTTCTTTTTAGAAGCCGAAACCCTTCTCCATTTTTGGCAGAAAGCTAAACACTCCTTGTTCATTATTCTCTTCTCTAATTTCTTCTACTGATTGAATCTCCCTAGCAATTCTCCTACATTCCTCTCCTGATTCTCTAAAAGTTGAAACTCCTAAGCCTCTATTTGAAGTTCTTTTATTTTCATTTTTGGTTCTTTCATCTTGTTCTCTTCTACCATAGTCATGTCGAATCTTCTCTACTATTGTGTTTTTGCCAATTTCTCTTAAGTGTTATTCGTATCTTCTATGTTAAGGTAAGAGGCGATTTCATATATTTCTTTATCTCTCTTTCGGTTTTGGAAGCCAAAGCCGAATGGCTAATTGGCCTGATGAGGTCATCATTGGGACTGATATTTTTTATCTTCTTGTTTCTCTTCAGGGGACGCGTATTCTGGGAATTCAAGCTAATCAAATCATCTGAATCTCAATCCAAAAATCGTTAATCTCTGAGCCCTATATCTCTTTTCAGGATTTCAAGGTAAGGGGTTCTCTTTAGATTTTTATTTAGGTTCGCTTATCGTATTTGTTATCTTAAACCTGTGTTGTTGTTAAACAATCGTATTTACTTATGGTACCTTCTGATAAGATCCAATACCCGTCAGGCAAAGGAAAGGGGTTGGACCCGTAAACCCAGCCCTAAGTTTAAGAAAGGCGCGTTGTCAGCAGTTCGAGATTGGCCACTGGGTTATGGATTGGCTTCAGAACAGAGTCGTAGGCAAATAGCGGTCGTTTCTGCTATCGATAGTGTCGACGTAGAGAGTATTGTTTTGCGTGTTACCAGGTGTGTAATCCCTAACACACTTTATTTTAACTATAATATTAATTGTTTAGGCTGAAAAGCCGAAAAAGGCTGTGTATACAGTCGAAATACCCGTATGGTAAGGCAAGGAGTGCCAGGTATGTAACTATAACAATTTATTGTGAGCTTGTACGTATGTGATAATCTATTACATGGATGATGGCATGTTGCATTCATTATGATATGTATATTATGCATGGGATACGGATGATGATAAATGGGAAGTGTTGATTATAAGGTCACATAGTGATTGGTGGCTCTGCCACATTTGTTTATAAGGTTACATAGTGATCGGTGGCTTTGCCACATTCGTTTATAAGGTCACATAGTGATCGGTGGCGTTGCCACATCTATTTATAAGGTCACATCATGATCGGTATTATAACTGACAGCATGACTATCAAGACGGCGTGTAGCGGATGGAGGGTTGATTGTAGAAATCCCCACGGTGTGATGGCTGGTGCGAGATGGCGTGTAGAGGATGGAAAAAAAACTAGGTTAGGCTGGGCTTGATGCATTCATGTAGTTGTATGATATCATGTATGAGCTGAATACGAGATTGTGGGTTGTGGGCCGTTTTATGTGTTTTGATAGATTTAAACACTGAGTCTCTGTGACTCACCCTTTCCCTAACTTTTCAGGTAATCAGTAGACTGTGGATTTGGGAGCTGAGGCGGACTCGTGGAGGCCATAAAGAATTTTTTTTTCGTAAACTTTTTACTGCATTAATTAAATTTCTTTTAATTTGGGGATTCTTGTTGCAATAAGGCCTTTGGTAATTTTTATTTGGGTTTTAGTTTTTAATTTGATTACTGATTATTATTAGATGTTCAACACGGGATTTTCCCTAAAACATTGAACAACTATCTTTCAAAAATATTAATGAACAGTTTACAAGTTATTTTTGATAAAACTCTGGATTTTCTTAACAATGATAACTCTTGTCAAAATAACCTTTTTCTTGAAAGTCGTTTGAATCGATTGTTTATAAACAAAGTCATCGCTTTAAGCGGAAAGTTTTTTTAGAATTATGGTTTTTCCCAAAGTCATTGAAAGATCGTTTTCAATTTACCCTGTAACATACCAAATCCGATCGTAACGTTTGGGTCGGGTTTAGAGTGTTACAATTTTGGTATCAGAGCCTAGGTTGCAAACACTCGGGCTTTGAAATGGGTCAACAGTGTTTTATAAAATCAATGTGAATTAGAGGAAATTATTTTGATCAAAATATGGCATCCGAGTTTACCGGCACCCGTTCCCCCCAAGTAAGTGTTTTTAACTATTGGGTGATGTATGCCTAAAATGGTTGATAGCATTGAATGAGTATTTGTGAGTTCTAAGAGACCCAAACTTTAGAGACTTAAACTTTTTGATGTGTCTTACAAAACTACTCTCTAAGACTATTTTCTATAAAACTACTTGTGTTAAACAGTGAAAGAAATATTAACTCATAAAAGTTTTAATCAGATTAAGTCGCCACATTAGTCATGAGCACTAGGGGGCGTGGACGTGGTGTGCATGGTCGTGGTAGAGGCAGGATTGCTGTGTCGGAGCCAGTAGGATCTAGTCATGGGTCAGGAAATGAGATGCCAATACCACCAGCTACGAAAGTAAAATTTCAGGACCAAACGACCGGAGATGATGTAGTGTCTCAGGCAATGTTACGAGTCTTAGAGAGAGTTGCTGGGACAGGCGTGGGTACAGGAGCTTGGAAATCTGTGTCGGAACGACTTTGAGCCAATGGTGCAAAAATTTTTAGGGGTATTTCTGGTGTAGCCCCTAATGCAGCTGAGAATTGGTTGTAGGCGGTTGAGCGTATAATGGATGATCTCAATTTCACAGAAGAGGAAAAGTTGAAAAGGGTTGTATCTCTCCTTTGGGACGAAGCGTATCAGTGGTGGCATACGGTTAGGGATGGTACGGTGGCTGACCATATCACCTGGGATTTCCTCAAAATGGCATTTCAGAGTAAATACATCGGATCGAGCTACGTGACGCACAGAGCAGGGCATTTCTAAATCTGGTTCAGGGAAGTAAATCGATGACTGATATGAGGTGGAATTCTTACACCTTAGCTGTTATGCTCAGGGAATAGTGGCCATAGACCATGAACGTTGTGCTTGGTTTGAAGATGGTCTGAGGGATGATTTGCGTGTGTTGATAGCCCTGCAGCGAGAGAGGAATTTGCTGTTCTAGTGGAAAAGGCTAAGATAGTTGAGGAGGTGAAGCGGTCAGAAAAGAAAAATCGGGATAGAGATAGAAGTGGTAATAATAGGAATTTTGGATTGTCAGGGTGAGTTGGGCGTTTTCAAAAAAGCCCTAGGATGGATGGGCCGAATCGGGTGGTGAGACCCGTTGCTGATAGGTAGCCTCAGAGGTGTGTTCGGTGCGGTAAATTCTAATTGGAAGAGTGTTGGACAAGTAATAGAAGATGTTACAGGTGTGGATCTCTTGATCATCAGATTAGAGACTATCCACGGAGCGAGACGGTGCAAGGCCAGGGAGTCAGGGTTATTCTCAGTCGGGTAGAGGAGGTCAGCAACCACAGAGAGGTCGTGGTCCGGCCAGAGGAGGTAATGGTTTTGGTCGGGGTCGTGGAATGCTAGGCAAAGGTGCAGGAAACACCGATGCAAGACAGTCGGGGTTGGTTTATGCAGCTAGACGCAGATAGGAGCAGGATGTACCGGACGTCATAATTGGTACGTTCTTAATCTTTGGATTACCTTTTTCTGCATTGATTGACATTGGGTCGACACATTTTTATGTTGCTAGCATGGTATCTAGAACTTTAAGCATAGACTCTGAGATTTCTTCTAGGGGATGACAATAATTAGTCTGTTAGGACAATCGGTTGTAGTAAACACACTTTATAGGGATGTACCTTTAAAAGTACAAGGGGTGGTTTTTTCGACTGATCTGATGGAACTACCATTTAGGGAGTTTGATTTGATCTTAGGGATAGACTGGTTAGTAAGGTATCGAGCAAATTTGGATTGTGCTGTTAAGCGCATGGTGGTCCGTACTCCCAAGGACGAGAAAGTGGTGGTAATAGGAAAAAGGAGGAACTATTTGTCTAACGTAATGTCTACCTTAAAGGCTAAAAGAATGATGAGGAAAGGATGTGAGGCATTCATAGCCTTGGTTTGTGCTTTGGAGGTCAAGGAATTGCTTGTTGGTGATGTTAGGATAGTGAAGGAGTTTCCTGATATTTTTCTAGAAAAGCTTCCAAGATTACCCCCAGATCGCGAGGTGGAATTTGGAATTTTTCTTTTTCGGGGATAGCACCTGTATCTATCGCTCCTAATAGAATGGCGCCAAAGGAGTTAGTGGAACCGAAAGCCCATATTCAGGAACTTTTGGATCAAGGTTTTATCCGACCGAGTGTATCACTATGGGGAGCGCCGATGTTATTCGTTAAGAAGAAGAATGGATCAATGCATATATGCATCGACTATCGCCAGCTGAACAAATTGACAATCAAGAACAAATACCCATTGCCACGGATTGACGACTTGTTCGATCAGTTGAAGGGGGCTTCAGTCTTTTCAAAGATAGATTTGAGGTCAGGGTATCATCAACTCAAGGTTAAGGAAGTGGATATCCATAAGACGGCGTTTCGTACTCGCTATGGACATTACGAATTTTTGGTGATGCCGTTTGGGTTAACCAATGCACCAGCAGTGTTTATGGACATGATGAACCGGGTTTTCCAACCTTATCTAGACCGGTTCGTCGTAGTATTTATATACAATATTCTAGTTTATTCAAAGTCAGAGGAGGAGCACGATTCACACCTTCGAGTGGTTTTGCAAATCCTGAGGGAGAAGTAATTGTTCTCCAAATTCAGTAAGTGCAAATTTTGGCTAAGCAAAGTTACTTTTTTTGGGCCATGTTATGTCGGCAGAGGGGATTAGAGTTGATCCGCAAAAAATTGAAGCTGTCTTGGATTGGAAGCCACCTAAGTCTGTGGCAGAAATCAGAAGTTTTCATTGTCTGGCTGGATATTACCGAAGATTTGTTGAAGGGTTTTCTTTGATTACAGCACCATTGACCAAGTTGTTACGAAAAGGGGTTCTGTTTGTTTTGTCTGATAAACAACAAGAGAGTTTTGAAAGGCTAAAGAGAATTTTGATGGAGGCTCCAGTGTTGATTCAGTTAGAGGCTGTAAAAGAGTTTGTGAGTTACTGTGATGCCTCGCACACGGGTTTAGGATGTGTGTTAATGCAAGATGGAAAGGTTGTTGTGTATGCGCCTCGGCAGTTAAACCGTATGAGTTAAATTATCCCACGAATGATTTGGAATTGGCGGCAGTAGTGTTTGTTTTAAAAAGTTGGAGGCCTTATCTGTATGGCGAGAAGTCTGTTATTTATACAAATCATAAGAGTCTAAAGTATCTCCTTACCCAAAAGGAATTAAATTTAAGGCAACGGCGGTGGATTGTGCTATTGAAGGATTACGATTGCTCGTTGAGTACCATCCGGGTAAAACTAACGTGGTGGCAGATGCATTAAGTCATAGGGTGATCTCTGATTTGAGAGCAATGTTTGCTCATCTCAGCTTCTACGATGATGGAAGTCTATTAGCTGAATTGCAAGTGAAACCTTCTTGGATTAGTAAGATTAAGGAGAAGTAGTTGTTGGATGATACCTTGAGTGCTCGACTACTTCAAGTACAGAATGATGGGGTTGAAGATTTCAGTTTGAAAAGTGATGGGGCTCTGTGTTTCTGTAAGAAGGTTTGCATGCCAAGGATGATGAGTTAAGACTGTTGATACTTCAGGAAGCGCATAGTAGCCTATATGCTATGCATCCGGAGGAAGTAAGATGTATAGAGAATTGCGAGAACAGTTTTGGTGGCTGGGTCTGATGCGAGAAGTAACCAAGTTTTTAAGTAAGTGTTTGACAAGTCAGCAGGTAAAAACAGAACATCAGTTGCCTTCGGGTTTGTTGCAGCTGTTAAAAATTCCGCAGTGGAAGTGGATCACGATGGATTTTGTTAGTGGGCTACCCCTTACGCCTACTAAAAAGGATTCAATATGGGTAATTGTTGATCGATTGACGAAGTCTGCTCATTTAATACCAGTTCGTATTGACTACTCTCTTCAGAAATTGGCTATGTTGTATGTAGCAGAGATCGTAAGGTTGCATGGAGTACCAATGTCCATCATCTCAGATAGAGACCCGAGATTCACGTCAAGATTTTGGAAGGCATTGCATTAAGCGTTGGGAACAAAGTTAGATTTCAGTATAGTGTTTCATCCGCAGTCTGATGGACAACCAGAGAGGATAATTCAGATCCTAGAGGATATGTTGAGGGGCTATGTCTTAGACTTTAGAGGGAGTTGGGAAGAATTTCTACTATTAGCGAAATTCGCGTATAACAATAGCTACCAATCGAGTATTCAGATGGCACCGTATGAAGCGTTATATGGTCAGAAGTGTCGTACTCCTACGTGTTGGTTAAAGTTGGGCAAGCGTCAGTTGTTGGGTCCAGAATTGGTTTCGAAAGCAGAGGATAAGGTTAAGTTAATTTAGACTTGTTTAAAGGAAGCGTCGGATAGATAGAAATCCTATTCTGATCTAAAGCGTAAGGATATAGAATTTGAGGTGGGTAACTAGGTGTTCTTAAAGGTTTCACCATGGAAGAAGGTGCTAAGGTTTGGACAGAAAGGTAAGCTAAGCCCCAAGTTCATTGGGCCTTATCGTGTGTTGAAGCGTGTGGGACCAGTAGCTTATCAACTCGAGTTACCTGCAAAGTTAAGTTAGATTCATGATGTGTTTCACGTTTCGATGCTAAGACGGTATCATTCAGATCCATCTCACATGGTAGTAGTGGAAGAGATCGAAGTAAGACCTGGTCTTTCTTTTGAAGAGGAACCAGTTCAGATTTTGGATCGTGATGTCAAAGTGTTAAGCAGGAAGACAGTTCCATTAGTTAAGATTTTGTGGCGTAATCATGGTTCTGAGGAAGCTAAGTGGGAACCAGAAGAAGCGATGCGTCAGCAATACCTGTATCTCTTTTGACCAGGTAATTTCGAGGCCGAAATTTTTCTTAAGGGGGTAGAACTGTAATATCCTGATTTAAGGGTTATGCATTTGATGTGTTTTATGTGTATGCTCTGTTTAATGTGCTAGTTTAGGGTGTGTGGGAGTCTAGGAAAGGCCCGGGATAAGCTGGAGCCCTAGCCAAAATTTTCTTTTTGGGCACTTTAGTGGGAGAGCTAGCTGGAATAGGACCCAAGGGTGATTGTTTGTTTTTGATTGACACAAGCATGGTGTTGGTAAAGTGGCAAGGTGACGCCACATAGGGGTTGGAAGGTGACGCCACAAGGGAGCAGAGAAGGAGCAGGTTCAAGTTGCATGAAGCTCATTTTGGGGATTATTTTTGGCGTGAAAGAGAGCAGAGGCAGAATTCGACTGGGACACTTTAGGATGGGAGAGGAGACCTGGTCAACAAATTCGAATGAGTGGCTGGGAGGAAAAAAATAGAGTTTGAAGCATTCAAAATAATTCAAACAGGTGATCAGGAGGAAATTGAGGAGAAAAGAAAGGGATGGGCATGTGATCAAGTTGTTGGCCGAATTTCAAACACTTGGTATAGGGGGAATCGATTTTGGCCTGTGTTGGGGTGTGCCGAAATTCATATTGGCCATAGGACCTTGTAGTTTCTTTTTTGTGCAATTTTCGGCTATGGGGTTTATAGGTGCCGAATTTTGGTTAGCTTCAACTCTTTGTCTTTCACTTCTTTTCTTGTTTGTTCCCCACTTCTTCTTCACTTAACCAAAACCTGTTGCCTCCTTCTGGAACCTTTTTCTCTTTTGCATCACTCAAAACTGAAAGCACCCACCATTTCGTCTGTGATCTCTTTTTCTTTTCTCTTATTTATTTGTTCTTACTAAAAGCTGAAACCCTTCTCCATTTTCGGCAGAAAGCTGAATACTCCTTGTTCATTATTCTCTTCTCTTATTTCTTCTACTGGCCGAATCTCCCAGCCATTCTCCTACATTCCTCTCTTGATTCTCTAAAAGCCGAAACTCTAAGCTTCCATTTGAAGTTCTTTTATTTTCATTTTCGGTTCTTTCATCTTGTTCTCTTCTACCATAGTCATTGCCGAATCTTCTCTATTGTTGTGCTTGTACCGATTTCTCTTAGGTGTTATTCGAATCTTCTGTGTTAAGGTAAGAGGCAATTTCTTCTATTTCTTTATCTCCCTTTCGGTTTTGGAAGCCAAAGCCGAATGGCTAATTGGCTTGATGAGGCCATCGTTTGGACTGACATTTTCTATCTTCTTGTTTCTCTTTGGGGGGCACGTATTTCGGGAATTCAATCTAATCAAATCATCTAAATCTCTAGCCAAAAATCGTTAATCTCTGAGCCCTATATCTCTTTTCTGGATTTCAAGGTAAGGGGTTCTCTTTAGATTTTTTTTTTAGGTTTGCTTATCGTATTCGTTATCTTAACCCTGTGTTGTTGTTAAACAACCATATTTCCTTATAGTACCTTTTGACAAGTTCTTTTGATGGAATCCAATACCCATCAGGCAAAGGAGGGGGTTGGACCCGTAAACCCAGCCCCTAAGTTTAAGAAACATGTGGTGTCTGCAGTCTGAGATTGACCACCAGGTTGTGGACCGGCTTCAGAACAGAGTCGTAGGAAGATAGCGGTCGTTTCTGCTATCGATAGTGTCGACGTAGAGAGTATTGTTTTGCATGTTACCAGGTGTGTAATCCCTAACACACTTTATTTTAACTATAATATTAATTGTTTGGGCTAAAAAGCCAGAAAAGGCTATGTATACAGTCGAAATACCCGTATGATAAGGCAAGGAGTGCCAGGTATGTAACTATAACAATTTATTGTGAGCTTGTGCGATGTGATAATCTATTACATGGATGATGGCATGTTGCATTCATTATGATATGTATATTATGCATGGGATATGGATGATGATAAAGAGGAAATGTTGATTATAAGGTCACATAGTGATCGGTGGCTCTTCCACATTTGTTTATAAGGTCACATAGTGATTGGTGGCTCTGCCACATTCGTTTATAAGGTCACATAGTGATCGGTGGCGCTGCCACATCTATTTATAAGGTTACATCGTGATCGGTGTTATAACTGATAGCATGACTGTCAAGACGACGTGTAGCAGATGGAGGGTTGATTATAGAAATCCCCACGGTGTGATGGCTGGTACGGGATGGCGTGTAGAGGATGGAAAAAAAACTAGGTTGGGCTAGGCTTGATGCATTCATGTAGTTGTCTGATATCATGTATGAGCTGAATACGAGATTATGGGCCATGGGCTATTTTATGTGTTTTGATGGATTTACACACTGAGCCTCTGTGACTCACCCTTTCCTAACTTTTTAGTAATCAGTAGACTTTGGATTTGGGAGCCGAGGCGGACTCGTGGAGGCCATAAAGAATTTTCTTTTCGTAAACTTTTTACTGCATTAATTAAATTTCTTTTAATTGGGGAATCTTGTTGTAATAAGGCCTTTGGTAATTTTATTTGGGTATTAGTTTTTAATTTGATGACTGATTATTATTAAATGTTCAACACGGGATTTTTCCTAAATCATTAAACAACTATCTTTCAAAAATGTTAACGAACGGTTTACAAGTTATTTTTGATAAAACTCTGGATTTTCTTAACAATGATAACTCTTGTCAAAATAACCTTTTTCCTGAGAGTCATTTGAATCTGATTGTTTATAAACACAGTCATCGCTTTAACCGGAAAGTTTTTTTAAAATTATGGTTTTTCCCAAAGTCACTGAAAGATCGTTTTCAATTTACCCTGTGACATACTAGATCCGTTCGTAACGTTTGGGCCAGGTTTGGGGTGTTACAACCTCTCATCTTTACATTTACCCCTTTTAAACTATTTATCACTTAAATTTATTTCATAAATAGTTCATGCTTATTTCTCAATATCGCTTAGTTTTATTTATTTTATTTTGTTCATTGTTTACTAATAAGCACTTAGAGATTATACAAAATATTAGTTTATCATTATTATGATAGTTGTTTTCTACATGATATTATTGAGCTTTTCAAGATTGTGCAATATGGCTGAAAATAATACTTGAATCGATAAATATATGTTATTTTCAGGAAAACAATGTTGTCATCCCAATGAAAGAAAACTGCAGTCCTTAGTTCTAAAAAATGAAAGGGACCCGGCTCGTCATCGGCCAGCGCATCCGTTGAATTACGACATCCGTTCTTGCAATTCCCTCAAGGACCCTAGGAAGACCTCTACAGGATAATCCGCGCACGACCCCTCGGTACAGGGAGATGCATTGATTTGGTCACTTTAGAGCAGGTCCGATTAGCCGACGATATACGAGCTCTCTTAACCGCGGATCCATGGGACCAAATCTTCACAATCATCGAGCCCACATAATTAGAGGTCACTCTAGAATTCTGCTCCACGTTTCACCTCTAGACGGTAATGACAAACTACGATGACCCCAGCACAATCCAGTTCCATCTTGGAGGAATCGTGAGAGAAATGAATGTAGCACAATTTGGAGCCACTCTGGGACTTTACAACGAGGAATTTATGGAGGAACATGACCTCTCAGACTCTATCCCCACCTTCACAACACTCCAACGAGATGTAGTTACAATATAGCCTCCAGTTTAAACTCATACGACACTAGCCGCTCGAAAGCAACACCTCTCACCCTATCTCTACGATACTTACACGCCACACTAGCCCACACATTGACAGGAAGGTGTGAGAGCACCGGCGTCGTCAACACTCACGATGCTTATTTCCAATTGTGTATGGCAAATGGCCAAGTTTTCGACCTAGCATATTTTATAGCCCGTGCCATCCAACACCAAATAGAGCAACACAGGAGGGGGTTATATCTATGGGATCGTACATCACACAATTGGCTCGACATTTTGGGCTCCTCACCACCGCCGCTCAGGTCTCCTTACTGACACTGATAGGACAGATGTCCCCACAAGGCATCCAAACAATGCTACACATGAGGATGCTCCAACGACGACATGGGACCGATCCTCCCCAATATCGACTAGCTACTACTACAGAGGAGGAGGATCCCGAGGACATTATTGACTATGTCCCACACCCACATGAGGAGCCACCACCGAGCCATCGCACTTCTCATGCGACTCCATCACTTTTGGACATTTTTGGACAGATCACTCAGTTCGAGCAGTATTGCACCCAACAATAACCCTTCAGTAGATCTGTCATCACCTCCACATATCACCACCGCCTCCACTTATCGATCCAGCCAACTACGAGGACTTTTGAGGCCCTTATTATTATTTTATTATTATTTTTATTTTTCACTTTATTTTATTTCACTTATCTATTTAAGCTTTTTATTATTTTGTTTCAAACTTTTATTATTACAATTTTATTCATTTTCTAACTGGCTATCTAACCATTGAATATCCCTAACATCATCAATTAATTAGTACCCCCTAAAAATTTAACTGATGAATTCGCAGTTTTAAGGTTCAATGTGCCACTCCGAGAATGGAAAACATCATTTTCACCACCACATTCACTTTTGTTTAAGTCATCATCACTTCCAACTCAAGGAATCCATCCAAAAATTTAGGAAGTTTCACCTCTCTCAATCTCTTTTGATTTTCTTATTTTATGATTATTATCTATCTTTGTACATTGAGGGCAATGTACATTTTAAGTGTGTGGGGGGTGAAAGTTTATTAGAAAAAGTGCCTAACTTTTTGCATTATTCTCAAATCCCTGAATAATGTTCTATCTTAAAGTAATTTTCTCATATCACTAATTAGAATGAAATCCCTGTTGATTCATGGTTTTTATTGATATGTTTTAGATTAAGTCATTGATAATTGTGCAATGATGCTTTAAACTTTAAGATACTAGAGAATCAAGCATGATGAGTCTATTTTCAAAAAATTAAAATTCTACTAGGTTGTCCACCTGAATATAAATTGTTACCTTGAAGTTTAAAATTTACGAGGTTGACATCAAAATACCCATAATTTTTGTGAGATTTTGAGTCTTTTAGAGCATACATTCTTTTATAGCAAAATTATTGTGAGATTTTGAGTCTTTTAGAGATACATTTAATTTCAACATCTTGAAGAAAAAGCTTGTATTATTAGTATTACAAGTTTTCAATTGATGTAATTATTCAGGTTATTAGTCATTTTTATAGTTAGGTGTTTGTCAATTCAATCTCAATTCTAGCCGTTTTAATTCAGCCTTTACCCATACCTTTAACCGAGCCCCGTTAGAACTCTTTTTAAATACCTTTTGATTTGTGTATCATCTCATTATACAGTGGTGGAGATTTGATTTTCAAGCAAGCCTATGGTAATAACTTCTCACGTTCGACTTTTGAGCTCTTAATTTTTGAACCTTAAACACTTTGAGTGATTTGAGTGAATCTTTAGTAAGGATGTAAGCTTTTGTCGATTTTAAATTAAAGGTAATTATTCGGATAAGGCGAAAACACCTACGTTTTTGTGCTACAAACTCATGACTTTGATTGTTTGAATCTTTAGGACTCTTTGAGTTAAATTATCCATGTATAAATTATCTATGAATTATGACGAGGCATTATCAATGAATATTTTGAATTGAGGAAGTTCGTTTTAATTGTGAGTTGAGAATTTTGCTTGAGGACAAGCAAAATCTTAAGTGTGGGGGTATTTGATAAACCGTAATAGTAACATATTTTAATCCCACATTTGGCACATTTTTTGGATGATTTATCCCTTTAAATTATGGAAATAGGTGCTCCTAATCCTTTGTTTTCATGTTTTATACTTAGTAGAGCACTGAAGTATGAAAAGAATGAGAAACGAGTCGAAAACGGAGAAAATGAGCCAAAGTCACAATTACACACGGCCTGGACCCCAAAAAATACGGTCTTGTCGACCACGGCCTTACGACGATTTACATGGGCGTGTGCCATGGGCGTGTCTGTACCGCAGATAAGAAGAATTCTATTCGAATTAGGATACTTAGAGGCAAAGAAACATGTTCCAAAAGCCTATATAAAGACCCTAGAGGCCAACCTTTAGGGTGCATTCAACTAGGCCAAAGAGCCGAACCAGAGCAGTTAAATTCAGGGATTTACTCGAAGAAAGCCAGTTGATTCATCCCAAGAAGCCAGAATCATACTCAAGACTGAGGATCTCTCATCCAATTCCTTTAGGGGGTTTTAGGGATTTCTTATGTTTTGTTTTATCTTTTCTTATGAGATGTTTTCTTTTACATTTATGAACTAAACCCTCAGATACTTGAGGGGGATGAAACCTATGACGGATCTTGTTATTGTTATCTAAGCTGTATGATAAATACTTGATTTGTTCTTAACTATGTGTTCTTAATTCTTGTTTTGGGATTTTCGGGGTATTGATTCAAGTGTGATGTGCTTAGGAAGAGGAGGAAGAGACCCTGTTTAAGAGTAGATGTAGCATAGTTAAGCGAGTTGCTCGCGCGCCTAGAGATAGGGTGATGAAAATCTGTCGAATTAGGGTCAAACCTAATATGGGAGTTGATAAACCGTAAAAGTAACATATTCTAGGCCCACATTTAGTATGCTTTTGGATGATTTGGCCCTTGATTTATGTAAAAAAGGTGCTTTTAATCCTTTCTTTTCATGTTTATACTCAGGAAAGCACCGAGGACGGAAAGAACGAGAAACGGGCTTAAAATGGGCCAATTTGGGCCAGGGAGGAAATCGACATGGCCTGGACTTCAAGCCACACGGTCGTGCCTCGACAATTAACTAAGACACGGCCATGCCACGATTTACATGGCTGTGACCCAATCGATAGAATCGAGACACGGCCTGAAAACAATTTACACGGGCGTGTGCCATGGCCGTGCCTCTACTGCGGGACAGAGCAATTTCACTCGAATTTGGATACTTTGAGCCAAAGAAACATATTCCAAAGTGTATTCAAACACCGAGTAAGAAGCAGACTTAAATTAGGACACTTATAGGCTAAGTAAAGCATTCCAAGAGCCTATATAAAAACCCTAAGTGTATCCTGAAACGGGCGGTGAGCTTGGCCAAAGAGCCAAAGCCAGAGCAGTCAATTCAGGGAATTACTCGAAGATAGCCAGTTGATCTATCTCAAGAAGCCAAAATTCTACTCAAGACAGCGGATCTCTCTTTCAATTCCTTTAGGGGGTTTTAGGGATTTCTTATGTTTTGTTTTATCTTTTCTCTTGAGATGTTTTATTTTAACGTTATGAACTAAACCCTTCAGATACCTGAAGGGGATGAAATCTGGATGAATCTTGTTATTGTTTTCTGAATTATATGATAATACTTAGTTTGTTCTTAATTGTGCATGGTTAATCCAAATTTTGATGTGCTTAGGTGGAGGAGGAATAGACCCTGCCTAAGGGTAGATCTAGCATAATTAAGCGGAGTTGATCGCACGCCTAAAGATAACGTGATGAGATTTTGCCGGATTAGGGTGAAACCTAATATGGGAATCCATAGATCGATTTACTACTATTCTAGGGGGTTATTATAAGAGAACGAGAGTTCTACTAATTAACCTAGGGTTAGACGTTATTTGCCTCGAGAGAGGGTTTAATATACATTAAGGAGTCTCACGGATCAAACTAAGTGAATAAATCAAATGGTTCAGTGTTAGATAATAAGTGAAGTCTAGGTGGATTCTTCCTCAGGGTATCGTCGTGATCAACTAAGTTTTTAATCAAGTTATTTCCAAATTCATTCTCTTTTGTCTTTGAGTCTTTAGTTTAGTAGTCGTTAAATTAGATTAAATCAACCAATCACTCCATATTTTATGCTAAATAATAAAAATAAAGTTAGTATTAGTACTTTTAGTTCTTTTGTGTTCGATAATCCGGTCTTGCCTAAGCTCTACTACTGTTCGATAGGTACACTTTCCTTAAATCATTGTCAGAGTTAGTCTCCAGGTTTGATCACATTCATTATAAATTTTAAAACTCGATAGACACACGATGAAGTTTTTAGCGCCATTGTCGGGGAACTAAAATATTAAGAAAGCTCTATTTTTATTACTTTAGCCATTATTTTTATTTTTATTTTTTATTTATTTCGCAATTTATTTTATTTCATTGTTTTTGCTAATTTTATTTCTTCTTCCTTTTTCCTAGCAAGTTCCTCTAGTTTATGACTAGAAAGAACCCGAGGACCACTAGTATACGCTAGTGAAATTGAAGCTACTACTCGGAGAAATTGCAGAGAAATTAGGCGAGCCCTAAATTACGCGGAAGAAGAGCGAGAAGACTGATCCAATCCTACTGAAGGGATGGACGAGAATAATCCACCACGAGATGTGGAAGAAAATAATACTCCGTGCACTACGTATGATTATGCTAAACCTCCTTTAACAGGAGCTGAATCTAGTATTGTTCGGCTGCTATAGCCGCTAATAATTTTGAAAAAAGCCTAACACAATACAAATGATTCAACAATTTGTTCAAATTGATGGTTTGCAAGACGAAGACCCGAACACGCATATAGCTAATTTTTTAGAGTTCTGTGATACTTTCAAAATAAATGGCGTTTCTGATGATGCCATTCGTCTTCGGTTATTCCCCTTTTCATTAAGGAATAAAGCCAAATAGTGGTTGAACTCGTTACCACGAGGGTCAATCACTACATGGGAACAGATGACCGAAAAATTTTTACTAAAATATTTCCCACCGACCAAACCGGCCAAATTACGGAATGATATCTCTTCTTTTGTGCAGATGGATTTAGAGACGTTATACGATGGATGGGAGAGATACAAGGATCTCTTGAGGAGATGTCCACACCACGGATTACCTTTGTGGCTTCTAGTCCAAACTTTTTACAACGGTGTAAATCCCTCAACACGATAATTAATTAATTTAGCTATCGGTGGAACTTTAAATAATAAAACTCCTGAAGCAACTTACGAGTTCATTGAAGAGATATCACTGAATAATGATCGTGTCAAACAGTCGAGTTTTAATATTTATAATGAATGATCGAACCTGTAGACTAACTATGACAATGATTGAGGCAAGTGCACCTATCAAACAATAGTATAGTTAGGCAAGATTATTTTATCGAACCCAAAGGAACCTAAAAGTACTACTACTCACTTTCTTTCTATTATTTAGCCTAAAATATGGAGTGATTTGTTTATTAATCTAAAAAACTAATGAAAAACTAAACTGGATGCAAAGATAAAACAGGAAACTTTGCGAAAAGACTGCGAAAAAACTCAGTTAATTTTAGACGATACCCTCAGGAAGAATCCTCCTGTGACTTCTCTTGTTATCTAACTTTTAATTCATATGACTTCTTTACTTAGCTTGATCCATGAGACTCCCTAACCTATATTAAACCCTCTCTCGAGGCGAATAACATCTAACCTTATGTTAATTAGTGGAACTCTCGTTCTCTTATAATAACCCCTAGGGAAGCGATAATCGATCAATGGACTCCCATATTAGGTTTCACCTAATCCGCAAAATCTCGTCACCCTATCTCTAGGCATGCGATCAACTCGCTAATTATACTAGATTTACTCTTAGGTAGGGTCTATTCCTCCTCTACCTAAGCACATCAGATTAAATTAAGCAACATAATTACGAACAAACTAAGTACTTATCATATAATTTAGAAATCAAATAACAAAATCCATCATAGGTTTCATCCCCTTCAAGTATCTGAAGGGTTTAATTCATAACAAAATAAGAAAACATCTCAAGAGAAAACATAAAACAAAACATAAGAAATCCCTAAAACCCCTGAAGGAATTGAAGAGGAGATCCTCTGTCTTGAGTAGAACTCCGTCTTCTTGAGATGGATCAACAAGCTATCTTTGAGTAATTCCCTGAATAAAAGCTTTTGTAGAAAACTCTGCCCAAAACTTTGACCCCTGTTTCGGCTTTCTGCTGAACTTCCTTTTTTAGTTGCTACCTTGGGTGTTTATATAGGCTTTGAGATGCTTTACTTGGCTCCTAAGTATCCTATTTCAAGTAGAATTCCTCATAGGATGTTTAAGTAGACTTAGGAATGTGTTTCTTTGCCTCCAAGCATCCAAATCGAGTGAAATTGCTCTTTCCCGTGGCAGGGGCACGGCCATGGTACACGCCCGTGTAAATCGTTTTCAGGCCGTGTCTCGATTCTGTCGATTGGGGTATGGCCGTATAAATCATGCCATGGCCATGTGAAGCAATTTGACGAGGCACGGCCATGTGGCTTGAAGTCCAGGCCGTGTCGATTTCCACTTTGGCCCAAATTTGCCTGTTTTAAGCCCGTTTCTCGTTCTTTTCATCCTCGGGTGCTTTCCTGAGTATAAACATGAAAAGAAAGGATGAAAAGCACCTTTTTACATAAATCAAGGGCTAAATCATCCAAAGCATACTAAATATGGGGTTAAAATATGTTACTGTTAGGTTTATCAAATACCCCGACACTTAAGCTTTTGCTTGTCCTCAAGCAAAATTCTCAACTTACAATTAAAACGAACTTTCCATAATTCATAATTCCTATCGACAATGTCTCATCATAATCCATAGATAATTTATACATGGATAATTTAACTCAAAGAACCCTAAAGATTCAATCAAGATAAGTCATACCTTTGTAGTAGGAAAACATAGCTGTCTTGTAACACCCTAAACCCAGCCTATGCATTAAGCCCAGATTTTGGCATGCCACACAAATTGAACGTGCATTCAATTCATCAACGATATAGGAAATCAAATCTTCAAAATAATTAAGAGAATGACTTTATCAAAAATTGAGGTTTATTTGAAATCCATGATTAAAAACACAAGAGTTTATCATTTGATTTACAGAGTAGTAGTTGATTAAAATTTTAAATTTATTTAGTCGAAATATTTCATCGTAGAGTTTTAAAAAGGATTTCCTAAGTTTCAGTGATATTTAAGAAAAACTTTATTTTATGCGAGAATTTTAGAAAATATTTATGAAAACTAAATCAGTTCAATTTAGGAAAACTAAAACATAATAAAATCCATCCGCATAATAAAAACCATGAAAATAATTAAAGAGGCCTTATTACATCGCAATTAAAATAGTACTTAAATAAAAATAATTAATGAAGTTTTAAAGATATATAAACCACCATTTGTAGTATGGCCTCCACACGAAGTTATCTCCGACCCAAGTCTCCATCAATTATTATTACCTGAGAAGTGTAAGAAAAATGGGATGAGTTACTTAGAACTCAATGTGTAACCCACTTACCGTATTCACTACGTCAAAACCATATAAACATATAATTGGGCTTGAGCCCATTTTGTAAATGTTCAATATATATAAATCAAGTATATAAAATAATAATAATAATGTATGCGATATGAAATTCCCAACCAAGCCTAATTTCCATCCGATACACACCACCCATACCAACCATCACACCTGTGGGGATCAAGTCAACCTACCCCGCCAACACACCAATAGCAGGCTTTAAGCCAATTATTATATTTGTGGCAACAGGCCATTTATAATATTTGTGGCAACAGGCCATTTATAAGATTTATGGCAACAGGCCATTTATAAGATTTGTGGCAACAGGCCATTTATAAGATTTGTGGAACAGGCCATTTATAATATTTGTGGTAGAACCACCGATCTAGATTTTGGGCAACAGGCCATTGTGACAGAGTCACCGATCTAGATTTTTGGCAATAGGCCTTTCTTCTCTTCATCAAATATCCCAACCCATGCAATCATGTATATATATATAATGCATAACAAATATTCGTAAGGTAATTTTAACAAAAACTCATATTACAATTTATCAATTTGGCCCATTAGTCAAAAATAGCAATTTGGCCCATTTAACGATCTAGCAACTTGGCCCATTTCATCTCATATCACATTAATATCACTTTTGGCCCATAAAGCAACGTATTTCAATTTGGCCCATTAAACAACATATTTCAATTTGGCCCATAAAACAACATATTTCATTTTGGCCCATAAAACAACATATTTCAATTTGGCCCATAAAAGGGTATTTATGTAATTTGGTCCATAGGGACATTTTCGTAAATTTGGCCCATTTAACTCATGAGGCCTTTTCACAAATTCCACACTTGGCCAATTTATCAAAATAATCATATGCCCAAAATATCACTTTCTTTCACAAAATAACCCATTAAGGGCAAATCTGTAATTTTCCACCACTTCAATTTCGGTTTCATGCATTCACATAAAAGTATTAATATAACGTATTTTTTAATTTCACTAGATTTACGATTTTTATTTTTACGCTTACGATATAGTATAACCCATGAGATAAGTGTGAAGTTACACACCTGATTACGGTGAGAACTACACTTTCCCGCTCGTCGATATCTAAACACGTATCACGATGGATTAGAACACTAATATTTAATATAAACTATTCTAATGATTAACGATCTAGATCCTTACCATCAGAATCTCAAATGACAACTATTTACGATTTCTCTCCGATCAATGGTTCAGAACCACGAGTAAACAATGGCTCTGGGGTACATATGACTTCAAAAAATCCATTCTCCTCGAATGAGGGTCCACAACCCGGTGGAAAGTCTCGGATTCCCGAAACAGTCCTTCGCTTGAATATAGGGGGAATAGCGGAACCACCCCTTTTTCGATCACTATTAACAACCCTTTTCGTCCCTATCTTGTTTTCCTTCATAGACAAAGGATCATTAGTCCTAATATATTGAAAATCTTAAGACTAATGGCTTAAAAGAGTGAATTTGGCTTACCTTAATATTCTGAATGATCTCAAAATAATCCCTTGAATGTTATGATCAAATCTTAAATGGACTTTAAGACTTCTTCGAAAATATGATGATTCGACCCTCCACTATTTCACAAAAAGTAACGAAAGAAATCATATAAATAAGTGATTGGTTATTCGGTTAAAAAGTCTCTTCTAAGACATTCTATAAATTCGGCCACGGTGACTGAATATCAAAAAGAAAAGACAAAGAAAATGATTCTTACCAATGATCCAAAGTTTGAATAGAAAAAAATGATTGAAAATAAATGTTATGAAGAATGGAGGATTCGGCTATGATGATGATCACAAACATTCGGCCATGGAAGATAAATGAAAGAAAAAATGCGTTTGAATGATAAGTAAAATGGAGAGCAAAAGAGAATAGGGAGAAGAGAAAAGAGTGAAGGTTAGGGACAAATGTGCATTCGACAATGAAGAGGAAAAAGAGAAAAAAGAAATGGTCCTTGATGGCTATATGGTTTCGGTCACAAAGAAAAGAGAAAAGATTTAGAGAGTGATCAAGTTAAGACCGAAATGATCAAAAAAAAGAAATGGCAAAAAAAAAAAAAAACAACAATTGCTTCCTCAATGCTTATGGCACAATCGGCTAGGGAGACGGAAAATTGGAGAGAAAAGTTTGATAAACACCAAATGGTCAATGGAAAATGTGCTCATCAAGCACCTAATCCTACCAAACCAACACCAAAATCCGCCATCCCCTTAGCCCCTATGCAGTCCACATACATGGACAAGTTGGCCATGCCAAACTTTCAAAACACACCCCATAAAGAGTGCCTTATGTCCCCTATCTTACCATAAGCTTAGGATTTCATTCCTTAAGTTAGCACTTGCCTTTTCCTTAGTCTACTTTCCATAAAATAAATAGTCCAACCTTACCATATGTAAAGCTTGACCGACACATGCCATACAAATGCAAAAAATAAAATTCACCTAAATGCTATCCATGGGATTCGAACCTTTCCCCTCAAGCAATCACTCATGCGCCAACACCACCTTGCTACTAGCTCATCTTATACTAACTTTTACACTTAAAATTAACTTAAGCATCAGGGTCACTTGATCCACTTCAATAAAATTCTCATTACTTAAATTTATTCTACTTTCGAATAAATCCCAAGTCTTCTCAAGACTATATTAAACATGCAAAATTTTAATTATACACAAGCTAAGCACCGAAAACATGCATCATATCGATACTCAAATTTTTAGGATGTTACAACTCTACCCTCATTAAAGAAAATTTTGTCCTCAAAATTTACCTGGTTAAAAGAGGTGAGGATATTGTTGTCGAATTGCTTCCTCTGGCTCCCACGTAGCTTTCTCCGCTCCGTGATTATGCCAAAGAACCTTAACCAACGGCACAGTCTTCTTTCTTAACACCTTAACATCGCGATCTAAAATTTCCACTGGTTCCTCCTCGAAAGACAAGTCAGGCCTTAATTCCACTTCTTCTACCTGTACTATGTGCGACGAATCCAATCTGTAGCGCCTCAGCATAGAAACATGGAAGACACTATGAATCTGACTCAACTCTAGAGGTAAATCAAGTTGATAGGCCACTAGTCCTACATGCTTCAACACATGGTACGGTCCAATGAACCTAGGGCTCAACTTGCCCTTCCTTCCAAATCTGAAAATCTTCTTCCAAGGTGAGACTTCCAAAAAGACCTGATCTCCCACCGTAAACTCAATATCTTTATGCTTTAGATCCGCATACGACTTTTTTCTATCCGAAGCTTCCTTTAATCACGCTCGAATCACCTTTACCTTTTCTTCAGTCTCAAATATTAGTTCAAGACCCAACAACTGTCGTTCCCCAAATTCAGTCCAACAAGTCGGGGTACGATTCCTATGACCATATAACGCTGCATAGGGCGCCATTTGGATACTGGATTGGTAACGATTATTATACACTAACTCTGCCAACGGTAGAAAATCCTCCCAACTTCCTCTGAAGTCGATCACACATCCTCTTAACATGTCTTCCAAAATCTGAATTACTCTTTCTGACTGTCCATCTGACTGAGGATGAAAAGCTGTACTGAAGTTTAGCTTTGTTCCCAAAGCCTCATGTAAAGCTTTCCAAAATCGTGATGTAATTATAGGATCCCTATCTGATATGATAGACACTGGTACCCTATGCAACCTCATGATTTTAGATACATACAATTTAGCCAACCAGTCGAGTAATCCGTCTGTAACCGTAGAAAATGAGCGGTCTTAGTTAATCGATCTACTACCACCCAGACAGAATCGTTCTTAGTAGGTGTTAAGGGTAACCCACTAACAAAATCCATCGTTATCCGCTCCCATTTCGATAGAGGAATCTTTACTGGTTGCAATAAACCCGATGGTAATTGATGTTCCGTCTTCAATTGTTGACAAGTCAAACACTTTCCCACTAAATTAGTAACCTCCCTCTTTAACTTTAGCCACCAATACTATTCACGGAGATCCCGATACATCTTATTTCCTCCGAGGTACATAGCATAAGGGCTACTATGCACCTCTAGAAGAATCATTTGTCACAAATCCTAATCATTGGGAATACAAACCCTTCCACAAAAACACAGTACACCATCCTTGGTCAAACCAAATGAAACACCCCAAACCCGGCCCAAAAAGCCTAATCGGATTTGGTATGTTCCTCGAGTAAAACTTTAGCGGAATATCATTTTGTTCAAGAAAACTTGATGATTTTAAATAAAACGGATTAACTTAAAGATCGAGTTGGGCTTAGTTGAAAAATAGATTTGTATTTTCTTAAAACATATATATATTACTTGACAAAAACCTTTTTAAATTATTTATCGAAAACCATTTAGTTATTTAATTGATAATTGTTCATGGCAGAATTTAAAATAAATCCAAACACAAAATCTAAAAGTAGTTTATAGTGGCCTTATTACAAAAATAGCAAACCCAAAATAAAGTCTAAGTAATAAAATTTAAATTAATAAGTTTAAGTTGGGAAATCTCCACAATACTTGATACGAACAGCCACCTCGAAATCCTTGACTCGACCAGATCCATCGCACTATGAATTATCTGAAAAGTTTATCCCACAAAGGGGTGAGTCATAAACTCAATGTATAACACATACACTAAAAAGTCCATTTTATCATATGCTTTAAGTCCAAAAAAATTTCACATATGGCCATAGGCCCATTTAACTCATATTTAGCCCAAAGGCCCATTTAGCTCATATTTAGCCCAAAGGCCCATATCATAGCAGATCACATAATAATCATTCAATATTACATGGTTATGTACATTAAATGAAATGCAAGCCCGGCCCACCTAAATATCCATCCGCTACACACCACCCGTACCAACCAACACACTGTGGGGATTACTAAATCGACCCTCCATCCGCTACACACCATCGAAGGCAGTTGCTGCAGTCAACATGCACATCGCCCTTATAATGTTGTGGCAAAGCCACCAAAATAGATGTGACCAAGTCACCGACCAAGTCCAAATTTCAAATCGTGACCAAGTCACCAGATTCACATATGTGACCAAGTCACGGAGTTCAAATATGTGATCGAGGTCACCGGAGTCAAATATGTGACCGAAGTCACCAGAAATGTGGTAAAACCACCAGAATACTTCCTCCTTTATCAACAATACCCATATGCCCATGTACATACATATCAAATCGATTTTCATGCTATTTACCCCACAAAACATAATATAATCATACTCATTTCATATTTATGCATATAGCAAAAATAAGCGGAATATTGGGGTAAACATACACGAATTTTGTATACCAATGATTGGTATCCACAAACAAACATATTGTCATATAATCATTTTTTAAAATATAGATCTATGGAAATTTTAATATAAGGTTACACACCTTGTGACGGTGAGAACAATACCCTCTCGTTCGTCAACACCTAATTAATTAACACACTTGGTTAGTATACACTATTGTTAACAAAACTATACTTATTGACGAGAGATCTAATTCCTTACCCTCGATTCTCGAGCGACAGTTATTTGTAGTTTTCTCCACTAGATGGATCAAAACCGCGATATTCCACCAACGTAAAGTGGTTCGGTTGTATGCACTACTTCAAATAACTGATCCTCGTTAGTAGAGGGTCCACAACCCGTGGAAAGTCTCTAACACCGATCTGACCTTCGTTTGTAGTTCGATGGTAAAGGAATACCTCCTTTCTTCCAAACACTCCGTACGGCTCTTTTCTTACCTATCTTGTTGATCTTAAATCGTCCCTAAAATAGCGTTGATTAGCGATCCATTCAAAAAGATTTGATATAACCAAAAGGGAATAATCTTACCTTAGATGATCCGAAAGATCACTTCTTAAAAGTCTTCTTCAACAAGGATCCTTGAAAATCCTTTCCAAGGATTCGGCCTAAGAGAGAAAATAAGAGATCATGTTTCTAAAATCAACTATTAGTGAAAGAAATAATGAAAACTATGAACTGAAAGTTTTACTTACTCTCTTGAAGATTCGGCCTAAATCAAAAAGAAGAGAAGGGTTGATGATTCTTGGTTTAAAATAAAATAGTTTCTATAGAGAGAAGAAAGAAAAGATGATGATAAAGAAAAGAAAAAGGGATAGGTTTAGAGACCTATGCACATTCGCCAAAGAGGTAAAAATTGAAGAAAATGGTTCTTGATCCTTTGTAGTTTTGAAAGAGGAAAGAAAAGAGAGAATTAAAATGAAAAGAAAAGAAAAGGAGAAATGATCAAAGAGAAAGGAGATTGGTTTTGGGGCTTAGATGCATTCGCCAAGAGGAGAAATGAAGAAGAAAAATGGTGCTTGAACCTTTCGGTACTTTTCGGCAATGAGAGAAAAGGAAGAAAAGAAGAAAGGCTTTCCAACTTTTGAGGCTTTTGACAAGAATTTTGAGAGAGAGGAATTTTAACCAAATGGTCAAAATGAGAACCAAAACAAAGAAAGTTTTGCCTAATTCCCAAAGCAAGATTCGGCTAAGAGGAGAATTTTGGAGAAATGAGAAAAGATGGACAATTTTGCTAGGATTTTTGGCCAACTAGCACCTAATGGCTACACTAATTTTCGGTCAACCTAGCCAACATCGTTCCCTTTTTCCTCCTTGTTTCTTCCCCATCATATCCAAAATTTGCTACACAATTAAACCACTCCCTTAACCCTTCATGCGTCTAGGTTCATGGTCAAATGACCATGAACACACTCCCAAAACATTGCCCAATATTATGCCTTTTGTCCCCTCATCTTATCATCAACTTATGATTCCATACCATAAGTTCTTAGCTTCCTTTTCACTTGGTCAAATAGCCAAAATTAAGAGAACACTCATCCACTCTAGAACATTCTTGGCCGACACTTATAGGGAAGAAAACAAAAAATAAAATCCTCCCTTATGCTAGCTAGGAGATTCAACCTCACTCCTCAAGCGCACATCCATGCATCTTAACCACCTTGCCAATTACTCAATTCATGCTAAAACCTCTTATCATTAATTCTTAAGGCCTAACTTGCTTAGCTCTCTTTAATTAATAGGAATTAAAAGTCTTACTAAGCATTCACTTAATTATTGAAGCTCAAATAACTTCCAAAAATACACTTAATAATAATTAAGCATGCAACATCATTCAATTAAGTAAGATGCATAACCCCTAATCATCAGGATGTTACAGTTCTACCCCCTTAAAATAATTTCATCCTCGAAATTACCTGGCTGGAATAAGTGATGGTATTGCTGTCGCATCGCTTCCTCTGGTTCCCACGAAGCTTCTTCTGATCCATGATTACGCTATAATACTTTGACGAGAGGAACCGACTTTCTCCATAAAACCTTTACATCTCGTTCTAGAATTTGAATTGGCTCCTCTTCATATGACAAGTCTGATCTTAACTCCACCTCCTCGATTGGCACTACATGAGATGGATCCGGCCAGAATGGCGTAACATTGAAACATGGAATACATCATGCATTTGCTTCAATTTGAAGGCAAATCTAAGCGATATGCTCTGAGATCCGACCCGCTTCACAATCCGATAAGGTCCAATGAACACGGGACTTAGTTTCCTTTGCGTCCAAATCTCATCACCTTTTCCAAGGTGAAACCTTTAGAAAACTTGGTCTCCCAACGCATACTCTATTTCTTTCGACTTTAGATCGCATACGATTTTTATCTGCCGGATGCTTCCTTTAACCGAGCCCAGGATTATCTGAACCTTTTCTTGGATTCACCACTAACTCTGGACCCAAAATCGACGTTCCTTTAATTACATCCAACACGTAGGAGTGCGACACTTTCGTCCATATAGTGCTTCATATGGTGCCATCCAGATATCGGATTGAAAGCTGTTGTTGTCATAAATTCGCCAACAGAAGAATTCCTCCCAACTTCCCTTGAAATCTATCACATCCCTTAACATATCTTCTAAAATTTGGATTACTCTTTTAGGTGACCGTCGACCGAGGATGAAATACCGTCTTGAAGTCCAATCTGGTGCCCAAAGCCCGATGCAATGCTTTCTAAAATCGCGACGTAAATCTCGGATCTCTATCCGAAATAATCGACAACGACACTCCATGCAATCTATAACTTCGCCAATTTCGCAAAGAGTAATCAATCCGAACGGGATAAAATGTGCGATTTCATCAATCGGTCCACTATCACCCATCTGAGTCTTTCTTAGTAGGCGTAAGAGAAGCCCACTAACAAAGTCCATGGTGATTCTCTCCCACTTCCATGTGGAATCTTTATCTACCAAGCAATCCAGAAGGTACTTGATGTTCAGCCTTGACTTCTCGACAAGTCAAGCACTTTCCTACAAACTCCGTAACTTTTCGCTTAAGTTCAGGCCACCAAAATTGATCTCACAAATCTCGGTATAATTTACTTCCTCCAGGATGCATAGCATAGGGGCTACCATGCGATTCCTGAAGTATCTTTTGCCTCAACTCCTGATCCTTTGGCATACAGACTTTACCTTTGAAGCACAATACCCGTCACTTTTAATACTAAAATCTTCCAATTTCCCACTGCACTTTGTCGAAGCTTTTCACTCGGATCTTCATCTACTAATCGCCTCTCTTTCACTTGACTTAACCATGTCGGCTTAACTTGAAGTTCTGCCAACAAGCTTCATCATCGTAAAGACTAAGATGTGCAAACATCGCCTCAAATCGACACCACTTTTCGACTTAGAGCATCTGCCACCACATTCGCCTTGCCCGGGTGGTACTCGATGGAACAGTCGTAGTCTTTCAATAACTCTATCCACCTTCGCTGCCTCAAATTTAGTTCTTTCTAAGTCAGTAGATATTTCAGACTTTTGTGGTACGTGTATATCACTGACTTCTCCCGTATAAGTAATGTCTCCAAACCTTAAGAGCAAAGACTACATTGCCAACTCCAAGTCATGCGTCGGGTAATTAACCTCGTGCGGTCTCAATCTGCCGAGACGCATCTGAACTACCTTTTCGCCTTGCATCGAACACATTCTAATCCGTGTGAGAAGCATCACAATACACGCATTAAATCCTTTCCTACCTCAGTTGGATCAAAATCGAGCTTGATCAAGACTTTTTTGAGCTTCTCAAAACTCTCTTGCTACTTATCAGCCCACACGAAAGGTACTTCCTTTCTCAACAATTTCGTTAAAGGTGCAGCTATCGATGAAAATCCTTCAACGAATCTTCTGTAGTATCTGGCTAAACCCAAGAAACTGCGAACCTCAGTTACGGACTTAGGTGGTTTCCAATCTAGCATAGCCTCGATCTTCCGAGGATCCACCTAATCCCTCCGCAGATACCACATGACCTAAAATGCAACTTCTTTCACCAAAATTCACACTTCATCAATTTGGCGTCAGATTTCTTCTCCTTAAGACTCGCAACACAATCCGGAGATGCTCATCATGTTCTACTTGGACTTAGAATACACCAGATGTCGCCTATGAATACCACGATTTAACCGATCCAAGTGGGGCTGGAAAATTCGGTTCATCATATCCATGAACGCAGCGATTGGGGCATTCGTCAATCCGAATGGCATTACCGAAATTCATAATGCCCATATCTAGTTCGGAAAGCCGCCTTATGGATATCCGCTTCTTTCATTTTAGTCGATGATACCCGACCTTAGATCAATCTTTGAGAATACCAGAACTCCTTAAGTGATCAAACAAGTCGTCGATCCTTGGCAAAGGATACTTGTTCTTGATGGTCGACTTATTCAACTCTGTAGTCTATACACATCCACATCGATCCGTCCTTCTTCTTCACGAATAGGACCGGTGCTCCTATGGAGACACACTAGGTCGAATGAATCCACGATCAAGCAACTCCTCGAATTTGAGCCTTAAGCTCAACTAACTCCTTCGATGCCATTCTATATGGAGTAATAGAAGCTGTGCCGCTCCGAACAATAAATCAATTCGAATTCTACCTCACGATCCGGAGGCAAACACGAAGTTCTTAGGAAAAACATCTGCAAATTCCTTCACCGTCTCCGACTTCATTAGCGGTTGTCTCCTTAGCCTCCAAAGCATTCACTAACATCGAAGGCTTCACATCCCTTTCTAACCATCTTTTTAGCCTTAAGAGCGGATACTACATTAGATAAGTAGTTCCGTCTCTCGCCCAACACTACAACTTCCTTGTCATCAAAAGTTCTTAAGGACATTCTCTTGAAGCACAATCCACATTTGCACGGTACTTCACAAGCCAGTCCATGCCTAAGATTAGGTCGAATTCTCCAAATGGCAACTCCATTAGATCAGCCGGAAACTGTATCCCTTGAAATTTTAAAGGCACTTCCTTAAAAAGTTTGTCTACAACTACTGTCTGTCCTAAAGGACTAAGTACAGTCATCTTCCTAGGTACAGTTTCAGAAGTCACATGCAAAGTCCCAGATACTTCACTAGCGATATAGGAATGAGTTGACCCTATATCTATCAAAGCAATAAAGGGCAACCTGAAATCGAAAACGTGCAGTGATAACATCAAAAGGCCATCGCTCTTCTCTGCGATGAACTGCATACACCAAACCTGGTTGTCTCGCCTCAGAGCTACCACTGCCTCTGCCTGAAGTTCCGCGTCCTCTACCAGAACCATTGCCCCTTCCATTTGGGCCACGACCTCTTATCTGCTGCTGTCCACCTCTGTCAGCCTGATTAGCACCCTGACTTGCTGAACGGTTCTTCTCCGAGTTCATCGGGCAATCCTTAATCATATGGTCTTTAGATCCGCACTTGAAACATCCGTGGGTCTTTTCCAAAGATTCTCCCGAGTGCATTTTACCACATTGAGAACAAGTACGATTTTGTCCACCGTAGTAGTCTATTGATTTCATGGACCATCACTTCTTGATTTCTTCTAAAATTCCGGACGACCACGAGGACCCAAAGCTTCTCTTATTCTTGCTCGCCTCTGTCCGGTTACATTTCTCGATCCGTTTAGCCTCTTGGTAATTCTTGCCCTTTCCACTAAGATTACAAAATCTCTTTCACGGTGTGGAGCAATCATCACTCTTAGCTCATCTCTAAGTCCATCTTCAAATCTGATACATCGTTCATATTCCGTAGCCACTATCCTCCGCATAACGGCTAAGTCGCAAAAATTCGCTTCATATTCACTATCAACTTGTTCCTTGGACCAAATTCAGAAATGTCTTCCTCTGGGAGTCGATGTAGCTAGCTCCAACATATTTTCCTTCGAATTTAATCTTAAAATACCCCCAATCCAGACGATCCACAGGGGTACTCTCCTTGATAGTGAGCCATCACTGGTAGGCTTCATCACGGAGAAGTGAAATAGCACCTTTCAATTTCTCTTCATCAGTGCAGTCTATATCGTCCATGATCCTCTCGACTGCCTCCAACCAATATTTAGCTACATTTGGAGCTACTCTAGATACTCCTCTGAAAACCTCAGCTCCATTCGATCTAAGTCTCTCAGCTACTGACTTTTGAGACCCATTTCCAGAACTAGCTTCCGCTACTCGGTCCAAAACTTCATGACCACGACTTGTGATATCTGCGTCACCTCCTTCATTTTGTTCTTGAAAGTCCACCCCAACAGTAGGTGTGGGAGCTTCATTCTCGGAACCTTGACCAGATCGAATCGGTTCAAAGCGATCATCCTTCCTCTTCCACGTCCCACGATGACCACGTCCCTAGAACTCATGTCTACTTCGTGTCTTATCTGTTTTTACAAAAAGTCTTATGTATTAGAGTCTTTTCACTTCTTATTAAAGGAAAGTTTTATGAAACAGATATTCAGTAGTTTTTCCATAGTAGCACACATACACCTAGGGTCCATGTCTCTAAAGTATAGTTTAAGTTTAAACTATCATACATATCACATATCGATAAAGTACATACCTGATAGATCTGGGCCGAGAACTCGAGTGCCATGCTCTTATAAAACCATTTAACTTAAGTAAAACTATCAAAAAGTCATTTGGGCCAACTTTTGAAAACGTTATGGGCTTCAAAACCCAAGTAGAGAGTTTAAAATCGGGCTCGATACTAAGTTGAAACACCTCAAACCCGGCCCAAAAAGCCTAACCGGATTTGGTATGTTCCTCGAGTAAAACTTTAGTGGAATATCGTTTTGTTCAAGAAAACTTGATGATTTTAAGTAAAACAGATTAACTTAAAGATCGAGTTGGGCTTAGTTGAAAAATAGATTTGTATTTTCTTAAAACATATATATTATTGACAAAAACCTTTTAAATTATCTATCGAAAACCATTTAGTTATTTAATTGATAATTGTTCATGGCAGAATTTAAAATAAATCCAAACACAAAATCTAAAAGTAGTTTATAGTGGCCTTATTACAAAAATAGCAAACCCAAAATAAAGTCTAAGTAATAAAATTTAAATTAATAAGTTTAAGTTGGGAAATCTCCACAATACTTGATACGAGCAACCGCCACCTCGAAATCCTTGTCGAATTCGATCCATCGCACTATGAATTATCTGAAAAGTTTATCCCACAAAAGGGGTGAGTCATAAACTCAATGTATAACACATACACTAAAAAGTCCATTTTATCATATGCTTTAAGTCCAAAAAATTTCACATATGGCCATAGGCCCATTTAACTCATATTTAGCCCAAAGGCCCATTTAGCTCATATTTAGCCCAAAGGCCCATATCATAGCAGATCACATAATAATCATTCAATATTACATGGTTATGTACATTAAATGAAATGCAAGCCCTACCACCTAAATATCCATCCGCTACACACCACCCGTACCAACCAACACACTATGGGGATTACTAAATCGACCTCTATCCGCTACACACCATCGAAGCGATTCTTTGCAGTCAACATGCACATCGCCTTATAATGTTGTGGCAAAGCCACCAAAACAGATGTGACCAAGTCACCGATCAAGTCCAAATTTCAAATCGTGGACAAAGTCACCAGATTCACATATGTGACCAAGTCACCGGAGTTCAAATATGTGATCGAGGTCACCGAGTCAAATATGTGACCAAGTCACGAAATGTGGTAAAACCACCGAATACTTCCTCCTTTATCAACAATACCCATATGCCCATGTACATACATATCAAATCGATTTTCATGCTATTTACCCCACAAAACATAATATAATCATACTCATTTCATATTTATGCATATAGCAAAAATAAACGGAATATTGGGGTAAACATACACAATTTTGTATACCAATGATTGGTATCCACAAACAAACATATTGTCATATAATCATTTTTTAAAATATAGATCTATGGAAATTTTAATATAAGGTTACACACCTTGTGACGGTGAGAACAATACCCTCTCGTTCACAACACCTAATTAATTAACACACTTGGTTAGTATACACTATTGTTAACAAAACTATACTTATTGACGAGAGATCTAATTCCTTACCCTCGATTCTCGAGCGACAGTTATTTGTAGTTTTTCTCCACTAGATGGATCAAAACCACGATATTCCACCAACGTAAAGTGGTTCGGTTGTATGCACTACTTCAAATAAGCGATCCTCGTTAGCGGAGGGTCCACAACCCGGTGGAAAGTCTCTAACCGCCGTCTGACCCTTCGTTTGTAGTTCGATGGTAAAGGAATACCTCCTCTCTTCCAAACACTCCGTCGGCTCTTTTCTTACCTATCTTGTTGATCTTAAATCGTCCCTAAAATAGCGTTGATTAGCGATCCATTCAAAAAGATTTGATATAACCAAAGGGAATAATCTTACCTTAGATGATCCGAAGATCACTTCTTAAAGTCTTCTTCAACAAGGATCCTTGAAAATCCTTTCCAAGGATTCGACCTAAGAGAGAAAATAAGAGATCATGTTTCTAAAATCAACTATTAGTGAAAGAAATAATGAAAACTATGAACTGAAAGTTTTACTTACTCTCTTGAAGATTCTACTTAAATCAAAAAGAAGAGAAGGGTTGATGATTCTTGGTTTAAAATAAAATAGTTTCTATAGAGAGAAGAAAGAAAAGATGATGATAAAGAAAAGAAAAGGGATAGGTCTAGAGACCTATGCACATTCGACCAAAGAGGTAAAAATTGAAGAAAATGGTTCTTGATCCTTTGTAGTTTTAACAAGAGGGAAAGAAAAGAGAGAATTAAAATGAAAAGAAAAGAAAAGGAGAAATGATCAAAGAGAAAGGAGATTGGTTTTGGGGCTTAGATGCATTCGCCAAGAGGAGAAATGAAGAAGAAAAATGGTGCTTGAACCTTTCGGTACTTTCGTGAATGAGAGAAAAGGAAGAAAAGAAGAAAGGCTTTCCAACTTTTGAGGCTTTTGACAAGAATTTTGAGAGAGAGAATTTTAACCAAATGGTCAAAATGAGAACCAAAACAAAGAGAAGTTTTGCCTAATTCCCAAAGCAAGATTCGCTAAGAGGAGAATTTTTGGAGAAATGAGAAAAGATGGACAATTTTGCTAGGATTTTTGGCCAACTAGCACCCTAATGGCTACACTAATTTTCGGTCAACCTAGCCAACATCATTCCCCTTTTTCCTCCTTGTTTCTTCCCCATCATATCCAAAATTTGCTACACAATTAAACCACTCCCTTAACCCTTCATGTCGTCTAGGTTCATGGTCAAATGACCATGAACACACTCCCAAAACATTGCCCAATATTATGCCTTTTGTCCCCCTCATCTTATCATCAACTTATGATTCCATACCATAAGTTCTTAGCTTCCTTTTCACTTGGTCAAATAGCCAAAATTAAGAGAACACTCATCCACTCTAGAACATTCTTGGTGACACTTATAGGGAAGAAAACAAAAATTAAAATCCTCCCTTATGCTAGCTAGGAGATTGAACCTCACTCCTCAAGCACACATCCATGCATCTTAACCACCTTGCTAATTACTCAATTCATGCTAAAACCTCTTATCATTAATTCTTAAGGCCTAACTTGCTTAGCTCTCTCTAATTAATAGGAATTAAAAGTTTTACTAAGCATTCACTTAATTACTGAAGCTCAAATAACTTCCAAAAATACACTTAATAATAATTAAGCATGCAACATCATTCAATTAAGTAAGATGCATAACCCCTAATTATCAGGATGTTACACCAAAATCCCCTATTATACCACTTTCAGCTTGTTGTATTAAAGGACCCAACTTTTCATCGGATAATTATTTTTCCTTGATTTGATCCAAATATAGAGGCTTCACCTGAAGTTCCGCTAGCAGACTGCCATCCTCATACAAACTTAGATGAGCAAACATTGCTCTTAACTCCGATACAACCTTACGACTCAACGCGTCTGCCACAACGTTAGCCTTTCCAGGATGGTTCTCGATTGATAAATCATAATCCTTTAACAGCTCCACCCATCTCCGTTGTCTTAAATTAAAATCCTTTTGGGTAAGGAGATACTTAAGACTCTTATGGCCCGTATAAATGATTGACTTCTCATCGTAGAGATAGTGCCTCCAAATCTTTAATGCAAACACCACCGCAGCCAACTCCAAATCATGAGTAGGATAGTTGACTTTATGCGGCCTCAATTGTTGAGAAGCATAAGCTACCACTTTTCCACTTTGCATCAGTACACATCCTAAACCCGTGTGTGACGCATCACAATAAACGGTAAACTCTTTTCTGGCCTCAGGTTGAATCAGTACTGGCACTTCTGTTAGAATCTTTTTTAGTTTCTCGAAACTTTCTTGTTGTTTATTGGTCCACACATACGATACTTCCTTTCGCAATAGCTTAGTTAGGGGTGCAGCAGTCAACGAAAACCCTTCAACAAAGCGTCTATAATAACCAGCCAAACCCAAGAAACTCCGAATCTCAGCCACTAACTTCGGCGGTTTCCAATCCAACACAGCTTCTACCTTTCGAGGATCAAATCTTATTCCTTCGGATGACACTACATGACCCAAGAAAGTCACTTCCTTCAACCAAAATTCACACTTACTGGATTTGGCATAAAGTTACTTATCTCGCAAAATTTGCAACATAGTGCGCAAATGTGAGTCATACTCTTCTTCATTCCTCGAATATACCAAGATGTCATCTATGAACACTACTACGAATCGCTCTAAATAGGGCTGAAAGACTCGGTTCATCATGTCCATAAATGCAGCTGGTGCATTGGTCAAACGAAACGGCATCACTAAAAACTCATAATGTCCATAGCGAGTTCAAAATGCCGTCTTATAAATATCTGCCTCTTTCACCTTGAGTTGATGATAACTCAATCTCAAATCAATCTTGGAGAAGACTAAAGCACCTCTCAATTGATCAAACAGTCGTCAATTCTTGGCAATGGATACATATTTTAGATCGTCAACTTATTCAACTGCCTATAATCATTGCACATACGCATCGACCCATCCTTCTTCTTGACGAACAAAATCGGTGCTCCCCACGGAGACACACTTGGTCGAATAAATCTCCGATCTAGCAGTTCTTGAATTTGAGCTTTAAGCTCCACTAACTCTTTCGGTGCCATTCTATAAGGAGCAATAGACACCGGAGCCGTTCTGGGCAAAAGCTCAATGCCAAATTCTACTTCCCGATCTGGAGGTAAACCCGGAAGTTCTTCAAGAAAGACATCTGAAAATTCTTTCACCGTTCTCACACCTTGTACCGATAAATCCTTGGCATCCAAAGCACTAATGAATGCTAGGAATGCTCCATACCCTTTCCGCACCAACTTTTCTGCCTTCAAAGTAGATACCATATTTGCCAAAATGTTTCTTCGCTCGCCTATCATTATTACCTCCTCATCATCCACAGTCCTTATTGACATTCGCTTTTTGGCACAATCCAATTGTGCCCGATGCTTCACCAACCAATCCATGCCCAAAATAAGATCAAACTCACCGAAAGGTAATTTCATCAAGTCTGCTAGAAATATCTCTCTTTGAATCTCTAAGGGCACATCTCTAAATAATTTATTCACTATTATCGACTATCCTAAAGGACTAATTACCGTCATCTCTCTATTGGTAATCTCAGATCTAATATTCAGGTTTCCAGATATGGCACTAGCAACATACCAGTGGGTAGACTCGATATCTATCAAAGCAGTAACAGGCACATTAGAGATGAAAAACGTACCAATTATCACATCAGGTGCATCACCGTCTTCACGACGCCTGACTGCATAAACCAATCTCGACTGTCTTGCTTCCGTGTTACCTCTAAAGCCATTACCTCGACCCGGTGCACGCTGACCACATCCATTACCATTACCACGACGACCTGGTCCACGGCCTCTCAGTGGCTGCTTAGTACCTCTAGCTGGCTAAGCATCAGGGTTACGAGCTTCCTGAGTCGTATCAGTCCATCGAGGGCAATTCTTATACTGATGATCCTTGGAACCACATTTATAGCAAGCACCAGTTTTCCTCCAACATTCTCCGGGGTGTCGTCTTCCACAGTCGGCACATTCTCGACTTTGATTGGTAGTCACAGGTGTTC
The DNA here is from genome assembly GCA_025506655.1 of Gossypium rotundifolium. Lineage (NCBI taxonomy): Eukaryota > Viridiplantae > Streptophyta > Magnoliopsida > Malvales > Malvaceae > Gossypium > Gossypium rotundifolium. The sequence goes on along the minus strand of CP106725.1, from coordinate 131,167,807 downwards.
TAGCTTGAGCTGACTCATCATTCCGTGGCTTCTTTTGAAACCTTTTAGAAGAACCTGAATACTTAAAATCCCTCTTGCGTCTGCCTTTTTCCAGTTCTGGCGTTCTGAATTCTTAGCCTCTTCGGCTATCTTGGCTTTCTCAACAAGTGAGGTAAAAGTCCGTACTTGTTGTGGGGCTATCAGTACCCGCAACTCATCATTCAGTCCATCTTCAAAGCGTACACAGTGCTTATGATCATTCGACACTATTGTACGAGCATAACGGCTCAAGCGAAGAAATTCTACCTCGTAAGCCGCCACCATCTTACTTCCTTGAACCAAATTCAGGAATTCCTTCCTCTGGGCATCTACATAACTTGTCCCGACGTACTTCCCTTGGAAAGCGACTTTAAAGAAATCCCAAGTAACCAATGCAGATTTGCCTTCTCGAACGAGAAGCCACCATTGATACGCCTCGTCTCTTAGCAAGGACACGGCTCCTCTCAGTTTCTACTCGACAGTGCCCTCCAGATCATCCATAATTCGTTCTCTGACCTCAAGCCAATATTCTGCCACATTCGAGTCGCACCGAGACACCTCTAAAACTTCAACCCCTAGACTTGAGTCGTTCTGATATTGATCCATGAGCTATTGGCCCAGTTCTAGCCCCAACTACTCTTTCTAAGACTCATAACATTGCTTGAGTCAAAGCATTATTCTTATTCCCATGATCATGAGATCTAGTCTCGCTCCTGAATGACGTAGGCGCAACCATTTCCGGCATATGACCCGGCACTTCAGACGCAGCACCTCATCCTCTACCACGACCACGTCCTCTAGTGCTCATAATGACTAATTCGATTTTAATCTAATTACAAGTTTTATGACTCAGAATACTATTTCAGTGTTTATTAACGATATTTTATGAGATATAAGAGATAGGGTGATTTTCACAATCACATCCTATAGTCTCGATCTCTATCATTTTCAACACCTAAAACTAGAAGTTCTAGAGTGTTCCTAAGATCTTATCACAATAATAAACATTTAATAAACAAATACTTACTTGACTTGGTGCCGGATGCTCGTGGTGCCATACTACTTTTAAAACGTAAAGTTTAAAATTTTTAAGTAGTTTTTAAACAGAAATCATTATTGAACCCAAACCACAGCCGAGTTTTGAAACTGAGCTCTGATACCATAAAATGTAACACCCTAAACTCGGCCTATGCATTAAGCCCAGATTTTGGCATGCCACACAAATTGAACGTGCATTCAATTCATCAACGATATAGGAAATCAAATCTTCAAAATGATTAAAAGAATGACTTTATCAAAAATCGAGGTTTATTTGAAATCCATGATTAAAAACACAAGAGTTTATCATTTGATTTACAGAGTAGTAGTTGATTAAAATTTTAAATTTATTTAGTCGAAATATTTCATCGAAGAGTTTTAAAAAGGATTTCCTAAGTTTCAGTGATATTTAAGAAAAGCCTTTATTTTATGCGAGAATTTTAGAAAATATTTATGAAAACTAAATCAGTCCAATTTAGGAAAACTAAAACATAATAAAATCCATCCGCATAATAAAAACCATGAAAATAATTAAAGAGGCCTTATTACATCGCAATTAAAATAATACTTAAATGAAAATAATTAATGAAGTTTTAAAGATATATAAACCACCATTTGTAGTATGGCCTCCACACGAAGCCATATCCGACCCAAGTCTCCATAAATTATTATTACCTGAGAAGGGTAAGAAAAATGGGATGAGTTACTTAGAACTCAATGTGTAACCCACTTACCGTATTCACTGGGTCAAAACCATATAAACATATAATTGGGCTTGAGCCCATTTTGCAAATGTTCAATATATATAAATCAAGTATATAAAATAATAATAATAATGCATGTGATATGCAATTCCCAACCAAGCCTAATTTCCATCCGCTACACACCACCCGTACCAACCATCACACCTATGGGGATCAAGTCAACCCACCCCGCAAACACACCATTAGCAAGCTCTAAGCCAATTATAATATTTGTGGCAACAGGCCATTTATAATATTTGTGGCAACAGGCCATTTATAAGATTTGTGGCAACAGGCCATTTATAAGATTTGTGGCAACAGGCCATTTATAATATTTGTGGTAGAACCACCAATCTAGATTTTGGGCAACAGGCCATTGTGACAGAGTCACCGATCTAGATTTTTGGCAACAGGCGTTTCTTCTCTTCATCAAATATCCCAACCCATGCAGTCATGTATATATATAATGCATAACAAATATTCGTAAGGTAATTTTAACAAAAACCCATATTACAATTTATCAATTTGGCCCATTGGTCAAAAATAGCAATTTGGCCCATTTAATCTAGCAACTTGGCCCATTTCATCTCAGTCACATTAATATCACTTTTGGCCCATAAAGAAATGTATTTCAATTTGGCCCATTAAACAACATATTTCAATTTGGCCCATAAAACAACATATTTCATTTTGGCCCATAAAACAACATAATTCAATTTGGCCTATAAAACGGTATTTATGTAATTCTGTCCATAGAGACATTTTCGTAAATTTGGCCCATTTAACACATAAGGCCTTTTCACAATTTCCACACTTGGCCAATTTATCAAAATAATCATATGGCCCAAAATATCACTTTCTTTCACAAAATAACCCATTAAGTGCAAATTCGTAATTTTCCACCACTTCAATTTGGATTTCATGCATTCACATAAAAGTATTAATACAACATATTTTTCAATTTCACTGAATTTACGATTTTTATTTTTATGCTTATGATATAGTATAACCCATGGGATAAGTGTGAAGTTACACACCTGATTACGGTGAGACTACACTTTCCCGCTCATCGATATCTAAACACGCATCACGATGGATTAGAACACTAATATTTAATATAAACTATTCTAATGATTAACGATCTAGATCCTTACCCTCGGAATCTCGAATGACAACTATTTGTGATTTCTCTCCGATCAATGGTTCAGAACCACGAGTAAACAATGGCTCGGGGGTACGTACGACTACGAAAAATCGATTCTCCTCGGATGAGGGTCCACAACCTGGTGGAAAGTCTTGGATTCTCGAAACAGTCCTTCGCTTTAATTTAGGGGGAATAACTTAACCACCCCTCTTCTGAACACTATTAACAACCCTTTTCGTCCCTATCTTGTTTGCCTTCATAGACAAACGATCATTAGCCCTAATATATCGAAAATCTTAAGACTAATGGCTTAAAAGAGTGAATTTGGCTTACCTTAATATTCCAAATGATCTCAAAAGAATCCCTTGAATGTTATGATCAAATCTTAAATGGACTTTAAGACTTCTTCGAAAAGATGATGATTAGACCCTCCACTATTTTACTAAAAGTAACGAAAGAAATCATATGAATAAGTGATTGGTTATTCGATTAAAAAGTCTCTTCCAAGACATTCTATAAATTCAGCCATGGTGACCGGATATCAAAAAGAAAAGACAAAGAAAATGATTCTTTTCGATGATCCAAAGTTTGAATAGAAGAAAATGATTGAAAATAGATGTTATGAAGAATGGAGGATTCGGCTATGATGATGATCACAAACATTCGTCCATGGAAGATAAATGAAAGAAAAAATGTGTTTGAATGATATGTAAAATGGAGAGGAAAAGAGAATAGGGAGAAGAGAAAAGAGAGAACTTTAGGGACAAATGTGCATTCGGCAATGAAAAGGAAAAAGAAGAAAAGAAATGGTCCTTGATGGCTATATGGTTTCGGTCACAAAGAAAAGAGAAAAGATGTAGAGAGTGATCAAGTTAAGACCGAAATGGTCAAAAAAAAAAAAAGAAATGGCAAAAAAACAACAATTGCTTCCTCAATGCTCATGGCACAATCGGCTAGGGAGAGGGAAAATTGGAGAGAAAAGTTTGATAAACACCAAATGGTCAATGGAAAATGTGCTCATCAAGCACCTAATCCTACCAAACCAACACCAAAATCCGGCCATCCCTCTTAGTCCCCTATGCCGTCCACATACATGGACAAGTTGGCCATGCCAAACTTTCCAAAACACACCCCATAAAGAGTGCCTTATGTCCCCTTATCTTACCATAAGCTTAGGGTTTCATTCTTTAAGTTAGCACTTGCCTTTTTCCCTTAGTCTACTTTCCATAAAATAAATAGTCCAACCTTACCATAAGTAAAGCTTGACCGACACATGCCATACAAATGCAAAAAATAAAATTCACCTAAATGCTATCCATGGGATTCGAACCTTTCCCCTTAAGCAATCACTCGTACGCCAACACCACCTTGCTACTAGCTCATCTTATACTAACTTTTACACTTAAAATTAACTTAAGCATCACGGTCACTTGATCCACTTCAATAAAATTCTCATTACTTAAATTTATTCTACTTCCGAATAAATCCCAAGTCTTTTCAAGACTATATTAAACATGTAAAATTTTAATTATACACAAGCCAAGCACCAAAAACATGCATCATATCGATACTTAGATTTTTAGGATGTTACATGTCTCCCCTTATCTAAGTAATTACCTTTAATTCAAAACCGACAAGGATTGACATCCTCACAAAAGATTCACTCAAATCACTCGAAGTGTTTAAGGTTCAAGAATAAGCACTCATAAGTCGAACCTAAAAAGTTAATCCCATAGGCTTACTTGAAAATCAAACCTCCACCACTGTTTATGAGATGATACATAAATCAAAAGGTCTTTAATCAGGGTTGTAACGGGGCTTGAGTTAAAAGGTGTGGATAAAGGCTGAATTAGAAGGCTAAAATCGAGATCGAATTGACAAGTTACCTAATTAAAAACAATGAACTAGAAAATAAAGAAATTACATCAATTGAAACTTTAAACTAATAATAATATGAGCTTTTTTTCTTTGATAATTGAAATTTAAATGCACAAGCTCACTTTCTATACTACTAATACTGAATATACTTTGATTTTTCGATGTTTGTTTTTTTTATAACAAACTAAAGTAAATACATAATAAAGAAAGACTTTATCAATTGAAATAAACTAATAACATAACTGATCAAATCAATTCTCGATGGAAGGGTAGTCAAAAGAATGATAACAAATTCAAAGGGTTTTTGGGTTAATATTAGCGGGTAAATCAATATAAAGGGTTGTTAGGATTAAAAAAGGGTTCACTAGAGGTTAATTATGTACGTAGGCTTTTAGTGGTGTGAATGGGTTAAAACCTAGGTGCCTTTATCATCTCTGTATATCAAATCATAGATGTGGTCTCAACATGCATAAATGAGGCAAGTTCTAGAATAATAGTTCAAAGTTGACACACTCATAATCAATAAAGTGAGCACGAAAAAGAATATATGATCTATAATAAAAATTATGGGTGTTTTTGACATCAATCCTCGAAAATTTCAAACTTTAAAGTAATACTCAAATTCAGTTCAACGACCTATTAATTTTTAATTTTAGAAAGTAGACTTATCATGCTCGATTCACTAGTATCCTTCAAATTTAATCATCAATGCATAATTAACTATGACTTACTCTAAAACATATCAATGCGAATCATAAATCAACAAAATTTCATCCTAATTAGTAATATGAGAAAATACTTGAAAACAAGACTAAATTCAGGATTTGAGAATAATGCAAAAAGTCAGGTACTTTTACCCTCCCACACTTAAGATGTACATTGCCCTCAATGTACAAAGATAAATAAAAAATTATGTAATAATAAAATCAAAAGAGAAAAGGAGAAGTAACACTTCCTGATTTTTTTGGATGAAGTCTATGAAAAGAAACCGGATAAGATTGGAGGTGAATGTGGGGAAGCGTCTCGAACCGTTTGAAATTGAATCCTCGAAGTAGCCGGCTTGGTTTTATTGTATCCTAAGCTAAATCTAAATACCATTGAGAAAAAGGAGAAAATAATAAAGGAAGTAAAAATAAAAATAAAAATAAAAATATGAATAAAAGTAAATAATTAAATAGAGATAAGGTACACGCTCATGTACCTAGTCGTGGTGTCCACATGGCCACGGCCACGGCCGTGTGGGTATGGGAACCTATGCCTAAATATGAAAAGAAATAAAACCAAACTAATTAGTACGGTTAGTACTCGGGTTGCTTCCCGAGAAGCGCTTGTTTAAAGTCTTGAGCTAGACTTACCTGTTGTACGCACAATCATGGTGGTTTGAGGAGGTAGAAATCCTTTCTCATGCGATCAACTCGGTTATGGATACAATGTTTAAGTCGAGTAATGTTTACCTCAAAAGTGTTGAATTTAGGATTGCTTACCTCGACTGTGCCATATAGGAAGACATTAAGTACCCCAAAAGTGATTTCTTCTTTTTCCTTGAGTTCTGAATTGGTGATTCGAGGGTCTTCCTTATTCAACAATACCTAATCCTCTCTTTTGATGTGATTTTTTGTTCCTATCAGCTCATCTGGGGTTTCCTTCGGTTCACTTCATGTGGTTCTGGTTCTTCTTTAAATTGTGTTTTCCACTCTTCTAGTTTGTCGACCCTAAGGCTTCGTTCTTCATATAATTCTTCTTTATTGGCATGAGGTCTAAGATCTAGCTCAGCTAGGTGATTTCGTGATGTTTCCTATAAAGAAGGTTGAACCAAATGGTTATCAATGGAATTAACGTTCGTACCTTTATTACTCGATGTCCTAGCTGAGTCGAGAGCTTGAAGAGTGACTATCTTGTTGCCTACACGAAGTATGAGTTCTCCTGCATAGATATCAATTTTAACTCTAGCAGTTCCTAAAAAGGATCTTCCTAAAATTAAGGGGATCGTGTTGTCCTCATCCATGTCTAAAATGACAAAGTCTACTGGGAATACGAATTTATCAATTTTGATTAGAACATTTTCTATTATACCCCTAGGAATTCTTATAGTTTTATCAGTTAATTGAATACTCATCCTAGTTTGTCTGGGTTTCCCTAGACCTAGTTGTTTAAACATTTTGTAAGGCATAACATTGATGCTTGCCCCTAAATCCGCTAACCCATTATCAATAGATAAACTACGAATTAAACATGGAATTGTAAAACTCCCTGGATCTTTTAATTTTCATGGCAGTTTATTTTGTAGAATTGCTGAGCACATTGCATTTAGTTCCACGTAGTGCTCTTCGTCTAATTTGCGTTTGTTGGTCAAGAGCTATCTTAAAAATTTCCTCGAGTCTAGTATCTGAAAAAGAGCTTCAAGAAGATGTAAGTTAATATGTAATTTCTTTAAGAGTTTAAGAAACTTACCAAACTGTTCCTCTGAATCATCTCTTTTCATTGCTTTGGGATAATGTATGCGAGGTTGGTACTCCTTGATTACCAGTTTCGGCTTTTCTTGTGTTACCTCTACCTTACCTTTGTCTATCTTGGCTTTTTGCATTGGATTAGGTTCATCTAACCCCTCACTGGCATGGGCCGAGATGGCTTGAATTTGCTCATTCGGTTTAATCTTGGTGTTACATGGTAGACATTCTTGCGATCGTTCTGACATTAGCTTTGCGAGTTGTTCGACTGCATTAGTGGCTGCCTTGACCAACTTAGTAAGTTCCCCAATTCGATTCTTGTTGCTTTTAAGTGTTTTCTCAGTTTCTTGGAAATGATTTTCTGTGTTTGCCATGAATTTTGTCAGCATGTCTTCAAAATTCGGCTCCTCTTCTTGTTGGTGAGGTGGTTGTTGAAAATCTGGAGGAAGTTCCGATCTTTGGCTATTTTGATCATCCCATGAGAAATTGGGATGGTACTTCCAACCTGCATTATAAGTGTCACTATAAAAATTATTTTGATATCTAGAATAATTACCTGTATAGTGAGCTTGCTCGTTTTCCATGCCATATCCGTAGGGTAGGTACTCAGGATTCGCCACGCCTCTTAGATTCAAATCGTATTGTATTTCTGGATATACCTGTGAGGGACTATACCAATCATCAGTTTTTTTATTCATCATCTCTAACTAATTAGATAACCTGGTGACCACGTCAACGTTGAAGACACTGGCAGTTTTAGTAGGAATTGTCCTCATGACTTGCCACTGATAATTATTTAGTGCCATCTTTTCCATTGACTAAATTTTTTGCCAAAAGAAAAATAGAGGAAAAATTAGAAAAGTAATAATAATAATAATAATAATAATAATAATAATAATAATAATAATAAAATAATAATAAATTGTAATAAAAAATTGGCTAAAGTAATAAAAATTAAGCTTTCTTAATATTTTAGTTCCCTGGCAACGGCGCCAAAAACTTGATCATGTCAAATAGTCGAGTTTTAATATTTATAAAGAATGATCGAACCTGTAGACTAACTATGACAACGATTGAGGCAAATGCACCTATCGAGCAATAGTATAGTTTAGGCAAGATTATTTTATCGAACCCAAAGGAACCTAAAAGTACTACTACTCACTTTCTTTCTATTATTTAGCCTAAAATATGGAGTGATTTGTTTATTAATCTAAAAAACTAATGAAAATGTAAACTGGATGCAAAGACAAAAGAAGGAAACTTTGGGAAAAGACTGTGGAAAAACTCAGTTGATTTTAGACGATACCCTCAGGAAGAATCCACCTGTGACTTCTCTTGTTATCTAACTTTTAATTTATATGACTTCTTTACTTAGCTTGATCCGTGAGACTCCCTAACCTATATTAAGCCCTCTCTCGAGGCGAATAACATCTAACCTTAGGTTAATTAGTGGAACTCTAATTCTCTTATAATAACCCCCTAAGGAAGCAGTAAATCGATCAATGGAATCCCATATTAGGTTTCACCCTAATACGAAAAATCTCGTCACCCTATCTCTAGGCATGCGATCAACTCCGCTTAATTATGCCAGATCTACTCTTAGGAAGGGTCTATTCCTCCTCCACCTAAGCACATCAAATTAAATTAAGCAACATAGTTAAGAACAAACTAAGTACTTATCATATAATTTAGAAATCAAATAACAAAATCCATCATAGGTTTCATCCCCTTCGTGTATGAAAGGTTTAGTTCATAACAAAATAAGAAAACATCTCAAGAGAAAAGATAAAACAAAATATAAGAAATCCCTAAAACCCCCTGAAGTAATTGAAGTGGAGATCCTCTGTCTTGAGTAGAACTCCGGCTTCTTGAGATGGATCAACTGGCTATCGTCGAGTAATTCCCTGAATAAAAGCTCTGACAGAAAACTCTGCCCAAAACTTTGACCACTATTTCGGCTTCTGCCGAACACCCCTTTTTAGTTGCTACCTTGGGTGTTTATATAGGCTTTGATATGCTTTACTTGGCTCCTAAGTTCCTAATTCAAGTAGAACTCCTCCTAGGATGTTTAAGTAGACTTAGGAATGTGTTTCTTTAACTCTAAGCATCCAAATCCAAGTGAAATTGATCTTTCCCACGGTAGGGGCACGGCCATGGTACACGCCCGTGTAAATCGTCTTCAGGCTGTGTCTCGATTCTGTCGATTGGGGCACGATCGTATAAATCGTGGCATGACCGTGTGAAGTAATTTGACGAGGCACTGTCGTGTGGCTTAAAGTCCAGGCCATGTCGATTTCTTCTTTGGCCCAAATTGGCCCGTTTTAAGCCCATTTCTCATTCTTTTCGTCCTCGGGTGCTTTCCTAAGTATAAACATGAAAAGAAAGGATTAAAAGCACCTTTTTACATAAATCAAGGGCTAAATCATCCAAAAGCATACTAAATATGGGGTTAAAATATGTTACTTTTACGGTTTATCAAATAACTATCAGTGGCAAGTTACAAGGACAAAACCGACAAAATCAGCTGGAGTTTATAACCTCGATGCAGTGACCATGCTATCAACACAGGTAGATATAATGAATATAAAGCTTGATAGTTTGTGTTCTTCATAGGTACATCCAGTCATGCAGTGCAACGCTAGTGGAACTGTGGCGAATCCTGAGTACCCACCCTACCAACCAGATGGAGAGAGCAAACAGATGAGCTATATAGGTAATAATTTCCGATCCAATAATAATCCTTAAAGTAATAAGTACAATCCAGGTTGGAGGAACCACCCAAATTTTTCATGGGGAGGCCAAGGAAATCAGGGAAATCAAAGACAGCAACCTCTTCCAAATTTCCAAAATCAACCATATCTACAAGAGAAGAAGCCAAACCTCGAAGAGATACTGACAAAATTCACGTTAGACACAGAAAAGCGCTTCCAAGAAACTACGAAAACAATTAAAAGTAACGAGAGTCGAATCGGGGAACTTACTAAGTCATTTAAGGATGCCACTAATGCAGTCGAACAACTCGCAAAGCTAATGTCAGAATGACCGCTAGGACGTCTACCAAGTAACACCGAGATTAACCCAAAGGAGCAAATTCAAGCCATCTCAGCTCAAGACAGTAAAGGGTTAGAGGAACCCATTCCAATTCAAGAAAATAAGGTAGATAAAGGTAAGGTAGAGGTAACACAAGAAAAACCAAAACCAGTAATCAAGGAGTACCAACCTCGCATTCCTTATCCCGAAGCGATAAAAAGAGATGATTCAGAAGAACAGTTCAATAAGTTTCTTAAACTCTTAAAGAAATTACATATTAATCTACCCATTCTTGAAGCTCTTTTTCAGATGACAGACTTGAGGAAATTTTAAAACATCTCTTGACTAACAAACACAAATTAGACGAAGAGCACCACATGGAATTAAACGCAGCATGCTTAGCAATGTTACAGAATAGACTACCACGAAAGCTAAAAGATCTAGGGAGTTTTACAATCCCATGTTTAATTGGTAGTTTAGCTATTGATAACATGTTAGCTGATTTAGGGGCAAGCATAAATGTCATGCCTTATACATTATTTAAACAACTAGGTCTAGGGAAGCCCAAACAAACTAGGATGAGTATATAATTGGCTGATAAAACTGTTAAAATTCCTAGGTGCATTATCGAAGATGTTCTTGCCAAAATCGATAAATTTGTTTTCCCAGTAGATTTTATTGTTTTAGATATGGATGAGGATAATACAATCCCCTTAATTTTAGGAAGACCTTTTCTAGCAACTGCCAAGACTAAAATTGATGTTGCCATAGGAGAACTCATACTTTGTGTAAGTGACGAATCAATCAGTCTTCAAGCTCTTGACTCGGCCAGGACAACAATCGGTGAAGGTATGAAAGTGAATACAGATGATAATCAAATTGTTCAACCTTCATCGCAGGAAACACCACAAAGGCACGGCCCTGAGCCGACTCATAGATCCCAAAGTGACAAAGAGGAATCACACAAGGAACAAGACCTTAGGATCGACAATTTAGAAGAGCAGAGGACATAAGTAAAAGAAATGGGAATCGCATGAAATAAAACCAGAGGAACCACCAGAAGAGCTTGTAGGAACATCAAACCACTACAAAATAGGAAGCCAGGGGATACTCGACAAAGCTGATCCTCGCATCATCACAATAAACCTAAACGTAAGCAAGGGAATTCCTCTTAAGGTACACGATATCTTCCCCCATGGAATAGTCGAGGTAAGTAATCCAACATTCGACACTTTTAAGGTAAACGCTTCTCGACTTGAACCTTATCAAGAAAATAAAATTTTAAGCAAAAGGGAAGATATTCAAACCTTTAAACCACCCTGATTCAAGTACAAGGAAAAGTCTAGCTTGAGACTATAAAATGAGAGCTTCTCGAGGCAACCCGAGCACTAACCCTACTTCTTTTTACATTTGTTTCTATTTTATTTTTTTCTCTTTCTCTTTCTCTTTATAGATTAACCAAAAGAGCAAATTTCTAGGACACATGGCCTTACACACGGCTATGTGCCTGTGGTCGTGTGGACCACTGAAATCTCCGTACTAACATAGCAGTGGCCGTGCAAATCAAATCCCAACCACTTTTGACGTCACGGATCCAACAACTCTCCCACGGGAACCAGAAAATCGGCACGACCATGCTCCAAGGCCGTGTGAATCTACTGTCCTATCAGACATGGGAAATACATGCCCATGCCGCCCAACCATGCCAAAACACTACCAATTTAGGAACGGGCGTTGCATTATGACAAACGGCAGTGGCATACCAACACACCAAAACACAGTCGTACGATGCGACTGTGTGAAAACACTGACTTATCGACCACGGGCATTTTACTTCCAAGCACGGCCGTGCGATGCGGTCGTGTAAAGCAACACGCCATAGAGAAAAGGGCGTGGGATTTCGTCAGAGGCTAAAATCTATTTAAACACCACATCCCTTCCCTTTCTCCCCATCTTCTTTTCCTATTCTCTCCTCCTCCTTTTTATTTCCTTTTCTTATAGAAAAGGTGTTCAGACTCTTGTGCTACACTAAGATCATGCCGAAGAAGCGTAAAATGCCAACCGTAGTCTCCTCAAGGAAATCGATTCAAATGAGTTCATGTCGGTAGCTTCAGCTAAACACCAAGCCAAGGGTCTTTGAGACCTTTTTGGTTTTATTTTTCTTTTTGTTTCAATTTCCTTCCATTTGACTCTTTTATGCTTAATTTAGTTTATTTTGTTTTAGTTTATTTGCTTTAGGTTCTAAAGGCTGCTAGGGAATCACGCACCACAGCCTTAGAGGTCGCACCCACCTCGCAAACCATCTTTTAATAAGGACTCCTAAGTCCATTAGCATTGTATTTTAATTATATTTTCTTCCTTCATCCCTTTCCTTTAGTTTTCTTGGCGTTAATTATATAATTAGTTAATTTTAAATATGTCTCAATTAATTCTGGCTAACCCTTCACGAGCTCCCCAATTTCTTTATCTAGCACAGGATAGTCATCCAGACTGGTCCCTCCAACTTATATTTCTCTGCCAACTCCCGGAATCATCCAAAATTTAGGAAGTGGCACTCTCTCCCTCTCTTTTGATTTTATATTAATTGTTATTATCTATCTTTGTACATTGAGGGCAATGTACATCTTAAGTGTGGGAGGGTAAAAGTACCTAACTTTTTGCATTATTCCAAAATCCTGAATTTTAGTCTTGTTCCTAAGTAATTTTCTCATATTATTAATTAGGATGAAATTTATGATGATTTATGATTTTTATTTATATGTTTTTGAGTAAGTCATTGATAATTGTGCATTGATGATTTAAACCCTAAGATAGTCATTGATAATTGTGCATTGATGATTTAAACCCTAAGATACTAAAGAATCAAGCATGATAAGTCTATTTCTTAAGAATCAAAATAAAAAATTTTATAGGTTGTTGGACTGAATTTGAATATTACCTTGAAGTTCAAAATTTACGGGATTGATGTCAAATACCCATATTTTTTTGTGATATTTGAGCCTTATAGAGCATATATTCTTTTTCATGCTCACTTTATTGATTATGAGTGTGTCAACACTGAATTGTTATTCTAAACTTGCCTAGATTATACATATCGAGACCACATTAATGATTTGATATACTGAGATGATAAAGGCACTTAGGTTTTAACCCATTCACTCCACTAAAAAGCCTACCTTCACAAATTAACCCTTAGTGAACCCATTTGATCCTAACAGCCCTTTTATTGATTTACCCGCTAAATTTTAACCCAAAACCCTTTGTATTTGTTATCATCATTCTTTTTGACTACCTTTCTATCGAGAATTGTTTTGATCAATTGCCAAATTAGTTTATTTCAGTTGATAAAGTTCTTTCTTTATTATGTAGTTTGTTCTTAAAAAAAACCAATATATATTCAAGAATTAGTAAATGATTAAAGGAGCTTATGCGTTTAAATTCCAATTGTTGAAGAAAAGCTCGTATTAAAAGTATTATCAATAATAGTATTACTAGTTTCAAAGCAATCAGTTATTTTCTAGTTCATTATTCTTGTTAGGTAATTGGTCAAGTCAATCTCGATTTTAAACCTTCTAATTCAGCCTTTATCCACACCTTTAACCTAAGCCTCGTTTCAACCCTGTTAAAGACCTTTTGATTAGTGTATCATCTCATATTACAATGGTGGAGATTTGATTTTCAGGCAAGCCTATGGGATTAACTTTTCAGGTTTGACTTATGAGTGCTTTTTCTTGAAACTTAAATACTTCGAGTGCTTTGAGTGACTCGTTAGTGAGGATGTCAATCCTTATCTATTTTTGAATTAAAGGTAATTATTTAGTTGAGGGGAGACACCTATGTTTTTCGTGCTACAAATATATGACTTAGAATTGTTTGAAGCTTTACGAGTCATTGAGTTAAAATTATCCATGTATGAATTATCTATGAATTATGATAAGGTATTATTGATAGGAATTATGAATTGTGGAAAGTTCGTTTTAATTGTAAGTTGAGAATTTTGCTTGAGGACAAGCAAAAGCTTAAGTGTGGGGGTATTTGATAAACCATAAAAGTTACATATTCTAGGCCCACATTTAGTATGCTTTTGGATGATTTAGCCCTTGATTTATGTAAAAAGGTGCTTTCAATCCTTTCTTTTCATGTTTATACTCAGGAAAGCACCCGAGGACAAAAAGAACGAGAAACGGGCTTATAACGGGCCAATTTGGGCCAAAGAGGAAATCGACACGGATTGGACTTCAAGCCACACGGTCGTGACTTAACAATTAACTAAGACACAACCATGCCACGATTTACACGGTTGTGCCCCAATCGATAGAATCGAGACATGGCCTGAAAACGATTTACACGGGTGTGTGCCATGGCTGTGCCCCTGTCGCGGGAGAGAGCAATTTCACTCAGATTTGGATAGTTTGAGCCATAGAAACATATTCCAAAGTGTATTCAAACACCAAGTAAGAAGCAGACTTAAATTAAGACACTTAGAGGCCAAGTAAAGCATTCCAAAAGCCTATATAAACACCCTAAGTGTATCCTGAAACGGACGGTGGCCTTGGCCAAAAAGCCAAAGCCAGAGCGGTCAATTCAGTGAATTACTTGAAGATAGCCAGTTGATCCATCTCAAGAAGCCAGAATTCTACTCAAGACAACGGATCTCTCCTTCAATTCCTTCAGTGGGTTTTAAGGATTTCTTATGTTTTGTTTTATATTTTCTCTTGAGATGTTTTATTTTAAAGTTATGAACTAAACCCTTCAGACACCTGAAGGGGATGAAACCTAGATGAATCTTGTTATTGTTTTCTAAATTATATGATAAATACGTAGTTTGTTCTTAATTGTGCATGCTTAATCCAAATTCTGATGTACTTAGGTGGAGGAGGAATAGACCCTGCCTAAGAGTAGATCTAGCATAATTAGGCAGAGTTGATCGCACGCCTAGAGATAGGGTGATGAGATTTTACTGGATTAGGGTGAAACCTAATATGGGAATCCATAGATCGATTTACTGCTATTCTAGGGGGTTATTATAAGAGAATGAGAGTTCCATTAATTAACCTAGGGTTGACGTTATTCGCCTCAAGAGAGGGTTTAATATACGTTAGGGAGTCTCTCAAATCAAACTAAGTGAATAATTCGTATTGTTCAGTGTTAGATAACAAGTGAAGTCTAGGTGGATTCTTCCTGAGGGTATCGTCGTGATCAACCGAGTTTTTCATCAAGTTATTTCCAAATTCATTCTCTTTTTTCTTTGAGTTTTTAGTTTAGTAGTTGTTAAATTAGCTTAAATCAACCAATCACTCCATATTTAAGGCTAAATAATAAAAAGAAAGTTAGTATTAGCACTTTTAGTTCCTTTGGGTTCGACAATCCGGTCTTGCCTAAGCTATACTACTGTTCGATAGGTACACTTGCCTTAAATCATTGTCAGAGTTAGTCTCCAAGTTCGATCACATTCATTATAAATTTTAAAACTCGATCGACACACGATCAAGAGTCCATAGATCGAGTTAATGCAATTCTAGGGGTTTTAATTAGAAAGAGATTTCAATTAATCAACCTAGGGTTAGACGTTAGTAGCCTCGAGAGAGGTATTAATATAAATTAGGGAATCCTACGGATCAAGTCAAGTGAATAAATTGTCTGGTTAAGAGTTAGATAACAAGTGAAGTCTAAGTGGATTCTTCCTCAAGTATTGTCTAAATCAATCGGTTTTCTCTCAAGTCCTTCCCCAAATTTCTTCTTTGTCTTATCACATTTAGTTTAGTTGATTAGTTAATTTTATATTAGATAAAAGTTCCTTTAATTCGTAGGCTAACTAATAGAAAGAGAGTTAATAATAGTACTTTTGGTTCCTTTTGGTTCAACAATCCGCTCTTACTGCTAGCTATACTACTGTTCGATAGGTGAGCTTGCCTCCATCGTTGTCTTAGTTAGTTTCCAGGTTTAATCATTCATTTTATAAATTTTTAAGACTAGACAGACACGATCAAAAACTAACAATTAAACATTATAATCTAGTCTCTTTTCATGTTCTAAGCTTAACATATATAAATTTAATACCAATTGCTTCAAGAAATCAACAATGGAAACTATAAAAACTTTAACATATTTACAAACATGTACATGAGCTAGCTAAATCAATATCTCATGACCTCGAAAACATAAAAAAATACAAGAAAAAGACTGAATTGAGCTTACCTAATTTGTATTGTATACTTTAATTAAAGTTTTAATTACTTAATTTTAATCTTAATGAATTAAAATTAATCACCATTAATCAATTATAAGTGGATAATTTATTGCATTTTGGTGTAGCAGATTAAACTATTTCATGTACATAACAAGCTCGTAAGAAAGCAATTTAGTTATGTTTTTATTTAGTTTTCAATTTTAATTCGTAAATAATAAAAAGAGTAATTTTGACTATTTATATGACTGTGTAGGCCAAGAGAGGCCTAAAGGTAGACTAACCTATTCAGTGAGTGTGTAGAACACTAATCGGAGGCCTAGAGACAGCAGACTTCCCATGATTCTGCAACACGGAGCTTCAATGTCGTAACATAGTAAACAGAGTACTCAAAAGGAGCAGATTGCTTTCAGTGTCATGACACAGCCCTCTAGACATGCCCAAGCCTGTAGACGCCATTAGTGTCGTTACCCAAGTCATAGGGTGTCGTGACATTGATGTGACGAGGCCAATTAATGAGCTAAGGGTGTTTTATCCACACGACCATTTTTAACAGGAAATAATCAGCCAAACTAGGTCAAGGACCTACGGCCAACCCTAGGTGTATAAATAGGATTTTTATGCTCAGCTTATGGACATTTTTTACTTAATTTTATTTTTCATTTCCTACTTAATTTTATTTTCTATTTGTAATTTAGGTTTCTATTCAGTTATAATTCTAGTTAGTCTATTTTGTTCTTCATGAAATTCAGATTGTGGATTCACCAAACTATTTGATGGATTACTGTTTCCACTATTATTAATATATCGGGATTTTTCTAAATTCTCTTCTTGATTTATTTCTAATGTTTATCTTTTTACTCAAGTTTATGATGTTTGTTAAATCCATGGGGAACAAATTTGTTAACAGAAGATTAACGAATAGACGTGGGATTAATTAACTTCTATGTAGGGATTCTTAGCGGATCAACTGGTTGGGATAGGAAGAACTTAAAACCCTAAGCTTGATGACCCGAAGAAGTCATATAGGTGGGAATGAACCCAAAATTGGTATTGTCTATCCGTGAAAACATTACCTCAATTTGATCTAGACTGTGAGGTCGAGAGATAAGTAGTTCTTGCCAACTTATTAGGTTAGTGGAAGGTGAGAGGCTTTACTAGGTTAATGACTAGTTGATTGGATAGACCCCAAAATAGGTGTTAGTTATGAGCACCGAAGCGATATAGTCTTCTATTGATTAGATTTGATAAAATATCCAATTTGTTTTCTTATTTATTTTTATGTTCTGTTGAGTATTTTATAAATTATTATTTTTCACCACTTTAGGATTAATCATATTATAGTTTAATTAAATTACTATTTAAACAGTTGGCATAGGGATTAGGATTAGTTTAGTGTCGCCTCCCTTATGTACGATTCTTGAAGTATTTTCACACTTCGTTGTAAAACTATATTACAATCGACTCATATATTTACAGAAACCGCCTAACGCTTAATATTGGTTGTAGTATTCACACTATAGATGTTAGTATGTCCGGAGGTAGTCAGTGGAATCTTTCATCATTGTCCACTAACACACATTAAAAAAAGGTTTAATCGCTATTTTGGTCCTTTGGCTAATTAAAAACCTATAGCGATAAGACTTTTACAAGTTATTCCTTGTACTCTAATTAAGCAATTAATAGACAAAATTGAAGGACTAAACTTTAATAAAATTTTATACCAACTTTGCAAATATTCATACTTGATATTTACAGTACTAGATTACAAAAATGAGGTTTCAAAATTGCCTTTTTTCGGTATCACTGAAAATGGGGGTGTTATAAGTATCATAAGCTTCCATAATTGTGCCCAAACACTATCATCACTAGCCAAATTTAGAGTAGTCACAAATTTCATGCTAATGTGATAACTTGACTTCACACTATAATAACTCGTTCATGAAAAGTGCCAAACCTGCCTATCTGGATGATTATTAACACTAATCAGGATGCTATAAACTCGAACAACATCTAATGGATAGAGTAGGCCATTACCAAATTATGATCCCAAGTGGAAAAATCCTTTGCAAATAGCTCCTTAACTTCATATGCTCCAAGCCTTACTTCCATCGAGTTCCAAACCTTAAGATGCTAAAAATCATAATAACTAATTTATATCAGAAACACAATAATTGAGCTCAGAGTTTGACATTATCATAAGATATCATCTATAAAGAAAACCAAGATCAATTTTATGTACACGTTATTTAAATGTCTTTTGTTGTAGGCCTTGATTAACGGATTAGCAATAATAAGATTAGTTACATGCTCTATAGACACTATTTGTTTATGAACTTCTTCATTAATGAAAAATATTTTAATTCGACATGGTTTGTACCTTTGGAAGGTTTTTTTTTAAATTATTGTTGTAAAATTATCGCAATAATTTTAAGTAACTTATTAATAGTGTCGATAGAGTATTCAATATATTCTCGTGCTAGTCTCTGCAGGTCAATTAGTGATATTGTTAATATTGTTCAAAGTTGTTAAAATTATTATAATTAGTTGTAATCAATTGTCACCACCATTATTCAATACATTTAGCACATATATTGTGTGAAGCTATTGACTAAGTTAATATATATATATATATATATATGTGATAAAGTTAATTTCTTGAATAAAAACCAGGTTTAGTATCATTTCTCGATAATTTTATGTTTTCTTCATTTATTTGTTTTTTATTTACCGATTTGCTTGTATTAAGTTGAATTGAATGAGTTTCCAGCATAGTATTAGAGCTACAAGATCTTAGTTGTTAATAGTTGTTTGTCGATGCCAAATAGATTAAGAATGTGAAAAACCTTAGCTTCCATAGTGAAGATCTAATCAATTGTGACTAATGAGAGGTCTATTGAAATAGGGGGAGTCAATTCACAAGCCGCAGTAGTATTTAATGCAATAGCTATGATGATCCTTTCAACCAACAAGATAGCGCAAGTAGTTGTTGAAAGCAATTATATTTTATGGAAAAAAAACATGTTCTATTGATTCTTTAAACACATTGGTTGCAATCATATATAGATGGTACAATTTTTATTCCACCATGTATGATCATAGATGAATCTTAGAATCTAATGAAGAATCTCACCTTTGTAGCCTATGAGCAACAAAATTCAACTTTAGGTTCATGGTTGATGTCAATTGTAAGCCCATTTTACACACTTTTCTCATCGAAAAATAATCTACATATGCTATTTGGTGTGCTATGTATCAAGCTTTTTCCGCACATTATCACACTAATAATATGCATTTTAGATGTCTCTTGCATAATAAGCAAATATGAAAGTTTATGAGTGAGTATATAGCAAAAATCAAACATAGATGTGACATTTTGTTCACTTTTGGTCAACAATATGAAATTTTAAATGTGTTTTTTATTGTGGTGGATTTTCTACAATAATCCTAATAATCCTACGTTTATGATACCAAGTGGAGTTGAGATGTAACAATCGACTCTTAGGTTATAAATATGGTGAAAATGAGTTGGAGAAGATATCTATAAACACTTAATGGGGAATTTCAAGATTTATCATATTTCTGCTAATTAATGCTTTGAAGGGATTTTGTAACACATCTTGCAGGCAGATGGTGCAGTGCGAGCTACAAGATGCCACATTCGTTGTTAGAAAAACTACAACAAATTTCAATACAATTTAACTATTCCAACATGCTTACTAGTATAAAACACATTTCTTAATATGATGAAAAATCATTTTCGGGTCTTACACGAGCTTATAAAAGCTCTTTTGACAACTCAAAGTCGGTTCAGGACTTAATTAAAAAGTTTTCAAAATATTCGGGTTGATGTCGCGACGTCACAACTTTCACATTGTAACTCCATCAGCTAGTGATTGTCATTGTGACCACAAGAAACTCAACATCGTGACACCACTCACTTTCAATGTAAGTAGCGACATAAGGGATTTGTCATCGCGATGTTACCCATGTTTTGGAAAAAATCACTTTGGTACACATTTCATGCTTCCAACCAAACACATTTTAACACACATAATCATATACCCTTATCACCAATACATTATATCATGCCAAACTATGCCTAATTAAACATAACACCTTTGAAACCAAGTATTCAAGTGGTATAAAACTCATGTTAGAATATAAACATGCTTAAGACATTTACCAATATTAACTTACCAAATTTATTCACTTTGCAAACTTTAACATAGAAGGCTTGTGTAAGCTTGAAACTATGAATTCAATTGACATCAAACATGACCAATCAACTAAGTCATATATCAAGCTTAACATACAAAACAACCTTATCCACATTTACAACTGTGGCACTCACAAGTAGGGATGATCATTTCCATAATAAAGACCCTATATACGGGCCACAATATTAGGACACAAAATGAACATAATTGTCTTGTTTCAATGATAGTATGATGTCCGCAATGATCTGGCTTTGTGAGTTCTGCAATCTAGAGATTTACATGTAATGAAAACAACCACAGGTAAGAATTCAATACTTAATAAGTTCAAATGGAATTTACAACACTTACCTTGCTCATAGGTGAGCATACTACTAACAAAACGGTTTGGCATGCCTATGGCAAAAGCTTAACATATAATGTCATGACAAAATGCATAACAAGCATATGTATATAAGCTTTTTAAGCATTATAACATGTCCAAAACATGACAAACTCAATCCAATGCATATTACATATCACAATAGCTTACCAAATTTGGTCCATTTCATTTTCGATTTCAAGGTTCAATTTTAATGTTTTGCCCAATGGAACCCTACTAAAATAGACTTGGATATCTGGTGAACTACAACACACCAAGGCAGCGAAGTGTAAAGCTCGTAGGCATCAAATGTTTAAACATTTTCAAATACTTGATGATCTGCAATAGACATTAGATCTCGAAATAACCTGCCATCATCTCCATATCATCAACTATAGTGTACATAAGTGCACATATAACCCTATTAGCATGCCAACTATATCCTAACCTTTTACTAAGTTCATATGGCCATAAACCATTCATATTTTCATATTCATACCCTGTAATCATTCATAATTGTATATTTATACCACTGTAATCATGCATAGCTGCATATTTATACCCTATAACCATTCATAATTTCATATTTATACCATGTACTATCGGATATCAACCACTTATCCCATTTCATTTCAATTCAATCACATTTACTAGCCTTGTATGTCAATTTCCACCAAATCTTAACATATGGTCAAACATAAATGTAATGAAATAAACAAAAGCATACATATAACACAAGAAAAGGTAGTAAGTTCTATAACACTCTCACTCAACCCATTCACTGAATCCAGGTGTGAGCATCATGATAGAATCGGGTGTTTGTTTATACTGAGATCTCACTATTTTAAAATTAACCCCTATTTCCTTTTAATAAATTAACTTACATTATTAAACATAGTTCGCTATCTCTATTCCACTCTTTAATGAACTACCTAATTACAATATATTCGCCCTCTTAGCGAAGTTCCTAAAGATGCCCCCTTCCTATGTGCATGACTCAAATCCCACAATGATTTCCTTCATTCCACACAATCTGGATTGGTCCCTTCCTCGAGTCATCCATTCTGCATTTCTTAGAAAAACACATGCCACTCTTTGATAAGTTTAGATGAACTTAGTGAGTACCTATATTACTTGAAATTAGACCCAGTCTTTCATGGGTTTAAATAGAAAGAATCTAAAATCAAATAAATCCATACTTGTGCGAGTAACTTCTCTTAACTCATCGTAGTGGACCATTATTATTCCTAGTCCTATTGTAACATCCCCAAACCCGGCCCACGAGCCTTGACCGGATCTGGTTATGTCACTGCGGAATGACGGTTGAAAGCCTTTGTCTTTAGAATAAAACTTGAAAATTCGTGTTTATTTTCGGGAAGTAATTCCATTAAAAATTATTAAATAATATAAGCTTGGTTTGAATTAAAACTTTATCATATTTTATTATAATATAAATTATTTGGAAAAGATATTTCTAAGTACGATATAAATTCTGTCATCCATAAAAAGAGTACTTTAAACAAAAGTGGCCCTTATTACAACCAATATTAAACAAAACATTTAGTATTAGAAATTGCTTATAAATAATTAAATTAATCCCCTTCTGCATGGGCCACCTTGCATCCTCTCCGACCCGGTCCGATCAACAAGTCACCTGCGATGTTGGATAAATAATTGGGTGAGTCATAATGACTCAGTGTGTAATTAAACCACTGATATCCACCCACATGCTAGCCAAAAATCAACCCAAATATCAAATGCAGCATGTAAATATAATCATTTAAACATTACCACAATCTGGGCTTAGCCCCCCATCAAATCATATTCAAGCACTGGGCTAGGCCCTTTTCTCATTAATCCACTGATTACTGGGCTTGGCCCATTTCCACGTATGTTCTCAAAACATACCTATTCATATTTCATATTGGGCTTGGCCCATTTCCATATCCATTCATAACGAAACCATGCAATCATGATACCCAACCCAATCCTAAGGTCCATCCGCTACACACCCCCTTATCCAACCTACCACACACCAGGGGACTATCGAGTCACCCTCTCCTTTTCCCTCCATAAAGGCAACCAATGCCATCCACGATGTAGTGTATAGCTAACATCAAACCACGATGGAGCACACAGCAATCCATCAAGCCACGATATGGCATAAAGCCCATATCAATCAAGGTAACCACGCGAACTAAATCGCAAAGATCCACAACGCGACCTCAGTCAGCGCCAATCCACGATGTAGCACAAAGCTGACATCAACCACGTACTCGAAGTACACCCTGTCCTTCTTTCATAAACCCACCCATGCACATGTAACATAATATAATGCGAAGATGATGCATGTGCACGATATTCACAATCATAGGCATACTCACATATTAAAAATCAATTATCACATATTAACCAATTTGCTACTAACCTGGTCATCATCATACCCCCTTCAAGGGTATCAATTTCACATTTACTGCACTTGTTAGGAAACATATAAAATAGGCAAATATCACGCAAATCCCGGAAACAATGGCTAAGTACACACCTTATGACCTGAAGCTCTAAACCTTCGATCCCGACGCTATCGTTTAGTGAGACTACCGCTATCTGCCTATAGCTCTCTCTTGCTTCAGCCGCCCACACCGGTGGCCAATCACGAATCAAGAGACCGCTCTTTTCTTAAACTTGGGACGAGGACCTTCCCTTTCCCCTCTTGGTCGCACTCGCATCCATCGACACTTAATCGAATCACACCATTAATCAACAAAGTCTTAACCTACTATTAACGAATCTAAGTCACTTACTAATCATCCTTCTTGAAATAGATTGAGATCCCGAAGGCTTCCTTTGTTTACGCTCGATTGCCACAAAACCATAGTTACCACTCGGTCAACACCGAACACATCCAATGGCCTAAGGTAGAAAATCAAACCACTTACCCTTTTCTTTGAATCCCAAAACACCAATGGAACTATGAAAATCCTGTTACAAGACTATTAGAATCGGCCATACAAAAATCCATGGAAAGGCCCTTTGGTCAATACCTTGCCACCGCTTACCTTGATGAGTTCAAACAATTGAGACTTTCCTTTAGACTCCTTGGCGGGCTACAAACAAGCAAAACACATCACTTATAGTCTATAGAGCATTCGCCAACCCACACTAAGGCCAACCATTCGGTTTTGGCCATTAAAACAAGCAACTAAAACACTTACCCACAAGCTTTAGATGTCGACAACACCACACTTCATGATTAAAGCTTCAATCTTGGCGAAAAAAAAAAGAAGGTAGAGAGGCTGAAGGTTTCGGCTAGGCTTCTAAAACAAGATGGAATATTCGGCTAAAGAACGAAAGAAATAGAAGTAGACAAAATATAAGGTTTAGGGGGTTCAAGTGGACATTCGGCTATTAGCAAAATTTGGGAGACACAACTACTACTTTTTGATCAAGAAACTAAAAGAATAACTTCGGCACTTGCAATAAAAGAAGGAAAAAAATATGAAAAAGGGTGCTCTCCCTATTTATAAAATTCGGCCACTATCCCGTATGAAGAACCCATCATTCGGCCATCAGCTACTAATTCAAATTAATTTGAATTAGTTAAATTTAAAAACAATTTGAATTGTTCCACTATTATCCCACTTATCCAAATAAAAATAAATAATAATTATCCTCAATATAATAATAATCCTATAATTATTTAAAATAAAAACTAATCACATGTTTATCACCTCCTACCAGCCGAATTCAAAAGTGATTAAACAACCTTAGTTTAATCCTTATCCAATGAAGCTCCATGTGCCGTCCACTTAGCAAAAAGCCAAAGAGAAAAAAAAATCAAATCCAATTGCAGCCTCCAAGGTTCGAACACAGGACCCATGTCTTCTTTGCGCCTCTCCTCCAACGCCCAGGCCACTCGGCCACATTGCATTTCTTGACATAAAGCCCCCCACATTTATCTTTAAAGGCTTCATACTCAAGCCCCTAGCCGCATAAGAAAAATAAAACACGCAAAAGCTGCTTCCGTCGCTCGAACCAGCGCCCTTGCTCTCCTTCAGCGCCTAAGTGGCGCATGAGAGCCACTTCGCCAGTTGGACTTTCATGTCTACCAACCTGGCCAACTATTTTAAGGCCTACTGCCCAGTCCCTTAGCTAACATAAAGTAAAACAAAATTGCTGCCTTAGCATCGAACCTTGACCCTTAGGCGTCACCTTCCCAAGCCCCAAGCAAGCGCCTCCATGCCACTTTGCCAACTCCTTTCTTGCGTCATAAACTCCATAAAATTATTTTAAGGCCTTCCCGCCTATATCCCTTTTTGCACTAAAATCCAAAATTTTCCAAGGTACTCCCGTTCATCCAATCATTCTTAAAACCTCTAAAACACATCCAAAACACCCAAAACCTTCCAACACTTGAATTATACCCAATTGCCTAGCCCCTAAACCGGGTGTTACAATTCTACCCTCCTTAAAATAATTTCGTCCTCAAAATTACTTTACTAACGAACGTCTGTGCAACCTATCTTACCACCTTACGCTTATCTTTCACAGACTCTGATCTTACTAAGACTATCCTACCTTCCCAACACGGTCTCTAAGTTCGCACTCAAAATTCAAAACACCTCTCTTAGCAACACGAAAAGGCTAATTCACAAGCAAGCAAAGCAATCAAAGCATGTACCAAAGCAAAGGAGCTTACCCGCTATCACATCCTTGGTTGACTCGACTAGAACATTCCTTCCATGGCTTGAACCACGACCCTCGTCGCCGAGGACAATTCTTAACCGGATGTGCCTTAGATCCACAATCGAAGCATTCTTTACTATTTCCCCAACACTCTCCTGTGTGAGGTCTTCCACACCGAGCACAAGGACGATCCCGATCCACTTGGTACAAGTGCACTTACAGTGGTTCTCGGTCCTTGGTCTTTTCCGGCATTACCCAACGATCTTGATGGCCCAACATTTCTCTTCTTCTCGTTCCTATTCTTTTCTCGATTTTCTCTTATAGTCTTCTTAACCTCTTCACTATCTGAGCTTTCTCCACTAGTACTGAAGTCTCTCTCCTCTGCGAGCAATCAAGATTCAAGTTCATCTCAAATCCGTCCTCAAACCGGACGCACCTCTCATAATCGGTTGCCACAATTCCCTTAGCATCTTGGCTTAACTGCACAAATTTAACCGTACTCACTCTGACTTACTTCCTTGCACTAGGTTTAGAAACGCTTTCTCTGCGAGTCCAAATAAGCGGCTCCTACGTACTTCCCTTCAAACCTAGCCTTAAAGTATCCCCAATCCAATCGATCTGCCGGTACACCTTGTTTGACAGTGAGCCACCAATGATAAGCTTCGCTGAAAGCAACGAAACAGCGCCTTCACTTTTCTTCATTGGTGCGGTCCAAATCGTCCATGATTCTTTCAATCGCTTCTAGCCAATACTCGCTTCGTTAGGAGCTACTCCCGACACTCCTCTAAAGATCTCGGCTCCATTCGATCTAAGCCTTTTTGACACCGACTTCCGAGTTCCATTTCTCCTACTAGCTCCTACTACTCGTTCTAGCACTCGCAACATGGCCCGCGATACTGCATCATCTTCTCCTGTCTGATCTTACCCCTCTACGTCCACTGCTGGCGGCACTTCATTTTCTGACCCATGGCCAGACCCTACCGGTTCTGATGCTGCCATTCTACCCCTACTGCGTCCCCTAAAACTCATCTCTATCGTCTTGATTTATCTGATTAAGAAGTTTTATGCATTAGTAATTGTTCCACTATTTAACCGCAAGCATATTTTATGAATGAAAGATTTTAGAAGTAGTTCTTTCGATCACACAAGGGTTCAGTTCGAGTTTTACTACTCTAATTCAGAGAATCACTTCCACATTCATCAATAGAGACACCTTCATTTCTCAGTGAAGACACATTCATTCATCATCAAAACACATTCATTCCTCAGCAGAGGCACATTCAGTGGTATCTACCACACACATTCACTATTCGGACCTTCCTTGCGTTTCTACCCTGGGGTATTTACATCATTTTGTCCTACAGGGACATTTCCGTAATAAACCAGAGAAATTTTAAAACTTTAATAAACCAGAAGATTTTGACATTTCCACATCAGGAGGGTATTTCTGAAAATTTGTCAAATTAGAATACAATGAATTTTAGAAACCGAGGTATTTTAGTAATTTTGTCAACCAGGGTAATTTTGTAAATTTCAAAAGTCGGGGTATTATTTTGACAAAAAAATTTGGATACTTTTGCAAAGTGAGAGAATTTTATTAAAGTTGGGGTTAACTCAGAAATTTTGAAAGTCAGGGGCATTTTAGTAATTTTTTACACAAGGGTATTTTCGTAAATTTTCCAAATCGGAGTATATTGATATTTTGAAAACTAGAGATTTTAATATTTTGCAAAGTAAAAAAAAATCATTTTAACAAAAGTTGAGGGTAGTGTGGTAATTTTACAATACAGGGGCATTTTTGAACTTTTGCCTCTAGGGGCATTTTGGTAATTTTGGTAAATCGAGAAAATATTTTTTTCAAAACCAGATTTAGAGTTTACAAACCAAAGGGTTAAGTTTGAAAATTTTAAAACAGGAAATTTTAAAACAATTAGGCCAAATCCCTTTCGGGTTTTAGTAACTGGTTTAGCCTATGAACAAGTCCTCTTGGTTAAGGTGAACCGTAGCTACGCACCAGGTAGGATTCCTGCGAAGAGGAGGTGGGTCACGAGGACTGCTTAAGTACCAGGCTCTTTCAGATCCAATCCTAGACATGCGCACACAGGTTGCCACACCTTAACTCGGTGACTTATTTCACAGGTTTGTTTATTAGGCACCTTAAATCTTATGCACGTGTTTGAGTAGGCTAGTCCTAGGGTCCAATAGCCCTATCATTCTATTCCACGAGCCCAACTAAGCCCATAACAGTTCATAATAGTAAAGCACTTCAAAAGTCCGAAGTACTTACCTGGTGGACTTCCGGTCGGAGGTATAGGTGCCATGCCAGAATAACCTGAGAAATATTTCATAAAAACCCATATTTTGAAAAGCCCATTTTGAAAATGTTTTTGGGCCCAAAACCCTCAAAGCTGAGTTTTGAACACAGCTCGATATAAATCAGAATACATCCCCAAACCCGCCCACGAGCCTTGACCGGATCTGGTTATGTCATCTGCGGAATGACAGGTTGAAAGTCTTTGTCTTTAGAATAAAACTTGAAAATTCGTGCTTATTTTAGAAGTAATTCCATTAAAAATTATTAAATAATATAAGCTTGGTTTGAATTAAAACTTTATCATATTTTATTATAATATAAATTATTTGGAAAATATATTTCTAAGTACGATATAAATTCATTATCCATAAAAAGAGTTCTTTAAACAAAAGTGGCCCTTATTACAACCAATATTAAACAAAACACTCAAGATTAGAAATTGCTTATAAATAATTAAATTAATCTCCTTCTGCATGGGCCACCTTGCATCCTCTCCAACCCAGTCCGATCAACAAGTCACTGCGATGTTGGATAAATAATTGGGTGAGTCATAATGACTCAGTGTGTAATTAAACCACTGATATCCACCCACATGCTAGCCACAAATCAACCCAAATATCAAATGCGGCATGTAAATATAATCATTTAAACATTACCACAATATGGGCTTAGCCCACCATCAAATCATATTCAAGCAATTTGGGCTAGGCCCTTTCTCATTAATCCATCGATTCTTCGGGCTTGGCCCATTTCCACGTATGTTCTCAAAACATACCTATTCATATTTCATATTGGGCTTGACCCATTTCCATATCCACTCATAACGAAACCATGCAATCATGATACCCAACCCAATCCTAAGGTCCATCCGCTACACACCCCCTTATCCAACCTACCACACACCAGGGGACTATCGAGTCACCCTCTCCTTCTCCCTCCATAAAGGTAACCAATGCCATCCACGATGTAGTGTATAGCTAACATCAAACCACGATGGAGCACACAGCAATCCATCAAGCCACGATATGGCATAAAGCCCATATCAATCAAGGTAACCACGCGAACTAAATCGCAAAGATCCACAACGCGACCTCAGTCAGCGCCAATCCACGATGTAGCACAAAGCTGACATCAACCACGTACTCGAAGTACACCCTGTCCTTCTTTCATAAACCCACCCATGCACATGTAACATAATATAATGCGGAGATGATGCATGTGCACGATATTCACAATCATAGGCATACTCACATATTAAAAATCAATTATCACATATTAACCAATTTGCTACTAACCTGGTCATCATCATACCCCCTTCAAGGGTATCAATTTCACATTCTTCGCACTTGTTAGCAAACATATAAAACAGCAAATATCACGTAAATCCCGGAAACAATGGCTAACTACACACCTTATGACCTGAAGCTCTAAACCTTCAATCCCGACGCTATCGTTTAGCGAGACTACCGCTATCTGCCTATAGCTCTCTCCTGCTGCTGGCCCACACCCCGGTGGCCAATCACGAACCGCCGAGACCGCTCTTTTCTTAAACTTCGGGACAGGGACCTTCCCTTTCCCCTCTTGACTGGCACTCGCATCCATCGACACTTAATCGAAATCACACCATTAATCAACAAAGTCTTAACCTACTATTAACGAATCTAAGTCACTTACTAATCATCCTTACCGAAATAGATTGAGATCCCGAAGGCTTCCTTTGTTTCTGTCGATTGCCCTATAAACCATAGTCACCACTCGGTCAACACCAGAACACATCCAATGGCCTAAGGCCGAAAATCAAACCACTTACGCTTTTCTTTGAATCCAAAACACCAATGGAACTGCCAAAAATCCTGTTACAAGACTATTAGAATCGGCCATACAAAAATCCATGGAAAGGCCCTTTGGCTGAATACCTTGCCACCGCTTACCTTGATGAGTTCAAACAATTGAGACTTTCCTTTAGACTCCTTGGCGGCTACAAACAAGCAAAACACATCACTTATAGTCTATAGAGCATTCGCCAACCCACACTAAGGCCAACCATTCGGTTTTGGCCATTAAAACAAGTAACTAAAACACTTACCCACAAGCTTTAGATGTAGACAACACCACACTTCACATATTCTGGCTTCAATCTTGGCGAAAAAGAAAGAAGGTAGAGAGGTTTGAAGGTTTCACTAGGCTTCTAAAACAAGATGGAATATTCGGCTAAAGAACGAAAGAAATAGAAGTAGACAAAATATAAGGTTTAGGGGTTCAAGTGGACATTTGGCTATTAGCAAAATTTGGGAGACACAACTACTACTTTTGATCAAGAAACTAAAAGAATAACTTCTAGCACTTGCAATAAAAGAAGGAAAAAATATGAAAAGGGTGCTCTCCTATTTATAAAATTCGCCACTATCCCGTATGAAGAACCCATCATTCGGCCATTAGCTACTAATTCAAATTAATTTGAATTAGTTCAATTTAAAAACAATTTGAATTGTTCCACTATTTTCCCACTTATCCAAATAAAAATAAATAATAATTATCCTCAATAAAATAATAATCCTATAATTATTTAAAATAAAACTAATCACATGTTTATCACCTCCTACCAAATAGAATTCAAAAGTGATTAAACAACCTTAGTTTAATCCTTATCCAATGAAGCTCCATGTACCGTCCACTTAGCAAAAGCCAAAGAGAAAAAATCAAATCCAATTGCGGCCTCCAAGGTTCGAACACGGACCCATCTTGCTGCGCCTCTCTTCAACGCCTGAGCCACTCGGCCACATTGCATTCTTGACATAAAGCCCCCACATTTATCTTTAAAGGCTTCATACTCAAGCCCCTAGTCGCATAAGAAAAATAAAACACATAAAAGCGCTCAAATCGCTCGAACCAGTACGCCCTTGCTCTCCTTGACGCCTAAGTGCCGCGATGAGAGCCACTTAGCCAGATTGGACTTTCATGTCTACCAACCTCAGCCAATTATTTTAAGGCCTACGACCCAGTCCCTTAGCTGACGCAAAAGTAAAACAAAATTGCTGCCTTAGCAGCTCGAACCTTTGACCCCTTAGGCGTCACCTTCCCAAGCCCCAAGCAGCGCCTCCATGCCACTTTGCCAACTCCTTTCTTGCGTCATAAACTCCATAAAATTATTTTAAGGCCTTCCTGCCCTATTCCCCTTTTTGCACTAAAAATCCAAAATTTTCCAAGGTACTCCCCGTTCATCCAATCATTCTTAAAACCTCTAAAACACATCCAAAAACACCCAAAAACCTTCCAACACTGGAATTATACCCGAATTGCCTAGCCCCCAAACCAGGGTGTTACACCTATCCACTTACGGATAGATCATTGAGTAATTATCTCTGGCCATCCTGTCAACCTTTGATTCCTTGTACTGGATCTAGTGCCCTAAGTGTAGTATTTTCATCAATATACACTTGTAATTCTTTTGAATGATTGATTAAAAAATTATTCATGAACTAAATTAATATACTTTGTATTATTGTCTTACATGGTTTTTGCATGCAAAGCAAAATAGAAGTAAATGTTGCTTATTGGTGGCCTAGATGTTTAACTAATACTAAATGGTATTACATGGTCGGATCGTAGTACGAAAAAGACAACTTGTATTAGTAGATGAACCTAAACATGTCCTTTGTTTAATAAAAAATGAGAAAATCTATTGAAAACTAATATGTCATCTATAAAGTCTAATTAGGGATATGCATTGTCTTGGGTATCGGGCGGATGACTCCCAAAATACGAGACATAGATGTAACTAACTAGACCTAAGCAAAATAGATCCACGAATCCATTTATGGATTTATTCAGTTATTACATTCATAGTATGGAATACCTAAAGATTTTCAACTCAAAGCATCCATGACTACATTCGCTTTACGGATGATAATCAATCACAACTCTTTATAACATCCGGTTTAAACCCTAGTCGAAATAGTGATTTGAGGGCCACAACTGAGTCAAAAAATATTTTAATATTATTTTTCGTGCTTATAGTATCTGAATTAACTTGTGTGAAAGTTTCGTATGAAAATTTTATTGTTTGTGTGCTTAATTTGAAAAGAGGACTAAGTCGCATAAAAGGTAAAAGTGGTCTATTAATTTAATAAGTCTTTGAATTGTCATTTTTTATTATGTGAAGTACTTAAATGGAAATTTGACCACTAAGTATAGTAGTGACGGTTGTGGGCTTGTTTAATATAAGTTTATATGCTAATTAAAAAGGGTAAATAAGTAAATGGACTATTAATGTTATATTAAATAAAATGAAAGCTAAAATGTCATCTTCTTCCATGCTTCATCACTGAAAATATAAGAAATAAAAAATGGGTTTGAGCTCTTCAAACATTTGGCCATTGATGTCTTTGATTTAAGGTTAGTTTTTGTTCAGTTTTTAATAATTTCTACGTTTTTGTAATCATTGCTTCGTGTTCTTCAAAACCCATGCTTCAATTTTGTGAATTGATGATGATTTTGAAATATGCTATTGATGAATTCATGAGTTTTATGATGTTTGAGGATGAAATATGAAATATATATGTGTTAGATTAACATAGTTTGTCTTTGGATTTTTGGTGATTTTTAGTAATTAAGATTAAATTGTGAAAATAATATTTTGAGGGACTAAAATGTAAAATAAATGAAATGTATGGAACTGTATGAGCATGGTGAACATTCGTCCAACCATGGGTAACGTGACCTTTTGTCTATTTTGTGATTTTGTGAAATAAGGACTAAAATGTCAAAATGTGAAAATATGGGGGCTAAATTATAAATTTCCCTAAATATGTGTGTTTAGAGTGAATTGAATGATTTGGTGAATAAATGGATTAAATTTGAATATGTCTAGATAAAGAACCGAAGAAAACGGATTTAGATCGAGGAAAGTCGAAAGTAATTGAATAGTCGTTCGTTTCTGTTCTTTTCGAATCTGAGTAAGTCTGTAACACCCCAAACCCGGCCTAGACGTTACGACCAGATCTGGTGTGTCACAAGGAAAGATTTGTAAAGAGATTTTGAAATTTTGATGAAAACCCCTAAGTTTGCAAATTTTTTTTTGTTTTAGGTGACGTTTTGAAACTAGTGGGTTGTAGCTTAAGAAAAATTCTCGAGTTTAATTAATCATTAATTTGTTATCTTTGTTAGCACTTGTGGGAAAATGATCATTTAATGTTACTGCTGTTTAGAAAACTTTAGTTTACTTTCGGCTTAAAAGAAAACATGTTAATGTCGTAACAAAAGTAAATGCTAATTATTAAAACTCAAATATCAGTTTAAGGCCTTATTACAACAACTAAAATCCCCAAATTAAAGCGGTTTAAGAAAAGCGAGTTTCTGAGAAAATGACATGCTATGGCCTCCACGAGTCCGCCTCGGCTCCCAAGTCCACGTCTTACCGATCACCTGTAAGGTTAAGCAAAGGGGGTGAGTCACCAAGACTCAGTGTGTAAATCCACCCTTAAGTTACATAAATGGCTCTAGGCCCACAATCACATATTGGACCCTAGCCCAGTCAAAATAACACACACAAATATGAATGCAGTATTCCCATCCCAACCTAGATTTTCCATCCACTACAAGCCACCCGTACCAGCCCATTACACCGTGGGATTTCTACAATCAACCCTCCATCCGCTACACACCTTACATGGCACCTAACCACTAGTGACAGAGTCACAAAATATTCTGTGTGGGGCCAACCCACTTGTGGTACCAAACCACTAGTTACAATCCCTAATAATCATGTATGTGGGGCCAACCCACTGTGGTACCAAATCACTAGGACAAGTCACGAAATCATATGCATGTGGTACCAAACCACTGGTGGTTCCAAACCGCTGAGACTTAGTCACATAATCAAGAATGTGGGGCCAACCCACTTGTGGTACCAAACCACTAGTGATAGTCTTAAACACTTCCCCTCCTTACATCATAGCCAACCCATGCGTAACATGTGTAAACCAAATGAAAGTATCATGCTATTTAAATGAACAGTATCATTATGTCATACATTTATTACCTCATACATAACAACAAGGTACTTACCTAGTATTTCAACCATACCCATAGAGGCGTAACGACTATCCATGTAGTCACTTGACTTTTCATTTAAATGATTAGTATCACATATTAATATTAAAGTGTGAAGTTTTACACACGATTACACGCAAGACTATGCTATCTATGTTGACACTATCACTAGCAGAACCATTTGCTATCGCCTACTATTACGCTTTCAGAATTGGCCCACAACCCGTGACCAATCTCGAATAGCGGAACACCGCAACTTTTGGAACTTAAGGGCTGGGATCAAGGGTCTAACCCCTCCCTTCGCTTGGTTGAAATTTGAGTCCATGAAAAAGACCTTGGTCAATAGACCTGATTAAGGTATTGAAATCGAAACAAATGAGAATAGACGCTCAAAGGGCTAAGGTTCCATACCTAGATCAAAAAATCCTGGAGATTAAAAACTTGGATCCTACACCGATTGAATACCTAAGCCAACTAGAACTGAATGTCCCTTAACACACTTCAATCGCAGACCAGAAGCTGGAAGAACGTGAAAATAAAGCCCCCTTTAATTGGCCAAGAATCATAGGATAAGATTAATGTCTTCGGCATTCAAACAGAAAAGAGAGAAAAGCAAATTGAAACGAAAAGGGGAAATACTTACTACGGTCAATAGAGAATCCGATTAGGGGTAGAGGAAGATGAGTAACGTCGATCCACCTAAAACAAGGATCAAATGAAGGGATATGAATACCAGAGAGATTCAGCTAGCAGAACTGCCTAGAAATGATGATAAGTTTCAGCTTTTCTTTTTAAAGAAATCAAGAGAAGAATGAAGAAAAGAGGTGCTATCTACGAAGGAAGGTTCGGCTAAAGTGTTAAAGAGAAGGATAGAGAAGATGACAGAGTTTTGGCGGGAGGGGCAGCTTCAGAGGATTTTGGCTTGAAGATAATGGCAAAAAAGAATGAAAAAAATGTGAAGGGTGGATGGTAAAGTAAGATTCGACTATGCAAGAAACAATAGAGTGCCAGTTTCGATCTTTTGAATAAATGCCAAAAGTGATAGCCAAGATGATGGTTTCAGTTTTGGTAACTGAGAGAAAAGAAAAAGTAAACAAATTTGTGTGAGGGTGTTTCAGTTTTGATCAATAAGAAATAAGGCAAAAGACTGCTTTAAGTGCTTTCTAGCTAGCCGAAATGCTCACCATGCCTCCTAAGTGCTACCATCTAAAGTTTAGCCACCCCCGAACCAACTAAACCGCACACACACATACTCACACACTCACACACCTCACTTCCCACATTCGGCCAAACTCTCCTCCTCTCTCCCAATCTCATAATTCTCTCCACCGTTCACTCTCCACTCCCCATTCAAAAATGTTAACCGATTCCCCCTCCTTGAATTCCTTTCCTCCCTTTATTCAAATGTGTTGACCCATTCAACACTCATCCACCAGAGTCCAAGCCGAAACCACCTCTCCCTCACCATGGCGTCAAAAAAAAAAAATCCTCAAAAGGAAACCACGCAACTCGAACCTGCTCCCTACCAGCTCTCCTGAGGCGTCACCTACCTGAACCCTAAGTGGCGCCTCCTTGCCTCTTTACCACTGTATTACTTGTGTTAAAAACATACAAGCAACAACCCTTAAGTCCTATCCCATCCAGTTCTCCCCTAAAGTGCCC
Source organism: Gossypium rotundifolium (assembly GCA_025506655.1). Lineage (NCBI taxonomy): Eukaryota > Viridiplantae > Streptophyta > Magnoliopsida > Malvales > Malvaceae > Gossypium > Gossypium rotundifolium. Next base: position 131,132,031 of record CP106725.1, on the reverse strand, counting down.
CCAAAAGGGAAATTTGGCCAAGGCTTTGGCTTAACCCTGAGCCATTTTTGGACCCCAAAACACCCTAAACTAGAATATTAAGCATAGGATATACACAAAACACATCAAATGCAAAGCCCCTAATTTAGGATGTTACAAAGTCTATATACAAATAAATGTATTTATAATGATTTATGTATGTTCATATGAAATTTCATTGTGATAAATGTGTAAGAGAAGATAAATACATGAAATCTGAGGAAGTATCGACAATGTATCAATGTCGAGAAGTCTCGTACGAACCTAGGAATAGATAGGATTACATATGTCATGACATAGGTTTCCGATATGTGATATCGTGTAAGACCACGTCTGGGACATTGGCATCGATTTGAGATTTACGTGTAAGACTGTAACAGCCCGATTTAGGGCTAGCAAAAATAGTGATCTCGAGATCACTAATTCGAGGTTAGAGAAAATTATCTTCATATTATTTTACGTGTTATAACATGTTTATAAAGGTTCATGAAAATTTTAGTGCTTTAATTTTAGCGATTTCATGTGTAATCGCGAAAAAGGACTAAACCGCATAAAGTACAAAAGTTCTATTTTAATTATTAGAGGTGTCAAATAGCTATAAAATATTAATTGGAGGTCCCAAATGTGCAATTTGGCCTTGTTTTAAGTGAGTTGGCTGACCATAGTATGCAAAGGGGACAAGAGTATTTATTTTGGTCAATAGTTGGTGATATTAGTTGACAAAAATGAATAAAATAAGATGAAATAAGCCAAGGCTATCATCTTTTCATTTTGTTTTCTTCTCCAACTGAAAATATCAACAAGCTTAAGGGTTTGAAAGCTTGAAAATTTTAGATACATCTCATCCTTGTAAGTAAGTCCTTTTGATGATAATTTTTTATGATTTTTGTGTTTTTGGAGTCCCCAAAGCTTAAGCTAGCTAATGAGGGGACTAATTTTTGATATGGTTGAAAGTCTAGGAACTTTACATGAGAGAGTTTATGTTGGTTGCTGAGTTTTATGGAAGAAAATGAATGTTAGGAAGATGAGAAACAACTTTTGTGAAAGGTGTTGTCATGAAAACACCTAATTGGGACTAAGAGGAAAATGTAGTAGTTTGTTCATTAATGCATGAAATAATTGGAATTATGGATAGTTTTAAGAGGATTAAATGTTTAGCTGGGCTTGTTTAATAAGAAAATGTGATGAAAAGTGATTTACGAGCCTAGGGGCAAAGTCATAATTTTGCCAAAGTATAAGGGCAAAATAGTCATTTTTTCCTAAGTGTAGATTATGATGTATTATGATTTATAAGTGATTAAATGAGTAAATTATATTGTTCTAGATTAAAGAAAATGAGATTCGGACCTAGAACGGGAGAAAAGAGACATATGCACAAATATGTCCCTTTCTACCTTTTCGATATTGAGGTAAGTTCGTGTGCAAATGTTGTAATTAGGGTGGGTTGTTTAATCTTCCAATGCTGTATGGAATGCATATTTGCTCTATGAATGTATTAAATATGTTTTAACGAGATGTTAGGAGAATTGAATTTAAGAATAGTGGGAAATACAAATAGCATGATATGATGATAGTTAAGGTCCCGTATAAGACCATAGTACAATATGGCCTCGGTGTGACATATTGAATAAGACCATGCCAGGGACATGGCATCGATATGATATTTCATGTAAGACCCTATAGGAGGCATGATGTCAATGCGATGTTATGTGTATGAGACTCAAGACTGTTATTTAACAATTTGAGTGATTCAACAGATATGTTGAAAATGAGAAAGTACGTGGTTGTACCATGAGAGGTACAGGTATGTGTTAGAATTAAATTAAAGTGAATTCGGTATATGAGGAACCCATAGTGGTTTAAGTGCAAACGATGCATTTTATATGCACATTGTTGTTATTGATTGGTGCATGGCATGATTGAGAACATGTATGATTTAAGTGAATTAATTTGATAGTTATTGTATAGATTCGTATGAATGACGAAATGTTGATGTAAATGTGTAATAACAACACATGACGGTGGGCTAAGTGCGATACCACCTTGTTACTTATCTACGATGGGCTAAGTGCGATACCATCATTTAGATTATTATTTGGTGGGCTATATGCGATACCATTTGTAACTATCTATTTGGTGGGCTATGTGCAATCTTGATCGTGTCAAGCAATGAGTTTTAATATTTATAAAGAATGATCGAACACAGACTAACTATGACAATGATTGAGGCAAGTGCACCTATCGAACAATAGTATAGTTTAGGCAAGATTATTTTGTCGAACCCAAAGGAACCTAAAAGTACTACTACTCACTTTCTTTCTATTATTTAGCCTAAAATATGGAGTGATTGGTTTATTAATCTAAAAAGACTAATGAAAAACTAAAGTAGATGTAAAGACAAAAGAATGAAACTTTGGGAAAAGACTGTGGAAAAACTCAGTTGATTACAACGATACCCTCAGGAAAAAGCCACTTATGACTTCTCTTGTTATCTAACTTTTAATTCATACGACTTCTTTACTTAGCTTGATCCATGAGACTCCTAGCCTATATTAAACCCTCTCGAGGTGAATAACGTCTAACCTTAGGTTAATTAGTGGAACTCTCGTTCTCTTATAATAACCCCAAGGAAGCGATAAATTGATCAATGGACTCCCATATCGGGTTTCATCCTAATCGGCAAAATCTAGTCACCCTATCTCTAGGCGTGCGATCAACTCTGCTTAATTATGCTAGATCTACTCTTATGCAGGTCTATTCCTCCTCCACCTAAGCACATCATATTAAATTAAGCAATATAATTAAGAACAAACTAAGTACTTATCATATGATTTAGAAATCAAATAACAAAATCCATCATAGGTTTCATCCCCTTTAGGTATCTGAAGGGTTTAGTTCATAACAAAATAAGAAAACATCTCAAGAGAAAAGATAAAACAAAACATAAGAAATCCCTAAAACCCTCAAGGAATTGAAGAAGATCTTGATCTTGAGTAGAACTCCAGCTTCTTGAGATGGATCAACTGGCTATCTTCGAGTAATTCCCTGAATAAAAGCCCTGGCAGAAAACTTCTGCCTAAAACTTGATTATCTAGAACGGCTACCTTAGGTTGTTTATATAGGCTTTTTAGATGCTTTACTTGGCTCCTAAGTACCTCCTTCAAGTAGAATTACTATTAAGGTGTTTAAGTAGACTTAGAAGTATGTTTTTTTGGCTTCAAGCATCCAAATCCGAGTGAAATTGCTCATTCCCGTGGCAGGGGCACACCCATTGTACACGCCCATGTAAGTCGTGGCCAGATCGTGTTGGACTTTTATCGACGAGGCACAGCCGTGTAAATCAGGGTGAAGCCATGTTCTAACTAAATGGCAAGGCACGACCGTGTGGCTTGAAGTCCAGGTCGTGTCGATTTCCTCTTTAGCCTATATTGGCCCGTTTTAAGCCCGTTTCTTATTCTTTTTATCCTTAGGTGCTTTCCTGAGTATAAGACATGAAAAGAAAGGATTAAGAGAACCTTTTTACATAAATCAGGGATAAATCATCCAAAAGCATACTAAATGTGGATTAAAATATGTTACTTTTACGGCTTATCAAATACCCCCACATTTAAGCTTTTGCTTGTCCTCAAGCAAAATTCTCAACGTACAATTAAAACGAACTTTCTATAATTCATAATTCCTATCGAAAATGTCTCATCATAATTCATAGATAATTTATACATGGATAATTCAACTCAAAGAGTCCTAAAGATTCAATCACGATAAGTCATACCTTTGTAGTACGAAAACATATGTGTCTCCCCTTGTCTGAATAATTTCCTTTAATTCAAAACTGACAAGGATTGACATCCTCACTGAAGGTTCACTCAAATCACTCAAAGTGTTTAAGGTTCAAGAATAAGCACTCATAAGTTGAACCTGAAAAGTTAATCCCATAGGCTTGCCTGAAAATCAAATCCCCACCATTGTAATAGGAGATGATACACAAATCAAAAGGTCTTTGATAGGGTTGTAGAGGGATAAGGTTAAGGGTGTGGATACAGTGAATTAGAGGTTAGAATCGAGACCGACTTGACAAATTACCTAATTAGAAACAATGAACTAAATATGAATATTTATATCGAATGAAAACTAATAATACCACTATTGATAATTACTCTATAATAAAGAGTATTTTCATCACTTAAAATTTGATAACACTTTAATCTGAGCTTTTCTTCAACAATTAGAATTTAAATGCTCTATACTATTAATATTGAAAATACTTGGGGTTTTTTAAGAACAAACTAAAATATTCATCATAAATGATAAATGTAACTCTTGAACTAATATAATTTGGTAACTTAATCAAATCAAACCTCGATTAAATGGTAGTTAAAAGAAAGGGTGACAATAAATACAAAAGGGTTTTGGGTTAATATTAGTGGGTGTGTCAATAAAAAAGGTTGTTAGGATTCAACGGGGTTCACTAGGGGTTAATTTGTGAGGGTAGGCTTTTTATGGAGGAAGTGGGTTAAATCCTAGGTGCCTTTATCATCTCTGTATGTCAAATCAAAAGTGTGGTCTCAACATGTATAAACGAGGCAAGTTCTAAAATAACAGTTCAAAGTTGACACACTCATAATCAATAAAGTGATCATGAAAAAGAATATATGCTCTATAAGGCTCAAAATCTCACAAAAATTATAGGTGTTTTTAACATCAATCCTTATAAATTCCAAATTTCAAGGTAATACTCAAATTCAGTTCAACGACCTATTAATTTTTAATTTTTAGAAAGTAAACTTATCATGCTCGATTCTCTAGTATCCTTCAAATTTAATCATCAATGCACAATTAACTATGACTTTCTCTAAAACATATCAATACAAATCATAAATCAATAGAAATTTCATCCTAATTAGTAATATGAGAAAAATACTTTCGAACAAGACTAAATTCAGGATTTTGAGAATAATGCAAAAAGTTTGACACTTTTACCCCCACACTTAAGATGTACATTGCTCTCAATGTACAAAGATAAATAATGACAATTATGGTATAAATCAAAAGATAAGGGGTAAAGTGACTTCCTGATTTTTGGATGGCTCCAAAGTGCGTTCCTTAGGTGACTTTTATGTGGATGTGTGTTTGTGTATGTGAGGTGTGTAATTGATTCTGCAAAGCCACTTGGTTAATAATCTTGTAGCATATAATTGATTAGGGATTCTTTAGGAGGTTAGATAGCCAACGGTAGATAATAATAAAAATAATGCAATACTAATAGAAGTTCAAATTTAAAAGTAACAACAAATAAAAAGTTTTAAATAAAGAAAAGTAAATGACAGATAATAATTTATGAGGACTCAGAGGTCCTCATCGTCAACTGGATCCTGTGGAGGAGTCGGTGGTGATATATGAAAGTGATGGCAAATTCGCTGAAGAGTGTCCTTGATCCCACCAAGACGTCGAGCAGTGTAAGTAAACCTCTTGGGTGCGATCTTGCTCGAATCATATGAGGTGCTTGAGATATCCTCTAATGCTGGTCCTGTACGGGATGGTCGCTGGCTCAGAATCGTTGCGTCCCCTGACAGTAGTGGGACATCATCAGGAATGTCCTCGTCCTGTTTCTCATTTATGGGTTTCTTTAGTTTGTACTGAGGAGGATCGGTTCCTCGACACTGTTTGATCATTCGCATGTGTAGCATCGTCTGGATGCCTTGAAGTACCATGTTGCCCATTAGCGTGAGGGATGATCTGTAACACCCCTAACCCGTAACCGTCGCCGGATTAGGGTTACAAGGCATTACTTAACAAAATTTAAACACTTTGCTTTAAAAATTGTATATACTAACGTATGAATTAATAATCACAAGAAACCACTGTAAATTTCAAATCCATATTACAGTTAATCACCTTACAGCAGTCACAAAATTTTATGCTTTCTAAACTATTTTGAATTAACCATTACTAGACTTGACTATTAACTCGGGGTGTGAGATTTTAAAGCTGTCCAACTGCGTCATGCTGACCAAATCGACCATAACTCGAGTTTCAAAACTCAAAATTTATATCCGTAAATTTTCCTTGAAACTAGACTCATATAAACTTTCACCATAATTTTTCCAGAATTTTTCATGTGGCCAATTAGTACAGTTTATTCATCAAAGATACCCTTATTACACTGCTGGACAATTCTGACCTGTCTCTACAAAATACAGATATCTCATTGCACAAATTTCCTATAATGTTCTTGTTTATACCAATGAAAATAGACTCATTAAGGGTTCTACACATATAAATGCTTCTTAATGATTTTGTACAATTTTGACAATTTTTCCAAAACAGAACAGTGACTCATGAATTCATTCAGAGCAGGTCTCACTAAAACTTAATTATCTCATAATATATAAATCTTTTGCCTACTCTGTTTCTTTTATGTAAAAATAGACACAATAAGGTTTAATTTCATATCTCATTCACCTTCTAATTCAATATACCCTATTTTTGGTGATTTTTCTAACTCACATCACTGCTGTTTTGTTGCATTTTATGAAAGACTAGCTTCTAACCGAACCTACCTACATCCCTAATTCAAGGATTCATTTCATATACAAACATTTCCTTAATAAAAATGATTAAACTTTGATTAAGAATGCATAAACATTGCCATCATAAACCAACATACATATCAAGACACAACAGTGACTTAACTAAAAATTTAGCCATATTCGCATGGCTATTATATACATGAACCTTAAGATTTCATCAAACAAAGACCAAGTCTTTCCTATACATGCCTTCGATTAAAAAAATCAAAATGAAAGAGTACCCAAAATGTAGATTGATAGTGTGAGTGACTTTACAACGATCCCAAGAGCTTGTAGCTTGCACCTAAACTATAAAGCAGAGGAAACATTTCACATGATAAGCTTGCTAGCTTAGTAAGTCTCAAGCCAATTTCAATATTCAACTAAACATTCGAGCATTATTATGCAAATTTAATTGACAATTTGGACCTAGTATCAAATACAATGATTTAACTAATAAACTTCACTATTGCCGTATGTCGTTATCTCCTTTAACTTTCACTAGCCATATACTTAAAACGTACCATCTCCGAACATTTTAGTGGCAAAAATATTTGCATAATCAAAGACTATTAAGCGTAATATTCATTCTATTCACATACGACTAGCTATTCATGTAAATACATACAACGTCCATTTGATTTCATACTTAACAATTTCATTTATGCGAATCCCAATAACACAACCAAACTTATGATCCAATACACAATAATATATGTATGTAAGTATAATATACACATGCTAACAATTTCAACCACTTTCATACTTAACAATTTCACTTATGCGAATCCCAATAACACAACCAAACTTATGATCCAATACACAATAATATATGTATATAAGTATAATATACACATGCTAACAATTTCAACCACTTTCATACTTAACAATTTCACTTATGCGAATCCCAATAGCACAACCAAACTTATGATCCAATACACAATAATATATGTAAATAAATATAATATACATATGCTAACAATTTCAACCACTTTAACACTTACAGTATTTAATCTCCATATGGTATAATATACATATAACATCAAACACTCAATGTATAATACATTTGCTTCCTCAATAATATACTTACTCACCGACTTCATATCGACATATAAGTAAGAAGATACATACCTCAAGGTCGAATTAATATGATTCATTATCGAAAACTTAGATTTTCTCAATTTGTTTCATAACTTTGTTGTTACATACCCAAGCTTGAAATTTCAATTCATCGGTTTAGAACCTACTAAGCATTTACCCAAATCACAAACACGGCACTAGGCACCGCTAGACTCAAGGTCCGAAGTTAAACAGGCATTTAAGCACTGCTAGGCAATAAGCCGAACTATTTCACCTAAGACATGGCCTACTAGGCTCGAAGCGAATATATCACCGGCACTAAGCACGCTAGGCAATAAGCCCGAATATGTCACCGGCACTAAGCACGCTGAGGCTCGAAGCGAATATATCACCCACTAAGCACCTGAGCACGAAGCGAATATATCACGGTACTAAGCACCGCTAGGCTCGAAGCGAATATGTCACCTAGGCACTAAGCACCTGCTAGGCACGAAGCCCGAATATATCACCCAGGCACTAAGCACGCTAGGCTCAAGCCGAATATCATCACATTTAACTTTTTTATACAGATACTTAGTACTAAACTATTATCCATCTCATATTCTTCCTTTTCTTTCACCTATTAATCCACACATACATATTCACCTTGTTTTTACCAAATTAATTTCACTACAATTTCATACTCCACATTCGCCAACATGTATAATTATGCTTTAAATATTCAAACATCATCATATAATATGTTAAGTAAATAATTCTTTGGTATACTTGCTTAAGGACTTACCTCGATTGACAACAGACGACTTAAAGCGGCTATTAAAACCTTTGTCTTTCCCGATTCAAATCCGATTTTCTTTGTTCTTGATCTAGACATATCAAAATAACCTCATTCAAGTACATTTCATTACAATTTAATCCCAAAACACATCAATGGACAATTTACCATTTTACCCCAATATTTCACATTTTTAGTATTTAGTCCTATTTACATAAAACACAAAATATATCAAATTTCACAATAACACCTAAGGGCGAATACTCCTAGGGACTATACAAGTCCATTTATTTCATTTATTTTGCAAATAAGTCCCTCTAAATTTTATTTTTGCAATTTAGCCCAATTCATTCAAAATTACTAAAATTTTCATTTCAAAACTTGTAGATTTCTAACATAGCTTTAATATTTTTCCATCCAACATCATAAAACACCAACATTTAACCATAGCGAATATTAAACATGCTCAAATCTAAAAATTCTAACATGGGTCGACTCTTGATCGAAGCAACGATCTCAAAAACGTAAAATTAACAAAAGCCAAATCAAACTAACCTTGAATTTTAGCCTAGAAGTGCCAAAATCAAAGAACTCCAAAGCTTATTTCTTCCTTCAACGATCGGCTATGAAAAGTGAAAAAGATGATGGCTTGTTTTATGTTATTTTAACATATAATAATTTATTTAACTAATTACCTATTTAACCTTTAACATATAATTTCTTAACATATATCCTAAGGTTAGTTATGACAAATGCCACCCACTAACTTAAAAATGGGCTAATTGCCCTTTTAATGCCCCACTTTAAAAGCCATCATCAAATAGATACTTTTCACTATAGCATGCAACTTTTACGCTTTACGCGATTTAGTCCTTTTGTTAAATTGAACACACAAGCGATTGAATTTTTCTCTGAAACTTTCACAGACATTAATTCACTTATAATAAGCACGAATATAATATTTAAAAATATTTCGACTCGGTTTATGGTCCGAAACCACCGTTCGATTAGGGTCAAACTCGATTTGTTACAACTCTCCCCTTAGGGATTTTCGTCCCCGAAAATCTTAGCGTTAAACAAAGTCGGATATTGTTGCCTCATTGAATCTTGAGTGCCATTTCTTATTTCTCAACTCCTATATCTCACGGCTAAAATATGGATCAGCTCTCTTCATATGTCATATTAGTTCGGATCTCTATTTGGATGGGGCAATCCCACGTGATGGATCGGTAGATATTTACTGAAATATTGAAACATGAAATACTTTGTCGTCGATCTCAAATTCTATATCTTTTTGTTCCAAGTCTATAAAGGACTTTTGACGATCAAATCGCTTTCAAACAATCTCGGATCAATTTCACTTCACATTACAGTATCCTTTATCAAACCAACCCGTGTAACCTATTCTCACCGAGTTCAGTCTAATCTGAGGTATATTTTTTAACCCATATCACATCTTTCTTTCTCGAGTCGGGGCCAATCGAGACAAAGTCCATTGTTACTTTATCCCATTTCCACTCAAAAATCAAAATTGGTTGTAATAATCCGAGATGAAACTTGATGTTCGGCTTTCGTTTGTTGACAGACTAAACATTTTAAAACCAAATAAAAAAATGTCTCATTTCATACCAAACCACCCGTAGTGTTGCTACAAATTATGATACATTTTAGTACTTCCGGATGAGCAGTTAAACGACTATTATATGCTTTATTCAATCGATGGAATTAACTCGAATTTCTCGAACACAATCATGATCACGGAATCTCGGACAATCATCAAAACTTTTGAAATTGGACTCGAATTCACTTCACATTGAGCTCGATTCACCAACAATTGATTATCAAATTTCGAGCTTTATATATATATGTTGTAAAAACATCGGTTTTTCTCTCAATTCCTCTATTACAGAACTATCATAAGACAAGTCCAACTGAGTATTCAAAGCCTGTAATGCAACGATGACTTTCTATTCAGACCATTAGCCACAACATTTGTTTTGCCCAAATGATAATCTAACAATAGCTCATAATAATTTTTTTTTTATATCTCAAGCCATCTTCTCGATGCGAGTTCACATCTTTTGAGTCATCAATTATTTTAAACTTTATGATCCGAATAAACATGACATTTCTCCCGAACAAGTAATAGCGCCAAATCTTCATCATGAACATAATAGTTTGCTAGTTCCAACTCACATGTCGATAATTTCTCTCATGCGACTTCAATTGTCTCGAATCGTAGGCTACGACTTTGCCTTTTTGCATCAAAACACAATCCACAAAGAAGCATCACTAAATACAACAAATTCTTTACCCGATTCAGGCTAAACTAACACTGGAGCTTAAATCAAAAGGGCTTTCAAATGATCGAAACTTTTCTAACACTTTTACGATCATCCAAACGACATCTTTCCAAAGCAGTCTCATCAACGAGTAACTATCATCGATCTAATCGATTCCAAAGTGACACAATATGTCCCGAAAACTAACCCGTACAATCGAATTCACATTCTCTGAATATCATATATATATATATTTGTTCTTTTCCCAAAGTTTGTAAGAAAATTCTCAAAGTTCAATATGCTTCTTTTATCAAGTGAATAAATAAAGGGATCATCCACGGTTTCCACAACAACTCAATAATAGATTTAACTTCACAATCAAAGGCAAACCGGTAACTCTTCAGGAAACATATTAGAAAACTCACAAATAATAGGCATTGAATAAATTTTCTTCTCAGATATTCCTGAGTCAATCACATAAGTAAAATATGCTTCAAACTCTTTTTCACATAATTATTAGCTTTCGATATTGATATTACAGCAAGCAATCCATTCAAATCATCCGACTCAATTTTATAATCTCATAATTCGGACATCTCAAATTTATCACCTATCTTTTGTAATTAACACAAGCATCATACACAAATAACCAATCCATACCGAATAATATAGAATTTATTAGATGGCAAGAGCATCGATCGGTGAAAGCGGATATCTCAAACATTAATGGACAGTTCTTGCATATATAATCAACCATGACACTTTTATCTAGGGTTCGATGCTTTTATGGCAACTCAAGAGATTCTACAGCAAAGTCTTAATGAATACTAAGTTCATGCACAAGTATGAATGTGTAGAACCAAGGTCTATCAAAGCAATTACTGAAGTACCAAAAGAGTAAAAATACCGGTTATTATATCAAATGATGAAGCTTCTCTCAAGCTTGGATAGCATACACTCACACAGCACTCGGCTTCGTGTCGACAATCACTGCTCTCATAGTTCTCGACTACCACCGATGTTTCTTACATTCTTTCAAGGTCTACCTCTCACAAGTGCGCTTATCGGATCTCAAATTACGAGCATCTACGGCTTGATGACTCAGACATTCTCAAATAAAATGATCAAGCGATCCACATCGAAGCAAGCTCATCATTAAATCTACATCTTCTCGGATGCCTCGACATAGCTTCGGTCCACGAGTACAACGAACTCTTCTATTTTAAAATCTCAACTAGCAACCGAATATATATATATATATGTATTTTAAGCCATCTTCAAATCTTTTGCACATTATAGCTTAGGTTATACATTCTCATGCATACTAACTCAATCTCACAAACTCCAGTTCATACTCGACCCTGTTTTAATCCAAGAATCTTTAACTGATATCTTTCTTATGGAACTCAGTCTGGAAGAATTCCCAAATCACTTTCTCTTTCGAGTCCACCAATACTGGTGTATTCCACCAGTGTGGTGTCCCTCAATAGTGATATTACACTTCTTAAACCTTCCTCTGGAGTACATGATAACTCATCGGACACTCGAATAGTATTATCAAACCATAGCCCAGCTTGTTTTGCATCATCATCGTCATTAGTTTTAAACTCTTGACTCATTGTTTTCGATTTTATCTACGGATGTCTGTCCAATCTAATCGAATTTACTATTGGAGGTACCATAGGTATCGGAGTTAGACTATTCGGGGTGAAGGTTGTTGCCCGGGGACGGCCCTCGCATGCCAAAGGATATGGAGTTGAGGCGAAAATTCTCCGGGATGCTCATAGCAGCCCATACGCTATGCATCCGGGAGGAAGCAAGATGTATGGAGATCTACGGAAACAGTTCTGGTGGCCCGGATTGAAGCGTGAGATAACAAAATTTGTAGGGAAGTGTTTGACGTGTCAGCAGGTTAAGGCTGAACATCAGTTGCCATCAGGGCTACTTCAACCGGTAAAGATTCCTCAATGGAAATGGGAGAGGATCACTATGGATTTCGTCAGTGGTCTACCCCTTACGCCCAAAGAAGAAAGATACAGTTTGGGTAATCGTGGACCGTCTCGACTAAATCACTCACTTCATCTGGGTGAAGTAGTCCAGATTGTAATTCTATCCCATTTCCATTCGTGTATCATGATTGGTAAGTAGTCGGATGGCGCTTGATGCTTAGCTTTTACTTGTTGACAGATTAAGCACTTAGAAACAAATTCATATATATCCGTTTCATGCCAGGCCGCCAATAGAACTGTTTCAAATCGTTATACATCTTCGTGCTACCCGGATGTATCGATAGTCGACCACTATGAGCCTCACTCAAAATCATCTGTATCAAATCTGAGTTCTTTGGAACACACATTCAGCTTTTAAAATTCAAACAATCATTTGCATCAATCAAAATCGATTCGCACCCTTTTCACATCGAATTCGACTAGTAATCAAATCTTCATCAACTTTCATGCACCACAAATTTGGTTGAATAAACATCGGTCTTGCTCGTAACTCGGCTATGATCGAACCATCACTAGACATAGCCATCTATGCATTCATTGCACGAAGAGCAAATAATGATTTCTGACTTAACGCATCCGCAACAACGTTAGCTTTTCCTGGGTGATAGTCAATCACCAATTCATAGTCTTTCAACAGTTCTAGCCACTGCGTTGTCTCAAATTCGTGTCTTTACGAGTCGATAGATACTTGAGACTTTTGTGATCCGAGTAAACATGGCATTTCTCGCCAAATAAGTAATGGCGCCAAATCTTGATCACGAACACAATGGTGAAAGCTCTAAATCATCGTCGGGTAATTTCTTTCATGCGGCTTCAATTGTCTTGATCGTGGCTACTACCCTACCTTCCTGCATCAATACACAGCCCAAACCATTTAAGGAAGCATCGAATACACAACAAATTCTTTACCCGATTTAAATTGAGCTAACACCGAGCTTCGGTCAAAGGGCTTTCAAGCGCCGAGACTTTTACGGCACTTCTCGACCACTCAAACTTGACATCTTTCAGTAGTAGCTTTGTCAAAGGTGCAGCTATCACGAAAAACCTTTCACAAACCGTCTGTAATAGCCAAGAAGTCCCGAAAACTTTAAATCTCGAAACGTTCTTGGTGGCTTCCAATCAAGTATAGCCGAAATTTTGTTTGGATCGACTCGAATACGATCTTTGAAACAACATGTCCCAAGAAGTGACTTCTTTCATCCGAACTCACACTTGCTAAACTTCGCATACAACCGTTGATCTCTCAAAGTTTGTAGCACTAATCTCAAATGATCGGCATGCTCGGTTTCATTTTTGGAGTAGATCGATATCATCAATAAACACTACTACAAACCGATCCAAAACTGTAGAAGACTCGATTCATTAAATCCATAAAATTGCAGGTGCATTAGTGAGTCCAAAGGCATAACCAAAATCGAAAATGTCCGTACCTCGTCTGGAATGCAGTCTTTGGCACATCTGTATCTCTGACTCGTAACTGGCGATAATAACTCGATCTCAAATCTATCTTCAAAAATACTGAAGCCCCTTTCAACTAATCAAACAAATCATCAATCCGAGGTAACGGGTACTTATTCTTTATAGTTACCTTATTCAGTTGCCGATAATCAATACACATTCGCATCGTTCCATCTTTCTTCTTCACAAAAGAATCGGTGCACCCAAAGGGAAAAACTTGGCGTGCAAAACCCCTATCTCAACTCTTGCAATCTGCGCTTTCAACTCTTTTAACTCAGAGGTGCCATCCGATCACGGAGCTATCGAGATCAGAGTCGTTCTCGGTACTAATTCAATGCCGAACTCAATCTCTCGTACTGGTGGTAAACCCGGTAGTTTTTCAGAAACACGTCGGGTATTCACACAACAACGGTACAAATTCAATATGCTTTTCGACACTTTATTATCCGATTACATAGGCCAAATAAACTTCGCACCTTTTCTCACATACTACAGGCTAACATCGAAGATATTCTTGTAGGAAGCCCACTTAAATCATCGGATTCAATTCGATGATCTCACCGTTCGGCATCTCAAATCAATAAGCTTTCTTTTGCAATTCAACACCGCATCATGTGAAGTTAACCATCCATCCCCAAAATTAGGTCGAACTCATGAAGGGCAACAACATTAAATCTACGGGAAGCAAGAATCACAATCATCAATGGGCAACCTCTACACACTTTATTAACAAATACGCATCTACCCAAAGGGTTGGACACACGAATCACAAACGCATGAGACTCAATGGCGAGTCTTCTTGATTACTAGAGTTTCACACACATATGAATGAGTCGAACCAGGATCAATCAATGCAATCACAAGTAGTATCATAAAGGGAAAGTACCGTAATGACATCGGGGAGGAAGCATCCTCTGCTCGTGTAGCATAAGCTCTAATCGGGCTCTAGCCTCGATCAAATCCGTAGTGTTCTTCGTTCCTCTCTGACTACCACCTACATTGCTTGAATGTCTGGGTGGCCTGCCTCGTATTGACGCGTTGCTCGACTTAATGTTCTGAACTGTATTCTGCTCAACTAACATCGGACATTCTCTAATAAAATGATCTGACGATCCACATTTAAAGCAAGACCGATCATGGAATCTACAACTCCTATAATGCCATTTCCCACAATGCTTGCATTCAACTTGATTCTGTGGAACGTTACCAACACTGGCCATCGAGGTAGCTCGAGAGCCCACTAGAGGTCGTTCACGTCTAGGTACATCTGAAGTAGCTTTATGTCGGCTGAAATCATCTCGAAACTTTTTAGATGTGGAATGAAAATTCTTACCCGACGATCTCTTTCGAGTGTCTCTAGCTTCATCTCAACCTTTCTTTCTCTTTCCCGAGCTCTTGACTTTGTAAGCTCGCTCAACTAATGTCACAAACTCTTGAATTTCAAGAATGCCAACAAGCAACTTTATATCTTCATTCGCACCGTCTTCAAACCTTTTGCACATAATAGCTTCATGAAACACACTCTCTAGCATATCTGCTAAGCCCGACAAATTCGATTCATATTACATCACGGTCATTCGCCTTGTTTCGATTCAAGAAATTCTTTTCGCTTTTGGTCGATGAACCTCTGGTGATATATTTCTTGCGAATTCATTCGGAAGAAATCCCATGTCACTTTTCTTTCGGGACCACGATACTAGTGTATTCCACCAGTGATATGCAAAGTGTCTCAAGTAAAGATATAACACACTTCAAGCATTCCTCCAGAGTACAAGATAGCTCATCAAGTACCGAATAGTATTATCAAGCCACATTTGACTCGCTTCGCATCATCATCATCATTGGCCTGAATTTTCACCCCAAACTTCACGATTTTATCAACTGAGGCCTACTAGATCTCATCGGATCTATCATCCGGGGTGCTGAAGGAATCAGAGTTAGATTATTTGGGGGTGGAGGTTGGGGTACAGCTGGGTTAGTCTGAATAAACTGGATAAACCACTCGTTCATTCTGGTAGAAGGCTTGTTTAGCCTCCCCTCATGGCTACCGGCTGGTCGAGAGTCATCGGCATCGATCTGTGTACGGTCGGCGCTACACTCTCTACATCATCCGCTACTGACTCTTTCGTGATCGGTTTCCATTTACTATATAAAGCATAGTTCAGAATGTCAGAAGTCACCACACTATCAATATATGAAAAAGGCATGTATAGCTAGACTCACACGCGCTACGGTAGTCCTAGAATCGACTAAACCGTAAGCTCTGATACCAATAAAAAGTAACACCCATATCCGTCGCCGGAGTAGGGTTGACTGATGCTACTTTACGAACCACCAAGTTCATTTAATCACTTGAATCTTAATACTTAATAAATGATATTACAATAAACAAAACATCAATTTGATTATAATATCAATTACATTATACATAATAAAAGAAGTAAACTTATTTTATACTATAGAGCACTATTCATTTGGTCATTTCAAATAGGGTGGCCGAATATAAACTATTTTTCAAAGGTTAACTCGCACCTATTTATCACATGTATATTCAATCACATGCAAACATAATTAGATATTAACACAAATGAATACTAACCTTTAAAATTATCTTGACCGATTGCATAATTATGTTTATAAAAAATTTCAAAATAATTATTGCCTCAACTAAGTTCATCAAACATGCATGTAATATCTACTTAAACTTATGGATAATGTCTCTATCAAAATTTTATAAATTTCCTATTCTTTAGCAAAATTCTATCACATCCTAATATGCACAAACATATATCACATTTCAAGCATACATATATAACTAACTAGACATATTCATGAGCAATGTACTTAAAATATTCTTGTTTACTATGCCGATTTGACTGTTTAAGAATCATGTAAAAGACCAAATACAAACAAACCATAGCACCATAATTTGATCATTTCATCATCGAATTACCTCATTTGAACTTAAAAGAAATACACATACCTAATATCGTTTATAACCTAACATTACTAACCTATGAACAAAACACAACTATGGTTCAATATAATCGAGTATACAATTAATTATTCATACCACATCACCCAACTCATATTTTCACTTCTCAATCACATATTTCCTTACCATATTCGTATTAATCCTTGATTGAGTTTGCACAAACATTAACGATATAAACTGACTATTATATCAAAAGCTTGATAAACATACTTAACCAAAAATTTAGCCATATTCGCATGGCTATTATATACATGAACAAAAAGTTTTCAACAAACAAGGTCAAGTCTTTCCTATACATGCCTCTATCCAAAACCGAATGAAAGAGTACCAAAATTAGATCGATAGTGTGGTCGACTGTCTTGACGATCCCGTTGAGCAGGTAGCCTTTACCTAATCTATAAAATAGAGGAGAACATTACACACAAATAAGTTTACTAACTTAGTAAGTCCCAAGCTCATAATAATACTACATTCAATTACTTAAACATTTAAATCATTCAACTCAACCATGTTATCATATTAAAATTTTTTCACCTTTAGCACTACTATTTGCAAACCGAATCTCCATGATAGTACATTCAAGCTCAAACTCAGTCATATAATACTTGTGCACATCATCGTAATCTCAAATATACATAACATTTGTACTCGTAATATTAGTTAAACTCTAGTAACATTAAACATATCAAACCTTACTTACTTACCTGAGCCTTTAACTAGACACATTAGCTACGATTTACCTTGAACAACAATTTGGTTTCTCCTTTGCAAAACACATCACCGGCATAAAGCCTGCTAGGCATTAAAGCCCGAAATAAATCACTGGAACAAGGCCCGCTAGGCACAAAGCCCGAATATGTCACCGGCACTAAGCTCGCTAGGCACGAAGCTTGAATATGTCACGGCACTAAGCACATTGAGCACGAAGCCGAATATGTCACCGCACTAAGCTGCTAGGCACGGGCTTAGAATATGTATAGTTAATCTTTCATTTCACATTTCATTTTGCTAAATTCACCACCACTTATAATTCACGTATTATATCGAATAACAAACCAAAACACTTATTCACATCACTTTGAATAAAATTCCAACCAATCCATACCAATACTTTCACATTCGGCTAACACAAGGTTTTATACAAAATTCTATTGAATACTATCATTTAACACATTCATAAATAATTCGATAACCTATACTTGCTTAAGGACTTACCTCGGTTGTCGATGGACCGTGCAAATCGGCTATTCGAGAACCTTCGTCTTTCCCCGATCTAAATCCGTTTTTCTTTGCTCTTGATCTAAAACATATTCAAATTTAGCTCATTCAAGCACAATTCATATCAATTTAGTCCCTAAGCACATAAATGGTCAAATTACTATTTTACCCCTAATATTTCACGACTTTTCAATTAAGTCCCAAGCATACAATACACAATATGTACTTAATTCAATTTTAATACTCCATGGTAGAATGCTATTTACCCTTATGCTAATCTATACAACTCAATTTTTGTACAATTTAACTTTGTCATTAGTTAAAAGAATTAATCTCACCCATATATACATATTTATATAATTACAAATTTACCCTTAGTTTCAATTTTCTTGTAATTTAGTCCCCAAACAAAACACAAGAGTTTCATGAAATTGGTCTAATCCCTTAAGTGCGAATCTCTTTCCCTCATTCACAAGTTCATATAACTATTTAATTTTTTTTATGCAATTATGCTCTCAACTATTTATTTCAAAAAATTCAAACCTTAACACATACCTATTATCTAAAATTTCCTATTCAACATGTTGATGTCCCAAATATATTCAATGTTCTTTCATCAAACATAACAAAACCATAATGCTCATCCATGGCCGAACCTAGGAGGAGCTTTAAACTCAAAATTTTTACATATATTTGATAGCATTCATGATAACTAACACAACCAAGCAAGAATTTATCAAAATTAAGCTAAATATCTCACCTTAATGGCACATGCAAAGGCCGCCATGGAAGCTAAAATTGTCTCCCTTCTTCTCTTTGTTTCGTGAAAATGGTTAGGAAGATGAAAGAGAAGTAAAAATGTATTTCTTATTTTTTATTATACTTTATTCCTTTTCATTACTTAAAATAATCATTTAAAATTCCATTAACATATAATCACTTAATATATATATTCACTCATCATTGCGTCCACTACCCACATTTTGGGTTATTTGACATGCAAACCCCTTCTTTTATACTACACTTAAATTAAACCTTTCAATTTATTGAATGTTACCGTATGCTTTACCTATTAGATCCTTTCTCTTAATTCAAACACACCAAACAATCAAATTCACACAATTCAACACACATCACATAAAATAAAATAAATATCACAAGATTTCGACTTGGATTCGTGGTCCCGAAACCACCGCTTGATTAGGGTCAAATTCGATTACATTACAGATTAGGATTAGTTTAGTGTCGCCTCCCTTATGTATGATTCTTGAAGTATTTTCACACTTCGTTGTAAAACTATATTACAATCTGACTCATATATTTATAGAAACCGCCTAACGCTTATATATTGGTTGTAGTATTCACACTATAGAGTTAGTATGTCCGGAGGTAGTCGTGGAATCTTTCATCATTGTCCACTAACACACATTAAAAAAGATTTAATCGCTATTTTGGTCATTTGGCTAATTAAAACCTATAGCGATAAGACTTTTACAAGTTATTCCTTATACTCTAATTAAGCAATTAATAGACAAAATTGAAGGACTAAACTTTAATAAAATTTTATACCAACTTTGCAAATATTCATACTTGATATTTACAGTACTAGATTACAGAAATGAGGTTTCAAAATTGCCTTTTTTTGGTGTCACTGAAAATGGGGGTGTTATAAGTATCATAAGCTTCCATAATTGTGCCCAAACACTATCATCACTAGCCAAATTTAGAGTAGTCACAAACTTCATGCTAATGTGATAACTTGACTTCACACTATAATAACTCGTTCATGAAAAGTGCCAAACCTGCCTATCTGGATGATTATTAACACTAATCAGGATGCTATAAACTCGAACAACATCTAATGGATTGAGTAGGCCATTACCAAATTATGATCCCAAGTGTAACAATCCTTTGAAAATAGCTCCTTAACTTCATATGCTCCAAGCCTTACTTCCATCGAGTTCCAAACCTTAAGATGCTAAAAATCATAATAACTAATTTATATCAGAAACACAATAATTGAGCTCAGAGTTTGACATTATCA
Source organism: Gossypium rotundifolium (assembly GCA_025506655.1). Lineage (NCBI taxonomy): Eukaryota > Viridiplantae > Streptophyta > Magnoliopsida > Malvales > Malvaceae > Gossypium > Gossypium rotundifolium. Next base: position 131,111,583 of record CP106725.1, on the reverse strand, counting down.
TAAGATATCATCTATAAAGAAAACCAAGATCAATTTTATGCACACGTTATTTAAATGTCTTTTGTTGTAGGCCTTCAGTTAACGGATTAGCAATAATAAGATTAGTTACATGCTCTATAGACACTATTTTTTTATGAACTTCTTCATTAATGAAAAAATATTTTAATTCCACATGGTTTGTACCTTTGGAAGGTTTTTTGTTTTAAACAAATTATTGTTGTAAAATTATCGCAATAATTTTAAGTAACTTATTAATAGTGTCGATAGAGTATTTAATATATTCTCGTGCTAGTCTACTGCAGATCAATTAGTAATTTTGTTAATATTGTTCAAAGTTGTTAAAATTATTATAATTAGTTGTAATCAATTGTCACCACCATTATTCAATACATTTAGCACATATATTGTGTGAAGCTATTGACTAAGTTAATATATATATGTGATAAAGTTAATTTCTTGAATAAAAACCAGTTTAGTATCATTTCTCGATAATTTTATGTTTTCTTCATTTATTTGTTTTTATTTACTTGATTTGCTTGTATTAAGTTGAATTGAAAGAGTTTCTAGCATAGTATTAGAGCTATAAGATCTTAGTTGTTAATAGTTGTTTGTCGATGCCAAATAGATTAAGAATGTGAAAAACCTTAGCTTCCATAGTGAAGATCTAATCAATTGTGACTAATGAGAGGTCTATTGAAATAGGGGGAGTCAATTCACAAGCCGTAGTAGTATTTAATGCAATAGCTATGATGATCCTTTCAACCAACAAGATAGCCCAAGTAGTTGTTGAAAGCAATTATATTTTATGGAAAAAACATGTTCTATTGATTCTTTAAACACATTGGTTGCAATCATATATAGATGGTACAATTTTTATTCCACCATGTATGATCATAGATGAATCTTAGAATCTAATGAAGAATCTAACCTTTGTAGCCTATGAGCAACAAAATTCAACTTTAGGTTCATGGTTGATGTCAATTGTAAGCCCATTTTACACACTTTTCTCATCGAAAAATAATCTACATATGCTATTTGGTGTGCTATGCATCAAGCTTTTTCCGCACATTATCACACTAATACTATGCATTTTAGATGTCTCTTGCATAATAAGCAAATATGAAAGTTTATGAGTGAGTATATAGCAAAAATCAAACATATATGTGACATTTTGTTCACTTTTGGTCAACAATATGAAATTTTAAATGTGTTTTTTATTGTGGTGGATTTTCTACAATAATCCTAATAATCCTACGTTTATGATACCAAGTGGAGTTGAGATGTAACAATCGACTCTTAGGTTATAAATATGGTGAAAATGTGTTGGAGAAGATATCTATAAACACTCAATGGGGAATTTCAAGATTTATCATATTTCTGCTAATTAATGCTTTGAAGGGATTTTGTAACACATCTTGCCCGACCCGATCGTCTGGTCTGAGCTACAAGATGTCACATTCGTTGTTAGAAAAACTACAACAAATTTCAATAAAATTTAACTATTCCAACATGCTTTCTAGTATAAAACACATTTCTTAATATGATGAAAAATCATTTTCGGGTCTTACACGAGCTTATAAAAGCTTTTTTGACAACTCAAAATCAGTTAAGGACTTAATTAAAAAGTTTTCAAAATATTCGGGTTGACGTCGCGATGTCACAACTTTCACATTGCAACTTCATCAGCTAGTGATTGTCATTGTGACCACAAGAAACTCAACATCGTGACACCACTCACTTTCAATCTAAGTAGTGACATAAGGGATTTGTCATCGCGATGTTACCCATGTTTTGGAAAAAATCACTTTGGTACACATTTCATGCTTCCAACCAAACACATTTTAACACACATAATCATATACCCATATCACCAATACATTATATCATGCCAAACTATGCCTAATTAAGCTTGTAACACCTTTGAAACCAAGTATTCAAGTGGTATAAAACTCATGTTCAGAATATAAACATGCTTAAGACATTTACCAATATTAACTTACCAAATTTATTCACTTTGCAAACTTTAACATAGAAGGCTTGTGTAAGCTTGAAACTATAAATTCAATTGACATCAAACATGACCAAAACTAAGCATCAACTAAGTCATATATCAAGCTTAACATACAAAACAACCTTATCCACATTTACAACTGTGGCACTCATAAGTAGGGATGATCATTTCCATAATAAAGACCCTATATACGGGCCACAATATTAGGACTCAAAATGAACATAATTGTACTGTTTCAATGATAGTATGATGTCCGCAATGATCTGGCTTTGTGAGTTCTGCAATCTAGAGATTTACATGTAATAAAAACAACCACAGGTAAGAATTCAATACTTAATAAGTTCAAATGGAATTTACAACACTTACCTTGCTCATAGGTGAGCATACTACTAACAAAACGGATTTGGCATGCCTATGGCAAAAGCTTAACATATAATGTCATGACAAAATGCATAACAAGCATATGTATATAACTGTTTTAAGCATTATAACATGTCCAAAACATGACAAACTCAATCCAATTCATATCACATATCACAATAGCTTACCAAATTTGGTCCATTTCATTTTCTGATTTCAAGGTTCAATTTTAATGTTTTGCCCAATGGAACCCTACTAAAATAGACTTGGATATGCGGGTGAACTACAACACACCAAGGCAGCGAAGTGTAAAGCTCGTAGGCATCAAATGTTTAAACATTTTCAAATACTTGATGATCTGCAATAGACATTAGATCTCGAAATAACCTGCCATCATCTCCATATCACCAACTATAGTGTACATAAGTGCACATATAACCCTATTAGCACGCCAACTATATCCTAACCTTTTACCAAGTTCATATGGCCATAAACCATTCATATTTTCATATTCATACCCTGTAATCATTCATAATTGTATATTTATACCCTATAATCATGCATAGCTGCATATTTATACCCTATAACCATTCATAATTTCATATTTATACCATGTACTATCAGATATCAACCACTTATCCCATTTCATTTCAATTCAATCACATTTACTAGCCTTGTATGTCAATTTCCACCAAATCTTAACATATGGTCAAACATAAATGTAATGAAATAAACAAAAGCATACATATAACACAAGAAAAGGTAGTAAGTTCTATAACAGTCCACTCAACCCATTCACTGAATCCAGGTGTGAGCGTCATGATAGAATCGGGTGTTTGTTTATACTGAGATCTCACTATTTTAAAATTAAACCCTATTTCCTTTTAATAAATTAACTTACATTATTAAACATAGTTCGCTATCTCTACTCCACTCTTTAATGAACTACCTAATTACAATATATTTGCCCTCTTAGCGAAGTTCCTAAAGATGCCCCCTTCCTATATGCATGACTCAAATCCCACAATGATTTCCTTCATTCCACACAATCTGGATTGGTCCCTTCCTCGAGTCATCCATTCTGCATTTCTTAGAAAAATACATGCCACTCTTTGATAAGTTTAGATGAACTTAGTGAGTACCTATATTACTTGAAATTAGACCCAGTCTTTCATGGGTTTAAATAGAAAGAATCTAAAATCAAATAAATCCATACTTGTGCGAGTAACTTCTCTTAACTCATCGTAGTGGACCCTTATTATTCCTAGTCCTATCCACTTATGGATAGATCATTGAGTAATTATCTCTGGCCATCTTGTCAACCTTTGATTCCTTGTACTGGATCTAGTGCCCTAAGTGTAGTATTTTCATCAATATACACTTGTAATTCTTTTGAACAGATTGATTAAAAAAATTATTCATGAACTAAATTAATATACTTTGTATTATTGTCTTATATGGTTTTTGCACGCAAAGCAAAATAGAAGTAAATGTTGCTTATTGGTGGCCTAGATGTTTAACTAATACTAAATGGTATTACATGGTCAGATCGTAGTACGAAAAGACAATTTGTATTAGTAGATGAACCTAAACATGTCCTTTGTTTAATAAAAAAATGAGAAAATCTATTGAAAAACTAATATGTCATCTATAAAGTCTAATTAGGGATATGCATTGTCTTGGGTATCGGAGCGGATGACTCCCAAAATACAGAGACATAGATGTAACTAACTAGACCTAAGCAAAATAGACCCTAAATCCATTTATGGATTTACTCAGTTGTTACATTCATAGTATGGAATACCTAAAGATTTTCAACTCAAAGCATCCGCGACTACATTCGCTTTACCTGGATGATAATCAATCACAACTCTTTGTAATAGTCCGGTTTAAACCCTAGTCGAAATTGTGATTTCAGGACCACAAATCTGAGTCAAAAAATATTTTAATATTATTTTTCGTGCTTATAGTATGTGAATTAACTTGTGTGAAAGTTTCGTATGAAAATTTTATTGTTTGTGTGCTTAATTTGAAAAGAGGACTAAGTCGCATAAAAGGTAAAAGTGGTCTATTAATTTAATAAGTGCTGAATTGTCATTTTTTTATTATGTGAAGTCCTTAAATGGAAATTTGACCACTAAGTATAGTAGTGGACGGTTATGGGCTTGTTTAATATAAGTTTATATGCTAATTAAAAAGGGTAAATAAGTAAATGGATTATTAATGTTATATTAAATAAAATGAAAGCTAAAATGTCATCTTCTTCCATGCTTCATCACTGAAAATATAAGAAATAAAAAAAAAAAAAAAGGTTTGAGCTCTTCAAACATTTGGCCATTGATGTCTTTGATTTAAGGTTAGTTTTTGTTCAGTTTTTGATAATTTCTACGTTTTTGTAATCATTGCTTCATGTTCTTCAAAACCCATGCTTCAATTTTGTGAATTGATGATGATTTTGAAATATGCTATTGATGAATTCATGAGTTTTATGATGTTTGAGGATGAAATATGAAATATATATATATATGTGTTAGATTAACGTAGTTTGTCTTTGGATTTTTGGTGATTTTTAGTAATTAAGATTAAATTGTGAAAATAATATTTTGAGGGACTAAATGTAAAATAAATGAAATGTATGGAACTGTATGAGCATGGTGAACATTCGGCCAAGCATGGGTAGCGTGACCTTTTGTGTATTTTGTGATTTTGTGAAATAAGGACTAAAATGTCAAAATGTGAAAATATGGGGGCTAAATTATAAATTTCCCTAAATATGTGTTTTTAGAGTGAATTGAATGATTTGGTGAATAAATGGATTAAATTTGAATATGTCTAGATAAAGAACCGAAGAAAACGGATTTAGATCGAGGAAAGTCGAAAGTAATTGAATAGCCGTTCGTTTCTGTTCTTTCCGAATCTGAGTAAGTCTGTAACACCCCAAACCCGGCCTAGACGTTACGACCAGATTTGGTGTGTCACAAGGAAAGATTTGTAAAGAGATTTTGAAATTTTGATGAAAACCCCTAAGTTTGCAATTTTTTTTTTTTTTTTTGTTTTAGGTGATGTTTTGAAACTAGTGGGCTGTAGCTTAAGAAAAATTCCCGAGTTTAATTAATCATTAATTTGTTATCTTTGTTAGCACTTGTGGGAAAACAATCATTTAATGTTACTGCTGTTTAGAAAACTTTAGTTTACTTTCTACTTAAAAGAAAACATGTTAATGTCGTAACAAAAGTAAATGCTAATTATTAAAACTCAAATATCGGTTTAAGGCCTTATTACAACAATTAAAATCCCCAAATTAAAGCGGTTTAAGAAAGAAAGCGAGTTTAGAAAATGACATGCTATGGCCTCCACGAGTCGCCTCAACTCCCATGTCCACGTCTTACCGATCACACAGTAGGTTAAGCGGAGGGTGAGTCACCAAGACTCAGTGTGTAAATCCACCCTTAAGTTACATAAATGGCTCCAGCCCACAATCACATATTGGACCTTAGCCAGTCAAAATAACACACACAAATATGAATGCAGTATTCCCATCCCAACCTAGATTTTTCATCCACTACAAGCCACCCGTACTAGCCCATTACACGGTAGGGATTTCTACAATCAACCCTCCATCCGCTACACACATTACGTGGCACCTAACCACTAGTGACAGAGTCACAAAATATTCTGTGTGGGGCCAACCCACTTGTGGTACCAAACCACTAGTTATAATCCCTAATAATCATGTATGTGGGGCCAACCCAATATGGTACTAATTCACTAGGACAAGTCACGAAATCATATACATGTGGTACCAAACCACTGGTGGTTCCAAACTGCTGAGACTTAGTCACGTAATCAAGAATGTGGGGCCAACCCACTTGTGGTACCAAACCACTAGTGACAGTCTTAAGCACTTCCCCTCCTTACATCATAGCCAACCCATGCGTAACATGTGTAAATCAAATGAAAGTATCATGCTATTTAAATGAACAGTATCATTATGGCATACATTTATTACCTCATACATAATAACAAGGTACTTACCTAGTGTTTCAACCATACCCATAGAGGCGTAACGACTATCCATGTAGTCACTTCGGCTTTTCAGCCCCAAATGATTAGTATCACATATTAATATTAAAGTGTGAAGTTTTACACACCTGATTACACGCAGCACTATGCTATCTATGTTGACACTATCACTAGCAGGAACCACTGCTATCTGCCTACTATTCTTCTCAGAAACTAGCCCACAACCCGGTGGCCAATCTCGAATAGCAGACACTGCGCGCTTTTGGAACTTAGGGGCTGGGATCAAGGGTCTAACCCCTCCCTTCTCTTGGCTGACATTTGAGTCCATGAAAAAGACCTTGGTCAATAGACCTGATTACGGTATTCAAATTGAAACAAATGAGAATAGACGCTCAAAGGGCTAAGGTTCCATATCTAGATTGACAAATCCTGGAGATTAAAAACTTGGATCCTATACCGATTGAATACCTAAGCCAACTAGAACCGAATGTCCCTTAACACACTTCAATCGCAGACCAGAAGCTGGAAGAACGTGAAAATAAAGCCCCCTTCAATTGGCCAAGAATCATAGGATAAGATTAATGTCTTCGGCATTCAAACAGAAAAGAGAGAAAAGCAAATTGAAGCGAAAAGGGGAAATACTTACTACGGTCAATAGAGAATCTGATTGGGGTAGAAAGATGAGTAACGTCGATCCACCTAAAACAAGGATCAAATGAAGGATATGAATACGGAGAGATTCTTGCCAGCGAGCGCCTAGAAAAGATGATAAGTTTGACTTTTCTTTTAAAGAAATCAAGAGAAGAATGAAGAAAAGAGGTGCTATCTACGAAGGAAGGTTCAGCTAAAGTGTTAAAGAGAAGGATAGAGAAGATGATAGAGTTTTGGTAGGAGGGGCAGCTTCAGAGGATTTTGGCTTGAAGATAATGGCAAAAAGAATGAAAAAATGTGAAGGGTGGATGGTAAAGTAAGATTCGACTATGCAAGAAACAATAGAGTGCCGTTCGATCTCTTGAATAAATGCCAAAAGTGATAGCCAAGATGTTGGTTTCGGTTTTGGTAACTGAGAGAAAAGAAAAAGTAAACAAATTTGTGTGAGGGTGTTTCAGTTTTGATCAATAAGAAATGAGGCAAAAGACTGCTTTAAGTGCTTTCTAGCTAGCCAAAATGCTCACCACGCCTCCTAAGTGCTACCATCTAAAGTTCAGCCACCCCCGAACCAACTAAACCGTACACACACACACTCACACACCTCACTTCCTACATTCGGCCAAACTCTCCTCCTCTCTCCCAATCCCATAATTCTCTCCACCGTTCACTCTCCACTCCCCATTCAAAAATGTTGACCGATTCCCCCTCCTTGAATTCCTTTCCTCGCTTTATTCAAATGTGTTGACCCATTCAACACTCATCCACCAGAGTCCAAGCCGAAACCACCTCTCCCTCACCATGGCGTCAAAAAAGAAAATCCTCAAAAGGAAACCACGCAACTCGAACCTGCTCCCTATCAGCTCTCCCGAGGCGTCACCTACCGAACCCTAAGTGGCGCCTTCTTGCCTCTTTACCACTCATTACTTGTGTTAAAACATACAAGCAACAACCCTTAAGTCCTATCCCATCCAGTTCTCCCTAAAGTGCCCCAAAGGAAATTTGGCCAAGGCTTGACTTAACCCCGAGCCATTTTGGACCCCAAAACACCCTAAACTAGCATATTAAGCATAAGATATACACAAAACACATCAAATGCAAAGCCCTAATTTAGGATGTTACAAATTCTATATACAAATAAATGTATTTATAATGATTTATGTATGTTCATATGAAATTTCATTGTGATGAATGTGTAAGAGAAGATAAATACATGATATCTGAGGAAGTATCGACAATGTATCAATGTCGAGAAGTCTCGTACGAACCTAGGAATAGATAGGATTACATATGTCATGACATAGGTTTCCGATATGTGATATCGTGTAAGACCACATCTGGGACGTTGGCATCGATTTGAGATTTACGTGTAAGACTATAACAGCCCGATTTAGGGCTAGCCAAAATAGTGATCTCAAGATCACTAATCCGAGGTTAGAGAAAATTATTTTCATGTTATTTTATGTGTTATAACATGTTTATAAAGGTTCATGAAAATTTTAGTGCTTTAATTTTAGCGATTTCATGTGTAATCGCGAAAAAGGACTAAATCGCATAAAGTGCGAAAGTTCTATTTTAATTGTTAGAGGTGTCAAATAGCTATAAAATATTAATTGGAGGTCCCAAATGTGCAATTTGGCCTTGTTTTAAGTGAGTTGGCCGACCATAGTATGCAAAGGGGACAAGAGTATTTATTTTGGTCAATAGTTGGTGATATTAGTTGACAAAAATGAATAAAATAAGATGAAATAAGCCAAGGCTATCATCTTTTCATTTTGTTTTCTTCTCCAACTGAAAATATCAACAAGCTTAAGGGTTTGAAAGCTTGAAAATTTTAGATACATCTCATCCTTGCAAGTAAGTCCTTTTGATGATATTTTTTTATGATTTTTGTGTTTTTGGAGTCCCCAAAGCTTAAGCTAGCTAATGAGGGGACTAATTTTTGATATGGTTGAAAGTATAGGAACTTTCCATGAGAGATTTTATGTTGGTTGCTGAGTTTTATGGAAGAAAATGAATGTTAGGAAGATGAAAAACAACTTTTGTGAAAGGTGTTGTCATGAAAACACCTAATTGGGACTAAGAGGAAAATGTAGTAGTTTGTTCATTAATGCATGAAATAATTGGAATTATGGATAGTTGTATGAGGATTAAATGTTCAGCTAGGCTTGTTTAATAAGAAAATGTGATGAAAAGTGATTTACAAGCCTAGGGCAAAATCATAATTTTGCCAAAGTATAAGGGCAAAATAGTCATTTTTTCCTAAGTGTAGATTATGATGTATTATGATTTATAAGTGATTAAATGAGTAAATTATATTGTTCTAGATTAAAGAAAATGAGATTCGGACCTAGAAGCGGAGAAAAGAGACATATGGAAAAATATGTCCCTTTCTACCTTTTCGATATTGAGGTAAGTTCGTGTGCAAATGTTGCAATTACGGGTGGGTTGTTTAATCTTCCAATGCTGTATGGAATGTATATTTACTCTATGAATGTATTAAATATGTTTTGACGAGATGTTAGGAGAATTGAATTTAAGAATAGTGGGAAATACGAATAGCATGATATGATGATAGTTAAGGTCCCGTATAAGACCATAGTACAATATGGCCTCGGTGTGAGATATTGAATAAGACCATGCCGGGGACATGGCATCGATATGATATTTCATGTAAGACCCTATAGGGGCATGATGTCAATGAGATGTTATGTGTATGAGACTCAAGACCATTATTTAACAATTTGAGTGATTCAATGAGATATGTTGAAAATGAGAAAGTACGTGGTTGTACCATGAGAGGTACAGGTATGTGTTAGAATTAAATTAAAGTGAATTCGGTATATAAGGAACCCATAGTGGTTTAAGTGCAAACGATGCATTTTATATGCACATTGTTGTTATTGATTGGTGCATGGCATGATTGAGAACATGTATGATTTAAGTGAATTAATTTGATAGTTATTGTATAGATTCGTATGAATGACGAAATGTTGATGTAAATGTGTAATAACAACACATGATGGTGGGCTAAGTGCGATACCACCTTGTTACTTAACTACGATGGGCTAAGTGCGATACCATCATTTAGATTATTATTTGGTGGGCTATATGCGATACCACTGTAACTATCTATTTGGTGGGCTATGTGCAATGCTGATCGTGTCAAACAGTTGAGTTTTAATATTTATAAAGAATGATCGAACCTGTAGACTAACTATGACAATGATTGAGGCAAGTGCACCTATCGAACAATAGTATAGTTTAGGCAAGATTATTTTGTCGAATGCAAAGGAACCTAAAAGTACTACTACTCACTTTCTTTTTATTATTTAGCCTAAAATATGGAGTGATTAGTTTATTAATCTAAAAAAGACTAATGAAAAACTAAACTAGATGCAAAGACAAAAGAATGAAACTTTGGGAAAAGACTGTGGAAAAACTCAGTTGATTACAACGATACCCTCAGGAAGAATCCACTTATGACTTCTCTTGTTATCTAACTTTTAATTCATACAACTTCTTTACTTAGCTTGATCTGTGAGACTCCCTTACCTATATTAAACCCTCTCTCGAGGTGAATAACATCTAATCTTAAGTTAATTAGTGGAACTCTCGTTCTCTTATAATAACCCCCTAAGGAAGCAGTAAATTGATCAATGGACTCCCATATCAGGTTTCATCCTAATCTGGCAAAATCTCGTCACCCTATCTCTAGGCGTGCAATCAACTCTGCTTAATTATGCTAGATCTACTCTTAGGCAGGGTCTATTCCTCCTCCACCTAAGCACATCATATTAAATTAAGCAACATAATTAAGAACAAACTAAGTACTTATCATATGATTTAGAAATCAAATAACAAAATCCATCATAGGTTTCATCCCCTTCAGGTATCTGAAGGGTTTAGTTCATAACAAAATAAGAAAACATCTCAAGAGAAAAGATAAAACAAAACATAAGAAATCCCTAAAACCCCCTGAAGGAATTGAAGAGAAGATCTTCAGTCTTGAGTAGACCTCCGGCTTCTTGAGATGGATAAACTGGCTATCTTCGAGTAATTCCACGAATAAAGCCACAGTAAAACTTCGCCTAAAACTTGATTATCTAGAACGGTACGCTTTAGGTTGTTTATATAGGCTTTTAGATGCTTTACTTGGCTCCTAAGTACCTCCTTCAAGTAGAATTACTATTAAGGTGTTTAAGTAGACTTAGAAGTTTGTTTCTTTGGCTTCAAGCATCCAAATCCGAGTGAAATTGCTCATTCCCGTGGCAAGGGCACGCCCATTGTACACGCCTATGTAAGTCGTGGCCGATCGTGTTGGACTTTTATCGACGAGGCACGGCCGTGTAGATCAGGGTGAAGCCATGTTCTAACTAAATAGCAAGGCACAACCGTGTGGCTTGAAGTCCAGGTCGTGTCGATTTCCTCTTTAACCTAAATTGGCCTATTTTAAGCCCGTTTCTCGTTCTTTTTATCCTTAGGTGCTTTCCTGAGTATAAGACATGAAAAGAAAGGATTAAGAGCACCTTTTTACATAAATCAGGGATAAATCATCCAAAAGCATACTAAATGTGGATTAAAATATGTTACTTTTACAGCTTATCAAATACCCCCACATTTAAGCTTTTGCTTGTCCTCAAGCAAAATTCTCAACTTACAATTAAAACGAACTTTCCATAATTCATAATTCCTATCGAAAATGTCTCATCGTAATTCATAGATAATTTATACATGGATAATTCAACTCAAAGAGTCCTAAAGATTCAATCACGATAAGTCATACCTTTGTAGTACGAAAACATAGGTGTCTCCCCTTATCTGAATAATTTCCTTTAATTCAAAACTGACAAGGATTGACATCCTCACTGAAGGTTCACTCAAATCACTCAAAGTGTTTAAGGTTCAAGAATAAGCACTCATAAGTTGAACCTGAAAAGTTAATCCCATAGGCTTGCCTGAAAATCAAATCCCCACCACTGTAATAGGAGATGATACACAAATCAAAAGGTCTTTGATAGGGTTGTAACGGGGATAAGGTTAAGGGTGTGGATACAGGCTGAATTAGAGGGTTAGAATCGAGACTGACTTGACAAATTACCTAACTAGAAACAATGAACTAAATATGAATATTTATATCGAATGAAAACTAATAATACCACTATTGATAATTACTCTATAATAAAGAGTATTTTCATCACTTAAAATTTGACAACACTTTAATACGAGCTTTTTCTTCAACAATTAGAATTTAAATGCTCTACACTACTAATATTGAAAATACTTGGGGTTTTTTTAAGAACAAACTAAAATATTTATCATAAATGATAAATGTAACTCTTGAACTAATATAATTTGGTAACTTAATCAAATCAAACCTCGATTAAAGGGTAGTTAAAAGAAAGGGTGACAACAAATACAAAGGGGTTTTGGGTTAATATTAGTGGGTGAGTCAATAAAAAGGTTGTTAGGATTCAACGGGGTTCACTAGGGGTTAATTTGTGAGGGTAGGCTTTTTATGGAGGAAGTGGGTTAAATCCTAGGTGCCTTTATCATCTCTGTATGTCAAATCAAAAGTGTGGTCTCGACATGTATAAACGAGGCAAGTTCTAGAATAACAGTTCAAAGTTGACACACTCATAATCAATAAAGTGAGCATGAAAAAGAATATATGCTCTATAAGGCTCAAAATCTCACAAAAATTATAGGTGTTTTTGACATCAATCCTTATAAGTTCCAAATTTCAAGGTAATACTCAAATTCAGTTCAACGACCTATTAATTTTTAATTTTTAGAAAGTAAACTTATCATGCTCGATTCTCTACTATACTTCAAATTTAATCATCAATGCACAATTAACTATGACTTACTGTAAAACATATCAATACAAATCATAAATCAACAGAAATTTCATCCTAATTAGTAATATGAGAAAAATACTTTCGAACAAGACTAAATTCAGGATTTTGAGAATAATGCAAAAAGTTTGACACTTTTACCCACACACTTAAGATGTACATTGCTCTCAATGTACAAAGATAAATAATGACAATTATGGTATAAATCAAAAGATAAGGGGTAAAGTGACTTCCTGATTTTTGAATGGCTCCAAAGTGCGTTCCTTAGGTGACTTTTATGTGGATGTGTGTTTGTGTATGTGAGGTGTGTAATTGATTCTGCAAAGTCACTTGGTTAATTTTCTTGTAGCATATAATTGATTAGGGATTCTTTAAGAGGTTAGATAGCCAACAGTAGATAATAATAAAAATAATGTAATACTAATAGAAGTTCAAATTTAAAAGTAACAACAAATAAAAAGTTTTAAATAAAGAAAAGTAAATGACAGATAATAATTTATGAAGACTCAGAGGTCCTCATCGTTAACTGGATCCTGTGGAGGAGTCGGTGGTGATATATGAAAGTGATGGCAAATTCGCTGAAGAGTGTCCTTGATCCACCCAAGACATCGAGAAGTGTAAGTAAACTACTGGGTGCAGTACTGCTCGAACTGTATGAGGTGTGCAGAGATATCCTCTAATGCTGGTCCGGTACGGGATGGTCGCTGGCTCAGAATCGTTGCCTCTTCTGACGGTAGTGGGACATCATCAGGAATGTCCTCGTCCTGTTTCTCATTTATGGGTTTCTTTAGTTTGTACTGAGGAGGATCGGTTCGTCGACACTGTTTGATCATTCGCATGTGTAGCATCGTCTGGATGCCTTGAAGTACCATGTTACCCATTAGCGTGAGGGATGATCTCTGGTCGTCGGTATTGATGAGGTTGAAGTATCGAGCTAGTCGTGTGATATATGGGCCCATCGATAAAATTTCTTTTTTGTGCTGCTCCGTCTGGTGCTGGATTGCGCTCCAATAAAATACGCCAAGTCGAAAACATGTCCTTCGGACATGCATGATAAGAAATAGACGTCGTGTTTGGTGACGACACTGGTGCTCTCCTTGTGACCTGTAATGGTATGGGCAAGAATAGCATGAATATACCTTAGAGTTGGAGAAAGGGCGGTCGCTTTGGATCGACTAGGGTTGTAGTTGCTTGTGGAAGGGCATAGGCTATGCCAACATTCGAGTGGAGTGGCATATAGGTCCCGGTTTAATCCGTCCAGTAGGTTCTCTTCAATGAATTTTGGTGTGTAAAGTCCGAGGGCCGTACCAAATTATCATACGCTCAATCGACGTACTGTGCCCCCGAGACAAAATTGGATAGTGCCTGGGTCGTCAAACTTAACCATCACGGTTTGCAGTGTAAAGGTGGAGCAGAATTCGAGTGTGAGCTCCAAGTATGTAGATTAATCAATTTAGAAGAAATTTTCCACGGTTCAGTCAATAGGAGGGCTTTGATATCAGTTGTGAGCCCAACTTGCCTTATCGCGTCCCAATCAATGCGTCGCCCGATGCCTAGGGGCCTATTCCATATGGCTTTGTACCGTTCTTGAGTTTCTTGCAAAAATCAAAGGAACGGGTGATGAAGTTCGGTGGTTGTGCATGCGGAAAAGGAACCGGGTCCCTTTCTATTCTTACTTGGTACTGAGCGTTTCACTCGAGATGTCGGCATATTTCCAGCAAATTAATATTAAATGTAAAGTAATTTTTCTAGTGCACCCAATATATTTGAGAATTTAGGAATCATTATTCACAATCAAAATTTGACAATAGCATAGCAAACAATTCTCAAAGAAACAATAACTAATATCTAACATGTATTAACAATCAAACAATGAAAATCATGTTGTTAAAAACTAAAAAAATAAATAAAGTAAACAAGAATTCTAAAAAAAATGAACTAAAAATCATGTTTAACATAGAATAAACAAGAAATAGACTAAATGAAATAAATTAAATCAGATTTTTAAGTCTAAAATTAAACAAAAACTTAAATTAAGAGAAAGTATGAGAAAATGTAAAGAAAAAGGAACCAGGCACGGTGGTACATGATGAGCACGGGTGGAGGGCACGGCGGTGGAGTTGGTTTTCGCAGTGTGAACACGGCCTGGTAGGGGAGTGGTGTTTGTGGGCACGGTGGTGTTCAGCCGTGTGGGTGGGTTGTTGGAGAAAAATGGCGTTGGGGAGGGAGAGGTCTTGTTTTGTGGCTGAATTTTGGGGGGGGGAGAGGAAAAATCTAATTTTAGGGTTTGAAGTTGGGGAAAAAAACGATTAGTTTGCTTATAAAGGAAGGGGAACACGGCCTTTTGCCATGGCCGTGTTTAATTTGAAGTGCCCATGCTTTTCGCGATTTAAAATTGGACGCTCTTTAGGGTTTTTGGCATGTCCGTGTGTCAATTGTGCCCTCCCATTCTCGATAAGTCAGTATGTGGCATGGTGTAGTCGCACGGGCATGTCTAGCCCGTGGTGTGCAAGTCAGTAGCTTCACACGGTTAGATCACACGGGCGTGTTCTGGTATCGCAGCCCGTGTTTGACGATAGAAATTTCTCCATGTTTGTGCATGGCTTTTGGCATGCCCGTGGGTCGTCCCCTATTTTGTACACGGTCATTGACACACCCATGTTCAAGGCTGTGTTTAAAATCCTGCATTTTATGTTAAACTATTTTTAGGGTAGTGTTAGAAAAATAAAAACAATGTTAATGTGTTAGTGCTCAGGTTGCCTCTCGAGAAGCGCTTATTTATAGTCTTTAAGCTAGACTCTCCCTGCTTTTCGGTTCTAAAAGAGGGCTCATGGAGCAAAAACTCCTCTCTCATATCTTCGGAGTTCTGCACAGTTATAAATTTTAAGTCGGTGACCATTCACCTTGAATGTGCCTTTAGTGGGATGAGTTATCTCGATGGTGCCATATGGGAAAATTGTTTTGCTCATGAATGGGCCTGACCATCTTGATTTCATCTTTCTCGGGAATAGTTTAAGCATTGAGTTGTATAGTAGGACTAGGTCTCCTACTTCAATTGTTTTGATCTTTTGAGACGAGCATCGTGACATCGCTTTGCTGCTTCCTTGTACAGTTTTGAGTTCTCATAGGCTTTCGTTCTCCATTCATCTAGCTCGTTCATCTGCATCATTATTCTCTTTCCTGCAATTTTGAGGTCAGAGTTCAAGGATTTTATTACCCAAAATGCTTTGTGTTCTAACTCGAATGGTAGATGACAGCTTTTCCCGTATACAAGCATGTATGGGGATGTCCCTAGAGGTGTTCTAATGATGTTCTATAGGCCCATAAAGCATCATCTACTTTAATTGCCCAATCTTTTCTATTTAATTCAACCATTTTTTTCTAGAATGCGCTTAAGCTCTCGGTTTGCTACCTCAACTTGCCCACTAGTTTGAGGATGATATGGGGTTGCTATCCTGTGATATACTCCATATTTTTTTAGAACTTTTTCAAATTGAGTATTGCAGAAGTGGGTACCCCCATCACTAATAATTGCTCTAGGTGTGCCAAATCGGGAGAACAATTTCTTGAGGAACTTGACCACTACCCTAGCATCATTAGTAGGTAAAGCTTCCGCTTCAACCCATTTTGACATGTAATCAACCGCCACTAGGATGTACTTGTTTCCAAACGAACTGGGGAATGGTCCCATGAAATCGATACCCCATACGTCAAATATCTCACATGATAACATATATGTTTGAGGCATTTCATCATGTTTAGAAATATTACCTATCCTCTGGCATCTATCACACAAGGTAACATACCATTGGCATCTTTAAATAGAGTGGGCCAATAAAACCCGATTCGAGTATTTTGTGTGCTATCTTAATTCCACTGTAGTGTCCTCCCACGATGGTCCTGAATGGCAATGGTCCAAGATTTTGGTTGCTTCATCTTTGTAACACATCTTCGAATTACCTGATCTGCACATATGCGAAAAAGAAAGGGATCTTCCCAAAAATAATTTTTCACATCAGCAAAGAATCGCTTCTTTTAGTGATGTGTCAATTTTCTTGGTAGAACGTTAGCTACTAAATAATTTGCGATATTTGCAAACCATGGTACCTTGGAATGTGTTATAGAAAAGAGTTGTTCTTCGGGAAAGGAATCATTCATTTCACCTTCATCAAGCTCTTTGGTGGATGGTTTTTCAAGTCTAGAAAGGTGATCTGCTGCAAGATTCTCGGTTCCCTTCTTATCTTTTATTTCCAAGTTGAATTCCTGTAAGAGTAAAATCCATCGTATGATTCTAGGTTTTGCATCGGGTTTGTTTAAAAGATATCTGAGAGCTGAATGGTCAGTGTAAATGATAACTTTAGATAGTATTAGATACTGTCTAAATTTATCAAAAGCAAAAACTATGGCTAGCAACTCTTTCTCTATAGTGGTATAATTTTCTTGTGCGGGCGTTAGTGTTCTGCTAGCGTAGTAAATTGGTTGAAAGTGCTTGCCTCTTTGTTGTCCCAAAACTGCACCTACTGCAAAATCACTTGCGTCACACATTAGTTCCGTAACATCCTTAAATCGGGGCCTTTCCATTTTATCTGTTGCATGTAATTAGTTTGTTTGTCATGTTAGTTTGGGCTATGTTCGGGCTTAGGCATGAGCTAGGGATAGGTCCTGAGTTTCCTTGAAAGTTGCATTTTGGGCTTCTAGAAAAGGAGAGCTGATTGAGCTAGGGGTTAAGGGTTACTGGTGGTGGATTGTGATGCAAGAGAGGCCTTGGTAAAGTGGCAAGGAGGCGCCACTTAGGGCATGGGGAAGTGACGCCTCAGGTGAGTAAGGGAGCCTTGGTTCAAGCTATGAAGATCCCCTTTCTACTTGTTATTTTTAACGCCAGGACAAGGGAGGAGTTGTGCTCAGGATGGACTGTGGTGGATAGGGGTTGAAAGAGTCAACAAATTCAAATTAGTGGAAGAGAGAAAAGTAAGGAGTTTGAAATATTCAAACTTGTTTGAATAGGTGGTCAGGAGAAGAGTAAGGAGAAAAAGAAAGGATTGTAGTGGGAAGGGAGTTAGTTAAATTTGAAAGAGTTGGAGGGGAGTGGGACTTTCGATTTTGTGTGTACCTTAGGTGGGTGGCCGAATGTGGTATGTAGGCCTGGGGGAGGTGTGACATTCGGCTAGTTAAGGAGCACTTAGAGATATTTTTCTTTTATTTTCTTTTGTGCCAAAATTGAACCACTCCCACATTTTCACTTCTTGCATTTTTGTTCTTCTTCCTTTTCCCTCAAAAGACCGAAAGTCGAATGCTCTCCTAGATCTCTTCTCCTTCTTCTATTTTATTTTGTTGCTTGGACGAACCTACTTTGCTCACCATTCACTATTTGTGTCCCAAATTCCTTGCCATTTTTCTTGTAAGCTAGAAACCATTGTAGCCATACCTCTGCCGAAATTTCATTTCCCATTTTCTTAACTCTCAAAAGCCATAGCTTAATCCCTCCTACATCTTTCTTTTTTTTTCTTTCTTTCATCTTATTTTATTTTCCCTCATTTTGTTGCAAAAGCCGAATAATCATTTCTCCCTTTCTTCCATTTTGTTATTTCTTTTCGAAACACCTTGTTAGCCAAATTCATACTTTCTTTTGCACCTAGCCGAATCTCAACCCATAGTGTGGTAAGATCTCATTGTCTTTTTCTCTTTTCTTCATTTATTGTTCTTTTGTTCTTTGGCTGAATCCCCCCTGGGTGCTTATCCTTTCTTTTTCGTCTCTTGTGGGTCAGTGGCTAGTTCTCATCTTGCGGTATAACTTGTCAATCATATTCCTGTTCAATTGTGGTGAGTATCTTCCTCTCATTGTGAATCTTGATTCTTCTCTTTCTGAATTTCGTAGGTAGGGATCCAATTTTATTTGATGCTTGGCCGAATGCAGGGGGAAGGTGTGTTGACACCACCTTGTGTGAATCTTCGGGATTTGTCGATCTAGGTGAGGCCTTTCACGCTGCGAGTTATGTTAACCTCTTAGATTCAATTTTGTTGCTTTAATCTAAGTTAGTGACTAAGGTGTGTTATGGACTCAAAGGCTGACCAAGCGGTAGGAGGGGTTAGATCGGTAAACCCAGCCCCTAAGTTCAAGAAGTGAGCCTGTATCTACGGTTCGCGATTGGCCACCTAGGTGTGGACCAACATCTGAACATGAGAGTAGACAGATAGCGGTAGTGTCGATTAACGACAGTGTCGACATAGAAAGTGTAGTCTTGCGAGTAATCAGGTGTGTATCTCTTACGCATTTCATATACAATGTGTTAGTATGTTTATATCATGTATACTGTCAAAAGCTGAAATAACTATGGATATGCATATAAAAGCGAGGACTCCGGGTAAGTCCAATTCTGATGGCTAGTGTTAACTGCCTCTGTTAAATCTTCATATGCCATGTTACATTATTTGTAAATACAAAGCATGATTATTTTGAAAGGCATGTTCATTTAAATGGGGATGATGAGAGGAGGAGGAAAATATGATTATTTGTGACTTTGGGTCACCAGTGGTTTGGCACCACCAGTGGTTCGGTACCACATATGAATATTTGTGATTTTGGGTCACTAGTGGTTTGGCACCACCAGTGGTTTGGTACCACATATGTTATCTTCATGACTCATCCCAGTGGTCTGGCACCACAGTGGGTTAGCCCCACATATTATATTAAAAGGGATTGTGACGAGTGGTTTAGCGCCACCAGTGGTTTGGTACCACATATGTTAATTTGTGACTTTGAGTCACCAGTGGTTTGGTACCACACAAGGTAGAATCGGGAGTTCGGATGGTTAGGTTTTGGGTTGCATGGCATGCATATTTGCATTAAATCGGTGTATGAGCTTATCATCTTTGGGATGGGGATTTATACACTAGGTCTCGGTGACTCACCCCTTCATTTACATTTTAGAGATAATCCCTAGTTCGAAGACATGGAGATGGGATGGACTCAATGTGGCCATGCTCAGCAGTTGCTTTCTTTATTAAATGGTTAAATTTCGATTTTACTTTGTTTTAAATTTTGGGTTTTTGTTGTAAAAATGCCACTTAGACTTAATTTTTGGGTTAATTGTTGGTTTGCATTTCTTTTTGGAAAAGTTTTTATTTAGACGCTAAAAGCATGCTTAGAGTACTATAACATGAATTTTTTCCCAAAACCTAACTAAATTTTTGGGATTTTACAAAAAGGTCACCATCGGGTAATTAAAAACTTGATAACAACAAGACAACATCACTTTTTCCAAACTAAGGCCATCATGTTTTCAACCAAACTACCCCTTACAAATGTGCTGTCTAAAAATTTTCGAGTAACTCATTTAAGATAGCAACGACAACCTGGTTTTTAAATGATTTCTTTCTTGTGACATGCCAGATTTGGTTGTAACGTTTGGATCGGGTTTAGGGTGTTATAATTGTGGTATCAGAGCCAGGTTTAAAAAGCTCGATTGTGGGCCTGAGGCCCAAAATGTTTTTCAATTAAGGGTTTGTGAAATTATTTTGATAGAAAATGCATACTTTGGGAAAAGCATGGCACCTGAGTCTCAAGCACCAATCCGCAACGGTAAGTCCCCAAACTTTTGATTGCATGCTTAAATAATTGTGATATAGATGCTAGTAGTAGAAATCTACTTTAGAGACTGAAGCTCATAGGATTATGTGAACTTGTGAGAACAACTACTGTAAAAAATTATTCATAAGACTGTTCTGTAATAGTCAGTGGAAGAAAGCTAACTCCTAAAATTCCCTAATCAGATTAATTCATTAACGCTAGTCATGAGCACTCGAGGACGTGGTCGTAACACGCGTAGACGTGGTAGGGTAGGATGACTGTGTCTAAACCAGTCAGGTCTGGTCATGGGTCAGAGGATGAGGTACCACCACCGCCAGCTGTAGGCACTGAGTTTTAGGATCAGACAGGCATGCAATGCTGTAGGTTTTAAAGAGAGTAGCTGGAGCAGGTGGGGCTACGGGGGCTCAGAAATCAGTGCTTGAACGACTCTGAGCCAATGGAGCAGAAGTATTTCGGGGTGTTTCTAGTGTGGCTCCCAACACAGTGGAGTATTGGCTTGAGGCGACGGAGCGTATTATGGACGATTTAGACTTTACGATCGAGGAAAGTTAAAGAGGATGGTGTCTCTTCTCCGGGATGAATCTTATCAGTGGTGGCTCACGGTCCGGGATGGTGTGACAGTCGACGATCTCACTTGGGATTTCTTTAAGACGTCATATCAGAGAAAGAATGTCGGGTCTAGTTATATCGATGTATAGCGTAAAGCATTTTTAAGACTGGTCTAGGGGAGTAAGTTAGTATCTGAGTACGAGGCAAAATTCTTAAGGTTGAGCCGTTATGCTCGGGGTATCGTAGCTACGGAACACGAGCACTGTGTTAGGTTTTAGGATGGGCTGAAAGATGAGTTGTGGTTGCTGATCGCTCTACAGCAAGAGAGGGAATTTTTGTTTTGGTAGAGAAGGCTAAGATAGCAAAGGGGGTGAAGGAGTCAACGAGGCAGAATCTGGATAGAAATAGGAACAAGAGGAGTTTTGGGCCATCAGGGTCTGCTAGGAATTCTCAGAAAAGGGCTAGATTTGGCGGACCGAGTCAGGCTACGCGGTCTTTTGCTACTACTCAACGGCCATCACAGTGTGCTCGATGTGGAAAGTCTCATTGGGGGGAGTGTTGGACTGGTGGCAGAGGGTGTTTTGAGTGCAGGTCGATGGATCATCGAGTAAGAGATTGTCCACGTAAGTTAGCTAGGATGCAGTCTGAGGGTTAGGGGAGTGCTCAGTTCAGGAGCGGTGGACAGCAACCACAGAGGGGTCGAGGTTTAGCCAGGGGTGGTAAGGCTAACGGGCAAGGTTGTGGAGCACCGCAAAGGTGCTGAGAATGCTAATGCAAGACAACTTGGGTTATTCTATGCTGCGAGGTGTCGAGAGGAGGGCGACGCACCAGACGTCATAACTCGTACGTTTTTAATTTTTGGGTTACTGTATACTACTTTAATTGATGTCGGTTTGACGCACTCGTATGTTGCTAGTAGTATAGTGGGAACTTTGAACTTAGCCCATGAGGTTTCTTTTAGGAAGATGACTATAATTGGCCCTCTAGGTCACTCTATGGAAGTAAATAAATTGTATAGGGATGTACCCCTAGAACTCCAAGGGGTAGTGTTTTTGGTTAATTTGATAGAACTGCCATTCGGGGAGTTCGATTTGATCTTAGGGATGGATTGGCTAGTGAAGTATCAGGCAAGTTTGGACTGTGCGGCTAAGCGTATGGTGTTGAGGTTTGTCGAGGGTGAAGAGGTGGTAATGATAGGTGATAGAATAAATTACCTATCCAATGTGGTATCTGCTTTGAAGGCCGAGAAGATGGTGAAGAAAGGATGTGAGGCATTCATGGTTCATGTTTGTGCTTTGGAGGGCAAGGAGTTAAACGCGGGGGATGTCCGAACGGTGAAGGAATTTGTCGATGTGTTTTTGGAAGAGCTTCCAGGTTTGCCTCCAGATTACGAAGTTGAGTTTGGTATAGAACTATTCCCTGAAATCGCGCCAGTGTCTATTGCCCCGTGTTGGATGGCACTGAAGGAGTTAGTGGAGCTGAAGGCACAGATTCAGGAGTTGTTGGATCGAGGTTTTATTTAGCCAAGTGTATCGCCTTGGGGAGTGCATGTGCTTGTCATTAAGAAGAAAGATGGAACAATGCGGATGTGTATAAATTACCGCCAGTTGAATAAGTTGACGATTAAGAATAAGTATCCGTTGCCAAGGATAGACCTGTTCTATCAACTTAAGGGAACATCAGTTTTCTCTAAGATTGATTTAAGGTCGGGGTACCACCAGCTTAAGGTAAAAGAGGCTGATATCCATAAGACGGCGTTTTGCACTCGTTATGGGCACTATGAGTTTTTGGTAATGCCGTTTGGTTTGACCAACGTGCCAGCAGCATTCATGGATATAATGAGTCTGGTTTTTTAGCGGTATTTGGATAGGTTCGTTGTAGTATTTGTAGATGATATCCTGGTGTACTCGAAGTTAGAGAAGGAGCATGATGAGCATCTCCGGGTGGTTCTGCAGATTTTGAGGTGGAAGCAATTGTTCGCGAAGTTTAGTAAGTGTGAGTTCTGACTGAAGGAAGTAACTTTCTTGGGTCATGTGGTGTCAGCTGAGGGGATTAGGGTGGACCCTCGGAAGATTGAAGCGGTATTGGATTAGAAACCACCTAAGTCTATGGTCGAGATTCAAAGTTTTTGGGATTAGCAGGGTATTATAGAAGGTTCATGGAAGGGTTTTCTTTGATTGCATCGCCATTGACCAAGTTGTTAAGGAAAGGGGTTCCGTTTGTGTGGTCAGACAAGCGGAAGAAAGTTTTGAGAAGCTAAAGAAGATTTTGACAGAAGCTCCAGTTTTAATTCAGCCTGAAGCGGGAAAAATTTACCATTTATTGTGATGCGTCACATACCGGATTAGGATGTGTGCTGATGCAAGAGGGGAAAGTAGTGGCGTATACTTCTCGCCAACTGAGACCTCACGAGTGAACTATCCGACGCATGACTTGGAGTTGGCTACTGTGGTGTTCACCTTGAAGATTTTTAGACACTACTTGTATGGGGAGAAGTCTATCATCTACACGGATCACAAAAGTTTGAAGTACCTCCTTACTCAGAAAGAGTTGAATTTGAGGCAGATGAGGTGGATCGAGTTGTTAAAGGACTATGACTGCTCGATTGAGTATCATCCAGAGAAAGCCAATGTGGTGGCAGATGGGTTGAGCCGTAAGGTGGTGTCAGACTTAAGAGTGATGTTTGCTCACCTTAGTTTGTATGATGACGGAAGTTTGCTAGCGAAACTGCAAGTGAAGCCGACATGGGTCAATCAGGTGAAGGAAAAGCAGTTGGGGATGAAGTCTTAAGTGCTCAATGTTTGCTAGTGCAGAATGGTGGTTTGAAGGGGTATAGCTTGAGCAGTGAGGGAGTACTGTGTTTCCAAGGGAAGGTTTGCATGTCGAAGGATGTGGAGTTAAGGCAAAAGATTCTTTAGGAGGCACATAGCAGTCCGTACGCTATGCATCCTGGAGGTAGTAAGATGTACCGAGAGTTGCGAGAGCAGTTTTGGTAGCCAGGTCTGAAGTAAGAAGTGACGGAATTCGTGAGTAAGTGTCTGACGTGTCAGCAAGTCAAAGTCGAACATCGCCACCTTGGTGTCTTGCGGTACCGATAAAGATTCCACAGTGGAATTCGAAAAGGATTACGATGGATTTTGTCAGTGGGCTACCCCTCACTCCTTCGAAAAAGGATTCGATTTGGGTAATTGCGGACCGTTTGACAAAATCGGCTCATTTCATACTAGTTCGGGTTGATTACTCACTTTAAAGGTTGGCTAGGTTGTATGTGGCGAAAATCATGCGACTACATGGAGTGCTAGTGTCGATTATCTCAGATAGGGATCCTAGGTTCACATCAAGATTCTGGAAAGCATTGCATCAAGCTTCGGTACTAAGCTGGATTTCAGTGCAGCGTTCCATCTGCAGTCAGATGGGCTGTTAGAGAGGGTGATTCAGATTCTAGAGGATATGTTAAGGGTTGTGTTTTGGATTTCAGGGGTAGCTAGAAAGAATTTCTACCATTGGAGGAGTTCGCGTACAACAATAGTTACCAGGCAAGTATTCAGATGGCACCGTATGAAGCGTTATATGGATGGAAGTGTCGCACTTCTACATGTTGGACAGAGTTGGGTGAGCGTCAGCTGTTGGGTCCTGAGTTGGTTGCTAAAACAGAAGATAAGGTTAAGCTGATTCGAGCTCATCTGAAGAAGCTTTAGATAGGCTAAAGTCCTATACGGATCTTAAGTGGAAGGATATAGAGTTTGTAGTGGGTGACAAAGTTTTCCTGAAAGTCTCGCCTTGGAAGAAGGTGCTGAGATTTGGTCAGAAGGGCAAACTAAGTCCAAGGTTTATCGGGCCTTACCGGGTGTTAAAGCATGTAGGACCAGTAGCTTATCAGCTCGAGTTACCACCAGATTTGTGCCAAATCCATGACGTGTTTCATGTTTCCATGTTGAGACGTTATCGGTAAGATCCGTCTCATGTTGTGCTAGTAGAGGAAATTAAAGTGAGCCCAGATTTGTCTTTTGAGGTAGAACCAGTGCAGATTCTAGACCGGAATGTGAGGGTCTTGCGTAGAAAGTCAATTCCTTTGGTGAAAGTGTTATGGCGCAACCACGGTGCAGAAGAGGCCACGTGGGAGCCAGAGGATGTGATGCGGCATCAATACCCTTAACTCTTTTGACTAGGTAATTTCGAGGCCGAAATTATTTTTAAGGGGGTAGAACTGTAACATCCTTAAATCGGGGCCTTTGCATTTTATCTATTGTATGTAATTAGTTTGGTTGTCATGTTAGTTTGGGCTATGTTAGGGCTTAGGAATGAGCCAAGGATAGGCCTGAGTTTCCTTGAAAGTTGCGTTTTGGGCTTCTAGAATAGGGGAGCTAATTGACCTAGGGGTTAAGGGTTACTGGTGGTGGATTGTGATGCAAGAGAGGCCTTGGTAAAGTGGCATGGAGGCCCCACTTAGGGCTTGGGGAAGTGACGCCTTAGGTGAGTAAGGGAGCCTTGGTTCGAGCTGCGAAGATCCCCTTTTCTGCTTGTTTTTTTGATGCCAGGACAAGGGAGGAGTTGTGCTCAGGATGGACTGTGGTGGATAGAGGTTGAAAGAGTCAACAAATTCAAATTAGTGGAAGAGAGAAAAGTAAGGAGTTTGAAATATTCAAACTTGTTTGAATAGGTGGTCAGGAGAAGAGCGAGGAGAAAAAGAAGGGATTGTAGTGGGAAGGGTGTTAGCCGAATTTGAAAGAGTTGGAGGGGAGTGAGACTTTCGGTTTTGTGTGTAGCTTAGGTGGGTGGCCGAATGTGGTATGTAGGCCTGGGGAGGTATGACATTCGGCTAGTTAGGGAGCACCTAGAGATCTTTTTCTTTTATTTTCTTTTGTGCCGAAATTGAGCCACTCCCACATTTTCACATCTTGTATTTTTGTTTTTCTTCCTTTTCTCTCAAAATACCCAAAGCCAAATGCTCTCCTAGATCTCTTCTCCTCCTTCAATTTTATTTTGTTGCTTGGCCGAACCTACTTTGCTCACCATTCACTATTTGTGTCCCAAATTCCTTGCCATTTTTCTTGCAAGCCAGAAACCGTTGTAGCCATACCTCTGCCGAAATTTCATTTCCCATTCTCTTCACTCTCAAAAGCCATAGCCAAATCCCTCCTACATCATTCTTTTTTTTCTTTCTTTCATCTTATTTTATTTTCCCTCATTTTGTTTCAAAAGCCAAATCATCATTTATCCCTTTCTTCCATTTTGTTATTTCTTTTCAAAACACCTTGTTAGCCGAAGTTCATACCTTCTTTTGCACCTAGCTGAATCTCAACCCATAGTGTGGTAAGATCTCATTGCCTTTTTCTCTTTTCTTCCTTTATTGTTCTTTTATTCTTTGGCGAATCCTCCCTGGGTGCTTATCCTTTCTTTTTTGTCTCTTGTGGGTCAGTGGCTCGTTCTCATCTTGCACGATAACTTGTCAATTGGATTCCTATTCAATTGTGGTGAGTATCTTTCTCTCATTGCGAATCTTCTTTCTTCTCTTTCTGAATGCCGTAGGCAGGGATCCAATTTTATTTGATGTTTGGCCAAATGCAAGGGGAGGGTGTGTTGACGCCATCTTGTGTGAATCTTCGGGATTTTTCAATCTAGGTAAGGGCTTTCACTCTGCGAGCTATGTTAACCTCTTAGATTCAATTTCGTTGCTTTAATCTCAGTTAGTGACTAAGGTGTGTTATGGACTCAAAGGCTGACCAAGTGGTAGGAGGGGTTGGATCAGTAAACCCAGCCCCTAAGTTGAAGAAGCGGGTTGTATCTACATTCAATTGGACACACTGGTGTGGACCAAAGATCCAATGTGGGAGTAGATGATAGCGGTAGTGTCGATTAACGACAGTGTCGACATAGAAAGTGTAGTATTGCGAGTAATCAGGTGTGTATCTCTTACACACTTCATAAGCAATGTGTTAGTATGTTTATATCATGTATACTGTCAAAAGCTAAAATAACTATGGATATGGACATAAATGCGAGGACTCTGGGTAAGTCCAATTCTGATGGCTAGTGTTAACTGCCTCTGTGAAAACTACATATGCCATGTTATATT
Organism: Gossypium rotundifolium; assembly: GCA_025506655.1. Classification (NCBI taxonomy): domain Eukaryota; kingdom Viridiplantae; phylum Streptophyta; class Magnoliopsida; order Malvales; family Malvaceae; genus Gossypium; species Gossypium rotundifolium. Next base: position 131,084,470 of record CP106725.1, on the reverse strand, counting down.
ATCTGTAAATGCTAAGCATGATTATTTCTGAAAGGCGTGTTCATTTAAATGGGTATGATGAGAGGAGGAGGAAGATATGATTATTTGTGACTTTGGGTCACTAGTGGTTTGGCACCACAAGTGGTTTAGTACCACATATGAATATTTGTGACTTTGGGTCACCAATGGTTTGGCACCACCAGTGGTTTGGTACCACATATGTTATCTTCGTGGCTCGTCCTAGTGGTCTGGCACCACAGTGGATTGGCCCCACATATTATATTAAAAGGGATTGTCACCAGTGGTTTGGCACCACCAGTGGTTTGGTACCACATATGTTAATTCGTGACTTTGAGTCACCAGTAGTTTGGCACCACCAGTGGTTTGGTACCACACAGGGTAGAATCGAGAGTTCGGATGGTTAGGTTTTGGGTTGCATGGCATGCATATTTGCATATGAATCGGTGGATGAGCTTATCATCTTTGGGATGGGGATTTATACACTGAGTCTCGATGACTCACCCCTTCCTTTACATTTTGCAGATAATCCCTAGTTCGAGGACATGGAGCCGGGATGGACTCGAGGTGTCCATGCTCAGTAGTTGCTTTCTTTATTTAATGGTTAAATTTTGATTTTACTTTGTTTTAAATTTTGGGTTTCCGTTGTAATAAGGCCACTTAGACTTAATTTTTGGGTTAATTGTTGGTTTGCATTTCTTTTTGGAAAAGTTTTTATTTAGACGCTAAAAGCATGCTTAGAGTACTATAACATGAACATTTTCCCAAAACCTAACTGAATTTCCGGGATTTTACAAAAAGGTCACCATCGGATAATTAAAAACTTGATAACAACAAGACAACATCACTTTTTCCAAACTAAGGCCATCATGTTTTCAACCAAACTACCTCTTACAAACGCGCTGTCTAAAAATTTTCGATAACTCATTTAAGATAGCAACAACAACCTGGTTTTCAAATGATTTCTTTCCTGTGACATGCCAGATTTGGTCGTAGCGTTTTGATTGGGTTTGGGGTGTTACAAGTTCAAAGGGTAAGTTCCAATCAGGTGCAATTATAATTGGTGCATTTATTAGTTTATACTTAAGGATATTGAATGCATTTAAGCATTCCTGATTGAAATCAAAAGGAACATCTTTTTCTAGTAATTTTGTCAATGGCTTAGCTATTTTAGAAAAATCTTCAATAAATATTCTATAGAATCCTGCATGTCCTAAAAAGCTTCTAATAGCCTTAATCGAACCGGGGAGGTAGTTCTTCTATGGCTTCAATCTTTGCTTTGTCTACCTCAATCCCTTTACTAGAAATCTTATGTCCTAACACAATCCCTTCCCTAACCATAAAGTGACATTTTTCCCAATTCAAAACAAGGTTCGTTTCCTCACATCTCATTAGAACTCTTTTTAAATTTTTGAGGCAAAGATGGAAAGAATTACCGAATACCGAGAAGTCATCCATAAATACTTCCATGATGTCTTCCACGAGTTCGTCAAAGATTGCCAACCTGCAGGGCTGGAAAGTAGCAGGAGCATTACACAATCCAAAAGGAATTCTATGATAAGCAAACGTACAGCATGGGCATGTAAATGTCATCTTCTCTTGATCTTCAGGAGCTACGGGGATTTGGAAGTAATCGGAGAGTCCGTCCAAGAAACAGTAATACATATGCCCAGATAATCTTTCCAGCATTTGATCTATGAAGGGCAGAGGGAAGTGATCTTTTCTGGTGGCATCATTCTGCTTTCTATAGTCTATACAGACTCTCCATCCTGTGACTGTTCTTGTGGGAATTAACTCATTATTTACATTGGGCACTACAGTCATTCCTCCTTTATTTGGAATTACCTGCACAGGACTTACCCAAGTGCTGTCAGAAATAGGATAAATTATTCCTGCATCTAGAGGTTTAATTACCTCGGCTTTGACCACTTCTTTCATGTTGGGGTTTAGCCGTCTCTGAGGTTACACACACGGCTTATATTCTTCTTCCATTAAAATTTTGTGGGTGCAAAATGTGGGGCTTATTCCCTTGATGTCAGAAATTTTCCAAGCTATTGCTTTCTTGTGTTGTCTTAGTACCTTTATCAGCTCCTCTTTTTTCCTTGGATTCTAATTATGAAGAGATGATTACCGGTAGTATAGAATTTTCCCCAAGGAATGCGTATTCTAAGTGTTTTGGTAACTATTTTAATTCCAATTTGGGCGGCTCTTCGATGGAGGGTTTTATTTTATTTCATTATTATCTTCAATGCTTTCTTCTTTTATTCGTTTGGATGATGATATATTCAGATTCAACTCATCATCCTCATCTTCTTCCCCCTTTTCTTAAGTTAGGCACAGTTCCATCGTGTCGTCATGTATGATTTCCTGTAATGAGTTTTGAATGATATGATCAGTACTATCAACAAAATAATAGGAATCATCTTGCTCTTTAGAATATCGCATAGCATCATAAATTTGAAAAATAATTTCTTCATCACCTATCCTCAATGCGAGTTTACCGTCACCTACATCGATAACGGCTTTAGCAGTGGCTAAAAAAGGACGCCCTAAGATTAAAGGAACATTAATGTCTTCATCCATGTCTAACACAACAAAATCAACAGGGAAAATAAATTTGTCAATTTTTACCAAGACATCTTCGATAACTCCTCTAGGATATTTAATGGATCTATCTTCTAACTAAATACTCATCCTAGTGGGTGATGGTTCCCCAATATCCAATTATTTAAACATTTTATATGGCATTAAACTTATACTGGCGCCTAGATCAGCTAATGCCTTCTTAATATTCAAGCTACCAATTAAACAAGGGATAGTAAAACTTCCCGGGTCTTTTAATTTGGTTGGTAGTTTATTTTGGAGGATGGCTGAGCACTTTTCATTAAGTTCCACCGTTGACAATTCTTCAAACTTCCTTTCATTTGTCAGGAGTTCCTTTAAGAATTTTGCATACTTCGGCATCTGTGAAATGGCTTCAACAAAAGGTAAGTTAATATGTATTTGTTTAAAAAGTTTGATAAACTTACTGTATTGAGCATCCAATTGTTCTTTCTTCAGTTTTGCTGGATATGGAATTGGTGCCTTTTTCTCTAGATGTGTTGGAGTATTGGTTTCAACTTCTACACTCCTTTCCTTGATAATCTCATATGGTTTTTTTCATGGTGGTTCCATTTGCTCTTTACCACTTCTTTGTGTAACTTCCTTTACCTGCTGTGTGCCTTTGGAAAAAAATCTCTGTCCGTATTTCACATACCATCTCAGTAAGTAATCTAACTTGATTCTTGATCCCTTTGATTGATTTTTGTTCATCAAGTGCTACTTCAGTCTTTTGGAAATGAGAATCTGTGGCTGATATGAATTTCGTTAGTATATCTTCAAGGTTTGATTTCTTCTCTTGTGGATATGGCTGATTTTGATAATTTGGAGGAGGTTGATGCCTTTGATTTCCTTGATTTCCTTGTCCTCCCCACAAAAATTTGGGTGGTTCCTCCAACTTGCGTTATAAGTGTTACTATAAGAATTATTATTGGATCTGAAATTGTTACCTATATAGTTTGTCTGCTCATGTTCTGCTCCTGGTTGGTAGGGTGGGTACTCAGGATTAACCATATTCCCACTCGCTTCGCATTGCATTATTGGATGTACTGCGAAGAACATAAATTATCAAGCTTTTATTCATCATCTCCACTGTGTTGTGACATTATTATCAAGCGTCTATGTTAAAAACTCTCGTTAATTTTTTCGGTTTGGCCCTTGTAATTTGCAATTGATAGGTATTCAACGACATCTCTTCAATAAAGTCGTAAGCCGCTTAAGGAGTTTTGTTATTCAAAGTTCCACCAGCTGATGAGTCAATCATTTGCCTCGTTGAAGAATTCACACCGTTGTAAAAAGTTTGGACTTGAAGCCACAAAGGTAATCTGTGGTGTGGACATCTTCTCAGGAGATCCTTATATCTTTCCCATGCATTATATAATGTTTCTGCGTCATTCTGCACAAAACAAGATATGTCATTCCTAAATTTGGCTATTTTGGTGGTGGAAAGTATTTTAAAAGTTTTTCATTTGATCCCATGTGGTGATTGACCGTGGTAACGAAGTTCAACCAACGCTTTGCTTTATTCCTTAATGAAAAGGAAATAGCCAAGATGTATAGCATCATCAGAAACGCCATTTATTTTTAAGGTATCACAGAACTCTAAGAAATTATCTATATGAGTATTTGGGTCTTCGTCCTGCAAACCATCAAATTGAACAAACTGTTGAATCATTTGTATTGTGTTAGGCTTTAATTCAAAATTGTTAGCGCTATAGCAGGCTTGACAATACTAGATTACGCTCTGTCAAATTAGGTTTAGAATAATCATACATAGTACACGAGTATTCATTCTTGCACATTTGGCGTTGGATTGTTTTGTCCATCCCTTCAAGAGGATTGGATCATCTTGTTCTTCTCTTTGGTAGTCTAGAGCTAGTCTAGTTTCTCTCGATTTACGTGAGCGGTAGCTTCAATGACACTTTCAGACGCTAAAAGGTCCTTTCGGGTTCCTTCTAGTCCTAAACTAGAAGTACCGCTAGGAGAAGAAAGAAAGAAATTTAGTGTAAATAAAATTTAACCTAAACTAAAAATAAAAGTAAATTGTGAAAAAATAATATAATAATGGCTAAAGTAATAGAAATAGAGCTTTCTTAATATTTTAGTGTTCCCCGATAACGGCGCTAAAATCTTGATCGTGTCAAACAGTCGAGTTTTAATATTTATAAAGAATGATCGAACCTGTAGACTAACTATGACAATGATTGAGGCAAGTGCACCTATCGAACAATAGTATAGTTTAGGCAAGATTATTTTATTGAACCCAAAGAAACCTAAAAGTACTACTACTCATTTTCTTTCTATTATTTAGCCTAAAATATGGAGTGATTGGTTTATTAATCTAAAAAAAAAAAAAAAAACTAATGATAAACTAAACTAGATGCAAAGAAAAAAGAATGAAACTTTGGGAAAAGACTGTGGAAAAACTCAGTTGATTACAACGATACCTTCAGGAAGAATCCACCTATGACTTCTCTTGTTATCTAACTTTTAATGCATACGACTTCTTTACTTAGCTTGATCCATGAGACTCCCTAACCTATATTAAACCCTCTCTCGAGGCAAATAACGTCTAACCTTAGGTTAATTGGTGGAACTATCGTTCTCTTATAATAACCCCTAAGGAAGCGATAGAATCGATCAATGGACTCCAATATTAGGTTTCACCCTAATCCGATAAAATCTCGCCACCCTATCTCTAGGCGCGATCAACTCGCTTAATTATGCTAGATCTACTCTTAGGCGTGGTCTATTCCTCCTCCAACTTAAGCACATCGATTAAATTAAGCAACATAATTAAGAACAAACTAAGTACTTATCATATAATTTAGAAATCAAATAACAAAATCCATCATAGGTTTCATCCCCTTCACGTATCTGAAGGGTTTAGTTCATAACAAAATAAGAAAACATCTCAAGAGAAAAGATAAAACAAAACATAAAAAATCCCTAAAACCCCTGAAGGAATTGAAGAGAATATCCTCAGTCTTGAGTAGAACTCCGGCTTCTTGAGGTGGATCAACTGGCTATCTTTGAGTAATTCCCTGAAAAAAAGCTCTGGTAGAAAACTTCTGCCTAAAACTTGATTATCTAGAATGGCTACCTTGGGTTGTTTATATAGGCTCTTTAGATGCTTTACTTGGCTCCTAAGTACCTCCTTCAAGTAGAATTACTATTAATGCGTTTAAGTAGACTTAGGAGTATGTTTCTTTGGCTTCAAGCATCCAAATCTGAGTGAAATTGATTATTCCTATGGCAGGGTCACGCCCATGGTACATGCCCGTGTAAGTCGTGGCCAGACCGTGTTGGACTTTTGTCGACAAGGCATAGCCGTGTAAATCGGGGTGAGGTCATTTTCTAAATAAATGGTAAGGCACGGCCGTATGGCAAGGCACGGCCGTGTGGCTTGAAGTCCAGGCCGTGTCGATTTCCTCTTTGGCCCAAATTGGCCCGTTTTAAGCCCATTTCTCATTCTTTTTATTCTTAGGTGCTTTCTTGAGTATAAGACATGAAAGGAAAGTTTTAAGAGCACCTTTTTACATAAATCAAGGATAAATCATCCAAAAGCATACTAAATGTGGGATTCAAATATGTTACTTTTACGGTTTATCAGATACTGCCGTAACTATCTATTTGCAGGGCTATATGCGATACCACCGTAACTATCTATTTGGTGGGCTATGTGCGATACCACCATAACTATCTATTTGGTGGACTATGTACGATACCACCCTATTAAATATTGATGGTGGGCTAAGTACAAAATAAACGAGTGATTTGGCATTGAATTTGGCTTACTGATAAATTATGATGTGTTGTATCATAAGAAATTGTGGTGATAAGTGCAAGGAATGTATGTTAATGAATGTGAGCATTAAGCTCGAGATATGGTTAGAATGTGGTAAGAGACGGAATAAGTAAGCGTTATGAGTGATTGTGTAACACCCCAAACCCGGCCCATGTGTTATGACTGGATCTAACATGTCACATGAGAAAAATGTGTTAACTCCTTTTTGTTCATACTAAAAATAGGTATAGTTTTGTTATAATCAAGAAAAGAAATTTGATTTGAAACATATGATAAAATACTACTAATCTAGAAGGTTGATTGGCAATTCGATAATTTGAACTAGAGATCTTATAAACCGTGACTTTTGAAAATATTGTTGATAATTCAAGAGAAAATTTCCAACTTAAAAAAATATTTGTAAAAGTTTGTTATAAAATCCATTTGTTAATCTATTTTGGAAAAACCTTTATTTAATTTTTTAGAAAAATTCCCATTACAAACAATTCAAGCAAGATAATAAGTATGACTAAACATAAAGCAAAATAAAAATATCCCAGAGGCCTTATTACAACTTTAAAACCCAAAATAGTAAAAGTAACAAATTAAAACAGAAAAGAAGTTCACTAATGTTTGAAAACATTATTTCCAAAGTATGGCCTCCATCGAGTCATCCATGGGCCCAAGTCCTCATCACTGAGCATTACCTACAAGGATTAAGGAAGAAAGGAGGGTGAGTTCCAAGAACTTAGTGCATAATCCGCTTACCATTGTCCACTCAACTTGAACCCGTTTAGCAATAACTTGGACCGGAGCCCATTTAGCATAATCTTGGGCCTAAGCCCATTTATAACATAGAATATATATACATATATAATGTATCAATTAAATCAAATGAATGTAATGCAACCCAACCTAATAATCCATCCGCTACACACCACCCGTACCATCCCATCACACCTGTGGGGATCAAGTCAACCCACCCTGCCAAACACACCAATCGCAGGCATTTTGCCATTTATAACATATTTTGATTGTGGCCAAGCCACCAGAATCATAGTGAATCATATTAACAAACATTTTTGTGGCAGTGCTACCGGAATCACTTCTCTTTAACATTTTCCCATCCCATGCAAAATTATGTAAATGCAACATACATAGTAAATCATGATATTTACATATATAAACAACAATCATTAATTTAAAGGTTTATTACAAAAATCGCCCATTATAACACTTTGCAAATCGACCCCATTAGGGCAATCTATCAAATCGACCCATTATAACACTTTGCAAATTGGCCCATTAGGGCAATCTATCAAATCGGCCCATTAGGGGCATTTTTGTAATTCGGCCCATTAGGGGTAATCTATGAAAATGGCCCATTAGGGGTATTTTCGTAATTCGGCCCATTAAGGGCATTTTTATAATTCTCACAGTTAATATCGATTTTGACAAATTTATCAAAATAATGTAATTTAGGCCAATTTCTCGGTTTATGCCATATTACGATTTTAATCATAACGATTTATTTCCAACATGATATCGAGTCTTAAAACCCACAAAAAAAATGGTGTGAGATTACACACCTGATTACGGTAAGTACGGAAGTACTAGGCCTTCTTGAACGCCAACACCTATGATATCATAACACTTGATTAATCGACATACATGATTTTATTAATCTAACTCTAAAATAAACGATCTAAAATGTTTACCCTTAGAATCGTGAACAACCATGATTTGACTACTTTCACCGGATGATGGTCCACAAACCGGTGGAAAATCCCGGACCGTCGATACCGCCATTCGTTTGAATTTAGGAGTAGGGATCTTAAATCCACTCCTTTTGAGTTCTCTATTCGCTTTTCCTTTCGAATCGGCACCACAAGCCTCCATTGGTTTAAAACTTAGTTAGAACGATATTATGATATATATCGATTGTCTAAGGAGAAAGGGTTTGGCTTACACTATTTTCGTTGAATCAATAAGTTGATAGATCGAGTGATTTTGTTCTTAACAATATAATCGATTAGCCACACTTTCAATTCGATCAACACAATAACCGAGTAGCGATATCGAATGGACTATGAAAAGACTCCTTACCTTAATCGATGATGATCCCGATTCCCACCGATTGGCTTATGACTAGAAATGAATAGGCAATGATATGGTATTCGGCCAATCTACTAGAATACTAGAAATAGAACATTATCAAAATACGAGGGAGTATGGAAGATCACCATTTCGATTTTAGAAACAAGATGAAACATCGAATGATGGGGAACATTCATTCGACTAGGGAGAATAGATAATGAAAAGATTAGGAAAAACGTCACTTACCCAATTTAATCAAGAAATAAATGTCCAACTTGCAAGATGGAGAAGAAGTGATGATCAAGATTTGACTATGAAAATATGGATTAAAGAAGAATGAAGGATGGTTGAAGAACTTTGTGAAAAGAAATGAAAAGATAGAGAAAGGGAGCTTAATAGTTTCGGCTAAACAAGAGAGAAAGATGGACAATTGTGCTAGAGTGATTTGGCCATCAAAAGAAAATGAGTATGATTGGTTTGAGGATTATGGCAAAAACAAAGGAGAAAGATGAATAAATGGCCTAAGAGTTTCTGCCAAAACAAGGAAAATGGTGTAGAATATTGGCTTTAAAGTTTCGGCAAGGGAAAAGAAGAAATTGGAAGAGAGCACCAAATATGCTAGAATGGAACAAGCATTTCACATAAAATTGCAAAATGTCTAAAGGAATTTCGGCTACCAAGTTTTCCCTTCCCAAAACCGTGTTTACCTTTCCAATAGAATAAAAAATTAACCAAAAACACTTTCCAAAACATTCTCCCTACTATAGGCTAACATGTTCCCTTCATTTTCCTATTTTTTCAGTTCTTTCCTTCTTTTTCCCTTATCTTCCTCCTTACCATATTCCTTAGCCTCCTTTCCAAAGTTAAAAAGTCTTCCTTACCATATTAAAGCCTTGGCCAACACTTACCTTATTAGTACAAAAATTCAATCCAAAATATTTACACTAGGTGGGATTTGAACTCAGACCTTTAGTACACTCCACAGGCCACTTTCCACATTTACCAATAGACTCTTTGTGCTAGCAAAATGAACACTTATTTCCTTAAGTATTGATGTCACTTACCTTTTCCCCCTTAAATGCATAAACACAAAAATTTTGCTATAGCCTAACTTGAACCCGAAGCTTTCTAGAACCCCGTAAATTTCCAAAATCACCTTTCTAATAAGTCTAACTTGAACTAATGTCGTTTTCTTGTTCTCAAAAATTTTAAACACTCCTACGCTCAAGGCCCAAGGGGCCCAATTCTACTAGGCCCAATTTTGGGATGTTACAAATTAAATAGGTAACCATGAGTTTAAGAGTAAAACTCATTATAATACCTTGTGATTAAGTATAATCAATGAATATCAATAATTGATTAGTATTTGCATATGAACTTACTAAGCATTATTGCTTACTCCTTTTCTTTTCCCATCTCTTATAGGTTAGCTTAACTAGCTCGAGTTGGAGACCGTTGGAGATGTTTTCACACTATCGAGTAGACACTTGGTATAAGGTTTGAAGTCCTTATGAGTTATGACATGTATAGGGATATTTTTAAACTTGATTAAGTCATAGTTGAGATAGCCAAATGTGTTGGCCTAAGAGAGTTTATGGTTCGGTTGTGTATAGCCATAAATGATGGTTTAAGTCATTTGTAATTATACCAGAAATAGTTCTCCCTCGTGTATGGGATGAAAGCTTGGTTTTATGGTTTAAATGTGATAATTGAAGAGTTATAATTGATGATATGTGAAGTTTATGTGATGGTGTATGAAAGTATAAAAGTAAGGATGGCTAAATGGCTTGGAAAATAGCCTTGAATTAGTCCACATGGGTAGACACACGAGTATGTGTCTAGGCCGTGTGTGACACACGATCAGCCCCATGAGTGTGTGACTTAGCCGTGTGTACCCTACATGTTAGTGTTGTAAGTCAGTGTCGACCACGGGCTAGCCACACGGGCATGTGCCTAGGTTTTGTGACTCTTATCAGGCTACTGACGTCACAAACAGAATACCAAAGTTTTTACACATGGGGTGAGGACACGGGCGTGTCTAGGCCGTGTGGAGCACACGGGCATGTGTCGGGTCATGTAAAAACCCCTGTAGGTTTGAAACGAAAATAAATCCCACACGGGATAAGACATGGGCGTGTGTGACCACATGGCCTGCCCACACGGGCGTGTCCTATTTCACACGGGCGTGTGGCCCTTGTTTAGGTGAAAATTTTCTAAAAGTTTGAAAAGTTCCGGTTTGGTTCCTTGACATCCTAAGTAGGTGTAAAGGGTCTCGTTGACCCATGATAGAGACGTTACGATGGTGAACAAAAAGTTTTAAATTGGAAAGAATTTTTATAGCCTAAAGTGGAATGATTAAGCAATTCAAGTCCAGTAATGCCTCGTGCCCAATTCTGGCATGGAATCCGGATAAGGGGTGTTACAAATACCATGTTTGGGACATTGGCATCGTATTTGATTCATGTAAGACTCTGTCTGGGATAGTGGCATCGATATTTGGTTACATGTAAGACCATGTCTGGGACATTGGCATTGTACGATTATTCTAAGTATTCCGAGCATCCTATTTGATTCTGAATGGTTCAACGGGCAATTCCGAGAAAACGAAAGACTATGTGAGATGTATAACTGAATTAGGTACATTTGATATGCACACTATATAAGTGTATGAAAGGTAAGTATATATATATGAACTTACTTAGATGAGATATGTGTATAGATTTGATGAAGTAAAATGTGATATATGAATGAATGAGCTATGATCTAATGAAGTACATGGTGATATATATGTTGGTAAGAAAATGGCTAAATAAATGAGCCAAGAAATATGATGAATGTGCAAATGAGCTATTAGTAATCTTATATTTGATATGAATAATGAATGCATATATGTTAAGTTTATTTGTATATGGCTTACTAAGCTTTTGAAAGCTTACTTTGTGTGTGTTTGCTTTGTTTTATAGATTGTAAAAGCTATTGAGGGCTCGAGGATCATCGAGGATTATCATCGCGCTACTCAAATCACATTTTGGTACCTTTTGAATATGTATATATTAAGTATGGCATGTATAGTCTAGTTGATATGGTTATGTTTTGAAAGGGTGTATAGATAGCCATGTGATATTGCTAGATAATAACATTATATGGATGAATAGTTATCTCTTATGATGTTAAGTTTTGGTATGGTTTGATGGCTAGTAAAATGGTCAAAATTATGGTAAGCTTATTGATGCAAAGTAAGCATTTATTTGAAGTATGGATGTTATAATGAAATGGTAATTTGTGGATGAATTATGCTTGTATTTACTTGTGATTTAGTTGGGCTAAATGGCACACAAGATGTTTTGATGAAATGTTCTTGGATGAGTAAAATAGATGGTCAATTTGGTATGCTATTGGTTGCCAAAAGTGTTGGATTGATACTTGTATGTGCTTGTAGGGATGACCCAAAGTGTGGGTGGCATTTTGGCCTTGAAAATGGCCTATAATTGCCCACATGGTTCAGCACACGGGCGTGTGGCTCGACCGTGTCCCTTGTGGTTGTATTCAAACCAAGTTAGACTCGACCATGGGCTGGACACACGGCGTGTGACTGGCGGTGTAGTGCAAATCAGTATTGACCACGGGTGAGGCACAAGGGCGTGCCCACGATCGTTTGGACAAGTCAGTATGTATGCCCTGTTTTGAGACGACTTAGACACACGGGGTGTCTGAGGCCGTGGGAGACACATGACCTGCCCACACGGGTGTGTGACCTCTGTAACTTTGAAAAAATTTTAAATTTCTAAAAATTTCTGTATGTGTTCGTTTTAGTCCCGGCCCCTTCCTAAAGTATTTTTAAGGTCTCGTAGAACTATTTAAGGGACACTTTGATTTGATTTGTTGAATTATGTTATGAAATGTCTGTAAAAGATTCTAATTTGTCCGGTAATGCCTTTAACCCTAGACCGGCATTGGTTACGGGTTAGGGTGTTATAATTTGATTGGTATCAGAGCTACAGTTTAGTCGATTCTTGGACTAACGTAGCGTGTGAGAGTCTATCTATGCATGCCATATATATGAAATGTAATAGTGTGATGATTCCTAACATGTAAAATGTGTTTTTCATATAGTAATGGATCTCGAAAGAGCCTGTAGCTGACAATGTTGAAAGTAATGCACCTACTTTCGCTCAAGGGACAGCACCATCTGATCCGAACCGACTACTAGCGGTCAAGAGGGAGAGGCTAAACAAGGCTTCTTCCAAATGATGAATGAGTGGTTCACTCAGTATGTAAGAACTAATCCGGCTATTTCACAACCTCCGCCCCTCCCAATCCTCCTCAGACTTCTGCTATACCTCCGGTTGTGAGCTTGAATATGTTGAATAAACCTCCGATCAACAAAATTTGTAAGTATGGAATGAAGAGTTCAGGGCCGCTAGTGATGACAATGTCGAGAAAGTAGAGTTTTAGCTCGAGAACACTATTCGAGTATTTGATGAAATGTCATTGACTTCTGAAGAATGCATAAAATGTGTTGTTTCTTTACTATGAGACACAACTTATCAATGGTGGAAGACCTTGATTTCTATTGTTCCAAAGAAACGGGTTACTTGGGATTTTATTCCAGTCTAAGTTTCGAAAGAAATACATCAGTCAGAGATTTATTGATCAGAAACAAAATGATTTTCTGAAGTTGAAACAGGGTCGCATGTCTGCCATTGAGTTTGAAAGAGAATTCATGAGATTAAGTCAATATGCTCAGGAATGTGTATCAATTGAGGCAATAATGTGCAAAATATTTGAAGATGGCTTAAATGAAGACATTCGTTTGCTAGTCAAAATTTTGGAAATAAAAGAGTTTGTTGTACTTGTTGATCGAGCGTGCAAAGCTGAAGCACTCGAGAAAGATAAAAGAAAAGCTGATTCTGAAACTAGAGATATGAGAAAGAGATTTTCGAGTAAACCATTTCAGTCTGCTTCAAAGAAATTCAGATATGAAAAAAGCCGTTCAAAGGTTAACATGGGACATTCGAATAGATATCAAGCTAGATCACAGTTGAATTCCAAAGCCTCAGCAACTTCTATGGCTAGTGTTGGAAATGTATGATCTAAAAGGACCTGAATGTAAACATTGTGGTAAAAGACACCAGAAGTTGTAGGTTACATGATCGAGCTTGTTTTAGATGTGGATTGCTAGATCATTTCATCCGAGATTGTCTAGAGTTTGTTGAGCAATAGATTGTTTAGAATCTGAGATCTGATAATGTTTCAGCTAGAGGTAGACCTTATTGAAATACAAGGAATGTCAGTGGTAGTCAAAGAGCTACAAAAGACTCTGTTGCGAGATCTGAAGCTAGAGCACCTGCCAGAGCTTATGCCATCTAAGCCCGTGAGGAATCTTCATCTCCGGATGTTATTACGTACATTTACTCTTTATGATACTTCTGTGATTGCATTGATAGACCTAAGATTTATTCATTCATATGTATGCATTGATAGACCCAGTGTTTTTTGTGAAAAAGAAAGATCGCACGATGAGAATCTGCATTGATTATCGTCAGTTGAACAAAGTGACTATAAAGAATAAATATCCTCTGGCCAGAATTGATGATTTGTTTGATCAAGGAGCCACAGTGTTTTCAAAGATAGATCTGAGATCGAGATGCTACCAGTTGAGAGTAAAAGATTCAGACATTCTGAAAACTGCTTTTAGAATGAGGTACGGGCATTATGAGTTTTTAGTAATGCCTTTCGGACTAACAAATGCTCCTACTACTTTTATGGATCTGATGAACAGAATTTTTAGACCGTATTTAGATCGATTTGTTGTCGTATTCATTGGCGACATTTTGATTTATTTGTGTGATGAAACTGAACATGCTGAACATTTGAAAATTGTGTTGTAAACTTTGCGAGATAAGCAATTGTATGCAAAATTTAGTAAATGTGAATTCTGATTGCGAGAAGCTAGCTTTCTAGGACATATTGTGTCAGCATTTGGTATACGGATCAATCCAAACAAAATTTCTGCTATTTTAGATTGAAAGCTTTCGAGAAATGTGTCTGAAGTTCGTAGTTTTCTGGGACTTGCTGGTTCTTATCGATGGTTTATAAAAGGTTTTTCGATGATAGTTACTCCGTTGACTAGATTATTTCAAAAGATGTGAGATTTGAATGGTTTGATAAATGTCAGAAAAGCTTTGATTAGTTGAAAACTTGGTTGAATGAAGCTCCAATTTTGATACAACCGGAATCGGGTAAAGAATTTGTAATCTATAATGATGCTTCATTGAATGGTTTGGGATGTGTTTTAATGAAAGAAGGTAAATTTATAGCCTAATGCTCAAGACAGCTGAAGCCGCATGAAAAGAATTATCCAACACACGACCTTGAGATAGCTACGATTGTGTTTGCATTAAAGATTTGGCTTTATTATATATTTGGTGATAAATTTAATGTATATTAGGATCATAAAAGTTTGAAATACTTGATGACCCAAAAAGATTTGAATCTGTGACAGAGAAGATGGTTAGAGCTTTTGAAAGACTACGAACTTGTGATAGATTATCATCCGAGTAAGGCAAACATTGTTGCTAATGCTTTGAGTAGGAATTTACTATTTACATTATGTGCAATGAATGCTCATTTAGACTTATCTATGATGGTTCAATTTTAGCTGAATTAAAAGGGAAACCGTTGTTCTTACAACAAATATATGATGCTCAGAAAGTTGATAATGAAATGATAGTGAAATGAGCTCAGTGTGATTCGAACCTTGATTCAGAATTTTGAGTTGATATTGATGATTGTTTGAGATTTCAATATCAAATTAGTGTTTCAAGAAATCTAGAGTTATTACGGTTAATTTTGAATGAAGCTCATAATAGTCGCCTATCTGTTCATCTTGGAAGTACAAAGATGTATCATGATTTGAAGCAACACAATTGGTGGTCTGGTATGAAAATAGATATATCTGATTTTGTCTCGAAATGTTTAGTCTGTCAGCAAGTTAAAGCTGAACATCAGGTTCCATCTGGTTTGCTACAATCGATAATGATTCCCGAATGGAAATGGGATAGGGTAACGATAGATTTTGTCTCAGGTATACCTTTTCAAGAATGAAAGATGCAATTTGGGTCATAGTTGATCGATTGACGAAATCTACCCATTTTATTCTTGTATGATCTAACTACTCACTTGATAAGTTAGCTGAGCTTTACATTTCTGATATTGTGAGATTGCACGGAGTGCCATTGTCTATTGTGTCTGATAGAGATCTGAGATTTTCATCACGATTTTGGAAGAAATTACAAGAAGCTCTAGGTACGAAATTGCATTTCAGTACAGCTTTTCACCCACAAATTGATGGTCAGTCTAAGCGAATTATTCATATACTTGAGGATATGTTGAGATGTTGCATCCTTGAGTTTGATGGTTCGTAGGAACAATATTTGCCATTGATTGATTTTTCATACAATAATAGTTTTCAGTCAAGTATCAAAATGGCACCTTATGAGGCTTTGTGAAAATAAGATGCATGGGGTTGATTTGATTAAAGAGACAGAACATAAAGTGAAAGTGATCCGTGATAGTTTGAAATTAGCATTTGATCGTCAAAATCTTTTGCAGATTTGAAACGAAAATATATTGAGTTTGATATCATTGATAAAGTATTCTTGAAAGTATCTTCGTGGAAGAAAGTACTCCAATTTAGACGTAAAGGAAAATTGAGTCCGAGGTTAATCCGACTGTATGAAATTATCGAGCATATCAGACTATAGCATATTGATTGTTGTTGCCACCTGAGCTAGAAAAGATTCATAATGTATTTCATGTTTCAATGCTTAGACGATACAGATCCAATCCATCTCATGCGATTTCTCCGTCTGAGATTGAAATCCAATTCGATATGACTTATGAAGAGGAACCGATTCGTATCTTGGCTCGCGAGATTAAAGAGTTAAGAAATAAGAAAAATTAGTTAGTAAAAGTGCTTTGGTGTCGACATGAAGTTGAAGAGGCTACATGGGAGCCTGAAGATTCTATGAGACAACAATATTTGAATCTATTTAACGGTAAGATTTTTGGGGACAAAAATCCCTAAGCGAGGAGAATTATAATAGTTCGTTTTAGACCCTATTCAAAATAGTGGTTTCGGGACCACAAATCCGAGTCAAAAATATTTTAATATTATTTTTTGTGCTTATAGTATGTGAATTAACTTATGTGAAAGTTTCGTATGAAATTTTTATTGTTTCTGCTTAATTTGGAAAAAGGACTAAATCGCATAAAAGGTAAAAGTGACCTATTAATTTAATAAGTGCTAAATTGTCATTGTTTTTATTATGCAAAGTCCTTAAATGGAAATTTGACCACTAAGTATAGTAGTGGACGGTTGTGGGCTTGTTTAATATAAGTTTATATGTTAATTAAAAAGGGTAAATAAGTAAATGGATTATTAATGTTATATTAAATAAAATGAAAGCTAAAATGTCATCATCTTCCATGCTTCATCACCGAAAATAAGAAACAAAAAAAAAAAAAAAAAGGTTTGAGCTCTTCAAACATTCAACCATTGATGTCTTTGATTTAAGGTTAGTTTTTGTTTGGTTTTTGATAATTTCTACGTTTTTGTAATCGTTGCTTCGTGTTCTTCAAAACCCATGCTTCAATTTTTTGAATTGATGATGATTTTGAAATATTCCATTGATGAATTCATGAGTTTTATGATGTTTGAGGATGAAAAATGAAATATATGTGTTAGATTAACATAGTTTGTCTTTAGATTTTTGGTGATTTTGATTAATATGGATTAAATTGTGAAAATAATATTTTGAGGGACTAAAATGTGAAATAAATGAAATTTATGGACTTGTATGAGCATGGTGAACATTCGGCCAAGCATGGGTTACATGAAATTTGTGTATTTTGTTATTTTGTGAAATAAGGACTAAAATGTCAAAATATGAAAATGTGGAGGCTAAATTGTAAATTTTTCTATATATGTGTTTTTGGATTGAATTCAATGATTTGGTGAATAAATAAATTAAATTTGAATATGTATAGATAAAGAACCGAAGAAAATGAATTTAGATCGAGGAAAGTCGAAAGTAATTGAATAGCCATTAGTTTTCATTCTTTCTGAATCCGAGGTAAGTCTATATACAACTAAATGTATTTGTAATGATTTATGTATGTTCGTATGAAATTTCATTGTGATGAATGTTTACGAGAAGATAAATACATGAAATTCGAGGAAGTATCGACAATGTATCAATGTCTGAGAAGTTCCATATGAACCTAGGAATAGATAGGATTACATATGTCATGACATAGGTTTTTGATATGTGATATCGTGTAAGACCACGTCTGGGACGTTGGCATCGATTTGAGATTTACGTGTAAGACCATGTTTGGGACATTGGCATCATATTTGATTCATGTAAGACCCTGTCTGGGATAGTGGCATCGATATTTGGTTACATGTAAGACCACGACTGGGACATTTGCATTGTACAATTATTCTGAGTATTCCGAGCATCCTATTTGATTCCGAACAGTTCAACGGCCAATTCTGAGAAAACGAAAGACTATGTGAGATGTATAACTGAATTAGGTACGTTTGATATGTACACTATGTAAGTGTATGAAAGGTAAGTATATATATATGAACTTACCTAGATGAGATATGTGTATAGATTTGATGAAGTAAAATGTGATATATGAATGGATGAGCTATGATCTAATGAAGTACATGGTGTCATATATGTTGGTAAGCAAATGGCTAAACAAATGAGCCAAGAAAAATGACGAATGTTGATAAACCGTAAAAGTAACATATTTAACCCCATATTTAGTATGCTTTTGGATGAATTAGCCTTTGATTTCTGTAAAAAGGTGCTTTTAATCCTTTCTTTTCATGTTTATACTCAAGAAAGCACCCGAGGATAAAAAGAACACAAAATGGGCTTAAAACGGAGTAATTGGACCTTAGCAAGCAATCAACACGGCCTGGCCCAAATTCCACACGACCGTGCCTCGCCAAATACCTAGAGCACGGCTTCAACTGCATCACACACGACCGTGCATCATCCACTTACCACACAAGGACGTGCCTGGTGATCTACATAGTCATGCCCAAATCGACAGACTTGAAGCACGGCCTGGACCCTAACTTTGCATGGTCGTGCCCAAAATGACAGAATCGAGACACGGTCCAACCACGATTTACGCGGGTGTGTGCCATGGCCGTGCCCCTACCAGGAATGAGCAATTTCACTCGAAATTAGATGCTTGAAGCCAAAGAAACATACTTTTAAGTCTACTCAAACACCCTAATAGTAATTCTACATGAAGGAGATACTTAGGAGCCAAGTATAGCATCCCAAAGCCTATATAAACAACCCAAGGTAGACATTAAAAGGGGGCTTTTAGGCAGAGGCTTTTTGGCCGAAGCATTCATCTTTTAGGGAGTCACTTGAAGATAGCCAGTTGATCCATCTCAAGAAGTCAGAACTCTATTCAAGACGGGGGATCTCCTCTTTAATACCTTCAGGGGTTTTAGGGGGTTCTTATGTTTTATTTATTCTTTGCTCTTGAGATGTTTTCTTATTTAGTTATGAACTAAACCCTTCAGATACCTGAAGGGGATGAAACTTATGATGGATTTTGTTATTGTTTTCTGAATTTATATGATAAATACTTAGTTTGTTCTTAATTATGTTACTTAATTTAATCTGATGTGCTTAGGTGGAGGAGGAATAGACCCTACCTGAGAGTAGATCTAGCATAATTAAGCGGAGTTGATCGGGTGCCTAGAGATAGGGTTACGAGATTTTACCGGATTAGGGTGAAACCTAATATGGGAATCCATTGATCGATTTACTGCTTCTTTAGGGGGTTATTATAAGAGAACAAGAGTTCCACTAATTATGTAACATCCGAGACTTAGGGGCCTCGCATTTTAATTTATTTCTATGTGCTAGTATGCTTTGGATGTTGTTAGAATATGTTTGGGGGCTTCGAGAAACCTTGGGGTTTGGTAGGAGCCTTAGTATTTTTTTTTTTTTTTTTAGTCCTTTAGGGGAGAGCAAGGGGAACTAGGCCTTAAGGGAATTAATGAGGAGGTTATGACACAAGAAAGGAAGTGGTGGGGTGGCAAGGTAACGCCTAGGAGCAAGGGGAGTGTTTGCGTCACAAGGAGTTCCAAGGGGGAGGAGGTTTGAGCAACAATGGAAGCATTTTTGAGTTTGTTTTTGCGTTAAGGGGAGTGGAGAGTTGGATTTGGCAATGGCACTTGGAAGAGGGAAGTTTGAGTTGGTCAACAATTCAAATGAGTGGCTATGAAGGGAGATAATAGTTTGAATCATTCAAATGTGTTTGAATAGTGGAGTGGAGGAAAATGAGGAGGAAAAAGGCGGATTTGGTGAAAGGAGGGGTGTTGGCTGAATTTGGGACTCTAGGGGGATGGTATTTTCAGTCATATAGGGGAGAGTAGGTGCCGAATTTGTGAGTGTTCATCTTTCGGGCAATCTATTTTTTTCTCTTCTCTAGTCTTGTACTGAAAATTATTTGGCATTTTCAAGTCTTTTTCTCTTTTGTCTTTTAGCCGAAATCTAGGTGACCATTTGGTGCATTTTGATTATTCCTTTTCTTTTTATTTCTTCTCTAAAGCCGAACCATACCTCTCTCTTCTTCTCCTCTTTTCTTCTCATATTGGTAGCCTTAATCTTTCACTTCATTTTTAAAGCCGAATAACCCTTCTAGCCTTTGAAACCTTGGCCGAATCTTCCATTCATCCTTACTTCTCACTTTTCCATTTCTATTCTTCTCTTCTTATTCTATTTCATTTCTCCTCAGGTCTTATCTCCTTGCCGAATCATTCTAAGCCGAATCTCTTGGGTAGTAACACTTTTCGATTATCTTCTGTTAGCGGGAGCGCCATCGTTCATCTAGTGTCAACTCTTCCAATCAATTTCTACTATTGGGGTAAGGGGTTCTTTTCTATTTCAATATTACTCTTTCTTTTTGGTTTACCGAAACTAAAAGTCTAATCTTATTTTCTTGTGTGTTCGAATCTATGAAGGAGGGATTTCGGGTTCTCTGTATAAGCCAACACTAAAGAAGTTAAGGATTTTTCGGGATTCGATCAATCAAGGTAAGAAGGTGATAACGTGAGGCCAAAGGCCATTTCTTTTGCTCAATTAGTGTTAGGCTGAATCTAATATTGATTTATGTAGGGATTTCGACAATCTCAACGTGCAAGCGTATAGCCTTCGGAATTTGATCGACTTTGGTAAGATTATTCGATTAAGATGTTATTTAGTCTCGTTGAGATCTGATTTAACGTTTAACTGGGTCTTCTATTAAGTTATTATTCGATTGATATGAGTACCAGCCAAGGAGAGAAAGGGGTTGGACACGTAGTCCCTACCCCTAAGTTCAAGAAGCGGTCAGTTTCAGCAGTTCGTGATTGGCCACCGGGGTATGGGCCAGCGTCTGAACAGGATCGTAGGCAAATAGTAGTAGTGTCGGTTAGTGATAGCGTCGACGTTGAGAGCGTGGTATTACGGGTTATCAGGTGTGTAATTAGCATATTGTTCCTTTACTTTACATGTTTAATTAATTAAATGCATGTGATATGTATAGTAACCGAGCTAGTGGCTATGGTGGTATTGTTACTCATAAAAGGGTAATCCAGTAATCAGGTTAGTATATTTCCTATATCAAAAATGTGGTGGGATATATGTGGATCTATGTAAGCATGTAAAATATGTATACCTGGACATGTTCACACGTTTTATGCCATATCATCATAACTTGTTGCATGTACATGGGGTTTGATATATATTGTAAAGGGGAAGTGTGTATATATATTTATATATATGTGGATTAATGATGGCTTCGCCACATCGTGGATTGATGACTACCTAGAATCTCATAGTGGATATTGTGATTTTAATCACGTGGATATGTGGCTAGACCACTAAGTGGACTTTGAGTAGCATGACTGCCAAAGAGGTGTGTATCGGATGGAAGGTCGATTTAGTAATCCCATAGTGTGTGGTTGTTGGATATACGGGTGGTGTGTAGCGGTTGGATATTAGGTTGGGATGGGTTAACATAATGCATGATAACATGTGGTATATTGATTTGATGTGGTTTTGGGGCTAAGCCCATTTGTGGAAATATGTGGTATAATAGCACACTGAGTCAAAATGACTCACCCCGTTCTTCAAACAACGCAGGTAATACGTGATACTTTGGACCGGGCCGGAGAGGATTCAAGGTGGCCATGCAAAAGCCATTTTTTATTCTTAAAGTGCATTATAAACTTTTAATTTCTTTTTGGGGTATTTTTATTGTAATAAGGCCGCTTTAAACACTTTGGATTTTTTTTAAGTTTTAAGTTGGATTCGCTATCAAATGGTTAATTTATAATGAAAATCTAAGATATCTACAACACTCGAATTTAAATGAAGTTTTCAAAATATAGACTACTTATAAACCTTTCGATTTCCCAACCTTTCTATAAAAATAATGATTTGAACTTGCGCAACTCAAACATTATTTTTAAATTGCTAAGTTTAAACGAGAAATCACCTCTAAAACCCAAATTTTCTCAACACCTTTCCCAGTAACATTTCGAATCCAGCTGTAGTGTTTTGGACCGGGTTTGGGGTGTTATAATTTTGGTATCAGAGACCGATTCTAAACTTGACCTTTGGGGGTTTTGAGGCCCACAACATTTTCAAACCTCGAATTGGTTTGAAAGAAAATTTTTCGAAATGGGTTTGTGGAAGCATGGCACCTGCATCTCCGCCTAAGTCCGCCATGTAAGTATCCAAAATCTTTATGTGGTATATATAAGTGGGCTTGATGGGTTTCATAGGATGTAGACGATTTGAATTAGACTGTGATAGACTATAGGCTTAGTTTGGACAACTTCTTAAAAATCATAAGACTTAAACCGAGCAAACAAACTTGTGAACCAGTCGTCGAGTTAGGGTGTGGCAACAAGTGTACACATGTCTAGGACGGGATTCAGGAAGAGCTTGGTATTTAAGCAGTCCTAGTGACTCACCTCCTCTTCGCTGGAATCCTACTTGGTGCGTAGCGACTGTGCACTCTAACCATGAGGATTTGTTGACAGGCTATTCCTTATAATTAAAACCCAAAAGGGACTAGCCATCTGTTTTGTAATATCCTAGGGTAAACCCTATTTTTAAATTCCCAAATTACCCCTAATTCGTAAAAATAACTTTGGTTTTGGAAAATGACCAAAATACCCCTAATTACAAAATTATCGAAATACCTCCGGGATGAAAATTACCAAAATACCATTATTTTGGCAAATTACCCGAAACCTTATTTTGGAAAAATTACGAAAATGCCCATGTAGGATAAAATTACGAAAATACCCCTAGTAGGGAAATGACGAAAATGCCCCTCTGTGATGAATGTGAATTCGTGGATGCTATCTATGTGATGATTGATGAGTGTATATGGTTTCTGGAATTAGGAGATAAGCCTGAAACTGAAACTATGGTTAGGTTTAAATTCGAAAGAACCACTATCGAAATTACTTTTCATAAAATTTGTTCGTGGTTAATAAGTGAAAAGGAATACTGATGCATAAAATTTTCTTTAAATCATACTAAAACGCGACGTTAGACATGAGTTCTAGGGCACGTGGTCATAATACGCGAGTGCGCGATAGAGGCAGGATGGCTATGTCGGAACCCGTTGGGTCTGGTAATGGATCGGGGAATGAGGTACCACTGCCGCCAGCTATAGATGCTGAGTTTCAAGATCAGACTAGGGGAGACGATGCCGTGTCTCAGGCAATGCTGCGTATACTAGAGCGAGTGGTCATGAAAAGTGAGGACAAGAACTCGAAGTCCATTCCTAAGAGACTTTGAGCTAATGGAGCTAAAGTGTTTCGAGGTATTTTTGGAGTGGCTCCGAATGTGTCGGAGTACTGGTTAGAGGCGGTCGAGAGGATCATGGATTACCTGGACTGCACAGCTAAAGAGAAGTTGAAGGGCGTTGTTTCTCTACTTCGGGATGAGGCCTACCAATGATGGCTCACTATCAGAGAGGGTACTCCGGGGACCGAGTGGATTGGAGTTTTTAAGATAAAGTTTGAGGGGAAATACGTCAGAGCTAGTTACATGGACGCATAGAGGAAGGCATTCTTGAACCTAGTACAATGGGGTAAGTCGATGGTGAGTATGAAGTAGAATTTTTGCGGTTGAGCCGGTATGCTCGGGGAATTGTTGCTACAGACTAAGAGTGCTGTGTGAGATTTGAGGATGGGCTGCGAGATGAGCTGCGGGTGTTGATAGCTTCTCAGCGAGAGAGGGATTTTACGGAGTTGGTGGAAAAAGCCAGGATAGCGGAAGAGGTCAAGCAAACTGAGAGGCAAAATAGGGATAAAGACAGAGGCAGGAATAAGAGGAGTTATAGACCTTTGGTATCATCGGGGGGTTTCCAGAAAATGCCTAGGGTTGAAGGACCTGCTCGTGTTTCTGCCAGTTAGAAGAGGTCAGTCCCATCAGTGTGCTCAGTGTGGGAGGTCCCATGTAGGAGAGTGCTGGGGAAGGAATAAGGAGTGCTACAGGTGTGGGTCAAGGGACCATCTGATTAAGAATTGTCCTCAAGACGTGGCTAGGACTCGGATAGTAGGTCAAGGGTATGTGCAGCCAGGAAGGGGTGGTCAACAGATATCAAGAGGTCGTGGTCTGAGTCGAGGAGGGAATGGTTCTGGTCGAGGTCGTGGAGCACCAGGCAGAGGTGTTGGGAGCTCAGATGTGAGACAGCCTGGGTTGGTTTATGCAGCCAAACGTCGTGAGGAGGGGGATGCACCAGATGTTATCACGGATACGTTCCTCATTTTTGGGTTACCTTTACTGCTTTAATTGATGTAGGGTCGACTCATTCTTACATTGCAAGCATGTTGACTGGAACCTTGAGTATGGAACCTGAAATTGGTCCTAGAAAGATGACAGTACTTAGTCCTTTAGGGCAATCAGTAGTGGTAGATAGACTTCTTAGAGATGTGCCTTTAGAAGTTCAGGGGTCTGTGTTTCCAGCTGACTTGATGGAGCTGTCATTTGGGGAATTTGATTTGATCCTTGGAATGGACTGGTTAGTAAGGTATTGTTTGAATTTGAACTGTGCTGCTAGGCGCATGACATTGAAGACTCCCGAGGATGATGAGGTTGTGGTGATAGGGGAGATGAGAGACTACTTGTTTAATGTAGTGTCTACTCTTAAGGCGGAGAAGATGGTGAAGAAGGGGTGCTTGGCCTTCTTAATGTTTGTTAGTGCCTTAGATGCTAAGGAGGCAGTTGTGGGAGAGGTCAAGACAGTAAAGGAGTTTGTGGATGTTTTTTTGGAAGAGCTTCTAGGGTTGCCTCCGGATCGTGAGGTGGAGTTTGGAATCGACCTGCTGCCGGGTACAGCGCCATTGTCTATCGCTCTTATAGGATGGCACCGAAGGAGTTGGTTAAACTTAAAGCCCAAATCTAGGGGTTGTTAGATCGCGATTTCATTTGACCCAGTGTGTCTCCGTGGGGAGCACCGGTGTTATTTGTAAAGAAGAAGGACGGATCTATGCGGATATGCATAGATTACCGCCATTGAATAAGCTGACGATCAAAAATAAGTACCCACTACCAAGGATAGAGGACTTGTTTGATCAGCTTAGAGGGACTGCAATCTTTTCGAAGATTGATTTGAGGTCGGGATATAACCAGCTTAAGGTAAAGGAAGCAGATATCCATAAGACGGCATTTCGGACTTGATACGGGCACCATGAATTCCTAGTAATTTCGTTCGGATTGACAAATGCACTGGCTGCGTTCATGGACATGATGAATCGGGTTTTTCAACCCTATTTGGACTAGTTTGTTATGGTGTTCATAGACGACATTCTGGTGTATTCCAAGTCTGAAGAGGAGCATGACGCGTATTTATTGGTGGTTCTGCAGATTTTAAGGCAAAAGAAGTTGTACGCCAAATTTAGCAAGTGAGAGTTTTGGTTAAAGGAAGTAAGTTTTCTGGTCATATGGTAGCTGCAGATGGGATAAGAATGGATCCTCGGAAGATCGAGGCGATATTGGATTGGAAACCACCTAAGTCGGTGGCAGAGATTCATAGTTTCTTGGGGCTAGCTGGTTATTACAGGAGATTTGTTTAGGGTTTTTCCTCAATAGTAGCACCTCTAACTAAGTTGCTGAGAAAGGAGGTACCTTTTGTGTGGATGGACAAGGTGTAGGAGAGTTTCAGAAGCTAAAAAGTGTTTTGACTGAGGCTCCAGTTTTGATTCAGCATGAAGCGGGGAAAGATTTTGTGGTATATTGTGATGCTTCTCATACGGGGTTAGGTTGTGTGTTGATGCAGGAAGGGAAGGTTGTGGCCTATGCGTCTCGACAATTAAGGCCTCATGAAGTTAACTATCCGACGCATGATCTAGAGTTGGCTGCGGTGGTTTTTTCTTTAAAAGTGTGGAGGCATTATTTGTATGGACAGAAGTCAGTGATCTATACAGACCACAAGAGTCTGAAGTATCTACTGACTTAGAAGGAGCTAAACTTGAGATAGCGAAGGTGGGTGGAGTTGTTAAAGGATTACGATTGCTCGATTGAATATCACCCGAGTAAGGCTAATGTAGTGGCAGATACGCTAAGTCGGAAGGTAGTATCAAATTTGAGAGATATCTTTGCTCACCTTAGCCTTTATGACGACGGGAGTTTGTTAGCGGAGTTGCAGGTGAAGCAGGCATGTTTGAGTTAGGTAAAAGAGAAACAGTTGGTGGATGAGGTTCTGAGTACTCGACTTTTACAAGTACAGGACGGGGGATTAGAGGACTACGGTGTGAATAGTGATAGAGTATTGTGTTTTCACGAAAGGGTTTGTATGCCAAAAGACGTGGAATTGAGCCAAAAGATTCTTCAGGAATTGCATAGTAGCCATTATGCTATGCATCCTGGAGGGGGCAAGTTGTATAGGGATCTTCAAGATCAGTTTTGGTGGCCTATTTTGAAGGGGAAGTTACGAAATTTGTGGGGAAGTGCTTGACGTGCAGCAAGTCAAAGCCGAACATCAAGTGCCTTTGGGACTACTGCAACCAGTGAAGATTCCACAGTGGAAGTGGGAGAGAATCGTGATGGACTTTGTTAGTGGACTTCCTCTTACGCCTACTAAGAAGGACTTGATATGGGTGATCGTGGATCGGTTGACAAAAATCACTCATTTCATACCTATTCGTGTGGATTACTCTCTACAAAAGTTGGCGAAGCTGTATGTAGCAGAAATTGTGAGACTGCATGGGGTGCCAATATCGATCATATCGGATAGGGATCCTAGATTTACGTCGCGGTTTTGGAGGGCATTGCATCAGGCATTGGGCATTAGGTTGGACTTTAGCACGGCATTTCATCCGTAGACGGATTGCCAGTCTTAAAGGGTGATTCAGGTCTTAGAGGATATGTTGAGAGGATGTGTTAATCGACTTTAGAGGTAGTTGGGAAAAATTCTTACCCTTAGCAGAGTTCACGTACAACAACATTTATCAGGCTAGTATTCAGATGGCGCCGTATGAAGCATTATATGGGCGGAAGTGTCAGACTCCTACTTGTTGGACAGAGTTAGGCGAATGCCATGTGTTGGGTCCAGAGATAGTGGCAGAGTCAGAAGAGAAAGTTAGGGTAATTCGAGCTCGATTGAAGAAGGTATCTGACAGATAGAAGTCGTATGCGAATCTTAAGCGGAAAGAGATAGAGTTTGCAGTAGGTGATCATGTATTCCTGAAAGTTTTGCCTTGGAAGAAAGTGATGAGGTTTGGACGTAAGGGTAAGCTGAGCCCCAGGTTTATAAGACCTTATCGGGTTTTGAAGCGAGTGGGGCCAGTGTCGTACCTATTGGAGTTGCCTTCAGAGTTGAAGCAAATGCATGATGTGTTTCACGTCTCGATGCTATGACGTTATCGATCGGATCCATCTCATGTGGCACCAGTTGAAGAAGTTAAGTTAAGGCCGGACTTGTCCTACGAGGAAGAGCCAATTCAGATTTTAGAGTGAGATGTGAAGTTACTACGGAAGAAGTCGGTTCCTCTAGTCAAGGTGTTATGGCGGAACCATGGTTCGAAAGAAGCATCGTGGGAGATGGAGGAGGCGATGAGATAGCAATACCCTCACATATTTTGACCAGGTAATTTTGAGGCCGAAATTTCTTTAAATCTGGGATTCAAGGGCCTCGCATTTTAATTGATTTCTATGTGCTAGTATGCTTTGGATGTTGTTAGAATGTGTTTGGGGGCTTCGAGAAACCTTGGGGTTAGGTAGGAGCCTTAGTAATTTTTTTTTTTATTTTTAAGCCTTTAGGGGAGAGTTAGGGGAACTAGGCCTTAAAGGAATTAATGAGGAGGTTATGACACAAGAAAGGTAGTGGTGGGGTGGCAAGGTAATGCCTAGGAGCAAGGGGAGTGTTTGCGTCACAAGGAGTTCCAAGGGGGATAAGGTTCGAGCAACAAGGGAAGCATTTTTGAGTTTGTTTTTACGTTAAGGGGAGTGGAGAGTTGGATTCGGCAATGGCACTGGGAAGAGGGAAGTTTGAACGAGTCAATAATTCAAATGAGTGGCTATGAAGGGAGATAAGATTTTGAATCATTCAAATGTGTTTGAATGAGTGGAGTGGAGGAAAATGAGGAGGAAAATGGGGGATTTGGCGAAGGGAGGAGTGTTGACCGAATTTGGGACTCTAGGGGGATGGTATTTTCGGTCATGTAGGAGAGAGTAGGTGCCGAATTTGTGAGTGTTCATCTTTTGGGCAATCTTTTTTTTCTCTTCTCTAGTATGTGCCGAAAATTATTTGGCATTTTCAAGTGTTTTTCTCTTTTGCCTCTTAGCCAAAATCTAGGTGACCATTTGGTGCATTTTGATTATTCCTTTTCTTTTTATTTTTTCTCTAAAGCCGAACCATACCTCTCTCTCTTCTTCTCCTCTTTTCTTTTCATATTGGTAGCCTTAATCTTTCACTTCATTTTCAAAGCCGAATAACCCTTCTAGCCTTTGAAACCTTGGTCAATCTTCCATTCATCTTTACTTCTCACTTTTCCATTTCTATTCTTCTCTTCTTATTCTATTTCATTTCTCCTGAGGTCTTATCTCATTGCCTAATCATTCTTAGCCGAATATCTCTTGGGTAGTAATAGTTTTTGATTATCTTCTATTAGAGGGAGCGCCGTCATTCATCTAGTGTCAACTCATCCAATAAATTTCTTCTATTGGGGTAAGGGGTTCTTTTTATTTCGAATATTACTCTTTCTTTTTGGTTTGCCGAAACCAAAAGTCTAATCTAATTTTCTTATGTGGCCGAACCTATAAAGGATGGATTTGGGTTCTCTGTATAAGCCAACACTAAAGGAGTTAAGGATTTTTCAGGATTCGATCTATCGAGGTAATAAGGTGACAATGTGAGGCCAAAGGCTATTTCTTACGGACAATTGGTGTTAGGCCAAATCTAAAATTGATTTATGTAGGGATTTTGACAATCTCAACGTGCAAGTGTATAGCCTTCGGGATTTGATCGACTTTGGTAAGATTATTCGATTAAGATGTTATTTAGTCTCGTTGAGATCTGATTTAACGCTTAACTGGGTCTTCTGATTAAGTTATTATTCGATGGATATGAGTACCAGCCAAGGAGAGAAAAGGGTTGGACACATAGTCCCTACCCCTAAGTTCAAGCGGCCGGTTTCAGCGAGTCGGGATTGGCCACGGGTGTGGGCCATATCGGAATAGGATCGTGAGGCAAATAGCGATGAGTGTCGGTTAGTGATAGCGTCGATGTTGAGAGCGTGGTATCACCGGTTATCGTGTGTGTAAGTAGCACAATCGTTCATTTACTTTACATGTTTAATTAATTAAATGCATATGATATGTGTGTAACCGAAGTTAGTGGTCGTGGTGGTATTGTTACTCATAAAGGGTAATCCGTGAATCGTGTTAGTATATTTCCTATATCAAAAATGTGGTGGGATATATGTGGATCTATGTAAGCATGTAAAATATGTATACCGGACATGTTCACACGTTTTATGCCATATCATCATAACTTGCTGCATGTACATGGGGTTTGATATATATTGTAAAGGGGAAGTGTGTATATATATTTATATATACGTGGATTAATGATGGCTTCGTACCACATCGTGGATTGATGACAACCTAAAGTCTCATCGTGGATATTGTGATTTTAATCGCGTTGATATGTGGCTAGACCACTAAGTGGACTTTGAGCAGCATGACTGCCAAAGAGGTGTGTAGCGGATGGAGGGTCGATTTAGTAATCCCCTGGTGTGTGGTGGTTGGATATACAGGTGGTGTGTAGCGGTTGGATATTAGGTTGGGATGGGTTAACATAATGCATGATAACATGTGGTATATAGATTTGATGTGGTTTTGGGGCTAAGCCCATTTGTGGAAATATGTGGTTTAATTGTACACTAAGTCAAAACAACTCACCCCGTTTTTCAAACAACGCAGGTAATACGTGATACTTTGGACCGGGCCGGAGAGGATTCAAGGTGGCAATGCAGAAGCCATTTTTTTTTATTCTTAAAGTGCATTATAAACTTTTAATTTCTTTTTGGGGTATTTTTATTGTAATTCGCTATCAAATGGTTAATTTATAAAGAAACTCTAAGATATCTACAACACTCGAATTTAAATGAAGTTTTCAAAATATAGACTACTTATAAACCTTTTGGTTTCCCAACCTTTCCATATAAATAATGATTTGCTAAGTTTAATAATGCTAAGAAATCACCTCTAAAACCCAAATTTTCTCAACACCTTCCCCAAGAATATTTCAATCCAAATTGTAGTGTTTTGGGCCGGGATTGGGGTGTTACAAATTAACCTAAGGTTAGACGTTATTCGCCTCGAGAGAGGGTTTAATATAGGTTAGGGAGTCTCACGAATCAGGCTAAGCAAAGAAATCATATGGTTTGGGGAATAAATAATAAGTGAAGTCATAGGTGGATTCTTCCTGAGGGTATCGTCTTTATCAACTGAGTTTTCTTAAAGTCTTTCTCCAATTCATTCTTTTGTCTTTTCATTTAGTTTAAGTATTTCATTAGTTTAATAATCCAATCACTCCATATTTTAGGCTAAATAATAGAAAGTGAGTAGTAGTACTTTTAGGTTCCCTTGCGTTCGATAAGATATTCTTACCTTAACTATACTATTGTTCGATAGGTGCACTTGTCTCTATCGTTGTCATATTTAGTCTACAGGTTCGATCATTCTTTATAAATTTTAAAACTAGACTGTTTTGCAGCGATCAAGTTTTTGGCGACGTTGCTGGGGAGCTCAAAAATATTAAGAAAGCTCTATTTCTATTACTTTAGCCATTATTTTTATTTTATTTTTAGATTAATTTTTTTTTACTAATTCTCTTTCTTTCCTTCTTAAACTTGCAAGGTACCTCTAGTTTATGAATAGAAGAAATCCAAAAGGACCACTAGAATACGAAAGTGATATTAAAGCTACTGCTCGCAGAAATCGCAGAGAAACTAGACGAGCTCTAGACTATCAAAGAGAAGAACAGCAAAGATCCAATCCTACTGAAGGGATGGCCGAAAATAATCCACTTGATGCGCAAGAACAGAATGCTCCATGTACTATGTATGATTATGCTAAACCTAATTTGACAGGAGCATAATCTAGTATTGTTAGGCCCACTATAGCTACTAATAATTTTGAATTAAGGCCTAACACAATACAAATGATTCAACAATTCGTTCAATTTGATGGTTTGCAGGATGAGGATCCAAACACTCATATATCTAATTTTTTAGAATTTTGTGATACCTTCAAAATAAATGGCGTTTCTGACGATGCCATACGTCTTTGGTTATTTCCTTTTTCATTAAGGAACAAAGCAAAGTAGTGGTTGAACTCGTTATCACGAGGTTCAATCACCACATGGGATCAAATGACCGAAAAATTTCTTTTAAAATATTTTCCACCAGCCAAAACTACTAAATTTAGGAATGACATATATTCTTTTGTGTAGAATGACGCAGAAACATTATATGATGCATGGGAAAGATACAAGTATCTCCTAAGAAGATGCCCACACCACGGATTACCTTTGTGGCTTCAAGTCCAAACTTTTTACAATGGTGTGAATTCTCCAACTAGGCAAATGATTGATTCATCACCAAGGAACTTTAAACAACAAAATTCACAAGCGGCTTACGATTTTATTGAGGAGATGTCATTGAACACCTATCAATGGCAAATTACAAAGGCTAAGCCGGCAAAATCAGCTGGAGCTTTTAACATAGACGTAGTGACAATGTTGTCAACACAAATGTAGTTAATGAATAAAACCTTGATAATTTATGTTCTTCATAGGTACATCAAGTCATGCAATGCAAAGCAAGTGGGAATGTGGCGAATTCTGAGTACCCACCTTTCCAACCAGAAGCAAAAAATGAGCAGACAAACTATATAGATAACAATTTCAGATCTAATAATAATCCTTATAGTAACACTTACAATCCAGGTTAGAGAAACCACCCGAATTTTTCGTGGGGAGGACAAGGAAATCAAAGGCAGCAACCTCTGCCAATTTACCAAAATCAACCTTATCCACCGAAAAAGAAGCCGAGTCTTGAAAAGATGCTGAAAAAGTTCATGGCAGACACAGATGCCC
Organism: Gossypium rotundifolium; assembly: GCA_025506655.1. NCBI lineage: Eukaryota > Viridiplantae > Streptophyta > Magnoliopsida > Malvales > Malvaceae > Gossypium > Gossypium rotundifolium. The sequence continues at coordinate 131,052,276 of CP106725.1, read as the reverse complement.
ATCTCCAAAGAACTGATACAACACTTGATAACCAAGGAATATCGATCAAAGAAATCAAGGAACAAGTCGGGGAAATCACTAGGTCAGTGGGACAACTCACAAAGCTTGTTTCAGAACGTCAATAAGGACGTCTACCAAGCATCACATAAATAAATCCAAAAGAATAGATACAGGCCATCACATCTCAAGAGGATACAAAGGTAGACAAGCCTACCTCAGTACAAGAAACCAAGGAAGAAACAGGTAAAATTGAGGTAGCACAAGAAAAACCGGCAATTAAAGAGTACCACCCTCGAATACCTTATCCCGAAGCATTGAAAAGAGATGATTCAGAGGAACAATTCGGTAAGTTTCTAAAACTTCTAAAGAAATTACACATTAACTTACCTCTTCTTGAAGCTCTTTTTCAGATGCTCGACTTAAGAAGATTTTTAAGACAGCTCTTAACAAACAAATGCAAAATAGATGAAGAGCAACATGTGGAACTTAACGCAACATGCTCAAAGCAATGCTGCAAAACTGACTACCGCAGAAATTAAAAGATCCAGGGAGTTTTATGATTCCATGTTTAATTGGCAGTTTAACTATCGATAATGCGTTAGGTGATTTAGGGGCAAGTATAAATGTCATGCGTTATACACTGTTTAAACGACTAGGTCTAGGGAAGCCCAAACAAACTAGGATGAGTATCCAACTAGCTGATAAAACTATTAGAATTCCTAGGGGCATTTTTGAAGACGTTTTAGTAAAAATCGATAAATTCGTCTTCCCAGTAGATTTTGTTGTTTTAGACATGGATGAGGAAAATTTAATCCCTTTAATTTTAGGAAGACATTTTCTTGCAACTGCCAAGACTAAAATTGATGTTACCATAGAAGAACTCATACTTCGTGTAGAGATGAATCACCAATCTTCAAGCTCTCGACTCAAATTAAAACCACGTAAGATGAAGGTAAGAAAGTTGTTTCAATAGATAATCAAACTATTCAACCTTCATCGCAAGAAACATCACAAAGCATCAAAACTGAGCCAACATAAAATCGTACGATCAACAATTTAAAAGAGCAGAAGATACACACCAAAGAAAAATTGGATCCACACGAAATAAAACCCGAGGAACCATCAAGAGCTCATATGGACATCAAATCACTTTAAAATAGAAGATCAAGTCTTGTTAGATAAAGCCGATCCTTATATCAGCTTCAATGAATCAAGAAACAAGAAGAAATACTCCTTCAGTGCACGATGTTTTCCCACATGAAATAGTAGAGGTAAGCAATCCAATGTTCAAGAATTTCAAGGTAAACACTTCTACCTAAACTTTGTCATGAAAATAAAATCACAAGAAGAGGAAAATATTCAAACCATTAAACCTCCCTAAAATTTCAAAGCCTAAGACAGTCTAGCTTAAGACTATAAACAAGCGCTTCTCGGGAGGCAACCCAAGCGCTAATACTTTTTATTTCTCAAAAGTATTTTTCTTTTCTTTTCTTTTCTTTTATCTCTTCTCTCTCCACAATTAAAGAAAAGATGCAGGTTTTCAGACCACACGACCTTACACACGACCGTGCCCATGGCTGTGTAGACCACTAGAACTACCACACTGACAGAGAAGAGCTGTGCAAGTCAGTCCAACCACCCCCCAACATCACGGGCACCGACAAAAATAGCACGGCCATGCCTCACAGCCGTGCTAAGATATTAACTTATTTAGCATGGGCAGACCACGCCCGTGCATTCCAACTGTGCTCCTATACTAGATTTTTAGGAATGTGCGTGCAAACCAACAAAACGGGTGTAGAAGGACAACACACCCCACAACACAGCCGTGCGATACGGCCTTGTGAATTGACACACCCTCAGTACACGAGCGTGGGAACGTGCAAGATTTGAAATCCTATTTAAATCCCCACAGCCCGTCCTCTTTGTCCCATCTTCTTATTTTATTCCTTCTTTTTCTTTTCTTTCAAATTTTTCTTCCTATTCATAGAAAAGATCCAAGACGCTTGAGCAACACAAAGATCATACCGAAGAAACGTAAGCATCATATCCTTAGAGGAGACCTCAACATGAGTTCATGCCGAAGCTTCACTTAATTGACACGCCAAGGGTCTCGAAAACCTTTTCGATTCTATTTTTCTTTTCTCGTCTCCTTTATTTTCCTTATCTATACTTCTTTTCTATTTAATTTAATTTATTTCATATTAGATTCTTGATTTTAGGTTCTAAAGGCTACTAGCGAATCACACACCACAGCCCTCGAGGTCACACCCACTTCGCAAACCATCCAACAATAAGGACTCCTTAGTCCATTAGTCTTTTCTTTCAATTTTAGTTTTCTTCTTAGTCTCCTTCTTTTTATTTCCTTAATCTTTAAATTTATTATTAGTATATTATTATTATTTCTCTAGATCTCTTGGCTCTATCTTCACAGGCTACCCAATTTCTTCATCTAGCAAATTGCTTCTCGGTAGCCACTCCACCAGGCCCATAGAAAACACCATCACCGCCACCAAAGATGCCAGGGATCATCCAAATTTCAGGGAGTATTACTTTCCCCACTTCTCCTTTTGACTTGTCACATAAATTTAATTATCTATCATTGTACATTGAGGGCTGTAACACCTCAAACCCGGCCCACGAGTCCTGATCGGATCTGGTATGTTACTGGGTAAAAATAATTTGAGTCAATTTGAAAGTTTGGTGAAAATTCGATAAAATTTGGCTAAGGTGTAAAAAGGGTGTTTGAAAACTCAGTTGGGCTTTTTATAAATACAGTTGGGTTGATAAATCCTTTGAAAACATCTGATCATGTAACATTTAATAAATCAGGGTTATAATTGACTTGGTATAATTTGTTACCCGATGGTAACATCTTTTAAAAACCCGTAGAAGTTTATTAAGTTTGAAAAATTACTTTTAACCGGTTCATTTAATATTTATAAAATTCCATTTTGTAACATAACATAAGTAAAATAAAAATAACATCCACATAATAAATAGCGGCCTTATTACAATCCCAAAATAAAACTTAGAAATTAATAATTTTAACTAAAGCAAAGTAAGAATAACTCCAACGACAAGCATGGCCGCCTCGAGTCCTCTCCGGCTCCATCTCCGCGATCTACTCATCTGCAAAATGTTAAGGGAAGGGGTGAGTCACCAAGACTCAGTGTGTAAATCCCCCACCCGGAAAAGCACTCATACACAAGATATTAATTAACATGCAAATATGCAACCCAACCTAACCATCCATACTCCTTAACTACCCCGTGGTCAAAACCATTGATGACTTAGAGTCACAAATTAAATGATGGGGCCAACCCATCGTGTGGTCAAAACCACTGATGACCATAGGTCACAAATAATCAAGTGTGGTCAAAACCATTGGTGGTACCAAACCACTTGGACTTAGTCGCAAATAATCAATCGATGTGGTCAAAACCACTGATGACCATAGGTCACAAATAATCTGATGGGGCCAACCCATCTTGTGGTCAAAACCACTGACGACAGTCCATAAAATCATCCCCCTCCTCTCATCAATCCCACCATCACATGCTTATACATCAATTATCATATATCATGTCATAGCATTTAACATACCGTGATGGTATGCAAATCGATATCAAAATCACAAGTTAGGGACTTATCGGATACCGTGATTATGCCACAAGCTAATCACAACCAAAAGATTAAAGGCAAACAATTAAGTCATGAAATTAATATAGTGTGTAGTGAGATCTTACACACCTGTTACTACCAAAATTCCTAGATCTTGAAAAGCCGATCTATGATGCTAGATCTTGACCCTACATTCGGCCAATTGTTAGTGTTAATACCAAAGGCCTATTCGGCCATAAAAACTTAATACCAAAGGCTCTTACCTTGAACAGATTTGATTTCCAAACAAATCCCAAAAACGTCACCTGATTTGTCGAGATCCCTACCAAAACACTAGTTAAGAATTGACTTGTATAATCACACATAATCAAGGCCTATGGCCGAATGTCACTTACCTCTTTACCTTAAGAGAACAAAACCCGAAAGCTCCCTTTAATTGAATATGGCCTCCTACAATTGGTTTGATCATATTAGTAAGAAACTTAGGCCATTCGCCATAACCTTGAACCTAAAAGAGGTGATTACCCCTTACCTTGATAATTGTTTCACCTTTAAACTCCATAAATCAGCACCACTTGGTGTTGTGAGGGGTTCGCTATCTTCAATGAAAAGAAAAGAACCAAAACAAGAACTTACCTTAGAGGAAATCGCCAATCACAAGATGGAAAGGGGTGGAATTTTCCTTTAAAAGAGGAGGTAGATTCTGCTAAAAGGAACAAGAGAAGTTGGAAATTTTGAATGATTTTGGCTATGGTTTAAGGAGAATTCACAAGACAATGAAGAAAAAAGAAGAAAAGAAATTGAGGATTTTGGCACTTCTTTCTGCTGTACAAAACTGATATGGACAGCCCTCAAGGAGTCCCTATTTCAGCCATCACCTCTTTTTTGTGATAATTTCCAGCCTTGAATTATCACAAATAAATCTAGCTTTATCTTACTTTTAATCTCCTAATCCCTTCAACAATTTAATAGCAAATAAAACACTAATAACCCCCCCTTCCATCCGAATATGAGCAAACAAAAATAGCTCTCCCTTATCAAAATAAGAGTCCAAAATGCAACCAATTCTCCCACACACGCCAGCAGCAAAAATAAAAAAAATAACAACCACATGCTGTTCCTATGGTTCGAACCTGGAACCTCTCTAATGCAGCCCCCTACAACGCCCCTTGCCATCTCTTCCAACCCGACTTTCATGTCATGCACCGTCGCCTTTTAATTTTTAAAGCTTCCCTACTTAAGCCCATCACCGCATATAAAATAAAACACAAAACGCCCTCCACCACTCGAACTCGTGACTGCGCCCATTCTCTCCTCCACTCTTAAGTGGCATTCGATTACCACTTTACCAATCCAATTTTTATGTCCATTCCTTACCCAAAATTCTTTTAAGCCCTCTTTATCGGGCCCCTTCCTTTAACGCCCAAGTCCCAAAAATAAAACACTTTTGCATCCTTTATGTCTCGAACCCAAGACCTTTTGCCAACCCCTTAAAGTGGCGCCCAAGCCACTCCACCAACTCCGCCTTTCATGTCACAAACCCCTTCATTTAATTATAAGGCCTTCCTAGCCCAACATTCCATTCATAACAAAAATAAATGCCCCAAGTGCAACCTTGGCGCCTTGAACCCCCGCTTCTGCCAAGACCACTCTAGCTCCCTAGCAAATCCCCAACCACTCTACCACCTACTTCCTTGTGTCATGTTCCTTTCAAAATTTTTCTTAAGCCCTAACTCCTAGCTCCCCTTATAAACCCTTAAAAGGAAGTTTTAAAATCCAAATTCGTCCTAATTCGAGGTTATGACTAGGCCCTAAAACATGCTTAATAAAATCATAATATTTATTTCTTCAAGCACACACGGGAAATTAATTAAATTTTTAACAACCCCTAATTTAGGGTGTTACAAGGACAATGTACATCTTAAGTGTGGGGGTAATAGTGCCTAACTTTTTGCATAATTCTCAAAACCCTGAAATTAGTCTTGATCTTAAGTGTTTTTCTCATATTATTAATTAGTATAAAATTTCTAATGATTTATGATTTTTATTGATATGTTTTAGAGTAAGTCATAGTTAATGGTGCATTGATGATTAAATTGAAGGATACTAGAGAATCGAGCATGATAAGTCTCCTTTCTAAATTTAAATAAATTGATGGGTCGTTGAACTGAATTTGAGTATCACCTTGAAGTTCAAAATTTATAAGGATTGATGTCAAAACACCCATAATTTTTGTGAGATTTTGAGCCTTGTAGAGCATATATATTCTTTTTTCGTGCTCTCTTTATTGATTATGAGTGTGTCAACCTTAAACCGTTATTCTATAACTTGCCTCATTTATACATTTTAGAAACACCCACAGTAACCCCAGCCTTGACCGGATCTCTGAATGTTCCCGGTGTAAACCGTATCAAATTCTTTGTTACTTAGGAAAAACTTGTGTGTTTTAAAGAAAGTTTGTTTGTGTGTTGGGCTCGAGTTGAAAACAAGTTTATTTTATAACTCCACCCGTACCAGCACCTTGCACACCGTGGGGACTACTAAGTCAACCTCCATCCGCTACACACCATCGAAAGCGTTCATTGCTGCAATCGGCGTGCTCATCGCCCACATAAAATTCGTGGCATAGCCACCACATTGAGATAATGTAACAAGTTACCACATTCACTTAATGTGACCGTAGTCACCACATTCACTTAGTGAGACCAAGTCGTCACATATTCTTAGTGAGAACGAAGTCATCACGTTTCACTTAGTGAGATCAGTCGTCACATATTCTTAGTGAGACCGAAGTCATCACGTTTCACTTAGTGAGACCGAAGTCATCATATTCACTTCCCCTTTCTCAAATAACCCGAATGCCCCACATTATTCATATCATGCATATCATACTTAATTTTCACATTCATGTCACTTTTCACATGTTAATTATAACATATTTCGTAATCCTAGTAGGAGTAGGAAAACGTACTTGAGTACTTTGTACCATAATATGGTACTTTAGCCATATTCTTTCACTTTCACATTAACATATATATCATAATTAAGCCATACATCTATTAAGATTAGTGTGGGGTACACACGGTACCTTAGCCATAATCTTTCACTTTCATATTAACACATATAATGAATTAAAGCAGAATCTATCAAGATTTAGTGTAGGATACACACGATTTGTATGAGTTTCCTTGAGATCCCGAAAAGCTTGATCAAATGCTTAGATCCTTAATCCCTACATTTGTTTTATCACTTATTACTTTAATAAAAGCCATTCTACCATAAATCCGAATCCTAGTAGGATTAGTACACTAAGACTTACCTTGTTGCTTGCTTCCTATTATTCAAATCCAGAAATTGATCTCTTGCTTTCTTTAAGGATGTCAAAATTCCTATAACCATATGTTAGATTTAATCTAACATTAAAACATAAACATGGCCTTTGGTAGAATATACATATATCTTACCTTAAATCTTTTAAATCCAAAACTCTCTTCTTGATTAATGGAGATGCCAAAATACCTTAGATCCGAAATCCCAAATTCACCTTCCATATTTTGATCAATAAGATATAGGAGGATTAGACTAACCTTCGGCTTAAAAGAAAGGAATACAATTATAACTATAGATCCTTACCCTTTATATTGAAATCGACAGATCCCTCCTGACACCACTTTAGAGATTCGGCTTAGAGACTTGATGAACAATCGCCTATGATCCCTTTCTGTATTCGGTTTCAAAGATGAAAGAAGAAAGGAATAATAGGCTTAGAAGGAATCGGCTAGGATGTTAAAGAGAGGATGAAAAGAATGGATGCTCAAGAAGAATTTGGCGGAGGAGAGGAGAAAGAATATTTGGCAAAAGAAAAGAGAGGAGAATGAATAATGAATAGCCCTAGTCTCATCCTTTTATAGCAAATTAGGCCAAGAATCCTTTGCTTGGCCACTACTCTTCCTTATGTGATAACTTTATCTCTTTAATTTTAAAATAAAAATAAAGTATAATCCTTATTATCTTCTAATTAGTAGAATTTAAAAAGAGTGAAACTCCTCTTTTGCAACCCTTGTGCTGTCCACCTCTTGGGGTTCCGAAGCAAAAATAAAACTTATTTTATTTGCTTCCCATGTGACTTGAACTCGTGCCCAACACCCTTGTATGTGGCGCCATTTCCAAAGGCCCTAAGTGGCATCTTTAGCCCCTTGTTCCAAGCCCGCTTGTGTGTCAAATTTCACGTACTTTTTCTTTTAAGGCCTCCTTGCCTTAATTACCTCTTTTAAACTTTAAAACTCGACATTTCTAAGTCATTTCTAGGTTTCCAAAATTTTTAGATTCGTTTCTGTAAACTTAACATTTCTTAGGTTTCCTAAAATGTTTACTTTCCTCTTTTAGCTTAGTTTCCAAAATGTTCACTTTCCTAATTCAAATTAGTTTCCAAAATGTTCACTTTTCCTCTTTTAGCTTAGTTTCCAAAATGTTTACTTTCCTCTTTTAGCTTAGGTTTCCAAAATGTTCACTTTCCTAATTTACTTAGGTTTCCAAAATGGTCACTTTCCTATTTTAATGTAACATTTCCATACATTTCCATACATTTCCATACATTTCGTACATTTCCATACATTTCCAAGGTTCTAAAATGCACACCACATATCACAATAAACATGCTATTAAGCAAAATGCACACAATGGGATTGAACCTCTTCCCTCAAAGTACTTCACTTGATGCCATAACCCTTGCACATTAGGTGGCGTCCTTGCCACTTTTCCACATCACTTCTTGTTTTAACTTAAAACCAATAATTGTCAAAACCCTTAATTCACTTCCAAGCACTTGCCAAAACCTACTACTCATGAGTTATGCACAAGCGCATTAATGGATTTGATTATGATTTGATATCTTGAGATGATAAAGGCACCTAGGTTTTAACCCAATTCACTCCGCTAAAAAGCCTACCCATACAAATTAACCCCTAGTGATCCCCGTTGAATCCTAACAACCTTTTTATTGACTCACCCACTAATATTAACCCAAAATCCCTTTGTATTTGTTATCAACATTCCTTTGACTACCCTTTATCGAGAATTGATTTGATCATTTCTTTTAACTAGGTTATTTCAATTATCAAAGTTCCTTCTATTATGTTTGTTTTAGTTTGTTCTTAAAAAATAAAAATAAAAAATTCAAGTATATTCAATATTAGTAGTAAATAAAAGAGCTTAGAGCATTTAAAACTCCAATTGTTGAAGAAAAAACTCGTATTAAAGTATTATAAAATTTTATGTGATGAAAATACTCTTATTATAGAGTAGTAGGCATTATTAGTTTTCATTCGATATAAATATTCATATTTAGTTCATTGTTTTTACATTAGGTAAGTAGTCAATTCAATCATGATTATAACCTCTAATTCAGCATTTATCCACACCTTTTAACCCTAGCCCCGTTACAACCCTGATTAAAGACCTTTTGATCTATGTATCATCTCATATACAGTGGTGGAGATTTAATTTTTAGGCAAGCCTGTGGGATTAACTTTTCAGGTTCGACTTAGAGTGCTTATTCTTGAACCTTAAACACTTTTGAGTGATTTGAGTGAATCTTTAGTGAGGATGTCAATCCTTGTCGATTTTGAATTAAAAGTAATCACTTATATAAGAGGAGACACCTATGTTTTCTTGCTATAAAGGTATGACTTATCATAATTGAATCTTTAGGGTTCTTGGAGTTGAATTATCCATGTATAAATTATCTGTGAATTATGATGAGACATTGTCGATAGGAATTGTGAATTATGAAAAGTTCGTTTTAATTGTAAATTGAGAATTTTGCTTGAGGACAAGCAAAAGCTTAAGTGTGGGGGTATTTGATAAACCGTAAAAGTAACATATTTTAACCCCATATTTAGTATGCTTTTGGATGAATTATCCCTTGATTTCTGTAAAAAGGTGCTTTTTAATCCTTTCTTTTCATGTTTATACTCAGGAAAGCACCCGAGGATAAAAGAACATGAAACGGGCTTAAAACAGAGTAATTGGGCCTTAGCAAGCAATCAACACAGCCTGGCCCAAATTCCACATGACCTTGCCTCGCCAAATACCTAGAGCACAGCCTCAACTCCATCACACACGACCGTGCATCATCCACTTACCACACACGAATGTGCCTGGTTATCTACATGGCCGTGCCCAAATTGACAGACCTGAAGCACGGCCTGGACCCTGACTTTGCACGGTCGTGCCCAAAATGACAGAATCGAGACACGACCCAACCACTATTTACACGGGCGTGTGCCATGGCCGTGCCCTCGCGGGAATGAGCAATTTCACTCAAAATTGGATGTTTGAAGCCAAAGAAACATACTTTTAAGTCTACTCAAACACCCTAATAGTAATTCTACTTGAAGGAGATACTTAGGAGCCAAGTATAGCATCCCAAAGCATATATAAACAACCCAAGGCAGACATTAAAAGGGGGCTTTGGGCAGAGGCTTTTTGGCCGAAGCATTCATCTTTTAGGGAGTCACTTAAAGATAGCCAGTTGATCCATCTCAAGAAGTCGGAACTCCATTCAAGATAGAAGATCTCCTCTTTAACACCTTTAGGGGGTTTCAGGGGGTTCTTATGTTTTGTTTATTCTTTACTCTTGAGATGTTTTCTTATTTAGTTATGAACTAAACCATTCAGATACCTGAAGGGGATGAAACCTATGATGGATTTTGTTATTGTTTTCTGAATTTATATGATAAATACTTAGTTTGTTCTTAATTATGTTGCTTAATTTAATCTGATGTGCTTAGGTGGAGGAGGAATAGACCCTGCCTGAGAGTAGATCTAGCATAATTAAGTGGAGTTGATCGGGCGCCTAGAGATAGGGTTACGAGATTTTACCGAATTAGGGTGAAACCTAATATGGGAATCCATTGATCGATTTACTGCTTTCTTATGGGGTTATTATAAGAGAACGAGAGTTCTACTAATTAACCTAAGGTTAGACGTTATTCGCCTCGAGAGAGGGTTTAATATAGGTTAGAGAGTCTCACGGATCAAGCTAAGTAAAGAAATCATATGGTTTGGGGAATAAATAATAAGTGAAGTCATAGGTGGATTCTTCTTGAGGGTATCGTCTTTATCAACTGAGTTTTCTTAAAGTCTTTCTCCAATTCATTCTTTTTTCTTTGCATTTAATTTAAGTATTTCGTTAGTTTAATAATCCAATCACTCCATATTTTAGGCTAAATAATAGAAAGAAAGTGAGTAGTAGTACTTTTAGGTTCCTTTGGGTTCGATAAGATATTCTTGCCTCAACTATACTACTGTTCGATCGGTGCACTTTTCTCTATCATTGTCATAGTTAGTCTACAGGTTCGATCATTCTTTATAAATTTTAAAACTAGACTGTTTTGCAGTGATCAAATGTGCAAATGAGCTATTAGTAATCTTATATTTGATATGAATAATGAATGCATATATGTTAAGTTTATTGTTATATGACTTACTAAGCTTTTGAAAGCTTACTTTGTGTGTGTTTGCTTTGTTTTATAGATCGTAAAAGCTACTGAGGGCTCGAGGATCGTTGAGGATTGTCATCACACTACTAAAATCACATTTTTGTACCTTATGAATATGTATATATTAACTATGGCATGTATAGTCTAGTTGATATGGTTATGTTTTGAAAGGGTGTATAGACAGCCATGTGATATTGCTAGATAATAACATTATATGGATGAATAGCTATGTCTTATGATGTTAAGTTTTGGTTTGGTTTGATGGCTAGTGAAATGGTCAAAATTATGATAAGCTTATTGATGCAAGGTAAGTATATATTTGAAGTATGGATGTTATAATGAAATGGTAATTTGTGGATGAATTATGCTTGGATTTACTTGTGATTTAGTTGGTCTAAATGGCATATAAGATGTTGTGATGAAATGTTCTTGAATGAGTAAAACAGATGGTCAATTTGGTATGTTATTGGTTGCCAATAGTGTTGGATTGATACTTTTATGTGCTTGGGGATGAACCAAAGTGTGGGTGGCATTTTGGCCTTAAAAATGGCCTATAATTGCCCACATGGTTGAGCACACTAGCATGTGGCTCGACCGTGTCCCTCGTGGTTGTATTCAAAATAAGTTAGACTCGACCACGGGCTGGGCACATGGGCGTGTGACTGGCTGTGTGGTCCAAGTCAGTAGCGACCACGGGTGAGGCACACGGGCGTGTCCATGGCCGTGTGGAAAAGTCAGTATGTATGCCATGTTTTGACACGGCTTGGACACACGGACATGTTCGAGGTCAGTGGGAGGCACACTACTACCATACCAAGCGCAGACCTCTGTAACTTTGAAAAAAATTAAATTTCTAAAAATTTCTGTATGTGTTTGATTTAGTCCCCGCCCCTTCCTAAAGCATGTTTAAGGTCTCGTAGACCTATTTAAGGGACACTTTGATTTGATTTGTTGAATTATGTTATGAAATGTCTGTAAAAGATTTTGATTTGTCCGGTAATGCCTTTAACCGTAGACCAGCGTTGGTTACGGGTTAGGGGTGTTACACTCGTAATCTTTTAGCAATTCAAGCCATCTTTGTTGTCACAAGTTAAATCTTTCTGAGTCATTAGATACTTCACGCTCTAATGATCTGAAAAGATGTGGAATTTCTCACCAAATAAATGATGTCGCCAAATTTTTAATGCGAACACAACAGCGGCCAACTCTAATTTGTGCGTCGGATAATTCTTTCATGCGATTTCAACTGTCTAGAAGCATAAGCTATCACTTTTCCCTCTTCCATCAGAACACATCCCAAACCATTCAATGACGCGTTGCTTGAAATTATAAACTATTTACCCATCTCAGGTTGAATCAAAACTAGTGCCTCAGTTAACAATGCTTTCAACTATTCAAAACTCTGTTGACATTTCTCTGACCACTCGAATTTCACATCTTTCGGTAGCAATCTAGTCATCGGTGTAGGAATCATCGAAAATATTTTAACAAAACATCGATAGTAGCTAGCTAATCCCAAAAAACTTTTGACTTAGGATACATTTCTTGGTGGTTTCTAGTCAACAACTCTAGAAATCTTACCTGAATCAACTCGAATACCTTCCGCTGAAACAATATGACCAAAAATCCAACCTCTTGGAGGCAGAACTCATTTTTGAATTTAACAAACAATTGCTTATCTCTAAATGTTTGTAATAGAACCCTCAACTGTTCAGCATGTTGAAATTCATCTTGGGAATAGATTAGAATGTCATCAATAAATACAGCAGCAAATCTGTCTACATACGGTGTAAAGATTTGATTCATTAAATCATAACAAGAAATTCATAATGCCTGTACCTTGTTCTGAATGCAGTTTTTGGCACATTTGAATCTTTAACTCGCAACTGGTAATAACCAGATCTCAGATCGATCTTCAAAAACACGGTTGTTCCTTTAACTTGATCGAACAATTTATCAATTCTCGGCGAATGATACTTATTCTTAATTGTAACCTTGTTGAGCTGACAATAGTCAATACACAGTCTCATTGATCCATCTTTCTTCTTTACAATCAGCACTGGTGCACACCAGGGCGAAAAACTAGGTCGTACAAAACCTCTATCTGTTAACTCTTGCAACTGAGCTTTCAATTCATTCAATTCCGTCAGAGCCATTCTATACAGAGCTATCAATATCGGTGATGTTCTCGGTACTAATTCAATAGCAAACTTGACTTCTCTGATTGGGGGTAACCCAGACAACTCTTTTGGAAACACATCCGGATATTCACAAACCATTGGTATTGATTCAATCTTCAATCCAGACACTTTTGTATCCAATACATACACAAGGTAAGCGCCACAACCTTTTCTCACATATCTCTGAGCTAACATCGATGAAATCAGAACAGACAATCCACTCGATTCATTTAATTCAATTTGAATGATTTCACTAGTTTGACATTTCAATTCAATAGTCTTTCATCTACAATTCACAACAACATCATGTAGCGTCAACCAATCCATACTAAGAATTACATCGAATTCATCAAATGGTAATAGCATCAAATTTGCTGAAAAATAGTAACCTCGAGTCATCAAAGTACAATTCTTACAAACTTTATCAACTAGGACATACTTGCCTGAGGGGTTCGATACTTTAATCACAAATTCGGTTGACTCAATAGGAAAACTCTTACCAGACACTAAATTGATACAAATATATGAACAAGTCGATCCAGGATCAATCAAGGTAATTACATTAGTGTCATAGAGAGAAAATGTACTGGTGATAACATCTGGTGATGATGCATCTTCGCGAGCATAATAGCGTAAGTTCTGGCTGGTGCTCTAGCCTTGGATCTCACAGTAGTGTCCTTTGTTGTTCCTTTGCTACTGGTCACAGATCCCATATTTCTAGGTGGTCTCCCTCTAGCAGCTGTGTTACTCAGTCTTGTATTCTAAAATTTATCTTTCTCGGTTAACTCAGGAAAATCCCAAATAAAATGATCTTCTGCACCACATTTAAAAAAACCTTTATTATTCATGCAGCAGTCTCCAAAATGCCGTCTCTCACACTATTGACACTTGGGTTTGTTGTTTCTTATACTACCAACACTCAATACTAAAGTACCTTGAGCTTTAGGACTCGTGTAACACCCCTAACCCGTATCCGTCGCGGATTAGGGTTAAGAGGCATTACCAAAGTAAACTCAAATCCAGATAGACATTCATGAAATCTTTATTCACTTAAAACATATCCCTACTTGTATCATTAAAACCTATGTATGTCATAATCAAATCTCATATAACACAAAAGTCCTCCACTCATTTTACTACAATACAAATACATAGCAAACCAACTGAACCATTTGTGCTTTTCATACCATTTTAGTATACATATATATATATATATATATATCAAATATTCAAACAACATAGTAATTACCACATGACCAAATTTACCTATGATGTATACATATATAAATATATATATATATATATATAGCGTGTACTATACCCTATAAGTAAAAGCCACATTTGCGTTGCACATAACTAACCTTACAATACAAACCAAATCCGAATATAGATATTGGTTTACCTAAACTTCACAAATTTTTTTCATATTAACTAACCATATCATTTCACTTACCATTTGGATGTGCATTTAAATAACCATAAAACAAATTCACTTCTTACCATTAGCATACGTACCTTTATAGCCACTTTAAATATTCATACTTCACTTTATAACTATAATTATCACACAGCTGAAGTCAGTTAAGCATAACACCATTATTCCTTCTAAATACATCACACATATACTATTTACATTATCAACAAAACAAATGACTTAATTCAATTATCACTAATAAATCAAATCAAACAAGTAACACATAAATCACCTTAACCAAGATCATACTTCCAACATATACACATCAACCTCATTTCTCATATAATGTGCCAAAGCCGAATTTGCCAAAACCAAACACATCAAACGTTTAACCAAAAACAGTTATAGCCAACTTAAACTTCATGATCAAGTCATTATACCAAAACATATAAGTGAAGCTTAACCAAAAGAAATAGCCATTTCCGCATGGCTATATTTATATACAAGACTAAATACAATTGGTTTACTACTTAGTCTAGCCTACACATGCCTTTCGATTTAAAAACTAATTTTATTAGTACCAAATGAGTTGATAGTGTGGTTGACTTCTCCGATGATCCTCTGAGCACGTAGCTTGACAAAAATCTATAAAACAGAACATTGTACAAAAACGGAGTAAGCTTCTAGCTTAGTAAGTCTCAAGCAAATTCGATACACAACTAAACATTCAAGCATTTTCATATAAACACGAATATCAATTGGAATATGATATTGAATACAATGTCTTAACATAATAATTTCCCCAAGGCCGTATGTCATTATTCGCATTTACCGAATAAATAACCACACATTTATGCATATAATCATACCTATTGAAATACTTTTCTACTTTCATGCTTTCATTTAACAAATCTCCTCTTGATATAGTTTATATACAATTTACATCTACCATATGTACCTCACTTTTCTTTCATCGTTACATTTATTTATCATCATAGCACATATATGCATAACCTTAAAGTATGAAAAATACATACCTTTAGCCGAACCTACAAATTCACTTTCATAAATTAAAGCTTTCTTGGTTTGTTTCATAACTTTACTATTACATAATCCAAGTTCGGGGATTAAAAACTCACCAGCATAGAACTAACTAGGCATCAGCCTGAATCGCACACACCGGCACTAGGCCTGCTAGACTCAAGGTCCTAGATTTTAAACACCGGTATTTAGCCTGCTAGGCAATAAGCCCGAAATATTCACCGGCACAAGGCTTGCTAGGCATTAAGCCCGATATAGATCACCGGTACAAGGCCTTTAGGCTCGAAGCCCGAATATCAACACAATTAATCATTCCACACACATTAATAAATACCACTACCACATGTATCACTTATTTTTCATAATTCCATCACATATCAATTTCAAGTAAGCTATTTCACATTACATAAATAAACCAACTCAACACTATACAATTCACATTCGGCAACTATATATATATATATATATATTCCCAACATTTCAATTTTCAATATTGATTAGAGTACATAGGTAATTTCCGACATATAATTACTTAAAGGCTTACCTCGACTATCGACGGGCAACGTAGACTGGCTATTCGGTAACCTTCGCATTTCCCTGATCCAAATTTGTTTTTCTTTGTTCTTAATCTAAACACATTAAAATTTATCTCATTCAAGCACAAATTACCATTTTACCCCTAATGTTTCACATTTTTTACAATTTAGTCCTATTTGCATAAAACACAAAATGCACAAAATTTCACTATACCACCTAAGGGATGAATGTTCATAGGGACCATACAAGTCCATTTATTTCATTTATTTTGCATGTTAGCCTCTCAAAAATTTATTCTTTATAATTTAGCCCAAAATACTCAAATTCACTTAATTTTCCAATACAAAACAAGCTAATCTTTAACATAATTTTAATATTTTTCCATTAAACATCATGAATCACAAACATCTAACCATGGCTGAATATCAAGCATGCTCAAATTTAAAAATTCTAACATGGGTCAACTAATGTTCGAAGCAATGATCTCAAAAACGTAAAAATTAACAAAAACCAACTAAAAACTTACCTTGAATTTGGCTTGAAAGTAACTGAAATTCAAAGAAACTTAGCTCCCTTTTATTTCTTCAATATTCGGCCAAGAGAAAGATGAAATAAACATGTTTATTTTTGTGTTTTAATTAACATATATGTTAAGTAATTGTTTGATTACTAAATTAACCTTTATACTTTAATATATAAACAAATAATACTAAGGTTATTCTTGGTATATGCCGTCCACCAACTCATAGGATGGGCTAATTTCCTTTTTAATACCCCATATTAAAAAGCCATAATCAATTTAGCACATTTCACTATAGCTTGCAACTTTCAAATTTTCTCGATTAAATCCTTTTTCTAAATTAAACACACAAACGATTAAATTTTTCTACAAAATTTTCACACACATTAATTCACATATAATAAGCACAAAATATATTATTTAAATATTTTTTGAGACTCTGATTCGTGGTACTGAAACCACCGTTTTGATTAGGATCAAATTCAGTCTGTTACAACTCTCCCCTCTTAAGGATTTTCATCCCCGAAAATCTTACCGTTAAACAAAGTTGGATATTGTTGCCTCATTGAATCCTCAGGCTCCCACGTAGCCTCTTCAACTCCATGATGATTCCATATTACTTTCACTAACGGAATTTTCTTGTTTCTCAACTCTTTCATTTCCTAAGCTAAAATACAAATCGGTTCCTCCTCGTATGTTATATAGGATCAATTTCAATTTTAGATGGAGAAATCACATGTGATGGATCTGATCGATATCTACGGAGCATCGAAATATGGAACACATTGTGTACCTTTTCTAATTCAAATGGCAACTTCAGTCTGTAAGCAACAGGCCCGATACGTTCGATAATCTCATACGGTCCGATGAATCTCGGACTTAGCTTGCCTCTTCGACCAAATTGAAATACTTTTTTCCACGGTGAAACTTTCAAAAATACCCGATCTCTGACTTGAAACTCAATGTCTTTACGTTTCAAATCAGCATAAGACTTTTGATGATCTAAGGCAGCTTTCAAATTATCTCTGGTTATAGCCATTTTCTGTTCGGTCTCTTTAATCAAATCAACCCCGTGTATCTTGTTTTCATTGAGCTCAATCCAATACAATGGTGTACGACACTTGCGGCCATAAAGAGCCTCGTATGGTGACATTTTGATACTAGATTGAAAACTATTATTATAAGCAAATTCAGTCAAAGGTAAGTATCTTTCCCACATTGTAACACCCTAAAAATCTGAGTATTGATATATTGCATGATTTGGTGTTTAGATTATGAAGGAAAATTTTCTTACTTTTATTTTTGTGTTTATCATAGTCCCGAAGAAGAGTATAGCATAATTTGGGTAAGGAATAAATTTTATATTTGAGAATTTATTGAAGAGAAGCAAGTGTCATTAATACTTAAGTTAATTTAAGTGTTAATAAGTGACACAAGATGAGTACATGGCATCTTTGGTGTTGGCGCATGAATTGGTGCATGAGGAAGAAAAGGCGGTGTTTAGTTATCGTAAAGGGTGGATCCACTATTCCCCTAAGTATAAGCGAAGGCGATTTGATGAGTCCGGATTTTCCACCGGGTTGCGGACCATCTACCAAAGAAAATCAATTATTCAAGTAGTAAGAACTCCGAGCCTTTGTACGTTAGTGGATTCTCGTGAATAACGAATCAATAAACGAGGCGAAATCGAAATTGAAGTGATCCAAAATCAAGAGAGTAAGGTTTTGAATCAAATGTCTATAACATATTTTGTTCATGATAATGTCCTAATAAGATCGTATTATGTTTAGGTGTTGAAGAGCGGGAAGGGTTAGTACTCACGATATCGAGGTGTGTAACTTTACACTTTTATCGGGTTTGGATGTTATTCCTGGTATGATGTTAAATCGTAAAAACGACTAGATCGGTATAAAACGTAATAATTGGTATTTGGTGAAATTACATGAAAACGGACAATATGGTGAAAATAACGAAAAAGCCCTCGATGAGTTAGATGGAAAGATATAAATTTTCATGTCTTCGTAAAATGGACTGATAAATTTGATAATTAGTAATTGGGCGAAATCTACATTAGATCGATAAATGGGCGAAAACTCGCTAGATCGTAAATGGGCCGTAATCTACATTAAATTGTTAAACAAATGAAATCTACTAGCTAGATAAATAAATGGGCGTAATCTCATTAAATTGTTAAACGGTGAAATCCTCTAGATCGTTAAATGGGCCAAATTCCTACTAGATCGTAAATTTTGGGCCTAAGATATTAAATTGCTAAAATGGGCCAAATGTTTGGGCCTTCATAAAAAATCAAATAATGACTCTTGTTAATGGGCCTTTTTAATAAAATCATTACATGACCATAGACTACTTTGCATACATATTCCATGGGTTGGGAAAATGATGAAGAGAAGAAAGGCACATTGCCAAAATCTAGTTCGGTGGCTTTGCCACAAAATTATAGCTAATTGCCTCTAGTTCTAATGGCCTCCACAAAATTATAAATGGCTATTTGCCTCTAGTTAGGTGGCTCTGCCACAAAATAATAATTGGCTCAATGCCTCTAGTTCGGTGACTTTGTCACAATCTAGTTCGATGGCTCGCCACAAATATAAAATGGCTTAATGCCTCACGATTGGTGTGATGGCGGGGTGGGTTGACTTGATCCCCACAGTGTGATGGTTGGTGCGGGGTGTGTGTAGCGAGATGGAATTAGGTTTGGGAGGAAAAATTCATTTTACATGCATGATATTAATTATGTTATTCATTATGCTATTAATTATGTTGTTAATTACGCTTATGGGCTCAAGGCCCAAATCCATAATTTGAAAATCGGCCCGATGGACAAAGTAAGTGAGTTATACTGCTGAGTTCTAAGTAACTCACTCCTCAAATTTTCCATCTCGTAATGGAAATTGACGTGGACTTGGGCCGAGGATGACTTCGTGGAGGCCATACTTGCAAAACATGGGTTTATTAAACTCGAACTTTTTAATAAGTATTTTGCTATTTTGGGTTAATGTAATAAGGGCCTCTATTAATAATTTATGGATTTTTATGTGTGTTTGGTTTTAAACTATATTTTGGACATTTAAATATGGGCTTATGATTATATGATGTTTTTATCAAAATAAATTGGGTTTTCAAATATATGAAATTCCTTTATAAATATTTTATTAATTTTTTTTTACTCTCAAATAAATTATCTAAGGGTTTTTGATAATACAATGTTAATGATGTTTTTTTTACTAATGTTTTCTAATATACATCAAATTAAAATACTCTTGATTTTTATTAAACCTTGTAATTAAAAATAATATTATAGATTTCAACTTATTAAAGATTTTAAGATAGCTCGATTCATGTAACAAACCAAATCTAGTCTTAATGCATAGACCGGGTTTGGGGTGTTACATTTAATGGTATCAGAGCCAGTTTCAAAAACTCGGCTGTGGTTTGGGTTCGCAAATAATTTCTGTATGAAATCGTTCAATTATATTTTAAAGATCAGTATGGCACCACAAGCATCCGGCAACAAGTCAAGTAAGTATTTATTGCTTAATGATTACTATGATGATCATAGGAACACTCTAGAACTTCTAGTTTTAGATGTGAAAAAAATCGTAGAGATTGAGACTATAGGATATGTTGTGAAAAACAACTTTATCTCTCAAATCTCATAAAACATCGTTAATAAACACCGAAACAAATTTTCTAATTCATAAAACTTGTAATCAGAAAAAAATGAATAAGCCATCATGAGCACTAGTGGGCGTGGTCGTGGGCGCAGAGAGGCGTGGCGTGGTAGAGGCCGAGGTGCTACAATCAAGCACCAAATCTTATCTTTAAATGGATGCACTGCATCAATTGAGAGTGAGACGGATCACACGATCACATGGAAGAAGACAATGCTTTGACTCAAGCCATCTGCGAGTCCTAGAAAGTCATTGGAACTAGAATTGGGCCAACAACTCGTGGGTCAATTTGAACGACTTAAGTCCAATAATGCGAAGTTTTTAGAGGAGTATCGGTGTAGCTCGAATGTGGTGAATCTCGGCTCGATCTTTGTGGAACGGATTATGGATGATATGGAATGCAATTGTTGAGCAAAAATTGAAAGGAGCGTGTCGTTGTTAAGAGGCGAAGCGTGTCGGTGGTGGCTCACTGTTCGAGAAGGCACCAAGAAACGACCGACATTTGGGAATTCTTTAAAGCTACCCTCCAAGGAAAATACGTTGGAACAAGTTATGTAGACGCCCGAAGGAAGGAATTTCTGAATCTTGTACAAGGGAGTAAAACAGTAGAAGCATATGAAGCTGAGTTTTTACGTTTTAGCCGCTATGCTCGGACAATTGCATCAACAGATCATGAACGTTGTGTGCGTTTCGAGGATAGACTTAATGATGAGATGAGGATTCTGATTGCCCCACAGTAAGTTAAAACTTTTTCCACGCTTGGAGAAGGCCAAGATAGCCGAGGAGGCTAAGAACTCGAACGCCGTAACAGAAAGATTTAGAAACAAGAGAGAGACAAGATCGGTTCTTCAAAGAAATTTCGAAGAGACCTCCGAATGATGAACCGGTTCAAGGTAGAACATCGGTAACAAATAATCAAGTTGAGACTGTCTTTGAATGTGGAAAAAGACACTTTGGAGAGTGTTGGAGGAAAACGGGCGCTTGTTACAAATACGGTTCGATGGATCATCAGTATAGAAATTGTCCTCGACGTATGGATACGACTCAAGAAGTTCGTAATAATGATGCACAGTCGGCCAGAGGTACTCAGCAGCCACCGAGAGGTCGTGGACCAGGTCGTGGTGGTAATGGGGTTGGTCGTGGTCAAGGTGCACCGGGTCGAGGCAATGGTCCTAGAGGAAATACAGATGCAAGACAGCCTGGACTGGTTTATGCAGTTAGACGCCGCGAGGACGGCAATGCACCAGATGTGATAACTGGTACGTTCTTCATCTTCGATGTACCTGTTATTGCTTTAATAGATATTGGCTCTACCCACTCATATGTTGCTAGTGCCATATCTGGAAACCTGAATTTAGAATCTGAAATTATCGATAGTGAGATGACAGTAATTAGTCCTTTAGGACAGTCGGTAATTGTTAATAAAATGTTTAAAGACGTGCCCTTGGAAATTCAAGAAGAGGTATTCTTGGCAAACTTGATGGAACTACCTTTCGGTGAGTTCGATCTCATTCTGGGCATGGATTGGTTGGTTAAACATCGGGCGCAATTGGATTGTGCTGAAAAACGAATGTCAGTAAGAACCTCGGATGATAAGGAAGTCATAATGATTGGTGAGCGAAGGAACTACTTGGCAAATGTGGTATCTGCATTAAAGGCAGAGAAGTTAGTTCGGAAAGGATATAGAGCATTCCTAGCCTTTATCTGTGCTTTGGATGCCAAAGAGTTATCTGTGAATGATGTGAGGACGGTGAAGGAATTTCCGATGTATTTCGGAAGAACTTCCCGTATACCTCCGGATCGAAGTAGAATTTGGCATTGAGCTTTTGCTTGGGACACTCAGTGTCCATTGCTCCTTATAGAATGGCACCAAGGAGTTGGTGAGCTTAAAACTCAAATTCAAGAATTCTTTGGATCGAGGATTTATTCGACCAAGTGTGTCTCCGTGGGAGCACCAGTTTTGTTCGTCAAGAAGAAGGATGGATCGATGCGTATGTGCATTGACTATAGACAATTGAATAAATTGACGATCAAGAATCGGTATCCTCTGCGAGAACTCGACGACTGTTTGATCAATTAAAAGGAGCTTGCTTTTCTCAAAATTGATTTGAGGTCGGGTTATCACCAACTCAAGGTGAAAGAAACGGACATTTATAAGGCGGCATTTCGGACTCGTTACGGACATTATGAGTTTGTAGTGATGCCGTTTGGATTAACCAATGCACCAACCGCATTTATGGACATGATGAACCGAGTTTTTCAACCATATTTAGACCGGTTTGTGGTAGTGTTCATAGATGACATATTGGTTTATTAGAAATGAGGAGGAGCATGACAAGCATTTACTGGATAGTATTACGCCTACTTCGTGATAAGCAATTGTATGCCAAATTTAGTAAATGCGAATTTTGGCTAAAGGAAGTGACTTTCCTTGGTCATGTGGTATCAACCAAGGAATAAGGGTGGATCCTCGGAAAATTGAGGCTATTACGGATTGGAAACCACCAACATCGGTGGCTGAAATTGAGTTTCTTGGGTTTGGTGGATACTATGAGGCGTTTTGTAGAGGGTTTTCGTTGATTGTCGCACCCTAACTAAACTGCTATTGCGGAGGGAGTTCCAGTATAATTGGGTGAGAAGCGAAGAGAGTTTTGAGAAATTGAAGAAAATCCTGACTAAGCTCCAGCTTTTGATTCGATCGGAGGTGGAAAAGAATTCATCGTTTATTGTGATGCATCTCACACGAGTGCAGGTTGTGTGTTGATGCAAAATAGAAAGGTGGTGGCCTATGCTTCTCGTCAATTGAAACCGCACGAAGTAAACTACCCTACTCATGATTTGGAGTTAGTCTTTGTGGTCTTTGCTTTAAAGATTTAGAGGCACTATATCTACGGTGAGAAATCTATCATCTACACGGATCACAAGAGTCTTAAATACCTCCTTACCCAAAAGGAGTTGAATTTAAGACAAAGAAGATGAGTAGAATTATTAAAGGATTATGATTTCTCAATCGAATATCATCCTGGAAAGGCTAACGTGTAGCCGACGCGTTAAGTCGTAAGGCGAAGATTCGATTTGAGAGCATTGTTTGCTCATTTGAGTTTGTATGAGGATGGAAGTTTGTTAGCGTAACTTGGTGAAGCCACCGTATGGAACAAATCAAGGAAAAGCAGACATCGATGAAAAGTTAGGACCTTTACTTGAAAGAATTGAAAATGGTGAAATCGAGGATTTTGGAATAAACACGGAAGGTGTGTTGTGCTTTGAGGAAGAGTATGTATGCCCAAGGACTCGGATCCGAGGCAAATGATTCTACGGAGGTGCATAGTAGCCCTTATGCTATGCATCCCGGAGGAAATAAGATGTATCGAGATCTCCGTGAGCAGATTGGTGGCGAGGTTAAAGCGGGAGATTTTAGAGTTTGTGGGAAAATGTTTGACTTCTCGACAAGTGAAGGCGTAACATCAATTACCGCTCTAGATTGTTACAACGGTAAAAATTCCTCTTTGGAAATGGGGACGGATAACCATGGATTTTGTTAGTGGGTTACCTTTAACACCTACTAAGAAAAATTACATTTGGGTAATTGTTGATCGCTTGACTAAGACCGCTCATTTCCTACCAACAGACGGATTATTCATTGCAAAAGTTGGCAAAGTCAGACGTATATGAAATTGTGAGGTTGCATAGGGTACCAGATCTATTATATCGCATGTAGATCCCGATTTACATCACGATTTTGGAAAGCTCGCATGAAGCCTTGGGGACAAAGTTGAATTTCAAGACGGCTTTTCATCCTCACCGATGGTCGATCGGAGAAGGTAATTCAGATATTGGAAGATATGTTAAGGGATGTAATCGACTTGAGGAGTAGTTGGGAGGATTATCTACCACCGCGTAATTTGGGTATAACAACAGCTATCGGCCTAGCATTCAGATGGCACCTTACGAGGCATTGTATGGTCGTAAGTGTCGTTCTCCTATTTGTTGGACCGAGTTGGGCGAACGATGATGTTAGGTCCCGAGATGATATCCAAACAGAGGAAAAGGTAAAAGTTATTCGAGCACGGTTGAAAGAAGCCTCGGATAGATGTAAGTCGATGCGCACTGAAGCAAAAGGATATCGAGTATGATGTGGGGATCGGGTTTTCTTGAAGGTCTCACCTTGGAAAAAGATTTTCAGATTTGGAAAGAAGGGCAAGTTGAGCCCTAGATATATTGGACCATACCGTGTGGTGAAGCGTGTTAGTCCAGTGGCCTATCAAATTGAGTTACCTCCGGAGTTGGGTCAAATTCATAATGTTTTTCATGTTTCCATGCTGAGGCGTTATAGATCGGATCCTTCGCACATAGTACCAGGTAGAAGAAGTAGAATTGAATTGATTTGTCTTTTGAGGAGGAACCAAAGGAAATCTTAGATCGAGATGGTAAGGTGCTAAGAAAGAAAAGTCTGGTTGGTCAAAGTTCTATGGCGTAACCAAGGAGTAGAGGAAGCTACGTGGGAGCCCGAGGATGCAATTCGGCAACAATACCTCACCTCTTTCAACTGTAAATTTCGAGGACGAAATTTTCTTTAAGGAGGGTAGAGTTGTAACACCTAAAATCTGAGTATTGATATATTGCATGATTTGGTGTTTAGATTATGAAGGAAAATTTTCTTACTTTTATTTTTTGTGATTATCATAGTCCCGAAGAAGACTATAACATAATTTGAGTAAGGAATAAATTTTATATTTGAGAATTTATTGAAGAGAAGCAAGTGTCATTAATACTTTAATTTAAGTGTTAATAAGTGACACAAGATGAGTACATGGCATGGTGGTGTTGGCGCATGAATTGGTGCATGAGGGAAGAAAAGGGCTGTGTTTAGTTATCGTAAGAGGGACGGATCCACTATTCCTCCTAAGTATAAACGAAGGCGCTTTATAGTCGATTTTCCACCGGTTATGGACCATCTACCAAGAAAATCAATTATTCAAGTAGTAAGAACTCCCGAGCCTTTGTACGTTAGTGGATTCTCAAATAATAACGAATCGATAAACGAGGAGAAACCAAAATTGAAGTGATCCAAAATCAAGAGAGTAAGGTTTTGAATCAAATGTCTATAACATATTTTGTTCATGATAATGTCCTAATAAGATCGTATTATGTTTAGGTGTTGAAGAGCGGGAAGGGTTAGTACTCACGATATCGAGGTGTGTAACTTCACACTTTTCTGGTTTGGATGTTATTCGTGGTATGATGTTAAATCGTAAAATGACTAGTTCTAAGATAAAACGTAATAATTGGTATTTGGTGAAATTACATGAAACGGATAATATGGTGAAAATTACGAAAAGCCCTCGATGAGTTAGATGGAAAGATATAAATTTTCATGTCTTCGTAAAATGGACCGATAAATTTGATAATTAGTAATTGGGCGAAATCTCATTAGATCGATAAATGGGCGAAAACTCATTAGATCGTAAATGGGCCGTAATCTCGTTAAATTGTTAAACGGACTAAAATCTCGCTAGATCGTAAATGGGCCGTAATCTCGTTAAATTGTTAAATGGTGAAATCCTCGCTAGATCGTTAAATGGGCCAAATTCTACTAGATCGTAAATTTTGGGCCTAAGATATTAAATTGCTAAATGGGCCAAATGTTTGGGCCTTAATAAAAATCAAATAATGACTCTTGTTAATGGGCCTTTTAATAAAATCATTACATGACCATAGACTACTTTGCATACATATTGCATGGGTTGGGAAAATGATGAAGAGAAGAAAGGCTGTTGCCAAAATCTAGTTCGGTGGCTTTGCCACAAAATTATGGCTAATTGCTCTAGTTCTGTGGCTCGCCACAAAATTATAAATGGCTATTTTCCTCTAGTTCTTGGCTCGCCACAAAATAATAATTGGCTCAATGCCTCTAGTTTGGTGACTTTGTCACAATCTAGTTCATGGCTTCGCCACAAATATAAAATGGCTTAATGCCTACGATTGGTGTGATGGCTGGGTGGGTTGACTTGATCCCCACAGTGTGATGGTTGGTACGGGGTGTGTAGCGGATGGAATCAGTTTGGGATGGAAAAATTCATTTTTACATGCATGATATTAATTATGTTATTCATTATGCTATTAATTATGTTGTTAATTCTGCTTATGGGCTCAAGGCCCAAATCCATAATTTGAAAATCTGGCCCAGTGGACAAAGTAAGTGAGTTATACACTGAGTTCTAAGTAACTCACTCCTCAAATTTTCCATCTCGTAATGGAAATTGACGTGGACTTGGGCGAGGATGACTTCGTGGAGGCCATACTTGCAAAACATGGGTTTATTAAACTCAACTTTTAATCAAGATTTTACTATTTTGGGTTAATGTAATAAGGGCCTCTATTAATAATTTATGGATTTTATGTGTGTTTGGTTTTAAACTATATTTTGGACATTTAAATATGGGCTTATGATTATATGATGTTTTTATCAAAATAAATTGGGTTTTCAAATATATGAAATTCCTTTATAAATATTTTATTAATTTTTTTTTTTACTCTCAAATAAATTATCTAAGGGTTTTGATAATACAATGTTAATGATGTTTTTTTACTAATGTTTTCTAATATACATCAAATTAAAATACTCTTCCGATTTTTATTAAACCTTGTAATTAAAAATAATATTGTAGATTTCAACTTATTGAAGATTTTAAGATAGCTCGATTCATGTAACAAACCAAATCTAGTCTTAATGCATAGACCGGGTTTGGGGTGTTACACACGCATCTTCAAACTCAAGGATGCAACATCTCAACATGTCCTCAAGTATCAGAATTGTTCGTTCAGACTGACCGCCCATCTGTGGATGAAAAGCTGTGCTAAAGTGTAGTTTGGTACCTAAAGCATCTTGCAATTTCTTTCAAAACCGTAACATGAATCTCAGGTCTCTGTTCGAAATAATGGAAATTGGCACACCATGTAATATCACAATTTGAGATATATATAACTCAGCAAGTTTATAGAGTGAATAGTCCGTACGAACTGGAACAACTAATTTGGTCAGTTTATCCACTATAACCCAGACTACATCTTTCTTGCTCAGTGTCGTAGGCAAACCAGATACAAAATCCATTGTGATTCTATCCCATTTCCATTCAGGTATCATGATCGGCTGAAGTAACCCAAAAGGCACTTGATGCTCGGCTTTTACTTGCTGACAAGTTAAACACTTTGAAACAAATTCAGATATATCCCATTTCATGCCAGGCCACTAATAGAACTGTTTTAAATCATTATACATTTTTGTGCTACCCAGATGTACCGATAGTCGACTATTATGAGCCTCGTTCAAAATCATCTGAATCAAATCCACATTCCTCGCAACACATATTCGGCGTTTGAAGTTCAAACAATCATTTTTATCAATTCGAAACTCTGACTCTGTATCATTTTCACACTAAACTCGTCTAGCGATCATATCTTTGTTAATTTTCTGTGTATCACAAATTTGCTGAATGAACAACAGTCTTGCCTTCAACTCAACTATGATCGAACCATCATCAGACATAACTATATGTGCGTTTAACGCACGTAAAGCAAACAATGATTTTTGACTTAAGGGAACCGCAACAATGTTGGCTTTCCCGGATGGTAATCAATCACTAATTCATAATCTTTCAATAGCACTAACCATCTGCGTTGTCTCAAGTTTAGGTCTTTCTGAGTCATCAAATACTTCAGACTTTTCTGATCCAAATAAACATGACATTTCTCACCGAATAAGTAATGACGCCAAATTTTCAATGCGAAAATAATGGCTGTTAATTCCAGATCATGAGTCGGATAATTTCTTTCATGAGGCTTCAACTGTCTCGAAGCATAGGCTACTACTTTGCCTTCTTGCATTAATACGCAACCCAAGCCATTCAAAGAAGCATCACTATACACAACAAATTCTTTGCCCGATTCAGGCTGAATTAACACTGGAGTTTTGGTCAATAAAGCTATCAACTGATCAAAATTTTTTTGACATTTTTCTGTCTCTTCAAACTTGATATCTTTCTGTAGTAGCTTTGTCAAAGATGTAGCTATCATGGAAAAACCTTTCACAAACCGTTTGTAATATCCAGCAAGTCCTAGAAAGCTTTGGATATCGAAACATTCTTTGGTGGCTTCCAATCAAGTATAGCCGATATTTTGTTTGGATCAACCCAATACCGACAACAAGCAACATGACCCAAAAGCTTACTTCATTCATCCGAACTCACACTTACTAAACTTCAGATACAACCTGTCCGATCTCGCAAAGTTTGTAGCACCAATTTCAAATGCTCGGCATGTTCGGTTTCATCTTTGGAGTAGATCAAGATATCATTTATAAACACTACCACAAACTGATCCAAATACTGTCTAAAAACCCGATTCATCAAATCCATAAAAATAGCAGGTGCATTAGTAAGTCCAAAAGGCATAACCAGAAACTCCAAATGCCCGCACCTCGTTCGAAACGCAGTCTTTGGCACATAAGAATCTCAGACTCGCAACTGATAATAACCCGATCTCAGATCTATCTCCGAAAACACTGAAGCCTCTTTCAACTGATCAAACAAGTCATCAATTCAAGGCAACGAGTATTTATTCTTTATTGTCACTTTATTTAACTGCCGATAATCAATACACATTCTCATAGTCCCATCTTTCTTTTTCACAAATAGAACTGGTGCACCCCAAGGAGAGAAACTCGGTCATGCAAAGCCTCTATCTGTCAACTCTTGCAACTGTGCTTTCAACTCTTTGAACTCAGTTGGTGCCATTTGATACGGAGCTATTAAAATCAGAGTCGTCCCCGGTACTAATTCAATGCCAAACTCAATCTCTCGTACAGGTGGTAAACCTGGAAATTCTTCAGGAAAGACATTTGGGTATTCACACACAACTAGTACGGGTTCAATCTGCTTTTCAGACACTTTATCATCCAACACATAGGTCAAGTAAGCTTCACATCCTTTTCTCACACACTTACAGGCTAACATCGAGGATATTACTACCGGTAACCCACTCAAATCATTAGATTCAACCCGGATGATCTCACCATTCTGACATCTCAAATCAATAATCTTTCTTTTGCAATTCACCACTGCATCATGCAAAGTTAACTAGTCTATTCCCAAAATTATGTAAAACTCATCGAAAGGCAACAACATTAAATCAGCTGGAAAGTAGAAATCCCGAATCATCAACAGACAACCTTTCACACTTTATCAACGAGTACACAATGACCCAAAGGGTTGGACACACGAATCACAAACTCAGTAGGCTCAACAGGCAGAGTCTTACTGGTTACTAAAGTTTCACACACATATGAATGAGTCGAACCAGGATCAATCAATGCAATCACAGTAGTATCATAAAGAGTGAAAGTACTAGTGATAACATCTGGAAAAGAAGCATCCTCTCTGGCACGTATAGCATAAGCTCTAGCTGGTGCATGAGCCTCCGATCGTACTGCAGTGTCTTTAGTTCCTTTCTGACTGCCACTTACATTTATCGAATGCCTAGGTGGTCTACCTCGCACTAACACATTACTCGATCTGATATTCTAGGCCGCATTTTGCTCGGCAAACATTGGGCACTCTCTAATAAAATGATCCGACGATCCACATTTATAGCAGGACCGATCACGGAATCTATGATTCCTGGAATGCCATTTACCACAATGATTGCATTCAACTCGATTCTTCTGAACATTACCAACACTGGCCATCGAAGTAGCTCGAGAACCCACTGGAGGTCGGTCTCATCTAGATATGTCTAAAATAACTTTATGTCGGCTGAAGTTATCTTTGAACTTCTTAGATACAGAATGGAAAGTCTTACTCGATGATCTTTTACGAGTGTCTCTAGCTTCTATTTCAGCCTTTCTTTTCTCTTTCCCAAGCTCTTCAACTTTGCAAGCTCACTCGACAAGTACCACAAACTCTTTGATTTCAAGAATGCCAACAAGCAACATTACATCTTCATTCAGATCGTCTTCAAATCTTTTGCACATAATGGCTTCTGTTGATACACACTCTCGGGCATATCGGCTCAATCTGACAAATTTTCGCTCATATTGAGTCACAATCATGCGACCTTGTTCTAATTCTAAAAATTCTTTCCGTTTCTGATCGATGAATCTCTGGCTAATATATTTCTTACGGAACTCGGTCTGGAAGAAATCGCAAGTCACTTTTTCTTTTGGGACCACCGATACTAGTGTATTCCACTAGTGTTATGAAGTGTCCCGTAGTAAAGATATAGCACACTTTATGCATTCATCTAGAGTACAGGATAACTCATCAAGTACCCGAATAGTGTTATCAAGCCACATCTCAGCTCGCTCTGCGTCATCATCATCAGTAGCTTTGAAATCTTCAGCCCCATATTTCCTAATTTTATCAACGGGAGGCCTACTAGATCTCATCAAATCTATCATCGGAGGTACTGAAGGTATCGGAGTTGGATTATTCGGGGGTAGAGGTTGTTGTACAGCCGGATTAGTCTGAACAAATTGGGTAAACCATTCATTCATCATCTGGTATAAGGCTTGCTTAGCCTCCCCCTCATGGCTACCCGAGACAAGTCGAGAGTCTATTCACGCTGACCCACGTGGGAGATCAGGCGCTACACTCTCTACATCATCCGCAACGGCTCTGTCAGGATCTATTTACTATATAAAACACAGTTTGAAATGTCAGAAGTCACCACACTATCGTATATATGATAAAGGCATGTATAGCTAGACTCACACGCGCTACGGTAGTGCTAGAATCGACTAAACCGTAAGCTCTGATACCAATCAAATGTAACACCCCTAACCCGTATCCATCGCCGGATTAGGGTTAAGAGGCATTATCGAAGTAAACTCAAATCCAAATAGACATTTATGAAATATTTATTCACTTAAAACATATCCCTACTTGTATCATTAAAACCTATGTATGTCATAATCAAATCTCATATAACACAAACTATCCTCCACTCATTTTACTACAATACAAATACATAGTAAACCAACTGAACCATCTGTGCTTTTCATACCATTTTAAAACATATATATATATATATATAAAATATTCAACAACATAGTAATTACCACATGACCTGAATTTACCTATGATGGATACATATATATATATATAGCTGTACTATACCCTATAAGTAAAAGCCACATTTATGCTATGCATAATTAACCTTATAATACATACCAAATCCAATATAGATATTGGTTTACCTAAACTTCACAAATTTTTCATATTAACTAACCATATCATTTCACTTACCATTTGGATTTGCATTAACCATAAAACAAATTCACTTCTTACCATTAGCATCTGTACCGTTATAGCCACTTTAAATATTCATACTTCACTTTATAACTATAATTATCACACAGCCGAAGTCAGTTAAGCATAACACCATTATTCCTTTGAAATACATCACACATATATTATTTACCTTATCAA
Organism: Gossypium rotundifolium; assembly: GCA_025506655.1. Classification (NCBI taxonomy): domain Eukaryota; kingdom Viridiplantae; phylum Streptophyta; class Magnoliopsida; order Malvales; family Malvaceae; genus Gossypium; species Gossypium rotundifolium. Next base: position 131,020,283 of record CP106725.1, on the reverse strand, counting down.
TAAAACAAATGACTTAATTCAATTATCACTAAAAAATCAAATCAAACAAGTAACACATAAATCACCTTAACCAAGATCATACTTCCAACATATACACATCAACCTCATTTTGCACATAATATGCCAAAGCCGAATTTGCCAAAACCAAACACATCAAACGTTTAACCAAAACAATTATAGCCAACTTAAACTTCATGATCAAATCATTATACCAAAACATATAAGTGAAGCTTAACAAAAAGAAATAGCCATTTCCGCATGGCTATATTTATATACAAGATTAAATACCATTGGTTTACTACTTAGTCTAGCCTCTACATGCCTTTCTAATTAAAAACTAAGTTTATTAGTACCAAACGAGTTGATGGTGTGGTTGACTTCTCCGATGATCCTCTGAGCCCGTAGCTTGACCAAAATATATAAAACAACACATTGTACAAAAACGCAGTAAACTTCTAGCTTAGTAAGTCTCAAGCAAATTGGATACACAACTAAACATTCAAGCATTTTCATATAAATATGAATATCAATTTGAATATGATATTGAATACAATGACTTAACATAATAATTTCCCCAAGGCCATATGTCATTATTCGCATTTACCGAATAAATAACCACACATTTATGCATATAACCATACCTATGCAAATACTTTTCTACTTTCATGCTTTCATTTAACAAATCTCCTCCTGATATAGCTTATATACAATTTACATCTACCATATGTACCTCACTTTTCTTTCATCGTTACATTTATTTATCATCATAGCACATATATGCATAACCTTAAGGTATGGATAATACATACCTTATAGCCGAACCCACAAATTCACTTTCATAAATTAAAGCTTTTTTGTTTTGTTTCATAACTTTACTATTACATAATCGAAGTTCGGGGATTGAAAACTCACCAGCATAGAACTAACTAGGCATCAGCCCAAATCGCACACACCGGCACTAGGCCTGCTAGACTCAAGGTCCGAGATTTTAAACACCGGTATTTAGCCTGCTAGATAATAAGCCCAAATATTCACCTAAGACAAGGCTTGTTAGGCATTAAGCCCGATATAGATCACCAAGACAAGGCACCTAGGCTCAAGCCTAAATAAATCATCGGCACAAAGCACGCTAGGCTCAAGCTCTTAATATAAACATAATTAATCATTCCACACACATTAATAAATACCACTACCACATGTATCACTTATTTTTCATAATTCCATCACATATCAATTTCAAGTAAGCTATTTCACATTACATAAATAAACCAACTCAACATTATACAATTCACATTTGGCAACTATATATATGTAACACCCCAAACCCGGCCTATTCGTAAAGACGAGATTTGGTTTGTTACATAGATCGAACTATCTTAATAATTAAGGTGAATCGAAAATTTCAAAATCATTTTTATTAATAAAGTTTAATAAAACCAAAAGAGTATTTTAAATTTGATGAATATGAGAAAACATTAGTTGAAAATATCATTAATATTAAATTGTCAAAATCTTTAAAGTAATTTTATAAGAGTTTCAAATATTAAAAAAAATAGATAAAGGAATTTCATATGTTTGAAAACCCAAATTATTTTAAGAAAACAAAATAATTATAAGCCCATATTAATAGTCCAAAACATAATTTAAATCCATCCACTCCTAAAATCTATAAAACATTAATAGAGGCCTTATTACATCAAACCCAAAATAGTAAATTATAGAAATGTCTTTATTAAAAGTTCAAAGTTTAATTAACCCTTATTTGTAGTATGGCCTCCACGAAGTCATCTTCTACCAAGTCCATGTCAATTTCCATTACCCGAGATGAAAATTTGAAAGAGTGAGTTACTCGAATCGGTGTATAACTCACTTACTTTATCCATTGGGCTAGATCATCAAGTCATTACATTGGGCTTGAGCCCATTAGCGAGATTATCAATATAAATAATGAGATGCATGAAAATGAAATATTCCCACCCAAACATAATTTCCATCCGCTACACACCACCCGTACCAACCATCACACCTGTGGGGATCAAGTCAACCCACCCTGCCAACACACCAATCGTAGGCATTAAGCCGTTTTATATTTGTGGCAAAGCCACCGAACTAGATTGTGACAAAGTCACCGAACTAGAGGCATTGAGCCATTAAATTATTTTGTGGCGTAGCCACCGAACTAGAGATAATGAGCCATTAAAATATTTTGTGGCAGAGCCACCGAACTATATTTTTGGCAACAGGCCTTTCTTCTCTTCATTGTTAATCCCAACCCATGCAACATGTATGCAAAATAATCTATATACATATGAGTCAATATTTTAGGTTTTTCTTAAGGCCCATAATATAAAATATCATTTATTCCATATACCAATTTAGCATCTTTGGCCCATTTAACGATCTAGCAAAATTTCTGTCCCATTTAACGATCTAGCAAAATTTCTGGCCCATTTAACGATTTAATAGAGATTACGGCCCATTTACGATCTAACAGAGATTTCGGCCCATTTTTGATCTAACAAAGATTTCGGCCCATTTTTGATCTAACAGATATTTCGGCCCATTTTTGATCTAACAGAGATTTCGGCCCATTTTTTGATCTAACAGAGATTTCGGCCCATTTTTGATCTAACAGAGATTTCGACCCATTTTTACGAGACATAAAATTTACATATTAACAACTAACTCATCGAGGGCGTTTTCGTAATTTTTCACAGTTTTAATCTTTTTCATGTTATTTCACCAAAATACCAATTATTACGTATTATACCGATTTTGTCGTTTTTTACGATTTTAACGTATTATATCGATTTTGTCGTTTTTTACGATTTTACTCAATACCACAAATGACATCCAACCCGAGAAAAGTGTGAAGTTACACACCTTGATATCATGAGTACTAAACCTTCTCGCTCGTCAACACCTAAACGTAATACGAACCATTAGAACACTATCCTTTGTCAAAAATACACTATTGGTATTCGATCTAAATCCTTACCCCTTTGATTTTGAACCACTTCTATTTTTGGTTTCTCCTCGTTTATTGATTCGTTGCCTGATAAGAATCCACGAACGTGCAAAGGCTCGGGAGTACGAACTACTTCAAATAATTGATTCTCCTCGCTTGATGGTCCGCAACCCGATGGAAAATCCCGGATTCCCGAAACAGCCATTCGTTTATATTTAGGGGGATTTGTGGAACCGCCCCTTTTTCGAAGACTATGGACTGCCCTTTTCTTCCCTATCTTGAAAGTCTCTAAAGATATACGATCATTAGTCCGACTATAAATATTGAAATATGGCTAACGATTTGTAAGGTTTGAGATTAGGCTTACCATGATTTATCTTCGTTCCTCGAGAAACGATCAAGCGATTGCGTCCCTAAAATGAAATCGATTAATACTAACTATACTGATATAATAAATATAAATCCTTAAAAGAAAAACTCCTTACCTTGATTCTTGAAATCGATTCCAAAGTTCCAAAATTCTAAAGATCACCTTGAGTTTCTACCCTCCAAAACCTCACTAATATCCTCGATTGAAATAGAAATTGAGTAAGAAGAATTCGGTTATGATTAAAGGAAATCGGTTGTGATCAAAGAAAATGAAAGAAATTTTTTTTTTGAACAAAATGGGTTAACATTCGTCCATGGATAAAATAAAAGGGAAAAAAGTTTGTTTGAGAACTCTTTTGTAAAGAGAAAGAGATGAAGAAGGTTAAAAGAACATATGGTGTTTATGTTTGGATTCTTTTCATGAACGAAAGATGAACAAAGAATTGAAATTGGAGACTTGTGTGCATTCAAAGGGTGAAAAAAAAAGAAAAAGATTAGCTTTCTTTGTGATGATGGTTTCGCACTAGGGAAAAATTTTTAGAGAATATGTAAAATAAGACCTAAATGGTCAAAACCCGAATGACCAAAAGAAAAGAGAACAAAATATTGTTTACCTTTGTCCAAAAGCATTCGGTTAAGGGAGGGAATTTGAGAGAAACAAGCTTTGAGAGGAAAAAGAAAAATTAACAAATGACCAAAAGAGGAAGATATGCCCAACTAGCCCTAATTCATCTAAATGCCTTCAAAATTTCTACCACCCCTTGCCCAAAAACCGTCCAAATACTTGGCTATCAAAGACCAATTTTGCCACCCTTTCTTTCCTTAGCACACTCCCCAATTTAAGCCATTTGTTCCCTTACTTACCTTATCCTAATGATTTCTTTCCTCAACTTAAATATTTCCTTAATCCTTTAGCCATCATAGCAAAAATAAAGAAGTCAAACTTGCCATGTTTGCTTCTTGGCCGACACTTGATAGATGAAAGCAAAAATAAAAATAAAAATTTTCAAGTTGCAAGCTAGGAGATTCGAACCTCTACCCTCATGTCCAACTCATGGCGCCATCACCACTGTGCCTTTAACTCATCTTATGCCATCTTTTAGTAATTAATTAAATTAAGTCTCAAGATCACCTAATTTCTTTACTTTAAAATACACTTAACTAATATTTTATTCTAACTCCAAGTAAACCCGAACTAACATTTAGCAACATCATGGTACTCAATTATTTAGGATGTTACAATTCTACTCCCTTAAAGAAAATTTTGTCCTCTAAATTTACCCGATTAAAAGAGGTGAGGATATTCTTTGAATAGCTTCCTCAGCTCCCATGTAGCTTTCTCCGCTCGTGATTACACCATAAAACTTTTACCAATGGCACGCCTTCTTTCTTAGCACTTTAACATCCCGGTCTAAAATTTCCACTGGTTCTTCTTCAAAAGACAAGTCTGAATTTAATTCCACTTCCTCTACCGGTACTATATGAGATGGGTATGATCTATAGCGTCTCAGCATGGAAAACATTATGAATTTGACTCAACTCCGGTGGTAATTCAATCTGATAAGCCACTGGACCAACACGCTTCGTCACACGATGTGGCCGGATGAACCTAGGGCTCAACTTGCCCTTCTTTCCGAACCTGAAAATTTTCTTCCAAGATGAGACCTTCAGGAAGACCTGCTCTCCCACAGCAAACTAGATATCCTTTCACTTCAGGTCAGCATACGATTTCTATCTATCCGAAGCTTCATTTAATCGTGCTCGAATAACTTTTACCTTTTCCTCAGTTTCAGATATCATCTCAGGACCCAACATCTGCCGTTCGCTCAATTCAGTCCAAAAAGTAGTAGTACGGCACCTACGACCATACAATGCCTTATAGGGTGCCATCTGAATGCTAGACTGATAGCTATTATTATACGCGAATTCTGCCAATGGTAGAAAATCCTCCCAACTACCTCTGAAGTTGATCACACATCCCCTTAACATGACTTCCAATATCTGAATTACTCTCTCTGACTGACCATCAGACTGAGGATGAAAAGCCGTACTGAAATTCAACTTTGTCCCTAAGGCTTCATGCATAGCTTTCCAAAATTGTGATGTAAATCTAGGATCCCTGTCTGATATAATAGACACTGGTACCCCATGCTTGATGATCCGTGTAGATGATAGACTTCTCACCGTAGAGATAGTGCCTCCAAATCATTAAAGCAAAAACCACTGCAGCTAACTCCAAATCATGAGTAGGGTAGTTTATTTCGTGCGGTCTCAATTGATGAGAAGCATAGGCCACCACCTTTCCATTTTGCATCAAGACACAACCTGCACTGCAGTGAGACGATCACAATAAATAGTAATTCTTTTCAGCCTCCTATTTGAATCAAACCGGTGCTTCACAAAATCTTCTTCAATTTCTCAAAACTCTCTTGTTGTTTTTCACCAAATATATGGAACTCCTTCCGCAATGAGTTTAGTTAGGGTGCAAGAATCAACGAAAACCCTCAACAAAGCGCCTATAATAACCACCAATCCTAAGAAACTCCAATTTCATTTATCGATTTTGGTGGTTTCCAATCCAAGATGACCTCAATTTTCGAGGATCCACCCTTATTCCTTCAGCTGATACCACATGACCCAATAAAGTCACTTCCTTTAGCCAAAATTCATATTTACTGAATTTGGCATAAAGTTGCTTATCTCGAAGTAGTCAGAATACAATACGCATATGCGTGTCATGCTCCTCATCGTTTCTTGAATAAACCAAAATGTCATCTATGAACACTACCACAAATCGGTCTAAAGATGGTTGAATGACTCGGTTCATCATGTCCATAAATGCGGCTGGTGCATTGGTTAATCCAAACGGCATCACTACAAATTCATAATGTCCATAACGAGTTCAAAATGCCGTCTTATAAATATCTGCTTCTTTCACCTTAAGTCGGTGATAACCCGATCTCAAATCAATTTTGAGAAAATCAAGCCCCTTTAATTGATCAAACAGTCATCAATTCTCGCAGAGTATACCTATTCTTGATCGTTAGTTTATTCAATTGTCCGTAATCAATGCACATATGCATCGATCCATCCTTCTTTTTCACGAACAAAACTGGTGCTCCCCACGGAGACACACTCGGTCGAATAAATCCCCGATCTAGTAATTCTTGAATTTGAGCTTTAAGCTCTGCCAACTCCTTTGGTGCCATTCTATAAGGAGCAATGGACACTGGAGCAATACCGGGCAAAAGCTCAATGCCAAATTCTACTTCCCGATCTAGAGGTATACTAGGAAGTTCATCGGGAAATACTTCTGGAAATTCCTTTACCGTTCTCACATCATTCACGGATAACTCTTTGGCATCCAAAGCACAAATGAAAGCTAGGAATGCCCCATACCCTTTTCGTACCAACTTTTCTGCCTTCAACGTCGATACCACGTTTGCCAAGTAATTCCTTCGTTCACCAATCATTATGACTTCCTTATCATCCGAGGTTCTTATTGACATCTATTTTTCAGCACAATCCAAATGCGCCCAATGTTTAACCAACCAATCCATGCCCAGAATGAGATCGAACTCGCCGAAAGGCAATTCCATCAAATTCACCAAAAATACCTCCTCTTGAATTTCTAAGGGCACGTCCCTAAACATTTTATTTACAATTACCGACTATCCTAAAGGACTAATTACTGTCATCTCACTATCCATAATTTGATTCTAGATTTAGGTTTCTAGATATGGCGCTAGCAAGATACGAGTGGGTAGAACCAATATCTATTAAAGCGAAGAATGTACATCAAGATGAAGAACGTACCGATTATTACATCGTGCATTGCCATCCTCGCATGGCGTCTAACCGCATAGACCGATCTGGTTGTCTTGCATCCGTGTTTCTCTAGGACCATTGCCTCGACCGGTGCACCTTGACCACGCCCAAATTTCATTACCACCACGACCGGTCCACGACCTCTCGGTGGTCCGAGTACCTCCGCCCGACTGTGCATCAAGATACGAACTTCTTGAGTTGTATCCATACATCGGGCAATTTCTATATCGGTGATCCATTGAACCGCATTTGTAACAAGCGCCCGCTTTCCTCCAAAGACTCTCTAGAATGCCTTTTCCCACATTCAAGACAATCTCGACTTTGATTATTAGCTACTGTGTGCTCTACCTTGAGTGGTTCATCATTCCGAGGCCTCTTCAAAATCTTTTGAAGAACCCGACTGCTTTATATCTCTCTTGTTTCTAAATCTTTCCCGATTTTGTCGCTCTGAGTTCTTAGCCTCTTCGGCTATCTTGGCCTTCTCCACAAGCGTGGAAAAAGTTCTAACTTATTGTGGGGCAATCAAACCTCAACTCATCATTCAAATTTCATCCCGAATCGCACACAATGTTCATGATCCATTGACACTATTGTCCGAGCATAGTGACTCAAGCGTAAAAACTCACTTCATCGCCGCCACCGTCTTACTCCTTGGACAAGATTCATAAATTCCTTCCTTCTAAGGCCCACATAACTCGCTCCAACATATTTTCCTTGGAAGGCGCCTTTAAAGAATTCCCAAGTAATCAAGTGCGACTTGATGCCTTCCCGAACAAGAAGCCACCACCGATTCGCCTCGCCTCTTAGCAAGGACACGCTCCTTTCGCTTCGCTCAACAAAGGCATTCCATATCATCCATAATCGCTCCATGCCTTCGAGCCAATATTCACCACATTTAGAGCTACACCGAAAACTCCTCTAAAACTTCGCATTATTTGACTTGAGTCGTTCAAATTGACCCACGAGTTGTTGGCCCAATCCTAGTTCCAAAGAACCTTTACAGACTCGTAGCATTGCTTGCGCCAAAGCATTATCTTCTTCCATATGATCACATGATCCCGTCTCACTCTCAAATGACGCAGCTGCATCCATTTCCGGCATATGATTTGGTGCTTCAAACGCAGCACCTCGGCCTCTACCATGGCCACGTCTACCGCGTCCACGACGACGTCCTCTAGTGCTTATGATGGCTAATTCGATTTAATCTGATTACAAGTTTTATGAATCAGAAAATTGTTTCAGTGTTTATTAACAGTGTTTTATGAGATTTGAGAGAAGAAGTTGTTTTTCACAACATGTCCTATAGTCTCAATCTCTACAAATTTTAACATCTAAAACTAGAAGTTCTAGAGTGTTCTTATGATCATATCATCATCATCATAATAATCATTTATCAATGGATACTTACTTGACTTGGTGCCGAATGCTTGTGGTGCCATGCTGATCTTTAAAACATAATTTAAATGTTTTTCCTACGAAAATTATTTGTTGAACCCAACCACAGTCGAGTTTTTGAAACTGGCTCTGATACCATTGAATGTAACACCCCAAACCTGGTCTATTCATAAAGACGAGATTTGGTTTGTTACATAGATCGAACTATCTTAATAATTAAGGTGAATCAGAAATTTCAAAATCATTTTTATTAATAAAGTTTAATAAAACCAAAAGAGTATTTTAAATTTGATGAATATGAGAAAACATTAGTTGAAAATATCATTAATATTAAATTGTCAAAATCTTTAAAGTAATTTTTATAAGAGTTTCAAATATTAAAAAAATAGATAAAGGAATTTCATATGTTTGAAAAACTAAATTATTTTAAGAAAACAAAATAATTATAAGCCCATATTAATAGTCCAAAACATAATTTAAATCCATCCACACATAAAATCCATAAAACATTAATAGAGGCCTTATTACATCAAACCCAAAATAGTAAATTATAGAAATGTCTTTATTAAAAGTTCAAAGTTTAATTAACCCTTATTTGTAGTATGGCCTCCACGAAGTCATCCTCTACCCAAGTCCACGTTAATTTCCATTACCCGAGATGAAAATTTGAAGGAGTGAGTTACTCGTAACTCAAAGGTATAACTCACTTACTTTATCCATTGGGCTAGATCATCAAGTCATTACATTGGGCTTGAGCCCATTAGCAAGATTATCAATATAAATAATGAGATGCATGAAAAATGAAATATTCCCACCCAAACCTAATTTCCATCCGCTACACACCACCCGTACCAACCATCACACCTATGGGGATCAAGTCAACCCACCCCGCCAACACGCCAATCGTAGGCATTAAGCCATTTTATATTTGTGGCAAAGCCACCGAACTAGATTGTGACAAAGTCACCGAACTAGAGGCATTGAGCCATTAAATTATTTTGTGGCGTTGCCACCGAACTAGAGGCAATGAGCCATTAAAATATTTTGTGGCGGAGCCACCGAACTAGATTTTGGGAACAGGCCTTTCTTCTCTTCATCGTCAATCCCAACCCATGCAACATGTATGCAAAATAATCTATATACATATGAGTCAATATTTCAGGTTTTTCTTAAGGCCCATAATATAAAATATCATTTATTCCATATAAAAATTTAGCATCTTTGGCCCATTTAACGATCTAGCAAAATTTCTGGCCCATTTAACGATCTAGCAAAATTTTTGGCCCATTAACGATTTAACAGAGATTACGGCCCATTTACGATCTAACAGAGATTTCGGCCCATTTTTTATCTAACAGAGATTTCGGCCCATTTTTGATCTAACAGAGATTTCGGTCCATTTTTACGAGACATAAAATTTACATATTAACAACTAACTCATCGAGGGTGTTTTTGTAATTTTTCACAGTTTTAATCGTTTTCATGTTATTTCACCAAAATACCAATTATTACGTATTATACCAATTTTGTCATTTTTTACGATTTTACTCAATACCACGAATGACATCCAACCCGAAAAAAGTGTGAAGTTACACACCTTGATATCGTGAGTACTAAACCTTCCCGCTCGTCAACACCTAAACGTAATACGAACCATTAGAACACTATCCTTTATCAAAAATATACTATTGGTATTCGATCTAAATCCTTACCCCTTTGATTTTGAACCACTTCTATTTTTGGTTTCTCCTCGTTTATTGATTCGTTGCTCGATGAGAATCCACGAACGTACAAAGGCTCGAGAGTACGAACTACTTCAAATAATTGATTCTCCTCGGTTGATGGTCCGCAACCCGGTGGAAAATCCTGGATTCCCAAAATAGCCCTTCGTTTATATTTAGGGGGATTTGCGGAACCGCCCCTTTTTCGAAGACTATGGACTGCCTTTTTGCCCTATCTTGAAAGTCTCTAAAGATATACGATCATTAGTCCGACTATAAATATTGAAATATGGCTAACGATTTGTAAGGTTTGAGATTTGTCTTACCACGATTTATCTTCATTCCTCGAGAAACGATCAAGTGATTGCGTCCCTAAAATGAAATCGATTAATACTAACTATACTAATATAATAAATATAAATCCTTAAAAGAAAAACTCCTTACCTTGATTCTTGAAATCGATTCCAAAGTTCCAAAATTCTAAAGATCACCTTGAGTTTCTACCCTCCAAAACCTCACTAATATCCTCAATTGAAATAGAAATTGAGTAAGAAGAATTCGGTTATGATTAAAGGAAATCAGTTGTGATCAAAGAAAATGAAAGAAATTTTTTTTGAACAAAATGGGTTAACATTTGGCCATGGATAAAATAAAAGGGAAAAAAGTTTGTTTGAGAACTCTTTTTGTAAAGAGAAAGAGATGAAGAAGGTTAAAAGAACATATGGTGTTTATGTTTGGATTCTTTTCATGAACGAAAGATGAACAAAGAATTGAAATTGGAGACTTGTGTGCATTCGGCAAGGGTGAAAGAAAAAGAAAAAGATTAGCTTTCTTTGTGATGATGGTTTCGACACTATGGGAAAAATTTTTAGAGAATATGTAAAATAAGACCTAAATGGTCAAAACCCGAATGACCAAAAGAAAAGAGAACAAAAATATTGTTTACCTTTGTCCAAAAAGCATTCGGCTAAGGGGAGGGAATTTGAGAGAAACAAGCTTTGAGAGGAAAAAGAAAAAATTAACAAATGACCAAAAGAGGAAGATATGCCCAACTAGCCCCTAATTCATCTAAATGACTTCAAAATTTCAGCCAGCCCCTTGCCCAAAAACCGTCCAAATACTTGGCTATCAAAGACCAATTTTTGCCACCCTTTCTTTCCTTAGGACACTCCCCAATTTAAGCCATTTTTTCCCCCTACTTACCTTATCCTAATGATTTCTTTCCTCAACTTAAATATTTCCTTAATCCTTTAGCCATCATACCAAAAATAAAGAAGTCAAACTTGCCATGTTTGCTTCTTGGCCGACACTTGATAGATGAAAGCAAAAAAAAAAAAAAAAAAAAATAAAATTTTCAAGTTGCAAGCTAGGAGATTCAACCTCTACCTCATGTCCAACTCATGGTGCCATCACCACTATGCCTTTAACTCATCTTATGCCATCTTTTAGTAATTAATTAAATTAAGTCTCAAGATCACCTAATTTCTTTACTTTAAAATACACTTAACTAATATTTTATTCTAACTCCAAGTAAACCCGAACTAACATTTAGCAACATCATGGTACTCAATTATTTAGGATGTTACAATATATATATTCCCAACATTTCAATTTTCAATATTTATTAGAGTACATAGGTAATTTTTGACATATAATTGCTTAAAGACTTACCTCGACTATCGACGGGCAACGTAGACCGGCTTTTCGGTAATCTTCGTATTTCCCTGATCCAAATTCGTTTTTCTTTGTTCTTGATCTAAACACATTAAAATTTAGCTCATTCAAGCACATTTCATCTGAATTTAGTCCCAAAACACATAAATGGGCAAATTACAATTTTACCCCTAATGTTTTACATTTTTACAATTTAGTCCTATTTGCATAAAACACAAAATACGGGCCGAATATCCATAAGGACCATACAAGTCCATTTATTTCATTTATTTTCTATTTTAGCCTCTCAAAAATTTATTCTTTGTAATTTAGCCCAAAATACTCAAATTCACTTAATTTTCCAATACAAAACAAGCTAATCTTTAACATAACTTTAATATTTTTCCATTAAACATCATGGATCACAAACATCTAACCATGGCCGAATATCAAGCATGCTCAAATTTAAAAATTCTAACATGGGTCAACTAATGTTCGAAACAACGATCTCAAAAACGTAAAAATCAACAAAAACCGACTAAAAACTTACCTTGAATTTGGCTTGAAAGTACCCGAAATTCAAAGAAACCTCGCTCCCTTTTCTTTCTTCAATATTCGGCCAAGAGAAAGATTAAGTAAACATGTTTATTTTTTGTGTTTTAATTAACATATATGCTAAGTAATTGTTTGATTACTAAATTAACCTTTATACTTTAATATATAAACAAATAATACTAAGGTTATTCTTGGTATATGCCATCCACTAACTCTTAGGATGGGCTAATTACCTTTTAATACCCCATATTAAAAAGAAATAATCAATTTAGCACATTTCACTATAGCTTGCAACTTTCACATTTTACGCGATTAAATCCTTTTTCTAAATTAAACACACAAATGATTAAATTTTTCTACGAAATTTTCACACATTAATTCACATATAATAAGCAAAAAATATATTATTTAAATATTTCTTAGACTCGAATTCGTGGTCCCAAAACCATCGTTCCGATTAGGGTCAAATTCGATCTGTTACAACTCGTGTATTCCTTCCTACAATCTTTATTAGAATATCCACTGAAGCATTAGGACGACTATACGAATCTTGTCATTTCTTTGATGAAGAGTGATATGGTTTACTCATCGACCTCTTTCTCAAATCTCTAGCCTCAAAATTAGCTTTTCTCTTTTCTTTGCCCAGTTCCTCGACTTTGTAAGCCTTGTAAACTAATACAACAAATTCCTTTAATTCCAAAATCCTGACTAATAGTCTGATGTCTTCGTTTAACCTGTCTTCGAATCGTTTACACATAATTGCCTCACTGGAAACACATTCTCGAGCATACTTACTGAATCTCACAAACTCACTCTCATACTCGGTCACAAACATTCGACCCTGTTTCAGTTCCAAAAACTCTTTTTGCTTTTGATTGATAAACCGCTGGCTGATATATTTCTTTCTGAACTCGGTTTGAAAGAATTCTCAGGTGACCCTTTCTCTCGGTACGACGGATATCAAAGTATTCCACCACTGATATACAGTGTCTGTTAGAAGTGATATGGCACATTTTACACATTCAATTGGCGTGCACGATAGTTTATCAAATACAATGATAGTATTCTCAAGCCAAAATTCGGCTCTCTCAAGATCATCGTCAACTGTAGCTTTAAACATTTTAGCCCATACTTTCGAATTTTATCAACTGGCGGCTTACTCAACCACAAAGGTTTCGAACCTTGAGGAGCTATGGGAATTGGTTAGGAATAGGTGCGGGTGAAGGTTGCTGAGCAACTAGATTTGTTCGAACAAACTCTGTAAACCACTCAATCATCATTTGGAAGAAGGCTTCTTTGGCCTCTTCTCCCTGACTATCCAATACAAGTCTCGACTCAGATTGCACTACTCCATTAATGGAGGCTGGCGTATTACTCTCAACATCATCAGCCACAGCTTGATTGGGATCCATTTACTATATGAAATAACAATTTAAACTGTCAGGAGATATCACACTATCACAGGTTATATATGACATGTATAGCTAGACTCTCACATACACTAGTTAGTCTTAGAATCGACTAAACCGTAGCTCTGATACCAATAAATCTAACACCCCTCACCAATATTCAATGCCAAAATAGGGTTACAGAGTATTACTGGACTTATTATACAATTAAACATACATTCACATACATATTCAAATTTAAAAATAAACCATACATAATCAATCACATTGTCCCTAATACGAGCCTACGAGGCCTAAAACATGCATTAGGAGTGGTTCGAGACTAAATCAATAACTTAGGAAACTTTTAGAAAGATTAGGAAATTTTTCAAAATACAAGGGACACACGCCTGTATGGCCTGGCCGTGTGGACATTCGAAATGGGATCACATGGTTGTGTCCTACCCCGTGTAACTCTTTGACTTGGGTCACATGGCCAACACACATGCCCGTGTGCCTTTTGAAATGGCCACACACATCAGTGTACCAGGCCATGTGCTAGGCCTGTGCCAAAACTGTAGGGCATACTGACTTATGCCATATGGCCAAGTCACACGCCTGTGTGCTGGGTCATGTGGAGCATACTGACTTGGTTTCTAATTAAACACTAGGGGACACACGGCCATGTCACTTGATTGTGTGTCACACACGGCTGAGACACACATCCGTGTCTCTGCCCGTGTGGACAAAAATAGGCACATAACAAGGCCTAAATAGGAAATCACAACCAAGCCTAATTCATGCTAGTTCCATACCCTCAACCATAAGACACACATGTGTTAAGACAAGTCATACAATTTCATACCAAATTCACATTCATAAATCACCCTAATGGTCAATTTCAATTAAGCATCATTTTACCTAAAACCACAAGCATACCAATCTCAATTATAACTATATGATACTCAAATTACCATTTCACAAAAACCATTCACCATAAGCATTCACATCGAAATTACTAAATGCATAACAAAGGCCATTTGCACACTTATATATATATATGCAACCAAATCAACCAAAATAAGCCAAGTCACATGGCCAAATATATAGCAAACCATTCATTAATTACAAGCCAAATCAAATGGCTAAATCCATTACGAACACATATACCAAAATGACCATAACTCCTATACACACCATATAACCAAATATATAAGTTCAAAAGTACCAAAGTGAAAGCTTGGTAGTGTGATAAGATCTCCGACGACTCCTAATCCGAGCTAAAACAAAATAGAGTAAGCTATAAAGCTTAGTATGTTCGTATAATTAATAAGTAAAGCTCACTGTTCATTTACCAATCAAGTAATATGAACACAAGATACTACAAAATCATTAATTCATACGGTTAACATATATTCGATCACATAAGAAATCATGAACTCACAACTTTCATAGGTTCAATGCTCATATAGTTTTTGTACATAGCTGTACCAATACGTATCTATTTCTCATCATTCCATATCTTTAATATACCCATTGAACCATTCGAAATAATATCAGATACACGGACCTTGCACCCTACGTGCCACATACATAGCTGAAGCTATCTCAATCTCATATCTCATAATGCTCACTCTTGAGCTATCAATAGGTCTACTCACACAAGCTGACGATCATGATGAAGCTACATAGTGTTGCTCATACAAGCTGATGAGAATCCACAACATATGTTGGATAACTCAGCCACCGGTAGGACGTACGGACAAACACCCAAATCACATAACCCCTAATGACATGTCATTTGTATCCTAATCTATTCCTAAGGTTTAACTAGGATTTCATATTTGCCTAATTGTCGTCAAAAGTTTTCGTACAATCATATTCATCAACAGTTTAAATATAAAGCATTTTGATAAACCATAAAAGTAACATAATTTAGGCCCACATTTAGTATGATTTTGGATGATTTAGCCTTGATTTATGTAAAAAGGTGCTTTTAATCCTTTCATTTTATGTTTATAACCAGGAAAGCACCCGAGGATGAAAAGAATAAGAAACGGGCTTAAAACAGGCCAATTTGGGCCAAAGAGGAAATCGACACGGCCTGGACATTAAGCCACACAGCCGTGCCTCGTCAATTTACTTCACACGGCCTAAACCATGATTCACATGGTCGTGCCTCAATCAATAGAATCGAAACATGGCCTATAGTTGATTTACACGGGCGTGTGCCATGGCCATGCCCCTATCGTGGAAAAGAGAAATTTCACTCGAATTTGGATACTTTGAGGTAAAGGAACACTTTCCAAAGCTTATTCAAACACCGAGTAGGAAGTATTCTCGAATTAGGACACTTAGGGACCAAGTAAAGCATTCCAAAAGTCTATATAAACACCCTAAGTGTATCCTGAAAAGGAGGCGGTTAGTTAGGCCAAGGAGCCGAGCCAGAGGGTCAAATTTGTGAGAATTACTCGAAGATAGCCAGCTGATCCATCTCAAGGAGCTGGAAGTCTACTCAAGATGGCGGATTTCTCCTTCAATTCCTTCAGGGGGTTTTAGGGATTTCTTATGTGTTGTTTTATCTTTTTTTTTGAGATGTTTTCTTTATTTGTTATGAACTAAACCCTTCAGATACCTGACAGAGATGAAACCTAGATGAATCTTGTTATTGTTTTCTGAATTATATGATCAATATTTAGTTTGTTTTTAATTATGCATGCTTAATTCAAGCCTAATGTGCTAAGGTGGAGGAGGAATAAACCCTGCTTAAGGGTAGATCTAGCATAATTAAGCGGAGTTGATCGCACGCCAGAGATAGGGTGACGATATTTTTCTGGATTAGGGTGAAACCTAATATGGGAGTCCATACATCGATTTACTGCTATTCTAGGGGGTTATTATTTGAGAAAGAGATTTCTATTAATTAACCTAGGGTTAGATGTTATTCGCCTCGAGAGAGGGTTTAATATACATTAGGGAGTCTTACGGATCAAACTAACTGAATAAACCATATGGTTCAGTGTTAAATAACAAGTGAAGTCTAGGTGGATTCTTCCTAAGGGTATCGCCGTGATCAACTGAGTTTCTCTTCAAGCTATTTCCCAATTCATTCTTTTTGTCTTTGTATATTTAGCTTAATAATAGTTAATTTGGATTAGATTAAAGCAACTTCACTTATTTTAGGCTAAATAGTAAAAAGAAAGTTAGTATTAGTACTTTTAGTTCCTTTGGGTCTGACAATCCGGTCTTGCCTATGCTATACTATTGTTCGATAGGTACACTTGCCTTTAGTCATTGTCAGAGTTAGTTTCCAGGTTCGATCATTCTCTTTATAAATTTTAAAACTAGACAAAACAACGGTCACATTTAAAACATAATTTCAATAATGCTTATTAACATACGAACTTACCTCGGATGCAAAAATGACTAAATATATCGTTTAGTACAACACTTTGTTTTTCCCCCGATCTAAATCTGAACTTCATTTTTCTTGATCTATATAATATCAAATTCAATCTATTCATTATTCATTCTATTCAACTTAGCCCAAAAATCACACTATGGTAACTTTACACTTTTGCCCCTAATATTTTAATTTCTTTACAATTTAGTCCTTATCTAACAGCCCATATTTTACATTTATTTCATAATTTAACCACAAAATTTTAACATTTTACAAATAAATCCCTAATTGATAATTTTATCAAAAAATAATTTACAAATTTTGTTTATCTAACAACAACCATACATTTTCTATCATCAAACATCAAAATACACCTTTATTCATCAATGGAAAAACCCAAAACCTTTATCAATTTTGTAATTTAGTCCCTGGGCTAGCTAGATTAAGCTGCAACGATATCAAAACATAGAAATCATTAAAAACCAAGTCAAAATACATACTATGTACTCCAAGCTACCATGGCCGAACTTAACAAGGTTTTATTGATTTTCTTTCTTTGTAAAAATTAGTGGAAGAAGATGGAGAAAGATGATTGTAACAGCCCAATTTAGACCCTAGTGATAAACCATAATATGAACATATTTTAATCCCGTATTTAGCATACTTTTGGATGATTTATCCCTTTATTGTGGAATTTGGTGATCTTAATCCTTTGTTTTCATGTTTTATACTCAAGAGAACACCGGAGGATGAAAAGAATGAGAAAAGGGCCGAAAAGGAAGAAAATGGGCCAAATTACAAAATCAACATGGCCTGGGCCTAAGACCGTACGACCATGCCTCATTAATAGACCCAACCACGGCCTAGCTTCAATTTATACGGGCGTGTGCCATGGGCATGTCCCTGACGTGACCTGTTTGAATTCTATTAGGAATAGGGTGCTTAGAGGTAAAGAAAGACATTCCAAAAGCCTATATAAACACCCTAGAGGCTAACCTTCAAGATGGCGTTCAGCTAGGCTAAAGAGCCAAGCCAGAGGGGCCGAATTGTGGGATTCACTCGAAGAAAACCAGTTGATCCATCCTTGAAGCCGGAGTCATACTCAAATCTGGGTATCTCTCCTTCCATTCCTTCAGGGAGTTTTAGGGTTTTCTTTATGTTTTGCTTTATATTCTTCTGAGATGTATCCTTTTATGATTATGAACTAAACCCCTCAAATACCAGAGGGAGATGAAGCTAAGACGGATCTTGTTTTTATTTTCTGAGTTGTATGATAAATACTTGATTTCTTCTTAACTATGTGTTCTCAATTCTTTCTTTGATATTTTGGGATATTGATTCAAGCATTTATGCTTTTAGGTAGAGGAGGAATAGACTCTGTTTAAGAGTAGATCTAGCATAGTTAAGCGGAGTTGATTGCAACCCTAGAGATAGGATGACGAAATTCTGCCGGATTAGGGTCAAACCTAATATGGAAGTCCATAGATAGAGTTATTGCAATTCTAGGGGTTTTAATTAGAAAGAGATTTTAATTAATCAAACTAGGGTTAGATGTTAGTTACCTCGAGAGAGGTACTAATATAAATTAGGGAATCCTACGGATCAAGTCAAGTGAATAAATCGTCTAGTTCTGAGTTAAATAACAAGTGAAGTCTAGGTGGATTCTTCATCGAGTATTGTCTCAATCAATTGGTTTTTTCCCACAAGTATTTCCCCAATTCATTCTCTTTGTCTTAGCATCTTTAGCTTAGTATTTAGTTAATTTTAGGTTAAACAACAATTCCTTTAATTCTTAGGTTAAATAATAAAAAGAGAGTTAGTATTAGTACTTTTGGTTCCTTTGGGTTCGACAATTCGGTCTTGCCACTAAACTATACTACTGTTCAATAGGTGTGCTTGTCTCAAGTCGTTGTCATAGTTAGTTTTTAGGCTAGATCATTCATTATATAAATTTTTAAGACTCTAACACACAATCAAGTTTTTGGCACTGTTGTGGGGAACTGAAATATTAAGAATGCTAAATTTTTATTACTTTAGCCATATTTTATTTTATTTTATTTTATTTTATTTTGTAATTAAATTTTATTTTTACTTTTCTAATTTTCTTTTTCTTTTATCTTTTCCTGGTAGGTACCTCTAGTTTATGACTAGAAGCAACACGATGGGACCCTTGATTTACGACAGTAATATCGAAGGTACGGTTTGCATAAATCATAGTGAAATAAGGCGAAGCTTAAACTACATGCAAGAAGAGCAAGAGAACGAAATTAATACTATCAAAGATATGGCTGAGAATAATCTGCTACCTCCAAAGGTGGCCGAAAATCATGCTCCTCAAACTATATATGATTATGCTAAACCTAATTTAACAGGAACTAAGTAAAGTATTGTTAGACCTGCTATTGCTACTAATAATTTTGAACTGAATGCTAACACTATACAAATGATACAACAATTTGTTCAGTTTGATGGTTTGTAGGATAAAGATCCAAATAATCACTTGGCAAATTTCCTAGAATTTTACGATACTTTCAAAATTAATGGTGTTCTAATGATGCCATCCATCTTCGGTTATTTCCTTTTTCTTTGAGGAATAAAGCAAAATAGTGGCTGAATTCTTTTCCACGAGGATCAATCACTACATGGGAACAAATGATCAAAATTTTTTTATTAAAATATTTTTCACTAGCCAAAACGGCCAAATTAAGGAATGATATCTCTTCTTTTGTGCAGATGGATTTAGAAACACTGTACGATGCATGGGAGAGATACAAAGATCTATTGAGACGGTGCCCACACCATGGATTACCCTTGTGGCTACAAGTCCAAACCTATTACAATGGTGGGAACCCTTTAACGAGACAACTGAATGATTTAGCAGCCGGCAGAACCCTAAATAACAAAACTCCTGAGGTGGCCTATGAGTTTATAGAGGAGATGTCACTAAAGAACTATTAGTGGCAAGTTACAAGGACAAGGCCAACAAAAATAGCCGATTTTTCAACCTCGATGCAGTTACCATGCTATCAAATCAGGTAGAGACGTTAAATAAAAAGATTGATGGTTTATGTGGTTCCTCGCAGGTACACCCAATAATGCAATGTGATTCAAATCTAGGAGGTGTGGCAAATCCTGAGTACCCACCCTACAATCTTGACATGGGAAGCGAATAGATAAAGTATACGGGTAATAATTTTAGATCTCAAAATAACCCATATAGTAATACATATAATCTGGGTTAGAGGAACCACCCTAATTACTCATGGGGTGGTCAAGGAAATCAGAGACAACAACCTCCTCCAAACTTCCAACAACAGCTTTACCCACAGGAAAAGAGGCTAAATCTTGAGGAGATGCTGACAAAATTCATAGCGGTGTCAGAAACTAGTTACCAAAACATCGAAACAACACTTAAAAATCAACAATTAATTGAGAACGAAACTTGCTAAGTCGATTTCGAATCGACCACAAGGTAGCTTGCCAAGTAACACTGAGACTAACCCAAAAGAGCAACTTCAAGCCATAATCGCTCAGAATAGTGAAGGGTTAGTAGATTCTGAACCTGAGCTAAGGCAAGAACCTGTGGTAAGTGAAGGTAAGGTTGAGGTAAGCCAAGAAATGCCAAAACTAGTAATTAAACAATACCAACCTCGTATACCATATCCCGATACGATAAAGAAAGACAATTCAGATGAACAGTTCGGTAAGTTTCTTAAACTTTTAAAGAAATTACATATTAACTTACCATTTCTTGAAGCTCTTTCGCAGATGCCAGATTCAAGGAAATTTTTAAAAGAGCTTTTGACAAACAAGCGGAAGTTAGACAAGGAATCGCATGTGGAACTAAACACAGTGTGCTTAGCAATGTTACAAAACAAACTACCATGAAAATTAAAAGATCCAGGGAGTTTTACAATTCCATGTTTAATTGGTAGTTTATCTATTGATAATGCTTTAGCTGATTTAGGGGCAAGCATCAATGTTATGCCTTATAAATTGTTTAAATAGCTAGGTCTAGGGAAACCCAAACAAACTAGGATGAGTATTCAATGAGCTGACAAAACTATTAGAATTCCTAGGGGTATAATTAAGGATGTGCTAGTGAAAATTAAAAAATTCATATTCTCAGTAGACTTTGTTGTTTTAGACATGGATGAGGACAAACCTATCCCCTTAATTTTAGGAACACCATTTTTAGAAACTGCTAGAACTAAAATTGATGTTGGTACAGGAGAACTCATACTCCGTGTAGGTACCGAATCAATCAGTCTTCAAGCTCTCGACTCAGCTAGGACATCAAGTAATCAAGGTGAGAAAATTAATTCTATTAATGACCATTTAGTTAAACCTTCATTTCAGGAAGCACCGTAGAACCACACATCTGAGCCAGATCCTAGACCTTATACCAATAAGGAAATAACCCATGATGAACAAAGGCTTCAGATCGATGAACTAGACGAATGGAAGACATATTTCAAATATAAACTAGGAACTTAAGAAGTGAAACTGAAGGAACCCTCATACAAGCTTATAGGAACATCAAATCACTTCAAAATAGGAGATCAGGTACTATTAGATAAAACAAACCTGAGAATCACCATGGCTGACCTAAATAAAGACAAAGAGATCCCTTTTAAGGTACTCAATATCTTCCCATATGGCACAGTCGAGGTAAGCAATTCTACATTCGGTACATTTAAGGTTAATGCCACTCGATTCAACCTATATAATGATAGCACGAGAAAGGATTTTTTTAGTCCTCAAACCACCATGAATGTGCGAATGAGAGGTAAGTCTAGCTTAAGACTTTAAACAAGTGCTTCTCGGGAGGCAACCCGAGCACTAACCCTATTATTTTTATTCTCTTTCTTTTAGCACCTAACTACAAACTAACTAAGTTAATGCAGCACAGATCATTGCACCACACAGCCTTGCACACGGTCATGGCCATGGCCGTGTTGATACTACGGATTTCTGTACTGGCATAACAGAGATAGCACGAAACAAGACAAGAAATTCTTCAAGCCACGGACTTTGACTAAGCACCACGACCGTGTGACACAGTCGTGGTCGACATTGTTGTATCAAGACAGGTGTAGCGACCTGCACACAGGCATGGGGAAAGTGAACTAATCATTGCATGGCCATGCGATACGGCTGTGTGACTCGACACGCCCATAGAACACGGGTGTAGGGATGTACTAGAGCTGAAAATTTTATTTAACCCACCTACTCCCCTTCCCATCTACTCTCCATTCCCTTCTTCCACAACCTTTACACTCTCCTCCTTTTTCAATTCCTCCTTCTTCATTTTCCAAACTCTTGATCTACACTGCATCCATGTCAAAGAAACGGAAGGATCGTATCCCAGTCTCCCTGTGCGAGACCAATCAACATAAGTTCATGCCGGCCACTTCATTAACTCGACAGGAAAAGGACCTTTGAGTCCATTTAATCTTTCTTTTTCCCTTATCTTCTCCTTTATTTTCCTTATCTTTATTTTTATTATACTAAATTTGGTTTATTTTATTTTAGTTTCTTGGTTTTAGATTCTAAAGGCTGCTTGGAAATCACACACCACAGCCTTAGAAATCACGCCCACCTCTTGAACCATCTAACAATAAGGACCTTTCGGTCCATTAATTGGTTCTTTTAATCTTATTTCACTTTTAACACTCTTTCTTTATATTTTTATTTTCTTTAAATATATAATTAGTATATTTAGAATTATTCTTATTATTTCTTGACTAACTCTTCACGAGACTCCCAATTTCTTCATCTAGCGCAGGAATTAGAGGCGCCCCCTAAAACTTATCTTTCACCTCTTAATCAAGTTTCCACACTTCCAACTCAAGGAATCCATCCAAAAATTCAGGAAGTTTCACTTCTCTCCCTCTCTTTTGATTTTCCTACAATATGTTTATTATATATTTTTGTACATTAAGGGCAATGTACATATTAAGTGTGGGGGGTGAAAATTATTTAGAAAAAGTGCCTAACTTTTTGCATTATTCTCAAATCCTTGAATGATATCTTGTCTTAAGTAATTTTCTCATATCACTAATTAAAATAAAATTCATGTTGATTGATGACTTTTATTGATATGTTTCGGATTAAGTCATTGATAATTGTGCAATGATGATTTAAACTTTAAGAGACTACAGAATCAAGCATGATGGGTTTATTTTTAGAAATTAAAAATTTTGTCAGGTTGTCTACCTAAATCTAATTATTACCCTAAAATTTAAAACTTACAAGTTTGTCATCAAAAAATCCATAATTTTTGTGAGATTTTGAGCCTTTTAGAGCATATATTCTTTTCGTGCTCACTTTATTAATTATGAGTGTGTCAAAATTGATTTGTTATTCTAGAACTTGGTTTGATTATACATGTCGAGACCACATCTTTGATTTGATATACTAAGATGATAAAGGCACTTAGGATTTAACCCACTTGCTCTACTAAAAGCCTACCTTCACAATTAACCCCTAGTGAACCTCTTTGATCCTAACAACCTTTTTATTGACTCACCCACTAATATTAACCCAAAACCCATCTTGTATTTGTTATCCCTATTCCTTTTGACTACCCTTCTATTGAGACTTGATTTGATCAGTTGCCTAATTATTTTATTTTAGTAGTTAAACTTTTCTTATATTATGTACTTATTGATTTGTTCTTATAAAAAATCAAAGTATATTCATCATTAGTTCTGTGATTAAGAGAGCTTACACTTTTAAACTAAACATCTTGAGAAAGAAGCTCATATTATTAGTATTAAAAATTTTCAATTGATGTAATTATTTAGGATTGGTTCATTTTTCTAGTTAGGTAAATTGTCAATTCAATCTCGATTTTAACCCTTCTAAATTAGCCTTTATCGACACCTTTAACCTAAGCCCCGTTACACCCCTTTAAAGACCTTTTGATTTGTGTATCATCCCATTTTATAGTGATGGAGATTTGATTTTCAGCCAAGCCTATGGGATTAACTTTTCATATTTGACTGTTGAGTGCTTTATTTTGAACCTTAAACACCTTGAGTGATTTGAGTGAATCTTTAGTAAGGATGTCAATCCTTATCAATTTTGAATCACAGGTAATTTTTCGGATAAAAGGAAACACCTATGTTTTCGTGCTAAAAACTATGACTTTGATTGTTTGAATCTTCAGAATTCTTTTAGTTAAATTATCCATATATAAATTGCCTATGAATTATGATGAAACATTATCGATGAATATTATGAATTGAGGAAGTTCGTTTTAATTGTGAGCTGAAAATTTTGCTTGAGAACAAGGAAAAGCTTAAGTGTGGGGGTATTTGATAAACCATAATATGAACATATTTTAATCCCGCATTTAGCATACTTTTGGATGAGTTATCCCCTTTATTGTGAAATTTGGTGCTTTAATCCTATGTTTTCATGTTTTATACTCAGGAGAACACCGGAGGATAAAAAAAAGAAACTGGCTGAAAACGAAGTAAATGGGCCGAATTATGAAATCGACACAGCCATGCCTCATTAGCAGACCGGACCATGGCCTGGCTTCGATTTACACGGGCGTGTGCCATGGGTGTGTCCCTGACGTGACCTGTTTGAATTATATTCGGAATAGGGTACTTAGAGGAAAAGAAAGACATTCCAAAAGCCAATATAAACACCCTAGAGGCCAACCTTCAAGAGGGCGTTCAGCTAGGCCAAAGAGCCAAGACCGAGGGGTGAATTTTGGGATTCACTCGAAAAAAGCCAGTTGATCCTTCCCAGAAGCCGAAGTCATACTCAAATTTGAGGATCTTTCCTTCAATTTCTTCAGGGGGTTTTATGCTTTTCTTTATGTTTTGTTTTATATTTTCTTTTGAGATGTATCCTTTTATGATTATGAACTAAACCCCTCAAATACCTGAGGGGGATGAAACCTAAGACGGATCTTGTTATTGTTTTCTGAGCTGTATGATAAATACTTGATTTGTTCTTAACTATGTGTTCCTAATTCTTGCTTTGATATTTCAGGATATTGATTCAAGCATTTATGCTTTTAGGCAGAGGAGGAATAGACCCTGTTTAAGAGTAGATCTAGCATAGTTAAGCGGAGTTGATCGCAACCCTAGAGATAGGATGACGAAAATATGCCGGATTAGGGTCAAACCTAATATGAGAGTCCATAGATCGAGTTAATACAATTCTTGGGGTTTTAATAAGAATGAGATTTCAATTAATCAACCTAGGGTTAGACGTTGTAGCCTCGAGAGAGGTATTAATATAAATTAGGGAATCCTACAAAACAAGTTATGTGAATAAATTGTCTAGTTTAGAGTTAAATAACAAGTGAAGTCTAGGTGGATTCTTCCTCGGGTATTGTCTCAATCAATTGGTTTTTTCCCATAAGTATTTCCCCAATTCATTCTCTTTGTCTTAGCATCTTTAGCTTAGTAGTTAGTTAATTTTAGGTTAAACAACAATTCATTTAATTATTAGGCTAAATAATAAAAGAGAGTTAGTATTAGTACTTTTGGTTCCCTTGGGTTCGACAATCCGGTCTTGCCACTAAACTATACTACTGTTCGATAGGTGCACTTGCCTCAAGTCGTTGTCACAGTTAGTTTTTAGGCTAGATCATTCATTATATAAATTTTTTAGACTCTAACCCACGATCACCTAGTCGGAATAGTAGTTTCGAGACCACGAGTTTTGGCTCTAAGAGGTCGGTTCCTAGGACACATCGTGTCAAGTGATGGTATTAGAGTTGACCCGAATAAGATCTCAACTATTGTGGAGTGGAAAGCACCGAGAAACGTGTCAAAAGTCAGAAGCTTTTTGGGTTTAGCGGGGTACTATAGACAGTTTGTGAAGGGATTTTTAAAAATTGCTACTACGAAGATGAGACTGTTGCACAAAGATGTTAAGTTCGAATGGACTGAGAAATGTCAACAGAGTTTTGAGAGATTAAAAACATTGTTGATGGAGGCGCCAGTTTTGGTTCAACCTGAGTCGGGGAAAGAGTTTATGGTCTACAGTGACGCGTCGTTTAATGGTCTAGGTTTTGTGTTGATGCAAGAGGGTAAGGTAGTCGCTTACGCCTCGAGCCAGCTAAAATCGCATGAGAGGAATTATCCGACTCATAACTTGGAGTTGGTCACGATTGTGTTCGTGTTAAAAAGTTGGCGACATTATTTATATGGTGAGAAGTGTCAAATCTTCACGGATCATAATAGTTTGAAGTACTTGATGGATCAAAAGAATTGAATTTACGACAACGGCGGTGGCTTGAATTATTGAAAGACTATGAGCTAGTAATTAATTACCACCCAAGGAAGGCGAATGTAGTTGCGGATGCCTTGAGTAGGAATCCCTGTATGCTTTGAGAGCTATGAGCACGATCTTAGCATGGTCTAATGATAGTGCTATATTAGCCAAGTTGAGAGATAGGCCACTATTTGTTCAACAAATATGTCAAGCTCAAAAGAATGATAGTGAGATGCAAGCTAAGAGAGCTAAGTGTGAATCAGAAGATGATTCTAATTTTTAGATAAGTTTGGATGGTTGTTTGATGTTTCATGATAGGATTTGTGTACCAAAGAATGATGAATCGATCCATAAGATATTAAATGAAGCACATAGTGGTTATTTGTCAGTACATCCAGGCAGTACGAAAATGTACCATGATCTGAAAAAATTTTATTGGTGGCTGGGTATGAAAAGAGACATCTCAGAGTTTGTAACATGGTGTCTGATATGTCGACAAGTGAAAGCTGAGCATCAAATGCCTTCGGGATTGCTTCAGCCGGTGATGATTCCTGAGTGGAAGTGGGATTGGATCACCATAGATTTTGTGATGGGGTTGCCTATGACTCCTAAAAAAAAGATGTTGTGTGGGTTATCATTGATAGACTAACGGAGTCGGCTCACTTTATACCAGTGCGTGTTGATTATTCGTTGGATAAGTTGGGTGAGTTGTATATTGTAGAAGTTGTAAGATTACATGGATTGCCTATATCCATTATATTGGATAGAGATCTGAGATTTACTTTGAGGTTTTGGAAGAAGTTACAAGAGGCCTTAGGTACAAGGTTGAATTTTAGTACTGCATTCCACCCTCAAACTGACGGTCAGTCTTAAAGAGTGATTCAAGTTCTTAAAGATATGCTTCGATGTTGTGTGTTAGAATTTGAAGGTAGTTAGGAGAGATACCTACCTTTGCTTGAGTTTGCCTACAACAGTTATCAATCGAGTATACGAATGACACCGTATGAAGCCTTGTATGGCCGTAAGTGTCGGACTCCTTTGTATTGGACCAAAATGAGTGAGAAGCAAATTCATGGGGTCGATCTGATTAAAGAGACCGAGGAGAAAGTGAAAGTGATTCGGGACAGTCTGAGAGCTGCTTCAGACTGACAAAAGTCATATGCTAACTTGAAAAGAAACGAAATCAAGTTTAATGTGGGTGAGAAAGTATTTCTAAAAGTGTCCACGTGGAAGAAAATATTGAGATATGGCCAAAAAGGGAAATTGAGTCCGCGGTTCATAGGGTCGTATGAGGTTACCGAGAGGATTGGGCTAGTGGCATATTGGTTTGCCTTACCGGTAGAGTTAGAGAAAATTCACAATGTGTTTCATGTATCGATGTTAAGGTGTTATGCTCCAATCCTTCTCATGTGATTCCTCCAACAGAAATTGAGATACGATCGGACATGACATATGAGGATGAGCCGATTAAGATTTTGGCTTGAGAAGTGAAACAGTTGAGCAATAAAGATATAGCTTTAGTAAAAGTGTTATGGTAAAAATGTGGTGTAGAAGAAGGTACATGGGAACCGAAAGAAGCTATGAGAGAGAAATATCCAAACCTCTTTACTGGTAAGAATTTTGAGGGCAAAAATCCCTAAAGGAGGGGAGAGTTGTAACAGCCCGATTTAGGGGCTAGTCAGAATAGTGGTTTCGAGACCACTAAATCGAGATCAGGGAAAATTATTTTTTTATGTTATTTTATGTGTTGTAACATAATTATAAGGCTATTTGAAAATTTTGGTGCATTAATTTGAGTGATAGCATGCTTAATTGTGAAAAAGATTAAATTGCATTAAGTGCAAAAGTTCTATTTTATATGGTAAGGGTCCTTAATAGCTGAAAAGTACAATTTGGAGGTTTTTAAAGTGCAATTAGCTATTTATCTAGTGATGGACGGCCATATAGAGCTAGGGAGACAAGATTTTAATGTTGGTTAAAATTTGATGGATATTAGGTGATAAAACTTAATAAAATAAGATGAATTAAGATGTTATTATCTTTTCAATATTCATCCACCTTCATCCACCAAAAATTTGAAGAGAAAACAATGGTTTTGAAGTTCAAACTTTTAGCCAACATATTCCCTAGCAAGTAAGTGATTTTTGAAGTTTTTTCTTGATGATTTTTGTGTTTTTGGAGTCCCCAAAGCTTATGCTAGCTAATGAAGGCACCGATTTGCAATATTGTTGAAAGTTTAGGGACTTGCCATGAAAGATTTTATGTTGTTAGTTGAGTTTTTATGGAAGAAAATGAGTGTTAGGAAGACAAGAAACAACTTTTGTGAAAGGTGTTAGCAAGAAAACACCTAAGTAGGACTTAAATGCAAAGAATGAATTTGTGTCATAAATGCATGAAATGGTTGGAATGGTGAGTAGTTGTAAGAGAAATAAATGTTCAGTTAGGCTTTCTTATTGATAAAATGTGTTGAAAAATAATTTACGAGCCTAGAGGTAGATCGTAATTTTGCCATAGTGCGAGGTCAAAATGGTCATTTTTGCCTAAGTGTAGATTTTGATACATTATGATCATTAAATGATCTAATGAATGAATCTTATTGTTATAGATCAAGAAGAACACTGAATTAACCTTGACCGGGAAAAGGCAAGGTTACAAAGTAAACCGCAATTCAATACCTTTTGCACCGAGGTAAGTTTATGTGTAAACAATGCATTTTATATACATTCGTGTTGCTAATTAGTGCCTGATACAATTGAGAACACGTATTATTGAAGTGAGTAGAATGTGGTAGTTATTGAATAACTCTAGTATGAATGATGGAATGGATATGTAAATATCTTATATCAATATTTGATGGTGGGCTAAGTTCGATACCACCTTACTACTTAATTACGATGGGCTCTATGCAATACCATCATTTATTTACTAATGGGTGGGCTATGTGTGATACCCCCTAAAAAAGACCTATGGTGGGCTAAGTTCGAAACCACCAAGTAATTCTATTATGAGTGGTTGATTAAGAGATTTTGATGTGTTGTATTATGTGACATTGTGGTGCTAAGTGCAGGGAAGCATGTGATAAATCGTAAAAGTAACATTTTTTTAATCCCACATTTAGTATGCTTTTGGATGAATTTATCCTCGATTTATGTAAAAAAGTGCTCTTAATCCTTTCTTTTCATGTCTTATACTTGGGAGAATACCTAAGGATAAAAAGAACGTAAATGGGCTTAAAACGGTACAAATTGGGCCAACCCAAGAAGTCGACATAGCCTGGGCTTTATTCCACACGGTCGTGCCTTGCTATCCACCTAGAACACGGCCTATCACCAATTTACACGGCCATGTCTCGTTGACAAAAAGCCCAACATGGCCTATCCCCGATTTGCATGGCTGTGCCCTAATCGACAGACCCGAAGCATGGCCTGTCCCTCGACTTGCACGGGCGTGCCACGATGTGCCTAAATCAACAGAATAGAGACACGGGCTGAGCCTCAATTTACACAGGCGTGTCTTAGCCGTGCCCCTGCCGCGGGAAAGAGCAATTTCACTCAGAATAGGATGCTTGGAGCCCAAGAAATGCAATCCTAAGACTACTCAAACACCTAGGATGAATTGTACATAAATGATGAGTACTTAGGAGACAAATAAAGCATCCCAAAAATCTATAAAAACACCTCGAGGAGGCTATTCAAGGGGTCGATCAGTGAGCAGAGTTTTCTTCCAAGCCTTTCTCATTTAGGGATTGTCTCGAAGATAGCCAATTGATCCATCTCGAAGAGTCGAGTTCTACTCAAGACGGAGGATGTCCTCTTTAATTTCTTCAGGGGGTTTTAGGGATTTCTTAGGTTTTGTTTTATCTTTTCTCTTGAGGTGTTTTCTTGTTTAGTTATGAACTAAACCCCTCAGATACCTCAAGGGGATGAAACCTATGATGGATTTTGTTATTTAATCCTTTCGGTTTATATGATAAATACTTAGTTTGTGCTTAATTATGTTGCTTAAATTTATCTCGATGTGCTTAGGTGGAGGAGGAATAGACCACGCCTAAGAGTAGATCTAGCATAATTAAGCGGAGTTGATCGGCGCCTAGAGATAGGGTTACTTAGATTTTCTTTGGATTAGGTGAAACCTAATTTGGGAGTCCATTGATCAATTTATCGCTTCCTTAGGGGTTATTATAAGAGAATGAGAGTTCCACTAATTAACCTAAGGTTAGATGTTATTCGCTTCAAAGAAGGTTTAATATAGGTTGAGGAGTCTCACGGATCAAGCTAAGTAAAGAAATCATATGAATTGAAAAGGTAGATAATAAGTGAAGTCATAGGTGGATTCTTCCCGAAGGTATCGTCTTTATCAATTGAGTTTTCTTCAAAGTCTTTTCCCAAAGTTTCATTCTTTTGTCTTTGCATTTAAGTTTAAGTATTTCATTTATTTTAGATTAATAAACCAATCACTCTATATTTTAGGCTAAATAATAGAAAGAAAGTGAGTAGTAGTACTTTTAGGTTCCTTGGGTTCGATAAGATATTCTTGCCTGAGCTATACTACTGTTCGATAGGTGCGCTTGTCTCTATCGTTGTCGTAGTCAATCTACAAGTTCGATCACTCTTTTATAAATATTAAAACTAGACTGTTTTGTAGCGATCAAGTTTTTGGCACCGTTGTTGGGGAAGTCCTAAAATATTAAAAGTAATCTCTATTTCTATTACTTTAGCCATTATTTTTATTTTTAATTTCTCTTATTTTTATACATATATTTTTTCTAAATTTCTTCCTTTCTTTTCATAGAAGGTACATCTAGTTCATGACTAAAAGAAATCCGAGAGGACCATTAGAATACAAAAGTGACATTGAAGCTACTGCTCGTAAAAATCGCAGAGAAATTAGACGAGCCCTAGACCATCAAAGAGGAGAACAGCAAGGATCCAATGCTACTAAAGGGATGGATGAAAACAATCCACCGCCAAATGTTCAATAACAGAATGCTCTGGGTACTATCTATGATTATGCTAAACCTAATTTAACAGGAGCAGAATCTAGTATTGCAAGGCCCGCTATAGCTGCTAATAATTTTGAATTAAAGCCTAACACAATACAAATGATTCAACAATTTGTTCAATTTGATGGTCTGCTAATAATTTTGAATTAAAGCCTAACACAATACAAATGATTCAACAATTTGTTCAATTTGATGGTTTGCAGGATGAAGATCCAAACACTCATATATCTAATTTTTTAGAATTCTGTGATACCTTCAAAATAAATGGCGTTTTTGACGATGCCATACCTCTTCGGTTATTTCCTTTTTCATTAAGGAATAAAGCAAAGCAGTGGTTGAACTCATTACCACGAGGGTCAATCATCACATGGGATCAAATTATCGAAAAATTTCTTTTAAAGTATTTTCCACTAGAAAAAACGGTAAAATTTTGGAATGATATATCTCATTTTGTGCAGAATGACGCAGAAACATTATATGATGCATGGGAAAGATATAAAGATCTCCTAAGGAGATGCCCACACCACGGATTACCTATGTGGCTTCAAGTCCAAACTTTTTACAATGGTGTGAATTCTTCAACAAGGCAAATGATTGATTCATCAACCGGTGGAACTCTAAATAATAAAACTCCTGAAGTGGCTTACGATTTTATTGAGGAGATGTCATTGAACACCTATCAATGGCAAATTACAAGGGCTAAACCGATAAAATCAGCCGGAGTTTTTAACATAGACGTAGTGATAATGTTGTCAACACAAATGGAGTTAACAAATAAAAAGCTTGATAATTTATGTTCTTCACAGGTACATCTAGTCATGCAATGCGAAGCGAGTGAGAATGTGGCAAATTTTGAGTACCCACCTTACCAACCAGGAGCAGAAAATGAGCAGACAAACTTTATAGGTAACAATTTCAGATCCAATAATAATCCTTATAGTAACACTTACAATCCAGGTTGGAAGAACCACCCAAATTTTTCGTGGGGAGGACAAGGAAATCAAAGGTAGCAACCTCTTCCAAATTACCAAAATCAACCTTATCCACCGGAAAAGAAGCCGAATCTTGAAGAGATGTTGAAAAAGTTCATGGAAGACACAGATGCCCGTCTCCAAAGAACTGATACAACACTTGGTAACCAATGAATATCGATCAAAGAAATCAAGGAACAAGTCGGGGAAATCACTAGGTCAGTAGGACAACTCATAAAACTTGTTTCAGAACGTCAACAAGGACGTCTACCAAGCAACACAGAAATAAACCCAAAAGAATAGATACAAGCCATCACATCTCAAGAGGATACAAAGGTAGACACGCCCACCCCAGTACAAGAAACCAAGGAAGAGATAGGTAAATTAGAGGTAGCACAAGAAAAATCGATAATTAAAGAGTACCACCCTTGAATACCTTATCCCGAAGCATTGAAAAGAGATGATTCAGAAGAACAATTCGGTAAGTTTTTAAAACTTCTAAAGAAATTACACATTAACTTGCCTCTTCTTGAAGCTCTTTTTCAGATGCCCGATGCAAGGAAATTCTTAAGACAGCTCTTAACAAACAAACAAAAAATAGATGAAGAGCACCATGTGGAATTAAACGCAACATGCTCAACAATGTTACAGAATAGACTACCAGAGAAACTAAAAGATCCAGGGAGTTTTATTATTCCATGTTTAATTGGTAGTTTGATTATTGATAATGCATTACCTGATTTGGGGGCAAGTATAAATGTCATGCCTCATGCACTGTTTAAACGACTAGGTCTAGGGAAGCCCAAGCAAACTAGGATGAGTTTTCAACTAGCTGATAAAATTGTTAGAATTTCTAGGGGCATTATTGAAGACGTTTTAGTAAAAATTGATAAATTTGTTTTCCCAGTAGATTTTGTTGTTTTAGACATGGATGAGGAAAATTTGATCCCTTTAATTGTAGGAAGACCTTTCCTACCAACTGCTAGAACTAAAATTGATGTTGCCACAGGAGAACTCATACTTCGAGTGGGAGATGAATCAATCAATCTTCAAGCTCTCGACTCAGCCAGAACCACGGATGATGATGAAGAATCACACCAAAAACAAAACTAGAAGACCAACAATTTAGAAGAGAAGAAGATACACACCAAAGAAAAGTCGAATCCACACGATGTAAAACCTAAGGAACCACCAGAGGAGCTCATAGGAACATCAAATCACTTTAAAATAGGAGACCAGGTGCTGTTAGACAAAGCTGATCTTCATATCACTTCAACAGACTTGAGGGCAAAGGGAGAAATTCTCCCCAAAGTACATGAAACCTTTCCCCACAACACAGTCGAGGTAAGTAACCCAAAACTCGATAAATTCAAGGTAAATGCTTCTCGACTCCAACTTTGTCATGAAAATAAAATCGCAAGCATGAAGGAAGATATTCAAACCTTTAAACCTCCTTGAAATTTTCAAACATGAGGACAGTCTAGCTTAAGACTATAAATGAGCGCTTCTCAGGAGGCAACCCAAACATTAACACTATTTATTTTCAAATTTGTTTTCAGTTTCTTTTCTTTCCATCTTTCTTTTCTAAGTATTTAGTTGGAAACTAACACAAAAGTGAAGATTTCTAGACCACACGACCTTACACACGGCCGTGTCTATAGCCGTATGAACCACCAAAACCACCACACTGATAAGAGTAGGGCCGTGCAAGTCAGTCCAACCACTCTCCGACGTCACGAGTCTAACCACCCTGAAGCACGGGTGCTGACAAAATAAGCACGAGCGTGCCTCTGAATCGTGTGTGGATGCTGCCTTTCTCGAAATAGGCGTGGCTGACTAAGAAACGGGCATGTAAGAAGCAACATGCCATTAGCCATGGCCATGCTAGGCAGCCGTGTGAATCGACGCACCTCGGCACACGGGCGTGGGAATAAGCCAGATTTGATGTAACACCCCAAACCCAGTCAACTCACCACAACCGGATCTGGCATGCCACGGAGTGATCACCTTTTAAAACCAAGAGTTTGTCGGAAAATTTTCTTAGAAAATCCTTTTGTAGTACGAAAAGTTTAGAAATCCTTGCTTGAAAATCTACTTATTGCTGCAAGTTCTAGAAAACATATAAGTTCTCTTTGTTATCTTCTTTTAAGTGATGTTACCCAATGGCAACGTTTTAAAACCCGAATGAGTTATAGTTTTGAATACATTGCTTTTTTCCCATTAATTTAACAAGACCATATATCCATCATAGGTATAACATAATCAAAATAAAAGCAAGTAATAAAAACCCAAAATAAAACTTAGCGGCCTTATTACAAAACCCAAAACCAAATTTAAAGAAAATTAATAAAATCAAAATAGTACTTTAAAGTCAAAAGTCGAATCAAGCATGCATGGCTGCCTCGAGTCCTCCCGACTCCACATCCGCAATCTACGCCTCATCTACAAAATATAAGGGAAGGGGTGAGTAACTGAGACTCAGTGTATAAATCCCCGACTCGATAGTGCAAACACTTACACAAATTATCAGTAAAAACATGCAAATCATGCAACCCTTAACCTAATCATCCAATCTCCTTTAACTACCCCATGTGGTCAAAACCACTGGTGGTCAAAACCACTGGTGACCGTAGTCATAAATATATCGGTGTGGTCAAAACTACTGATGACCGAAGTCACAAATTAAGTGATGGGCCAACCCATCGTGTGGTCAAAACCACTGATGACAATCCCGTAATTAACATGTGGGGCCAACCCACTGTGGTACCAAACCACTGAGACGAGTCACAATATTCATATGTGGTCAAAACCACTGGTGGTTAAAACCACTGGGACTTAGTCACAAAATTTAATATCAAGACGGGGCCAACCCGTCGTGTGGTCAAAACCACTGCTAACAGTCCAAATATCTCTTCCCCCTCCTCTCAACAATCCCACCATCAAGTCCATATCAATCATGGCATAACAAGGTATAATGATGCAAATAACATATGGCATACATTTAACAGTGACATGATGATGTATATCAAAAATCACATAACAGGGGACTTTTCCCGAAATCCAAGCTCATACCCACAAGGCATAATCACCGATTTCATTGGCTATAACAGAAACATAATAGGCATATTATACTAATAGAGTGTGTAAGCGTTACACACCTGACTGTTCGTGGATCTAGTGAAATCCAGAAATGTTGCCTTCCTTTCCTACAATCGACCAACATCATATTTTTAGATCTAAAGCCTTCACTTAATCACAAAATCCAAGGATGAATCGCACAAGGATAACTCTTATTTTAGTGCCGATTTGGTTTCAACCAAATCTCGAAACCACGTGATTTATCCCCTTGCATCGCCTAAATACTAATACACAAAATGGTTAGCCTTCGACTTCGAACAATTAAGAAACGGGTATTGAGATGTTAAAACCCTTACCTAGATTGACCACCAAATCCCAGAGATTCACTGTATTCGGCTATGCTCCTCCTACAATCGGTTTTAACATCCCCTTTAGAGTCCAAAGGCCATTCGGCCATAACATAAATCCCGAAACCAAAAGGGATTATTGTCTCCTTACCTTGATGACTGATTCGGCTTTTAAACACCAAAGATCGGCACCTCCTATTAGTGTTAGGAGTTTCAGCTATCAATCATGAATCAAGAATGAAGTTTCAAAATCCCGATTAATAGCGATTAAAGAAGAATAAAAAGGGAAGGCAAAAGAGATTTGGCCTTCTCCAAAACAGTGTCGAAAAAGAAAAGGAAAAAAAATAGAAAGTTTACTTACCAAAAGATTCGACTAACCCAAATGGAAGAGATCGGTTTCGAAACTTGAATATAGTCTAGATCACGCGAGAAGAGAAGAAGAATAACTAGGAGTATTTGGCCACACGCTTGAAAGAAGAGAAGAAGAACACTTAGCAAAGTTTTGGCTTTTGAAGATGGTAAAGAAGAAGAAGAAAATAGAATAGGAACGATTTCGAAAAAGGAGAATAAAAGAGATTTTGGCACAAGGCAAGAGGTTTTGAGAGAATGAAAAGAAAGGTGCCGAATGGGGGGCGAGGTTGTTGGTTTTAGCTATGAGCAAAAAGAAGAAGAAGAAGTGAACACGGGTGGATTCGGCAAAGAGGGAGTTTTCGGCTCTTCAATGGGGTTGCTAAAATGAATCGGCCAAGTGCCCAAATTATCAAAAGAGAAAAAAAATAGAAAAGCACCTAAGGTTCGAGTTTTAGCACAAAACGCAAGAAGGGAAAACCATCTAAGCTAGCCGAAAATGTCACCTAGCCTAACTATGGAGAAACGACACCTCTCCTAAGTCTCCCAACCGATTACTCCTCTCACACCAAGTTCAGATTTCGGCAAACTCCCTGAATCACTCCTGGCCAACCATTCAAATGAGTTTGAATTGATCAAACTCCTAAATACCCTCTTCTCCACTCATTTAAATTTTATCTGATAGAGTTTGTGCTAAGCACAACTCCTCCCCCTTGGCGTCAAAATGCAAGGCAGAAAATGGGATTTCTGCTGCTCGAACCTGCGCTCTCCCTTCTCTGCATGTGGCGTCACCCTCAAGGCTCTAAGTGGTGCCTCCTTGCCACTTTACCAAGCCCATTCTTATGCTTAAATCCCCCACTAATTACACTTAACCCCTAGCTCCTTTAGCTCCCTTTTACTAGAACTTAAAAACAAGAATTTTCCTATAGCTCGGGCCTACCCTTGGCTTATACCTAGATCTTAAAACACCTTAATTACTACCACCATCAAGCCATACCCATGCAAAAACAATTTAAACACAACATTAAGTTTTATTCTATAATCTTAGTTTTATTTTTATTTTTTTCCTTTCTCTCTTAGAATTTCAATCAACTGAGAGTGCAGATTCCCAGACCACACGGCCTAGTACACCGTCGTGGCCGTGACCGTGTAGGTTCCCCGAATCAACGTACTGACATAGCAGAGGTCGTGAATCCTACCCCAACCAACCGCAGAAGTCACGGACTCACCTACCCCACCACGGCTGTGCGAGGCGGCCGTGGATCAACACTGCCATTATAGGAATAGGCGTGGCAATAAGAGGAATGGGTGTAGCATACCAAACACGCCTAACACACGGCCGTGCGATTCAACCCTATGAAGACACTGATCTATCAACCAAGGGCATGGTAACCGGACCACGGCCATGTAAACAAACACGCCCTTCATACACGGGCGTGGCACACCGACAGCCAAAACTCTATTTAAACCCCATAGCCCTTCCCCTTATCCCCATCCTCTTACCTTATGCTTTTTCCTTCTTCTCTCTATTTCTTTTCTTCGAATAAGTGTCCAGACTTTTGAGTTACACTAGAATCATGTCGAAGAAGTGTAAGAAGACGAACATTGTCTCCTTAAGGGAGACCCCAACACATAAGTTCATGCCGATAGCTTCATTCAAATACCAAGCCAAGGGTCTTTTAGACCATTTAAATTCTTCTTTATGTTTATTTTCCTCTTTATCCTACTTATCTATAATTCTCTTTGCTTAATATATTTTAAATTCTTTTAGTTTCTTGCTTTTAGGTTCTAAAAGCTGCTTGGGAATCACACACCACAGCCTTAGAGGTCACACCCGTCTCGTGAACCATCCAACAATAAGGACTCCTTAGTCCATTAGTCTTTTCTTTCAAACTCAGTTTTCTTCTTAGTCTCCTTCTCTTTATTTCCTTTGTCTTTAATTATAGTATTAGAATATTATTAATGTTTCTTTAGATTTCTTGGCTATATCTTTGCAGGCTACCCAATTTCTTTATCTAGCACAAAGATCATTAGTAGACACTCCACCAGGCCCATAGAAAACATCAACACCACCTCTTCCACCTACTTTCCACCACCAAAGACCCTAACTCCCGGAATCATCCAAAATTTAGGAAGTGTTACTTCTCCCCTCTTCTTTTTATCACATAATTGTTTATCTAACTTTGTACATTGAGGGCAATGTACATCTTAAGTGTGGGGGGTAAAAGTACCTAACTTTTTGCATTATTCTCAAATCTTGAATTTTAGTCTTGTCCAAAACAAATTTTCTCATATTATTAATTAGGGTGAAATTTTTAAAGATTTATGATTACTATTGACATGTTTTTGAGTAAGTCATTGATAATTATGCATTGATGATTTATACGTAAAGAATACTAGAGAATCAAGCATGATAAGTCTATTTTTCAAGAATCAAAAATTTCATAGGTTGTTGAACTGAATTTGAATATTACCTTGAAGTTTGAAATCTACAGGATTGATGTCAAATACCCATAATTTTTGTGAGATTTGTGCCTTATAGAGCATATATTCTTTTTCATGCTCACTTTATTAATAATGAGTGTGTCAACTCGATTTGTTATTCTAGAACTTGTCTTGATTGTACATATTGAGACCACCTCAATGATTTGATATAATGAGATGATAAAGGCACCTAGGTTTTAACCCATTCACTCCACTAAAAAGCTTACCTACATAATTAACCCTTAGTGAACCCATTTGATCCCAACAACCCTTTTATTGAATTGCCCGTTTAATATTAACCTAAAACCCTTTGTATTTGTTATCACCATTCTTTTGACTACCCTTCTATCGAGAATTTATTTGATCAGTTGTCGAATTAGTTTATTTCAATTATTAAAGTTCTCTCTATTATGTTTCTAGTTTATTCTTTAAAAAAAACAAAAAAAAAACCCAAAGTATACTCAAGTATTGGTATATGATTAAAGGAGCTTATGCATTTAAAATCCAATTGTTGAAGAAGAGCTCGTATCAAAAGTATTATTAATAGTAGTATTATTAGTTTCAAATTTTCAATCGATATAATCATTTATTATTTTTATTTAAGTAATTGGTTAGGTCAATCTCGACTCTAGACCCTCTAATTCATCCTTTATCCACACCTTTAACCCAAGCCCTGTTACAACCCTGTCAAAGACCTTTTGATTTGTGTATCATCTCATATTACAATGGTGGAGATTTGATTTTCAGGTAAGCCTATAGGATTAACTTTTCAGGTTCGACTTATGAGTTTTTTTTCTTGAAACTTAAACATCTTGAGTGCTTTGAGTGAATCCTTAGTGATGATGTCAATCCTTGTCAGTTTCAAATTAAAGGTAATCATTTAGATAAGGGGAGACACCTATGTTTTCGTACTACAAAATTCATGACTTATATTGTTTGAATGTTTAAGACTCTTTGAGTTAAATTATCCATGTATAAATTATCAGTGAATTATGATGAAGCATTGTTGATAGGAATTGTGAAATACGGAAAGTTCGTTTTAATTATAAGATGAGAATTTTGCTTGAGGACAAGCAAAAGCTTAAGTGTGGAGGTATTTGATAAATCGTAAAAGTAACATATTTTAACCCCATATTTAGTATGCTTTTAGGATGATTTAGCCCAGATTTATGTAAAAAGGTGTTTTTAATCCTTTCTTTTCATGCTATTACTCAGGAAACCACCTGAGGACGAAAACAATAAGAAATAAGCTTAAAACGGGCCAATATGGGCTAAAAAAGAAATCGACACGGCCTAGACTTAAAGCCACACGACCGTGCCTCAAAAATTAACTAAGACACGGCCATGCCACGATTTACATGGTTATGCCCCAATTGACAGAATCGAGACACGGCCCAACCACGATTTACACGGGCATGTGCCATGGCCGTGCCCCTATTATAGGAGAGAGCAATTTCACTCAGATTTGGATACTTAGAACCAAAGAAACACTTTCCAAAGCCTGTTTAGACACCAAGTAGGAAGCAGACTTAATTTAGGACATTTAGGGACCAAGTAAAGGATTCTAAAAGCTTATATAAAAACCCTAAGTGCATCTTGAGAGGAGGACGATTAGCTAGGCCAAAGAGCCGCGCCAGAAAGATCACATTTGTGGGAATAATTCAAAGACAGCCAGTTGATCCATCTCAAGAAGCCGGAATTGTACTCATGACGATGGATTTATCCTTTAATTCCTTTACGGGGTTCTATGGATTTCTTATGTTTTGTTTTATCTTTTCTCTTGAGATGTTTTGAACTAAACCCTTCAAATACCTGAAGGGGATGAAACCTAGATGAAATTTGTTATTATTTCCTGAATTATGTGATAAATACTTAGTTTGTTCTTAATTATGCATGCTTAATCTAAATCTGATGTGCTTAGGTGGAGGAGGAATAGGCCCTACTTAAGAGTAGATCTAGCATAATTAAGCGGAGTTGATCGAACGCCTAGATATAGGGTTACGAGATTTTGTCAGATTAGGGTGAAACCTAATATGGGAATCCATTGATCGATTTACTGCTATTCTAGGGGGTTATTATAAGCGAATGAGAGTTCCACTAATTAACCTAGGATTAGACGTTATTCGCCTCGAGAGAGGGTTTAATATAGGTTAGTGAGTCCTACGGATCAAGCTAAGTAAGGAAATCATATGATTTAGTAACAAGTAACAAGTGAAGTCTAGGTGGATTCTTCCTAAGGGTATCATCGCAATCAATTGAGTTTCTTCAAGTTATTTTCTAATTCGTTCTTTTTGTCTTTATGTCTTTTGCTTAATAGTTGTAAATTAGTTAAAGCAACCAATCACTCCATATTTTAGACTAAATTATAAAAAGAAAATGAGTATTAGTACTTTTAGTTCTTTGGGTTCGATAATCCAGTCTTGCCTAAGCTATACTAATGTTCGATAGGTACACTTGCCTTTAAGTTATTGTCAGAGCTAGTTTCCAGGTTTGATCATTCTATTTATAACTTTTAAAGCTCTAATTTCAACGATCATTTATTGATATGTTGAATGGATTCATGTGGTGTGATCTAGAGAGGTGCAAAGAGCTTGGAAAATAGCCTCGTTCTTGTCCACATGGGTAGGCACACGGGCGTGTGTCTAGGCCATGTGTGACACAAGGTCAGTCCATGGGCGTGTACCCAGGCCGTGTGAAGTCTGCACTTAGGATTTGGAATTTGAATCGCCACACAGTGGAAGTACGCAGGCATGCGACCAACCATGTGGATTAATCAGAGATGACCACAAGCATCAATCATGGGCGTGAGTATAGGCCGTGTGGATGAGCCAAAATACCAAGGTTTGGCTCACAGGCCAGGGCCATGGATGTGTCCAGGCCATGTGAAATTAGTCAGTGTGGACCACGAGTGGAAGACACTGGCGTGTCCATGCCTTCCTACGCCAAGAGGTCTTGCGCATAGTATCTGCTAAAGATCCTCCTGAGTTCCCACAGGAAACCGTAGGAATAGGTGTCGTATTTCAGCTGAGGCATTTGAGGATGATGAGCGGGGTCCCTTTCATTTTTTTGAAACAGGGACTGCGATTTTCTTTCTACGGGAGGACGACATTATGTTCCTGTAGGAGCATTTGAAGAATATCATCCAAATTTTTTCTATGATAGAATTTATGAATCCAA
Source organism: Gossypium rotundifolium (assembly GCA_025506655.1). Lineage (NCBI taxonomy): Eukaryota > Viridiplantae > Streptophyta > Magnoliopsida > Malvales > Malvaceae > Gossypium > Gossypium rotundifolium. The sequence continues at coordinate 130,978,350 of CP106725.1, read as the reverse complement.
TATTATTGCCTCATAATATTAACATGGAAGCTTTTTCTCAAGTATTCTCCTAATAATAGAGGTGCAACATTTAGAACACTTAAGTAAAAATGAATATCAACAATAATAATCTAAAATGAATACTAAAGATTTATAAAAAGAAATAAATCAAAGTTCTAAAAGAGTATAAACATGGATTAAATAAAATTAGCAACAAAGTATAGAGGGAAGGAAGTAATGTGAACCAATGGAGGTAGGGAGATGGCGCACGGTTGTGGATGGTTGCGCAGGAGCGGTAATGCCGCATGGGTGTGGACTGTATATGGATGAGGAAGGAGAGTAGGGGGAAGGGAGAGAACAGAGTGAGGGGAAGTGAAGGGAATGGTGGCCGAACTTGGGGGAGGGGAAAAGAGGAAAGTGGATAAGGTTTGGGAGGAAGGATTTGGGAAAAAAATGAGGAATAGTGAGGGGTTTACTTAGAAATAAGGGCACACGTGCGTGTCACACAGCCGTGTGAATTGTTTTTAGCCCATGTGTTTCGAATGTTCAGGGGTCTAGCGTGCCTGTGTCACATCCCATGCCCGTATCGCATGAGCTTGCCTAGCTTGGTTCGCTTCTCCCACGTCTGTTTCATTCTTTCCCACACTCGTGTTCACTCGACAGGTTTTGCCACTGTTATGGGGCACGAAAGTGTCATACGCACGTGTTCATTCGATAGATTTGGCCATGGTCATGGGGAATGGGCATGTCGCATGCCTGTGTTATTTACATAGTTTCGACCATGGCCTAATCGCACGACCGTGGTGTTTTGTCGTAGCCTGTGTTTTGGGGATTTTTTTCATCTTTCGTCTACACGGCCTCCGTCATGCCGATGTGTTTCCTCGTGGTATACACACGGCCATGGCCACGTCCGTGTGCAAGGCCGTGTGGTAGGGAAACCTAGGCCTTATTAAATTGGTTAATTTGTAGTTAAGTGCTAAAATAAAAACAATATGATATTAGTGAAGTTAGTGCTCGGGTTGCCTCCAGAGAAGCGCTCGTTTAAAGTCTTAAGCTAGACTTACCTTGTTTTCATTTCTAAATGATGGTTCACGAAGCCGAAGCTCCTCTCTCATATCCCTAAAATCCTTACCATTATAAATTTTAAATCGCTGACCGTTTACCTTGAATGTGCCACGAGTTGGATGAGTTCCCTTTATTGTGCCGTAAGAGAAAATAGTTTTGATTACGAATGGACCTGACCATCTTGATTTGAACTTTCCAGGGAACAATTTTAACCTTGAATTGTATAGTAGGACTAAACCTCCTACTTGAATTGCTTTGGTTGTTTTAAACGAGTATCATGGTGGCGCTTTGTTGCCTCATTATATAGTCATGAGTTCTCATAGGCATTAGCTCGCCATTCATCAAGCTTGTTCAACTGCATCATCCTTTTTTCACATGCATTTTTAAGATCGTAATTTAAAAATTTTATAGCCCAAAAGGCTTTTTGCTCTAACTCAAATGGTCGATGACAACTCTTTCCATAGACAAGTTTGTATGGGGATGTTCCTATAGGAGTTTTAAAAGCTGTTCTATAGGCCCATAAAGCATCGTCTACTTTTAATGCCCAATCTTTCCTTTCTGATTATACTGTTTTATCAAAAATACGCTCAAGTTCTCGATTTTCTACTTCCACTTGTCCGCTGGTTTGAGGATGATAAGGGGTAGTTGTCCTGTGGTGTACTCCATATTTCTTTAAGACTCCATCAAATTGTGTATTACAAAAGTGAGTACCCCTATCACTAATAATTGCTTTGGGTGTTCCAAATCGAGAGAAGAGTTTCTTAAGAAACCGTACTACTACTCTAGCATCGTTAGTAGGCAAAGCTTGAGCTTCCACCCAATTTGACATATAATCTACTGCTACTAAGATGTATTTATTTCCAAATGAACTAGGAAATGGACCCATAAAATCAATACCCTATAAATTAAATATTTCACAAGATAGCATATATGTTTGAGGCATTTCATCGCGTTTAGAGTTATTACCAGTTCTCTGGCATTTATCACATGAAGCAACATACCTGTTGGCATCTTTGAATAGAGTTGGCCAATAAAAACCTGATTCAAGTGTTTTGTGTGCTGTCTTAATCCCCCTGTAATGTCCTTCAGAAGGTCTTGAATGGAAAATGTTCTAGGATTTTGCTTGCTTCTCCTTTTGTAACACATCTCTGAATTACTTGATCTGCACATATACGAAAAAGAAAATGATCCTCCTAAAAAATAGTTTTTCGCATCAGCAAAGAATCGCGTCTTTTGATGATGTGCTAACCTTTTTGGTAAGATGTTAGTTGCTAAGTAACTTCCAATATCTACAAAACAAGGTACCTTGGAGTCGGTTATAGAAAAGAGTTGTTCTTCAGGAAACGATTCGTTTATCTCACTCTCGTCGATTTCTTTGATATGTGGGTTTTCAAGCCTAGAAAGATGATCTGCTACAAGATTTTCAGCTCCTTTCTTATCCTGAATTTCAAAATCAAATTCCTGTAAAAGTAAAATCCATCTTATAAGTCGAGGTTTTGCATCAGATTTAGTAAAAAGACAACAAAGAGCTGAATGGTCAGTGTAAACGACAACTTTAGATAGTGTCAAGTATTGTCTAAATTTATGAAATGCAAAAACCATAGCTAGCAATTCTTTTTCTGTGGTGGTGTAATTTTCTTGTGCGGCTGTTAATGTCTTACTAGCGTAATAAATCAGCTGAAAGTGCTTGTCTCTTCGCTTTCCCAAAACTGCACCTACTGCAAAATCACTCGCATCAAACATTAGTTCAAAGGGTAAATTCCAATCAGGTAAAATTATAGTTGGAGAATTTATTAATTTCTCTTTGAGGATATTAAATTCATCTAAACATTCCTGATCAAAACTGAAAGGTACATCTTTTTCTAATAATTTCATTAAAGGCTTAGCTATTTTAGAAAAATCCTTAATGAATCTTCTATAAAATTCAGCATGTCCTAAAAAGCTTCTAATAGCCTTGACTGAACTAGGGTGGGGTAATTTTTCTATGGTTTTGACCTTTTCTTTATCTACCTCAATCCCTTTACTAAAAATTTTATGTCCTAACACAATCCCCTCTTGAACCATAAAGTGACACTTTTCCTGTAACACCCCAAACCCGACCTAAACGTTACGACCGGATCTGGCATGTCACATGAAAGGAATGTCTAAATATTGTGTGTTCGTTAAAAAGTTCGTGTTCATTATATTTGTTGTGAAAAGTCAAGTTTAGGTAATTTTGAATAAGAAACGGTTTATTAATATTTTGGAAAATGGTTATTAAGGGTTTAGGAAATTCCCATATTGAACATTTAATAATAAGCAGTAACTGAATTGAAAGCTGAAACCAAGTAAAATACCCAAGGCCTTATTACATAACAAAAACCCAAATGAAAATGAGTCCAAATAAAAGAAACGAATTTATGAGTAAACATTTAATGATTACTTGAAAAATTTAACTATGGGGTGAGTCATCGAGACTCAGTGTGTAAATCCCCATCCAATGGGTGTTAAACCCCTACACAATTTCATACGAAAATATGCATGTCATGCAACCCAAAACCTAACCATCCAAAACTCCCGATTCTACCCCGTGTGGTACCAAACCACTGATGGTGCCAAACCACTGGTGACCCAAAGTCACAAATAACATATGTGGTACCAAACCACTGGTGGTGCTAAACCACTGGTGACCCAAAGTCACAAATAACATATGTGGTACCAAACCACTAGTGGTGCCAAACCACTGGTGACCCAAAGTCACAAATAACATATGTGGGGCCAACCCACTTTATAGTACCAAACTACTGGTGACGATCCCTTTAAATATAATATGTGGGGCCACACTGTGGTGCTGAACCATTGGGACAAGTCACAAAGATAAATATATGTGGTACCAAACCACTGGTGGTGCCAAACCACTGGCGACCCAAAGTCACAAATATCACATCTTCCCCTTCCTCTCATCATACCCATGCAAAATGACATAATAATTCGTGTATGCAGTATATCATGTATGCTAGACATATATAAGTATAACATGAATTACCATCATAATCAGATAGACATAAAACAACATAATCATGCTAATCAACCTCTAAGGGTATAACCGTAATTTTACCTACCAAGGGTATTTTTTTAATTTACCCACCAAGGGTATTTTCATAATTTACCCACCAAGGGTATTCTCGTAATTTACCCACCAACGGTATTTTCGTAATTTACCCACAAAGGGTATTTTCGTAATTTACCCACCAAGGGTGTTTTCGTAATTTACCCACCAAGGGTATTTTTGTAATTTCACACTTGCAATGGCCCCCCTAAGGTCTAATGTTACCCTGAGCGACTCGGCTACCATTTTCGGTCGTCATTAGACTATTGGGCCTAAAACCCAATTTTGGCCCATTCAGGCCCACACGCTCGTGTGGCCCACCTAAGACAAATCTAGCCACGTATATAGGTTTCACCTAGTCTAGTTCACTATATACTATATCATCATACAATTTATTCCAATTGGACCCACAGGCCCATTGGGCCCACTTTAGCCCATCGCGACCCAAGCAGCCCCAACCCACAAGAATACTACTGATGGCCTCAACTATCGCATCGAAGCCGCACACGTGCGCTCGCACACTCTTGTGGCTACTATTGCTGTGACCGGTACTTCGGCATTTGCCGCTGTACAACTAGAGTAGGGAGAGTTACACACCTGATAGGAGTCTGAAGCTGCTAAATTGCGCTCTGAGAACTCGTACGTCCAACGCCAACCAGGTATGTTAACTCTCCTCCTAGAATGCTCTTTATATAGCTAGCACTTCACCTTCCTTCTTTGTATCTTTTCGATGTGGGATCCCTCCGTCAGTAGAGTTTAAATCCAACTGAAACTCTTACCGTCCAATCCGCAAAATAAATACTCCCTTGCTTCTCACGAGATTCGGACTCATGCTCCCTTATAACATAATCCACGCTGCTAGCCACTTTACCAACTAGCTCATTGTGTCTTAAACCATGCGCAACTAAATATAACCCTATGGCCAAGGTTTAAATTCATTTAATAAAAATAATCTAAAAGGAGTGCAAATGCTACAACTAGAACCTTAGACCTCCTTCCTTCCTTGTGGCGTCATTCCCTTGTCCTTAAGTGGCGTCACTTTGCCACTACACCACACACTCCACTTGTGTCACTTTCCTCCACATTTTATTCTTAAGGCCTACCTGCCAACTTCCAGGGTTTTTTTCCACCTAAAATCAAAATTTCCCCAAAGCTAATATTTGATCCCAGAACTTCATAGAAGCCCCCTAACCTTCCAAAAGCACTTATCTAAAAGGTCCAACTTGTACTTAAGCCGATCTCCTATTCTTCAAAAAAATTTTAAACGCTACTACGCCTAACGCCCATTGGGCTCAATTCTCCTAGGCCCAATTTTAGGATGTTACAAATCTACCCTCCTTAGAGAAATTTCGTCCTCGAAATTTCCAACAACTGACAGTCACACATCCTAACCCACGACACTACACTCTTGCTGCGCACTCTGATCTTAATAAAACTAATATACTTTCTAACTAAATCTTGGAACCCTTCACATAACTAACTATCTACCACCAAGCAAATGATATTTTTCATACATACAATTCCTATATCACATCCACACATCGCAGAATAAATACAATCATTCAAAGATATAACGTAATATAGTAAAAAGGAAACTTACGGATTTGGTGCCGAGACTCAAAAGCCATATTTACGTAAAAGAGATATATATTTTCTAAACCATCCTTTGAAAACATTTTGAACCCAAACCCACAAAGAAGTTTTGAACCTTGGCTCGATATTAAAATTGTAACACCCCAAACCCTACCTAAATGTTACGACCGGATCTGGCATGTCACATGAAAGGAATGTCTAAATACTGTGTGTTCATTAAAAAGTTCGTGTTCGTTATATTTGTTGTGAAAAGTCAAGTTTAGGTAATTTTGAATAAGAAACGGTTTATTAATATTTTGGAAAATGGTTATGAAGGGTTTAGGAAATTCCCATATTGAACATTTAATAATAAGCAGTAACCAAATTGAAAGCTGAAACCAAGTAAAATACCCAAGGCATTATTACACAACAAAAACCCAAATGGAAATAAGTCCAAATAAAATAAATGAATTTACGAGAAAACATATGTATGGCCTCCACGGGTCCACCTCAGCTCCCAAATCCACGATCTAATGATTACCTGTAAAATTTAACTAAGGGGTGAGCCATCGAGACTCAGTGTGTAAATCTCTATCCAACGGTGTTAAACCCTTACACAATTTCATATGAAAATATGCATGTCATGCAACCCAAAACCTAACCATCCAAAACTCCCGATTCTACCCCGACTGGTACCAAACCACTGGTGGTGCCAAACCACTGGTGACCCAAAGTCACAAATAACATATGTGGTACCAAACCACCAGTGGTGCCAAACCACTGGTGACCCAAAGTCACAAATAACATATGTGGTACCAAACCACTGGTGGTGCCAAACCACTGGTGACCCAAAGTCACAAATAACAAATGTGAGGCCAACCCACTTTGTAGTACCAAACTACTGGTGACGATCCCTTTAAATATAATATGTGGGGCCAACCCACTGTCGTGCTGAACCAATGGGACAAGTCACAAAGATAAATATATGTGGTACCAAACCACTGGTGGTGCCAAACCACTGGTGACCCAAAGTCACAAATATCACATCTTCCCCCTCCTCTCATCATACCCATGCAATATGACATAATAATTCGTGCAGTATATCATGTATGCTAGACATATATAAGTATAACATGAATTACCATCATAATCAGATAGACATAAAACAACATAATCATGCTAATCAACCTCAAATGGTATAACCATAATTCTACCTACTAAGGGTATTTTCGTAATTTACCCACCAAGGGTATTTTCATAATTTACCCATCATGGGTATTCTCGTAATTTACCTACCAAGGGTATTTTTGTAATTTACCCACCGAGGGTATTTTTGTAATTTACCCACCAAGGGTGTTTCCGTAATTCACCCACCAAGGGTATTTTTGTAATTTTACACCTGCAATGGTCCTCTCCAAGGTCTAATGTTGCCCTGAGCGACTCGGCTACCATTTTCGGTCATCACTAGACTATTGGGCCTAAAACTCGATTTTGGCCCATTCAGGCACACATACTCGTGTGGCCCACCTAACACAAATCTAGCCACGCATATAGGTTCCACCTAGTCTAGTTCACTATATACTATATCACCATACAATTTATTCCAATTGGGCTCACGGGCCTATTGGGCCCATTTTAGCCCATCGCGACCCAAGCAACCCCAACCCACAAGAATACTACTGATGGCCTCAACTATTGCGTCGAAGCCACACACGTACACTCGCACGCTCGTGTGGCTACTATTGCCGTGATTGGCACTTCAGCATTTGCCGCTCTACACCTAGAGTAGAGAGAGTTACACACCTGATAGGAGTCTGAAGCTGCTAAATCGCACTCCGAGCACTCGTACGTCCAACGCCAACTAGGTACGTTAACTCTCCTCCTGGAATGCTCTTTATATAGCTAGCTCTTCACCTTCCTTCTTTGTATCTTTTCGATGTGGGATCCTCCAATCGGAGAGTTTAAATTCAACTGAAACTCTTCCGTCCAATCCATGAAAATAAATACTCCATTGCTTCTCACGAGATTCAACTCATGCTCCCTTATAACATAATCCACGCTGTTAGCCACTTTACCAACTAGCTCATTGTGTCTTAAACCATGCGCAACTAAATATAACCCTATGGCCAAGGTCTAAATTCATTTAATAAAAATGATCTAAAAGGAATGCAAACGCTACAACTAGAACCTTGGACCTCCTTCCTTCCTTGTGGCGTCATTCCCTTGTCCTTAAGTGGCATCACTTTGCCACTACACCACACACTCCACTTGTGTCACTTTCCTCCATATTTTATTCTTAAGGCCTATTTGCCAACTTCTAGGGTTTTTTTCACCTAAAACCAAAATTTCCCCAAAGCTAATATTTGATCCCGGGACTTCATAGAAGGCCCCTAACCTTCCAAAATCACTAATCTAAAAGGTCCAACTTGCACTTAAGATGATCTCCTATTCTTCAAAAAAATTTTAAATGCTACTACGCCTAAGGCCCATTGGGCTCAATTCTCCTAGGCCCAATTTCAGGATGCTATATTTCCCAATTTAGCACAAGGTTTGTTTCCTCACATCTCGTTAGAACTCATTTTAGATTTTTAAGGAAAAGATGGAAAGAATTACCAAATACTGAAAAGTCGTCCATAAATACCTACATAATGTCTTCCACAAGTTCATTAAAGATGGCCAGCATGCAGCGTTGAAAAGTAACAAGAGCATTACATAATCCAAAAGGCATTCTACGATAAGCAAATGTACCGTATAGACCTGTAAATGTTGTATTTTCTTGATCTTTAGGGGCTATTAGGATTTGGAAGTAGCCAGAGAGTCTGTCAAGGAAGCAGTAGTACATATGCCCAGATAATCTTTCTAACATCTGATCAATAAATGGTTGAGGGAAGTGATCGTTTCTCATAACATCGTTCAACTTCCTATAATCAATGCAAACTTTCCAACCTGTAACTATTCTTGTAGGGATCAATTCATTCTTTTCGTTGGTTATAATAGTAATGCCTCCTTTCTTTGAAACAACCTGCATAGGGCTTACCCAAGTCCTGTCAAAAATAGGATAAATGATTCCAACATCTAGAATTTTAATTACCTCAGCCTTAAAAACTTCCTTCATGTTAGGATTCAATCGTCTTTGAGGTTGCACGCATGGTTTATATTCATGTTCCATTAAAATTTTATGGGTGCAGAACGATGGACTTATCCATCTAATGTTAGAAATTTTCCAAGCTATGGCTCTTTTATGCTCCTTTAGTACCTGTAGCAACTCGCCATTCTCTTTGGGTTCAAGTTTGAATAGATAATTACTGGTAGCTAGATTTATCCCCGAGGAATACATATTCTAAGTGTTTTAGAAACTGTTTTAATTTTAATTTGGGTGGCTCATCAATAGAGGGTTTTTGTTTTAGTTCGTCATTGACTTTTTATCATGTGTCAGCGTCTTAAAAATTTATGCAAAGAATGATCGAACCTGGAAACTTACTATGACAACGATGGAGGTAAGCACACCTATCGAACAGTAGTATAGTTTAGTGGCAAGACCAGATTGTTGAACCCAAAGGAACCAAAAGTACTAATACTAACTTTGTTTTTATTATCTAGCCTAAGAATTAAGGGATTTGTTTATCTAATCTAAAATTAACTAGCAACTAAGCTAAAGATGCTAAGACAAGTAAGGAATTGGGGAAAGACTTGAGGGGAAAACTGATTGATTTAGACAATAACTGATGAAGAATCCACCTAGACTTCACTTGTTATCTAACTCTGGACCAGACAATTTATTCACTTGACTTGATCCGTAGGATTCCCTAAGTTATATTAATACCTCTTTCAAGGTTACTAACGTCTAATCTTAAGTTGATTAATTGAAATTTCTTTCTAATTAAAACCCCTAGAATTGCATTAACTCGATCTATGGACTCCCATATTAGGTTTGACCCTAATTCGACATATTTAAGTCATCCTATTTCTAGGGTTGCATTCAACTCCGCTTAACTTTGTTAGATCTACTCTTAGGCAGGGATTTTTGCTCCACCACTTAAGCACACCAATACTTGAATCAATATCCTGGAAATACCAAAACAAGAATTAAGAACACATAGTTAAGAACAAATCAAGTATTTATCATACAAATTCGGATAACGAAGAATAAGATTCGTCTTAGGTTTCATCCCCCTCAGGTATCTGAGGGTTTAGTTCATAATTATAAAATAAAACATCTCAGAAGAAAATATAAAACAAAACATAAAGAAAACCCTAAAACCCTTGAAGGAATTGAAGGAGAGTTCCTCCGTCTTGAGTAAGACTTTGGCTTCTTGAGATGAATCAACGGGCTTTCTTCGAGTAAATCCCTGTATTTAGCTTCTCTGGCTCGACTCCTTGGCCTAACTGAAGGCCTTAAAAAGCCATGATAGAAGGCTTCTGTAGAACCCCTGTCGAACCCTTCTCTAAGTTGCCTCATAGGGTGTTTATATAGGCTATTGAGATGCCTTACTTGGCCTAAAAGTATCCTAATCCGAATAGAATTCTTCTTTTTTGCGACAGGGCCACGCCTATTGTAACATCCTTAAATCGGGGTCTCTACATTTTTGCATGTTTGCATGTGTTAGTATGATTGCTGAGCTAGTTTAGAGTGTTTTGGGGTCCTAGCATGAGCTTGGGGTAGGCCTGAGCCATAGCAAAAAGTTTTGTTTTGGGTACTTGAAAGGGGGAGCCAAGGGAGTTAGGTGTTAAGGGATGTTATTGGAGTGTTTTGACACAAGAAGTGCCTTGGAAAAGTGGCAAGGGAGGCGCTACTGAACGGCTGGTGAGGTGACGCCACAAGGAGCTGAGAGGGCCTTGGTTCGAGCTGCAGGAATCTCTCTTTGTGCATTTATTTTTGACGCTAGGTGGAAGGAGGAGATGTGCTCAGGAAGGACTCTGTTGGATAGGTGTTGAAGGAGTCAACACATTTGAATTGGATGGAGAGGAGTGAATGTAGGAGCTTGACTCATTCAAACAATTTGAATGTGTGGAAGGGAGGAATTTGGGGAGAAAGGAGGGGGATGGCTTAGAGGTTGAAGGGAGTGGGAATGTGTAGCCAAATTTGGTAGTGGCTAAGGGGTGTTGGTGCATTCGGTTTTGGTGTGTGGAAAGGGGGTGTGCTGAATTTGGGTTGCTTGGGATGATATTTTCAGCTTTTGCTGTGTGTCTCACTTGGTGTTTGAGTTTTCTTCTTTCATTCTCTTGCGTGCTGAAACCATATTCCCCAATTGCACATTTTTTTCATTTTGTTCTTTTCCCTTTTCTCTCAAAACACACTTAGCGGAATGCTCTCCTAAACTTCTTTCCATTTTTTTTATCCCTACTTCTCTATTGGTTACCGAACCAACATTGCTCTTCACTCATCTCGCGGTTCACTTTCTTGCCATATTCTTTAAGAACCGAAACCTCAATTACCATCCTTCTTTTCAATCTTTCTATTCCCTCTTATTTTTGTGTTTTTGTGTTAGCCGAATCCATCTAGCACCTTTGTGGTTCTTTTTCTTTCTTTCACTAGGTTTAGTAGGTGGCGAAATGTCATAACTGTTCATCTCTTCTTCTTCTTTTCTTTATCTCAAAATCAAAAATCCCTAACACCTTATCATCTTCAACTTTTGCACAAGGAGCCGAATATCTCCTGTCTATATTCTCCTTTCTCTTTAGGCATTTTTTTTCTTAACCTTCTCTGGTGCCGAAATCTCTGGCACTCAAACTTTCTTGTTAGACTGTTGTTGCAGTGGATCTTTAACGTGGGATTGCCATTATTTCCAATCGAATTTGTTAGGGCAGTGGTAAGCGTTTTTACTATTCAATAATTTCTTTTGTGTTTAAGTGCCGAAGGCAGTAGCTAATCCTGTAGATATTGGCCGAATGGAGGGTGCTAAGGAGGCTTGGAGTTAGTTGACTGAGTATTCAAGTGGTGCTTTGATCTAAGTCATTGGCCTTCGGGAATTGATCAATCTAGGTTAGGGATCTACTTTTTCGGGTTAATTCTTGATTCATAGTTATTCTCTGTGTTAACTTGATTTAGTGACCAAAGGGTTTATGGACCCTAAGGCTAACCAAACAGTAGGAGGGGTCAGACCTGAGACCCTAGCCCCTAAATTCAAGAAGAGGGCCGTGTCTGCAGTTCATGATTGGCCGCCTGGGTGTGGGCAAACACCTGAGCAACGCAGTAGCCAAATAGTGGTGGTGTCAATAACGAGTAACCAGGTGTGTAACTCTTACACACTTTATTAGTTATTTTGCTAGTTATGTTTACTGTTAAAAGCCAAAATAGCTATTGACAACGGTGTGTTACCCTTGTGGGTATGAGCGTGGACTCCGGGTAAGTCCCCTGTGGATTGGCTATCGATATATGTTGTTATATTATTTTATGCTATGCTATGTGATATTTGCATTACAAACATGTTAATAGGCCACGAAAAATGTGTTCATGATGATGGGTATGTTGAGAGGAAGAGGAAGGATGATTTAGACTGTCACCAGTGGTTTTCACCATACATGGATTATTGTGACTCGTCCCAGTGGTTTGGTACCACAGTGGGTTGGCCCCACATGTTGATTACGGGATTGTCATCAATGGTTTTGACCACACGGTGGGTTGGCCCCACCATATGATTTGTGACTATGGTCACCAGTGGTTTTGACCACACTTATATGATTTGTGACTATGGTCACCAGTGGTTTTGACCACACTTATATGATTTGTGACTACGGTCACCAGTGGTTTTGGCCACCAGTGGTTTTGACCACACGGGGTAGACACAGGAGTTCGGTTAGTTAGGTTGGGTTTGCATGAATTGCATAGTGACTTATGAAATGTGTAAGTGCCTTGTTATTATCGGGATGGGGATTTATACACTGAGTCTCGATGACTCACCCCTTCCCTTACATTTTTGCAGATGAGGCATAGATCGCTGATGTGGAGCCGGGGTGGACTCGAGGTGGCCATGCGCTATGTTTTTGAATTTTATTTCAATTACTATTTTGGGTTAATTTACTTTTAAATTTGGTTTTGGATTTGTAATAAGGCCGCTAAATTTTTATTATTTCGGGTTTTTGATTATCTGCTTTAAGTTTTATCATACTGTGCTTAAGTTAAATAACATAGCATGTTCTAATAAACTGTAAAATCAACGTTTTCAAAAAAATGTACAACTTATCAGGTTTTTCAAACTTTACCATCGGAAATACTAAACAAATGAAGTCAGCAACCTAACTCACACTTTCTCCAAACTATGTTTTTTCTTTATATTCAGATACAAACTGGTTTTTAATTTAATTATTTTAAACTCACTCGGGTTTTCATAAAACCAAATGATCTTCTCAAGGGAGTTTTCTTTCAACCTCAAAATGACATAAATGTTTTCGATCAACCAGCAACTTGTTTTCTTCAAAATATTTTCACTCTATAACATACTGAATTCGGTCGTGGTGTGTTGACCGGGTTTGGGGTGTTACACCCATGCCACACGCCAATGTGATTCGAGGCCAGGCTGTGGTCGAACTTGTTGATGAGGCACGGCTGTGTATTTCATGGTCTAGGCCGTGTTCGACTCTTCTTAAGAGGCAGGACCGTGTGGATTTCATGCTTTGGCCCATTTTCTTCGTTTTCGGCCTGTTTCATGTTCTTTTCATCCTACGGTGCTCTCCTGAGTGCAAACATGAAAACAAAGGATTAGGAGCACCTATTTCAATAATTAAAGGGAAAAATCATCCAAAAGTATGCTAAATTTGGGATTAAAATATGTTCATTTTACAGTTTATCAAATACCCCCACATTTAAGCTTTTCCTCGTCCTCAAGCAGAATTCTCAACTCACAATTAAAATGAACTTCCTCAATTCATAATATACATCAATAATGTTTCATCATAATTCATAGATAATTTATACATGGATAATTTAACTAAAAGAGTCCTGAAGATTCAAACAATCAAAGTCATAAGTTTGTAGTACGAAAAAGATAGGTGTTTCCCCTTACCTAAATAATCACATTTAATTCAAAATCGATGAAAGTTAACATCCTCACTAAAGATTCACTCAAATCACTCAAGGTGTTTAAGGTTCAATAATTAAGCGCTCCAAAGTCAAACACGAAAAGTTAATCCTATAGGCTTGCCTGAAAATTAAATCTCCACCACTGTAAAATGAGATAATACACAAATCAAAAGGTCTTTAAAAGGGTTGTAACGGGGTTTAGGTTAAAGGTGTGGATAAAGGCTAAATTAGAATGGATAATATCGAGATTGAATTGACAATTTACCTAACTAGAAAAATGAACTAATCCTAAAAAATTACATAAATTGAAAACTTGAAATACTAACAATTCGAGCTTCTTTTTTCAAGATGTTGAACTTAAACATATAAGCTCACTTAATTATAGAACTAATAATGAATATACTTTGTTTTCTTTTTCTTTTTTTTTGTTTTTTAGGAACAAATCAAGTTAAGATAAAAATTTAACAGCTGAAATAATATAATTAGGCAACTGATCAAATCAAGTATCGATAGAAGGGTAGTTAAAAAGAATGGTGATAACAAATACAAGATGGGTTTCAGGTTAATATTAGTGGGTTGAGTCAATAAAAGGGTTGTTAGGATCAAAGGGGTTCACTAGGGGTTAATTATAAGGGTAGGCTTTTAGTGGAGTAAGTGGGTTAAATCCTAAGTGCCTTAATCATCTCTGTATATCAAATCAATAGTGTGGTCTTGACATGTATAATTAAAGCAAGTTCTAGAAAAACAAATCAATGTTGACACACTCATAATCAATAAAAGTGAGCACGAACAGAATGTATGCTCTTAAAGGCACAAAATCTCACAAAAATCATGGGTTTTTTATATCAACTTTGTAAATTTCAAATTTCAAGGTAACAATTAGATTCAGGTAGACAACCTAACAAAATTTTTATTTTTATTTTTGAAAATAGACTCATAATGCTTGATTCTCTAGTATCTTGAAGTTTAAATCATCATTGCACAATTATCAACGGCTCAATCTAAAACATATCAATAAAAATCATGAATCAACAGGGATTTCATTGTAATTAGTGATATGAGAAAATTACTTTAAGATAGAATATCATTCAAGGATTTAAGAATAATACAAAAAGTTGGCACTTTTTCTCTAAATAATTTTCACCCCCCACACTTAAGATGTACATTGCCTCAATGTACAAAGATATATAATAATTATATACTAATAAAATCATACGATAGGGAGAGAAGTGAAACTTCCTGAATTTTGGATGAGATCCTCGAGTTGGCAGTGGTGGTGGTGTGGTGGCCACTGACAATCTCTGCGCTAGATGAAGGAATTGGGTAACTCGTGAAGAATTAGCTAGGAAATAGTAATAATAATTCTAAATATACTAATTATATATTTAAAGAAAATAAAAATAAAAAGAAAGAGTCTAAAAAAGTAAAATACGACTAAAAGAACCGATTAATGGACCGAAAGGTCCTTATTGTTAGATGGTTTGCGAGGTGGGTGTGATTTCTAAGGCTGTGGTGTGTGATTCTCTAGCAGCCTTTAGAACCTAAAAACAAGAAAGTAAAATGAAATAAACTAAATTAAGCATAAGAAAGTCAAAGAGAAGGAAAATAAAAGAGAATAGAAAAGAAAAATAAAAGCTAAATGGCCTCAAAGACCCTTGGCTTGTCGAGTGGATGAGGCGGCCAGCATGAACTTATGTTGATTAGTCTCACACAGGGAGACTGGGTTGGGATCTTTTCATTTCTTTGACATTGTTGAAGAGTAGATCAAGACTTTAGAGAATGAAGAAGGAGGGAAGTGAAGAGTGAATGGGGAGTGAGTGAGAAGTGAAGAGGGGTGTTTTAAATAGAAATTTTCAGTTCTAGTACATCCCCACGCCTGTCTCATGCGTATTGTGTCCCATGACCATATCGCACGACCATGTGGTGGTTTAGTCGCTTCTCCCACGCCTTGTATTGGATTGACACACCTGCGTTGGTTCAACAGTGTCAGCCACGGCTGTGTTGCACGACCGTGATGTTAGTTGAGTATGTGATTTGAAGATATTTTTCTTGTCTTGTCTCGTACTATCTCTTCCATGCCAGAGCTAACATCCGTAGTATACACACGGACACGACCACGGCCTTGTGTAAGGCCGTGTGGTATGGAAATCTGTGCTTCATTAACTTGGTTAGTTTGTAGTTAGGTGCTAAAAGAAAAGAAATAAAAATAAATATGGTTAGTGCTCGAGTTGCCTCCCAAGAAGCGCTCGTTTAAAGTCTTAAGCTAGACTTACCTCTCATTCGTACCTTCACGGTGGTTTAAGGAGTGAAAAATCCTTTTTCATGCTATCATCATATAATTTGAGTCGAGTGGAGCTTACTTTAAAAGTACCAAAAGTAGAATTACTTACCTCGACTATTCCGTAAGGGAAAACATTAAACACCGTAAAGGGGATCTCTTCTTTTGTCTTCAGGTTTGATGTGGCGATTCGCGGGTCTGTTCTATCTAATAGTACCCAATATCCTATTTTGAAGTGATTTGATGTTCCTTTAAGTTCTTCTAGGGGTTTCTTCGGTTTCACTTCGTGTATTCATAGTTTCTCCTTGAAATGTGTCTTCCACTCATCTAGCTCATCGATCTGAAGCCGTCTTTCCTCATGAGATATTTCTTTGTTGGCATGAGGTATGGGATCAGGCTCAGTGGTGTAGTTTCATGGTGCTTCCTGAAAAGAAAGTTTAACCGAATGCTTATCAATGAAATTTACGCTCTCACCTTTCTCACTCGATGTCCTTGCTGAGTCGAGAGCTTGAAGACTGATTGATTTGTCACCTACATGAAGTATGAGTTCACCTGTACTAACATCAATTTTAGATCTAGAAATTGCTGGAAAAGGTCTTCCTAAAATTAAGGGGATACTATTGTCTTCATCCGTATCTAAAACGACGAAGTCTATGGGGAATATGAATTTGTCAACTTTAACTAGTACATCTTCAATTATACCCTTAAGAATCCGAATAGTCTTATTAGCTAGTTGAATACTCATCCTAGTTTGCTTGGATTTCGTTAGACCTGGCTGTTTAAACATTTTAGATGGCATAACATTGATGCTTGCCCCTAAATCAGCTACAGCATTATCAATAGATAAACTACCTATTAAACATGGAATTGTAAAACTCCCTGGATCTTTTAATTTTTATGGTAGTCTGTTCTGTAACATTGCCAGAGCACACTGCGTTTAGTTCCACATGCGACTCCTCATCTAACTTTCGCTTGTTCGCTAAGAGCTCTTTTTAAAATTTCCTTGAATCTGGCATCTGTGAAAGAGCTTTAAGAAACGATAAGTTAATATGTAATTTATTTAAGAGTTTAAGGAACTTACCGAACTGTTCTTCTGTGTCGTCTTCCTTTATCACATTGGGGTATACAAGGTTTGTATTCTTTAATTATCGGTTTTGGCTTTTCTTGGTTTACATCAACCTTACCTTCACTTACCACATGTTCTTGCCTTGGCTCAGATTTAGAATCTACTAATCCTTCACTGTCATGAGCTATTATGGCTTGGATTTTCTCCTTTGGATTAGTCTCAGTGTTACTTGGCAAGCTACCTAGTGGTCGTTCGGAGATCAGCTTTGTAAGTTGCCCTAACTGGTTCTCGATCCTTTTAATCGATGCTTGTTGATTTTTAAGTGTTGTCTCGGTGTTTTGAAAACGAGTTTCAGATACAACTATGAATTTTTTATAAGCCGTAAAAGTATCATATTTTAACCCCATATTTAGCATGCTTTTGGATGATTTAGCCCTTGAATTATGTAAAAAGGTACTCTTAATCCTTTCTTTTATTTTATACTCAGGAAAGCACCCGAGGACGAAAAGAACGTGAAACAGGCTTAAAATGGGCCAATTTGGGCCAAAATGGAAATCGACACGGCCTGGACCTCAAGCCACACGGCCGTGCATTGTGAGAAAAGTCGACCACGGCCTGGACAACGATTTACACGGACGTGTACCATGGTCATGCCCCTGTCATGGAAAAGAGGAATTGTAAAAGAGGAATTGTACTCATATTTGGATACTTTGAGGCAAAGAAACACATTTCAAAGCCTATTCAAACACCGAGTAGGAAGTATACTTGAATTAGGACACTTAGAGGCCAAGTAAAAGCATCTCAAAGCCTATATAAAGAACCTAGAGGCCAACCTTCAAAAGGGGGGCTCAGACATTAGAAATTCGGCAGAAGCCTGAACCTTTGTGGGAATCATTCGAAGATAGCCAGTTGATCCATCTCAACAAGCCGAAATTCTACTAAAGACGGTGGTTCTCTCCTACAATTCTTTCAGGGGGTTTTAGGGATTTCTTATGTTTTGTTTTATCTTTTCTCTTGAGATGTTTTCCTACTTTGTTATGAACTAAATCCTTCAGATACCTGAAGGGGATGAAACCTATGATGGATTTTTCTATTTGATTTCTAAATCATATGATAAGTACGTAGTTTGTTCTTAATTATGTTGCTTAATTTAATCTGATGTGCTTAGGTTGAAGAGGAATAGACCCTACCTAATAGTAGATCCAGCATAATTATGCAAAGTTGATCGAATGCCTAGAGATAGGGTTATGAGATTTTGTTGAATTAGGGTGAAACCATATCTCTAGGCGTTCAATCAACTCCGCTTAATTATGCTAGATTTACTCTTGGGTAGGTCTATTCCTCCTCCTAAGCACATCGAATAAATTAAGCAACATAATTAAGAACAAACTAAGTACTATCATATAATTTAGAAATCAAATAACAAAAAATCATAGGTTTCATCCTTCAGTATCTCAAGGTTTAGTTCATAACAAAGTAGAAACATCTCAAGAAAAATATAAAACAAAACAAAGAAATCCTAAAACCCTCAAGAATTGAAGAGAGATCTCCGCTTGAGTAGAACTCCGCTTCTTGAGATGGATCAATGGCTATCTTCAGTAATTCTAATAAAAGCTCTGGTAGAAAACTCTGCCTCCTATTTTGGTTTCTGTCAAACTCCCCCTTTTTAGTTGCTACATTGGGTGTTTATATAGGCTTTGAGATGCTTTACTTGGCTCCTAAGTATCCTAATTCAAGTAGAATTCCTCCTAGGATGTTTAAGTAGACTTAGGAATGTGTTTCTTTCCCTCCAAGCATCCAAATCCGAGTGAAATTGCTCTTTCCCGCGACAGGGGCACGCACATGGCACACGCCCATTGATAAACTGTAAAAGTAACATATTTTAATCCCACATTTAGTATTCTTTTGGATGATTTATCCCTGATTTATGTAAAAAGGTTCTCTTAAATCCTTTCTTTTCATGTCTTATACTCAGGAAAGCACCTAAGGATAAAAAGAACGAGAAATGGGCTTAAAACGGGCCAATTTGGGCCAAAGAGGGAATCGACATGGCCTAGACTTCAAGCCACACGATCGTGCCACGTCAAATTACTTCACACGGCCATGCCATGATTTACATGGCCGTGCCCCAATTGACAGAATCGAGACACGGCCTGAAGATGATTTACACGGGCGTGTGCCAAGGTGTGTGCCTCGCCATGAAAGAGCAATTTCACTTGGTTTGGATGCTTGGAGGCAAAGAAACACATTCCTAAGTCTACTTAAACATCCTAGGAGGAATTCTACTTGAATTAGGATACTTAGGAGCCAAGTAAAGCATCTCAAAGCCTATATAAACACCCAAGGTAGCAACTAAAAAGGGGGAGTCCGATAGAAACCGAAATAGGAGGCATAGTTTTCTACCAGAGCTTTTATTCAGGGAATTACTCGAAGATAGCCAGTTGATCCATCTCAAGAAGCCGGAGTTCTACTCAAGATGGAGGATCTCCTCTTCAATTCCTTCAGGGGGTTTTATGGATTTCTTTTGTTTTGTTTTATATTTTCTCTTGAGATGTTTTCCTACTTTGTTATGAACTAAACCCTTTAGATACCTGAAGGGGATGAAACCTATGATGGATTTTGTTATTTGATTTCTAAATTATATGATAAGTACTTAGTTTGTTCTTAATTATGTTGTTTAATTTAATCTGATGTGCTTAGGTGGAGGAGGAATAAACCCTACCAAAGAGTAGATCTAGCATAATTGAGCGGATTTGATCGGGCGCCTAGAGATAGGGTTACGAGATTTTTACAGATTAGGGTGAAACATAATATGGGAATCCATTGATCGATTTACTGCTTCCTTAGGGGGTTATTAAAAGAGAACGAGAGTTCCACTAATTAGCCTAAGGTTAGACGTTATTCTCCTTGAGAGAGGGTTTAATATAGGTTAGGGAGTCTCACGGATCAAGCTAAGTAAAGAAATCATATGGTTTGGGAAATAAATGATAAGTGAAGTCATAGGTGGATTCTTCCTGAGGGTATCGTCTTCATCAACTGAGTTTTCCTAAAGTATTTTTCCAATTCATTCTTTTTTCTTTGCATCTAGTTTAGTTTTTCATTAGTTTCATAAACCAATCACTCCATATTTCAAGCTAAATAATAGAAAGAAAGTGAGTAGTAGTACTTTTAAGTCCCCTTGGGTTCGATAAGATATTCTTGCCTAAACTATACTACAGTTCGATAGGTGCACTTGCCTCTATCACTGTCATAGTTAGTCTATAGGTTCGATCATTCTTTTATAAATATGAAAACTCGACTGTTTGACACGATCAAGTTTTTGGCATCGTTACCAGGGAAAATTAAAATATTAGGAAAGCTCTATTTTTATTACTTTAGCCAAACTTTTTTTATTACAATTTATTATTATTTATTATTTTTTTTTACTTTGCTAATTTTTCTCTATTTTTCTTTTGGCGTAAAATTTGAGTCTATGGAAAAATGGCATCAATAATTATCGTGGCAAGTCATGAGGACAATTCCTACTAAAATGACCAAAGGTCTTCAACCTCGACGTGGTCATCAGGTTATCTAATTAGTTAAAGATGATGAATAAAAAGATTTATGATTGGTATAGTCCCTCGTAGGTACATCCAGAAATACAATATGATTTGAATCTAGGAGGCATGGTGAATCCTGAGTACCCACCCTACAGATATGTGATGGAAAACGAGCAAGCTCACTATACAGGTAACTATTCTAGATATCAAAATAATTTTTATAGTGACACTTATAATGCAGTTTGGAAGTACCATCCCAATTTCTCATGGGATTATCAAAATAGCCAAAGATCGGAACTTCCTCCAGATTTATAACAACCACCTCACCAACAAGAAGAGGAGCCGAATCTTGAAGAGATGCTGACAAATTTCATGGCAGCCACAGATTCTCATCTCCAAAAGACTGAAGCAGCACTTGATGAACAACAAAAATCGATCAAAGGGATCGAGAATCAAGTTGGAGAACTTACTAGGTCAGTGGGACATCTCACAAAGCTGATTTCTGAACGTCAACAAAGACGTCTACCAAGTAACACCAAGATTAAACCGAAGGATCAAATTCAAGCCATCTCAGCCCATGCCAGTAAGAGGTTAGATGAACCCAATACAATACAAAAAGCAAAGGTAGATGAAGGTAAGGAAGAGGTAACACAAGAAAAGCCGAAACCGGTAATCAAGGAGCACCAACCTCGTATACCTTATACCGAAGCAATAAAAAGAGACGATTCAGAGGAACAGTTCGGTAAGTTTCTTAAACTCTTAAAGAAATTACATATTAACTTACCTCTTCTTTAAGCTCTTTTTCAGATGCCAGACGCAAGGAAATTTTAAGACAACTCTTGACCAACAAACGCAAATTAGATGACGAGCACCACGTGGAGCTAAACGCAATGTGCTCAGCAATTCTACAAAATAAACTGCCATAGAAATTAAAAGATCCAGGGAGTTTTACAATTCCATGTTTAATTGGTAGTTTATCTATTGATAATGCGTTAGTGGATTTAGGGGCAAGCATCAATGTTATGCCTTACAAAATGTTTAACCAACTAGGTCTAATGAAACCCAGACAAACTAGGATGAGCATTCAATTAACTGATAAAACTATAAGAATTCCTAAGGGTGTAATAGAAAATGTTCTAATCAAAATTGATAAACTCGTATTCCCAGCAGACTTCGTCGTTTTAGACATGGGTGAGCACAACACGATCCCCTTAATTTTGGGAAGACCCTTTTTAGCAACTGCCAAAGCTAAAATTGATATCTACGCAGGAGAACTCATACTTCGTGTAGGCGACGAGATAGTCACTCTTCAAGCTCTTGACTCGGCCAGAACATCAAGTGATAAAGGTGAGAAAGTAAATTCAGTTGATAACCAACTTGTTCAACCTTCATTGCAGGAAACACCACAAAGCTACAAACCTGAGCCGGATCATAGACCTCGTGCTAATAAAGAAGAATTACATGAGGAATCAGAACCACATGAAGTGAAACTGAAGGAAACCCCAGACGAGCTGATAGGAACAACAAATCACATCAAAATAGAGGATCAGGTATTGTTGAACAAGGAAGACCTTCGAATCACCAATTCAGACCTCAAGACGAACAAAGAAATCACTTTTGAGGTATTTAATGTCTTCCTATACAGCACAGTCAAGCTCAAAAATCCTAAATTCGACACTTTTGAGGTAAACATTACTCGGCTTAAATTATATATCCATAACCGAAGTGATCGCATGAGAAAAGATTTTCACCTCCTCAAACCACCATGACCATACGAATGAGAGGTAAAGTCTAGCTAAGACTATAAACGAGCGCTTCTCGGGAGGCAACCCGTGCACTAACCCCATTTTTACAATTTTTTATTTTTGTTTTCTTTTTTTAGCATCTAACCATAAATTAACCAAAAAGCATATTTCTAGGCCACACGGCCCTACACACGGGCGTGCCCGTGGCCGTGTGGAAGCTAGGGGATGAACCATGGGTGTGCCAGTAGTCGTGTACGACATAGAAAAATTTCTTTTCCCAAAACGGGTGGCGATAATAGTCCACGCCCGTGTTGACGCCCGTGCGAGGTTACTACTTGTCAAGCACGGGCTAAACACGGTCGTGCCTTTCAACCGTGCCAACATTCTGACTTATCAAACACGGGAGGAGCACGCCCGTATTGAATGACTGTGTGAAGAAAGACACGGGCATGCCATGACACCCACGGCCATGCCCGAACACCCTGATTCCTTTCAAAATTAAAAATCCCAAAACACGGGCTACATCTCTATTTAAACCTCATTCCCCATTTTTCTAGTTGTCTTTCATTTTCCATTATTATTTTTGTTTTTATTTTATTTCATCATTATTTTTACTTTATTTTATTTTATTTTCTTCTTCTTATTCTTTATGGCATTTAGATTTAGCTTAGGATATAGTAAAACCAAGCCGGCTACTTTGAGGATTCAATTTCAAACGGTTCGAGATGCCTCCCCACGTTCGCCTCCAATCCCATCCGGTTTCTTTTCATAGACTTCATCCAAAAATTCAAGAAGTGTTACTTCTCCCCTTGTCTTTTGATTTTATTATTACATAATTGTTTATCTATATTTGTACATTGAGAGCAATGTACATCTTAAGTGTGGGGGGTAAAAGTACCTGACTTTTTGCATTATTCTCAAATCCTGAATTTAGTCTTATTTTCAAGTATTTTTCTCATATTACTAATTAGGATGAAATTTCTGTTGACTTATGATTTGTATTGATATGTTTTAGATTAAGTCAAAGTTAATTGTGCATTGATGATTAAATTTGAAGAATACTAGAGAATCAGGCATGATAAGTCTACTTTCAAAAAATTAATTTTAATAGGTCGTTGAACTGAATTTGAATATCACCTTGAAGTTCAAATTTACAGGGATCAATGTCAAAAACCCATAATTTTTGTGAGATTTTGAGCCTTATATAGCATATATTCTTTTTCGTGCTCACTTTATTGATTATGAGTGTGTCAACTTTGAACTGTTATTCTAGAACTTGCCTCATTTATACATGTCGAGACCACATTAATGATTTGATATACTGAGATCATAAAGGCACCTAGGTTTTAACCCGTTCACTCCACTAAAAAGCCTACCGATACAAATTAACCCTTAGTGAACCCCGTTAAATCCTAACAACCTTTTTATTGACTCACCCACTAATACTAACCCAAAATCCCTTTGAATTTGTTATCACCATTCTTTTGACTACCCTTTAATCTAGGTTTGATTTGATTAAATTACTGAATTATATTAGTTCAGTAGTTACATTTATTATTTATGATGTAATATTTTAGTTTGTCCTAAAAAGAAAAAAGCTTAGAGCATTTAAACTCCAATTGTTGAAGAAAAAGCTCAGATTAAAGTATTATCAAATTGTAAGTGATGAAAATATTCTTTATTATATAGTAATTATCAATAGTGGTATTATTAGTTTTCATTCGATGTAAATATTCATATCCAGCTTCATTATTTTTAGATTAGGTAATTAGTCAATTCGATCTCGATTCTAACCTCTAATTCACTGTATATCCACACCCTTAACCTTAGCCCACATACAACCCCGATAAAGACCTTTTGATCTATATGTCATCTCATATACAAGATGGTGGAGATTTGATTTTCGTGTAAGCTCAGGGATTAATTTTTCAGGTTCGACTTATGAGTGCTTATTCTTGAACCTTAAACACTTTGAGTGATTTTAGTGAACCTTTAGTGAGGATGCCAATCCTTGTCGGTTTTGAATTAAAGGTAATTATTCAGATAAGGGGAGACACCTATGTTTTTGTACTATAAAGGTATGACTTATCGTAATTGAATCTTTAGGACTCTTTGAGTTGAATTATCCATGTATAAATTAACTATGAATTATGATGAGACATTGTCGATTGGAATTATGAATTATGGAATGTTCATTTTAATTGTAAGTTGAGAATTTTGCTTGGGGACAAGCAAAAGCTTAAGTGTGGGGGTATTTGATAAACCGTAAAAATAACATATTTTAATCCCACATTTAGTATGCTTTTGGATGATTTATCCTTGATTTATGTAAAAAAGTGCTATTAAATCCTTTCTTTTCATGTCTTATATTCAAGAAAGCTCCTTAGGATAAACAGAACGAGAAACGGGCTTAAAACGGGCCACTTTGGGCCAAAGAGGAAATCGACATTGCCTAGACTTCAAGACACACGGCCGTGCCTCGTCAAATTACTTCACACAATCATGCCACGATTTACACGGCCATGCCCCAATCCACAGAATCGAGACACGACCTGAAGACGATTTACACGGGCGTGTGCCAAGGGCGTGCCCCTACCGCTTGAAAGAGCAATTTCACTCAGATTTGGATGCTTTGAGGGAAAGAAACACATTCCTAAGTCTACTTAAACATCATATGAGGAATTCTACTTGAATTAGGATACTTAGGAGCCAAGTAAAGCATCTCAAAGCCTATATAAACACCCAAGAGGGCAACTTGCAAGGGGAGTTTGGTAGAAGCCAAAATAGGGGGCAGAGTTTTCTACTAGAGCTTTTATTCAGGGAATTATTCGAAGACAACTAGTTGATCCATCTCAAGAAGCATGAGTTCTACTCAAGACAGAGGATCTCCTCTTCAATTCCTTCAAGGGGTTTTAGGATTTCTTATGTTTTGTCTTATTTTTTCTCTTTTGATGTTTTCTTATTTGTTATGAATTAAACCCTTCAGATACCTGAAGGAGATGAAACCTATGACGGATTTTGTTATTTGATTTCTAAATTATATGATAAGTATTTAGTTTGTTCTTAATTATGTTGCTTAATTTAATCTGATGTGCTTAGGTGGAGGAGGAATAGACCCTACCTAAGAGTAGATCTAGCATAATTGAGCGGAGTTGATCGAGCGTCTAGAGATAAGGTTACGAGATTTTTCTGGATTAGGGTGAAACATAATATGGGAATCCATTGATCGATTTACTGCTTCCTTAGGGGGTTATTATAATAGAACAAGTGTTCCACTAATTAACCTAAGGTTAGACGTTATTCACCTCGAGAGAGGGTTTAATATAGGTTAGGGAGTCTCACGGATCAAGCTAAGTAAAGAAATCATATGGTTTGAGGAATAAATGATATGTGAAGTCATAGGTGGATTCTTCCTGAGGGTATCATCTTCATTAACTGAGTTTTCCTAAAGTCTTTTTCCAATTCATTCTTTTTTCTTTGCATCTAGTTTAGTTTTTCATTAGTTTCATAAACCAATCACTCTATATTTCAGGCTAAATAATAGAAAGAAAATGAGTAGTAGTACTTTTAGGTTCCCTTAGGTTCGATAAGATATTCTTTCCTAAACTATACTACTGTTCGATAGGTGCACTTGCCTCAATCTCTATCATAGTTAGTCTGCAAGTTCGATCATTCTTTTATAAATATTAAAACTCGACTGTTTGACACGATCACCCGTGTAAGTCATCTTCAGGCCGTGTCTCGATTTTGTCGATTGGGGCACGACCGTGTAAATCGTGGCATGGTTGTGTGAGGTAAATGGCAAGGCACGGCCGTGTGGTTTAAAGTCCAGGCCGTGTCGATTTCTTGGGTTGGCCCAATTTTGTAACATCCCAAAATTGGGCCTAGAAGAATTGGGCTTTAGTGCTATTTGGACCTATTAGGTGAGTGATTTTGGAAGGTTAGAGGGTTTCTATGAAGTCCCGGGTTCAAACTTTGGCTTTAGGAAAATTTTGGTTTTAGGTGAATAAAACCCTGGGAGTTAGTAGGTAGGCTTTATAAATAAAATGTGGAAAAAAATGACACAAGTGGAGTGTGTGGTGTAGTGGCAAAGTGACGCCACATAAGGGACAAGTGGGTGATGCCACAAGGAAGGAAGGAGGTCCAAGGTTCAAGTCTTGGCTCTTGCATTTTGGGATTTCTTTTTAAATGGACTCTAGAATTTTGCCATAGGGTTATATTTAGTTCCGCATGATTTTAGACACAAGAAAGTGAGTGGTCTAGTGGCAAGGTGTCATTGAGGGTGCAAGGGAGCTTAGGTTCAAATCTCATGACAAGCAAGGGTGTATTTATTTTGCGGATTGGACGAGAAGAGTTTGAGTTGAATTTAAACTCTGCTAACGGAGGGATCCCATATTGGTAAGATACAAAGAAGGAAGGTGAGAAGCTAGCTATATATAGAGGCATTCTATGAGGAGAGTTAATATACCTTGTTGGGCGTTTGGGTGCAGACCTAGAGGATAATCGCCAATAGTAGTAAATGATGGGCTACTATAACGTGAGGTGCACGGTAAGGTTACGATGAGGTTTTGATTTCCGATAAGTGTATATTAAGTTATGATTAATCGTCAGGTGATGTCGATTGTAGCTTCGTGACTAAGGGGTTTGCAGTGCGCATTGTTACCAGGTGTGTACAAACACTACACACACGAAATGGGTAAAGCCGAAAGTGGCTAAATGGGCCAGGTGGGCCCTGATGCTAAGTTTGATGAAATGGTTTGGTTGGTTATACGAATTGAATTAGTCATGCATGATACATGAATTGGATTTGTTTTGGGCCTAGTAGGCCATCTGATGAGATTTGGGCCTAATGGGCCGTGAGGGAGTGATTTGGGCTTATGGGGACGTAGGCATGTATGTTAGGGTTTATGGACCTTAGGTTTAGTTTGAACAACTCGTAAATTCCATAAAACTTAATTCTAATTAAACATGTCTGTGAACAAGTTGCAGGGTTGGAGTGTGGCAATGGGCGTACTCATGTCTAAGATTGGATCTAGGGAGAGCTTGGTACTTAAGCGGCCCTAGTGGCCCACCTCCTCTTTTCTAGAATCCTACCTGGTGGGTAGTGTCTGTTCACTTTAGCCGCGAAGACTTGTTGATGGGCCAAAGTTCATAGCTAAAACCCGAAAGGGACCGAAATACCCCCAATTTTTAAAATTACCAAAATACCCCGATTTGCAAAATTACCAAGGTACCTTTAATTTACAAAATTACCAAAGTACCCCCGATTTACCAAATTTCCAAAATATCCCAAGTTTATGAAATTACCGAAGTACCCCTGATTTATGAAATTACCAAAATAACCTCGATTTACAAAATTATCAAAATACTCCTCATTTGCAAAATTACCAAAATACCCCCGATTTACGAAATTACCAAAATATCCTTAATTTGTAAAATTACCAAAATACCCCCGATTTGTGAAATTACCAAAATACCCTCAATTTACAAAATTACCAAAATAGCCCAGTTTGCAAAATTACCAAAATACCCCCGATTTGTGAAATTACCAAAATATCCCAATTTACAAAATTACCAAAGTACCCCTAATTTTAGAAATTACCAAAATACCCAAGTTTATGAAATTACCGATGTACCCCGATTTGCGAAATTACTGAAGTACCCCTGATTTACAAAATTACCAAAATACCCTCGATTTACAAAATTATTGAAATACCCTTAATTTGTGAAATTACCAAAATACTCCTAATTTGTAAAATTACCAAAATACCCCCGGTTTGAAAAATTACCAAAATACCCCCAATTTGTGAAATTACCAAAATACCCTCAATATATGAAATTACCAAAATACCTCTGGTTTGCGAAATTTCCAAAATACCCTCAATTTGTGAAATTACCAAAATACCTCCAGTTTACGAAATTGCTAAAATACCCCCAGTTTGTGAAATTACTGAAATACCCCTGTTTTACAAAATTACTGAAATACCCCTGTAGGGTAGAATTACAAAAATACCCTTGGGTAATGAAATGACGAAATACCCCTACGTGACGAATATAAGTTTATGGATGTTAATTGTGTGTTTGATGCATTCATATGATATTCTGCTTAGGATGCATATGGGTGGGAATTATAGTACGGAGGAAGATTGGAGGATCGCATGGCCCTATGGTATGGATCTAGGATCGCATGGTCGTATGGTATGGATCCACTATAGGCTTTTAGCCACCGAGCAGCCATGCTGCACCGATAACATTACCGAGGGCTGTGTGCCATTAGTATGGGCTTCGTGCCGTAATTATGGGCTTTGTGCTGTTATTATGGCTTTGTGCCAATCATATTTACCGTGGCTATGTGCCTAACATACATATTGATGACTCTGTGTCAATATTTGAGGATCACATAGCCGTATGGTTGGATCCACCGCCGGCGTTAATCCTAATATTTGATTAGCAGCTTTGCTGCAACGTTTGGTAGTATTGCAACCGGGTTACCCTTGGTGTGTAGCGGAGGGGTGGGTCATGCTAGAATTCCACACAGGAATCATAAGGTTGGAAGGGAAATGGTGTATGTAGCTGATGGATTTTGGGGTGGGTTTTGCATTATCTTATGTGTATATGATGCGTTATGATATGATATGAGGTTATTGTGGGCTAAGGCCATGACCATCGATTTTGATAGGGCTTAGGCCGAATGTGGATATTTGTAAGTGACTTGTTTTCCAAGGTTTGTGCACACTGAGTTTTGAAACTCACACCCCTTTAATTTAATGTTTCAATTAATCCCGAATAGACAACTCGACGTGGGAGAGGACTCGGATATGACCACACTACAAGAGGCTTGAATTTTTATTTATTTGTTTCAAAATACATGTTTTATTTACTTAATTTTCATGACGTAATAAGACATTGTACTCGCTTTTGACTTTAGATTTAATTTTGGGTTTGAGATTAAATGTTTATTTAATTATTAAACCTAAGTAAGCTCTTATGTTCAAACTTGGTTTACTAAATGCTTAAAATAATAAAGTGGGTTTTTTTATCTTTAATTAATAAGTCTATTAGATTTTGGGCTTTTGGGCCTTAATTTCTTAATTAGCAAAACCGTTTTGAATTGTGCCTTTAATGTAACGTTCCAGATTTAGGCCTAACTTTTAGGCTGGGTTTGGGGTGTTGCATTTAGTGGTATCAGAGCCTAGGTTGCAAAGCTTGGGCTATGAAATGGTCCTTAGAATTTGGGTTTTTTTAGAAGTTTTGGCAGGATTCTTGAAGTGTGGTTCATCGAGCCCTCGACGTCGAGCCATGTAAGTTTTTCTGTTATTGTTTGAATTATTGAACTTTATAGATAATGAGCTACTTAAAAATAGGCTTTTAGAGACGAAAGCCCGTAGGAAACTTAAGCTCAGTGGATTCTCGATCATGAATAACTTTAAGAATTTGTTGTTACTTACATAAGACATGTGCCCTAAACAAGTGGAACTAAGTACTAATTTCATAAAATTCTTAAATCAGAGTGCGCAGCGAAAGCATAGTGGTGTGACTTGAGTGGTTCGTTTAGTAGTTAGTTAGAAATTTCGAGGATGAAATTTCTTTAAGGAGGGTAGATTTGTAACATCCCAAAATTGGGCCTAGAAGAATTGGGCCCAATGGGCCTTGGGCATGGGAGCGTTTAAAATTTTTGAGAACAAGAGAATGGCTTTAGTGCTATTTAGACCTATTAGGTGAGTAATTTTAGAAGGTTAGAGGGTTTCTATGAAGTCCCGGGTTCAAACTTTGGCTCTAGAAAAATTTTGGTTTTAGGTGAATAAAACCTTTGGAGTTAGTAGGTAGGCTTTAAGAATAAAATGTGGAAAAAAATGACACAAGTGGAGTGTGTGGTGTAGTGGCAAAGTGACACCACTTAAGGGACAAGGGGGTGACGCCACAAGGAAGGAAGGAGGTCCAAGGTTCAAGTCTTGGCTCTTGCATTTTGGGATTTCTTTTTAAATGGACTCTAGAATTTTGCCATAGGGTTATACTTAGTTCTGCATGATTTTAGACACAAGAAAGTGAGTGGTCTAGTGGTAAGGCGTTATTAAGGGTACAAGGGAGCTTGCGTTCGAATCTCATGACAAGCAAGGGAGTATTTATTTTGCGGATTGGAGGAGAAGAGTTTGAGTTGGATTTAAACTCTGCTAACTGAGGGATCCCACTTCGGTAAGATACAAAGAAGGAAGGTGAAAAGCTAGCTATATATAGAGCATTCTATGAGGAGAGCTAATATACCTTGGTGGGCGTTTGGGTGCAGACCTAGAGGATAATAGCCAATAGTAGCGAAGGAAGGGCTACTATAACGTGAGGTGCACGGTAAGGTTACGGTGAGGTTTCAGTTTCCGATAAGTGCATATTAAGTTATGATTAATCGTTAGGTGATGTCGATTGTTGGTTCGTGACTAAAGGGCTTACAGCGCACGTGGTTACCAAGTGTGTACAAACACTACACACAAGAAATCGGCAAAGCTGAAAGTGGCTAAATGGGCCCGGTGGGCCCTGAGGCTAAGTTTGACGAAATGGTTTGGTTAGTTATACGAATTAAATTAGTCATGCATGATACATGAATTGGATTTTTTTTTGGCCTAGTAGGCCATATGATGAGATTTGGGCCTAATGGGCCATGAGGGAGTGATTTGGGCTTATGGGGACGTAGGGATGTATGTTAGGGTTTATGGACCTTAGGTCTAGTTTGAACAACTCGTAAATTCCATAAGACTTAATTCTAATTAAACATGTCTGTGAACAAGTTGAAGGGTTGGAGTGTGGCAATGGGCGTACGCATGTCTAGGATTGAATCTAAGGAGAGCTTGGTACTTAAGCGGCCCTAGTGGCCCACCTCCTGTAACATCCTGATAATTAGGGGTTATGCATCTCTACTTAATTGAATGTTGTTGCATGCCTAAATATGATTGAGTGTGTTTTGGAAGTTTATTTTTGAACTTCATTATGTAAGTGAATGCTTAGTGAAATATTAAATTTTTAATAATTAAGATGGAGTTAAGCAAGATAGGCTTTAAGAAATAATGGCAAGAGGTTTTAAGCATAATAAGTCATTTGGCAAAGTGGTAATGGTGCATGAGTAAATGCATGAGGAGAGAGGTTCGAATCCCCTAGCTAGCAAATGGAAGAATTTTAATTTTTTAGTTTCTTTCCTATAGTGTCGGCCAAGACTATTCTAGATTGGATGAGCATCTTTTTATTTTTGGTTAGTAGACCATATGGAAAAGGCAAGCTAGAAGATATGGCATGGGATCATGATGATATGGTAAGATAGGGGGACAAAAGGCTTGAAGAAAGGACAATGTTTTGGAAGCTTTTTCATGGTCATTTGACCATGAACCTAGTCGGCTTTAGGGGCTAAGGGAGAAGGCTTAATTGTGTTAGGAAACAAAGGATTGATGGGGAAGAAATGTGGAGGAAAAAGGGGGATTATGTTGGCATACATGTTGGCCGAATTTGACTTTGGATTAGGGGGTGATAGTTGGCCAAAAATTCTAGCATTTTGTGCATCTTTTCTCACATTTCTCCAAAAGATCTCTTCCTAGCCGAATTTTCTTAATGACATTAGGTAAAAGTTTTGCCTTATTTTGGCTTTCATTTTGACCATTTTGGTTAAAGTACCTATTCTCTCAAATTCTTGCCCTCTATAGTGAAACGCATCAAAAAGTTTGGAAAACATTTCTTCTTTTTCTTTTTCCCTCATTGCCGAAAACACCAAAGAAACTTTGAAGATAATTTTCTTTTCTTTTCTCCTCTTTAGTGCCGAACCATCTAGCATCAAAGGGCATTCTTAATTTCTTTCTTTCCTTTCTCTTTCTTTTCTTTTCATTTTTCTTTCTTTTTCACTTTCAACCGAAACCATTTTTACCAAAAAGAAAATCATCCCTTTCTCTCAAATTTCTCTTCTCATTTACCTTGATAAGGCCGAAACTCCCATTCTCTATTTTCATCTCAATCTTTCTTCTTTTGTTGGAAACCCAAACCACCATAGCCAAAACACCATATTTTCTCTTCTTTTGTTCAAGGCCGAATCTTCAAGTGGTCAAGTAAGATTTTTGTCAATTGTTTTCATTATCTCCTTTTATTATAGCCGATTTAGAAACATAATTCTCTTATTTTTTTCTCTCCTAGGCCGAATCCTTGGAAGGGATTTTAATAATCTTTTTGGAAACCAACGTTTTAAGAGAAACCTTACGAAATCATCCAAGGTAAGAATATCACTTTCGGTTATATCAATTCTTTTAGATAGATTATTAATCAACTTTATTTTAGGGGTGATTTTGAGACTAACAAGATAGGGTCGAAAAGAGCAGTACGGAGTGTTTGGAAAAGAGGAGGCACTGTTATACCCTCAAACTACAAACGAAGGGCTGTATCGGGGATAAGAGATTTTCCACTAGGTTGTGGACCTCCGCTAACGAAGATCGGTTATTTGAAGTCGATGCATAACCGAACCACTTTTCGTTAGTGGGTTGTCGTGGTTTTGATCCATCTAGCGAGAAAACCACAAATAATAGTTGTTCGAGAACCGAGGGTAAGGATTTGGATCTCTCATCTATAATATAGATTATAAGTAATAGTGTGTTCTAATCGATGTGTTAATAAATTAGGTGTTGACGAGCGGGAAGGTATCGTTCTCACCGTCATAAGTGTGTAACCCGACAATAAAATCTCATAGATCTATATTAAATGTGATTATATGACAATATGTTTGATAATGATTGTGGATACCATTCAAGGGTATACGATATTCAGGTATGTTTACCCCAATATTTCGTTAATTTTGCTATATGCATAAATGTGAAATAAGTATGACTATATTATGATTTTGGGGTAAATGGC
This sequence comes from Gossypium rotundifolium, assembly GCA_025506655.1. NCBI lineage: Eukaryota > Viridiplantae > Streptophyta > Magnoliopsida > Malvales > Malvaceae > Gossypium > Gossypium rotundifolium. The sequence continues at coordinate 130,945,126 of CP106725.1, read as the reverse complement.
ATGAAAATTGAATAATATGTATGTGCATGGGCATATGGGTGTTATTGATAAAGGGAAAGTATTCCGGTGGTTTTACCACATAATCCGGTGACTTCGGTCACATATTTGAATCCGGTAACTTCGGTCACATATGTGAATCTGGTGACTTCGGTCACATATTTTGAATCTGGTGACTTCAGTCACATTTGTCTAGTGGCCTTGCCACAAAATTATAAGGGCGATGTGCATGTTGACTGCAAAGAATCGCCTTCGATGGTGTGTAGCGGATGGAGGGTCGATTTAGTAATCCCTACGGTGTGATTGGTTGGTACGGGTGGTGTGTAGCGGATGGATATTTAGGTGGGCCGGGTTTGCATTTCATTATATATATATCCATGTGATTTTAAATGATTATTAATTGATCTGCTATAAAAATGGGCTTTTGGCTAAACATGACTAAAAATGGGCCTATGGCTATATGTGTTATTAATGGGCTTAAAGGCTATGATCAAATGGGCTTTTTAATGTATGTGTTACACATTGAGTTTATGACTCACCCCTTTTGTGGGATAATTTTTCAGATAACTCTTAGTGTGATGGATCAGGTCAGCAAGGACTACGTGGTGGCCAATGCTCAAACAAAGTATTTTGGAGATTTTCCAAATTAAACTTATTAAACTTATTTAGAATTTATTATGGGTTTTGCTATTTTTGTAATAAGGCCATTATGAACTGTTTTTAATTTTGTGCTTGGATTTATTTTTCTGCCATGAACAATTATTAATTAAATAACTAAATGGTTTTTGATAAATAATTTAAACTGCTTTCGAAAACAAAATATATTTTCACAATATTAATAAATTTTTCATTAAATTTGGTTTTCTTTTAACATATTAATTTATCTTAAAATAATGTTTTAAGAAGATACAAATTTACTTTACAATTTGATTTCAACCCGATCTTAAAGTTAATCTGTTTTATTGAAAATCATCAAGTTTTACTTAAACAAAGCGAGAATTTGCTAAAGTTTTACTCGAGGAACATATCAAATCCGGTCAGGCTTTTTGGGCTGGGTTTGGGGTGTTTCACCTCCTCTTTTCTAGAATCCTACCTTGTGGGTAGTGTCTGTTCGCTTTAGCCGCGAAGACTTGTTGATGGGCCAAAGTTCAAAGCTAAAACCCGAAAGGGACCGAAATACCCCCGATTTGTGAAATTAACAAAATACCCCGATTTGCAAAATTACCAAAGCACTCTCGATTTGTGAAATTTCCAAAATACCCCCAATTTATGAAATTACCAAAGTACCCCCGATTTGCTAAATTATCAAGTACCCCTGATTTACGAAATTGCCAACATACCCTCGGTTTACAACATTATCGATATACCCCTAATTTACGAAATTACCAAAATACCCCAATTTGTGAAATTACCAAAATACCTCAAGTTTGTAAAATTACCAAAATACCCTTAATTTATGAAATTACCAAAATACCCCTGATTTGTGAAATTACCAAAATACCCCTAATTTGTGAAATTACCAAAATACCCCGATTTACAAAATTACCAAAATACCCCTAGTTTGTGAAATTACTAAAATACCCCTGATTTGTGAAATTACCAAAATACCCCTGTAGGGTAGAATTACGAAAATACCCCTGGGTAGTGAAATGAAGAAAATACCCCTATGTGACAAATATAAGTTTATGGATGTTACTTGTGTGTTTGATGCATTCATATGATATTCTACTTAGGATGCATATGGGTGGGAATTATGGTACGGAGGAAGATTTCAGGATCGCATGGCCGTATGGTATGGATCTAGGATTGCATGGCCGTATAGTATGGATCCACCACAGGCTTTTAGCGACCGAGCAGCCATGCTGCACCGATAATGTTACCGAGGGCTGTGTGCCATTAGTATGGGCTTCGTGCCGTAATTATGGGCTTTGTGCTGTTATTATGGCTTTGTGCCAATCATATTTACCGTGGCTATGTGCCTAACATATATATTGATGACTCTGTGTCAATATTTGAAGATCGCATAGCCGTATGGTATGGATCCACCGGAGGCTTTAAGCCCAATATTTGATTAGCAGCTTTACTGCAATGTTCGGTAGTACCGCAACTGGGCTACCCTTGGTGTAACATCCAAAAATTTGAGTATCTTTAGTGTTGGCATGGGTATAAATTTTTGTGTGTTATCATAGTTTTGTGAAGGTTTGATTTTATTTAGGAAGCTTGAATAAATTTTAGTATGGTTTATTTAATGAAGTGGATTAAGTGAGTTTGACACTTAAGATAATTTAAGTGTTAAATTAAAGCATAAGAGGAGTAAGTGGCAAGATGGTTAAGGAGCTTGAAAGGTTGCTTGAGGATGGAGGTTCGAGTAGCATGATTAACATTTTGGAGATATTATTTTTACATCATGGCTTTAATGGACGGTCAACCTATGTTTATGATAGGTTGGACTTTCATCTTTGGTAAGTTGAAATTTGGTTTAAGGAAAGCATGAATTTGGGGATAAGATTCTTAAGGTTAAGGAAGGTTGGGGAGACATAAGGCTAGACTTTAGGATGATGTTTTGGAAAATTTTCCTAGCCTTTAGTGCATAAATGTGGACGTCATGTATGGCTAGGGGTGGCGAATTTTGATAGGAGGTTTGGGGGAATAGTTGGTCAACCTTTGCTTTTGTGCATTCTTTTGGCTTTGTTTTCTTTCTCTCCAAAAACTTCTCCTTTGGCCGAAAGTACCTAAGCACTTTTGTGCAAATTTTACTTGTGTTTTAGCCTTCATTTTGTTGAATCAAATACCATTTCTCTTCTTTCATTTGTCCTTCGAAACCAAACAACATTGGAACTTTTGTGCATTTTCTTCTTTGGTAAAATAAGTGTTGGCAGAATCTTTTCTTCCATCTCTCTTTTCTTCTTTTGATTTTTTTCTCAACCACATTTTCCTTCTCTTTCTTTTGGCCAAACCATTCTCTTCTCCAAACACTCTCTTTTCTTTCTTCCATTGTTGATTAAACCTAATCCTCTCTCTCTTTTCTATTCTCTTTTCTACTCACATACCTTTCTTCTTTCATAACCATATTGTCAAACTTTCCACTTCCTTTTTGCATTGTTTTGGCCAAATATTCAAGGGTAGATTCTCTTTGGTTTTCTTCAATCGATTTTGGAAAAGGTAAGTGTTCATGGCCGTTTTTCTTTCTTTTCTTTCTCTTTTTATGTCAATTTCTTGTGGATAAAAGCCAACCTATGGGCATTGTTTTGCAAGGTTCTAACCATTTTAGGATTTGATTATTCTCTTAGGCTCATTGGGATTTCTGAAGCAATCGATTTAAGTCATTCCTTTAACAAATCAAAGTTGGTAAGTCAAGTGGTAAGGATTCTACACTCTTAAGTTGGTTGAGGAAGCCTAAGGTTATTGGATTTAAGATATGTTGTTGGCCGAATGGTTTTCATTAAAATATTGTGATATGGCCGATTGTAGGACAAGGATCTAGTGCGGTGGATCGGATCTTCGAAAATTAGTTTTGCTTTGGAGAAAGGTGTGTACATCTTACACACTTTATAACTGGTTTATATATATGTATATTTATGTATTATAACTAATCATATTATGAAAGTGGGAAAATGATGAGATTTGGATATGATACCATGATGGTATGAATGATGATTCGTAAGTCCGTTTCAATATGTTGTTAATACAAGTGTATTGAAATCATGATCTATGATTTATGGAATTTGATATATGATTCATATTAAAGTGTATTATCATGATTTGGTTATCTATTGCATTGGTATGGGCAATATGAGAGGAGGGGGAAGATTGTGACTTCGGTCACCAGTGATTTGGTATCACATTTGTGTCTTCGGGCACCAGAGATTTGGTATCTCTAGTGATTTGGTATCACATTCATGTCTTCGGACACCAAAGGTTTGGCACCTCATAGCATCTTATCCCTGTGGTTAATACCACCGTAGGTTGGCCCCACTTTTGAGATATGGGATCGCCGCCATGATTTGGTATCACACGGGTTGGCCCCACAACTTGATGATTTGTGACTTCGGTCACCGTGGTTTGGCACCACCAAAGATTTGGTATCACATTTATATCGTGACTTGGTCACCGTTGGTTTGGCACCACCGGTGGTTTGGTACCACACGGGTAGAAAAGGAGTTATGGATGGCTAGGTTGGGTGCATTATACATATATGTTGCTTTGTTATAATTTCGTAAGTATGTGGTATTTACCCGGGAGTGGGAATATGCACTGAGTCTTGGTGACTCACCTTCTCCCTTATCCTTTCAGGTGATTCGTGAGATCGCGGATGATGAGCCGGATGAACTCGAGGAGACCATGCAATAAAAGTTGGATTTATATGAACTTCCATTTGGGTATTATATTTTAATTTGGTTTTCATATTTTATGGATTTGTAATAAGGCCTGTTTAATTATGTTTTGGATTATTTTTATGTTTTGAATACGTTTTAAATATGGTTTATAAATTTCATGATTATTATAATAAAATGAGCACCAAGTTTTCTAAACTACAAAAACGCGTTGGTTTTTAAAACGTTACCATCGGGTAACATAAATCATTCGATAATTTAAATGATTTTTAAATATTAAGTTTATACATTCAAATGCAAATGGTTTTCAAAGTAATAAATCGTGTTTTCTTAAAATGATATAAATGTTATCTAATCTATGATTTATCAACTAAGTTTTAAAGTTTTATGTAATTTCAAAGTAAATCTTCGCTTAAACTTATTAAACATGTAATTTCTACAATTATAAAATTTCAAAGAGTTTTTCACAAAAATTTAATTATTAATTCGACTCTTTCAAAAATATTTTCCTTAGTGACATACCAGATTCGGTCGTGGAGTATTGACCGGGTTTGGGGTGTTACAAATTGGTATCAGAGCCAAGCTTAAAAGCTCGACTGTGGGCTCGAGGCCCAAAATGATTTAAAGAATGGTTTTAAAATGTTTTTGTTGAAAATTTTATGGTTGGAAAGGCATGGCCCCAAGTCTCCGGCATCAATCCGCCCTGGTAAGTACATCAAAACTGTTGATTTTGATAATTTTAGTGATGTTGATATGACTAAATAGTAGTAGGAACTACTTTAGAGACCCAAAACTATAGGTTTGGTGTACTCACGAAATAATCTGTTAATAAATTTTTTCATAAAAGCTGTGCTTTAAAGAAAGTGGAATAAAGACTAATGCATAAAACTTTTAAATCAAATAAGTCGAGACTTTAGATATGAGTACTCGAGGTCGAGGTCGTGTTATGCGTGGACGTGGTCGAGGTAGGATGGCTGTGTCTGAGCCAGTGAGGTCGGGTCAAGGATCCGAGAATGAGGTACCACCAATCCCACCACCAGCGGTTGAAGTTGAGTTCCAGGAACAAACGGGGGACGACGCAGTGTCTCAAGCGATGCTGCGAGTACTTGAGAGAGTAGCTGGAATAAGAGGAGGCACGGGAGCTCGGAAATCTGTACCTGAGCGACTCTGAGCCAATGGAGCCGAGGTATTTTGAGGTGTTTCGGGTGTAGCTCCCAGCTCGGCTGAATATTGGTTAGAGGCGACGGAGCGAATCATGGATGATCTAGATTTAAATGCCGAGGAAAAGCTGAAAGGGATTGTATCGCTTCTTCGTGACGAGTCATATCAGTGGTGGCTCACGGTTCGGAATGGTGCTGTAGCAGAGGATCTCACTTGGGACTATTTTAAGGCGGCATATCAAAAGAAATATATTGGGTCTAGTTACGTTGATGTGCAGCGTAAGGCATTCCTGAGTTTGGTCCAAGGAGTAAATCAGACGTCGAGTATGAGGCTGAGTTCTTAAGATTGAGCCGATATGCTGGAGGTATTGTGGCTTCGGAGCACGAGCGATGTGTTCGATTCAAAGATGGTTTGAAGGATGAGCTGAGATTGTTGATTGCTCCACATCAGGAGCGAGAGTTTGCTACTTTAGTTGAAAAGGCTAAGATAGCCGAAGGAATAAAGGAATCTGGAAGGCAGAGCTATGACCGAAATAAGCATAAAAGAGGATATGGATCATCTGGGTCAACTGGTAATGTTCAGAAGAGGGTTAGGCAAAATGAGCCGAATCGATGCCTGGAGGTCTCATATCGCTAATCAGGGACCAGCACGGTGTAACCGATGTGGGAAGTTTCATTGGGGCGAATGTTGGACCAGAGGAAAATGCTATTTCGAGTGTGGTTCGCTGGATCATCGTGTGAGGGACTGTCCACGTAAGCAAGCCGTGAATCGACCAAGGTCAAGGTCGTGCTTTCGCCTCGTAAAGGAGGGACAGCCACCGCAGAGAGGTCGTGGTAATGGTAGAGGAGGTAATGGTTCGGTCGAGGCCGTGGATCATCGTGCGAGGTGCAAGCAACACTGAGGCCAGACAGCCTAGTTTGGTGTATGCAGCGAGGCGTCGAGAGGAGAGTGATGCACCGGATGTCATAACCGGTATGTTCTTAATATTTGGTGTTCCATATACTGCTTTGATAGATGTAGGTTCGACGCATTCGTATGTTGCTAGTAGTATAGTAAAGAATATGAATCTAGATTCAAATCGCTTCTAGGAAGATGACCGTACTTAGTCCTCTAGGTCACTCAGAAAGTAGATAAGCTATATAGAGATGTACCCTTAGAACTTCAAGGGGTAGTGTTTGTAGCTGATCTGATGGAACTGCCGTTTGAAGAGTTCGATCTGATTCTTGGGATGGACTGGTTGGTTAAGTACCAGGCAAGTTTGGATTGCGCTGCTAAGCGCATGGTTTTGAAGACAGCAGAAGGTGAAGAAGTGGTCATGATAGGTAATAGAAGGATTATCTATCTAATGTGGTATCTGCATTGAAAGCTGTGAAGATGGTCAGGAAGGGCTGTGAGGCGTTTGTGGTTCATGTATGTGCTTTGGAAGCTAAGGAGTTTTCTGTGGGAAATGTTCGTACTGCAAAGGATTATGCTGACGTATTTCCTAAAGAACTTCCGGATTACCTCCGGATCGTGAAGTCGAATTCGGTATAGATCTGTTTACCGAGCGGCGCCAGTGTCTATAGCTCCGTATAGGATGGCACCAAAGGAATTGATGGAATTGAAAGCTCGATTCAAGAGTTGTTGGATCGAGGTTTCATTCGACCAAGTGTTTCGCCTTGGGTGTAACACCTTACCCAAACCCTTGCTTAATCGAGTACTTGGCATTACTAGACTTGACTATTAACTCGGGTGTAAGATTTTAAAGCTGTCCAACTGCGTCATGCTGACCAAATCGACCATAACTCAAGTTACAAAACTCGAAATTTATATCCGTAAATTTTCCTTGAAACTAGACTCATATAACTTTTCACCATAATTTTTTCAGAATTTTTCATGTGGCCAATTAGTACAGTTTATTCATCAAAGTTATCCTTATTACACTGCTTGGCAATTCTGACCTATCTCTACAAAAATACAGTTATCTCATTGCACAAATTTCCTATAATGTTCTTGTTTATACCAATGAAAAATAGACTCATCAAGGGTTCTACACATATAAACCATGCTTCTTAATGATTTTTATACAATTTTTGACAATTTTTCCAAAACAGAACAGTGACTCATGAATTCATTCAGAGCAGGTCTCACTAATGCTTAATTATCTCATATTATATAAATCTTTGCCTACTCTGTCTCTTTTATATAAAAATAGACACAATAAGGTTTAATTTCATATCTCATTCACCTTCTAATTCAATATACCCTATTTTTGGTGAATTTTCTAACTCACAACACTGCTGTTACTACAAGCTGTTTTGTTGCATTTATGAAAGACTAGCTTCTAACCGAACCTACCTACATCCCTAATTCAAGGATTCATTTCAGATACAAACATTTCCTTAACAAAACGATTAAACTTTGATTAAGAATGCATAAACATTGCCATCATAAACCAACATATATATCAAGACACAACAGCGCATTTGACTAAAAATTTAGCCATATTCGCATGGCTATAATACATATAATGTTAAGGTTTCATTCACACACAATCACTTTCAAACCCCTCCTATACATGCCTTTATCTAATTTAACACAACAAAAGAGTACCAAAAGAAGTTGATAGTGTGGCGACTTGCTTGACGATCCTACTCGAGCCCGTAACGTAAACAAAATCTGTAAAACCGAGGAGAACATTTCACACAAATAAGCTTACTAGCTTAGTAAGTCCTAAGCTCACAAAAATATAACATTTCACATAAACATTTAAGTATAATTATTTATACAAGGTCAAATGCTAGTAGCTCATTACATTAAGTATTTATACTCCATTTCTTTCAACCTTCATTTCCTTTATTCATAGCATATCCACTTGAGGCTGAATTTCCATAACATTAAGTTCAAATTAATTCAATGATAAAATAGTCATACATATCAATTTTTTGTCTCAAACATATATAACACAATTTCTATAATGATAACTTGACTCAAATATTTTAATCATAACTTACCTTATGTGCTTACCTATATAGATAGTGAATACTTCAACTATGATTAGCCTTAATTAATATTCAGCTTTCTTTTTATAAAACACATCACGGCATCAAGCTCACGGGCGATAAAGCCCGATGAGTAACACCTAAGACAAGGCACAAGCTAGGGCTCGGGAGTCTAATTAAATCACTTAAGATCGGGCTCAAGAGCACGAAGCCGAATTAAATCACCTAAGACTAAGCACGCTAGGCACGAAGCCCAATTAAATCAATGTAATCAAACATTCTCCACACACTCTTCACAACTAATATATAGATATGTTTAACTCAATTGAGCTCATTCACATTAAGCCAATAAAATTTACTATATCATTATGCAATCCAACAATTTATTTCACATAACCAACTTCAATCATCAACCAACTATACCACCATACATTCGGCCATAATGTAAATAGGTACAAAAATTCAGCAATTCATACCATTGTATATAATCATAATTAAGTCGTTAACATTCTTTAGCTAAAGGACTTACCTCGGTTGTCGATAGGCCGTGCGAATCGGCTATTCGAGAACCTTCGTCTTTCCCCGATCTAACTCCGTTTTTCTTTGCTCTTGATCTAAAACACATTAAATTTAGCTTATTCAAGCACAATTCATCTCAATTTAGTCCCTAAGCACATAAATGGGCAAATTTCTATTTTACCCTATTATTTCACAACTTTACAATTTAGTCCTATTTGCATAAAACTCAAAATACATCAAATTACCCCATACTCTTTAAAGGCCGAATGTGTATAAGGACTACACAAGTCCATATCTTTCATTTATTTTGCAATCAAGCCCTCTAAAATTTTATTTTACAAATTGGCCCTAAAACACAATTTCACCAAACTTCCAACACATAATATACAAATTTTTAACATACCTTTCATCTAACATCATTAAACATCAAAACCTCAAGAATTCATCTATGGCGATTCATATATACACACTAATCTTAGAAATTTTAGCATGGGTTGGGTAATATACTAAGCAACGATCTCAAAACGTAAAAATTAACAAAAACCGAAGCTAGATTTCTTACCCAATTTTGCTTGAATAATGCCGAATGTTCAAAGGCTTTTCTCCCTTTTCTTTTGTGTTTCTTTCGCCAAAGATGAAAAAATGAATGGCTTTTATTTTATTGTTTTATTAACATATATTTATTCATTATTTTAACATATAATATAATAATATCATTATAATAATCCAAACACTATTACATGCAACTAAGGTGGCCGGCCATTAACCTTAAAATGGGCTATTTGCCCTTTTAATACCTCATATTAAAGAGCCATGCTCAATCTAACACATTTCACTTTAGTTGGCCACTTTTACTTTTTATGCGATTAAGTCCTTTTATCTAATTCGACACTTAAACGATAAAATTTTTCTCTAAACTTTCACACATATAAATACATACATAATAAACACTAAATATAATATGTAAACATTTCTGGCTTAGATTCGTGGTCTCGAAACCACCTTTCCGATTAGGGTCGATTCGATCTGTTACAACTCTCCCTTAAGGATTTTCGTCCCAAAATCTTACCGTTAAACGACGCGGATATTGTTGCCTCATTGAATCTTCAGTTCCCACGTTGCCTCTTCAACTCCGTGTCGATTCCATAACACTTTCACTAAGGAAATCTTTTGTTTCTTAACTCTTTCATTTCCGAGCTAGAATACGGACGACTTTTCCTCATCGTCATATCGATTGTATCTCAATCTCGAGACGGAGCAATCACATGTGACGGATCCGATCCAGATCTACTGAGCATAGAAACATGAAATACATCGTGTATCTTTTCTAATTCAGAGGGTAGCTTCAATCTATAAGCAACAGCCCAATACGCTCAACGATTTCATACTGGCCCGATGAACCTCTGGATTCAACTTGCCTTCCGACCAAATCGAGTACTTTCTTCCATGGGAAACTTTTAAGAATACACGATCTCCTACCGAAATTCAATGTCTTTACGCTTCAAATCAAGATAGGACTTTTGTCGATCCGATGCGACTTTCAAATTATCTTTGATTATGGCCACTTTCTGCTCGGTCTCTTTAATCAAATCAACCCGTGTATCTTTTTTCACCGAGCTCGATCTAGTATATTGGTGTTCGACATTTTCACCAGTATAAGGCTTCATAAGGTGCCATTTTGATACTTGATTGAAAGCTATTATTATAAGCAAATTCAATCAAAGGTAGGTATCATTCCCACGCACCTTCAAACTCGAGAACGCAACATCTCAACATGTCCTCAAGTATTTGAATAGTTCGCTCGGACCGACCATGCTGTCTGCGGATGGAAGGTCAGACTAAAATGAAGTTTAGTACCTAAAGCTTCTTGCAACTTCTTCCAAAATCGTGATGTGAATCTCGGGTCTCGTCTTCAAACAATGGAACTCGGTACACCATGCAATCTCACAACTGCGTGATACGCATAATTCAAAAAGTTTATCAAGTGAATAGTCCATGACGTCTCGGCACAAAATGAGCTGATTTAGTCACCTATCAACTATAACCCGACGACATCCTTCCTACTCGGTGTCATAGGGAGACCGGATACAAAATCCATTGTGATTCTATCCCATTTCCATTCGGTATCATGATTGGTGAAGTAGTCCGGATGGCACTTGATGTTCAACTTTTACTTGTCGACAAATTAAACATTTCAAACAAATTCAGATATATCCGCTTCATGCCCGACCACCAATAGAACTGTTTCAAATCATTATACATCTTTGTGCTACCGGATGTATTGATAATTGACCACTATGGGCCTCACTCAGAATCACCAGATCAAATTTGAGTTTTTCTAACACACATTCGATTTTAAAATTCAAACAAATATTTGCATCAATCAAAATCGATTCTGCACCCTTTTCACATCGAATTGACTAGCAATCAAATCTTCATCAACTTTCATGCATCACAAATTTGCTAAATAAACATCGGTCTTGCTCAGTAACTCGGCTATGATCGAACCATCACTAGACATAGCCATCTATGCATTCATTACACGAAGAGCAAATAATGATTTCGACTTAATGCATCCGCAACAACATTAGCTTTTCCGGTGATAGTCAATCACCAATTCATAGTCTTTCAACAATTCTAGCCACCGTTGTCTCAAATTCAGGTCTTTCGAGAGTCATTAGATACTTTAAACTTTTATGATCCGAATAAATGTGACATTTCTCGCCAAACAAATAGTGACGCCAAATTTTCAATGCGAAAACAATGGTCGCAAGTTCTAAGTCATCGTCCGTAATTTCTTTCGTGCGGCTTCAATTGTCTTGAAGCGTAGGCTACAACTTTGCCTTCCCGCATCAAAACGCAGCCCAAACCATTTAAAGAAGCATCGAATAAACAACGAATTCTTCACCCGATTCAGTGAACTAATATCGAGCTTCATCAAAAGGGCTTTCACCGATCAAAACTTTTCCGACACTTTTCCGACCACTCAACCCGACATCTTTCTCGCAATAACTTTGTCAACGGGTAGCTATCATAGAAAATCTTTCACAAATCGTCGATAGTAACCCGAAGTCCTAGAAAACTTCAATCTCGAAAACATTTTTCGTGGCTTCCAATCAAGTATAGCCAGATTTTATTTGGATCAACTCAATGCACGATGTCAAACCACATGTCCCAAAAAGTCGACCTCTTTCATCCGAATTCACACTTACTAAACTTCGCATACATTAATGATCTCGCAAAGTTTGTAGCACTAACCTCAAATGTTCAGCGTGTTCAATTTCATCTTTGGAGTAGATCAATATGTCATCAATAAACACCACCACAAATCGATCCAAAAGCGCCTAAAAACCCGATTCATCAAATCCATAAAATAGCAGTGCATTAGTAAGCCCAAAAGGCATTACCAAAACTCAAAATGTCCGTACCTCATCCAAAATGCGCTTTGGCACATCTCGTATCTCGACTCTGGCCCGATAATAACCCGATCTCAAGTCTATCTTCAAAATATCAAGCCCTTTCAACCGATCAAACAAATCATCAATCCGAGGTAACGGTACTTATTCTTTATAGTTACCTTATTCAGCTTGCCGATAATCAATACACATTCGCATCGCTCCATCTTTCTTTCTCACAAAAGAACTGGTGCACCCAAGGAGAGAAACTTGGTCGCAAAGCCCCTATTTGTTAACTCTTGCAATCGTGCTTTCAAATTTTTTAGCTCAAGAGGTGCCATCCGATATGGAGCTATTGAGAACAGAGTCGTTCCCGGCTAATTCAATGCCAAACTCAATCTCTCGTATAGGGTAAACCCGGTAGTTCTTCAGAAACACATCCGAGTATTCACAGACAATCAGATGCAGATTCAATCATTTCTTAGACAATTTATTATCCACTACATAAGCCAAATAAGCTTCACACCCTTTTCTCACATACTTTTGGGCTAACATCGATGATATAATCAGAGAAACCCACCGAATCATCGGATTCAATTCTAATGATCTCACCGCTCGTGTCTCAAATCAATAAGCTTTTTTTACAATTCACCACCGCATCATGCGGTTAACCATCCATTCCCAAAATTATATCAAACTCATCGAAGGCAATAGCATTAAATCAACTGGAAGCAAAATCCCAATCATCAATGGGCAACTTTTACACACTTTATTAACAAACACACATCTACACAAAGGGTTGGATACGCGAATCACAAACTCAAGAGACTCAACTGGTAGAGTCTTCTGAATACCGAGTTTCACATACATATGAATGAGTCGAACCAGATCAATCAATGCAATCACGAGTATCATAAAGGGTGAAAGTACCAAGAATGACATCCGGAGAAGCAAAGATCCTCTATCTCGAGTAACATAAGCTCTTGCCGGAGCTCTAGCCTCCGATCGATCATTGTGTTCTTTGTCCCTCTCGACTACCACCTACATTGCCGTAATGTCCGGGTGGTCCGCCTGCATCGATGCACTACTTGGTCTAGAGTTCTCATCAGATTCGACTCGCTTAACATTGGGCACTCTCGAATAAAATGGTCCGAGGATCCACATTTAAAACAAGACCGGTCACGAACTCTACAACTCCTGGATGCCATTTTCCACAATGTTTACATTCAACTCGATTCAGGGGCGTTACCAACACCGGTCATCGAGGTAGCTCTAGAATCCATCGGAGGTCGATCACGTCTAGATGAATCAAGTAGCTTTGTGTCGACTAAAGTCATCTCTAAACTTCTTAGATGTGGAATGAAAATTCTCACCCAACGGTCTCTTATGAGCATCTCTAGCTTCGGGCTCGGCCTTTCTTTTCTCCTTCCCGAGTTCTTCAGCCTTGCAAGCTCGCTCAACAAGTGTCACAAACTCTTTGATTTCAAGAATGCCAACAAGCAACTTTAAGTCTTCATTCAAGCCATCTTCAAACCTTTTGCACATAATGGCTTCAGTTGATACACACTCTCGAGCATATCAGCTCAATCTGACAAACTTTCGCTCATATTCCGTCACGGTCATTTGCCCCTGTTTTAATTCAAGGAATTCTTTACGCTTCGGTCGATGAACCTCTGGCTGATATATTTCTTGCGGAACTCATTCTGAAAGAAATCCCATGTCACTTTTTCTTTTGGAACCACTGATACTAGTGTATTCCACCAGTGATAGGCAGTGTCCCGGAGCAAGGATATAGCACATTTCAAACATTCGTCTGGAGTGCGGGATAGCTCATCAAGTACGAATAGTGTTATCAAGCCACAATTCATTTCGCTCGCATCATCATTATCATTGGCCTTGAATTCTTCTACCCCAAATTTCCTAATTTTATCAACAGAGCCTACTAGATCTCATTGGATCTATCATAGAAGTCTTTGAAGGTACCGGAGTTGGATTATTCGGGGTGGAGGTTGTTGTACCGCTGGATTATTCTCAATAAACTGGGCAAACCACTCATTCATCATTTGATAGAAGGCTTGTTTAGCCTCTCCTCGTGGTTACCCGTGGCGGTTGAGACTCTAGTGGCATCGATCCATGTGCGAGACCAGCGCGACACTCTCCACATCATCATTTCACGCCTATCGTGATCGAAATCCATTTACTATATAAAATACAATCGAAATTGTCGAAGTCACCACACTATCATATATACAATTTAAAGGCATGTATAGCTAGACTCTTTCATACTACGGTAGTCCTAGAATCAACTAAACCGTAGCTCGATATTAATCAAATGTAACACCCTTACCCAAACCCTTGCTTAATCGAGTACTTGGCGTTACTAGACTTGACTATTAACTTTCGGGTGTAAGATTTTAAAGTCTGTCCAACTGCGTCATGCTGACCAAATCGACCATAACTCAAGTTACAAAACTCAAAATTTAGATCCGTAAATTTTCCTTGAAACTAGACTCATATAAATTTTCACCATAATTTTTCAGAATTTTTCATGTGGCCAATTAGTACAGTTTATTCATCAAAGTTACCCTTATTACACTGCTTGACAATTCTGACCTGTCTCTACAAAAATACAGTTATCTCATTGCACAAATTTCTTATAATGTTCTTGTTTATACCAATGAAAAATAGACTCATTAAGGGTTCCAGACATATAAACCATGCTTCTTAATGAGTTTTATACAATTTTTTACAATTTTTCCAAAACAGAACAGTGACTCATGAATTCATTCAGAGCAGGTCTCACTAATGCTTAATTATCTCATATTATATAAATCTTTGCCTACTCTGTTTCTTTTATGTAAAAATAGACACAATAAGGTTTAATTTCATATCTCATTCACCTTCTAATTCAATATACCCTATTTTTGGTGAATTTTCTAACTCACAACACTGCTGTTACTACAAGCTGTTTTGTTGCATTTTATGAAAGACTAGCTTCTAACCGAACCTACCTACATCCCTAATTCAAGGATTCATTTCAGATACAAACATTTCCTTAACAAAAGCGATTAAACTTTGATTAAGAATGCATAAACATTGCCATCATAAACCAACATATATATCAAGACACAACAAATATTTAACTAAAAATTTAGCCATATTCGCATGGCTATAATACATATAATGTTAAGGTTTCATTCACACACAATCACTTTCAAACCCCTCCTATACATGCCTTTATCTAATTTAACACAACAAAAGAGTACCAAAAGAAGTTGATAGTGTGGCGAATTGCTTGACGATCCTACTCGAGCCCGTAACGTAAACAAAATCAGAAACCGAGGAGAACATTTCACACAAATAAGCTTACTAGCTTAGTAAGTCCTAAGCTCACAAAAATATAACATTTCACATAAACATTTAAGTATAATTATTTATACAAGGTCAAATGCTAGTAGCTCATTAACATAAGTATTTATACTCCATTTCTTTCAACCTACATTTCCTTTATTCATAGCATATCCACTTGAGGTTTGAATTTCCATAACATTAAGTTCAAATTCAATTCAATGATAAAATAGTCATACATATCAATTTTTTGTCTCAAACATATATAACACAATTTCTATAATGATAACTTGACTCAAATATTTTAATCATAACTTACCTTATGTGCTACCTATATAGATAGTGAATACTTCAACTATGATTAGCCTTAATTAATATTCACTTTCTCTTTTATAAAACACATCATCGGCATCAAGCACAAGCTAGGCGATAAAGCCCGATGAGTAACACAAGCACAAGGCACGCTAGGCTTAGAGTCGAATTAAATCACCGAAGATCGGGCTCACATAGGCACGAAGCTCGAATTAAATCACCGCACTAAGCTCGCTAGCACGAAGCCCGAATTAAATCAATAAGACTAAGCTCGCTAGGCACGGCCGAATTAAATCACAAGCACTAAGCACGCTAGGCACGAAGCCGAATTAAATCAATGTAATCAAACATTCTCCACACACTCTTCACAACTAATATATACATATGTTTAACTCAATTGAGCTCATTCACATTAAACCAATAAAATTTACTATATCATTATGCAATCCAACAATTTATTTCACATAACCAACTTCAATCATCAACCAACTATACCACCATACATTCGGCCATAATGTAAATAGGTACAAACATTCAGCAATTCATACCATTGTATATAATCAAAATTAAGTCGTTAACATTCTTTAGCTAAAGGACTTACCTCGGTTGTCGATAGGCCGTGCGAATCGGCTATTCGAGAACCTTCGTCTTTCCCTGATCTAACTCCGTTTTTCTTTGCTCTTGATCTAAAACACATTAAATTTAGCTTATTCAAGCACAATTCATCTCAATTTAGTCCCTAAGCACATAAATGGGCAAATTACTATTTTACCCCTATTATTTCACAACTTTACAATTTAGTCCTATTTGCATAAAACTCAAAATACATCAAATTACCCCATACTCTTTAAAGGTCGAATGTGTATAAGGACTACACAAGTCCATATCTTTCATTTATTTTGCAATCAAGCCCTCTAAAATTTTATTTTACAAATTGGTAGTAAAACACAATTTCACCAAAACTTCCAACACGTAATATACAAATTTTTAACATACCTTTCATCTAACATCATTAAACATCAAAACCTCAAGAATTCATCCATGGCCGATTCATATATACACACTAATCTTAGAAATTTTAGCATGGGTCTGGTAATATACTAAGCAACGATCTCAAAACGTAAAATTAATGAAACCGAGCTAGATTTCTTAACCAATTTTGCTTGAATAATGCCGAATGTTCAAAGGCTTTTCTCCCTTTTCTTTTGTGTTTCTTTTGGCCAAAGATGAACAAAATGAATGGCTTTATTTTATTGTTTTATTAACATATATTTATTCATTATTTTAACATATAATATAATAATATACATTATAATAATCCAAACACTATTACATGCAACTAAGGTGGCGGCCATTAACCTTAAAATGGGCTATTTGCCCTTTTAATACCTCACATTAAAGAGCCATGCTCAATCTAACACATTTCACTTTAGTTGGCCACTTTTACTTTTTATGCGATTAAGTCCTTTTATCTAATTCGACACTTAAACGATAAAATTTTTCTCTAAACTTTCACACATATAAATACATACATAATAAACACTAAATATAATATGTAAACATTTCTCGTGCTCGGATTCGTGGTCCCTAAACCGCCTTTCCGATTAGGGTCGATTCGATTCATTACATGGGGAGCGCCTTACTTTTTTGTCAAGAAGAAGGATGGTACGATGCGGATGTGTATTGACTATCGCTAACCAATAAGTCGACGATCAAAACAAGTATCCATTGTCGAGGATAGATGACTTGTTTGATCACTTAAAGGGCTACTGGATTCTCTAAGATTGACTTAAGGTCCGGATATCATCGCCTAAAGGTGAGAGAGGCTGATATCCATAAGACGGCATTTCGCACTCGGTATGGGCACTACGAGCTTCTGGTGATGCCATTTGGGTTGACTAACGTGCCGACAGCATTCATGGACATGATGAATCGAGTATTCCAGCAGTTTTTGGACCAGTTTGTTGTGGTTTTTATAGACGATATTTTGGTATACTCAAAGTCAGAGGAGGAGCATGATGCGCATTTGCGAGTAGTGTTGCAGATTTTGAGGGAAAAGTAACTTTTTGCTAAATTTAGTAAGTGAGAGTTCTGGCTTAGGGAGGTGACTTTCTTGGGTCATGTTGTATCAGTCGAGGGGATTAGAGTGGATCCTCGGAAGATCGAGGTGTTGGATTGGAAGCCTAAGTCGATGGGTCGAGATTCGAGTTTTCTAGGTCTCGCGGGTATTATCAAGGTTTGTAGAGGGATTTTCTTTGATCACCGCACCTATGACTAAGTTGTTGAGGAAAGGAGTTCCATTTGTGTGGACCGAGAAGCAACAAGAAAGTTTTGACAAGTTGAAGAAGATTCTAACTGAAGCTCCGATTTTGATTCAACCTGAGGCAGGCAAGGAATTCACTTACTACGTGATGCATCACATACTAGTTTGGGATGTGTCCTGATGCAAGAAGGGAAGGTAGTGGCTTATGCATCTCATCGTTGAGACCACATGAGGTTAATTATCCAACGCATGACTTAGAATTAGCAGCAGTGGTTTTTACTTTGAAGATTTAGAGACACTATTCATACGGAGAGAAGTCGATAGTCTACACGGATCACAAGAGTCTTAAGTATCTTCGAATCGAAGGATTTGAACTTGAGATAGCGTAGATGGATTGAGTTGTTGAAGGACTACGATCGCTCGATTGAGTATCATCCGGCAAGGCTAACGTGGTGGCGGTCGTTGAGCCGTAAGGTTGTATCGACTTAAGATCGATGTTTGCTCGTCTTATCTTATATGACGATGGAAGTCTTTGGCTGAATTGCACAAGCCGACTTGGTTAGAGCAAATCAAGGAGAAACAGTTGGAGGATGATAGTTTGAATGATCGAGATTGCAAGTTGAATCGGAGGTTTAGAGAATTATAGTTTGTCCAAGAATGGAGTCCTGTGTTTAGAGGAGAGCTTGTATGCCAAAGGATGTAGAGTTGAGGCAAAGGATTCTTCTAGACTTACATAGCAGCCCATATGCTATGCATCCCTAAGTAGCAAGATGTATCGGGATTTGAGAGAGCGCTTTTGGTGGCAGTGCAAGCGAGAGATAACCGAAGTTTGTGGGTAAATGTCGACGATGTCGGTCAAAGTGAACATCGCTTGTCATCTGGGTTACTTGTACCAGAAGATTCCACAAAGGAAGTGGGAAAGAATCACTATGGACTTTGTCGGTGGATTACCTCTTACACCTAGTAAGAAGGATTCATTTGGGTGATTGTAGATCATCGACCAAGTCACTCATTTCATTCGATAAGGGTAGATTACTCGCCTGAGAGGTTAGCTAAGTTGTATGTGGTCGAGATAGTGAGGTTGCACGGTGTGCCGATGTCGATCATCTCGCATGAGATCCCGATTTACGAGATTTTAGAGAGCGTTACATCGGGCTTTGGGTACGCGGTTGGATTTCAAGATCGCATTTCATCCACGATCGACGGGCAATCGGAAAGGGTTATTCAGATTTTAGAGGATATCTTTGAGACGATGTGTTTTGGACTTCCGAGGCACCGGAAGAGTTTTCTTAATGGCGAGTTCGCATACAACAATAGTTATCGTGCAAGCATTTAGATGGCACCATATGAGGCATTGTATGGTAGGAAGTGTCACACACTTACATGTTGGATGAGTTGGGTGGCGTCGATGTTAGGACCAGAGTTGGTTGCGAAACGAGGATAAGGTGAAATTGATTGAGCTCGTCGAAGGAAGCTTCGGATAGGCGTCAGTCATATGCCGATCTCAAGCGGAGGGATATGGAGTTTGCCGTGGGTGACAAAGTTTTTCTGAAGGTCTCGCCATGGAAGAAAGTGTTAAGATTTGGGAGAAAAGGTAAGTTAAGTCCAAGGTTCATTGGGCCGTTTAAGGTGTTGAGACGAGTGGGACCAGTAGCTTATCAACTTGAGTTGCCAGCAGAACTGAGTCAGATTCACGATGTGTTTCATGTCTCCATGCTTAGACGCTATCATTTTGATCCATCACATGTCGTGGCAGTAGAGGAAATAGAAGTAAGTCCAGATATGACGATAGAAGAAGAACCAGTGCAGATTCTAGATCGAGACGTGAAAGTTCTGCAGAGGAAGACAGTTCCTTTAGTGAAAGTTTTATGGCGGAATCATGGCGTAGAAGAAGCTACGTGGGAACTAGAGGATGCAATGAGGCAACAGTATCCTCAACTCTTTTGATCAGGTAATTTCGAGGACGAAATTATTTTAAGGGGGTAGAATTGTAACATCCAAAAATTTGAGTATCTTTAGTGTTGGCATGGGTATAAAATTTTGTGTGTTATCATAGTTTTGTGAAGGTTTGATTTTATTTAGGAAGCTTGAATAAATTTTAGTATGGTTTATTTAATGAAGTGGATTAAGTGAGTTTGACACTTAAGATAATTTAAGTGTTAAATTAAAGCATAAGAGGAGTAAGTGGCAAGATGGTTAAGGAGCTTGAAAGGTTGCTTGAGGATGGAGGTTCGAGTAGCATGATTAACATTTTGGAGATATTATTTTTACATCATGGCTTTAATGGACGGTCAACCTATGTTTATGATAGGTTGGACTTTCATCTTTTGGTATGTTGAAATTTGGTTTAAGGAAAGCATGAATTTGGGGATAAGATTCTTAAGGTTAAGGAAGGTTGGGGAGACATAAGGCTAGACTTTAGGATGATGTTTTGGAAAATTTTCCTAGCCTTTAGTGCATGAATGTGGACGGCATGTATGGCTAGGGGGTGGCCGAATTTTTGATAGGAGGTTTGGGGGGAATAGTTGGTCAACCTTTGCTTTTTGTGCATTCTTTTGGCTTTGTTTTCTTTCTCTCCAAAAAACTTCTCCTTTGGTCGAAAGTACCTAAGCACTTTTGTGCAAATTTTACTTGTGTTTTAGCCTTCATTTTGTTGAACCAAATACCATTTCTCTTCTTTCATTTGTCCTTTTGAAACCGAAACAACATTGGAACTTTTGTACATTTTCTTCTTTGGTAAAATAGGTGTTGGCGAATCTTTTCTTCCATCTCTCTCTTTTCTTCTTTTGATTTTTTTCTCAACCACATTTTCCTTCTCTTTCTTTTGGCGAACCATTCTCGCCTCCAAACATTCTCTTTTCTTTCTTCCATTGTTGATTAAACCGAATCCTCTCTCTCTTTTCTATTCTCTTTTCTACTCACATACCTTTCTTCTTTCATAACCATATTGCGAAACTTTCCACTTCCTTTTTGCATTGTTTTGGCCGAATATTCAAGGTAGATTCTCTTTGGTTTTCTTCAATCGATTTTGGAAAAGGGTAAGTGTTCATGGCCGTTTTCTTTCTTTTCTTTCTCTTTTCTATGTCAATTTCTTGTAGACAAAAGCCGAACCTATGGGCATTGTTTTGCAAGGTTCTAACCATTTTTAGGATTTGATTATTTTCTTAGGCTCATTGGGATTTCGGAAGCAATCGATTTAAGTCATTCCTTTAATAAATCGAAGCTGGTAAGTCAAGTGGTAAGGATTCTACACTCTTAAGTTGGTTGAAGAAGCCTAAGGTTATTGGATTTAAGATATGTTGTTGGCCGAATGGTTTTCATTAAAATATTGTGATATGGCCGATTGTAGGACAAGGATCTAGTGCGGTGGATCGGATCTTCGAAAATTAGTTTTGCTTTGGAGAAAGGTGTGTACATCTTACACACTTTATAACTGGTTTATATATATGTATATTTATGTGTATTATAACTAATCATATTATGAAAGTGGGAAAACAATGAGATTTGGATATGATACCATGATGGTATGAATGATGATTCGTAAGTCCGTTTCAATATGTTGTTAATACATGTGTATTGAAATCATGATCTATGATTTATGGAATTTGATATATGATTCATATTAAAGTGTATTAACATGATTTGGTTATCTATTGCATTGGTATGGGCAATATGAGAGGAGGGGGAAGATTGTGACTTCGGTCACCAGTGATTTGGTATCACATTTGTGTCTTCGGGCACCAGAGATTTGGTATCTCCAGTGATTTGGTATCACATTCATGTCATCGGACACCAGAGGTTTGGCACCTCATAGCATCTTATCCCTGTGGTTAATACCACCGTGGGTTGGCCCCACTTTCGAGATATGGGATCGTCGCCAGTGATTTGGTATCACACGTGGGTTGGCCCCACAACTTGATGATTTGTGACTTGGTCACCGGTGGTTTGGCACCACCAGTGATTTGGTATCACATTTATATCGTGACTTCGGTCACCGGTGGTTAGGCACCACCAAAGGTTTGGTACCACACGGGTAGAAAAGGAGTTATGGATGGCTAGGTTGGGTGCATTATACATATATGTTGCTTTGTTATAATTTGTGTAAGTATGTGGTATTTACCGGAGTGGGAATCAGACTGAGTCTTGGTGACTCACCTTCTCCCTTATCCTTTCAGGTGATTCGTGAGATCGCGGATGATGAGCGGATGAACTCGAGGAGACCATGCAATAAAAGTTGGATTTATATGAACTTCTATTTGGGCATTATATTTTAATTTGGTTTTCATATTTTATGGATTTGTAATAAGGCACTGTTTAATTATGTTTTGGATTATTTTATGTTTTGAATACGTTTTAAATATGGTTTATAAATTTCATGATTATTATAATAAAATGAGCACCAAGTTTTCTAAACTACAAAAACGCGTTGTTTTTAAAACGTTACCATCGGGTAACATAAATCATTCGATAATTTAAATGATTTTTAAATATTAAGTTTCTACATTCAAATGCAAATGGTTTTCAAAGTAATAAATCTTGTTTTCTTAAAATGATATAAATGTTATCTAATCTATGATTTATCAACTAAGTTTTAAAGTTTTATGTAATTTCAAAGTAAATCTTAAGTTTTAACTTATTAAACATGTAATTTCTACAATTATAAAATTTCAAAGAGTTTTTCACAAAATTTAATTATTAATTGATTCTTTCAAAAATATTTTCCTTAGTGACATACCGTTTCTATTGTGGCGTATTGACCGGTTTGGGGTGTTACACTTGTGTGTAGCGAAGGGGTGGGTCGAGCTAGAATTCCCCACAGAGTCATAAGGTTGGAAGGAAATGGTATGTGTAGCGGATGGATTTTGGGGTGGGTTTTGCATTATCTTGTGTGTATAGGATGCGTTATGATATGATATGAGGTTATTGTTGGCTAAGGCTAAGACCACCGATTTTGATAGGGCTTAGGCCCAATGTGGATATTTGTAAGTAATTTATTTTCCAAGGGTTGTGCACATTGAGTTTCGAAACTCACACCCCTTTAATTTAATGTTTCAGGTAATCCCGAATAGACGACTCGATGTGGGAGAGGACTCGGATATGGCCACACTACAAGAGGCTTGAATTTTTATTTATTTGTTTCAAAATACATGTTTTATTTACTTAATTTTCAGTGGACGTAATATGACCTTGTACTCCGGTTTGACTTCAGATTTAATTTGGGGTTTGAGATTAAATGTTTATTTAATTATTAAACCTAAGTAAGCTCTTATGTTCAAACTTGGTTTACTAAATGCTTAAAATAATAAAATGGGTTTTTTATCTTTAATTAATAAGTCTATTAGATTTTGGGCTTTTGGGCCTTAATTTCTTAATTAGCAAAACCATTTTGAATTGTGCCTTTAATGTGACGTTCTAAATTCGGGCCTAACTTTTAGGCTGGATTTGGGGTGTTACAAATTTGGTCCATTTTAAGCCCGTTTTACGTTCTTTTTATCCTTAGGTGCTTTCCTGAGTATAAGACATAAAAAGAAAGGATTAAGAGCACCTTTTTACATAAATCAAGGATAAATCATCCAAAAGCATACTAAATGTGGGATTAAAATATTTTACTTTTACGGTTTATCAAATACCCCCACACTTAAGCTTTTGCTTGTCCTCAAGCAAAATTCACAACTTACAATTAAAACGAACTTTCCATAATTCATAATTCCTATCGACAATGTCTCATCATAATTCATAGATAATTTATACATGGATAATTCAATTCAAAGAGTCCTAAAATTCAATTACGATAAGTCATACCTTTGTAGTACGAAAACATAGGTGTCTCCCCTTATCTGAGTAGTTACCTTTAATTCAAAACCGAGAAGGACTGACATTCTCACAACAGATTCACTCAAATCACTCAGAGTGTTTAAGGTTCAAGAATAATCACTCACAAGTCGAACCTGAAAAGTTAATCCCATAGGCTTGCCTGAAAATCAAATCTCCACCATTGTATATAAGATGATACACAAATTAAAAGGTCTTTAGTAGGGTTGTAATGGGGCTAGGGTTAAAGGTGTGGATACATGCTGAATTAGAAGGTTAGAATCGAGATTGACTTGACAAATTACCTAACTAGTAACAATGAACTAATATAAGTACTTACATCAATTGAAAGCCAAATAATAATACTAGTATACGAGCTCTTCTTCAAAAATTGGGATTTATATGCATGAGCTCCTTTAAACATGTACTAATAATGAATAAACTTTGATTTTTTTATTTTTATTTTTATTTTTATTTTTAAGAACAAACTAAAATATTACATCATAAATGATAAATGTAACTCTTGAACTAATATAATTGATAACTTAATCAAATCAAACCTCGATTAAAGGGTAGTCAAAAGAAAGGGTGATAACAAATACAAAGTGATTTTGGGTTAATATTAGTTGGTGAGTCAATAAAAAGGTTGTTAGGATTCAACGGGGTTCACTAGGGGTTAATTTGTAAAGGTAGGCTTTTTATAGAGTAAGTGTGTTAAATCCTAGGTGCCTTTATCATCTCAGTATATCAAATCATAGATGTGGTCTCAACATGTATAAACGAGGCATGTTCTAGAATAACAGTTCAAAGTTGACACACTCATAATCAATAAAGTGAGCATGAAAAGAATATATGCTCTATAAGGCTCAAATCTCACAAAATTATGGGTGTTTTGACATCAATTCACGTAAATTTCAAACTTCAAAGTAATACTCAAATTCAGTTCAACGACCAATTAATTTTAATTTTAGAAAGTAGACTTATCATGCTCGATTCTCTAGTATCCTTCAAATTTAATCATCAATGCACAATTAACTATGACTTACTCTAAAACATATCAATACAAATCATAAATCAACAAAAAATTCATCCCAATTAGTAATATGAGAAAAATACTTGAAAACAAGACTAAATTCAGGATTTGAGAATAATGCAAAAAGTTATGTACTTTTACCCCCACACTTAAGATGTACATTGCCCTCAATGTAAAAAGATAGATAAACAATTATGTAATAATAGAAAGAGACGGGGAGAGGTAACACTTCCTGAATTTTTGGATGAAGTCTATGAAATGAAACCAGATAAGATTGGAGGTGAACGTGGGGAAGCGTCTCGAACCGTTTGAAATTGAATCCTCGAAGTAGCCAGCTTGGTTTTATTGTATCCTAAGCTAAATCTAAATATCATAAAGAATAAGAAGAAGAAAATAAAATAAAGTAAAAAATAATGATGAAATAAAATAAAAAAATAAATAATGGAAAATGAAAGACAACTAGAAAAATGGAGAATTAGGTATAAATAAAGATGTAGCCCGTGTTTTGGGATTTTGAATTTTGAATGCATTCAGGGTGTTCGGGCATGGCCGTAGGTGTCGTGGCGCACCCGTGTCTTTCTTCACATGATTATTTAATACGGGTGTGCTCCTCTCGTGTTTGATAAGTTAGAATGTTGGCACGGATGAAAGGCACGGTCATGTTTAGCCCATGCTTGACAAGTCAGTAAACTCACACTGGGCATCGGCACGGGCGTGGACTATTATCACCACCTGTGTTGGTAAAAGAAATATTTCTATGTCGTGCACGACTACTGGCATGCCCACGGTTCATCCCCTAGCTTCCACACGGCCACTGGCACACCCGTGTGTAGGGCCGTGTGGCCTAGAAATCTTCTATTTGGTTAGTTTATGGTTAGGTACTAAAAATAAAAAGAAAAGAAAAAATAAAAAAATAAAAAATAAAAAATAAAAAATGTAAAAATGGGGTTAGTGCTCGAGTTGCCTCCCAAGAAGCGCTCGTTTATGGTCTTAGCTAGACTTTACCTCTTATTCGTATGGTCATGGTGGTTTGAGGAGGTGAAAATCCTTTCTCACGCAATCACTTCGGTTATGGATATATAGTTTAAGTCGAGTAATGTTTACCTCAAAAGTGTCGAATTTAGGATTTTTGACCTCGACTGTGTCGTATAGGAACACATTTGGTACCTCAAAAGTGATTTCTTCGTTTGCCGTGAGTTTTGAATTGGTGATTCGAGGGTCTTCCTTATTCAACAATACCTGATCCTCTATTTTGATGTGATTCGTTGTTCCTATCAGCTCGTCTGGTGCTCTTTCGGTTTCACTTCGTGCGGTTCCTGTTTCTCTTTGATTTGTGTTTCCTTATGTATTTCTTCTTTGTTTGCACGAGGTCTAGGATCTAGCTCAGCTAAGTGATTTCGTGATGCTTCTTGTAAAGAAGGTTGAACCAAATGATTATCAATAGAATTAACGTTTGTACCTTTATTACTCTATGTCCTAGCGAAGTTAAGAGCTTGAAGAGTGATTGTTTCGTTGTCTACACGAAGTGTGAGATCACCGAATTCTTCCTCTGTGTGGTCTTTCTTTATTGCTTCGGGATATGGCACTTGAGGTTGGTACTCTGTAATTACCAATTTTGGTAAATCATGGCACACCTCAACCTTATCTTTTCTTACCACAGGTTCTTCCCTTGGGTTTGGTTCTAATAACAATTCACTGTTATGAGCTTGTACGGCTTGGGGCCCATGATTCGGCTCAAGTTTGTAGCCTTGTGGTGTTTCCTATGGTGAAAGTTGAACAATTTTGTTATCAACTGAATTTACTTTCTCAACTTCATCACTTGATGTCCTGGCCGAGTCAAAGGCTTGTAGACTGATTAATTTGTCACCTACACGAAGAATGAGTTCTCCTGTACCAACATCAATTTTAGTCCTGGCAGTTGCTAGAAAGGGCTTCCCTAAAATTAAAGGGATCGTGTTGTCCTCATCTATGTCTAAAGCGACAAAGTCTACTGGGAATACGGATTTATTAATTTTGATTAGAAAATTTTCTATTATACCCCTAGGAGTTCTTATAGTTTTATCAGTTAATTGAATGCTCATCCTAGTTTGTCTGGGTTTCCCTAGACCTAGTTATTTAAACATTTTGTAAGGCATAACATTGATCCTTGCCCTTAAATCCGCTAATGCATTATCAATAGATAAACTACCAATTAAACATGGAATTGTAAAACTCCCTGATCTTTTAATTTTCGTAGCGCTTTATTTTGTAGAATTGTTTGAGCACATTGCGCTTAGCTCCACGTGGTGCTCTTCGTCTAATTTGCGTTTGTTGGTCAAGGGCTGTCTTAAAAATTTCCTCGCGTCTGGCATCTGAAAAAGAGTTTCAAGGAGATGAAAGTTAATATGTACTTTCTTTAAGAGTTTAAGAAACCTACCGAATCGTTTCTTCCTGAATCTTCTCTTTCATTGCTTGAGGATAAGGTATCGAGGTTGGTACTCCTTGATTACGGTTTGGCTTTTCTTGTGTTACCTATACCTTACCTTCATCTACCTTGTTTTCTTGTATTGAGTTTGGTTTATCTAACCCTTCTTGTCTTGAGTGAGACTCGGCTTGAATTTGCTCCTTTGGGTTAACCTCGGTGTTACTTGGTAGACGTCCTAGCGGTCGTATTAGCTTTACGAGATGTCCCACTGACCTAGTAAGTTCTCAAACTTGATTCTCGACCCCTTTGATCAATTTTTATTGTTCATCAAGTGCTTCTTCAGTCTTTTGGAGACGAGAATCTATGGCTGCCACAAAATTCATCAGCATCTCTTCAAGATTCGGCTCCTCTTCTTGTTGGTAAGGTGGTTGTTGAAAATCTGGAGGAAGTTCCGATCTTTGGCTATTTTGATAATCCCACGAGAAATTGGGATGGTACATCGAACCTGCATTATAAGTGTCACTATAAAAATTATTTTGATATCTAGAATAGTTACCTGTATAGTGAGCTTGCTCATTTTCCATGCCATATCCGTAGGGTAGGTACTCAGGATTCGCCACGCCTCTAGATTTAAATCATATTGTATTTCGGATGTACCGCGAGGACTACACCAATCATCAATTTTTTTATTCATCATCTCTAATCGATTAGATAACCTGGTGACCACGTCGAGGTTGAAAACACTGGTTGCTTTAGTAGGAATTGCCCCCATGCCTTGCCACTGATAATTATTCAGTGCCATCTTTTTGATAAACCATAAAAGTAACATATTTTAATCCCACATTTAGTCTTTTGGATGAATTATCCTTGATTTATGTAAAAAGGTGCTCTTAATCCTTTCTTTTCATGTCTTATGCTCAGGAAAGCACCTAAGGATAAAAAGAACATAAAACAGGCTTAAAACGGACTAAATTGGGCCAACCAAAGAATTTGACATGGCCTGGCCAAAAGCCCACACGACCATGCCTCACAGATTACCTAGAGCACGGCCTCAACTCCATCACACACGGTCGTGCATCATCCATTTACCACACACGAACGTGCCTGGTGATCTATACGACCGTGCCCGAAATGACAGAATCAAGACACGGCCCAACCACGATTTAGACAGGCGTGTGCCATGGTGGTACCCCTGCCACGGGAATGAGAAATTTCACTCAAAATTTGATGCTTGAAGCCAAAGAAACATACTCCTAAGTCTACTTAAACACCCTAACAGTAATTCTACTTGAGAGAGGTGCTTAGGAGCCAAGTAAAGCATCTCAAGCATATATAAACAACCCAAGGCAGGCATTCAGGGGACGGCTTTTTGGCAGAGGCTTTTGCGAAAGCTTTCATCTTTTAAGGAATCACTTGAAGATAGCCAGTTGATCCATCTCAAGAAGACGGAGGATATCTCCTTCAATTCCTTCAGGGGGTTTTAGGGAATTCTTATGTTTTGTTTTATCTTTTCTCTTGAGATGTTTTCCTACTTTGTTATGAACTAAACCCTTTAGATACCTAAAGGGGATGAAACCTATGATGGATTTTGTTATTTGATTTCTAAATTTATATGAGAAGTACTTAGTTTGTTCTTAATTATGTTGCTTAATCTAATCTGATATGCTTAGGTGGAGGAGGAATAGACCTTGCCTAAGAGTAGATCTAGCATAATTGAGCGGAGTTGATCGGGCGCCTAGAGATAGGGTTACTAGATTTTGTCAGATTAGGGTGAAACCTAATATGGGAATCCATTGATCGATTTATTGCTTCCTTAGGGGGTATTATAAGAGAACGAGAGTTTCACTAATTAACCTAAGGTTAGACGTTATTCACCTCGAGAGAGGGTTTAATATTGGTTAGGGAGTCTCACGGATCAAGCTAAGTAAATAAATCACATTGTTTGGGGAATAAATAATAAGTGAAGTCATAGGTGGATTCTTCCTGAGAGTATTGTCTTCATCAACTGAGTTTTCCTAAAGTCCTTCTCCAATTCATTCTTTTGTCTTTGCATTCAGTTTAAGTATTTCATTAGTTTTTAGTTAATAAACCAATCACTCCATATTTCAGGCTAAATAATAGAAAGAAAGTGAGTAGTAGTACTTTTAGGTTCCTTGGGTTCGATAAGATATTCCCGCCTAAACTATACTCTTTGTCCATAGGTGCACTTGCCTCTATCGTTGTCATAGCTAGTCTATGTGTTCAATCATTCTTTTATAAGTTTTAAAACTTCATTTGCTTGACACGATCAAGTTTTTAGCGCCGTTCGAGGAACACTAAAATATTAAGAAAGCTCTATTTTTATTACTTTAGCCAATTTTTATTACAATTTATTATTTTTATTTATTATTATTTTTACTTTGCTAAATTTTCCTCTATTTTTCTTTTGGCAAAAAATTTTAGTCTATGGAAAGAATGGCCTGAATAATTATCAGTGGCAAGGCATGGGGACAATTCCTACTAAAGCAACCATTGTTTTGAACCTCGACGTGGTCACCAGGTTATCTAATCAGTTAGAGATGATGAATAAAAAGATGGATGGTTTGAATAGTCTCTTGCAGGTACATCCAGAAAAACAATATGATTTGAATCTAGGAGGTGTGGTGAATCCTAAGTACCCACCCTACGGATATGGCATGGAAAATGAGCAAGCTCACTATACAGTTAACTATTCTAGATATCAAAATAATTTTCGTAGTGACACTTATAATGCAGGTTCAAAGTACCATCCCAATTTCTCGTGGGATTATCAAAATAGCCAAATATCGGAACTTCCTCTAGATTTTCAGTAACCACCTCACCAACAAGAAGAGGAGCTGAATCTTGAAGAGATGCTGACGAATTTCATGGCAGCTACAGATTCTCGTCTCCAAAAGACTGAAGCAGCACTTGATGAACAACAAAAATCAATCAAAGAGATCGAGAATCAAGTTGGAGAACTTACTAGGTCAGTGGGACATCTTGCAAAGCTAAGACGACCGCTAGGATGTCTACCAAGTAACACCGAGGTTAACCCAAAGGAGAAATTCAAGCCATCTCAGCTCAAGACAGTAAGGGGTTAGATGAACCAAACTCAATAAAAGAAAACAAGGTAGAGCGAAGGTCGGTAGAGGTAACACAAGAAAAGTGGCGGTAATCAAGGAGTACCAACCTCGCATACCTTATCCTCAAGCAATGAAAAGAGACGATTGGAGGAATAGTTTGCTAAGTTTCTTAAACTCTTAAAGAAAGTACATATTAACTTTCCCTCCTTGAAGCTCTTTTTCGATGCGGACCCAAGGAAATTTTAAGACGACTCTTGACCAACAAGCGCAAATTAGACGAAGAGCACCACGGGAGCTAAGCGCAATGTGCTCGAAGAATTACGCAAAATAAACCGCCATGAAAATTAAAAGATCCGGGAGTTTTACAATTCCATGTTCAATTGGTAGTTTATCTATTGATAATGTGTTAGTGGATTTAGGGCAAGCATCAATGTTATGCCTTACAAAATGTTTAAACAACTAGGTCTAGGAAACCCAAACAAACTAGGATGAGCATTCAATTAACTAATAAAACTATAAGAATTCTAGGGGTATAATAGAAAATGTTCTAATCAGAATTAATAAATTCGTATTCGAAGTAGACTTTGTCATTTTAGACATGGATGAGGACAACACGATCCCTATAATTTTAGGAAAACCCTTTCTAGCAATTGCCAGAACTAAAATTGATGTTGGTACAGGAGAACTCATCCTTCGTATAGGTGACAAATCAATCAGTCTACAAGCTTTTGACTCGGCCAGGACATCAAGTGATGAAGGTGTGAAAGTAAATTCATTTGATAATCAAATTGTTCAACTTTCACCACAGGAAACACCACAAGGCTACAAACTTGAGCCAAATCATGGGTCCCAAGCCGTATAGGCTCATAACAGTGAGTTGTTAGTGGAACCAAACCCAAGGGAAGAACCTGTGGTAAGAAAAGATAAGGTTGAGGTGTGCCATGATTTACCAAAATCGGAAATTAGAGAGTACGAACCTCAAGTGCCATATCCCGATGCAATAAAGGAAGACCACACAGAGGAAGAATTCAATGAACTCACACTTCGTGTAGACGACGAAACAATCACTCTTCAAGCTCTTAACTTCGCTAGGACATCGAGTAATAAAGGTACGAACGTTAAATCTATTGATAATCATTTGGTTCAACCTTCTTTATAGGAAGCATCATGAAATCACTTAGCTGAGCTAGATCCCAGACCTCGTGCCAACAAAGAAGAAATACATAAGGAAACACAAATCAAAGAGGAATAGGAACCGCATGAAGTGAAACAGAAAAAGCCCCCAGACGAGCTGATAGGAACAACGAATCACTTCAAATTTGGAGATCAAGTATTGTTGAATAAGGAAGACCCTTGAATCACCAATTTAGACCTCAAGACAAATGAAGAAATCACTTTCAAGGTACTAAATGTCTTCCTATACGGCACAGTCGAGGTCAGCAATCCTAAATTTGACACTTTTGAGGTAAACATTACTCGACTTAAACTATACATCCATAACCGAAGTGATCACATGAGAAAGGATTTTCAACACCTCAAACCACCATGACCATATGAATGAGAGGTAAAGTCTAGCTAAGACTATAAACGAGTGCTTTTCGAGAGGCAAACCGAGCACTAACCCAATTTTTACATTTTTTTTATTTTTTATTTTTTCTATTTTCTTTTTTTTTTTTTAGCACCTAATCATAAACTAACCATAGAGCATATTTCTAGGCCACACAGCCCTACACATGGGCGTGCCCGTGGCCGTGTGGAAGCTAGGGGATGAACCATGGGCGTGCTAGTAGTCGTGCACGACATAGAAAAATTTCTTTTCCCAACACGGGTGGCGATAATAGTCCACGCCCATGCCGATGCCCCGTGCGAGGTTACTGACTTGTCAAGCACGGGCTAAACACGATCGTGCCTTTCAACCGTGCCAACATTCTGACTTATCGAACACGGGAGGAGCACGCTCGTATTGAATGACCGTGCGAAGAAAGACACTAGCGTGCCACGACACCCACAGCCATGCCCGAACACCCTGAATGCATTCAAAATTCAAAATCCCAAAACACTGGCTACATCTCTATTTAAACCTCATTCCCCATTTTTCTAGTTGTCTTTCATTTTCCATTATTTATTTTTGTTTTTATTTTATTTCATCATTATTTTTTACTTTATTTTATTTTATTTTCTTCTTCTTATTCTTTATGGCATTTAGATTTAGCTTAGGATACAATAAAACCAAGCTGGCTACTTTGAGGTTTCAATTTCAAATGATTTGAGATGCTTCCCCACGTTCACCTCCAATCCTATCCGGTTTCTTTTCATAGACTTCATCCAAAAATTTAGAAAGTGTTACTTCTCCCCTTGTCTTTTGATTTTATTATTACATAATTGTTTATCTATCTTTGTACATTGAGGGCAATGTACATCTTAAGTGTGGGGGGTAAAAGTACCTGACTTTTTGCATTATTCTCAAATCTTGAATTTAGTCTTGTTTTCAAGTAGTTTTCTCATATTACTAATTAGGATGAAATTTCTGTTGATTTATGATTTGTATTGATATGTTTTATATTAAGTCATAGTTAATTGTGCATTGATGATTAAATTTGAAGAATACTAGAGAATCAGGCATGATAAGTCTACTTTCTAAAAATTAAAATTAATAGGTCATTGAATTGAATTTGAATATCACCTTGAAGTTCAAAATTTACAGGGATCGATGTCAAAAACCCATAATTTTTGTAAGATTTTGAGCCTTATAGAGCATATATTCTTTTTCGTGCTCACTTTATTGATTATGAGTGTGTCAACTTTGAACTGTTATTCTAGAACTTGCCTTGTTTATACATGTCGAGAGCACATTAATGATTTGATATACTGAGATGATGAAGGCACCTAGGTTTTAACCCGTTCACTCCACTAAAAAGCCTACCTATACAAATTAACCCCTAGTGAACCCCGTTGAATCCTAACAACCTTTTTATTGACTCACCCACTAATATTAACCCAAAATCCCTTTGAATTTGTTATCACCATTCTTTTGACTACCCTTTAATCGAGGTTTGATTTGATTAAATTACCGAATTATATTAGTTCTGTAGTTACATTTATTATTTATGATGTAATATTTTAGTTTGTTCTTAAAAAAAAGCTTAGAGCATTTAAACTCCAATTCTTGAAGAAAAGCTCGTATTAAAGTATTATCAAATTTTAAGTGATGAAAATAATCTTTATTATATAGTAATTATCAATAGTGGTATTATTAGTTTTCATTCGATGTAAATATTCATATTCAATTCATTGTTTTTAGATTAGGTAATTAGTCATTTCGATCTCGATTCTAACCCTCTAATTCAGCCTGTATCCACACCCTTAACCTTAGCCCCATTACAACTATGATGAAGACCTTTTGATCTGTATATCATCTCATATACAGTGGTGGAGATTTGATTTTCAGGCAAGCCTATGGGATTATTTTTTCAGGTTCGACTTATGCGTGTTTATTCTTGAACCTTAAACACTTTGAGTGATTCGAGTGAACCTTCAGTGAGGATGTCAATCCTTGTCAGTTTTGAATTAAAGGTAATTATTCAGATAAGGGGAGACACCTATGTTTTCGTACTACAAAGGTATGACTTATTGTAATTGAATCTTTAGGACTCTTTGAGTTGAATTATCCATGTATAAATTATCTATGAATTATGATGAGACATTGTCGATAGGAATTATGAATTATGGAAAGTTTGTTATAATTGTAAGTTGAGAATTTTGATTGAGGACAAGCAAAAGCTTAAGTGTGGGGTATTTGATAAACAATAAAAGTAACATATTTTAATCCCACATTTAGTATGCTTTTGGATGAATTATTCTTGATTTATGTAAAAAGGCGCTCTTACTCCTTTCCTTTCATGTCTTATACTCAGGAAAGCACCTAAGGATAAAAAGAACGTAAAACGGGCTTAAAATGGACTAAATTGGGCCAACCCAAGAATTCGACACTGCCTGGCCCAAAACCCACACGACCGTGCCTCGCAGATTTCCTAGAGCACGGCCTCAACTCCGTCACACACGGCTGTGCATCATCCATTTACCAAACACAGACGTGCCTGGTGATCTACACGGCCATGCTCAAAACAACAGAATCGAGACACGGCCCAACCACGATTTACACGGGCGTGTGCCATGGCCATGCCTCTGCCACAGGAATGAGCAATTTCACTCAGAATTTGATACTTGAAGCCAAAGAAACATACTCCTAAGTCTACTTAAACACCCTAATAGTAATTCTACTTGAGAGAGGTGCTTAGGAGCCAAGTAAAGCATCTCAAATGCCTATATAAACAACCCAAGGCAGGCATTCAGGGGACGGCTTTCTGGCAGAGGCTTTTGTCGAAGCTTTCATCTTTTAGGGAATCACTTGAAGATAGCCAGTTGATCCATCTCAAGAAGCCAGAGCTCTATTCAAGACGGAGGATCTCTCCTTCAATTCCTTCATGGGGTTTTAGGGATTTATTATGTTTTGTTTTATCTTTTCTCTTGAGATGTTTTCCTACTTTGTTATGAACTAAACCCTTCATATACCTGAAGGGGATGAAACCTATGTTGGATTTTGCTATTTGATTTCTATATTTATTTGAGAAGTACTTAGTTTGTTCTTAATTATGTCGCTTAATCTAATCTGATGTGCTTAGGTGGAGGAGGAATAGACCCTGCCTAAGAGTAGATCTAGCATAATTGAGTGGAGTTGATCAGGCGCCTAGAGATAGGGTTATGAGATTTTACCGGATTAGGGTGAAACCTAATATGGGAATCCGTTGATCGATTTACTACTTTCTTAGGGGGTTATTATAAGAGAATGAGAGTTCCACTAATTAACGTAAGGTTAGACGTTATTCGCCTCGAGAGAGGGTTTAAAATAGGTTAGGGAGTCTCATGGATCAAGCTAAGTAAAGAAATCATATGGTTTGGGGAATAAATAATAAGTGAAGTCATAGGTGGATTCTTCCTGAAGGTATCATCTTCATCAACTGAGTTTTCCTAAAGTCCTTCTCCAATTCATTCTTTTATCTTTGCAATCAGTTTAAGTATTTCATTAGTTTTTAGATTAATAAACCAATCACTCCATATTTCACGCTAAATAATAGAAAGAAAGTGAGTAGTAGTACTTTTAGGTCCCCTTGGGTTCGATAAGATATTCTTGTCTAAGCTATACTATTGTTCGACAGGTGCACTTGCCTCTATCGGTGTCATAGCTAGTCTACAGGTTCGGTCATTCTTTTTATACATTTTAAAACTCGACTGTTTAACACGATCATTTTTCCATAGACTAAAATTTTCTGCCAAAAGCAAAATAGAGGAAAAAATTAGCAAAATAAAAAGAAATAATAATAATTAATAATATAATAATAAATTGCAAATAAAAAAAAATTGGCTAAAGTAATAGAAATAGGGTTTTCTTAATATTTTAATGTTCCCCGGCAATGGTGCCAAAAACTTGATCGTGTCAAATAGTTGAGTTTTAATATTTATAAAAAGAATGACTGAACCTGTAGACTAACTATGACAACGATAGAGGCAAGTGCACCTATGGAACAGTAGTATAGTTTAGGCAAGAATATCTTATCGAACCCAAGGGAACCTAAAAGTACTACTACTCACTTTCTTTCTATTATTTAGCCTAAAATATGGAGTGATTGGTTTATGAAACTAATGAAAAACTAAACTAGATGCAAAGACAAAAGAATTAATTGGATAAAGACTTTAGGAAAACTCAGTTCATGAAGACGATACCCTCAGGAAGAATCCACCTATGGCTTCACTTATCATTTATTCCCAAAACCATATGATTTCTTTACTTAGCTTGATCCGTGAGACTCCCTAACCTATATTAAACCCTCTCTCGAGGTGAATAACTTCTATCCTTAGGTTAATTAGTGGAACTCTTGTTCTCTTATAATAACCCCCTAAGGAAGCATTAAATCGATCAATAGATTCCCATATTAGGTTTCACCCTAATCTGACAAAATCTCGTAACCCTATCTCTAGGCGTTCGATCAACTCCGCTTAATTATGCTAGATCTACTGTAGGCAGGGTCTATTCCTCCTCCACCTAAGCACATCAGATTAAATTAAACAACACAATTAAGAACAAACTAACTACTTATCATATAATTTAGAAATCAAATAACAAAATCCATCACAGGTTTCATCCCCTTCATGTATCTGAAGGGTTTTGTTCATAACAAAGTAGGAAAACATCTCAAAAGAAAATATAAAACAAAACAAAAGAAATCCCCAAAACCCCCTGAAGGAATTGAAGAGGAGATCCTCCGTCTTGAGTATAACTCCTGCTTATTGAGATGGATCAACTGGCTATCTTCGAGTAATTCCCTGAATAAAAGCTCTGGCAGAAAACTCTACCTCTTGTTTCAGCTTCTACCGAACTCCCCCTTTTTAGTTGCTACCTAGGGTGTTTATATAGGCTTTGAGATGCTTTACTTGGCTCCTAAGTATCCTATTTCAAGTAGAATTCCTCCTAGGATGTTTAAGTAGATTTAGGAATGTGTTTCTGTGCCTCCAAGCATCCAAATCCGAGTGAAATTGCTCTTTCTCGCGGCATGGGCACTCCCATGGCACACGCCCGTGTAAGTCATCTTTAGGCCATGTCTCGATTCTACCGATTGGGGCATAGCCGTGTAAATCGTGGCATGGCCGTGTGAAGTAAATGGCAAGGCACGGCCGTGTGGCTTGAAGTCCAGGCCGTGTCGATTTCTTGGGTTGGCCCAATTTGGTCCATTTTAAGCCCGTTTTATGTTCTTTTTATCCTTAGGTGCTTTCCTGAGTATAAGACATAAAAAGAAATGATAAAGAGTACCATTTTACATAAATCAGGGATAAATCATCCAAAAGCATACTAAATGTGGGATTAAAATATGTTACTTTTACGGTTTATCAATTTCATAATTGGATGTACCTACAAAGAACCACACAAACCATCAATCTTTTTATTCATCATCTCTACCTGATTTGATAGCATGGTGACTGTGTCGAGGTTGAAAACTTCGGCTGCTTTAGTTGGCTTTGTCCTTGTAACTTGCCACTAATAGTTATTCAGTGACATCTCCTCTATAAACTCGTAAGTCGCTTCAAGAGTTCTGTTATTCAGGGTTCCACCGGCGGCTGAATCAATCAATTGCCTGGTGGAAGGATTCACACCGTTGTAAAAAGTTTGGACCTGTAGCCACAAGGGTAAACCATGGCGTGGGAACCTTCTCAAAAAATCCTTGTATCTCTCACATGCATCGCATAATGTTTCTAAATCCATCTGCACAAAAGAAGACATATCATTCCTTAATTTGGCCGTTTTGGTCGGTGGAAAATATTTCAATAAAAATTTTTTGATCATTTAGTCCCATGTAGTGATTGATCATTGTGGAAGAGAATGTAACCACTATTTGGCTTTATTTCTCAAAGAAAAGGGAAATAACCGAAGATGAATGGCATCATCAGAAATGCCATTTATTTTGAAGGTATCACATAATTTTAGAAAATTTACTAAATGAGGATTCGGGTCTTCGCCCTACAAACCATCAAACTGAATAAACTGTTGAATCATTTGTATTGTGTTAGGTTTCAGTTCAAAATTATTAGCGATTATAGCAGCTCTAACAATACTCGATTCAGCTCCTGTTAAATTGGGTTTAGCATAATCATACATAGTTCAAGGAGCATGATGATCGGCCAACTCCTGAGGTAGCGGATTATTCTCAACCATCCCTTCAGTGGTATTAGTTTCGTCCTCCTGCTCTTCTTGTATGCAATTTCAGCCTCGCTTCACTTCTCTACGATTTCTGCATACGATTCCTTCAATATCACTATCGTAAAGTAGTGGTCGATCGGGTTCCTTCTAGTCATAAACTAGAGGTACCTAGTAGGAAAAGAGAAATAGAAAACGAAAATTCAGAAAAGTAAAAAAAATAAAGTTTAATTACAAAAATAAAAATAAAAAATATGGCTAAAGTAATAAAAATTGAGCATTCTTAATATTTCAGTTCCCCAGCAACGACGCCAAAAACTTGATCGTGTGTTAGAGTCTTAAAATTTTATAAAAATAATGATCGAACTTGGAAACTAACTATGACAACGATGGAGGAAACCGCACCTATCTAACAGTAGTATAGTTTAGTGGCAAGACCGGATTGTCGAACCCAAAGGAACCGAAAGTACTAATACTAACTTTCTTTTTATTATCTAGTCTATGAATTAAGGGATTTGTTTATCTAATCTAAAATTAACTAACTACTAAGCTAAGGATGCTAAGACAAAGAAGGATTAGGGAAAGACTTGAGAGGAAAACCAATTGATTTAGACAATACCTGAGGAAGAATCCACCTAGACTTCACTTGTTATCTAACACTGAACCAGATGATTTATTCAATTGACTTGATTCGTAGGATTCCCTAAGTTATATTAATACCTCTTTCGAGGCTACTAATGTCTAATCCTAGGTTGATTAATTGAAATTTCTTTCTAATTAAAACCCCTATAATTGCATTAACTCGATTTATGGACTCCCATATTAGGTCTGACCCTAATCCGACAAATTGACGTCATTCTATTTCTAGGGTGCGTTCAACTCCGCTTAACTATGTTAGATCTATTCTTAGGCAGGGACTCTTGCTCCACTACCCAAGCACATCAATACTCAAATCAATATCCTAGAAATTCCAAAACAAGAATTAAGAAAACATAATTAAAAACAAATCAAGTATTTATCATACAGCTCAGATAACAATAACAAGATCCGTCTTAGGTTTCATCCCCCTCAAGTATCTGAGAGTTTAGTTCATAATTATAAAAGAAAACATCTCAGAAGAAAATATAAAACAAAACATAAAGAAAACCCTGAAACCCCCTGAAGGAATTGAAGGAGAGTTCCTCCATCTTGAGTAAGATTCTAGTTTCTTAAGATGAATCAACTGGCTTTCTTCGAGTAAATCCATGTATTCAGCTTCTCTGAATCAGCTCCTTGGCCTAGATGAACGCCATAAAAAGCCCTGACGGAAGGCTTCATTGAACCCCTGTCAAACTCTTCTTTAAGTTTCCTCATAGGGTGTTTATATAGGCTTTGAGATGCCTTACTTGGCCCAAAAGTATCCTAATCTGAATAGAGTTCTTCTTTTCTACGGCAGGGCCACGCCCATGGGACACGTCTAGTGTGATTTGAGGACAGGCCATGGTCGAACTTATTGATGAGGACGGCGTGTATTTAGGGGTCTAGGCCGTGTTCGGATCTTCTTAAGAGGCACGGTCGTGTGGTCTTGGGCCTAGGCCATGTGGATTTCATACTTTAGCCCATTTTCTCTGTTTTTAGCCCGTTTCACGTTCTTTTCATCCTCCGGTGCTCTCCTTAGTACAAAACATGAAAACAAAGGATTAGGAGCACCTATTTCCATATTTAAAGGGAAAAATCATCCAAAAATATGCTAAATGTGGGATTAAATGTAACAGTCCTGTTTATACCTTAATGGAACAGTGGTTTTGGGACCATAAATTTGAGTTTGAATATTATTTTAATATTATTTTCTGTGTCATTGATGAGTGTTTAAGCATGTGTTAAATTTTCGTAAGTTAATTTGATTGTCTATGTCTTTAATTTGATTAAAGGATGAAATTGCATTAAATGTGAAAGTTGCTTGCTATTTATTAAAGTACCCAAGTATTGTGGTTTTGTAAAGCTAAAGGCCTTAAATGGCAAATAAGCCAATTCTATGGCTAGTGGACGGCATTGAATGATGAAATGCCTAATTATATGTTTTTATATATTAAAAACATTAGTTAAAAGTTATATTATATTTATATTATAATATAGATATTTTATAATAAAAGAAACAAAAGTGTTAGTGGGTTTCATTCATCATTCTTATCACCAAAAATCAAAAAAAAAAAGAAAAGAAAAGAAAAGAAGAAGATAGCAAGGTTCGACTAGGTTTTGAGCTTGATTAAGGTAATTTTTGACTTTGGTTTTTAATAATTTTTACGTTTTTTGCAATCGTTGCTTTGAGAGCTACAAAACCCATTTTTGATTTTGTGAATTGATAATGTTTTTGTGAGATGCCATTGATGATATGTTAAGCTTTTTGATGATTTTTGGTGTTAAATGAAAGATATGAGCTAGATAAACATACTTTATTCTTGAAGTTTTGATAAATTTAGCTAAATAGGGCTAAATTGTGAAAATATTATTTTGGAGGGTTAATGTGTGAATTTGATGAAACATTTGGACCTATATAGTCCTTAGGGAGGTTCGGCTATGCATATGTGTGAACAAATTTTGTTTATTTGATGTTTTGAGAAAATAGGACTAAATTGATAAAATAAAAAATGTGGGGGCTAAATTGTCAATAGCCCAAAATATGTGTGTATGGAATGAATTAGTGAATAAAAGGATTAATTCTGAATATGTTTAGATCAAGAACTAAAGAAAATGGACGTAGATCGCAGGAAAGCGAAAGTAATCGAGTAGCCGTTTTCATTCCGATAAACCGAATACGACATAATTCATATTGCTAATAAATGTAATTGTATTGAATTGAGTTTATTTACATGATTATCAATGATAATGACTGCATTTTTGATACTATGTATATGAATTTTGAGATAAGGTCGACATAGTGACAAGTCGGAGAAGTTTTGTATGAACTTGGGAATACAAAGGTATCTGTTCTGTTTTATAATGTAAGACCACGTCTAGGACGTTGGCATTGATTTGATAATCGTGTCAGACCCTGTCTGGGACAGTGGCTTCGATATCTGATTATATATAAACCTCGTTTGGGACGTAGGCATCATTATCTGATTATATATAAGACCTCGTCTAGGACGCAGGCATCATTTTCTGATTATATATAAGACCTCATTTGGGACGTAGGCATCGTTATCTGATTATATATAAGACCTCGTCTGGGATGTAGGCATTGTTATCTGATTATACATAAGACCTCGCCTGGGACGTAGGCATCATTATCTAATTATATGTAAGACCACGTCTGGGACGTTGGCAACGATATGAGCTTTTCGTGTAAGACCATGTCTAGGACATCAGCATCATATTGATTCGTGTAACAATCTGCCCGAGACTGAGGTATCGATATCTGAGTACATGAAAGGTCTCATTTAGGACGTTGGCTTTGTACGACTATTTCGAGTTTTCTAAGCATCTTATTAGATTCCTATTGGATCAACGGGCAAATCTGTGATGCAAATTGCAAATCTAGTTAAGACTAAATATGTGTATGTAAAACCATTTTAGGTACGTTGATTATACAGTAATTGTGTATATAAGGTAAGCATCTAAGTGATTTTACTATGATGCTATGGGTACATAATTGATGATATGATATGTAAAGTTTTGATTATATGAATTACGTAATTATATGATTCTTGAATTTGCAAATATAGCAAATGTGGTTAATAGTGTATGAAACAAAGCATATATGCGATATTATGGTAAATGATTTATATGTACTAATGTATTTATTTACATAAGTGCCTGCTATGTTAAGTTTATTTGTGTATGACTTACTAAGTTTTTCGGAAGCTTACTCTGTATGCATTTTCTCTGTCTTATAGGTCGTCAAAAGCTACTGAAGGCTCGGGACCGTCAGGAATCGTCATCACACTACTAAACTAATTTTTGGTACCCTTTTGAAAGTGTATATAACAAAATATGGCATGTATAGGCTAGTATGTTGGTATAAGTTATTATGTAATCTTAACTTTGTGATTTGGCTATTTATGAGATAAGACTTTGCTCTAATGAATGTGATATATGATGCATATCTTGATAAGCTGAAAGCATGTGAAATGGCCAAGTTTTGAATGAGCAAATGAATAAATCATGCTTATAATGATATGAGTTTATTTTTTTGCAATTGTCATGTTGGAACAGGTATTGAATGTATAAATTGAATGGTCAATTTGGTATGTTTTGATTTTCATATATTGCTTGTAGGCAAGACCCTAAGTGGGTGGCATATTGGCCGTGTAAAATGGCCTATGATGTCACATGCTTGAGGCACACACACCTAAGACCGTGGGTAAATTGGCAAATGTGCTTAAGGCCTCGACGTGGGTAAATTGCGATATGTGATCTAGTAGTACCTGCCTTAGCACAGGCGTGCTTGGTGAAATCTTAAACAAGTGGCTTTTCTCTAGTCATTGTGAAGGGTAAGGATTTATGTTATTAATCTATTTCTTTTAGTATTTGTTAACCAAAGGGTGGTCTTGGTGTTTGGAGTTGGTCAATGTTATTGGGATCTTAATATGGTATCTCTTTCATGTGTAGCCAAAGGAGGAAGCGCTAAGGATCTTTTAAGGTTCGGTTTGCAAAAGATATTCGGCGAGTTGAAAGAAGCAGCCGGATTCAAGTTGTTTGGTAAGAAGTATTTAGTAAGTTTAGTTACTTAGTTTAAGACTTGAGGTTTAATCGTTTGATCGATTAAGCATTTTGATGGAGGCAACTACCGATCCAAGGTGGGCAAGGAAAAGTCCCTATCCGAAAGTTCAAGAAAAGAGCTATCTCGGCGGTTCGGGATTGGCCATTGCATGACCCATCTCGGCGGTTGATGGCTTTGTGCATCACCGTAAGCGGATTCTTGTTGGGATCACTTGGTTGATCGGTGGCTCACCACGTTGTCGCAGTGTCCGCCTAGGTAAGATATGTGGGATCACTTTCGGTTGTGATCGGTGGATTAGCCACGGCCTTGGGTGGAGTCTGCTAATGTTGGTGTATTGGATGGACTTAGGTTGGGTTGGGTCATAATTCCATATCTATTGGTATGGATCAGTATGGGTATGGGTTAAGCCCATACGTGTGGAAACATGTGTCATGATTATGCATCGAGTCGGTGGACTCACCCAATTATTTTCTTAACCATTTCGGTGATCGTAAGGTTGGTTTGGGTTTGGAGGGTGTGCAAAGGTGGCCATGGAAGCTTAATTCCATGCGAGAAAGGAAATGTTTTAATTATTTTAAGCCTTCTTAATATTAAGTACTTGTTTAAGTATGGGTTGTAATAAAGGCCTTATTATTATTATTTTTGGGTATTATTTTAACTATGACTTGATGAAACCGAATTGCTAGTTGAAGATGATTTTATTTTCAACAACCTATTTATTCAAATTATTTATATGCTAAAGTTTAATTTGAACATTTTACAATAACAAAGTGTCACTTGTAATTTTAATGGACTTGATTTTCAAAAGTTAGTATATTTTCATGTTTTACTCTAAAGTCACAAGAAGATTTTCAACCGTCTTTCTCTGGTGACATAACGAGATCCGGTCAAGGCTCGTGGGCGGGTTTGGGGTGTTACAAATTGGTATCGAGCAGGTTCAAATCTCAGCTTTGAGGGTTTGGGCCTAGCAAATTTTTCAAAATAGGCTTTTCAAAATATGGGCATTTATAAAATATGGCAGAAACTTCAAGGTCACTTAGCCGAATTTCCCACTTGTTTCCTCTCCATTTCTCTTGAGTTGAATCTCTCCTCAGCCTTTGCCGAAACCTTCCTTGTTGTCTTAGTGTTGGTTGGCGAATCTTAAGCAAGGGTGGGCGTTTGGTCTTTTCTCTAGTCATTATGAAGGGTAAGGATTTATGTTATTAATCTATTTCTTTTAGTATTTGTTAACCAAAGGGTGGTCTTGGTGTTTGGAGTTGGTCAATGTTATTGGGATCTTAATATGGTATCTCGAGCGATAGCGTTGGGATCGAGTTTAGAACTCCGGTGTTAAGGTGCGTAATCATCGTGGTGTGCTTGATGGCCGCTTGATGATTAGCTAAGTGCTACATCAAGGGAGGTGTTGGCTTGGTGCCCATCTCTTACGGTTGATGGTTGTGTGCATCACCGTAGGCGGATGAGAAATGGCGTCTGGCAGATGTGATCTAGTAGTACGGCCTTAAGCACATAATTGGGTGTGCTTGGTGACCATGTTGATTTTGGCAAGGTGGCCATGCGATACTACCTTTTAATATTAAGTACACGGCTAGGGTACACATTGCTATTTGGCTAAAGTTTAATTTGAACATTTTACAATAACAAATTGTGTAATTTTAATGGACAAGTAGCCGTGGGTGAGGAGGACACACAGGA
This sequence comes from Gossypium rotundifolium, assembly GCA_025506655.1. Classification (NCBI taxonomy): domain Eukaryota; kingdom Viridiplantae; phylum Streptophyta; class Magnoliopsida; order Malvales; family Malvaceae; genus Gossypium; species Gossypium rotundifolium. The sequence goes on along the minus strand of CP106725.1, from coordinate 130,900,344 downwards.
GTGTCACCTACCCCTACCCCCACGACCGTGTGTCCCTTGTATTTTAGAAAAGTTCCAAATTTTCATGAAATTACTTATGTGTTTCTGTTTAGTCCCGACTCGGTTTATAGGCATGCTTAGGGTCTTGATGACTCATTTACGAGACTCTATGATTGTATTCAAATGTGTTTGATGATGATTGACTTTGTGTCGTGAATGTGATGTGAAATGATCCTATTGCTCGGTAATGCCTTTTAACCCTATTTCGATGATAGTTTTCGAGTTAGGGGTGCTACATTTTATTGGTATCAGAGCTACAGTTTAGTCGATTCTCAGACTAACATAGCGTGTCAGAGTCTAGCTATACATGCCATATATTTGAACTGTGATGGTGTGATGAATCCTGACGTATAAAATGTGATTTTTGTATAGTAATAGATCCCGAAAGAGTTGTAGTTGACGACATAGAAAGTAATACACCTGCTCTCGTGCAAGGGACAGTGCCTTCTGGTTCGAGAATGGCTACGTGAGGTCAGGAGGGAGAAGCTAAGCAAGCTTTCTTCCAGATGATGAGTGAATGGTTCACTCAATTTATGAGGAATAACCCTATTGTTTTGCAAACCCCACCACTGGTTAATCCCCCTCAGACATTCGATATACCTCCAACTACAAATCTGAATTGTGGAATAAGCCTTTGGTTGACAAGATTTGTAAGTATGGGGCTAAAGAGTTTCAGGCCACTAATGATGATGATGCTGAGAAAGTCAAATTTTGGTTAGAAAACACTCTTCGAGTATTTGATGAGATGTCACTGACTCCTGAAGAATGTATAAAGTGTGTTGTTTCTTTGTTACGAGATGCAGCCTATCGGTGGTGGAAAACATCGAATTTGGTTGTTCCTATAGAACGGATCACATGGGATTTCTTTCAGTCTGAGTTTAGAAAGAAATACATTATTCAGAGATTTATTGATAAAAAACGAAAGGAATTGTTGGAATTGAAACAAGGTCACATGTCTGTCATTGAATACAAGCAAGAGTTTGTAAGATTAAGTCAGTATGCTCGGGAATACATTTCAACTGAAGCGATAATGTGTAAAAGATTCGAAGATGACCTAAATGAAGATATCCAATTGCTAGTTGGTACTCTGGAGATACAAGAGTTCGTAGTGCTAGTTGCTCGGGCATGCAAAGCTGAGTCGAAAGCTAGAGATATGAAAAAGAGATTTATGAGCAAATCATTTTAGTCTACCTCGAAGAAATTCTGAGATGAACATAGCCGTTCAAAAGCTAATGTGAAGTATTCAAGTAGAGATCGAACTAGATCACAGTTAAGCTCTAAAGCTCTAGCAGCTTCAATGGCTAGTATTGGAAATGTCAGATTCAAGTGGCATGAATGCAAATATTGTGGCAAAAGGCATTCGAGAATTTGCAGATTAAATGACCGAGCTTGTTTCAGATGTGGATCATTAGATCATTTCATCCGAGACTACTCAGAGTCTGTTGAACAAGAGATTGTTCAGAACCCGAGATCTAAGAATGTTTTATCAAAAGGTAGATCTCCTCAAATTGTAAGAAACATTAGTGGTAGTCAGAGAACTACTAAAGATATTATTGTGAGATCCGAAGCTAGAGCGCCTGCCAGAGCATATTTTACTTATGTGGTTGGTTTGAAAGTATATGAAAAGAAAGTTGAATCGGTGCCGATGAGTGATTTGAGTCGTTAGAATGGTAAAATAGTTTGTATTGAGTTGAAGGATTTAAATGGATTGCCTCGCTATGAGTTCTCTAATGTTTTCCACAAGAATTGCTTAATTGTCTTTGAATTACAAAGTTGAATTTGGGTATAGATTTGTTTCTTGGTACGACCCCTATTTCGATAGATCTGTATAGATTGACACTAATGGAATTGAAAGAGTTAAAGTCATTATTGCAAGAATTAACCAACAGGGGGTTTGCAAGGCCGAGTTTTTCACCCTGGAGGTGTTAAATTTGTTTGATGATAATTCAATGTTAGTTGAATTGAAAGCAAAACTATTGTTTTTACAGCAGATATGTGATGCTCAGAAAGTTGATAATGAAATGTTAGCGAAACGAGTTCAGTGTGATTCAAATTCTAAATTCGAGCTTTGAGTTGTTGATGATTGCTTGAGATTTCGTGATTGTATCTATGTTCTGAGAAACCCTGAGTTAATCTAGTTGATTATGAATAAAGTATATAATATTTGTTTATCTGTTCAGTTGTGTAGTACAAAGATGTATCAGGATCTGAAACGACACTATTGGTGGTCTGGTATGAAACAAGATATTTCTGACTTTGTTTTGAAATGTTAAGTTTGTCAACAAGTGAAAGCTGAACATCAAGTTCCGTTTGGTTTGTTATAGCCAATTCTGATTCTCGAATGGAAACAGGATAGAGTGACTATGAAATTTGTTTCTGGTTTGCCTCGGACTTCGAGAAAGAAAGATGTAATTTGGGTCGTGATTGACCGATTGACGAAATCTACCCATTTTATTCCTGTAAGATCTGATTATTCACTTGACAAATTAGACGAGCTTTATATTTCTAAAATTATAATATTACATGGAGTGCCACTATTCATTGTGTCAGATAGAGATCTGAGAGTCTCATCGTGATTTTAGAAGAAAATTGTAAGAAGCTTTGGGCACGAAATTGTGTTTCAGTACAGCTTTTCATCCGCAAACAGATGGTTAGTCTGAGTGGATCATTCAGACTCTAAAAGATATGTTAAGAAGTTGCGTTCTTAAATTTAACTCTATTTGGGAACAATACCTTCCTTTAATAGAATTTGCATGCAACAATATTTTTCAGTCAAGCATCAAAATGCCACCATGTGAAGCTTTGTACGGACATAAATGTCGTGCACCTCTGTATTGGATTGAACTCAGTGAGAATAAGTTACACGGCATTGATTTGATAAAGGATACAGAACAGAAAGTGAAATTGATCGAGATTGTTTGACAGCAGCATCCGATCGTCAAAAATCTTATGCTGATTTGAAATGAAAAGATATAGAATTTGAGATTGGCGATAAAGTATTTTTGAAAGTGTCTTCGTGGAAGAAAGTACTCCGATTCAGATGAAAAGGCAAGTTAAGTCCGAGATTTATCGAACCGTATGAGATTATTGAACGTATAGGGCCTGTTGCTTATAGATTAAAGTTGCCTTTTGAGTTCGAAAAGATACACAATGTATTTCATTTCTCGATGCTTCGTAGATATCGATCCGATCCATTGCATGTGATTGTTCCATCTGAAATTGAAATCTGATCTGATATGACATATGAAGAGCAACCGATACGTATCTTAGCTGGTGAAGAGAAAGAAATGAGAAACAAGAAAATTCCATTAGTAAAAGTATTATGGAATCGATAGGGAATTGAAGAGGCTACGTGGGAGTCTAAGGATTCAATAAGACAGCAATATCCAAATCTATTTAATGGTAAGATTTTTGGGGACAAAATCCCTAATGGGGGAGAATTGTAACAGTCCAGTTTATACCTTAGTCGGAACAGTGGTTTCGGGACCATAAATCCGAGTCTAAATATTATTTAAAATATTATTTTCTGTGTCATTGATGAGTGTTTAAGCATGTGTAAATTTTTGTAAATTTGATTGTCTCTGTGCTTAATTTGATTAAAGGATGAGATTGCACTAAATATGAAAGTTGCTTGCTATTTATTAAAGTACCTAAGTATTGTGGCTTTGTAAATCTAAAGGCCTTAAATGGCAAATAAGCCAATTCTATGGCTAGTGGATGGCATTGAATGATGAAATGCCTAATTATATGTTTTTATATATTAAAAACATTAGTTAAAAGTTATATTATATTTACATTAAAATATAGATATTTTATAATAAAAGAAACAAAAGAGTTAGTGGGTTTCATAATCATTCTTATCACCGAAAATCAAAAAGGAAAATGAAAAGAAGAAGATAGCAAGGTTCGGCTAGGTTTTGAGCTTGATTAAGGTAATTTTTGACTTCGATTTTTTGATAATTTTTACGTTTTTGCAATTGTTGCTTTGAGAGCTACAAAACCCATTTTTGATTTTGTGAATTGATGATGTTTTTGTGAGATGCCATTGATGATATGTTAAGCTTTTTGATGATTTTTGGTGTTAAATGAAAGATATGAGCTAGATAAACATACTTTCTTCTTGAAGTTTTGATAAATTTAGCTAAATAGGGCTAAATTGTGAAAATATTATTTTGGAGGGTTAATGTGTGAATTTGATGAAATATTTGGACCTATATAGTCCTTAGGGAGGTTCGGCTATGCAAATGTGTGAACAAATTTTGTATATTTGATGTTTTGAGAAAATAGGACTAAATTAATAAAATATACAAATATGGGGGCTAAATTATAAATAGCCCAAAATATGTGTGTATGGATTGAATTGAATGAATTAGTGAATAAAAGGATTAATTCTGAATATGTTTAGATCAAGAACCAAGAAAATGCAGAGGCGTGAGATCATGGGAAAGCGAAAGTAACTGAGTAGTCATTTTCATTTCGATAAACCGAATACGAGGTAAGTCATATTGCTAATAAATGTAATTGTATTGAATTGAGTTTATTTACATGATTATCAATGATAATAACTGCATTTGTGATACTATGTATATGAATTCTAAGATAAGGTCAACATAGTGATAAGTTGCAGAAGTTTTGTATGAACTTGGGAATACAAAGGTATCTGTTCTGTTTTATCATGTAAGACCACGTCTAGGACGGTGGCATTGATTTGATAATCGTGTCAGACCCTATCTGGGACAGTGGCTTCGATATCTGATTATATATAAGACCTCATCTGGGACGTAGACATCATTATCTGATTATATATAAGACCTCGTCTGAGACGTAGGCATCATTATCTGATTATATATAAGACCTCGTTTGGGACGTAGGCATCCTTATCTGATTATATATAAGACCTCGTCTGGGACATAGGCATCATTATCTGATTATATATAAGACCTCGTCTGGGACGTAGATATCGTTATCTGATTATATATAAGACCTCGTCTAGGACGTAGGCATCCTATCTAATAATATATAAGAACTCGTCTGGGACGTAGGCATCATTATCTGATTATATATAATACCTCGTCTGGGACGTATGCATCGTTATCTGATTATATATAAGACCTCTTCTGGGACGTAGGCATCATTATCTGATTATATGTAAGACCACATTTGGGACGTTGGCAACGATATGAGCTTTTCATGTAAGACCATGTCTAGGACATCGGCATAATATCGATTCGTGTAACAATCTGTCCGAGACTAAGGTATCGATATTTGAGTACATGAAAGGTTTCATTTAGGACGTTGGCTTTGTACGACTATTCCGAGTTTTCTGAGCATCCCATTAGATTCCTATTGGATCAAAGGGCAAGTCTGTGATGCGAACTGCAAATCCGAGTTAAGAATAAATATGTGTATGTAAAACCATTTTAGGTACGTTATTATACACTAATTGTGAATATAAGGTAAGCATCTAAGTGATTTTACTATGACACTATGGATACGGAATTGATGATATGATATGTAAGGTTTTGATTATATGAATTACGTAATTATATGATTCTTGAATTTGCAAAGATAGCAAATGTAGTTAATAGTGTATGAAAGAAAGCATATATGCGATGTTATGTTAAATGATTGATATGTACTAATGTATTTACTTGCATAAGTGCCTTCTATGTCAAGTTTATTTGTATATGACTTACTAAGCTTTTGGAAAGCTTACTCTGTATGTGTTTTCTCTGTTTTATAGGTCGTCAAAAGCTACTGAAGGCTCGAGACCGTTAGGGATCATCATCACACTACTAAACTGATTTTTAGTACCCTTTCGAAAGTGTATATAACTAAATATGGCATGTATAGGCCAGTATGTTTGTATAAGTTGTTATGTAATCTTAGCTTTGTGATTTGGCTATTTATGAGATAAGACTTTGCTTTAATGAATGTGATATATGATGCATATCTTGATAAGGTGAAAGCATGTGAAATGGCCAAATTTTGAGTGAGCAAATGAATGAATCATGCTTGTAATGATATGAGTTTATTTCTTTGGAATTGTCATATTGGAATTGGTATTGAATATATAAATTGAATGGTCAATTTCGTATGTTTTGATTTTCATAAATTGCTTGTAGGTAAGACCCTAAGTGGGTGGCATATTGGCCGTGTAAAATGGCCTATGATGTCACACGGTTGAGGCACACGGGCGTGCCTAAGACCGTGGGTAAATTGGCAGAATGTGGCTTAAATTACACACGGCCTCGACACGGGTGTGCTTAATGGCCATGTGAGAAATGGCAGTATGTGATCTAGTAGTACATGGCCTTAACACACGAGCGTGCTCGGTGATCGTGTTGATTTTGGCAGTATACTCCCACGAGGAGGACACAGGAGAGTGTCAAGTAGCCGTGGGTGAGGCACGGTCTACCCCCATGGCCGTGTGTCCCCTGTATTTTAGAAAAGTTCCAAATTTTCATGAAATTACTTATGTGTTTTGGTTTAGTCCCGACTCGGTTTATAGGCATGCTTAGAGTCTTGATGACTCATTTAAGGGACTCTATGATTGTATTCAAATGTGTTTGATGACGATTGACTTTTTGTCGTGAATGTGATGTAAAATGATCCTATTGTTCGATAATGCCTCTTAACCCTATTTCGGTGACGGTTTTCGGGTTAGGGGTGTTACATTAAAATATGTTCATTTTACATTTTATCAATTTCAATGCCCTCTTCTTTTGTTTGTCTAGAGGAATATGTATTAGAATTCAACTAATCGGTATCATCATCTACCCCCTCATCTTGGGTAAGACACAGTGCCATCGTGTTGTCATTTATGATTTTGGCAAAGAATCTTGAATAAAACGATCAATGGCATCAATAAAAAAACAGGAATCATCTTGTTCTCTAGAATATCGCATAGCACCGTAAATTTGAAAAATAATTTTCGCATCGCCTACCCTTAGCGCAAGTTTACCATCACCTACATCAATAATAGCCCTAGCAGTAGCTAAAAAGGGTGTCCCAAAATTAAAGGCACCTCAACGTCTTCATTCATGCCAAGCACAACAAAATCAATGGGGAATATAAATTTATCAACTTTTACCCTAGGATATTTAACAAATCTATCAACTAGCTGAATACTCATCTTAGTGGGTTTAGGTTTCTAGAGACCAAGTTGTTTAAATATTTTATAAGGCATTAAATTAATATTGGCACCTAGATCAGCTAGTGCATTCTCTATGTTTAAACTACCAATTAAGCAGGGAATAGTGATACTTCTTGGGTCTTTCAATTTGGTTGGTAGCTTTGTTTGGAGGATGGCTGAACATTCTTCATTAAGTTCAATTGTTGATATCTCTTCAAACTTCCTTTTATTTGTTAGGAGCTCTTTTAGAATTTTTGAGTATGTCGGCATCTGTGAAATAGCTTCAACAAAAGGTAAGTTGATATGTAATTGTTTCAAAAGTTCATGAAATTTACTGTATTGTGCGTCTAAGCGGTCTTTCTTCAATTTTGCTGGATATGGGATTGGTGGTTTAATTTCTTCAGGTACTAGAATTGCATTCTCATTTGCATCCTCATCCTTTGTCTTATAAGTTTCATGTGGTATCTTCTTCTTTGTTTCAACCAACTCCTTTCCACTTCTTAGTATAACTACCTTCACATGCTCTTTTTTTCTAGGTAAACTTTTTGGTCGCCTTTTAGAATCTAGCTTAGTTAGTTGTTCAATTTGATCCTTAAGCCCTTAAATTGATGCTTGCTGATTATTTGATAAACCGTAAAAGTAACATATTTTAACCCCATATTTAGTATGCTTTTGGAGGATTTAGCCCTTGATTTATGTAAAAAGGTGCTTTTAATCCTTTCTTTTCATGTTTATACTCAGAAAAGCACCCGAGGATAAAAAGAACATAAAACAGGCTTAAAACGGAGTAATTGGGCCTTAGCAAGCAATCAATACGGCCTTGCCCAAATTCCACACAACCGTGCCTCGCCAAATACCTAAAGCACAGCCTCAACACCATCACACACGGTCGTGCATCATCCACTTACCACACACGGACGTGCCTGGTGATCTACATGGTCGTGCCCAAATCGACAGAGCTGAAGCACGGCCTGGCCCCGACTTTGGACGGCCGTGCCCAAAATGATAGAATCAAGACATGGCCCAACCACGATTTACACAGGCGTGTACCATCGCCGTGCCCCTACCGCGGGAATGAGAAATTTCACTCGGAATTAGATGCTTGAAGCCAAAGAAACATACTTTTAAGTTTACTCAAACACGCTAATAGTAATTCTACTTGAAGGAGATACTTAGGAGCCAAGTATAGCACCCCAAAGCCTATATAAACAACCCAAGGCGCGGTAAGAAAAGGGGGCTTTTAGGCGAGGCTTTTGGTCAAGCATTCATCTTTAAGGGAGTCATTTGAAGATAGCCAGTTGATCCATCTCAAGAAGTTGGAACTCCATTCAAGACGGGGGATCTCCTCTTTAATACCTTCAGGGGGTTTTAGGGGGTTCTTATGTTTTGTTTATTCTTTACTCTTGAGATGTTTTCTTGTTTAGTTATGAACTAAACCCTTCGGATACCTGAAGGGGATGAAACCTATGATGGATTTTGTTATTTGATTTCTAAATTATATGATAAGTACTTAGCTTGTTCTTAATTATGTTGCTTAATTTAATCCAATGTGCTTAGGTGGAGGAGGAATAGACCTTGCCTAAGAGTAGATCTAGCATAATTGAGTGGAGTTGATCGGGCGCCTAGAGATAGGGTTACGAGATTTTGCCAGATTAGGGTGAAACCTAATATGGGAATCCATTGATCGATTTACTGCTTCCTTAATATTTTAGATGTTCCCCGGAAACGACGCCAAAAACTTGATCGTGTCAAACAGTCGAGTTTTAATATTTATAAAAGAGTGATCGAACCTGTATACTGACTGGGACAACGATAGAGGCAAGTGCACCTATCGAATAGTAGTAAAGCTCAGGCAAGAATATCTTATCGAACCCAAGGGAACCTAAAAGTACTACTACTCACTTTCTTTCTATTATTTAGCCTAAAATATGGAGTGATTGGATTATTAAACTAATGAGATACTTAGACTAAATGCAAAGACAAAAGAATGAATGGGAGAAAGACTTTAGGAAAACTCAATTGATAAAGACGATACCCTCAGGAAGAATCCACCTATGACCTCACTTATTATTCATTCCCCAAACCATATGATTTATTTACTTAGCTTGATCCGTGAGACTCCCTAACCTATATTAAACCCTCTCTCGAGGTGAATAACGCCTAACCTTAGGTTAATTAGTGGAACTCTTGTTCTCTTATAATAACCCCCCTAAGGAAGCAATAAATCGATCAATGGATTCCCATATTAGGTTTCACCCTAATCCAGCAAAATCTCGTAACCCTATCTTTAGGTGCCCGATCAACTCTACGTAATTATGCTAGATCTACTCTTAGGCAGGGTCTATTCCTCCTCCACCTAAGCACAACGATTAAATTAAGCAATATAATTAAGAACAAACTAAGTACTTATCATATAATTTAGAAATCAAATAACAAAATCCATCATAGGCTTCATCCCCTTCAGGTATCTGAGGGGTTTAGTTCATAACAAATTCGAAAACATCTCAAGAGTAAAGAATAAACAAAACATAAGAAATCCCTAAAACCATCTAAAGGAATTGAAAGAGAGATCCTCTGTCCTGAATGGAACTTCAGCTTCTTGAGATGGATCAACTGGCTATCTTCAAGTGACTCCCTAAAAGATGAAAGCTTCGGCCAAAGCCTCTACAAAAGCCCCCCTTTTATGTCTGCCTTGGGTTGTTTATATAGACTTTGGAATGCTATACTTGGCTCCTAAGTATCTCCGTCAAGTAGAATTACTATTAGGGTGTTGGAGCAGACTTAGGAGTATGTTTCTTTGGCTTCAAGCATCCAAATCCAGGTGAAATTGCTCTTTCCCGTGGCAGAGGCACGGCCATGGCACACGCCCGTGTAACTCGTGGTTGGGCCGTGTCTCAATTCTGTCGTTTTGGGCATGGCTATTTAAGTTAAGTTTCAGGCTGTGATTCAGGTCTGTCGATTTGGGCACGGCCATGCAGATCACCAGACACATCTGTGTGATAAATGGATGCTACATAAGTTGCATCTACCAATGCATCATTGCTATATAAGTTACTAGAAGTCATGATTAGACATAACTTTTTGTGATTAACCTTTCATGCATTAATCCTGAAGTCCTTTATCTCTGGAATGGATACAAGTCATGGAATAGTCACACTTGTATAGTCCATTCCATGTTTCTTGATATCTTGAGTAGACTATGATATACAAATTAGTATGACATCTCATGTCAACTTATTTGAGCATGGCCATGCATTTCTAGTCTCACTCAATCAAGTGGCCTAAGATATTACTCCCATTATGTGGAAGGGACTTATCTTATATTGATCTGTAATATCCCTCTACATAGATTGTGGTATATCCGACATCAGCCTTTATAGAACAACCAATTACGGTGTACGTTTGACTATATCAAAATATACGACTCACGATGATGGGATAATGATTATCTCAAGTCTAAGAATCATATACATATTAATCACTATGAGTAATGTTGTGACAATTACATAATAATCCAAGAAACATACTCATAGCGGGTCAGTCCAATATGTTGTTCTCTAACACACATATTCATGCATTGATTTTGACACTCTATATCTATAACATCCGGGATTTAGAGGTTGCGCATTTAAAGTTAGATCTATGTGCTAGTATGCTTTGGATGTTGTATGAGTGTGTTTGGGGGCTTCGGGAAACCTTGAGGTTAGGTAGGAGCCTTAGAAAAATTTTTGTTTTTAAGCCTTTAAGGGGGGAGCTAGGGGAGTTAGGCCTTAAGGGAATTAATGTGGGGTTTATGACACAAGAAAGGAAGTGGTGGAGTGGCAAGGTAACGCCTAGGAGCAAGGGGAGTGTTTGCGTCACAAGGAGTTCCAAGGGGGAGGAGGTTCGAGCATCATGGACGGTATTTTTTTGGAGTTTGTTTTTGCGTAAAGGGGAGTGGGGAGTTGGATTCGGTATGGGCACTTGAAAGGTGGAAGTTTGAATGGGTCAAGGATTTCAAATAGTTGGTGGAGAGTAAGGCTTGAGTTTGAATCATTCAAATAAGTTTGAATGAGTGAATGGGAGGAAAGTTAGGAGGAAAAGAAGGGATGAGGAGTGAGGTTGAAGAGTTGGCCGAATGTAGGATGCTAGAAGGTGGAAATTTCGGTCATGTTAGAGGGGTGGGTGCCGAATTTGCTTAGTGGCTGTAGGGTGCATCTTTTGCATTTGTTTCCTTCTCTAGATTTGTGCCAAAAAGTGTTAGTCAAGGCTCTTCAATTATTTTCTCTTCATATGACCAAAAGCCGAATGTGAGAGACCATTTTTGTGCATTTTGCTCTTCTCTTTGCAACCCTTTCTCCTCTCTTCTATTCACTCTCTAAAAGCCGAAAGTGTCACATTTTCTCTCTTTTTCATCTTGAGTTCATTATCTTGAAGTCACTCTAGCCGAATCATAACTCTCCCTTCTCCTCTTTTCTTTTTCACTTTGACAACCTTAAACCTTCATTACTTTTGCAAAAGCCGAATATTTCATCTTTACATCTCTTCTCTTGGTGGCCAAATCTTCTACTCATCATTATTCTCTTCTTGCTCATCTCTATTCTCTCTTTCCTCTTTTATTGTGTTTATTTCTCAAGTTATATCTCTTGGCGAATCATTAGAGCCTATAGAGGCGTTGTTGTTCATCTCCTATCAATCTCCCAATCGATTCTAGTGTTGTGGTAAGGGGTTCTCTTTTATTTGAATATTACTCTTTCTTTTTGGTGTGCCAAAATTGAAAGACTAATCCTATTTTCTTGTATGGCCGAATTTATGAAGGAGGGATTTTGAGTTTTCTGTGTAAGCCAGCGTTAGGAGTATTAAGGATCTTTCGAGATTTGACCAAGCAAGGTAAGAAGATATTTGGTTCAGCCAGAGGGCCATTTCTTTTGGACAATTGGTGTTAGGCCGAATCTGATATTGATTTATGTAGGGATTTCGACAACTTTCAAGTACAAGCGAGAACCTTCGGGATTTGGGTCGACTTTTGTAAGGTTATTTAATTAAGATGATTATTTAGTCTCATTTAGATCTGATTTAACGTTTACCCGGGTCTTCTAATTAAGTTATTATTCGATGGATGCGAGTACCAGCCAAAGAGCGAAAGGGGTTGGACATGTAGTCCTTGCCACTAAATTCAAGAAGCGGTCAATTTCAGCGGTTCGGGATTGGTCACTTAGGGTGTGGGCGGTGTCGGAGAGAGATAAGCGATCATTGTAGTTTCTTGAGTGAGGCGTTAGGAGATTGATAGCCTAGTTCTTCAGGTTTTCAGGTGTGAAATTAACACACTGGTTATTTATCTACTTTAATTTAAATAAATTGTGTACAATAGCCGAAACCGTGGCTGTGGTGGTGTTATTACTCATGTTGGGTAATTCGGTAACCAGGTTAGTATACTATCCATGCTACGGATGTGGTTAGTAATTGTGGATCTATGTAAGCATGTCATATATGTATATTTGGTATGTTCATATGTTATGTTACCATTCTATCATATTATCTTGCATGTGCATGGGGTTGGAATATATCTTTATTAAAGGGAAAGTGTGTACATTTATATGCATGGATTGATGATGGCCTCGAGCCTCATCGTGGATTGATGACAACCATGAGTCTCATCTTGGATATTTGTGATTTCAATCAAGTGGATCAGTGGCCAGACCACTAAGTAGACTTGAGCAGTGTACCATCGATGCATTTAACGCCAAAGTGGTGTGTAGCGGATGGAGGGTCGATTTAGTAATCCCAGTGTGTGGCGGTTGGATCTGGTGGTGTCTGCGGTTGGATATTAGGTTGGATAGGTTAACATTTTTGCATCACTATAAGTGGTATGTGGTTTAATGTGGGTTAGGGCCAAGCCCAATTGTGAATATTTGTGGGCTAATTGCACACTGAGTCTGGTGACTCACCTTTCTTCTCTAACAATGCAGGTAATTAAGTAGTCTATTGGACCGAAATTTTGGAGTGGGCGGGGTGGCCATGCGCAGAAGTATTCTTATTTTTAAGTACATTATGAACTTTTGGTTATTTTGTTGGGATATTTTTATTGTAATAAGGCCGCTTTAAATGTTTGGGGATTATTATTATGGGTTTAAGTTAGTCTTTCCTATCCGTTGATTAATTAAAAGATGGTTTTAAGATATTTCTAACGTAAAGGTAACAAATGAAAGTTTTTGTTCAAAATCTTGGATGACCTATAAGCAAACGTTTTAACTCAAGCATGAATCATGTTTTGAACTTTAAATAACCCGAAATTTTATTCACTGACAAATTGCAAATTCTGAACGAGAAACCCTTATCTTTAAAAACAACGTTTTGATTTAGAAAACCAAAATCTTATTTTCATTTCCAAACAAAACTTTTTTTACACTTTTCCCAGTAACATTCTGAATTCGGTCGTGGTGTTTTGGGCCGGGTTTGGGGTGTTACAATTTGGTATCAGAGCTAGGTTTTAAACTCTACCTTTTGGGGTTTTTGAGGCCCACAACATTTTTAAACATTGAAATAGGTTTAAAAGAAAAATTTTCGGGAAATGGCTTTGTGGAAGCATGGCACCTGCGTCTCTGGCCCAAGTCCGCCTGGTAAGTATTCTAAATCTTTATATGATATATATGAGTGGGCTTGATGGGTTTCATGGGATGTAGACTATTTTAATTAGACTCTGATGGACTATAGGTTTAGTTTGAACAACTTCTTAGAAATCATAAGACTTAAACCGAGCAAACAAACCTGTGAACCAGTCGCCGAGTTATGGCGTGGCAACAGGCATACGCATGTCTAGGATTGGATTCAAGGAGAGCTTGGTATTTAAGCAGTCCTAGTGACTCACCTCCTCGTTCTTTGGAATCCTACAGGTGCATAGTATTCTCACTTTAACCATGAGGATTTTTTGACAGGCTAAACTTTATAATTAAAACCCAAGAGGGACTAGCCACCCTGTTTTGTAAAATCCTAGGTAAACCCTAGTTTTTAATTCCCAAATTACCCGTGATTCGTAAAAATTACCCTAGTTTTGGAAAATGACCGAAATACCCTTGAGTTGAAAATTACCAAAATACCCTTATTTTGGCAAATCACCCGAAACCTTATTTTGGAAAATTACAAAAATACCCCTGTAGGATAAAATTATTGAAATACCCTTGGGTAGGGAAATGACAAAAATGCCCCTCTGTGATGAATGTGAATTCGTGGATGCTATCTGTGTGATGATTGATGAGTATATGTGGTTTCTGGAATTAGGAAATAAGCTTGAAACTGAAACTATAGGTAGGTCCAAGTTTGAAAGAACCACTATCGAAATTACTTTTCATAAAATTGTTCGTGATTAATTAGTGAAAAGGTATACTAATGCATAAAAAATTCTTTAAATCAGATTAAGACGCTATTATAGAGATAAGTGGTAGGGGATGTAGACGTAATACGCTAGGACATGGTGGAGGTGGGATGGCTATATCGGAACCAGCAGGGTCTGGTCATGGGTCAAGAAATGAGGCACCACTACTGCCAGCTGTAGAGGCAGAGTTTCAGGGTCAGACAGGGGGGACAATGCAGTGTCTCAGGCAATGTTGCGTATGCTAGAGCGAGTGGCTGGGGCGAGTGCGGGGACAGCAACTCGAAGTCCATTTTGAGCCACTCCGAGCTAATGGAGCTGAAGTGTTTCGAGGTATTTCTGGAGTAGCTTCAAACGTGGCTGTGTATTGGTTAGAGGCAGTTGAAAGGATCATGGATGACTTGGATTGCATAGCTGAAGAGAAGAAGAAGGGCGTAGTTTCTCTACTTTGAGATAAAGCCTACCAGTGGTGGCTCACTGTTAAAAAGGGTACCCTGGCGAACTAAATAAATTGGGATTTATTCAAGATAAAGTTCCAAGGGAAGTACGTTGGAGCTAGTTATGTGGATGCTCAGAAAAAGGCATTCCCGAACTTGGTGCAAGGGAGTAAGACGGTAGTTGAGTTTGAGGCAAAATTTTTGCAGTTGAGCCAGTACGCCTTAGGAATTGTTGCAACTGACTATGAGCACTATGTAATATTTGAGGATGGGTTGCGAGACGAACTGCGAGTGTTGATAGCTCCTCAACGAGAGAGGGATTTTACGGAGTTGGTAGAAAAAGCTAGGATAGTAGAGGAGGTCAAGCGAACTAAAAGGAAAAATATGGATAAAGATAAAGGCAGGAATAAGAGGAGTTATGGACCATCAGTATCATCGGGGGGTTTCCAGAAAAAGCCTAGGGTTGAGGGACCTACTCGTGTTTTTCGTCGATTCTTGAAAGTCGATCTGTCAAGTGTGCTTTCGGTGTGGGAGGTCTCATATAGAAGTCTTTGGGAAGGAATAAGGAGTGCTTCTGAGATATGGGTCAAGGGACCATCTAATTAAGAATTATCCTCAGGACGTGGCTAGGACTCGAGACGGAGGTCGGGTATGTCTGCCCGGAAGGGGTGGTCAACAGATTCCAAGAGGTCATGGGTTGAATCGAGAAGGAATGGTTTTGGCCGAGGTCGCAGAGCACCGCGCGAGGATCGAGGTCTTGAGGCAAGGTAGCACAGGTTAGTGTCTGTGACTAGGCGTCGTGAAGAGGGGGAGGCACCAGATGTAATAATAGGTACGTTTCTTATTTTTGGGTTACCCTTTACTGCTTTAATTGATGTTGGATCGACTCACTCCTATATTGCTAGCCTGATGTCATGAACCTTGAATGTGCAACCTAAAATTGCCCCTAGGAAGATGACAATACTTAGTCCTTTAGGGCAATCAGTAGTGGTAGATAGACTCTTTAGAGATGTGCCTTTAGAGGTTCAGGGGTCTATGTTTCCGGCTGATTTGATGGAGTTGCCTTTCGAAGAATTTGACTTGATCCTAGGCATGGACTGGTTAGTAAGGTATAGTGCGAATTTGGACTGTGCTGCTAAGCGTATGATGTTGAAGACTCCCGAGGATGATGAGGTTGTGGTGATATGGGAGAGGAGAGACTACTGGTCTAATGTGGTGTCTACTCTTAAGGCGGAGAAGATGGTGAAGAAGTGGTGCTTGGCCTTCTTAATGTTTGTTAGTGCCTTAGATGCTAAGGGTACAGTTGTGGGGGAGGTGAGAACTGTTAAGGAATTTATGGATGTTTTTCCGGAAGAGCTTCTAGGTTGCCTCCGGATCGTGAGGTGGAGTTTGGAATTGACCTTCTACCAGGTACAGCGCCGGTGTCCATCGCTCCTTACAGGATGGCTCTGAAGGAGTTGGTTAAGCTTAAGGCCCAAATCCAAGAGTTATTAGATCGCAGTTTCATTCGACCCCGTGTGTCTCCATAGGGAGCACCGGTGTTGTTCGTAAGAAGAAGAAGGACGGATCTATGCGGATGTGCATAGATTACCGCCAGTTGAATAAGCTGATGATCAAGAACAAGTACCCGCTACTAAGGATAGATGACTTGTTTGATCAGCTCAAAGGGGCTACGATCTTTTTGAAGATAGATTTGAGGTCGGTGTATCACCAGCTTAAGGTGAAGGAAGCAGATATTCACAAGACAGCGTTTCGGACTCGATACGGGCACTATGAATTCCTGGTAATGACATTCGGGTTGACAAATGCACCAGCTGCGTTCATGGATATGATGAATCGGGTTTTTCAACCCTACCTGGACCAGTTGGTTGTGGTGTTCATAGACGACATTCTGGTATATTCCAGATCTGAGGAGGAGCATGATGCGCATCTATGGGTGGTTCTACAGATTTTAAGGGAAAAGAAGTTGTACGCCAAATTTAGCAAGTGCGAATTTTGGTTAAGAGAAATTGCTTTTCTGGGTCATGTGGTATCTGTAGAAGGGATAAGAGTGGATCCTTAAAAGATTGAGGCGGTATTGGATTGGAAACCACCTATGTTGGTGGCAGAGATTTGTTGAAGGTTTTTCCTCTATAGAAGCACCTTTGACTAAGTTGTTGAGAAAGGAGGTACCTTTTGTGTGGACGGACAAGCAGCAGGAGAGTTTCGAGAAGCTAAAAAGGGTTTTAACTGAGGCTCCAGTTCTAATTCAGCCTAAAGTAGGGAAAGATTTTATGGTGTATTGTGATGCTTCTCTTACGGGGTTGGGTTGTGTACTGATGCAGGAAGGGAAGGTTGTTGCCTATGCGTCTCGACAGTTAAGTCCCCATGAAGTTAACAATTCGATGGACGACCTGAAAATGGCTGCAGTGGTTTTCGCTTTGAAAGTGTGGAGGCATTATCTGTATGGGGAGAAGTCGGTGATCTATACGGACCATAAGAGTTTAAAGTATCTGCTTACTCAGAAAGAGTTGAACTTGAGACAGCGAAGGTGGGTGGAGCTGTTGAAGGATTACAATTGCTCGATTGAATATCACCCGGGGAAAGCAAATGTGGTGGTAGATGCGCTAAATCAGAAGGTAGTATCAGATCTGAGGCGATGTTCGCTCATCTTAGCCTATATGATGACGGGAGTTTATTAGCTAAGCTACGGGTGAAGCCGACATGGTTAAGTCAAGTAAAAGAGAAACAATTGGTGGATGAGGTTTTGAGTGCTCGACTACTGAAAGTACAAAATGGGGAATTAGAGGACTACAGTGTGAATAGCGTCGGAGTTTTGTGTTTTCGTGGTAGGGTTTGTATGCCAAAAGATGTGGAATTGAGGCAGAAGATTCTTCGGGAATCGTATAGTAGCCCCTATGCTATGCACCCTGGAGGGAGTAAGTTGTATAGGGATCTTGAGACCGATTCGGTGGCTGGTTTGAAGCGAAGTTCTGAAATTTGTGGGGAAGTGTTAGTCAAGGCTCTTCAATTGTTTTCTCTTCATATGACCAAAATTCGAATATGATGAGACCATTTTGTGCATTTTCTCTTCTCTTTGCAACCCTTTCTCCTCTCTTTTATTTACTCTCTAAAAGCGGAAAGTGTCACATTTTCTCTCTTTTTCATCTTGAGTTCATTATCTTGAATTCACTCTAGCCGAATCATAACTCTCCCTTCTCCTCTTTTCTTTTTCACTTTGACAATCTTAAACCTTCATTACTTTTGCAAAAGCCGAATATTTCATCTTTACATCTCTTCTCTTGGTGGCCGAATCTTCTACTCATCATTATTCTCTTCTTGCTCGTCTCTATTCTCTCTTTTCCTCTTTTATTGTGTTTATTTCTCAAGTTATATCTCTTGGCCGAATTTGTCAGAGCCTATAGAGGGGGCATCGTTGTTCATCTCCTATCAATCTCTCAATTGGTTCTAGTGTTGTGGTAAGGGGTTCTCTTTTATTTGAATATTACTCTTTCTTTTTGGTGTGTCAAAATCAAAAGACCAATCCTATTTTCTTGTATGGCCGAATCTATGAAGGAGGGATTTTAAGTTCTCTGTGTAAGCCACCGTTAGGAGTATTAAGGATCTTTTGGGATTTGACCAAGCAAGGTAAGAAGATTTTTGGTTCGGCCAGAGGGCCATTTCTTTTGGACAATCGGTGTTAGGCCGAATCTGATATTGATTTATGTAGGGATTTCGACAGCTTTCAAGTACAATGAGAACCTTTGGGATTTGGGTCGACTTTGGTAAGGTTATTCAATTAACATGATTATTTAGTCTCATTTAGATCTGATTTAACATTTACCCGGGTCTTCTGATTAAGTTATTATTCGATGGATGCGATTACCAGCCAAAGAATGAAAGGGGTTGGACACGTAGTCCCTGCCCCTAAATTCAAGAAGCGGCCATTTAGCGGTTCGGGATTGGCCACCGGGGTGTGGGCTAGCGTCGGAGAGAGACAAGCAGATCTCTGTAGTTTCTTTGAGTGAGGATGCCAGGGAGATTGATAGCCTAGTTCTTCAGGTTTTCAGGTGTGTAATTAACACACTGGTTATTTATCTACTTTAATTTAAATAAATTGTGTACGGTAGCCGAAACCGTGGCTGTGGTGGTGTTATTACTCATGTTGGGTAATCCGGTAACCAGGTTAGTAAACTACCCATGCTACAGATGTGGTTAGTAATTGTGGATATATGTAAGCATGTCATATATGTATATTTGGTATGTTCATGTGTTATGTTACCATTCTATCATATTATGCTGCATGTGCATAGGGTTCGGGATATATACTATTAAAGGGGAAGTGTGTACATTTATGTACGTGGATTGATGATGGCCTCGAGCTTCATCGTGGATTGATGACGACCATAAGTCTCATCGTGGATATTTGTGATTTCAATCACGTGGATTAGTGGCTAGACCACTAAGTGGACTTGAGCAGTGTACCATCGGTACGGACTGCTAAAGAGGTGTGTAGCGGATGGAGGGTCGATTTAGTAATCCCCAGGTGTATGGTGGTTGGATACGGGTGGTGTGTAGCGGTTGGATATTAGATTGGGCTGGGTTTACATTTTTGCATCACTATAAGTGGTATGTGGTTTAATATGGGTTAGGGCCAAGCCCAATTGTGGATATATGTGGGCTAATTGCACACTGAGTATGGTGACTCACCTTGCTTTTCCAACAATACAGGTAATTCATAGTCTATTGGACTGGGCTGGAGTGGACTCGGGGTGGCCATGCAGAAGCTGTTCTTATTTCTAAGTACATTATGAACTTTTGGTTATTTTCTTAGGATATTTTTATTGTAATAAGGCCGCTTTAAATGTTTTGGGATTATTATTATGGGTTTAAGTTAGTCTTTCCTATCCGTTGATTAATTAAAAAATGGTTTTAAGATATTTCTAACGTAAGGGTAACAAATTCAAGTTTTTGTTCAAAATCTTGAATCACCTATAAGCAAACGTTTTAACTCAGGCATGAATCATGTTTTGAACTTTAAATAACCCAAAATTTTATTCACCGACAAATTGTAAATTCTGAACGAGAAACCCTTATCTTTAAAAACAATGTTTTGATTTAGAAAACCAAAATCTTATTTTCACTTCCAAACAGAACTCTTTTTACACTTTTACCAGTAACATTCTGAATTCGGCCGTGGTGTTTTGGGTCGGGTTTGGGGTGTTACAATATCAATGACAACTCTTTATCATTAATCAACTACATGTTAGTCTTAATGCATTATTGTTGTCCTAGTCAACAATAATACTTGACTAAGGATATTTTAAGAATAATCATATTATTCTCGTGACATTATTATAAAATAGTTTATTTGTACACGTAAGGAAAAAGCTGAAATAATAATGACAACGCTTTATATTAATAAACATGGTAAATCAAGTATGTTATTACAACCATCTCATGATTGATCTTTGGGCATACTCTTACAATCTCCCACTAGCACTAAGAGCAATCACTCATATATCTAATACCAAGTGACTTCGTGTGACGATCATGCTTTTGCTGTGTTAGAGGCTTGGTCAGCGGATCAGTAATGTTATCATCTGTAGGTACTCTGCATATCTCAACATCTCCTCGATCGATAATCTCTCGAATAAGATGATAGTGCCTAATTATATGTTTGGATCGCTGGTGAGATCTGGGTTCTTTAGCTTGTGCAATAGCTTCATTGTTATCACATCATTGTTCTATAGCATCTGATATGCTAGGCACAACCCCTAGTCCAGTAATGAACTTCTTGATCCAAACTACTTCTTTTGCTGCCTCACTGGCTACAATATACTCGGCCTCTATTGTAGAATCGGCTACTGTACCTTGCTTTGAACTCTTCCAGCTCACAGCACCACCATTAAGGCAAAACACAAATCCTGATTGTGATCGAGAATCGTCCTTGTTAGTTTGGAAGCTGGCATCAGTGTAACCCTTTACACTTAACTCTTCCTCACCTCTGTATATTAGGAACGTATCCTTAGTTCTTCTTAAGTACTTAAAGATATTCTTGACTGTAGTCCAATGACCTTCACCGGGATCTACTTGGTACCTGCTCGTCATACTTAAGGCATACAAGACATCTGGATGGGTACATAACATGGCATGCATGATAGATCCAATAGCGGAAGCATATGGAATTTTACTCATACGTTCTCTCTCTTGTGGAATTGAAGGAGACATTTCCTTCGAGAGTGAAATACCATGTCTCATAGGTAGGAATCCTCTTTTAGATTATTTCATGTTGGATCTTTTCAGTACTTTATCTATGTATGTATTTTGGCATAGACCCAGTAGTCGTCTTGATCTATCTCTATAGATCTTAACTCCTCAGATATAAGTAGCTTCGCCCAAGTCCTTCATAGAAAAACAACTTCCTAACCAAGTCTTAATAAACTGCAAGGTAGGTATGTCATTTCCCATGATAAGTATGTCATCCACATACAGTACCAAGAATGTGATAATGCTCCCACTAACTTTCTTGTAAACATATGGTTCATTTTCATTTTTGATAAAACCAAACTCTTTGATTACACCATTAAAACAAAGATTCCAACTTCGAGAAGCTTGCTTTAATGCATAAATGGATCTTTGTAGCTTACAAATCTTTCTAGCATCCTTTGGATTGACAAAACCTTCAGGTTGTGTCATGTACACATCCTCTTCAAGTTTCCCGTTAAGGAAAGCTGTTTTGACGTCCATCTACTAGATTTTATAATCATGAAATGCAGCTATGGTAAGCAAGATCCTGATGGATTTAAGCATAGCTACAGGAGAAAAGGTTTCATCATAGTCAACACCATGAATTTGGCGAAAACCTTTAGTGACTAATCGCCCCTTGTATGCTTGTACATTACCATTCATGTCGATTTTCTTTTTGAAAACCTACTTGCACCCTATAGGTTTAACCCCTTCGGGTGGGTCAATCAAAGTCTATACTTGATTTTCATACATGGAATCCATCTCAGATCTCATGGCCTTAAGCCATTTCTCAGAGTCTAGGCTCGTCACCGCTTCTTGATAAGTCCTAGGCTCATCATGATCTATAAGAAGAACGTCACCATGCGTTGTAATGAGAAATCCATATCTCTCAAGTGCATGGCATTCTATTAAAGATCTTTGCGATGGTTGTGTTTCTACAGTAGTTACTTGTTCCTCAATTTCTTATGGAATTTGCTATTGTTCTATCTCTAGTTTAGTGGTATCTTGTGATTCTCGAATTTCTACAAGTTCAATCTTTCTCCCACTTCCTTTTCTAGAAATAAATTCTCTCTTTAGGAAGACACCAATCCGAGCAACAAACATTTTGTTCTCAGTGGGATTAAAGAAATAATAACCTTTGGTTTCTTTCGGATACCCTACAAAAATACACCTTTCAGATTTGGGTTCAAGCTTAGTAGACGTCTAACGTTTAACATAAGCTTCACAACCCCAAATTTTCATAAAAGACATACTGGGACATTTCCCAGTCCACATCTCATATGGCATCTTTTGAACCGATTCAGATGGAACATGATTTAGTGTGAAAGCAGCTGTCTCAAGTGCATGGCCCCAAAAGGAAGTCGGTAGATCAGCATGACTCATCATGGATCGAACCATGTCTAATAGAGTTCGATTTCTTCTCTCAAAAACTCCATTCCATTGAGGAGTAGCAGGAGGAGTAAGTTGTGAGACAATCCCACATTCCTTCAATAGATCATCAAACTCTAGGCTCAAATACTCTCCACCTCGATCAGATCGAAGTGACTTGATAGTTTTGCCTAGTTGATTTTGTACTTCATTTTTGAATTCCTTGAACTTTTCAAGGGACTCAGACTTATGGCGCATGAGATAAACATACCCATATCTACTGAAATCATCAGTGAAAGTAATGAAGTATTGAAATCCACCTCTGGCCTGTGTATTTATTGGTCCACATACATTAGAATGTATTAGGCCCAATAAATCACTAGCTCGTTCACTTTTACTAGTAAAAGGAGATTTAGTCATTTTTCCCAATAAGCAAGATTCACACACTTCAGATTGTTCAAAAATAAATGAATCTAAGAAACCATCTTTATGGAGTATGGATATGCGTCTCTCACTTATGTGGCCCAAACGACAATGCCAAAGATAAGTTTGATTTGAGTCATTTATTTTAGATCTTTTAGTATTTATGTTTTAAATAGGATTCATTTGATCTAAAACATAGAGGCCATTAATCAATTGTGCCGAACCATAGAAAACATTATTGAGATAAAATGAATAGCAATTATTCTTAATAATTATCTCAAAACCATTTTGTCTAAACAAGAAATTGAAATAATGTTTTTAGTCAAACTGGGCACAAAATAGCAATCCTCTAAAAATAAATCAAGTCCACTAGGAAAATATAAAGTATATGTTCCCACAGCTAATATAGCAACCTTTGCTCCATTTCCAACTCGCATGTCCAAATCTCCTCTAGCCAACGTCCTACTCCTTTGTAGTCCCTGTACAGAAGTACAAATATGAGAACCACAACCAATATCTAATACCCAAGAAGTAGTAGTTGATAAATTAATATCAATAACATAAATACTTAAAGCAGACGTTCCGCTTGTTTTGGCCTTCTTGACTTCCTCAAGATAGATAGGGCAGTTCCGCTTCCAATGTCCACTCACACCACAATGAAAGTAGTTTCCTTCCTTAGACACTCCACCTTTAGGTTTCATTGCAGCCTTTCCTTTGCCAGGCTTGGGCTTACCTTTGCCCTTGGGCTTTCTCTGAACTTTGGCCTTTCCCTTGCGCTTGTTGTTACGGACCATCAGTATAGGCTTGGATCCAACCTTTTTCATTTTACCTTTAGCAGTTCGTAACATACTGAGCAACTATGGCAGAGTCTTGTCAATTTCATTCATATTGAAATTAAGAACAAATTGGCTGTAGCTATCTGGCAATGATTGTAGAATTACATCAGTGGCCAACTCTTGGCCCAATGGAAAACCAAGCTTAGACAGACTTTTAATATAGCCAATCATCTTAAGGACATGAGGTCCTACTGGGCTTCCTTCAGCCAACTTACATTGGAATAGGGCTTTAGAGATATCGAACCTCTCTTGCCGTGCTTGCCCATGATAAAGTTCTTTCAGGTGCTCGATCATATCATCAGCAACGATGTCCTCATGTTGCTTTGGAAGCTTAGGATTCACAGTGGCAAGCATAAGACATCCAACATCTACCATGTCATCGAGATACTTCTTGTAAGCATCTCTATCAATTCTTGAGGCATTAATAGATGGTTCATTATGAAGTGGTTGTGCAATGACATACAATTTCCGTTCTTGTTTGAGGACAATCCTCAAGTTATGGAACCAGTCAAGAAAACTCAAACCATTCAATTTGTCCTTCTCAAGGACCGATCGCAATGAGAGTGTGCTAGTATTTGCAGCCATAATATATCTACAACAATTAAATATGCGTGTGAGTAAATTTACCAAGTTTATATCAATCATTAAAAAGACTCTATTAAATGATTATCCCACTATTTTATTTCAAAATTAATAACCCTCATATATTAATTTCGGAAAAACTTTCTCCAAAGTATTTCTAGTAGGTTAAGGATCCATATTTCACCTCCTATTAAGTCAGCTTTGGCTTTACTCTCAAGACTATGGTTATTTAGGTAAGCAACCTTTGCTAATTACATCATATGTAACTCCTAATATTTGGTGAACAACTCTTGTTCTACACATCTTATGATTTATCCAATTTAATTGCCTCTAGGTTTCTAATCCTATTAGAGTAACCTAGTTAAGTCATTAACCAATTTTTAACCAGCGAATATCACTTGTTTATTCTTCACGTTTAACCAAGATAAATACTAGTACTTCGCTTTGGCATAACCTACATAGTATTGATCGAGGCCTTAACGGGGGCAAATTTGGAAGGCCATGTTGACTTAATATTTTAATAGAGGGATTTTATTTAGGATGTTCCATCTCACCGATTATGGTCTACTTTAGTCTATTTAATCTTTTAATTGATCTCATCAATTAATGGGGTTTATTATTAAATTTTAATATATAAAATTGGCGTGCTTTAGACATCCATAGCATCTCATACATGAATAAATAAAGTAATAAATGAATGCAATAGTTATAGCCCATAAATTAAGGTGATTCAACTCAAGTCAATGGGAGAACCAAAAGGAAACCTAAAGGTGTAAGCAGTTTCACAAACTATCAATCCACAATAGTTGTCCCAACTTCCTTCTCGTCTAGCCCACAACAACTCTTGCAAGTTACAATATGCAGAAACTCGTTTTACATACGAGGGAGTACGATGAGAAGAGAAATACAAGAGAATAGTAGTAAGGCACGACACGTAGGCTGTATTTATATATATAAAATTACAACCTTTTATCAAATGGGTCATCGGGCTATGACTATGAATTTCAAACACAGTGCATGTCAAAAAATAGCATACATAATTCAATGATTTTGCTAAGGTGAATTATAAAATATCCTTTCAACCTTTTGTGGCCCATCAAGTTTATAAATTTCTTTTATTAACAAAACATACTGTAATAAGAAGATGGGTCTGAGGCGGTCAGAGGAAGCGGGCCGAAGGCCCTCGACCGGAGCTGTCCTCAGATCCCCATCCCCAAAATATGAGAGGGGACGTCACGGTAGGAGTCGGGGTGCGGTGGCGGAGCCCCCGCGATATGGACCAGGGGTGCAGGGGCGGAGCCCCCACGGTACAACCTGCATACTCCAGTCAAATGAAACCTCACGATTTGATAAATTTTATCAACAGAATCATGTTTTTAGGATTTTAATCCTTGTGGTTTCATATCGGAACAACCCTTGTTCCACTAGCCGATTAACCCTTCCAAAACCGTAAATACCACCGTCACAATATTACAGATTTGTTAATAGTTAACAACATAAAATCGAATATGTAACACCCAAACCCGACCCATTCGTTACTTAATCGAATTTGAAATGCCAACTGCGAAAACGTTTGAAAATATCGACTTGCGGTGGAACTTGAAAATTTTGTTCTTATTCAAAAACGATGTCCATTTAAAATTTCTAAATAATATAAGCTTGATAAAAATATCCGAATTAAAACTTTATTATATATATAGATTTATGAAAATAAAACCATTTGCGAAAGATATCTCAATTGTCAATCCATAATAAAACATAATATTAAAGATACTTAATAAAAATACTTAAATACTTTAATGGGCCTTATTACAATAAACACTTAATCAAAATACTGAAAATATAAATACTTAATTAATTAAATAAAATGTCTTCTGCATGGGCCACCTCGTATCCACTCCAAACCCGGTCCAAGCATCACCTGTGATGTTGATAAAAATTGGGTGAGTCATACAGACTCAGTGTGTAATTAAACCACTGAATTCCACCCACATGTTAACACATATTAACCCATATATCAGATAACAAGATATCATATTCACAATTTACCACATTCTGGGCTTGGCCCATATTCATAACACTTATCAGGTAACAGGGTAATTAACCACATACTTTTCACATACTGGGCTTAGCCCATTTCCACATTAGTCCACGTATCAATTGGGCTTGGCCCACTTTCACATTAAATTCACATATCAGATATAATTATGCAATGTGTACCCAACCTAAACCTAAAGTCCATCCTCTACACACCCCCTTATCCAGCCTACCACACACCAGGGGATTAATAAATCACCCTCTCCTTTTTCACTCCAAAAGGCAATCAATGCCGCCCACGTGCAATAAAGCACAAAAATCCACAACGCGACCTCAGTCAGCGCCAATCCACGATGTAGCCGTAGCTAACACCAAAACCACGATGGGACACATAGTCACTCATCAACCACGATATGTCACTTAGCCGATATCAACCACGATGAGGCACATAGCCACTCATCAAGCCACGCGAACTAAATCGCAATTAATCCACAACGTGACCTCAGTCAACGTCAATCCACGATGTAGCTCAAGGCTAACATCAAACCACGTACTCAAAGTACACCCGTACCTTCTTTCATATCCCAACCCATGCACATGCAACATGTAATAGTGGCATAATAATAAATGCATGCACATGTTATTAAGGCAGACCATCATATTTCTATAGGCATAGTCACATTCACATCGGCACCTTCACATTCGTATCAACAGATAATACTAACCTGATTATCGATATACCCCTTTTTTAGGGTAATCACCACATAACTGCCACTGCACTGGTTAGCACATAATTCACACATGCAAATGTAGTAAAAACCCAAAAAACGGTGGGTTAATCACACACCTAATTACTTGTAGAACTATGCTTTCAAGATCGATGCTATCACTAAGTGATACTACGGCTATCTACCTATTTTGCTGCTCTGACGCTGGTCCACACCCCAGTGGCCAATCCTGAACCGCTGAGACAGATCTTTTCTTAAACTTCAGGATAGGAACTTTCCCTTTTCCTTCTTGATTAGCATCCATGTCCATTAATGATATCTTAATCAGAACTAAACGATTAACTGATAACATCACAATCTAAATATACCAAATTTAGCTATACTTACTAAATATTCTTACC
The DNA here is from genome assembly GCA_025506655.1 of Gossypium rotundifolium. Taxonomy (NCBI): domain Eukaryota; kingdom Viridiplantae; phylum Streptophyta; class Magnoliopsida; order Malvales; family Malvaceae; genus Gossypium; species Gossypium rotundifolium. The sequence goes on along the minus strand of CP106725.1, from coordinate 130,872,782 downwards.
AACGAATCGAATCCCAAAACTTGTCCTACTACTGTCGTTTTGCCCCTTAAAACCAAAGTCAGAAATCGGTCACACTTATATCCCACTTATGGCCTTAGGCCGAAACTACAATGGCTTACCTTGCTGTAGTCGACTCCTTATAAGCTTCTTTAATGGGCCCTACGTTGACACAAACGAAATGTATTAATAAGGCCTTAAGCCCATTCGGCCATGCCTACAACCAAGGCTTGGACACTTGCATTCGGCACACTTAAGAAAAATATCCAAAACCGATTACTAAAAGAATACTTACCACTATCGTTGCTTACCCTTAATGGTCAATCTTCCCAAATCACCTCCCTAGGTTTTGCCACATCCAAGAAATAGAGTTAGATCTCCAACTTTCGGCTTTGAAGAGAACAAAAGAAGAAAAAAAGTGATAAGGGGTTTCAAATAAAGATTCGGCTATGGCTCATCAAATAGAGATGCAATATTCAACTTTTGAGAATCAGGGTAGTGATGGTGTTTCTTTAGAGTTTCAAACAAAGAGAAGCTACTAGGTTCGGCTATGGCACTAATGGAAAATGGGGTATTTGGCCATATAAGAAAAGATGGAGAATTAAAGTTGAAGAAAAGAGAAAGAATAGGGAGAAGAAGTGAGAAGCAATTCGGCTCAAAGAGAGAATTAGAGGAACAACTTTCGGCCAAGGAAAATAAAATTAAGAAAAGAATAGCTAAAGGATGGTCACCCCTATTTATACTACTCAAATTCGGCACTCCTACCTCCTCTCAAATTCCACTTCCTTCTCCTATAATAACTCTTAAACACATATTCAAAATAAATAAAATAACATAAAAACTCTATCTCCTCTTTATCTCTTATCTCCACATTTAAACTAAATAAAATAACACCTCTATTATCTAAAATAAATAACACAACCATTATCTCTACCTATTCAAAATAAATAAATAACAAAAATAAATCCAACAATTATCCTACTCCAGCCGAATTTTAAAAGGATAAGCAAGCTTAATCCTCTTTCAATTAAAAGTCCATTTGCCGTCCAATGCTTCCTTCTTTCCTGGTGCCAAAAGTCAAAATTAAAACACCCAACTGCTGCTCCCACGCCTTGAACCCGGGACCTGTTGGAACCCTTAACTGCAGGTAATGTCCCTGCCACTTTGCCATGGCATTTTCTTGTGACATAATTCACCCTGAACTTCTTTTAACACCTCTTTCCCTAGCTCCCCCTTGTCCTAGCGCCAAAGCAAAATAAAAACACGCCCCATGCCGCCAGCGGGATTTGAACTAAGGCCCTTGTTGCCTGCAAGCCGCATATAACGCTCCAAGCCACTCTGCCATGGCCTTTTTTTATGACATAAACTTGCCACAATTTATTTTAAAGCCTCTTTATCTTGCTCCCCTCTTAATGCCAAAAAAAAAAATAAAACACCCATTTGCTTTCCACGCTACTCAAACCCAAGATCTGTGCCAGGCGTCACCTCCAGGCCCTTAAGTGGCGCCTTGCAGCCACTTTACCAAGGCCTGCTTTATGTCCAAAGACCACTGCATATTTCCTTAAAGCCGTCTTCAGTCTAACCTCCCTTCTTGATGCAAAATAAAACACTCCCATGCTGCCCTCAAGACTCGAACTCCAGACCCTTGTTGGCGTCATTCCCAGGCCTTAAGTGGCATCCTTAAGCCACTTTACCAAGCCCCTTTTTATGACCCAAAACGCCCACAAATTATTCTTAAGGCCTCCTCAGCCTAATTTCCTCTTTTTACACTTAAATCCAAAATTTTCCCAAAGCTTTCACCTTCATTCTAAAGTTCTAAAAACTCTTAAAACATCTCCAAATACCCTTAAAACCCACTAGCACTTGGGTTATGCTCCAAATGCATAACCCCTAATCTAGGATGTTACAGAATAGGCCACAACACCATGATTAACATTTAATCAATTATCAAAAGGAACAGTTATCAGGTTATGCTTAAACGATTTAAACAACCAAAAACGTAGTAAAATTAAAGCATGCATCTCATACAATTGCATCACCCAAGTATTTAAACCCGAGTTCGTATCACACAAGTGGTGTAACACCCCAAACCCGGTCAATATGCCACGGCCGAATCTGGTATGTCACTGAGGAAAATATTTTTGAAAGAATCGAATTAACAATTAAATTTTTGTGAAAAACTCTTGAAATTCTATATTTGTAGAATTTACATGTTTAATAAGTTAAAGCTGAAATTTACTTTGAAATTACATAAAACTTTAAAACTTAGTTGATAAATCATAGGTTAGAAAACATTTATATCATTTTAAGAAAACTCAATTATTACTTTGAAAACCATTTGCATTTGAATGAAGAAACTTAATATTTAAAATCATTTAAATTATCGAAAACACTTAAGTTGTTAAATTATCAAATGATTTATGTTACCCGATGGTAATGTTTTAAAAACCATCGCGTTTTGTAATTTAGAAAACTTGGTGCTCAATTTATTATAATAATCATGAAATTTATAAACCATATTTAAAACATGTTCAAAACATAAAAAAAATAATCCAAAACATAATTTAAACAGGCCTTATTACAAATGCATAAAATATGAAAACCAAATTAAATAAAATACCCAAATAGAAGTTCATATAAAACCAACTTTTATTGCATGGCCTCCTCGAGTTCATCCGGCCCCTCATCCGCAAACTCACGAATCACCTGAAAAGATAAGGGAGAAGGTGAGTCACCAAGACTCAGTGCATATTCCCTCTCCCAGGTAAATACCACATACTTACACAAATTATAACAAAGCAACATATATGTATAATGCGCCCAACCTAGCCATCCATAACTCCTTTTCTACCCCGTGTGGTACCAAACCACTAGTGACCGAAGTCACGATATAAATGTGATACCAAATCACTGGTGACCAAAGTCACGAAAAATCCATCTGTGGGGCCAACCCACGTGTTGTAACATCCTGATAATTAGGGGCTATGCATTTTACTTAATTGAATGATGTTGCATGCTTAATTATTATTAAGTGTATTTTTGGAAGTTATTTGAGCTTCATTAATTAAGTGAATGCTTAGTAAAACTTTTAATTCCTATTAATTAGAGAGAGCTAAGCAAGTTAGGCCTTAAATTAATGATAAGAAGTTTTAGCATGAATTGAGTAATTGGCAAGGTGGTTAAGATGCATGGATGTGTGCTTGAGGAGTGAGGTTCGAATCTCTAGCTAGCATAAGGGAGGATTTTGTTTTTTGTTTTCTTCCCTATAAGTGTCGGCCAAGAATGTTCTAGAGTGGATGAGTGTTAAGCTTAATTTTGGCTATTTGACCAAGTGAAAAGGAAGCTAAGAACTTATGGTATGGAATCATAAGTTGATGATAAGTGAGGGGACAAAAGGCATAAGTTTGGGCATTGTTTTGGGAGTGTGTTCATGGTCATTTGACCATGAACCTAGACGACATGAAGGGTTAAGGGAGTGGTTTAATTGTGTAGCAAATTTTGGATATGATGGGGAAGAAACAAGGAGGAAAAAGGGGAATGATGTTGGCTAGGTTGACCAAAAATTAGTGTAGCCATTAGGGTGCTAGTTGGCCAAAAATCCTAGCAAAATTGTCCATCTTTTCTCATTTCTCCAAAATTCTCCTCTTGGCAGAATCTTGCTTTGGGAATTAGGCAAAACTTCTCTTTGTTTTGGTTCACATTTTGACCATTTGGTTAAAATTCCTTTCTCTCAAAATTCTTGTCAAAAGCCTCAAAAGTTGGAAAGCCTTTCTTCTTTTCTTCCTTTTCTCTCATTCTTAATGTACCAAAAGGTTCAAGCATCATCTTTTCTTCTTCATTTCTCCTCTTGGTCAGAATGCATCTAAGCCCCAAAACCAATCTCCTTTCTCTTTGATCATTTCACCTTTTCTTTTCTTTTCATTTTATTTCTCTCTTTTCTTTCCCTATTTGCCGAATCTACAAAGGATCAAGAACCATTTTTTTTTCTTCAATTTTTACCTCTTTGGCCGAATGTGCATAGGTCTCTAAACCTATCCCTTTTCTTTTCTTTATCATCATCTTTTTTCTTCTCTCACTTCTATCATTTCCATTATCTTTCTTCTTTCCTCAAAATCGAAACCATCACATTGAAACCACCATTTCTCTTCTCTTTTTGTTAAGGCCGAACCATCATATTCTTTTCTTCTTATTCAAGGCGAATCTTGAAGAACTCAAAGTAAGATTTTATCAATCATTTTCATCAATTCTTTTACTTTAGCAAAATTAGAATCATGATCTTTTAATTTCTCTCTAGGTGAATCATTTGAAAAAGGATTTTTCAAAGATCTTTGTTGAAGACAACCTTTAAGTGACCATTCGAAATCATCAAGGTAAGGTTATTAATTTAGATCATATCGATTTATTTAGATAGACTACTAATCAATCGTATTTTTAGGGGCGATTTAAGATCAACAAGATAGGTAAGAAAAGAGTCGTACGTAGTGTTTGGAAGAGAGGAGGTATTCCTTTACCATCGAACTACAAACGAAGGGTTGTATCGGCGGTTAGAGACTTTCCACCGGGTTGTGGACCCTCTGCTAATGAGGATCGGTTATTTGAAGTAGTGCGTACAACCGAACCACTTTACGTTGGTGGAATATTAGCAAGTTTTGATCCATCTAGTGGAGAAAAACCACAAATAACTATCGTTCGAGAATCCAAGGGTAAGGAATTAGATCTATCGTCAATAAGTATAGTTTTGTTAACAATAGTGTATACTAACCAAGTGTGTTAATTAATTAGGTGTTGACGAACGAGAGGGTATTGTTCTCACTATCATAAGGTGTGTAACCTTACATTAAAATTTCCATAGACCTATATTTTAAAAAGTGATTATATGACAATATGTTTGTTTGTGGATACCAATCATTGGTATACAAAATTCAGGTATGTTTACCCCAATATTCTATTTATTTTTGCTATATGCATAAATATGAAATGAGTATGATTATATTATGTTTTGTGGGGTAAATAGCATGAAAATCTGATTTGATATATATGTGCATGGGCATATGGGTATTGTTGATAAAGGAGGAAGTATTCTGGTGGTTTTACCACATTTTTGGTGACTTCGGTCACATATTTGTCTCCGGTGACTTTGGTCACATATTTGAATTCCGGTGACTTCGGTCACATATTTGAATTCTGGTGACTTCGGTCACGTATTTGAAATTTGGACTTCGGTCAGGTGACTTCGGTCACATCTGTTTTGGTGGCTTTGCCACAACATTAGAAAAGCGATGTGCATGTTGACTACAACAAGCGCCTTGATGGTGTGTAGCGGATGGAGGTTGATTTAGTAATCCCACGGTGTGTTGGTTGGTGCGGGTGGTGTGTAGCGGATGGATATTTAGGTGGTAGGGCTTGCATTTCATTTCATGTACATAACCATGTAATATTGAATGATTATTATTTGATCTGCTATGAAATGGGCCTTTGGGCTAAACATGAGCTAAATGGGCCTTTGGGCTAAATATAAACTAAATGGGCCTTTGGGCTAAATATGAGTTAAATGGGCCTATGGCCATATGTGAAAATTTTTGGACTCAAAGCATATGATAAAATGGACTTTTTAGTGTATGTGTTATACATTGAGTTTATGACTCACCCTTTTGTGGGATAAACTTTTAGGATAATTCATAGTGCGATGGATCGAATTACCAAGGATTTCGAGGTGGCGATGCTCGTATCAAGTATTGTGGAGATTTCCCAACTTAAACTTATTAATTTAAATTTTATTACTTAGACTTTATTTTGGGTTTACTATTTTTGTAATAAGGCCACTATAAACTACTTTTAGAATTTGTGTTTGGATTTATTTTAAATTCTGCCATGAACAATTATCAATTAAATAACTAAATGGTTTTCGATAAATAATTTAAAAAGGTTTTTGTCAGTAATATATATATATATGTTTTAAGAAAATACAAATCTATTTTTCAACTAAGCCCAACTCGATCTTTAAGTTAATCCGTTTTACTTAAAATCATCAAGTTTTCTTGAACAAAACGATATTCCGCTAAAGTTTTACTCGAGGAACATACCAAATTCGGTTAGGCTTTTTGGGCGGGTTTGGGGTGTTTCAACAATATCGAGCCTAGTTTTAAACTCTCGGCCTTCGGTTTTGAAGCCCACAACATTTTCAAAAGTTGGCCCAAATGACTTTTGAAAGTTTTCTTAAGTTAAGTGATTTTATAAGAGCATGGCACTCGAGTTCTCGGCCCAGATCCATCAGGTATGTACTTTATCGATATGTGATATGTATGATAGTTTAAACTTAGACTATACTTTAGAGACATGGACCCTAGGTGTTTGTACACTACTACAGAAAAACCACTGAATATCTGTTTCATAAAAGTTTCCTTTAATAAGAAGTGAAAATACTCTAAGACATAAGACTTTTTCGTAAAAACAGATAAGATACGTAGTAGACATGAGTTCTAGGGGACGTGGTCGTCGTGGACATGGAAGAGAAAGGATGACTGTTTCGGAACCAGTTCGATCTGGTCAAAGTTTCGAGAATGAAGCTCCGCCACCAGCTGTTGGGGTGGACTTTGAAGAATAAAATGAAGGAGGTGACGCAGTATCACAAGTTATCTTGCGAGTTTTAGAACAGTAGCGAAGCTAGTTCGAAAATGGGTCTCGAAAGTCATGAATGAGAGACTTAGATCGAATGGAGCCGAGGTTTTCGGAGGAGTATCCGGAGTAGCTCCAAATGTAGCTGAATATTGGTTGGAGGCGGTCGAGAGGATCATGGACGATATAGATCGCGACCGATGAAGAGAAATTGAAAGGTGCTATTTCACTTCTCGTGATGAAGCCTACCATGGTGGCTCACTATCAAGAAGAGTACCCCTGTGGATCGTGCGGATTGGGGTATTTTAAGATTAAATTCGAAGGAAAATATGTTGGAGCTAGCTATATCGACTCGAGAGGAAGACATTTCGAATTTGGTCCAAGGGAACAAGTCGATAGGCTGAATATGAAGCAGAATTTTGTGACTTAGCCGTTATGCGGAGGGATAGTGGCTACAGAATATGAACGTGTATGTCAGTTGAAGATGGACTTAGGGATGAGCTAAAAGTGATGATTGCTCCACACCGTGAAAGAGATTTTGCAATCTTAGTGGAAAGGGCAAGAATTGCCGAAGAGGCTAAACGGACTGAGAGACAGAATCGGGACAGAGGCCAGAGCAAGAATAAGAGAAGCTTGGGTCCTCAGGGTCGTCCGGGAATTTTCAGAAGAAATCAAGAATTGATGGTCCGCGAAATCAACAGACTACTATAGGTGGACAAAATCGTACTTGTTCTCAGTGTGGGAAAATGCACTCGGGAGAATGTTGGAAAAAGACCGACAGATGTTTCAAGTGCGGTTCAAAGGATCATATGATCAAAGATTGTCCGATGAACTCGGAGAAGAACCGTTCACAAGTCGAGTACTAATCGGTGGCGAAGTGGATAGCGATAGATAAGAGGTCGTGGCCCAAATGGAAGGGCAATGGTTACGGTAGAGGACGCGAAACTTGAGCAAGAGGCGATGGTAGCTCGAGGCGAGACAACCGAGTTTGGTGTATGCGCTTAAATCAGAGAGAAAGCGGTGACACACCGATGTTATCACGGGCATGCGTTCGATTTACAGGTTGCCCTTTATTGCTTTGATAGATATAGGGTCAACCCATTCCTATATCGCTAGTGAAGTATCTCGGGACTTTGCATGTGACTTCAAAGCGTACTTAGGAAGATGATCGTACTTAGTCCTATAGATGACGGTGAGTTGTAGACAAACTTTTAAAGAAGTGCCTTTAGAAGTTCAAGGATACGATTTCCAACCGATTTAATGGAGTTGCCATTTGGAGAATTCGACCTAATCTTAGGCATGGGTGGCTTGTGAAGTACCATGCAAATGTGGATTGTCTTGCTAAGAGAATGTCCTTAAGAACTTTTGATGACAAGGAAGTTGTAGTAATGGGCGAGAGACGAATTACTTATCTAATGTAGTATCCGCTCTTAAATGCTAAAAAGATGGTTAGAAAGGGATGTGAAGCCTTCCGATGTTAGTGAGTGCTTTGGAGGCTAAGGAAGCAATCGCTAATGAAGTCGGGGCTGTGAATGAATTTGTAGATGTTTTCGGAAGAACTTCGTGTTTGCCTCCTGGATCGTGGAGGCGTAATTGAGATAGATTTATTGCACGGCAGCGCCAGTTTCTATTGCTCCATATAGAATGGCACCGAAGGAATTGGTTGAGCTTAAGGCTCAAATTCAGGAGTTACTTGATCGTGGATTCATCCGACCTAGTGTGTCTCCATGGGGAGCACCGGTCCTATTCGTGAAGAAGAAGGACGGATCGATGAGGATGTGTATAGATTACCGGCAGTTAAATAAGCTGACCATCAAGAACAAGTATCCTTTGCCAAGGATCGATGACTTGTTCGATCAGCTTAAGGGAGCTGCGGTATTCTCAAAGATTGATCTAAGGTCGGGGTATCATCAGCTTAAAGTGAAAGAAGCGGATATCCATAAGACGACTTTCCGAACTAGATATGGGCATTATGAATTTCTGGTAATGCCATTCGGATTGACGAATGCCCCAGCTGCATTCATTGATATGATGAACCGAATTTTTCAGCCCTACTTGGATCAATTCGTCGTGGTATTCATAGACGACATCCTGGTATATTCTAAATCCGAGATGGAACATGACGAGCATCTCCGAATTGTGTTACGAGTTTTAAGGAAAATAATTTGTATGCCAAATTCACAAAGTGTGAATTTTGGCTGAAAGAAGTTGCATTTTTAGGCCATGTGGTATCTGCGGAAGGGATAAGGGTGGATCCTCGGAAGATTGAGGCTGTGCTAGATTGGAAACCACCTAAGTTTGTAATTGAGGTTCGCAGTTTCTTGGGTTTAGCCGGATACTCTGAAGATTCATTGAAGGATTTTCATCGATATTTGCACCTTTAACGAAATTGCTGAGAAAGGAAGTACCTTCGTGTGGGTGATAAGCACAAGAGAGTTTTGAGAAGCTCAATAAAGTTTTGGCTGAAGCTCCGGTTTTGATCCAGCTTGAGGCGAGAAAGGATTTCATCGTGTATTGTGGCGCTTCTCACACGGATTAGGATGTGTTCGATGCAAGGCGAAAAGGTAGTTGCGTGTCGTCTCGGCGATTGAGACCTTACGAGGTTAATTACCCGACGCATGACTTGGAGTTGGCATTGTAGTCTTTACTCTTAAGGTTTGGAGACATTACTTATCTGGGAGAAGTCGGTGATATACACGGACCACAAAAGTCGAAATATCTCTGACTCGAAAAGAAGCGAATTTGAGGCAACGAAGGTGGATAGAGTTGTTGAAAGACTACATCGTTTCTATCGAGTACCACCCGGGCAAGGCAAATGTGGTGGCAGACGCTCTAAGTCGGAAAGTGGTGTCAAAATTAAGGGCGATGTTTGCACATCTTAGTCTTTACGATGATGGAAGCTTGTTGGCAGAACTTCAGGTTAAGCCAACATGGTTAAGTCAAGTGAAAGAGAGGTAGTTAGTAGATGATGATTTGAGTGAAAAGCTTCGACAGGTACAGAGTGGGAAAGTGTAAGATTTTGGTATTAACAGTGACGGGGTATTGTGCTTCAAAGGTAAAGTCTGTATGCCAAAGGATCAGGAGTTAAGGCAAAAGATACTTCAGGAATCGCATGGTAACCCCTATGCTATGCATCATGGAGGAAGTAAATTATACCGAGATTTGCGAGATCAATTTTGGCGGCCTGGACTTAAATGAGAAGTTATGGAGTTTGTAGAAAAGTGCTTGACATGTCAGCAAGTCAAGGCTGAACATCAAGTACCATCGGGATTGCTTCAACCGATAAAGATTCTGCAGTGGAAGTGGGAGAGAATCACCGTGGACTTTGTTAGTGGGCTTCCTCTTACGCCTACTAAGAAAGACTATGTATGGGTGATAGTGGACCGATTGACGAAATCTGCACATTTTATCCTAGTTCGGGTTGATTACTCTTTGCAAAAATTGGCGAAGTTATATGTGGCTGAGATTGTGAGATTGCATGGAGTGCCGTTGTCGATAATTTCGGACAGAGATCCGAGGTTTACATCGCGATTTTGTAAAGCATTGCATCAGGCTTTGGGCACCAGATTGGATTTTAGTACGGCATTTCATCCTCAATCGGACGGTCAGTCTGAAAGAGTAATCCAAATCTTAGAAGATATGTTAAGGGGATGTGTGATAGATTTCAAGGGAAGTTGGGAGGAATTCTTACGTTGGCGGTAATTTGCGTACAACAACAGCTTCAATTCGATGTCACGGATGGCACCATATGAAGCACTATATGGATGAAAGTGTCACACTCCTACGTGTTGGACGAAATTAGGGCGTCGATTTTGGGTCCGAAATAGTGGTGAATCAAGAAAAGGTTAAGGTAATCCGGGCTCGGTTAAAGGAAGCATCCGATGACAAAAATCGTCTGCAGATCTAAAGCGGAAAGAAATAGAGTATCACGTTGGGAGACCAAGTTTTCCTAAAGGTTTCACCTTGGAAAAAGGTGATGAGATTTGGGCGCAAAGGAAACTAAGTCCCGTGTTCATTGGACCTTATCGGATTGTGAAGCGGAGTCGGATCTATGGCATATCGATTAGATTTGCCTTTGGAATTGAAGCAAATGCATGATGTGTTCCATGTTTCAATGTTATCTTTATTACCGGTCAGATCCATCTCATGTAGTGCCAGTTGAGGAGGTGGAATTAAGATCAGACTTGTCATATGAAGAGGAGCCAATTCAAATTACGGAGCGAGATGTAAAGGTTTTACGGAGAAAGTCGGTTTCTCTTGTCAAGGTATTATGGCGTAATCATGGATCAGAAGAAGCTTCATGGGAACTGGAGGAAGCAATGCGACAGCAATACCCTCACTTATTCCAATCAGGTAATTTCGAGGACGAAATTATTTTAAGGGGGTAGAACTGTAACATCCTGATAATTAGGGGCTATGCATTTTACTTAATTGAATGATGTTGCATGCTTAATTATTATTAAGTGTATTTTTTTGGAAGTTATTTGAGCTTCATTAATTAAGTGAATGCTTAGTAAAACTTTTAATTCCTATAAATTAGAGAGAGCTAAGCAAGTTAGGCCTTAAGAATTAATGATAAGAAGTTTTAGCATGAATTGAGTAATTGGCAAGGTGGTTAAGATGCATGGATGTGTGCTTGAGGAGTAAGGTTGAATCTCCTAGCTAGCATAAGGGAGGATTTTGTTTTTTGTTTTCTTCCCTATAAGTGTCTGGCCAAGAATGTTCTAGAGTGGTTGAGTGTTCTCTTAATTTTGGCTATTTGACCAAGTGAAAAAGGAAGCTAAGAACTTATGGTATGGAATCATAAGTTGATGATAAGATGAGGGGGACAAAGGCATAAGTTTGGGCATTGTTTTGGGAGTGTGCTCATGGTCATTTGACCATGAACCTAGACTACATGAAGGGTTAAGGAGTGGTTTAATTGTGTAGCAAATTTTGGATATGATGGGGAAGAAACAAGGAGGAAAAAGGGAATGATGTTGGCTAGGTTGACCGAAAATTAGTGTAGCCATTAGGGTGCTAGTTGGCCAAAAATCCTAGCAAAATTGTCCATCTTTTCTCATTTCTCCAAAATTCTCCTCTTAGCCAAATCTTGCTTTGGGAATGAGGCAAAACTTCTCTTTGTTTTGGTTCACATTTTGACCATTTGGTTAAAAGTCCTCTCTCAAAATTCTTGTCAAAAGCCTCAAAAGTTGGAAAGCCTTTCTTCTTTTCTTCCTTTTCTCTCGGTCTTAGAATGTACCAAAAGGTTCAAGCATCATCTTTTCTTCTTCATTTCTCCCTCTTGGCCGAATGCATCTAAGCCCCAAAACCAATCTCCTTTCTCTTTGATCATTTCACCTTTTCTATTCTTTTCATTTTATTTCTCTCTTTTCTTTCCCTCTATGCCGAATCTACAAAGGATCAAGAACCATTTTTTTTCTTCAATTTTTACCTCTTTGGCCGAATGTGCATAGGTCTCTAAACCTATCCCTTTTTCTTTTCTTTATCATCATCTTTTCTTTCTTCTCTCTCTTCTATCATTTCCATTATCTTTCTTCTTTCCCTCAAAACCGAAACCATCACATTGAAACCACCATTTCTCTTCTCTTTTTGTTAAGGCCGAATCATCATATTCTTTTCTTCTTATTCAAGGCCGAATCTTGAAGAACTCAAAGTAAGATTTTATCAATCATTTTCATCAATTCTTTTTACTTTAGCAAAATTAGAATCATGATCTTTTAATTTTTCTCCTAGGCTGAATCATTTGAAAAAGGATTTTTCAAAGATCTTTGTTGAAGACAACCTTTAAGTGACCATTCAAAATCATCAAGGTAAGGTTATTAATTTAGATCATAATGATTTATTTAGATAGACTACTAATCGATCGTATTTTTAGGGGCGATTTAAGATCAACAAGATAGGTAAGAAAAAGAGCCGTACGAGTGTTTGGAAGAGAGGAGGTATTCCTTTACCATCGAACTACAAACGAAGAAATGGTCATGACGGCTGTTAGAGACTTTCCACCGGGTTGTGGACCCTCTCCGCTAACGAGGATCGGTTATTTGAAGTAGTGTGAACAACCGAACCACTTTACGTTGGTGGAATATCGCAGGTTTTGATCCATCTAGTGGAGAAAACCACAAATAACTCGCTGCTCGAGAATCGAGGGTAAGGAATTCGATCTCACGTCAATAAGTATAGTTTTGTTAACAATAGTGTATACTAACCAAGTGTGTTAATTAATTAGGTGTTGTGAACGAGAGGGTATTGTTCTCACTATCATAAGGTGTGTAACCTTACATTAAAATTTCCATAGACCTATATTTTAAAAAGTGATTATATGACAATATGTTTGTTTGTGGATACCAATCATTATTAAGAATGCATAAACATTGCCATCATAAACCAACATACATATCAAGACACAACAACAGACTTAACTAAAAAATTAGCCATATTCGCATGGCTATTATATACATGAACCTTAAGATTTCATCAACAAAGACCAAGTCTTTCCTATACATGCCTTCGCTTAAAAATCAAAATGAAAGAGTACCCAAAATGTAGATTGATAGTGTGAGTGACTTTCCTAGCGATCCCAAGAGCTTGTAGCTTGCACCCAAACTATAAAACAGAGAAACATTTCACATGATAAGCTTGCTAGCTTAGTAAGTCCTAATTTCATAAAAATAACATTTGAATTTTAACAATTAAATTACTATAATTCAACTTGTGGACTTGTGCTCATACCTATTTTCAAACTTTAATTTTCATACCCATATTAACAAGTATGAATTGTGAGAAACGATATCTCTACCCACATGCTTATGATCAAAATACTTGTTTATAAACCAACCTTTGAAACCCAAAATGTCATCAGATAATCATAGGTACATGCATTTATATACTTAAATGTCAATTACTATAACATGGCATCAATTACACAACCACTCATGTGGCGAATATGCCTAGTCATGTATCCTCATATTAGAAGACCAAGATACAACAATCATATCATTCATTAGTAAAGCCGAGAACACATATTATAACCATATATATATATGTATATATTCCACACTCGTAACACATGCCATTTGTAATAAATTACTGATTTTCCTTGTCTCATATAAGTAAGAAATTCATTCCTACTTCACATACTCACCGAAATGTTAACTCGATAAGTTTCCTTTAATTCGCCTTGAACATAAATTTGGTTTCTATTTTGTAAAATACATCACCAGGATAAAGCACGCTAGGCATTTAAAGCCGAAATAAATCACCAAGACTAAGCTCGCTAGGCACTAAGCTCGATATATCACCAAGACGAAGCACGCTAGGCACTAAGCCCGAATGTATCAAGAACGAAGCTCGCTAGGCACTAAGCCGAATGTATCAAAAGACGAAGCACCTAGGCACTAAGCCCGAATATATAACACAATCAACATTCCCATGCACATTACTTAATGCTACAATCACATCCATCTCATATGCTTTATTTTACAATATCATGTTAAACCGAACGTAAGTATCCACATCACATTCAATCAACAAATTCAATACCATTTCATGCCCCACATTCGGCCTATATACATTTTTATGCCTTAGTATACTAAATTTTATCATATACTACTTTGGTAATTAAATTCTCAATTTAAATTTGTTAGGACTTACCTCGGTTGTCGATAAGTAGTGCAAATTGGCTATTCGAGAACCTTCGTCTTTCCCGATCTAAACTGCTTTTCTTTGCTCTTGATCTAAAACACATTAAAATTCAGCTCATTCAAGTGCAATTCATCTTAATTTAGTCCCTAATCACATAAATGGACAAATTACTATTTTACCCCTAGCATTTCACAACTTTACAATTTAGTCCTATTTGCTTAACACACAAAATACACCAAATTAGCCAAAACTATGCAAGGGCGAATGTTCCTAGGGACCTTACAAGTCCTCACATTTCATTTATTTTGCAAATAGGCCCTCTAAAAATTTATTTTTCAATTTAACCCTAAAAACTCAATTTCATCAAAACTTCCAACACAAAACATATTAATCCTTTACATATCTTTCATCTAAAACCATCAAATATCAAAACCACATGAATACAACAATGGCCAAACATCAAGCATGCTTAGATTCAAAAATTACAACATGGGTGGATTCACGGTTCAAGCAACGATCTCAAAATGTAAAATTTACAAAACCGACTAAGAATTTACCTTGAATTTGGCTTGGATATTGCCGAAATTTCAAAGAACTTAGCTCCCTTGTGTTTCTCAAGATTCGGACAAAAGATGAATGAAAATATCCATTATTTCTTTTATGTTTTATTTAACATATAATATGGTTTTTAATTTATTTACTATTTTAACTTTGAATTCATAAAATTATATAATATAAAACTTAAGGTTAATTTTGTCATATACCAACCCACTAACTTAAAAATGGGTTATTTACTCATTTAACACTTCATATTAAAAAGCCAAGCTCAAACTAGCACATTATACTTTAGTATGCCACTTTTACCTATTACGCGATTAAGTCCTTTTTATCAAATTAAGCACTTAAACGATAAAATTTTTCTACGAAACTTTCACACACTTTAATTCACATATAATAAACTCAAAATATAATATTAAATTATTTCTCAATCTCGAATTCGTGGCCCCGAAACCATCGTTCCGATTAGGTTCGAATTTGGTCTGTTACAACTCTCCCCCCTAAGGATTTTCGTCCCCGAAAATCTTACCGTTAAACAAGGTCGGATATTGTTGCCTCATTGAATCCTTAGGCTCCCACGTAGCCTCTTCAACTCCGTGATGATTCCATAGAACTTTCACTAACAGAATTCTTTTATTTCTCAACTCTTTTATTTCCCGAGCTAAAGTACGGATCGGTTCTTCATTATATGTCAAATCAGATTGGAGTTCAATCTCTGTCGGAGTGATCACATGAGACGGATCTGATCTGTACTTACGAAGCATCGAAACGTGAAATACGTCGTGTATCTTTTCTAACTCAGAGGGCAATCTCAATCTATAAGCAACAGGCCCAATACATTCAATGATTTCATACGGTCCGATAAATCTCGGACTCAACTTGCCTTTCCGACCAAATCAAGTACTTTCTTCCACGAAACTTTTAAGAATACACGATCTCCTACCTGAAATTCAATGTCTTTACGTTTCAAATCAGCATAGGACTTTTGTCGATCTGATGCAGCTTTCAAATTATCTTTGATTATGGCTACTTTCTGTTCAGTCTCTTTAATCAAATCAACCCCGTGTATCTTATTTTCGCTGAGCTCAGTCCAGTATAAGGGTGTTCGACATTTTCACCCGTATAAGGCTTCATAAGGTGCCATTTTGATACTTGATTGAAAGCTATTATTATAAGCAAATTCAATCAAAGGTAGGTATCGTTCCCACGTACCTTCAAACTCGAGAACGCAACATCTCAACATGTCCTCAAGTATTTGAATAGTTCGCTTTCGGATGGCCGTCGTCTGCATAGATGGAAGGTCAGACTAAAATGTAGTTTAGTACCTAAAGCATCTTGCAACTTCTTCCAAAATCACGACGTAAATCTCGGTCTCATGTCGACACAATGGAACTCGGTACACCATGCAATCTTATAATCTGCGATACATACAATTCAGCAAGTTTATCGAGTGAAAATGCATGCACGAATCGGCACAAAATGAGCCGATTTAGTCGATCTATCAACTATCACCCATACGGCATCTTTCTTACTCGGTGTCATAGGAAGACCGGATACAAAATCCATTGTAATTTTATCCCATTTCCACTCGGTATCATGATCGGTGAAGCAACCCGAAGGCACTTGATGCTCGGCTTTTACTTGTCGACAAATTAGGCACTTTGAAACAAATTCGATATATCTCGTTTCATACCGGGCCACCAATAGAACTGCTTTCAAGTCGTTATACATTTTCGTGCTACCCGGATGTATCGATAGTCGGCCACTATGAGCCTCACTCAAAATCATCTCATCAAATCGAGTTCTTTGGAACACACATTCGCTTTTAAAATTCAAATAGTCATTTGCATCAATCAAAATCGACTCTGCACCTTTTTCACAATCAATTTGTTTAGCAATCATATTCTTGTCAACTTTCATGCAGCACAAATTTGTTGGATAAACATCGGTCTTGCTCGTAACTTCGGCTATAATCGAACCATCACTAGACATAGCCATCTGCATTCATTGCCGAAGAGCAAATAAAGATTTCCGACTTAACGCATCCGCAACAACGTTAGCTTTTCCCGGGTGATAGTCAATCACCAATTCATAGTCTTTCAATAGTTCTAGCCACCTACGTTGTCTCAAATTTAGATCTTTACGAGTCATTAGATACTTGGACTTTTATGATCCGAGTAAACATGACATTTCTCGCCAAATAAGTAATGATGCCAAATCTTGGTCACGAACACAATGGTCGCAAGCTCTAAATCATGTGTCGGGTAATTCCTTTCATGCGGCTTCAATTGTCTTGAAGCGTAGGCTACAACTTTGCCTTCCTGCATCAAAACGCAGCCCAAACCATTTAAAGAAGCATCAGAATAAACAACGAATTCTTTACCCGATTCAGGCTGAACTAATCTGGAGCTTCATCAAAAGGCTTTCAACCGATCAAAACTTTTCGACATTTTTCGACCACTCGACCGGACATCTTTCTGCGAGAACCTTGTCAACGGTAGCTATCATAGAAAAATCTTTCACAAATCGTCGATAGTAACTCGCAAGTCCCGTAAAACTTGAATCTCTAAACATTTTTGGTGGCTTCCAATCAAGTATAGCCGAGATTTTGTTCGGATCAACTCGAATGCCCGATCTTGAAACCACATGTCCCAAAAAGTGACCTCTTTCATCCGAACTCACACTTACTAAACTTCGCATACAAATGATGATCTCGCAAAGTTTGTAGCACTAACCTCAAATGTTCGCGTGTTCAATTTCATCTTTGGAGTAGATCAATATGTCATCAATAAACACCACCACAAATCGATCCAAAACTGCCTAAAACCCGATTCATCAAATCCATAAAAGCAATGAGTGCATTAGTAAGCCCAAAAGGCATTACCAAAAACTCAAAATGTCCGTACCTCGTCCAAAATGCGTCTTTGGCACATCTCGTATCTCGACTCATGAACCGATAATAACCCGATCTCAAATATATCTTCGATGAAACCCCTTTCAACTGATCAAACAAATCATCAATCCGAGGTAATGGGTACTTATTCTTTATAGTTACTTTATCCAGTTGTCGATAATCAATACACATTCGCATCGTTCCATCTTTCTTTCTCACAAAAAGAACTGGTGCACCCCAAGGAGAGAAACTTGGTCGCGCAAAACCCCTATCTGTTAACTCTTGCAACTGTGCTTTCAACTCTTTTAGCTCAGTCGGTGCCATCCGATATGGAGCTATTGAGATTGGAGTCGTTCTCGAAGCTAGTTCAATGCCAAACTCAATCTCTCGTATTGGGGGTAAACCGGGTAGTTCTTCAGGGAACACATCTGGGTATTCACATACAATCGGTACGGATTCAATCTGTTTCTCAGACAATTTATTATCCAGTACATAAGCCAAATAAGCTTCGCACCCTTTTCTCACATACTTCTGGGTTAACATCGATGATATAACTGTAGGAAACCCATCTGAATCACCGGATTCAATTCTAATGATCTCACCGCTCGTGTCTCAAATCAATAAGCTTTCTTTTGCAATTCACCATTGCATCATGTGATGTTAACCACCCATTCCCAAAATTATATCAAACTCATCGAAAACAACAACATTAAATCAACTGGGAAGCAAAATCCCGAATCATCAATGGGCAACTTTTACACACTTTATTAACAAACACACATCTACCCAAAGGGTTGGATACGCTGAATCACAAACTCGATGAGACTCAACCGGCGAGTCTTCTCAATACCGTAGTTTCACATACATATGAATGGGTCGAACCAGATCAATCAATGCAATCACAAGAGTATCATAAAGGGTGAAAGTACCGCAATGACATCCGGAGAAGCAAGATCCTCTCTAGCTCGAGTAACATAAGCTCTAGCTGGAGCTCTAGCCTCAGATCGAACTGTTGTGTTCTTTGTCCCTCTCTGACTACCACCTACATTGCCAGAATGCCTGGGTGGTCTGCCCCGTGCTGATGCACTACTCGGTCTAGAGTTTTGTGTCGTATTCTACTCAGCTAACATCGGGCACTCTCGAATAAAATGGTCTGAGGATCCACATTTAAAGCAAGACCGATCACGAACTTTACAACTCCTAGGATGCCATTTTCCGCAATGTTTGCATTCAACTCGATTCTGTGGGACGTTACCAACACCGCCATCGAGGTAGCTCGGGAGCCCACCGGAGGTCGATCACGTCTAAATGAACTGAAGTAGCTTTGTGTCGATCAAGTCATCTCTAAACTTCTTAGATGTGGAATGGAAATTTTTACCCGACGATCTTTTACGGGTGTCTCTAGCTTCATCTCGACCTTTCTTTTCTCTTTCCCAAGCTCTTCACTTTTGCAAGCTCGCTCGACTAGTGTCACAAATTCTTTGATCTCAAGAATTCCAACTAGCAACTTCAAATCTTCATTCAAACCGTCTTCAAACCTTTTGCACATAATGGCTTCGGTTGATACACACTCCGAGCATATCGGCTCAATCGACAAATTTTCGCTCATATTCGATCCACGGTCATTTGCCCTGTTTTAGTTCAAGAAATTCTTTACATTTACGGTCGATGAACCTCTGGTCGATATATTTCTTGCGAATTCATTCGGAAGAAATCCCGTCACTTTTTTCTTTTGGAACCACCGATACTAGTGTATTCCACCGGTGATAGGCGGTGTCCCAAGCAAAGATATAGCACATTTTAAACATTCATCCGAGTGCAAGATAGCTCATCAAGTACCCGAATAGTGTTCTCAAAGGCACATTTCACCGCTCTGCATCATCATCATCATTAGCCTTGAATTCTTATTTAAATTTCCTAATTTTATCAACAGAGGCCTACTAGATCTCATTGGATCTATCATCGAAGTCTTGAAGGTACCGGAGTTGGATTATTCGGGGTGGAGGTTGTTGTACTGTTGGATTATTCTCAATAAACCGGGTAAACCATTCATTCATCATTTGGTAGAAGGCTTGTTTAGCCTCTCTCTCGTGGTTACCCGTGAATCGGTTGAGAGTCTAGTGGCACCGATCCATGTGTGAGACCAGCGCGACACTCTCCACATCATCGGCTCTGCTCTATCGAGATCGTAATCCATTTACTATATAAAATACAATTGAAATTGTCGAGTCACCACACTATCATATATACAATTTAAAGGCATGTATAGCTAGACTCTTTCATACTACGGTAGTCCTAGAATCGACTAAACCGTAGCTCGATACCAATAAAATGTAACACCCCATACCAAACCCTTGCCGGAATCGAGTACATGGCATTACTAGACTTGACTATTATCTCGGGGTGTAAGATTTTAAAACTGTCCAACTGCGTCATACTTACCAAATCGACCATAACTTGAGTTACAAAACTCGAAATTTAGATCCGTAAATTTTCCTTGAAACTAGACTCATATAAATTTTCACCACAATTTTTCCAGAATTTTTCATGTGGCCAATTAGTACAGTTTATTCATCAAAATTACCCTTATTACATTTCTTGAAAATTCTGACCTGTCTCTACAAAAATACAGTTATCTCATTGCACAAATTTCCTATAATGTTCTTGTTTATACCAATGAAAAATAGACTCATTAAGGGTTATAAACATATAAACCATGCTTCTTAATGAGTTTTGTACAATTTTTACAATTTTTCCAAAACAGAACAGTGACTCATGAATTCATTCAGATCAGGTCTCACTAAAACTTAATTATCTCATAATATATAAATCTTTTGCCTACTCTGTTTCTTTTATGTAAAAATAGACACAATAAGGTTTAATTTAATATCTCATTCACCTTCTAATTCAATATACCCTATTTTTGGTGATTTTTCTAACTCACATCACTGCTGCTACTAGAAGCTATTTTGTTGCATTTTATGAAAGACTAGCTTCTAACCGAACCTACCTACATCCCTAATTCAAGGATTCATTTCGTATACAAACATTTCCTTAACAAAAACAATTAAACTTTGATTAAGAATGCATAAACATTGCCATCATAAACCAACATACATATCAAGACACAACAGTACTTAACTAAAAATTTAGCCATATTCGCATGGCTATTATATACATGAACCTTAAGATTTCATCAAACAAAGACCAAGTCTTTCCTATACATGCCTTCATTTAAAAATCAAAATGAAAGAGTACCCAAAATGTAGATTGATAGTGTGAGTGACTTTCCTAACGATCCCAAGAGCTTGTAGCTTGCACCCAAACTATAAAGCAGAGGAAACATTTCACATGATAAGCTTGCTAGCTTAGTAAGTCCAAATTTCATAAAAATAACATTTGAATTTTAACAATTAAATTACTATAATTCAACTTGTGGACTTGTGCTCATACTTATTTTCAAACTTTAATTTTCATACCCATATTAACAAGTATGAATTAGAGAAAGCGATATCTCTCTACCCACATGCTTATGATCAAAATACTTGTTTATAAACCAACCTTTCAAACCCAAAATGTCATCAGATAATCATAGGTACATGCATTTATATACTTAAATGTCAATTACTATAACATGGCATCAATTACACAACCACTCATGTGGCGAATATGCCTAGTCATGTATCCTCATATTAGAAGACCAAGATACAACAATCATATCATTCATTAGTAAAGCCGAGAACACATATTATAACCATATATATATGTATATATTCCACACTAAGTAACACATGCCATTTGTAATAAATTACTGATTTTCCTTTTCTCATATAAGTAAGAAATTCATTCCTACTTCACATACTCACCGAGCCGTTAACTCGATAAGTTTGCTTTAATTCGCCTTTGAACATAAATTTCGGTTTCTATTTTGTAAAATACATCACATAAAGCACTCGCTAGGCATTTAAAGCCGAAATAAATCAAGGCACTAAGCCTCGCTAGGCACTAAGCACGATATATAACCCAAGACGAAGCCACGCTAGGCACTAAGCCGAATGTATCACTCAAGACGAAGCTCGCTAGGCACTAAGCCGAATGTATCACCGACGAAGCACGCTAGGCACTAAGCCGAATATATAACACAATCAACATTCCCATGCACATTACTTAATGCTACAATCACATCCATCTCATATGCTTTATTTTACAATATCATGTTAAACCGAACGTAAGTATCCACATCACATTCAATCAACAAATTCAATACCATTTCATGCCCCACATTCGGCCTATATACATTTTTATGCCTTAGTATACTAAATTTTATCATATACTACTTTGGTAATTAAATTCTCAATTTAAATTTGCTTAAGGACTTACCTCGGTTGTCGATAGGCCGTGCAAATCGGCTATTCGAGAACCTTCGTCTTTCCCCGATCTAAATCCGTTTTTCTTTGCTCTTGATCTAAAACACATTAAAATTCAGCTCATTCAAGTGCAATTCATCTTAATTTAGTCCCTAATCACATAAATGGGCAAATTACTATTTTACCCATAGCATTTCACAACTTTGCAATTTAGTCCTATTTGCTTAACACACAAAATACACCAAATTAGCCAAAACTATGCAAGGGCGAATGTTCCTAGGGACCTTACAAGTCCTCAAATTTCATTTATTTTGCAAATAGGCCCTCTAAAATTTATTTTTCAATTTAACCCTAAAAACTCAATTTCATCAAAACTTCCAACACAAAACATATTAATCCTTTACATATCTTTCATCTAAAACCATCAAATATCAAAAACCACATGAATACAACAATGGCCAAACATCAAGCATGCTTAGATTCAAAAATTACAACATGGGTCGGTTACGGTTCGAAGCAACGATCTCAAAAACGTAAAAATTTACAAAAACCGACTAAGAATTTACCTTGAATTTGGCTTGGATATTGCCGAAATTTCAAAGAACTTAGCTCCCTTGTGTTTCTCAATATTCGCCAAAAGATGAATGAAAATATCCATTATTTCTTTTATGTTTTATTTAACATATAATATGGTTTTAATTTATTTACTATTTTAACCTTAATTCATAAAATTATATAATATAAAACTTAAGGTTAATTTTGTCATATACCAACCCACTAACTTAAAATGGGTTATTTACTCATTTAACACTTCATATTAAAAAGCCAAGCTCAAACTAGCACATTATACTTTAGTATGCCACTTTTACCTATTACGCGATTAAGTCCTTTTATCAAATTAAGCACTTAAACGATAAAATTTTTCTCTGAAACTTTCACACACATTAATTCACATATAATAAACTCAAAATATAATATTAAATTATTTCTGGTCTCGGATTCGTGGTCCCGAAACCACCGCTTCGATTAGGGTCGAATTGATGCATTATAAAGTCGACTTGGTAGTGTGTCGATTCATTGATTGAGGCACAGTACGTAAGTCGATTCAAGCCGTGCTTCAGGTCTTTCTATTGGGGCACAGCCATACAAATCGTTCTTGGGGCGTGTCTTTGAATGATTGGCGAGGCACGGCCGTGTGACTTGAAGTCTAGGCTGTGCCAATTTCTTGGGTTGGCCCAATTTGGTCCGTTTTAAGCCTGTTTCTCGTTCTTTTAATCCTCAGGTGCTTTCCTGAGTATAAACATGGAAAGAAATGATTAAAAGCACCTTTTTACATAAATCAAGGGCTAAATCATCCAAAAGCATACTAAATATGGGGTTAAAATATGTTACTTTTACGATTTATCAAATGCCCAGAAAGTTGATAGTGAAATGCTAGTGAAAAGAGATCAATGTGATTCGAATCGTGATTTAGAATTTCGAATTGATGATGATGATTTTTTTAGATTACGAGATAGAATTTGTATTCTGAGCAATTCAGAATTAATTCAGATGATTTTGAACGAAGCTCATAGCAGTCGTTTATCGGTTCATCCGAAAAGTACGAAAATGTACAATGATCTGAAACAGTTTTATTGGTGGCCTGGTATGAAACGGGATATCATAGAGTTTGTTTTGAGATGTTTAGTTTGTCAACAAGTCAAAGCTAAACATCAGGTACCTTCGGGATTATTGCAGCCGGTCATGATTCCTGAGTGGAAATGGGAGAGAATCACGATGGACTTTGTGTTAGGATTGCCCTTATCTCCGAGAAAGAAATATGCAATCTAGGTGATAGTTGACAGATTAATGAAATTAGCTCTGTAACATCACAAACCCGGCCCATGCATTTTGACCGGATCTGACTTGTCATATAAAGAAAACATATTAAGAACTTGTAAATTGTACTAAAATAGGTGTTATTAAATTATAGTTAAGAAAACAAGTTTGGTTGTAAATATTCGATAAAATACATCTAATCACGAGAGGTTTAATTGATAAACCAAAAATTGAAATAGTTAACCTTAAAATCGTGACTTTTGAAAATGACGTTGATAATTTCGAAAGAAAATCCAAGTTAAATTATTTGTCCATATTTATTATAAAATCCATTTGTTAATCAATTTTGGAAAACCGTTATTAATGATTTTAGAAAATTCCCATTTAAAACAATTCAAGAAAGATATTAAGTACGTCTAAATGTAAAGCAAAATAAAACATATTCCAAAGGCCTTATTACAACTTTAAAACCCAAAATAGTAAAAGTAATGAAATAAAGCGAAAAATGAAATTTACTAAAGTTCGAAAACACCATTTCTAAAGTATGGCCTCCACCGAGTCATCCATGGCCTAAGTCCACATCTCTGACTATTACCTGCAAGGTTTAAGAAGGAGGGGTGAGTTACTAGAACTCAGTGCGTAATCCCCTTACTGTCATCCACTAGGTCTAAACCCGTAAAGCAATATCTTGGGCCTGAGCCCATATAGCATAATCTTGGGCTGAAGCCCATTTACATAACAGAATATATATATGTGCAATGTATGCAACCCAACCCATCCTAGTAATCCACCCGCTACACACCACCCGTACCATCCCATCACACATGTGGGGATCAAGTCAACCCACCCCGCCAAACACACCAATCTCAGGCAAGTTGCCATTTATAATATATTTGTGGCTGAGCCACCAGAAATGCTGTAGTCAAACTACTTTTTATAATATTTGTGGCTGAGCCACCAGGGTCATAAGCACATTAATGAAGAAATTGTGGCAATGCCACCAGGCTACACTTCTCTTCATTCAATTTGTTCCAACCCATGCGATATGTAAAATGCAGCGTACATAATAAAGCATAATATCCACATATATGTACCACAATCATTAATCCAATAATTTATTACAGTATATCGGCCAATTATAGAACTTTGTAATTCGGCCCACTAAAGCATTCTAGCAATTCGCCCATAGGGCCATTTTTGTAATTCGGCCCATAGGGGCATTTCGATAAATTTCACAACCCAAAGGTATCTCTATAACTTTACCCATTGAGGGTATTTTTGAAATTTCGTAACCCCAGACCTAACTACTAAATTGGGGCATAAAAATTGAAACTGTCCATCCGCATCATATTTGACTAAATTGACTATAACTCGAGTTTGTAAACTCAAAATTTAGATCTG
Organism: Gossypium rotundifolium; assembly: GCA_025506655.1. Taxonomy (NCBI): domain Eukaryota; kingdom Viridiplantae; phylum Streptophyta; class Magnoliopsida; order Malvales; family Malvaceae; genus Gossypium; species Gossypium rotundifolium. The sequence continues at coordinate 130,847,489 of CP106725.1, read as the reverse complement.
TCAATTTTATTTGAAACTAGACTCATATATCTTCTTACAAAAATTTTCCAGAATTTTTGGCTTAGCCATTTAGTACATTTTATTCATTAAAGTTTCCCCTATTTCAATAACCAACAGTTCTACCCTCTCTTACCCTAAATTCAATCTCATTCTACAGTTTTTTATATGTTGCTTCCACTTGTTTCTATTGAAAATAGACTCACTAAGGAATCTGTACATATAAAATATAACTCATAATTCACTTTTTACAATTTTGAATGATTTTTCCAAGACAGAACAGGGAACCACAAAGTCATTCAGAACCAGTCTCACTAAAATTAAAATATCATAGAATATAAAATTCCCCTTCCTTGTTTGTTTCTTTCATATAAAGCTAGATACAGTAAGCTTTAATTCGATATATTATTCACTTTCTAATTCCCTTTCTCCTATTTTTCGTGATTTTTCAAAATCACGTCACTGCTGCTAACAAAAAAATAGTTTCATTGCAAAATATGATTACCACTACGAACATACGCACACCCGAGTGATCACAAATGCCGGTTTCTGGCTTTTCAGCCTTTTGACTGAATCACAGAACATTTCACGCAAACATTCAGAGAGGTGTGAGATACACACCATTACAAACATGTATTCGGAAGGGTACGGGATTACACACCTTATTCAGAATCCGTAACACGATACTTTCCGCGGCACCAACAATCCGAGTCTCTTATTACGAGGGATAGGTGATAGATTGGCCCTCTGATAAAGTACTTTGAGATTCTACTTACCAACCCTCTTCCAAAAGCCAAAGGCTAGAAAGATGACAAGAGTGTAAGCTAACACTCTACTAATTCGGCCGAGGAAGAGAGAGTGTCCAACACCCAAAAGAAAAAGAAAAGAAAAAGGGATATAGTGTTATGTGGTTGGATATTGGAGAAAAATAACAAGGATGATTCAGTCTCTATGTAAAATCAATTAAAGAAAATGAGAGAAGAGTTGGGGAAATAGTGAGGAAGGAAAAGAAGAGATGGTCATAAGAAGTGTCAAAATTTCAGTTAATACCATGAAAGAGATGAACAACAAGAGGGACTTGTTTTTCGGTAACCAAGGAGAAAGATTGAAAGGTAAGCACCAAAATGTTAAAAGAATAAAGATAGCTATGCCAAAGATGAAAAGAAGAAAGGAGAATTTCTCTCAAATGGTCTCAGTTATAGGCAAGGAAAAAGAGGTACCAAATGAACAAAGAAAACACTTTCAAAAAGAAATCAAAACTCCTCAAAATGCCTAACAAAATTAGGCACCCCCTTTACCAAAACCGGTTTCATCTTTGCCAAAAAGATGCATGTTGACCAAAAAAAATTCCTTCCTTGGCAACTCCTAAAATTTAGCCAACATGTTCCCTTTTCTTACCTTTTTCCTTCATCTTCCCTAGTCTTCCTCCTTACCATATTCCTTAGCCATCTTTCCATCAATAAAAAGTCTTCCTTACCATAATAAAGACATGATCGACACATGGAAGAGAAGCACGAAAATTTACTCAAAAATGCAATAGATGGGATTCGAACCTCAGACCATTAGTACACTCCACATGCCACTTTCCACCTTTACTAATAGACTCCTTGTGCTAGAAAATGCACACTTATTTCCTTAAGTCTTGATGCCCCTTACCTTTTCCCCCTTAAGTGCATAAACACAAAAATTTACTTATAGCCTAACTTGAACCCGAAACTTCCTAGAAGCCTCGTAACTTTTCAAAATCACCGTCCTAATAAGTCCAACTTGAAATAATGTCGTTCTCTTGTTCTCAAAAATTTTAAACACTCCTACGCCTAAGGCCCAATGGGCCCAATTCTACTAGGCCCAAATTCGGGTCGTTACAATTTTACCCTCCTTAAAGAAATTTCTTCCTCGAAATTTCCAACCAACTACTAAACGCACCGCTCAAGGGACACCACTATGCTTTCGCTGCGCACTCTGATCTTAATAACACTAATTATTTATCACTTATTCATAAAATTTTCTATATTCAACCAAAACATACCCGTCTTAATGGTGATGGAACAATCCCGAGCCCTATTCTCCTTAGATCCGTATCTCACGCATGCTCCTGACCTCCTCTAGCATTCACCCGGATGACGCCTTCTGCAATAATCGTAAGCCGCAAAGTTTTGATGTGCCTTAACACGCTTTATAGAACGAGATTGTGACCCTGAAGAATCACGATCCTTTTATTCTTACAATCCACGCACCTAACCCGAAGTGCCTCACCGATTCCTTTAATCTCATTTAAAACCTCCCTAACTAGCTGAGGCAACTCATCGACTTTGGCTCCATCATGAAACCCCGTCTCAGCCACTGGCGATGCTGAAGCCTCCCTTTCGGGCACATGCCTCGGTGCTGAAGATCCAGCTCTAGCACCTCGACCTCTACCATAGCTACGTCCACTGCGTCCACATCCTCTAGCGCTCATGTTCACTAAATCGGCTTAATCTGTAACATCCTGAATAGGGCCTATGCATTTTCGGTTTGATTGTATGAAATGACAAGTTTAAGCACTAAGAATAAATTTTGATATTTTGGAAACACGGAAATGCATGAAAATGGAAACCTAAACATTTTGGAAACACGAACATTTTGGAAACACGAAGATGTAAGAAAAATGGCAAGTTCTGGTGATCGAAAATTTTATGAAACTTAGAAATAATGCTTAACAACAAATTTTAAAATTCAAAATAGGAAATAAGGGCAAGAGGGCCTTAAAAGAAAAAGTTGGTGAGATTTGACACACAATCGGGCTTAGAAAAGTGGCCTGAAGGTGTCACATAAGGCTTATGGAAATGGCGCCATGTGTAAGAGGAATGGGCCTGAGTTCGAGTCACTTGGAAAGCAAATATTGAAGGTTTTATTTTGCTTCGTATAGGGGTGGATAGCACCTATTTCTAGAAAAGGGAGGAGTTTATTTCGGTTAGAACTTGATAAATTAAGTGTTAGGTAAAGGATTTTCTCTTAATAAGATAATTGAGGAGATATAGGATGGATTAAATACTTTTAATTTAATAAGGTGGTAATTAAAAGATAATATTATCACTTGTGGGGGAGTAGTGGCCAACTCAAGGACTCTTGGTCTAGCAATTTAAGTTAAAAGAGGAGAATTAAGGCTATTCTCTCATCTTTCCTAAGCTTGCTGAAATTTTCCTAGCTCTCTCCACCTCTTTGCCGAATTTTCTTTAAGCAAAATCCATTCTCTCTTCTTCTATTTTCTTCTCCGTTTCTCTTGTCAAAAAGCGAATCTTTGTTGATTCTAAGCAAAGGAGCAATCAACTACAACATCAAAAAGGGTAAGATCTGTGGTCAATCAATTTCTATTCCTTTCTTTTACCAAAATTCGGTACTAATCCTAATAGCAAATTTTGGCGAATCTACAAGGGTCTCTCGGGTTTCCACAATTATGAATATAAAGATCAAGGATCTAAGGTAAGAACAATTAATTCTTGTTCTTCTAATTCGTTTAATCAAGATCTAAGGAAATAACCTCTTTATGTCTCTTGGCGAATATCAAAGGAAGAGTTTGGGATTTGATTCAAGGAATTTAAAGGATTTAAACGGACATATTAAGGAATCCTCGTCGATTGGAAATTGTATGGTAAGTGACATTCGCCAAGGTTTGATCTTGATATTGAATTATTTTCCACTTATTCAAAAGTTAAAACCCACATAATTACGATTTAGTGGCTAGCGATTTAAGGAAGGAATACTATCATCCTTTTGGCATTTGATTTACAATCTTTCAATTGGAAACAAGGTAAGTAATACAAATCCTACTTGGATTTGGTTTTTAAGCCAAATAGGTTTGTTAATATATTTTAATGGTTGGCGAATATAGGAGTAAAATCTAGATCGGTAGATCGTTCTTGGGATTTCAATGAATCTATTAAGCAAATCGGTGTGTCGCACACTAACTTTCGATATTTCATATGGAAATTATTTTTATTATATGATTATACGTAAGTATATGAATATGGCTAAGTACCCTAAAGTGGTACAAAAGTACTCGAATACGTTCCTACTTGATAGGATTATGAAATATGTTATTTTATAACATGTGAATATATGTATATGAATATGAAATTAAGTATGTTATGCATGATATATATATTTTTGGGGCATTCGGGATTTATGTGAAAGGGAAGAAGGTGTTGACTTGGTCTCACTAACGTTATATGGTGACTACGGTCACAACATTTTGAATATGGTAACTCGGTTACATTATCTCGAATTTGGTAACTTGGTTACACTATTTGAATATGGCGTCTAATGACACAAATTATATGGGCGATGAGCACGTCATTGCGATGGCGCGCCGATGGTGTGTAGCGGATGGAGGTTGACTTAGTAGTCCCCACGGTGTGATTGGCGAATACGGGTGGTGTGTAGCGGATGGACCATTAGGCTTGGGTTTGGGTTGCATCATAATTTATTTTATATGAATTTGATGTTTGAACATGTATGCCTGATTTGTTGAATGTTAGTATTGTGTGCACATTGAGTCTGTTGACTCAGCCCGTTGTGGGAAATATTTTCAGGTGATGAACAGTGACGGACCGGGACGATAGACCTCGAGGTGGCCATGTTCCATTGAAGATTTTATTCGATTTGGACTTTGTTATTTGTTTTGGGTTTTACTTGATGTAATAAGGCCATATGGCCCAGTGGATTTTTTCTTATTCTACTTTACTTTAAATTGTTATGTTACGAACTATTATGACTAAAAGTTAAATGTTATTTTCTTTAAAACCCTAAAAAATTATTTTGTCACCTTAGTAAAATTGGATTTACAAGATTAATTAAATGGGTTTCCAATCTAAGCCCAATCCACAACAACATTTTCTAAAAATTTTACAAATTTTCTCTAAGTGACGAAATTCTTTGAAACCGTTTACTTTAGGAACATACGAGATCCGGTTCGGGCTCGTGGTAGGGTGTGGGTGTTTCAATTTGATATCGAGCCCAATTTTAAACTCTCGGCACGTGGGCTAAGGCCCAAAACGTTTTCAAAGCGAGCCAAATGATTATCTTTGAAAAATAAGCGGGTTTTTCGGCATGGCCCTAAGTCTCAAACCATGATCCACCGGTAAGTACCCCTAACTCTATGTGTGATTACGTGAAGCTGTATAAGGGTAGAAGAGGCATGGAGCGTAGAATAGAATGATAGGAACTTGAACCCTAGGATTAGACTACTCAAACACAAAACCACATAAGACTTAATGCAATTTGAACAAACCTATGGCTAAGTCAATGAGCTAGGTGTGGTAACCCTGACGCATGTCTAGGATTGGATCCGGAAGAGCACAGGTATTTAAGCAACCCTAGTGACTCACCTCCTCTTGGCAGAATCCTACAGTGCGTAGCTTTGGTTCACCCTAACTCGTGAGGGCTCGGTGGTGTGGCAACCTCATGCATGTCTAGGAATGGTTTGGTGGGAGCTTGGTATTTAAGCGATCCGTGACTCACCTCCTCTCCACACGAATCCTACAGTGCGTAGCTTTGGTTCACCACGACCAAGAGGGCTCGGTCATAGGCTAAACATAATGACTAAAACCCGAAAGGGAACTAGCCATGTTTTTAAAAAAAAAAAAAAAAAAAAAGAAAAAAAAGAGAACAAAACAACAAACCCTAGTTTTTCTTTTTCAAACTTTTAAAACTTTCTTTTAAATCTGAGAAAATTATTTTTACAACATTTTCTGAAAAACTCCTGATTTGCAAAAATTACAAAAATGCCCTTAGGGGTGAAATTACCAAAATGCCCTTGGTTTATAAAATGTTCAACTACTCAACAGCTTTACCAAAATTTCAATATTTCATAAACATTCAAGAACCCTAATTTGTAAAATATCAAAATACCTTGATTTTGAAAAATTACAAAATTGCCCCTAACTTACAAAATTACCAAAATGACCTACGATTTCTAAAATTTTTGCAACATCCCCATTTTTGAAGGAACAATTTTCGAAAAGAACCCCCAAAGTTTTACTACTTTTGAAATACCCCAAATTTATTAAACTTACAAATTTACCCTGATTTGTGAAAAATTACCAAAATACCCCTGAGGTCAAAAATTATCGAAATACCCCGGTTTCAAAATTTTTCCAAATTACCCCGAGATTTTGAAATTTTCAAAATAATTTTGACAAAAACACCAAGGAACGTTTTCTTACGAAAAATTACGAAAATGCCCTCAGAGGACAAAATTACGAAAATACCCACGGTAGTGGAAAACAACAAACAACAACAAAAAAAAACTAGCGTTTCTCCGAATGAGCGAAAGTTCATACTTGTTTGATGGATGGATGAATGAATGGAAAAGACTGTGTGTTTGTATGAATACGAAAGAACCACTCTTAAATCCTTTTCATAAAACTCCTTCGGGTAAAAAGTGGAACAATGACTAATCCATAAAATTTCTTAATCGATCTCGACACTAGAAAATGAGCTCTAGAGGACGTGGTCGTCGTGGTCGAGTAGAGGAAGGATGATCGTGTTCGAACCCGTTAGATCGGGTCAAGGTCCGACAAAGAAATGCCACCGCCACCACCACCCCATTTATTAATGTTGAAGCAGCGAGCTCGGACGGGAAGATCTTTGGTCGCAGCGGTGCTCGAGTTTTGGAATTGGTGGCGGTCGGAAGGAAATTCAGAAATCAAAATCCAGACTGAACGGCTCGAGCTAATGGAGCGGAAATGTTTCGAGGAGTATCTAATGTGGCACCCAAAGATGCAATTTGAATCTTGGTTGGAAGCAAGGGCGTATCATGGATGAGCTCGATCGACTCAGAGGAAAAGTTGAAAGGATGGTGGCATTATTACGCGATGAAGCGTATCGATGGTGGTTAACTGTTCGGGATGGTACCACGGTGAAAATTTGACACAGGAGTATGTTAGAGGGCATTTCGGAAGAAGTATGTGGGAACGGTATCTGAGATGAACAAAGGAAGGCTTTTCTAGGGTTGGTACAAGGGAGTAAGTCATCGCGAGAATATGAGGCGGAATTCACGAGGTTGAGCCGCTATGCTCGAGGGTAGTGGCAATCGAGCATGAACGCCATGTCCGCTTTGAGGACGGATGAGAAACGATCTGAGACTGTTGATAGCACCGCATCAGGAGCGGGAATTCTCTGCTTTAGTCGAAAAGGCCAAGGTGGCCGAGGGGATTAAGGACGCTATTAAACAGGCTGTGGATAGGAATAAGGCCAAAAGAGGATTTGGGCCATCTGGAAAGGGTCACAAAAGGCCTAGGGTTGACAGGCCACGAAATCAACAGGCTTGTACGGGATGGCAGTATCGCTCTTGTGAGCATTGTGGAAAGAAGCACATGGGAGAGTGTTGGAGAAAGACGGGAGGATGTTTCAAGTGTGGGTCCAAGGACCATATGCTTAAGGATTGTCCCAAGCAATCAGATGAGAGCCGACCGGTAGTTTAGAATACTAGCCAGACTAGTAGAGGCGGACAGCAGCCTCAACGGGGTCGTGGTTCGGGTAACCGAGGTAGTGGTGCTTTGGCGAGCCGTGGAACATAGGGTCGAGGTACTAATGTTAATGCAAAAGCAAGACAACCGGGTTTGGTTTATGCGGTTCAATCGAAGGGAAGATGGAGGCAGCCGGATGTAATAACCGGTACGTTCTTTATTTTTGACAAACCCTATTTTGCTCGATTGATGTGGGCTCGACCCATTCCTATGTTGCAAGTAGTGTAGTGGAAACACTAGGCCTAGATTCTAAACTTTCGATGAGCAGATGATGATCAGTAAGCCCATTAGGCCAAAGCAGTAGTGGTAGACAAGATCTTTGGAATGTACCCCTAGAGATTCAGGGAGTGAACTTTCAAGCAAATTTAATGGAGTTACCTTTCAGAGAGTTTGAGCTTATACTCAGAATGGATTGGCTAGTAGAACACCGAGCCGTGTTGGATTGTCTGGCTAAACGTATGAAACTAAGAACCCGGAGGATGAAGTGGTAGTAATGATCGGAGAAAGGAGGAACTACTTGTCTAATGTAGTTTGACCTTGAAGGTCGAGAAGATGGTTAAGAAAGGTTGCGAGGCGTTCTTAGCCTTCGTAAGTCACGATAGGTGGAAAGGAGGAAGGTATTAATGGAGTTTGGACGGTAAGGACTTCGTGGATGTGTTTCGGAGGAATTATCAGGAATACCCCAGACGGGGAGGTGGAATTTGGGATAAATTTGCTACCCAAAATAGCTCCTGTGTCAATCGCTCCATACCGAATGGCACCAAAGGAGTTAGTGGAGCTCAAGGCTCAAATCCAAGAACTATTGGATCGTGGGTTCATCCGGCCAGTGTGTCTTCGTGGGGAGCACCGGTCCTATTGTGAAGAAGAAGGGCGGAACTATGCGTATGTGCATAGATTACCGTCGATTGAATAAGTGACCATTAAGAACAAGTATCCCTTGCCAAGGATCAATGACTTGTTCGATCGGTTGAAGGAGCCAGATGTTTTCGAAGATCGATTTACGGTCGGGATACCATCAGTTGAAGGTGAAGGAGGCTGATATCCATAAGACCGCTTTCAGGACAAGATATGGTCACTTCGAGTTTGTGGTGATGCCGTTTGGGTTGACGAACGCTCCAGTCGCGTTCATGGACATGATGAATCGGGTTTTCCAACCCTACTTGGATAGGTTCGTCGTTGTGTTCATCGACGATATTTTAGTGTATTCGAAGTCGGAGGAGGAGCATGATGAGCATCTCCGAGTTGTGTTGGAAGTGTTAAGGGAGAAGAAGCTCTATGCCAAATTCATCAAGTGCGAATTTTGGCTTAAGGAGGTGGCATTCCTAGGACATGTGGTATCTGCAAAAGGAATAAGAGTGATCCTAGGAAGATTGAGCGGTGTTGGATTGGAAACCACCTAGGTCCGGCTGAAATCCGAAGTTTCTTAGGCTTGGCGAGCTATTCTGAGAGGTTCGTGGAAGGATTCTCGTCAATAGCCACGCCTTTAACAAAGTTGCTAAGGAAGGAAGTACCTTGAATGGACGAATAAGTAGCGGAAAGCTTTGAAAAGCTTAAGAAGGTCTTGTGAAGCTCTAGTGTTAATTCAGTAGGAGGCGGAAAAGATTTTGTGGTGTCTTGTGGCGCCGCATACACGGGTTAGGGCGTGTGTTAATGCAAGATGGCAAAATAGTCGCTTATCGTCCACAGCTAAGGCCTCATGAGGTTAACTACCCCACTCATGACTTGGAACTAGCGCGATGGTTTTCGCCTTAAAGTTTGGAGCCACTACCTTTATGGAGAAAGGTCGGTTATCTATCTGAGACCACAAGAGCCTTAAGTATCTATTGACTCGGATGGAGTTAAACTTGAGGCAACGAAGGTGGGTGGAATTGTTGAAGGACTACGATTGTTCGATAGAATATCATCCGCAAAGGCGAACGTCATGGTCGATGCCGTAAGTCGGAAGGTTATATCGATCTACGGGCTTTGTTCGCTCATTTAAGTCGTATGATGATGACTGGCTTTGTTAGCGAGTTACAAGTCGAGCCCACATGGTGAAGGAGGTGAAAGAGGGACGGTTAGTGATAACGACTTAAGTACTAAGTTACAAAAAGTACAACAAGAGGGATTAAAGGACTATGGTGTCAATGATGAAGGAGTATTGTGCTACAAGGAAAAGTCTATATCTTGAGGAATAAGGAGTTGAGACAAAGGATTCTTGGAAGCGCATGGTAGCCCTTATGCTATGCATCCGGAGGCATCAAGGCGTATATAGACCTAAGGGAGCAGTTTTGGTGGTCTGATCTGAAACGAGAGGTGATTGAATTTGTGGGGAAATGTTTGACGTGTCAGCAAGTTAAGGCTGAACACCAAGTCCCATCAGGATTACTTCAACCAATCGAAGTTCCCCAATGGAAGTGGGAGAGAATTACCATGGACTTCGTTAGTGGGCTTCCCCTTACGCCTACTAAGAAGGACTCGGTATGGTTGATAGTGGACCGTTTGACCAAGTCTGCACACTTTATCCCAGTAAGAATGGATTATTCTCTTCAGAAGTTGGCTAAGTTATATATGGCAGAGATTGTGAGGTTACATGGAGTACCAATGTCGATCATCTCTGATAGAGACCCAAGGTTTACATCTCGATTTTGGAAGGCACTTCATCAAGCTTTAGGCACTAAGTTAGACTTCACTACGGCTTTTCATCCACAATCAGACGGGTAGTCCGATGTGTTATCTAAGTGTTGGAGGATATGTTGAGAGGTCGTGTAATGGATTTTCGAGGAAGTTGGGAAGATTACTTGCCTTTAGCTGAGTTCGCCTACAACAATAGCTATCAAGCTAGCATTCGGATGGCACCATATGAAGCATTGTATGGAAGGAAGTGTAGAACACCTACTTGTTGGACCGAGTTAGGAGAACGCCGAGTTTTGGGTCCGAAATTAGTGGCAAAACCGAGAGAAGGTTGAGTTAATTCGACACGGTTGAAGGAAGCCTCGATAGGCGAAGTCGTCTGCAGACCTTAAGCGGAAGGAAATAGAGTTTGAAGTGGGAGACCAAGTATTCTGAAAGTCTCGCCTTGGAAAAAGGTAATGAGGTTCGATCGAAAAGGAAGTTAAGCCCAAGGTTTGTAGGGCCTTATCGAGTCTTGAAACGAGTTGGGCGATTATACCAATTAGAGTTGCCACCGAATTGTAGCGATGCACGACGTATTTCATGTGTCCATGTTACGTCGCTATCAATCGGATCCGTCGCATGTGGTATCTGTTGAAGAAGTGGAGCTAAGGCGGACTTATCCTATGAGGAAGAACCGATTCGGATCTTGGAACGTGATGTGAAAGTACTACGAAGGAAGGCAGTTCCTCTAGTCAAAGTGCTATGGCGCAATCATGGAACGGAAGAAGCTTCGTGGGAGTCAGAGGAGACCATGCGACAGTAATACCCTCAATTATTTTAGTTAGGAAATTTCAGGGATGAAATTTTGTTTAAGGGGGGTGGAACCGTAACATCTGGATAGGGCCTATGCATTTTCGGTTTGATTGTATGAAATGACAAGTTTAAGCACTAAGAATAAATTTTGATATTTTGGAAACACGGAAATGCATGAAAATGGAAACCTAAACATTTTGGAAACCTAAACATTTTGGAAACCTGAACATTTTGGAAACTTGAACATTTTGGAAACTTGAACATTTTGGAAACCTGAACATTTTGGAAACCTGAAGATGTAAGAAAAATGGCAAGTTACAGAGCCGATCGAAAATTTTAGGAAACTTAGAAATAATGCCGGAATGTCAAATTTTAAAATTCAAAATAGGAAATAAGGGCAAGAGGGCCTTAAAAGAAAAAGTTGGTGAGATTTGACACACAATCGGGCTTGGAAAAGTGGCCTGAAGGTGTCACTTAAGGCTTATGGAAATGGCGCCATGTGTAAGAGGAATGGGCCTGAGTTCGAGTCACTTGGAAAGCAAATATTGAAGGTTTTATTTTGCTTCCAAGGCTAGGGGTGGACGGCACCTATTTTTAGAAAAGGGAGGAGTTTTATTTCGGTTAAAACTTGATAAATTAAGTGTTAGGTAAAGGATTTTCTCTTAATAAGATAATTGAGGAGATATAGGATGGATTAAATACTTTTAATTTAATAAGGTGATAATTAAAAGATAATATTATCACTTGTGGGGGAGTAGTGGCCAAGTCAAGGACTCTTGGTCTAGCAATTTCAGTTAAAGAGGAGAATTAAGGCTATTCTCTCATCTTTCCTAAGCTTGCGAAATTTTCCTAGCTCTCTCCCCTCTCTCAAAATTTTTTATGCAAAATCCATTCTCTCTTCTTCTATTTTCTTCTCCGTTTCTACTGTCAAAGCCGAATCTTTGTTGATTCTAAGCAAAGGAGCAATCAACTACAACATCAAAAAGGGTAAGATCTGTGGTCAATCAATTTCTATTCCTTTCTTTTACCAAAAATTCGGGTACTAATCCTAATAGCAAATTTTGGCCGAATCTACAAGGGGTCTCTCAGGTTTCCACAATTACCGAATATAAAGATCAAGGATCTAAGGTAAGAACAATTAATTCTTGTTCTTCTAATTCGTTTAATCAAGATCTAAGGAAATAACCTCTTTTATGTCTCTTGGCTGAATATCAAAGGAAGAGTTTCGGGATTTCAGATTCAAGGAATTTAAGGGATTTCGACAGACATATTAAGGAATCCTCGTCAGATTTGGAAATTGTATGGTAAGTGACATTCGGCCAAGGTTTGATCTTGATATTCGGAATTATTTTCCACTTATTCAAAAGTTAGAAACTGACATAATTACCTGATTTAGTGGCTAGCCGATTTAAGGAAGGAATACTATCATCCTTTTCGGCATTTGATTTACAATCTTTCAATTCGGCAACAAGGTAAGTAATACAAATTCTACTTGGATTTGGTTTTTAAGCCAAATAGGTTTGTTAATATATTTTAATGGTTGGTAGAATATAGGAGTAAAAATCTAGATCGGTAGATCATTCTTGATTTCAAGGAATCTATTAAGCAAATCGGTGTGTACGCACACTAACTTTCGATATTTCATATGGCAATTATTTTATTATATGATTATACGTAAGTATATGAATATGGCTAAGTACCCTAAAGTGGTACAAAAGTACTCAGTCGTTTCCTACTTGATAGGATTATGAAATATGTTATTTTATAACATGTGAATATATGTATATGACTATGAAATTAAATATGTTATGCATGATATATATATTTTGGGGCATTCGGGATTTATGTGAAAGGGAAGAAGGTGTTGACTTCGGTCTCACCAACGTTATATGGTGACTACGGTCACAACATTTTGAATATGGTAACTCCGGTTACATTATCTGAATTTGGTAATTTCGGTTACACTATTTGAATATGGTGTCTAATGACACAAATTATATGGGCGATGAGCACGTCATTGCAATGACGCCTTGATGGTGTGTAGCGGATGGAGGGTTGACTTAGTAGTCCCACGGTGTATTGGCGAGTACGGGTGGTGTGTAGCGGATGGACCATTAGGCTTGGGTTTGGGTTGCATCATAATTTATTTTATATGAATTTGATGTTTGAACATGTATCGTAATCTTATTAAGAGTCTTATAGATCACCTTAGTATACTATTCAATGTTTATTAAACAATGTTTTATGGAGTATAGGAAGTAAAGTCGTTTTAGGAACAAAGCGTATCCTAAAGTCTCAATCTCTATAGTTTTAGCTTCTAAAGCTAAAAGTTCTAGAGTATTTCTACAGTCATACCACAATAATCATAAAATAAAAACATAAACTTACTTGACTTGGTGCTGTGGATACCGATGGTGCCATACTTCCTTTAGAACATGCATTTATAAAACAAATTTCAACAGCTTTGGAAATAATTTTTGAACCCAAACCATAGCTGAGTTTTGCAACCGAGCTCTGATACCATAAAATGTAACACCCCAAGCTTGGCCCATGCATTTCGATCGGATTTGACATGTCACATGAAGAAACATATTAAGAACTTGTAATTTGTACTAAAATAGGTGTTATTAAATTATAGTTAAGAAAACAAGTTTGGTTGTAAATATTTGATAAAATAATTCTAATCACGAGAGGTTTAATTGATAAACCAAAAATCAAACTAGTGAACCTTAAAATCATGACTTTTAAAAATGACGTTGATAATTTCGAAAGAAAATCCAAGTTAAATTATTTGTCCATATTTATTATAAAATCCATTTGTTAATCAATTTAGGAAAACCGTTATTAATGATTTTAGAAAATCCCCATTTAAAACAATTCAAGAAAGATATTAAGTACGTCTAAATGTAAAGCAACATAAAACATATTCCAAAGGCCTTATTACAACTTTAAAACCCAAAATAGTAAAAGTAATGAAATAAAGCGGAAAATGAAATTTACTAAAGTTCGAAAACAACATTTCTAAAGTATGGCCTCCATCGAGTCATCCATGGCCCAAGTCCACATCATTGAGTATTACCTACAAGGATTAAGAAGGAGGGGTGAGTTACTAGAACTCAGTGCGTAATCCCCTTACCGTTATCCATTGGGTCTGAACCCGTAAAGCAATATCTTGGGCCTGAGCCCATATAGCATAATCTTGGGCTGAAGCCCATTTACATAACAGAATATATATATGTGCAATGTATGCAACTCAACCCATCCGCTACAAACCACTCGTACCATCCTATCACACCTGTGGGGATCAAGTCAACCCACACTGCCAAACACACCAATCGCAGGCAAGTTGCTAGTAATAATATATTTGTGGCTGATCCATCAGAAACGTTGCAGTCAAACTGCTTTTTATAATATTTGTGGCTGAGCCACCGGAGTCATAAGCACATTAATGAACAAATTGTGGCAATGCCACCAGGCTACACTCCTATTCATTCAATTTGTCCCAACCCATGCGATATGTTAAATGCAACATACATAATAAAACATAATATCCACATATATGTACACCAATCATTAATCCAATAATTTATTATGGTAAATCGGCCAATTATAGAACTTTGTAATTCAGCCCACTAAATCATTCTAGCAATTCAGCCCATAGGGGCATTTTCGTAATTCAAACCATAGGGGCATTTTGGTAAATTTCACAACCCAAAGGAATTTCTATAATTTTACCCATCGAGGGTATTTTCGTAATTTTGCAACCCTGGACTTAACTACTAATTTGGGGCATAAAAATTGAAACTGTCCATCCGCGTCATATTTGACTAAATTGACTATAACTTGAGTTAGGAAACTCGAAATTTAGATCCGTAAATTTTCTTTGAAACTAGACACATATATCTTCTTACTACAATTTTTCCAGAATTTTTGGCTTAGCCATTTAGTACAGTTTATTCATTAAAGTTTCACCTATTTCACTGACCAACAATTCTAACATCTCTTACCCTAAATTCAAATATCTCATCGTACAGTTTTTATATGTTTCTCCCACTTGGTTCTTTTGAAAATAGACTCAGTAAGGAATCTATACATATAAAATAATAACTCATAATTTACTTTGTACAATTTTTAATGATTTTTCCAATATAGAACAGGGAACCACGAAGTAATTCAGAACCAGTCTCACTAAAATTAAAATATCATAGACTATAAAATTTCTCTTCCTTCTCTGTTTCTTTCAAATAAGACTAGACACAGTAAGATTTAATTCAATATCTTATTCACTTCCTAATTCCCTTTCTCCTATTTTTCTTGATTTTTCAAAATCACATCCCTTTCTCAAATGGTCTTGGTTATAGGCAAGGAAAAAGAGGTACCAAATGAACAAAGAAAAGACTTTCAAAAAGAAATCAAAAGCTCCTCAAAATACCTAACAAAATTCGGCACCCCGTTTACCAAAACTGATTTCATCCTTGCCAAAAAGATGCATGTTGACCAAAAAAAAAATTCCTCCCCTTGGCAACTCCTAAAATTCAGCCAACATGTTCCCTTCTCTTACCTTTTTCCTTCACTTCTTTCCTTTATTTTCCCTAGTCTTTCTGCTTATCATATTCCTTAGCCATCTTTCCATCAATAAAAAGTATTTCTTAGCACATGGGAGAAAAGCACAAAAATTTACTCAAAAATGCAATAGATGGGATTCAAACCTCAGACTATTAGTACAATCCACACGCCACTTTCCACCTTTACCAATAGACTCCTTGTGCTAGCAAAATGCACACTTATTTCCTTAAGTCTTGATGCCCCTTACCTTCTCCCCCTTAAGTGCATAAACACGAAAATTTACCTATAGCCTAACTTGAATCCAGAACTTCCTAGAAGCCTCGTAACTTTCCAAAATCACCTTCCTAATAAGTCCAACTTGAAATAATTTTGTTCTCTTGTTCTCAAAAATTTTAAACACTCCTACGCCCAAGGCCCAATGGGGCCAATTCTACTAGGCCCAAATTCGGGTCGTTACAAGCTCATTTTATTCTGGTAAGAACGGATTACTTGCTTGATAAGTTAGTTGAATTGTATGTTTCTGAGGTTGTGCGATTGCACGGGGTGCCTAATTCTATAGTGTCGGATAGAGATTCGAAGTTTACATCGCAATTTTGGAAGAAATTAAAAAATGCATTGGTACGAGATTACACTTCAGTACGGCATTTCATCCACAAACGGATGGTCAATCATAGTGGATCATTTAGATTCTCGAGGATATGTTGAGATGTTGTATTCTTGAGTTTGAAGGTACGTGGGAAAAGTACCTGTCATTGATTGAATTTGCATATAATAATAGCTTTCAATCAAGCATTAAAATGGCACCAAATGAGGCTCTTTATGGTCGTAAATGCATAACACCATAGTACTGGACTACGCTTAATGGGAATAAGATTCATGGGGTAGATTTTATCAGAGAGACTGAGCAGAAAGTAAAAGTGACACGAAATAGTTTGAAAGCAGCGTCTGATCAACAGAAATCATACGTAGATTTGAAACGAAAAGATATTGAATTTTAGATTGGTGATAAAGTATTTTTGAAAGTGTCTCCATGGAAGAAAATGCTCCGATTCGGCAGAAAAGGAAAATTAAGTCCGAGGTTTATCGGGTCGTATGGGATTTCTCAGCGTATTGGGCCAGTT
The DNA here is from genome assembly GCA_025506655.1 of Gossypium rotundifolium. NCBI lineage: Eukaryota > Viridiplantae > Streptophyta > Magnoliopsida > Malvales > Malvaceae > Gossypium > Gossypium rotundifolium. The sequence goes on along the minus strand of CP106725.1, from coordinate 130,830,889 downwards.
GCTTATAGATTATTGTTGCCACCTAAGCTAGAGAAGATTCATAATGTGTTTCATGTATCAATGCTTTGACGATACAAATCTGACCCATCGCACATGATTGCCCCTACTGAAGTTGAGATTCAGTCTAATCTATCGTATTGCAAAGAACCGATTCGAATTCTGACTCATGAGATCAAAGAGTTGAGAAATAAGAAAATTGCTTTAGTGAAAGTGTTGTGGCATAGACATGGGGTTAAAGAGGCTATGTGGGAGCTTGAGGATGCTATGAGTGAGCAATACCCGATTCTATTCACTAGTGAGATTTTCGGGGATGAAAATCCCTAAGGGGGAGAATTATAACTGCCCGATTTAGACCCTAGTTGGAATAGTTTTGGGACCACAAATTCGAGATTGGAGAAATAGTCTAATATTATTTTTGATGTTTATGGCATGTGCTAAAGTATGTATGAAATTTTATCGTTTATGTGCCGATTTGTGAAAAAGGACCTAATCGTGAAAAATGCAAAAGATGTGTGCTAGTAGTTAAAAGTGCTTATTTGATACTAAAAAGTATAATTATCACTATCTGTTGACATATGATACTACAGAAAGTAGTAGTAGTTCTAATAATTCTAATAAAGATATAAATGTCACTAGCCATAATTCTAATGAAGAAAATACTTCAACAGAAGAGGACGAAAATATAGAAATTCTTGAACCCATGGATACTGAACAAACAGATCCACATGATTATGAAATACCAAAACCTAGGGAAATTGATAAACAAGTTCCTTATGGTAAAAGGAAAATAGATTTGGATCTTCAAACAGATGATTATCTAAGATCTATTAATAAAAATTATGAAAATGTTTAAAACACAACAAGAATATTAGGTAAGCAAATTGAAACTATAGCTACTAATGGAATAAAATCTGAAAACCCAGGAGATTCTAGTCAACCTACACCTATACCATGTAGGGTAGATGATTTAAATAAAAGAAATGTTGCTCAAGGAGGAATATATTTAGATTTAACCAATATTCATTTATCTAATTATGAAAACACCATAGATGATTGGACACAATCTATGACTATTGTTGTAAACAACAACAATACTATTTGGTCAAAAGAAACGCTTTTAAATTATTTTGTAGGAACATTTCAAGGAGATGTTCTACAATTTCTCAGATGATGGGAAGAATCTGCGAAAGGTAATGAACAAAAGGGTCAACTTATTAATCAAGTAGGAACCCCTAAAGATTTACTAAAAGGATTAACTTCAATTCTAAAAACAAAATTTTGTCGTTATACTAATAAAAGAGATCAAGATAGCCAATCAAGTTATATCTTGTCAAAATTAAAATTATGTGATATAAGATATTTAGAAGAATTTTCTAAAAATTTTCTTCATGAATATCAAAAATTAAAGAATGATAGTATAGATTTTGGAAAAACCAATATTTTCATAAATTACTTCCACCTTGGGATGAGATTTGTATAAACAAATATGCTTCTTATATAATAAAACATAGTAAAGATTTTGGAATAGATTTAGCAAACATAGATTCTATAGGCAATAGAATTAATTTTTCTAAAGAAAGAATAATATTACATTGTTTACAAAGTAAAGTCGCTAAACAAGTAAAAACAAATTAAGTCATAGCTATTGCACAAAGATGTTAGAAAATGAATGGGAGTTTGGATATAAACACATACGTCCTACTAATTATAAAAATACAAAATTATAAATTAGCTAGATGGAAACTAGGATATAAAATTATACTCTGATAATAATAATAATAAAAGAAAAAAAATTGTTAGGAGAACAACTTCTAATAATCCAAAAGAACAAATTTGCAAATGTTTCATACGTGATGAAGAAGGTCATACAGAAACATATTGTCCTAACAAAGGGAAAAATGCTAGGAAAATAATTAAAAATCTTGAAGAACAAGATTTGGAAATATGTTTCGATGAAGAAATAAATCTCGTGAAATATTATATGAATTAATATCGAAACATGTTCAAGAATCTAGTTTTATGTTAGGAACTAGTTCTAATAATCAATTAAAAGAAATTCCTAAATCGAACAACGGGATATTAAATTAGAAAATTTAATCGGAGAAGAAAGAGACTTTCTAATGAAATAATAGAGAAAATTAATAAAAATCATATTCCTAAATAAGAAATTTATAAAATATCTAAGTTTAAAAATGGTCACGAAACATATAGAAAAAAATTAGTGGTAACACAATTAAGCTAAGGACACTAGAGGTGGATTAACAAAATCCCATTATTTATTAAAGATAAGATAAAGAGGATTAAGAAAAATACCTCAAAGTTAGATATATACATTTAGGAATAATTATGATAACAATTAGAGTCTTATTTAGAAAAGGTCATGGTATTCCTATTATAGCAGTTTTAATAGATAAAAGATTTGAAAATCCAATAAAATCACTTATTGGAGGAATTCAATCTAATTTACATATAGGAGTTATAGGATTTAAAGTTAAACCAAATTACTTTATATCCACAATAGACCCTATAATAGAAGAGTGTCTATGTCTTAGAATTCAGACAAAAAATTCTGATGTTAGTGATTTAGCAGAATATTTAACAATAAGCTGGACTTCTTTTAATGAATATACTAATACGACAAAGGTAGAAATAAAATAAATAAATAATAAAATAATTGAGCTTTTTGAGCCTAATATATTTACTACAAAAATTCAACCAAAATTATTACATTTAAAAGACCTATCATGTAACATCCTAAAATTCGGATTTTATGTTTTGCTTTATACCATGCGTTAGACTAGTTAAGAATGTTAGTTGTGTATGTTTAGGGGTTCTAAGAAGGCTTGGGCATGAGTTGGGCCTCAGCAAATTTTTTGTGTTTAAGCACTTAAGGGGAGAAGGCAAGTGGCATCAAGACTTAAGGAAATAAGTGTGTATTTTGCTAGCACAAGTGCAGCACATGGTAGAGTGGTGTGGCATCAAGAGGAGAACATGGAGGGAAGGGGTTTGAATCCCATCTATTGAAACTTTTGGGATTTAAATTTTTGTGCCAACCATGTGTTAGATGGTAAGTGTCAGCTAAGCTTTAAAGAAGGAAGGGAAGACTTTTTATTGATGGAAAGAAGACTAAGAAAATAAGGTAAGGAGGAGAATAAGAAAGAAATAAAGGAAAAAGGTAAGGGAGGGAACATGTTGGCCGATTTTGTGGAAAGGTGTTTGGGAAAGATTTTTTGGTCAACCATGACCTTTTTGGTGCTAAGGACACACGATTTTGGTAGGGAGAAAAGGGGAGCCTAATTTCTATAGTCATTTTGCAAATTTTGGTGCATGAAAGGCTTGTTTCTTATTAGCATTTTTGAGCTTTCTCTTTTCCAATTTCTTCCCTAACTTGTCAAACTCTAAAGCGAAAATTGTGCACCTTTCTTCTTTAGTTTTGCCAAACTTTCAAGCCACTTTACTCTTCTTTTCTTGCTTTCTCATCGTTCCTCCTATCTTTCTCTCTTCTTTCTTTAGTCGACCATTTTTGGAGGATGAATCTTCCTCGTTTCTTTCTCTCAAAGTAATCAATCTTCTTGTTCATTTCTCTCCATAGCCGAACCTTTTAACCCATAATCTCTTCTTCATTATTTCATTCTCTTTCATGTTGGCACTCTCTTCTTTGATCGAATCGGTAAGTGGTTTCTTTCTTCTCTTTTCATTTTCTTTTCTCCCTAGCCGAATGTTTGTCCATCACTATCCGGTTGTTCTATTTTGTTTCTAAACTAAAATATCATTTTCTCCTACTCTCACAAATCGTGATCATCTCTTCTTTTTCGTAGTGCTTTAGTGGGTGCCCGAATATCACATCCTTGATGATTCATCTCTAGTCATAAGCCCAATCGATGGAAGCCGAATCTATCATCGTTAAGGTAAGGAGTTTCTCTATGGATTATTTCGATTTCGCTCATCGCTTGAATAGTTTGCTAAACGGAATGATAGATTTGACTAATCGATTTTATATGGATTAAAGCACTCATTCTTCTTTATTCGTTGATCCTTCAGAAGTAGTGGTAAGCTGAATCGTATCCCTAAACAACTACTTTCACTCATCATAGTATTTTCTAATCGAGACTTTTCCAATGGAGGCAAGTATTAATGATTTTAAAGGAAAAGCATTTGGAGGAAAAAAAGGGAGTGGATTTGTAATTCCTAGTCCTAAATTTAAGCGTAGGGCAGTATCAGTGAGTTCGGGATTTCCCACCGGGTTGTGGACCATCATTCGGTGAGAATAGACAAATCGTGGTCATTCACGATACTAAGGGTAAGCATTTCATTAGATTGTCTGATTTAGATTTGGATTAATAAAATCCTATTTGTTGGTTAATCGAGTGTAATGGTGTCATAGGTGCCAACAATCAAGAAGGATTAGTTCTTACCATAATCAGGTGTGTAATCTCACACCGAAATCCTGTAAATTCGTGATTCGATATCATGTTAGAAAATAGATCGTTATTATTTACAAGGCTAAAAATCGTAATATGGCATAAAACACATAACTTGCTTAAACAATACTATTTCTAAAAGATCTATCAAAAATCGATATTAAATTGCTAAATTACAAAAAATGTCCTTATGGGCCGATTTACGAAAATACCCCTATGGGCCGATTTACTAAAATGCCCTTATAGGTCGATTTGCTAGAATGCCTTAGCGGGCTGAATTATCAAAGCGTTTTAATGAGCCAATTCATCAGAATAATTCACTAGATTAATGATTGTTATATATATGTGGATATTCTATTTATTTATGTATGTTGCATTTTGACATATTGCATGGGATGGGAAAAATTGTATGGAGAGCAGTGCAGCCTATTGGCATTGCCACAATTTGTTCATTTATGTGCCTAATTATGATTTTGGTGGCTTGACCACGAAAATATTATACTATAACAGCTCGATTACAAATTGGTGTGAGGGGCGGGGTGGGTTAACTTGATCCCCACAGATGTGATTGGTTGGTCGGGCTGTGATGGATGGATGGGTTGGGCTGCATACTTTTCATTTACATATTGCTATGTAAATGGGCTTAGGCCCAATTTGTTGCTATACGGGTTTAGGCCCAGTGGATGTCGGTAAGGGGGATTATACACTGAGTTCTTGTAACTCACATGTTGTTCTTAAACCTTGCAGGTGATGCTCAGTGATGATGACTTGGGCCATGGATAACTCGATGGAGGCAATACTTTGGAAATAATGTTTTCGAACTTTAGTAAACTTCTTTTCCAATTTATTTCATTACTTTTGCTATTTCGGTTTTAAAGTTGTAATAAGACCTCTGGGATATGTTTTATTTTGCTTTATGTTTAGATGAACTTAATATCTTTCTTGATTTATTTTAAATAAGGATTTTTTTTCTAAAACCATAAATAACGATTTTCCAAAATTGATTTACAAATAGATTTTTATAACAAATATGTACAAATAATTTAAACTCGATTCTCTTTCAAATTATCAATAATATTTTCAAAAGTTACGATTTTAAAGATCACTTGTTAAATTTTTAATTCATCAATCGACCTCTCGATATTAGTAGTATTTTTATCGAACATTTATAACCAAACTTGTTTTTCTTAACTATAATCAAATAACACCTATTTTAGTACAAATCACAAGTTTTTTATATGTTTTCTTCATGTGACATGTCAGATCCAGTCGTAATGCATGGGCCGGGTTTGGGGTGTTACATTTTATGGTATCAGAGTCTGATTGCAAATCTCGGATGTGGTTTGGGTTTAAAAGCATTTTCCAAAGCTATTTTTAATTTTAATTTATAAATGCATATTTTAGAGGAAGTATGGCACCACGGGTATCCGGCACCAAGTCAGTAAGTTTTTATTTATGATTATTGTGGTATGATTGTGGTAAGAAAACTCCACAAAATAGAAATACTCTAGAACTTTTAGCTTTAGGAGCTGAAGCTATAGAGATTGGGACTTTAGGATACGTTTTGCAAAAACAACTTTACTTCCTATACTCTATAAAACATTGTTTAATAAACATTAAATAGCATACTGAATCATAAGACTCTTAATCAGATTAAATCAACTTAGCAAACATGAGAGCTAGAGGACATGGACACGGTAGACGTGGACGTGGTAGAGGCCGAGGTGCTAGAGTTGTATCTGAGGCATCGGGACATATGCTTGAAATGGACGCACCTGCATCTCCAGTGACTGAAGCTGGGCCACATGATCGAATGAGAGAGGACGACGCTCTATCTCAAGTGATGTTGCGGGTACTGGAAAGGTTTGCTGGGGCTAGAGCTGGGTTGGCAGCTCGTGGGTCGATATCCGAGCGACTTAGATCAAATGGAGCTGAAGTTTTTAGGGATATTTTGGGTGTAGCCCCTAGTGTAGTGAGTACTAGCTTGAGGAGGTGGAGCGGATTATGGACAATCTGGACTGCACAGCTGAGAAGAAACTGAAAGGGGTTGTGTCATTGCTAAGAGACGAGGCGTATCAGTGTTGGCTCACTGTTTGGGAAGGCACTCAGGCTAATCATATTACCTGGGATTTCTTTAAGATAGCATTCTAGGGAAAATATGTCGGGGCTAGTTATGTGGATGCCCGAAGAAAGGAATTCCTGAATTTGTTCCAAGGAGGAAAATCTATGGCAGCATACGAGGTAGAATTTCTACGTATGAGTCGATATGCTCGGGGAATAGTACTGACTGATCATGAATGCTGTGTACATTTTGACAATAGATTGCGTGACGAGTTACTGGTACTAATAGCCCCACAGAAGGAAAGGAATTTTGCTACACTTGTGGAAAAAGCTAAGATAGCTGAGGAGGTTAAGCACTCGAAATAGCAAAATCGAGACAAGGATAGGGGCAGGAACAATAGAGACTCTGGGTATTCAGGACCTACTAGAGGATTTTAAAAAAGGCCCAAGAATGAGGGATTAGTTCGGTGGGAGCTCCAGCTGCTACCAATCAGTTGTAGACTTGTGTGGATTGTGGAAAACTTCACTCGGATAAATGTTGGAAGAGAATTGGTGGTTGTTTCAGATATGGTTCCAAGGACCATCGGTTTAGGGATTGCCCTCGAGAGCCTGTTCAAATATACGGAGTTTGTAACAGATTTGCACAGCCAGCTGGGGGCGCTCAGCAATCGTCGAGAGGTCGTGGGCCAGGTCAAGGTGGTAATGGCGTAGGATGAGGTCGGGTGCACCGGGTAGAGGTATCGATAATAAGGGTAACACAGAGGTAAGACAACCAGGTTTGGTCTATGCGGTCAGACATTGAAAGGATGGTGATGCACCGAATGTCATAACCGGTACGTTCATCATATCTAATGTACCTGTTACCGCTTTAATAGACATTGGATCTACCCATTCGTATGTTGTATGTGCTATGTCTGGAACTTTGAATATTATATCTGAGATTGCTGCTAGAGAAACAACTATAATTAGCCTTTTAGAACAGTCGGTGGTAGTAAATAAGTTGTATAGGGATGTGCCCTCAAAGTTCCGGGGTAGTATTTCTGGCGGATTTGATGGAGCTGTCATTCGGTGAGTTCGATCTTATTTTGGGCATGGACTGGTTGGTTAAGCATCGTGCGAACTTGGACTATGCTGCAAAGCAGATGGTGCTAAGAACTTCTGAGGATAAGAAAATGATGATGATAGGTGAAAGAAAAAATTATTTGTCTAATGTGGTATCTGCTTTAAAGGCAGAAAATTTGGTACGAAAGGAGGTGTGGAGCGTTCTTATCCTTTATTAGTGCTTTGGATGCCAAAGAATTTTTGGTAGAGAGTGTTAGAACGGTAAAAGAGTTTTTAGATGTCTTTCTCGAGGAGCTTCCAGGATTGCCTCGGATCAGGAGGTGGAATTTGGTATTGAGCTATTGCCAGGAATGGCTTCGGTGTCTATTGCCCCTTACAGAATGGCGCCGAAGGAGCTCGTGGAACTTAAAGCTCAAATTCAGGAGTTGTTGGATCGTGGATTAATTCGACCAAGTGTGTCTTTGTGGGGAGAGCTAGTTTTGTTCATTAAGAAGAAGGATGGGTCGATGTGTATGTGAATCGATTATAGCCAATTGAATAAGTTGACGATCAAGAATAAGTATCCATTACTGAGGATCGGTGATCTGTTCGATCAGTTGCGATGAGCTTCGGTCTTCTCGAAGATAGACTCAAATCAGGGTATCACCATTTAAAATTCAAGGAGGCGGATATTCACAAGACTATGTTCTGAACTCGTTATGGGCATTATAAGTCCTTGGTGATGCCGTTCGGGTTGACTAATGCACCAGCTACATTTATGGACATGATGAACTGAGTCTTCCAACCTTGTCTAGATCAGTTTGTGGTGATATTCATATATGACATCTTGGTGTACTCAAAGATAGAAGAGGAGCATGGTTCGCATCTACGGGTAGTATTACAAGTATAAAGGGCAAAGCAATTGTATGCCAAATTTAGTACGTGTGAATTTTGGCTGAGGAAAGTGACCTTCTTGGGGCATGTTGTGTCTGCCGAATGAATTGGAGTTGATCCCAAAGGTCGAGGCAGTATTAGATTCGAAGCCACCGAAGTTAGTGGCAAAAATTTAAAGTTTTCTAGGTTTGGCTAGGTATTACAGGCATTTTGTTGAGGGTTTTCATTGATTGCTACACCCCTAATGTAACATCCCAAAGTTGGGCCTAGTAGGATTGGGCCCATTGGGCCTTAGGCGTAGGAGCGTCTAAAATTTTTGAGAACAAGAGAATGGCTTTAAAGCAAGTTGGATCTAGTAGGCAAGTGATTTAGGAAGCTTAAAGGGCTTCTATGAAGTCCCGGGTTCAAGTTAGGCCTTAGGAAAATTTTTGTTTTAGGTGAAAAAAAAACCCTCGGAGTTAGTAGGTAGGATTTAAGAATAAAATGTGGAGAAAATGATACAAGTGGAATGTGTGGTGTAGTGGCAATGTGAAGCCACATAAGAGACAAAGGGGTGATGCCAAAAAGGAAGGAAGGAGGTCAAAGGTTCCAGTCTTGGCTCTTGCATTTTGGTTTTCTTTTATATAGACTTTAGAATTTGGCCATAGATTTATATTTAGTTGTGCATGATGTTGGACACAAGGAGCTAGTTGGTAAAGTGGATAGTGGCATGTATTATGCTACAAGGGAGCCTAGGTTCAAATCCCATGACAAGCAAGGGAGTATTTATTTGGCGGATTGGATAGGAAGAGTTTAAATTGGATTTAAACTCTACTGACGAAGGGATCCCACATTGGAAAAATACAAAGAAGGAAGGTGAGAAGCTAGCTATATATAGAGCTTCCTAGGAGGAGAAGGAGCATACCTAGTTGGCGTTGGGCATAGGAGTGCTCGGAGCGCGGTTTAGCTACTTCAGATTCCTATCAGGTGTGTATTCTCTCTACTCTAGTTGTAGAGCGGCATATGCCAAAATGCCGATGACACGACGATAATAACCAAACGAGCATGCGAGCGCACGTGTGGGGCTTCAACGAGATAGTTGAGGCCATCAGTAGTGTCCTTATGGGTCTGGGCTGTTGGGCCACGATGGCCCGAAAGGGGTCAAGTGGGCTCAATGGGCTCGAGGGCCCATATCAGTAAATTGTATGATTGAGTAGTAGATAGTGAACTAGACTGTGTGAATCTCATATATGTGGCTAGGTTTGGGCTGAATGTGCCACACGAGTGTGTGGCCTCACTTGGGTCGAGAATGGTACTTAAGCCCATTCGTATCATTATCTTTGTTTAGAATACTTGAGTGGTTCGAGGCGACAATGGACCTTTTGTTGGGCCGTTAATACCCTCGATTTGTAAAATTACCAAAATACCCCTAGTTTGCAAAATTATCGAAATACTCCCAATTTGTGAAATTACCTAAATACCTCCAGTTTGTGAAATTACCAAAATACCCCAGTTTGCAAAATTACTGAAATACCCCCAGTTTGTGAAATTACTATTTTACCCCTCAACGACAAAATGACTGTTGCACCGACGTGGTAGTACTAGCGTTTTATGTGTTAATTGTATGATTGATTATGTTTGAGATACACTACATACAAGAATTAGTTATGAGTAGAGTTGCCGAACTACCCCTAAAGGGTAGGATTATCGGAATACCCTTACAGGGTAAAATGACTAATTTTCCCTTGTAGGTAAGTGATTAGCTTGTGCTATGATATGACCGGTTTGGCTATGGTTGTATGATCGATATGCTTTTATTTCATGTTTAAATGATTGTTATTGAGCATGGCCATTCTGCATGCACGTGTAATGATTGAGCATGACATACACGACATATTGCATGGGGTTGGGTTATTGATGATTGGTAAAGTGTATATCGTTGGCTCTGCCACATTATGTATAATGGCTATATGCCAACCTAAATATGGCTCCGTGCCATCTTGATTATGGCTTTGTGCCAATCGTATTTACCCAAGGATGTGTGCCGATTATATTACCGTCGCTGATGGCTATGTGCCAAGCATAATACAGTTATTGATGACTCTATGTCAATCATATTTATCCAAGGCTGTGTGCCGATTATATTATTATTTCGATGGCTTGGTGCCACATTATCATATCGGTGATTTGGTGACATGGTGATCAGTGGCTAGGCCACGTTATATTTGGTCACATAGTGATCGATGGCTAGGCCACGTTATAATTGGTCACATAGTGATCAGTGGCTAGGTCACATTATATTTGGTCACATGGTGATCGGTGGCTAGGCCACGTTATATTATCTTTGAGCAGTGTGTCTATCAACATGATTGCCAAAGTGGCGTGTAGCGGATGGAGGGTTGATTGTAGAAATCCCAACGGTGTGTTGGGTTGGTACGGGTGGCATGTAGAGAATGGAAAATTAGGTTGGGCTGGGTTTGCATCGCATTGCATACATTATCTGCTGTGACATATGATATGTGTTAAGGCTCAACCGAGGCTATTTTGGGATAAGGCCCAATTGCCACCCTTACTGTAATGGGCTTTGGCTTGGATTGTTGTGATGCATGTTCTTACCGATGAGGGTTGTACACACTGAGTTTTTGTAAACTCACCCCCTCTTTTTATTAAATATTTCAGGTAATTCCCAGCGATAGAGGATTGAGAGCCGTGGAGGATCTCGGTGGTGGCTATACATCGGAGATACTACTCGTGAACTTTAGTAATTTCGATTTTTACCTTATTTCAAGATTACTCATTTTGGGTTAATCTTTTGTAATAAGGCCATTAGTTTATTTTTTTTCTAAGTTTTCATTTATAACTGTTAAACTTATAAATACGGGTTTTCTTAAAACATTAGTAATCGTTTTCTAAAATATCATGTTTATGCAACGATGCAAGTTCAACTTTCATGATAAAACAGTTTTTCAAAATAATAACAACTTTTAAACGGTCATTTAGCAAATCGCGTTTTTCTCAAACAAACAACGAACTCGGAGTTCAAAAATCTGATAAAACTTTTCTAAACAATTTCTTAGCTTTTCAGCTTCCTTAAATGTGACACGCCAGATTCGGGCCAAACTTTTAAGCCAAGTTTTGGGTGTTACAAATATGGTATCAGAGCCTAGGTTGCAAAACACGACTGTGGAATGGGTCCGAAAATACTTTTTCAAGGTTATTTGAAATTTGGTTTTTTTTAAAAAAGTATCTTTATTGGAAGGATGGTACCCGAGTCTCCGGCACCAAATCCGTAAGTCGCCTTACTTATTATTATATTCTATAATGACTGTATTTATTTTGTGTATGTTTTTGATGTGATGTTTGAATGAAAAAATTTTATGTATGCGTGTTAAATATTTGTTTGCTTCTGTATTAGGTATTTGGTTGTGTGAAGAGGTTCCAAGCTTAAGTTAGAAAGTGTATTACTATTTTAGAATCGAGTCTTGTGACGTGAGTGTAGTGTTGTAGGTTAGGATGTGCGACTATTTCTATAGCTTGAAATTTTGAGGACGAAATTTCTTTAAGGAGGTAGATTTGTAACATCCCAAAGTTGGGCCTAGTAGGATTGGGCCCATTGGGCCTTAGGCGTAGGAGCGGTTAAAATTTTTGGGAACAAGAGAACGACTTTAATGCAAGTTGGATCTAGTAATTGAGTGATTTTGGAAGCTTAGAGGGCTTCTATGAAGTCTTGGGTTCAAGTTAGGCCTTAGGAAAAATTTTGGTTTTAGGTGAAAAAAAACCCTCGAGTTAGTAGGTAGGCTTTAAGAATAAAATGTGGAGAAAATGATACAAGTGGAGTGTGTGGTGTAGTGGCAAAGTGACGCCACATAAGAGAGAAAGGGTGACGCCAAAAAGGAAGGAAGGAGGTCAAGGTTCAAGTCTTGGCTCTTGCATTTTGGTTTTCTTTTTATATGGACTTTAGAATTTGGCCATATATTTATATTTAGTTGCGCATGATGTTGGACACAAGGAGCTAGTTGGTAAAGCGGCTACTGGCGTGGATTATGCTACAAAGGAGCCTGGGTTCGAATCTCATAACAAGCAACGGAGTATTTATTTTGTGGATTGGACGGGAAGAGTTTGAGTTGGATTTAAACTCTACTGACGAAGGGGTCCCACATCGGAAAGATACAAAGATGGAAGGTGAGAAGCTAGCTATATATAGAGCCTACTTAGGAGGAGAAGGAGCATACCTGGTTGGCGTTGGGCATAGGAGTGCTCGGAGCGCGGTTTAGCAGCTTTAGATTCCTATCAGGTGTGTATTCTCTCTACTCTACCTGTAGAGAACCATATGCCAAAATGTCGGTGACACGGCGATAGTAACCACACGAGCATGCGAGCGTACGTATGGGGCTTCAATGCGATAGTTAAGACCATCAGTAGTGTTCTTGTGGGTGTGGGCTGTTGGGCCAAGTGGGCCCAATGGGCCCGAGGGCCTAGATGAGTAAATTGTATGATTGAGTAGTAGATAATGAACTAAACTGTGTGAATCTCAAATATGTGGCTAGGTTTGGGCGGAATGGGCCACACGAGTGTATAGGCCCACTTGGGTCGAGAATGGGCCTTAGGCCCATTCGCATTATTATTTCTGTTTAGAATACTTGAGTCGTTCCAGGCGATAGTGGACCTTCTGTTGGATCGTTAATACCCCTGGTTTGTAAAATTACCGAAATACCCCTAGTTTACAAAATTATCGAAATACCCTTAATTTGTGAAATTATCGAAATACCCCTGATTTGTATAATTACCAAAATACCCCCAGTTTACGAAATTATCTAAATACCCCCAGTTTGTGAAATTACTATTTTAACCCTCAATGACAAAATGATCGTTGCACCCTCGTGGTAGTACTAGCGTTTTGTTTGTTAATTGTATGATTGATTATGTTTGAGATACACCGCATACAGGAATTAGTTATGAGTAGAATTACCGAACTACCCCTGAAGGGTAAGATTATTGGAATACCCTTACAGGGTAAAATGACTGATTTTCCCTTGTAGGTAAGTGATTGGCTTGTGCTATGATATGACCGGTTTGGCTATGGTTGTATGATTGGTATGCTTTTATTGCATGTTTAAATGATTGTTATTGAGCATGGCCATTCTGCATACACGTGTAATGATTGAGCATGACATACACGACATATTACATGGGGTTGGGTTATTGATTATCGGGGAAGTGTATATGGGTGGCTCTGCCACATTCTGTATAATGGCTATATGCCAACCTAAATATGGCTCTGTGCCATCTCGATTATGGCTTTGTGCCAATCGTATTTACCCAAGGCTATGTGCCAATTATATTACAGTCATTGATGGCTATGTGCCAAGCATAATACAATTATTGATGACTCTGTGTCAATCATATTTACCCAGGGCTGTGTGCCAATTATATTATTATTTCAATGGCTTGGTGCCACATTATCTTATCGGTGATTTGGTCACATGGTGATTGGTGGCTAGGCCACATTATATTTGGTCACATAGTGATCGGTGGCTAGACCACGTTATATTTGGTCACATGGTGATCGATGGATAGGCCACGTTATATTTGGTCACATGGTGATCGGTGGCTAGGCCACGTTATATTATCTTTGAGCAGTGTGTCTGTCAGCATGACTGCCAAAGTGGCGTGTAGCGGATGGAGGGTTGATTGTAGAAATCCCCACGGTGTGTTGGGTTGGTACGGGTGGCATGTAGAGGTTGAAAAATTAGGTTGGGCTGGGTTTGCATCGCATTGCTTACATTATCTGCTGTGACATATGATATGGGTTAAGGCTCAATCGAGGCTATTTTGGGCTAAGGCCCAATTGCCACTTATTATTATAATGGGCTTCACCGGATTGTTGTAATGCATGTTCTTACCGATGAGGGTTGTGCACACTGAGCTTTCGTAAACTCACCCCATCTTTTTATTAAATGTTTTAGGTAATTCCCAACGATAGAGGATTGGGAGCCGTGGAGGACTCGGGGTGGCTATACATCGGAGGTACTACTCGTGAACTTTAGTAATTTCAATTTTTACCTTATTTTAAGATTATTTATTTTGGGTTAATATTTTTTAATAAGGCCATTGGTTTATTTTTTTCTAAGTTTTCATTTATAACTGTTAAACTTAAAAATACGAGGTTTTCTTAAAACATTAGCAATCGTTTTCTAAAATATCATGTTTATGCAACAATGCAAGTTCAACTTTCATAACAAAATAGTTTTTCAAAATAATAACAACTTTTAAACGGTCATTTAGCAAATCGCATTTTTCTCAAACAAACAACGAACTCGGAGTTAAAAAATCCAATAAAACTTTTCTAAACAATTGCTTAGCTTTTCAACTTCCTTCAATGTGACATGCCAAATTCGAGTCTAACTTCTAGGCCGTGTTTGGGATGTTACACCTAACTAAGCTATTGCGTAAGGGATTACTGTTTATGTGGTCAGATAAGCAGCAAGAGAGCTTTGAGAAATTGAAGAAGATTCTGACAAAAGCGCCAGTACTTGATTCAACCTAAAGCTGGTAAAGAGTATATTGTTTATTGTGATGCGTGACACACGGGCTTGGGATGTGTGTTGATGCAAGGGGAAAAGTGGTGGCTTATGCATCTCATCAATTAAGGCCACATGAGATAAACTATCCCACTCATGATTTGGAGTTAGACACGTGGTGTTTGCTCTGAAGATATGGAGGCACTATCTGTAGAGGGAGAAGTCGATTATCTATATAGACCATAAGAGTCTGAAGTACCTACTTACCTAAAGGGAGTTGAACTTAAGACACCGGAGGTGGATAGAATTGTTGAGGATTATGACTTCTCAATCGAGTATCACCCAGGTAAAGCTAACATAGTGGCTGATGCGTTGAGTCGTAAGGTGATATCAGACTTGAGAGCTATGTTAGCTCATCTCGGCCTTTATGAAGATGGTAGTCTATTAGTCAAACTTCAGATAAAGCCTGCATGGATAAGTCAGATTAAGGAAAAGTAGTTATTAGATGAAGTGTTGGGTTCCCGACTTCAGCAAGTGGAAAGTGGTGAGATAGGGGATTTTGGAATAAATAGTAGCCCTTATGCTATTTGCACCTCAAGGGAATTGAAATAAGATGTACCGACCTTCGTGATGTCTTGGGACCTCTGAGCAAGCGATTGGTGGCGAGGTTGAAACGGAAGTTCTGATTTCATGAGCAAGTACTTGACATGTCAGCAAGTGAAGGTGGAACATCAACTACCTTCAGGATAGCTACAACCGGTGAAAATCCCACTATGGAAATGGAAAAAGATATCGATGGATTTTGTTAGTGGGTTACCCTTAACGCCTATTAAGAAAGATTCAGATTAGGTTATAGTGGATCGATTAATGAAGTCTGCTCATTTCCTACCTGTTCGTACGGATTATACGTTGCAAAACTTGGCCAAGTTGTATATAGCAGAAGTCTTGAAGTTGCATGCGATAACAGTGTTGATTATATCGGACAGGGATCCAAGATTCACATCACGATTCTGGAAGGCTTTACATGAAGCTTTGGGTACAAAACTAAATTTTAGCACGGTGTTTTATACGCAGACTAATGGTCAGTCGGAAAGAGTAATCCGATTTTAGAAGACATGTTAAGGGGCTGTGTGATTGACTTCAGGGGTAATTGGGAAGATTTTCTACCATTGGCAGAGTTTGCTTACAACAACAGCTATCAATCCAGCATCTAGATGGCACCCTACAAGGCGTTGTATGGTCGTAGATGTCGTACTCCTACTTGCTTGAATGAGCTGGAGGAGCAACAATCATTGGGTCCTGAGTTGATCTCGGAGACGGAGGAAAAAGTAAAGGTAATTCGGGCTCAGTTAAAAGAAGTTTCGGACAGACAGAAATCATATGCGATCTGAAGCGGAAGGAGATAGATTTTGCGGTGGGAGATCAGGTCTTTTTAAAGGTCTTACCTTGGAAAAAATTCTTAAGATTTGGCGAAAGGGCAAGTTCAGCCCTAGGTTTATCGAACCTTACTGTGTATTGAAGTGTGTTGGGCTAGTGGCTTATCAGCTTGAGTTACCTCCAGAGTTAAGTCAGATACATAGTGTATTCCATGTCTCGATGTTAAGGCATTATCGTTCGGATCCGTCTCATGTTGTGCCAGTAGAGGAAGTTGAGATAAGACCTGACTTGTCTTTTGAAGAAGAACCAGTGTAGATTTTAGATCGAGATATTAAGGTGCTGAGAATGAAATCGATTTCGTTAGTCAAAGTATTATGGCATAATCGCGGGTCAGAGGAAGCTACATGGGAGCCAGAGGACATGATCCGACAACAATATCCTCATCTCTTTTAATCAGGTAAATTTTGAGGTCGAAATTTCTTTAAGGGGGTAGAATTGTAACATCTTGAAATTTGGGATTTTATGTTTTGCTTTATACTATGCGTTAGACTAGTTAAGAATGTTAGTTGTGTATGTTTAGGGGTTTTAAGAAGGCTTGGGGTTGAGTTGGGCCTCAGCAAATTTTTTGTGTTTAAGAACTTAAAGGGAGAAGGCAAGTGGCATCAAGACTTAAGGAAATAAGTGTGTATTTTGCTAGCACAAGTGGAGCACATGGTGGAGTGGTGTGGCGTCAAGAGGAGAACATGGAGGGAAGGGGTTTGAATCCCATCTATTACAGCTTTTGGGATTTAAATTTTTGTGCCAACCATGTGTTAGATGGTAAGTGTCGGCCAAGATTTAAAGAAGGAAAGGAAGACTTTGTATTGATGGAAAGAAGACTAAGAAAACAAGGTAAGGAGGAGAATAAGGAAAGAAATAAAGGAAAAAGGTAAGGGAGGGAACATGTTGACCAATTTTGAGGAAAGGTATTTGGGAAAGAATTTTTGGTCAACGATGGCCTTTGGTGCTAGGGACACACGGTTTTGGGAGGGAGAAAAGGGATCCAATTTCAATAGTCGTTTTGCAAATTTTTGTGCATGAAAGGTTTGTTTCTTTTTAGCATTTTTGAGTTTTCTCTTTTCCAATTTCTTCCCTCACTTTCCGAAACTTTAAAGCCAAAATTTTCCACCTTTTTCATTTGTTTTTGCCGAAACTTTCAAGCCACTTTACTCTTCTTTTCTTATTTTCTCATCGTTCCTCCTATCTTTCTCTCTTCTTTCTTTAGTCGACCATTTATGGAGGACGAATCTTCCTCGTTTCTTTCTCTCAAAGTAACTGAATCTTCTTGTTCATTTCTCTCCATAGCCGAACCTTTTAACCCTTAATCTCATCTTCATTATTTCTTTCTCTTTCGTGTTGGCACTCTTTTCTTTGATCGAGTCGGTAAGTGGTTTCTTTCTTCTCTTTTCATTTTATTTTCTCCCTAGCCGAATGTGTGTCCATCACTATTCGATTGTTCTATTTTGTTTCTAAACCAAATATCATTTTCTCCTACTCTCACAAAGCGTGATCATCTCTTCTTTTTCGTATTGTTTTAGTGCGTGGACGAATATCACATCCTTGCCGATTCATATCTACTCATAAGCCCAATCGGTGGAAGTAGGATTTATCATCGTTAAGGTAAGGAGTTTTTTTATGGATTATTTCGATTTCGCTCATCGCTTGATTAGTTTGCTAAACAGAATGATAGATTTGACTAATCGATTTTATAGGGATTAAACCACTCGTTCTTATCTATTCGTTGATCCTTTGGAAGTAGTGGTAAGCCGAATCCTATCCCTAAACAACTACTTTCACTCATCATAGTATTTTCTAACCAAGACTTTTCCAATGGAGGCAAGTAGTAACAATTTTAAAGGAAAAGCGTTTGGAGGACAAAAAGGGAGTGGATTTGCAATTCTTGCTCCTAAATTTAAGCGTATGGCAGTATCGACGGTTCAAAATTTCCCACCGGTTGTGGACCATCATCTGGTGAGAATGGACAAATCGTGGTTGTTCACGATACTAAGGGTAAGCATTTCATTAGATCGTCTGATTTAGAATTGGATTAATAAAATGACGTTTGTTGGTTAATCGAGTGTAATGGTGTCATAGGTGCCGACAATCAAGAAAGATTAGTTCTTACCGTAACCAGGTGTGTAATCTCACACCAAAATCCTGTAGATTCGTGATTCGATATCATGTTGGAAAATAGATCGTTATTATTTACAAGGCTAAAAATCGTAATATGGCATAAATCACGAAACTTGCTTAAACAACACTATTTCTAGAAGATCTGTCAAAAATTGGTATTAAATTTCTAAATTACAAAAAATGCCCCTATGGGCTGATTTACAATGTAACACCCCAAACCCGGTCAATACATTACGACCGGACTTGGAACATTACAGGAAAGAAGATTTGGAAATATTGGCAAAGTATCGTGATATGAGAAAGAAAACGTTTAGTTTTAGTGATTCCATGTTAAAACTATTCATGATTTAGTTAACTTAAAGCTTGTTACACTCTTGATAAGGGTGGCCATATGATAAAAACCAAGGACATTTTGAAAATAATGTTGAGGTATGCGATTTTTGAAAATAGGATTAGCAGTGTTGAGAAAAATACCAAGGTAAATTATTTACGACTTATATTACAGTTCTTAATCTTTTAGTGAACCTTCATTTACGTTTTAAGAAAAACCCATTTTTCTTATAAATCTTCACATGTATAAAATTAGCATATGATAAAACCCAAAAATAAAAATAAAGTTAAAGTGGCCTTATTACAACTTGAAATCCCAAAATATAAATAATTTAAAGCAAAGTTCAAAATTACGGAATAAATTGCAATGCATGGCCACCTCGAGTCCATTCCAGCTCAAAACCCGCCATTTATTATTTACTTGCAAAATTAACAAAGGGGTGAGTCATCGAGACTCAGTGTGTAAATCCCCTTAAAACACAAACTGGGCCTTAGCCCATTCAGTACAGCACATGTCATATGTAAGCAATGCAACCCACCTAAGTATAACTCTCCATCCAAACACCTGTGGCATTATGCCACTCATGGTTCATAACTACTGTGGTTCTAGACCACTCGTGATCATAGTCACTCATGACAATAGTAACTATAATGTACTCGTGGGGCCAACCCACTTTTTTCATAGACCACCGTGACAATCTATGGCAAATAATGCATACGTGGGGCTAACCCACTGTGGTAGTTAACCACCGAGACAACTCCCTGATTAGATTATTCATGGTTTCAACCACCATGGTACTCACACCACTCGTGACCGTAGTCACTCGTGGCAATAGTCACTGATACTCCCTCCTCATTCCATTCAATCCCGAGCCCATGCTCTTTTCATCGTGCACAATATGTATGCAACCAATATCAATATATAACGAATCATATTTCATGCATGCATAACATCAAAATATACGTACATGCATTTTAACAAGAATATCAATATCGAGAACTTACCCGGCGTCTCCAACCATACCAATAAGGGTATTTTGCCTATCACATTAGTTATTTCGGCTTTCAGCCTTTCAAGTTATCAATACAATTAACACTGGAGGTGTGTACACATGATAACGCGTAAGGTTATACCCTCTATGTCGACGCTTTCACTAGCAGGAACGACAGTTATCTATCTATCTCGGACAGATGTCGGCTCTCTACCACAGCCTGGTGAAAAATCTCGAACCGCTGACACAGCACGTTTTTTTAAACCTTGGAGCCTAAACTAAGGGTTTACTCCCATCCTTGGATTCACTGGTAGTTGGATCCATGAAGAGACTTGATTAGGAAAAAGGGTTAAGGCTTTGAAAGAAAGCAGAGAAAATAAGAACTCAAAACGATGCAGTCCCTTACCTTGATTAATAGAAACCGAATGTTAGCAGACTTGGCTTAAGAACCCGATTGAACCCTAAATAAACCATGTTAAACCGATTCTTAAAAATAGAATAAAAATGTGGCCTTTCGATCGATCGAATTAATAAAGAATCCCATCACCACCCATTTGACCAATCTTCTCGAAAGTAGGTTACACGAAGAAGAAAAGATGATGATGCACCCCTACAATCGGTCAGTGCCCAAAGAAGTAAGTCAGGATTTCGGTTTAATGAAACCAAGAGAAAAGAAAGCAAGTGAAAAAGAATAGAGAAGAAGGCTCCCTACCAAGACAAAACTTTGCCGAATGGAGGGTCTATATTCGGCTAGCAGCACCAATCGATAGAAAAGGTGCCTACTCCTGAAGCAAAATTAAGATTTGACCTTCACACAAAAAGAAGTAAAGAAGAGAAAAGAAGATAGAACAAAGAATAGGGTTTGGCTACACAAGGCACAAGTATGAGATGAAAACAAAAAGGGAAAGGAGGGTTTTAGCCAAAGAAAGTAGCAAAAAAAATGAAACCAACAATGTGAAGGGTGGATGGTAATAGTAAATTCGGCTATGAAGGAAAACTATGGAGTCAGAGTTTTGGTTTTTGGTTGCAAAAGAGTTAAGTGCAAAGGTGATATGTGGTTTCGATTTTGTAAATAAGAAGAGAAGGAGAAATGTTCAAAAAGTGCAAAAAGAGAGAATGAGGGTGTTTCAAGATGATTATGGCTAGACAACACTCAAGAATGCCCATATGAGGGATATGGCACACCCTTATGACCACCTTACTCAACCGAAAAGTTTATGAACTACCAAGGAAGGTTCAGCCCCTCATCTAGCCAAGCTAAACTGTGTACCCTCACAACCTACTTCCAAATTCGGCCAACTCTCCTCCTCTGTCCAAATCCCACAACTTCCTCCACCTTTCACTCCCCACTCCATATTCAAATAATTTGACCAGTTCAAACTCCGCAAATCCCTCTTGGCCACTCATTCGAATGGCTTGACTCCTTCAACTCTCACTCTTGAAGAGTCCATATTGAAACCATCATCCCTCTATTCAAATGGCAAAAAGAATTCCAAAATACAGTACACGCGACTCGAACCCCTTCCCTCAACTGCCTCATTGTTGACGCCACTTCCCTTACTCCCTAAGTGGCGTCACTTTGCCACTGCACCATACACTCCACTTGTGTCGCAAAACACAATTGAATACTCTTCAGGCTTGCCTCTGTTAGCTCTCCCCTAAAGTGCCTTAAAATGAAATTTTCACCAAGGATCAAACTTAACCCCGAGCCTTCTCGAGACCACCAAACACATCAAAACCACAATAAAAAACATGCCAACACACAACAACATACAATAATGCCAAGCCCCTAATTCCAAGATGTTACAATTCTACCCCCTTAAAGAAATTTCGGCCTTGAAATTTACCTGATCAAAAGAGGTAAGGGTATTGCTGTCACATCACATCTTATGGCTCCTATGTAGCTTCCTCAGAATCATGATTTCGCCACAACACTTTAACCAATGGAATCGTCTTCCTCCGTAACACTTTAACATCTCGGTCTATGATTTGAACTGGTTCCTCCTCGAAAGATAAGTCAGGTCTTACTTCGATTTCTTCCACCGAAATTATATGAGATGGATCTGAATTGTAGTGCCTTAACATCGAGACATGGAATACATCATGGATCTATTTTAGTTTCGAAGGTAGCTCGAGTTGATAAGCCACTGGTCCCACACGCTTCAACACACGATAAGGCCTGATAAACCTGAGGCTCAGCTTGCCCTTCCGTCCAAACCTTAAGACTTTCTTCCATGGTGAAACCTTTAAGAAAACTTGATCACCTACTGCAAATTTTATGTCTTTACGTTTCAAGTCTGCATAAGATTTCTTCCTGTCAGAAGCTTTCTTCAACCGAGTCTGAATCAACTTAACCTTGTCCTCTATTTCGGAAACCAACTCTGGACCCAATAACTGTCGCTCACCCAACTCTTTCTAGCAAGTAGGAGTGCGGCATTTTCGACCATACAATGCTTCATAGGGCGCCATCTGGATACTAGATTGGTAGTTGTTGTTGTACGCAATTCTGCCAATGGTAGGAACTCCTCCCAACTACCCTTGAAGTCAATAACACAACCTCTCAACATGTCTTCCAAGATCTGGATTACTCTCTCCGACTGGCTATCAGTCTGTGGATGAAATGATGTGCTGAAGTCTAGCTTTGTACCCAATGCTTGATGTAACACTTTCTAAAACTGTGATGTAAACCTAGGGTCTTTATCTGATATAACTGACACCGGTACCCCATGTAATCTCACAACCTCCGCCATATAAAGTTTGGCTAACTTTTTCAATGAGTAATCAACCCGAACCGGTATGAGGTAAGCAGACTTTGTCAACTGATCCACAATTATGGACACCAAATATTTCTTCGTAGGCGTAAGGGGTAGCCTACTCACGAAGTCCATCACTATCCTCTCCCACTTCTAGAGTGGAATCTTTACTGGCTGTAGCAACCCTGAAGGCAACTGGTGCTTCGCTTTTACATGTTGACACGTCAAGTATTTACTCACAAATTCGGTTACCTCTCGCTTCAGACCTGGCCACCAAAACTATTCTCCCAGATCCCGATACATCTTACTTCCTCCAGGATGTATAGGGTATAGGCTACTATGCACTTCCAGTAGGATCTTCTATCTTAACTTAAAATCTTTTGGCATACAAGTCTTTCCTCGAAAACACAATACCCCATCACTGTTCACACTGAAATCAATTATCCCATCACCTGCCACTAGCTAAAAATTTGAACTTAACGATTCATCAGACAACTGCTTCTCTTTAATCTGACTGACCCAAGAAGGCTTCACTTGCAGTTCAGCTAATAAACTTCCATCATCATATAAGCTGAGATGAGTAAACATTGCCTTCAAGTCAGAGATCACACTATGACTCAATGCATCCGCCACCACATTAGCTTTACCCGGGTGGTAGTCGATCGAGCAATCATAATCTTTTAATAATTTGATCCACCTCCGCTGCCCTAAATTCAACTCCTTCTGGATAAGGAAATATTTTAGGCTCTTGTGATCTTTATAAATAACAAACTTCTCCCCATACAGACTCTAGATCTTTAGAGCAAACACTACTACAGCCAGTTCTAGATCATGCATGGGATAATTCACTTCATTGGTCTCAACTGCCGAGACACATAAGCTACCACCTTCCCTTCCTACATCAACACACACCCCAACCCTGTGTGTGACGCATCACAGTTGACAACAAATTCTTCCCAGCCTTAGGCTGAATCAACACAGGAGCCTCAGTTAGAATCCTCTTCAGCTTCTCAAAACTTTCCTATTGTTTATCGTCCCAAACAAATGATACCCCTTTCCGCAACAGATTGGTTAATGGTGCAACTATTAACGAGAATCCCTCAACAAACCTTCTATAATACCCACCAAACTAAGAAAACTCTAAATTTTTGCCACTGACTTAGGTGGTTTCCAATCCAACACAGAATCAATTTTCTGGGGGTCTACTCTAATCCCCTCAGCAGACACAACATGGTCTAGAAAGGTAACTTCCTTTGCCAGGATTCACACTTACTGAATTTGGCGTATAGTTGTTTCTCCCTCAGCTTTTGTAGAACCATCCGAAGATGTGAATCATGCTCCTCTTCCGATCTTGAATAAACCATAATATCGTCTATAAATTCCATGATAAATTGATCCAGATAGGGTTGGAATACTTGGTTCATCATGTCCATGAACCTGCTGGTGCATTTGTCAACCCAAACGGCATCACCAGGAACTTGTAGTGACCATAGCGAGTCCAAAAAGCTGTCTTATGAATATCTGACTCCTTGACCTTAAACTGGTGATATCTTGACCTCAAGTCTATCTTTGAAAAGATCGAAGCGCCTTGCAATTGGTCAAATAGATCGTCTATCCTAGGCAACGGTACTTCTTATTAATTGTTAACTTGTTCAACTACATATAGTCAATGTACATCCGCATTGACCTGGCTTTCTTCTTAACAAATAACACCGTGCTCCCAAGGTGACACAATGGGTCGGATAAACCCCGATCCAACAATTTCTGAATTTGGGCTATTAGTTCCACCAACTCCTTTGGCGCCATTCTATATGGGGCAATAGACACTGGCGCTATCCCCGAAAGAAGATCAATACCAAATTCCACCTCGCGATCCAAAGGTATCCCTAGAAGCTCTTCTGGAAAAACATCGGGAAATTCCTTCACTGTTCTGACATCCCATACAGTCAACACCTTAGCCTCTAGAGCTCGAATGAAAGTTAAGAATGCCTCACATCCTTTTCTTACCATTCTTTCAGCCTTTAAAGCAGACACTACATTAGATAAGTAGTTCCTCCTTTCACCTATCACCACTACCTCATCATCCTCAAGAGTCCTTAACACCATGTGCTTGGCAGCACAATCCAAGTTTGCTCAATATCTCACTAACCAGTCCATACCTAGGATGAAATCGAACTCCCCGACGGTAGTTCCATCAGATTAACTGGGAAAACCATCCCTTGTACTTCTAGAGGTATATCCCTAAATAGTTTGTTCACCACTACAGATTGTCCTAAAGGACTAAGTACAGTCATCTCCTAGAAGCAGTCTCAAAGTCTATGTTCAGAGTTCTCGATACAGTACTAGCAACATAAGAATGTGTTGATCCAATATCAATCAATAAAGTATAAGGCAACCCATAAATAAAAAATATATCGATTATGACGTTCGGTGCATCGCCCTCCTCTCTGCATCTAGCAACATAGACTAACCCAGTTTGTCTTGCATCTGTGTTTCCAGCACCTCTTCCCGGCACTCCACTTCCATGACCAAAACCACTACCTCCTCTGCCTGGACCACGACCTCTCTCACGATCACGACCACCTTTACTAGTCGAACATAATTTTGACTGCAGTCACATTCATTTGGCTCCTGAAAACAATCTTTCATTCGATGATCAGCTGATCCACATCTGAAGCATCCACTTGCCCAGTATTCCCCAAAATGGAATTTCCCACACATAGCACATTGCAGTGGTCACCCAGTAGCAACTGGCCTCATAGCTCGACCCGGCCCATCTAACCTAGGCCTTTTTAAAAGTTCCTAGTAGATCTTGATGGCCCAAAACATCTTTTACTTCTACCCTTGTCACTATCTTGATTTTACCTTTCAGAACACTTTGCCTCCTCGGCTATCTTAGCCTTCTCAACAAGAATATCAAATTCCCTTTCTCGTTGCGTAGTTATCAGTACTCACAACTCATCCCTCAGACAATTCTCAAATTAAACACAACACTCATAATCTGTAGACACAATACCACGAGCATACCAGCTTAGAGGCAAGAATTCTGCCTCATACTCGCCCACTGACTTACTCCCTTGTACCAAGTTTAGAAATTCCTTATGTTGAGCATCCACATAGCTTGACCCAATATATTTCCCCTGGAATGCAGACTTAAAGAAGTCCCAGGTAATACGGTCCGCAGCTATACCATCCCTAACCATGACCCACCATTGGTAAGCTTTATCTCGAAGAAGTGATACAACCCCTTTCAGCTTTTCCTCCGTGGTGCAGTCAAGATCATCCATAATCCGTTCCACCACTTCTAACCAGTACTCGGCTACATTAGGTGCCACACCTGAAACACCCCTGAACATTTTAGCCCCATTAGCCCTGAGTCGTTTAGACATCATTTTTGAGCCCTTGATCCGGTGCTCGCTCCCGCAACTCTTTCTAAAACACGCAACATAGCCTGAGACACAACATCGTCTCCACCGATTTGATCCTAAAACTCTTTTTCCACAATTGGCGATGCGGGCACTTCCTCTTCTGGCCCATGCCTAGATTCCGCAAGCTCAGCCCCAATATCTCAGCATCTTCCATAGCCTTGCATACTGCGTCCACGTCCTCTAGTACTCATTAATACTAACGTAATTTTAACTGATTAAAAGTTTTATGAGTTAGTGTTTTCTTCCACTGTTTGTTACAGAGCAGTTTTATGAAAATAACATTATAAGCAGTTCTCGCCATTTCATGCATACCTAAGGTTTTAGTCTCTAAAGTTGCATCTCTCAGTACAAGTAATCATAGTACATCGCACATAGTTCATATAAAACAACCAATAGTTAGAGAACTTACCGTGTGAATTTGGTGCCGGGGACTCGGATACCATGCTTCCAAAAGACATACATGTTTCTAAATCATTTTCTAGCCATCGTTTTTAAAACATTTTAAACCCCCATACCCACAGTGAAGTTTTGAAACCTAGGATCTGATACCAAAATCATAACACCCCAAACCCAGTCAATACATTACGACTGAACCTAGAACATTACATGAAAGAAGATTTGGAAATATTGGCAAAGTATCGTGATATGAGAAAGAAATGCTTAGTTTTAGTGATTCCATGTTAAAAACTATTCATGATTTAGTTAACTTAAAGCTTGTTAAACTCTTGATAAGGGTGGCTAGATGATAAAAACCAAGGACATTTTGAAAATAATGTTGAGGTATGTGATTTTTGAAAATAGGATTAGCAGTGTTGAGAAAAATACCAAGTTAAATTATTTACGACTTATATTACATTTGTTAATCTTTTAGAAAACCTTCATTTATGTTTTAAGAAAAACCCATTTTTCTTATGAATCTTCACATGTATAAAATCAGCATATGATAAAATCCAAAAGTAAAAATAAAGTTAAAGCGGCCTTATTATAACTTGAAATCCAAAAATAGAAATAATTTAAAGCAAAGTTCAAAATTACTGAATAAATTGCAATGCATGGCCACCTCGATCCATCCCGACCAAAAACCCATCATCTATTGTCTACCTGCAAAATTAACAAAGGGGTGAGTTATCAAGACTCAGTGTGTGAATCCCATAAAATGCAAACTGGACCTTAGCCCATTCAGTACAACACATGTCATATGTATGCAAAGCAACAAACCCCATTATAACTCTCCATCCAAACACCCATGGCATTGTGCCACACATGGTTCATAACCACCGTGGTCCTAGACCACTCGTGACCGTAGTCACTCGTGACAATAGTTAATATAATGTACTTGTAGGGCCGACCCACTGTGTTCATAGACCACCGTGATGATCTCTGGCAAATAATGCATATGTGGGGCAAACCCACTGTGGTACTTCACCACCGAGACGAGTCACTGATTAGATTATTCGTGGTTTCAACCACTGTGGTACTTAAACCACTCGTTACCGTAGTCACTCGTGACAATAATCACTGATTCTCCCTTCTCCTTCCATTCAATCCCGAGCCCATGCTCTTTTCATCGTGCATAATATGTATGTAACCAATATCAGTGTATAACGAATCATATTTCATGCATGCATAACATCAAAATATACGTACGTGCATTTTAACAAGAATATCAATATTGAGAACTTACCCGGCGTCTTCAACCTTACCCATAGGGTATTTTGCCTATCACATTAGTTATTTTGGCTTTCAGCCTTTCCAGTTAACAATACAATTAACACGGAGGCGTGTGAGTAATACACACTTGATAATGTGTAAGGTTATACCCTCTATGTTGACTCTTTCACTAGCAGAACGGCAGCTATCTGTCTATCCCAGACAGACGTTGTTCTCTACCACAACCTAGAAAAATCTCGAACCACTGACACAACACGTTTTTTAAACCTTGGAGCCGAAACTAAGGTTTCACTCCCTTCCTTGGATTGAATGGTAGTTGGATCCATGAAGTGACTTGATCAGGAAAAAGGGTTAAGGCTTTGAAAGAAAGAAGAGAAAATAAGAACTCAAAACGATGCAGTTACTTACCTTGATTAATAGAAGCCGAATGTTAGCAAACTTGGCTTAAGAACCCGATTGAACCCCAAAATGAACCATGTTAAACCGATTCTTAGGGATAGAATAAAAGAAGTGGCCTTTTGACCGATCGAATCAATAAAGAATCCCCTTACCACCCATTCGGCCAATCAATTACCTACCAAAATCTTCTCGAAAGTAGGCCACACGAAGAAGAAGATATGATGATGCACCCCCTATAATCGGTCAGTGCTTTTATTGGATTTTAAAATCTTTTATCTAATAGTACCGCTATAATAGGAATATAATGACCTTTTCTAAATAAGGCTCTAATTGTTATCATAATTATTCCTAAATGTATATATCTAACCTGAGGGTATTCTTTCTTAATCCTCTTTATCATATCTTTAGTAAATAATGGGATTTCTATTAATCCACCTTTAGTGTCCTTAGGGACTGTGTTACCACTAATTTTTTCTATATGTCTCTGTGACCATATTTTAAACTTAGATATTTTATAAATTTTTCTTTATAAATATGATTTTTATTAATTTTCTCTACTATTTCATCGAAAAGTATGTTTCTTCTTCGATTAAATTTTCTAATTTAATATCATGTTGTTCGATTTAGGAATTTCTTCAAATTGATTATTAGAACTACTTCCTAACATAAAATATATTCTTGAATCAGATCGAATCTGCTTCGATATTAATTCATATAATATTTCATCGATTTATTTCTTCACCAAACATATTTCCAAAACTTGTTCTTGAATATTTTAATTATTTTCCTAGCATTTTCCCTTTGTTAGGACAATATGTTGCTATATGACCTTCTTCATCACATATAAAACATTTACAAATTTGTTTTTAGGATTATTAGAAGTTTTTCTCCTAACAAATTTTTCTTTTTATTATTGTTATTACAGTATAATTTTTATATCCTGGTTTTCATCTAGCTAATTTATATTTTTGTATTTTTATAATTAGTGGAACGTATGGGTTTACATTGAAACTCCTATTCATTTTCTAACATCTTTGTACAATATCTATGACTTAATTTTTTTTTTTTACTTGTTTAGCGACTTTACTTTGTAAACAATGTAATATTATTCTTTCTTTAGCAAAATTAATTCTATTGCCTATAGAATCTATGTTTGCTAAATCTATTCGTAATATTTACTATGTTTTATTATATAAGAAGCGTATTTGTTTATACAAATCTCATCCCAAGGTGGTGGTAATTTATGAAAATATTGGTTTTTCAAAAATCTATACTATCATTCTTTAATTTTGATATTCATGAAGAAATTTTTAGAAAATTCTTCTAAATATCTTATATCACATAATTTTAATTTTGACAAGATATAACTGGATTGGCTATCTTGATCTTTTTTATTAGTATAACCACACAATTCTATTTTTAGAATTGAAGTTAACCCTTTTAGTAAATCTTTGGGGTTTCTATTTGATTAATAAGTTGAATTTTGTTCATTACCTTTCGCAGATTCTCCCATTGTCTGAGAAATTGTAGAACATCTCCTTGAAATGTTCCTACAAAATAATTTAAAAACTTTTCTTTTGACCAATCAATATTGTTGTTGTTTACAACAGTAGTCATAGATTGTGCCCTGATCGTTGTTTTGTCAAGTTTTAAAATTTATAAAGAGAATGATCGAACCTAGAAACTAACTCTGACAACAACTTAAGGCAAGTGCACCTATCGAACAGTAGTATAGCTTAGGCAAGACCGGATTGTCAAACCCAAAGGAACTAAAAGTACTAATACTAACCTTCTTTCTATTATTTAGCATAAAATAAGTGAAGTTGTTGTTTAATCTAAAACTAACTAACTACTAAGCTAAAGACGCAAAGACAAAAAGAATGAATTGGGGAAATACTGTTGGGAAAACTTAGTTGATTAAGACGATACACTTAGGAAGAATCCACCTAGACTTCACTTGTTATCTAACATTGAACCGGATGATTTATTCACTTGACTTGATCCGTAAGATTCCTTAATTTATATTAAACCCTCTCTCGAGGCGAATAACGTCTAGCCCTAGGTTGATTAATTGAAATCTCTTTCTAATTAAAACCCCTACAATCGTATTAACTCGATCTATGGACTCTCATATTAGGTTTCACCCTAATCAAGCAAAATCTTGTCACCCAATCTCTAGGCGCGCGATCAACTCCGCTTAATTATGCTAGATCTACTCTTAGGCAGGGACTTTTGCTCCACCACCTAAGCACATTCAGCTTGAATCAATATCCCAAAATATTAACACAAGAATTAAACACACATAATTAATAACAAATCAAGTATTTATCATATAGTTCAGAAAATAATAACAAGATCCGTCTTAGGTTTCAATTCCTTTAGGTATCTGAAGGGTTTAGTTCATAACAATAAAATAAAACATCTTAGAAGAAAAGATAAAAAAACATAAGAAATCCTTAAAACTCCCTAAAGGAATTGAAGGAGAAATCTGCTGTTTTGAGTAGAATTCTGGCTTCTTGAGATGGATCAACTGGCTATCTTCGAGTGATTCCCACAAATCTGACATTTTTGGCTCGGCTCCTTGGCCTAGCTAACCACTAAAGCCCTGGCAGAAGGTTTCTGCGAAACTCTGCTTAAGTTGCCCCTTAGGGTGTTTGAATAGGCTTTAGAATGTGTTTCTTTGCCTCTAAGTACCCTATTCCCAGTAGAACTCCTCTTGGTCGTGGCAGGGACATGCCTATGGGCACACACCCGTGTGTTTCATGGCCAGGCCGTGTGGGAGCCTATTGATGAGGTACGGCCATGTGAACCATGGTCAGGCCGTGTCAGACTTCTCTTAAGAGGCACAATCGTGTGGACTTAAGTCCAGGTCGTACCGATTTCTTGATATGGCTCATTTGGTCCGTTTTAGGCCCGTTTCTCGTTCTTTTCATCCTCCAGTACTTTCTTGAGTATAAAACATGAAAAGAAAGGATTAAGAGTACCTTTTTTACACAATTCAAGGAATAAATCATCCAAAAGTATGCTAAATGTGTGATTAAAATATGTTACTTTTACGGTTTATCAAATACCCCCACACTTAAGCTTTGGCTTGTCCTCAAGCAAAATTCTCAACTTACAATTTAAATAAACTTTCCACAATTCATAATTCTCATTAACAATGCCTTACCACAATTCATAGATAATTTATACATGGATAATTTAACTCAAAGACTCCTAAGGTTTCAAACAATTCTAAGTCATATATTTGTAGCATGAAAACATAGCTGTCTCCCTTTATTTGAATAATTACCTCTGATTCAAAACTGACAAAGATTGACATCCTCACTAACGATTCACTCATAGCACTCAAATGTTTAAGGTTCAAGAATAAGCACTCATAAGTCGAACCTGAAAAGTTAATCCCATAGGCTTTCCTGAAAATCAAATCTCCACCACTGTAATATGAGATGATACACAAATCAAAAGGTCTTTTAAGGGTTGTAACGGGGCTTGGGTTAAAGGTGTGGAAAAAAGGCTAAATTATAGGGTTAGAATCGAGATTGAATTGACAAATTACCTAACTTTAGAAAAATGAACTAATAACTTGAATAATTATATCACACGAAAATTTAAATTACTAATATTACGAGCTTCTTCTTCAAGATGTTGAATTTAAACATATAAGATCTTAGAACATAGAACTAATAATGAATGTAATTTGTTTTTTAAGAACAAATCACTAAATACATAATATAAGAAAGAACTTTACCAACTGAAATAAAGTAATTAGGCAACTGATCAAATCAATTCTCGATAGAAGGGTAGTCAAAGGAATGGTGATAATAAATACGAGCAAGGTTTTGGGTTAATATTAATGGGTGAATCAATAAAAAGGGTTGTTAAGATCAAAGGGTTCACTAAGGGTTAATTTTGAAGGTAGGCTTTTTAATGGAGTGAGTGGGTCAAAACCTAGGTGCCTTTATCGTCGCAGTATATCAAATAAAAAATGTGGTCTTAACATGTATAATCAAGGCAAGTTTTAGAATAACAATTCAGTGTTGACACACTCATAATCAATAAAGTGAGCATGGAAAAGAATATATGCTCTATAATGTTCAAAATATCACAAAAATTATGGGTGTTTTTATGTCAACCTTGTAAATTTCAAACTTCAAAGTAATATTCAAATTCAGTTCAACAACCTAGAAATTTATTTTATTCTTGAAAAATAGACTTATCATACTTGATTCTCCAGTATCTTAAAGTATAAATCATCAATGCATAATTAATTATGACTTACTTAAAAACATATCAATAAGAATCATAAATCATCATAAATTTCATCCTAATTAGTAATATGAGGAAATTACTTAAGAACTAGATATAATTCAGGGATTTGAGAATAATGCAAAAAGTTACGCACTTTTACCCCCTACACTTAAGATGTGCATTGCCTCAATGTACAAGGATAGATAAATAATCATGTATTGATAAAATCAAAAGAGGAGGGGAGAAGTGAAACTTCCTAAATTTTTTTCTGGGATCACTATTCTCGGGCCGATTTGGAGGAGGAGGCGGTGGTGCTGTGGTGGATGCCAACGGTTATTGTGCTAGATGAAGAAATTGGGAAACTCATGACGAATTAGCCAAGAATTAGTAATAAAGATTCAAAATATAAGAAATAAATATTTAAAGAAAATCAAGCTAAAGTGAAAGAAAATAAAAATGAAAATAAACTTATAAGAATAAGTAAATAGACTGAGGAGTCCTTATTGTTGGATGGTTCGCTAGGTGGGTGTGATTTCTAAGGCTGTGTTGAGCCGATGGTCGTGGTTTCGGTGTGATTCCATAGTAGCCTTAAGAACCTAAAACTAAGAAACTAGAATAAAAGAAACTAAATTAAGAAGAAGAGAAGTAAAGATAAGGAAATTGAAGCAAAAGAGAAAAGAAAAATAGAACTGAAAAGGTCTCAAAGACCCTTGGCATGTTGGAGGGTTGAAGCAGCTGGCATGAACTTATGTAGATCGGTCTCCCACAGGGAGATTATGTTTGAATCCTTTCGCTTCTTTGACATCGTTATGGTAGAGTAGGGCTTTGTTAGGAGAAGAATGGTGGGGATGAAGGGTAATGAGAAGGGGGTGAAAAGAGGGAGGGGTGGGAGGGTTTAAATAGAGTTTTGAATTCTGACACCTCCCCAAGCCCATGAATTATGGGCGTGTCGATTCACACGGTCGTCTTGTACGGCCGTGTTCTGAGGCGTGTTGTTTCCCCACGCCAGTTTCTGAGAAGTCAGTGTCGACCATGGTTGTGTCATATGACCGTGGTGTTTTGCCAGTGCTCGTGGGGTAGTGGTTGGGTCCATGACTTCAAAAATTAGTTAGGTCTGATTTGTACCATCTCTGCCATGTCAGTATAGAGATTCTATACTTCCACATGGCCACGGCCACGGCCGTGTGCAAGGCCGTGTGGTCTGGAAATCTGCATTTTTGGATAGTTTAAAACTAGGTGTTTAAGATTAAGAGGAGAGAAGAAAATAAATGCAAAAATAAATAGGGTTAGCGCTTAGGTTACCTCCCGAGAAGTGCTCGTTTAAAGTCTTAAGCTGGACTTTCCCTTCGTTTGTATAATCATGGTGGTTTGAAGGTTTGAACATCTTCACTCATGCTGTCGATTTTATTTTCATGATAAAGTTTAAGTTGAGAAGTGTTTGCCTTAAAAGTGCCAAATGTTGGATTGCTTACCTCGACTGTTTCGTATGGGATGATATTGCATACCTCAAGAGGGATTCCTTTGGTTGTATTTTGGTCTAATGTGATGATTCGAGGATATTCTTTGTTCATCCATACCTTATCTCCTATTTTGTAGTGATTTGATGTTCCTACGAGCTCTTCTAGGGGCTCCTTCGATTTTACTTCGTGTGGTTTTAGTTCTTCTTTAAAATGTGTTTTCCACTCGTCTGGTTCGTTGACCTTAAGGCTTCATTCCTTATATAGTTCTTATTTATTTGCACGAGATCTATGATCCGGCTTAAGTCTGCGGCTTTTTGGTGGATCCTGTGGTAAAAGGTGAACAAATTGGTCATCAACTGAATTTACTTTCTCACCTTCATCAATTGATGTCTTGGTCGAGTCAAGAGCTTGTAGACTGATCGATTCTTCACCTACACGAAGAATGAGTTCTCCTATACCAACATCAATTTTAGTCATGGCGGTTGCTAAGAAAGGTCTTCCTAAAATTAAAAGAATTGAATTGTCCTCATCCATGTCTAACACAACAAAGTCAACTGGGAAAATGAATTTATCAATTTTTACATGAACATCTTCGATAATCCCCCTAAGAATTTTAACAGTTTTATCAGCTAATTGAATACTCATCCTAGTTTGTTTGGGTTTTCCTAGACCTAGCTGTTTAAACATTTTATAAGGCATGACATTTATACTTGCCCATAAATCAGCTAAAGCATTGTCAACAGTTAAACTACCAATTAAAGATGGAAGTGTAAAACTCCCTGGATCTTTCAACTTCCGTGGTAGTCTATTTTGTAGAATTTCTGAGCACATTGCGTTTAATTCCACATATGGCTCCTCTTCTAACTTACGCTTGTTCATCAAGAGTTGTTTTAAGAATTTCCTTGAATCTGGCATTTGTGAAAGAGCTTCAATAAGTAGTAAGTTAATATGTAATTTCTTTAAAAGTTTAAGAAACTTACTGAGCTATTCCTCTGTATCATCTCTCTTCAACACTTCGGGATAAGGTATGCGGGGTTGGTACTATTTGATTATCAGTTTTGGTTTTTCTTGTGTTGCCTCAACTTTACCTTCTTCTACCTCGCTATTCTTGTATTGAATTGGGTTCATCTAACTCGACATTTTCCTGAGTTGTTATGGCTTGGATTTGCTCTTTTGGGTTAACCTCAGTGTTGCTTGGTAGACGCACTTGCTGTCGTTCAGACATTAACTTTGCAAGTGTCCAACTAACTTTGTAACTTCCCCAACTGATTTGGTAAGTTCCCCAACTTTGTTCTTGATCCCTTCCATCAATGTTTGTTGGTTTTTAAGTGTTGCCTCAGTGTCTTAGAGACGATTTTCTGTGGTTGCCATGAATTTTGTGAACATCTCTTTGAGGTTCGGCTTCTTTTCTTGTGTATATGGCTAATTTTGGAAATATTGAGGAGGTTGTTGTCTTTGATTTCCTTGACCTCCCCATGAAAAATTTGGGTGGTTCCTCTAACCTAGATTATAGGTATTACTATAAGGGTTATTATTAGATCTGAAATTATTACCTATATAGTTCATCTGTTCGCTTTCTGTGCCCGGTTGGTAGGGTGGGTACTCAGGATTTGCCACAATTTCACTTGCGTCGCACTACATTACTAGATGTACCTGTAAATAGCACAAACTATCAAGCTTTTTATTCATCATCTCTACCTGTGTTGATAGCATGGTTACTGCGTCGAGGTTGAAAACTCCGGCTGATTTTATTGGTTTTGTCCTTGTAACCTGCCACTGATAGTTATTTAGTGGCATATTTTCAATAAACTCGTAGGCTACTTCAGGAGTTTTATTGTTCAAGGTTCCATCGGCGGCTGAATTCGTTAGTTGCCTCGTTGAGGGGTTTACACCGTTATAGAATGTTTGGACTTGGAGCCACAAGGGTAAAACATGGTGCGGACACCTTCCCAAGAGGTCCTTGTATCTCTCCCATGCGTCATATAATGTCTCTAAATCCATCTGCATAAAAGAAGAGATATCATTACGTAATTTGGCCATTTTGGCAGGTGGGAAATATTTTAATAAAAATTTTTTGGTCATTTGTGTAACATCCTAAAAGTTGGAATTTTATGTGTTGCATTATTTCTGGCATTAAGCTAGTGAAATTACTAATTGTGTATGTTTAAGGGTCCTGAGAAGGCTCGGGGTTTATTTGGAACCTAGTAAAAATTTGGTATTTTAGCACTTTAAAAAGATATAGTAAGTGACCTCAATGCTTATGGAAATAAATAAGTAATGTGCTAGCATAAATGAGCTTATGGTAAAGGGGATATGGCGCCACATGAAGTACTTTAAGGGAGGAGGTTCAAATCCCATAATGTGCAAATTTTAACTATTATTTTTGTATTCTTTCTCTAAGTGTCGGCCATGCTAGTAAATAAGGCAAGGTGGATTTTTTTAATTTTGGCAAGGTGGCTAAGTAAATTAGGAAAGGATGAAGGTAGGGAAAAAATCAAATGAAAGGGGAAAGTATAGGGAACAAGTTGGCACAAAGAGAGAAAAGTGTTATGGAAAGTTTTGGTTGGCAAATTTTGATCTTTTTGCCAAGGCATGGACGGTTTTGGCATAGGGAGAGGATAGCCAAAATTTTGCTAGTAGTTCTTGGGAATTTTAGTGCTTGAGAGGTTGTTTCTCTTTAGTTTTTGTGTCATTTTCTTTCTCTCCAAATTTCCTCTTCTCTTTTCCGAATTTTCAAGCCTTTAGTGTGTATTTTGTTTTTTTTCTTCCTTGTTTGTCGAAAGTACCTAAGCCTTTAAGACCAAATTGTTTCACTCGTTTTCCTTTGGAAAACCGAATTCTCATAAACACTCCTTTTCATCTTTCCTTTCCTTTTTACAAAATTTTCCAACCCTTTATTCTTCTTCTCAAATCCATATCCTCCATAGCCGAGTATCATTGTTCATTTTCCTCTATAGTCGAACCCTTCATCTCTTCTTTATCTTTTCTTGTCATCCGTATTAACACTCACTCCTTTGATCAATCGGTAAGTGGTTCTATTCTATATTCTTATTTTTTCTTTCTCCTAGTCGAATGTGTGTTTATCAACATTCGAATATTCATTTTGTTTCAACCAAAATATTTTCCTTTTATAACTCCTTACAATATGATCATCTTCTAATGTAGAGTTATAGTGGAAGGCTCAAACTTTGATTCTTTCGTAGCCATCTTACAATCGTTGAGAATCGGTTCTATAAATCTTTAAGGTAAGAAGTTCTTCATGGATTTTATGAAATCATTCCTTATTCGTTTAAGATGTTATCGGAATAGTGATGATTAATCGATTATATTTTATGGATTAAACACTCGATCTATCGATTTGTGACCATACGATTCTAGAGGTAAGCCAAATCTTTTCCTTAGTCAATCATCTCATATCAACGTAATATCGATCTAACTAAGATCTAACTGAATGGAGGCTTGTGGTGCCGATTCGAAAGGAAAGGCGAGTGGAGAACTCAATAGGAGTGGATTTAAGATTCCTACTCCTAAGTTCAAGTGAAGGGCGGTATCGGCGGTTCGGGATTTTCCACCGGGTTGTGGACCATCATTCGGAGAGAATCGACAAATCGTGGTTATTCACGATTCCAAGGGTAAAAACTTTAGATCGTTTATTTTAGAGTTGATTAATTAAATCGCATAGGTCGACTAATCGAGCGTTATGATATCTTAGGTGTCAAAGATCAAGAAAACCTAGTACTTACGGTAATCAGGTGTGGAATCTCAGACCGTTATCCATGGATTTTAAGATTGATATCATATTGGAAATAAATTGCTATGACTAAAATTGTAATAGGGCCTAAATAGAAAAAATTGGCCTAAGATACACTATTTTGATAAAATTGACAAAATCGGTAATATCATTGTGCGAATTACTAAAATACCCCTAAAGGGCCAGATTACGAAATTGCCTTAATGGGCCGAATTGATATATTGCTTAATGGGCCAATTTGATATATTGCTTAATGGGCCAATTTGATACATTGCTTAATGCACCGAATTGATATATTTCTTAATGGGCTGATTTGATACATTGTTTAATGGGTCGAATTGATATATTGCCTAATGGGCCAAATTGATATATTGCTTAATGGGTCGATTTGATAAATTGCCTTAATGGGCTAATTTGCAAAGTGTTAATCGGCGAACTTTTGTCTGAATTAATTATTGTTGTTATATTTGTAAATATCATGATTTTCTATGTATGATGCATTTACATGATTTTGCATGGGTTGGGAAAATGTTGAAGAGAAGTAATGTCGGTGGCACTGCCACAAATATGTTTGATAATATGATACTCTGTGATTCTGGTGGCTTGCCCACAATTAAATTTGTTATAAATGGCATAATGCCTGCGGTTGGTGTGTTTGGCGGGGTGGGTTGACTTGATCCCCACAGGTGTAATGGATGGTACGGGTGGTGTGTAGCGGATGGATTATTAGGATGGGTTGGGATTGCATTACATTCATATGATATATTTGATACATTATTATGTAAAAAGGGGCTTAGGCCCAAAATATTGCTAAATGGGTTTTA
Source organism: Gossypium rotundifolium (assembly GCA_025506655.1). Taxonomy (NCBI): domain Eukaryota; kingdom Viridiplantae; phylum Streptophyta; class Magnoliopsida; order Malvales; family Malvaceae; genus Gossypium; species Gossypium rotundifolium. Next base: position 130,792,564 of record CP106725.1, on the reverse strand, counting down.
GGCCTAGTGGACAAAGGTAAGGGGGTTATGCACTGAGTTCTAGTAACTCACCCCATTTCCTTAACCCTTGTAGGTAATGCTCAGTGACCTGGACTTGGGCCATGGATGACTTGGTGGGGGCCATACTTTAAAAACGGTTTTATTTGGACTTTGGATTTCTATTTCGTTTACTTTATTTCTTAAATATTTTGAGTTAAACGTTGTAATAAGGCCTCTGGATTATTTTGTTTTGCTTTATGTTTGACGTACCTATGTTTTTGTTCAAATTACTTTAATTGGGAATTTTTTTACTTAAACAAAGATTTTCTAAAATGGATACATAATGGTTTTTATAATAAAGTTATATAAATATTTTTAACTTGGAAATCTTCTCTTAAATTTTCATCAACACTTTTCAAAAAACATGGTTGTAAAATCATTAGTTCAAATTTATCGATTTATCAATCAATCTTCTATTCAGTAATACTTTGTCAAGAATTTTAAATGGAAATTATTTTACTTGATTTTAAATCAATATAGATTTACGTACGAATAAAAAGGACTTAAAAGCATTTTTCTCATGTGACATGTCAGATCTGGCCTTAACGCATGGGTGGGGTTTGGGGTGTTACATTTTATGGTATTAGAGCCAGATTTCAAAACTCGTCTGTGGTTTGGGTTTAAAACGTTTTCCAAAGTTATTTTGGATTTTAAATTTAAAATGCATGTTTTAAAAGAAGTATGGCACCACGGGTATCCGACACCAAGTCAAGTAAGTATATATTATCATTGTATGATTATGATTATTGTGAAATGACTTTAGGAACACTCTAGAACTTTTAGTTTTAGGTGTTGAAACTATAGAGATTGAGACTATAGGATGCGCTTGCGAAAACGACTTTACTTCTTATATTTTATAAAATATTGTTTAATAAATATTGGAATAGTATACTGATTCATAAGACTTTTAATCAGATTAAATCGAATTAGTCAATATGAGCACTAGAGGACATGGATGTGGTAGACGTGGTCGTGGTAGAGGCCGAGACGCTAGAGTTAAGTCTGAGGCATTGGGACATATGCCAGAAATGGACGCACTTGCGTCACCCGTGATTGAAGTTGGGTCACATGATCGTATGAGGGAGGATGATGCTCTGTCCCAAGCAATGTTGTGAGTCTTGGAAAGGGTTGCTAGGGCAAGAACTGGGTCAGCAACTCGTGGGTCAATTTTGAAACGACTTAGATCAAATGGTGTTGAGGTTTTTAAGGGTATCTCGGTGTGGCCCCAAATGTAGCGAATACTGGCATGAGGCTGTGGAGCGAATCATGGACGATCTGGATTGCACCATCGAGCAAAAACTAAAAGGAGTTGTGTCTTTGTTGAGGGACGAGGCGTATCAATGGTGGCTCACGGTTCGGGGCTAGCTATGTGGATGCCCGAAGGATGGAATTTCAAAATCTGGTCCAAGGAGGTAGAACTGTGGTAGCTTATGAGGCGAAATTTTGCGTCTAAATAGGTATGCCTAGGGAATAGTGCCAACTAACTATGAACGCTGTGTGCGTTTTGAGGACGGGTTGCGTGATGAGTTGCGGGTATTGATAGCCCCACAAAAGGATAGAAATTTTACTACATTAGTGGAGAAAGCCAAGATAGCTGAAGAGGCTAAGCACTCGGAGTAGCAAAACAAAGAAAAGGATTGGGGCAGGAGTAAGAGAGACTTTAGGTATTTAGGTCCTGCTAGAGGTTTTCAAAAGAGTCCCAGGAATGAGGAGCCAACTCGAGCTAGAGTACCAACTGCTACCAATCAGTTATAGCCATGTGCGAATTGCGAAAAATGACACCTAGGTGAATGCTAGAAAAGAACCGGTGGTTGTTTCAAATGTGGTTCCAAGGACCATCAGCTTAGAGATTACCCTCAATAGACTACTCAGGCTCATGATATTCGTAACTATGATGCACAACCAGCTAGAGGCGCTCAACAGCCACCGAGAGGCCGTGGGCTAGGTCGAGGTGTTAATGGTGTAGGATGAGGTCAGGGTGCATCGAGTAGAGGTACTGGTAATAGGGGTAACACGGAGGCGAGATAGCCAGGGTTGGTCTATACGGTTAGACACTGAGAGGATGGTGATGCACCTGATGTAATAATCGGTACATTCTTCATATCTAAGGTACCTATTACTGCTTTGATACATATCGGATCCACCTATTCGTATGTTGCTTGTGTTGTATCTGGAAATCTGAACATTAGATCGGAGGTTACTACTAAAGAAATAACTATAATTAGTCCTTTAGGACAGTCAGTGTTAGTGAATAAATTGTTTAGAGATGTGTCCTTAGAAATTTAGGAGGAAATATTTTTGGCGATTTAATGGAACTACCATTCGGCGAAGTTTGACCTTATTTTGGGCATGGACTAGTTGGTGAAACACTGTGCGAACTTGGATTGTATTGCAAAGCAAATGTTACTAAGAACTTTGTAGGATAAGGAAGTGATGGTAATAGGTGATAGGAGAGACTATCTATCTAATGTGGTATCTGCTTTAAAGGAAGAAAAGTTGGTGCGAAAGGGGTGTGGAGCATTCCTAGCCTTCATTAGTTCTTTGGATTCTAAGGAAATGTTGGTGGAAAGTGTTAGAACGGTGAAAGAGTTTTCGGATGTCTTTCCCGAGGAACTTTCAAGACTGCCTCCAGATCGAGAGGTAGAGTTTGGCATTGAGTTATTGCCAGGAACGGCTCCGGTGTCCATTGCTCCTTATAGAATGGCGCCAAAGGAGTTAGCGAAGCTTAAGGCTCAAATTTAGGAGTTGTTGGACCGAGGGTTCATTCGATCGAGTGTGTCACCGTAGGGAGCGCCGGTCTTGTTCGTCAAGAAGAATGATGGGTCGACATGTATGTGCATCGATTATAGACAGTTGAATAAGTTGACGATCAAGAATAGGTATCCGTTGTTGAGAATCGACGATCTGTTTGATCAACTGAGGAGCTTCAATTTTCCCGAAGATAGATTTGAGATCGGGTTATCACCAACTTAAAGTCAAGGAGGTGGATATTCATAAGGCTGCGTTTCGAACTCGTTATGGGCATTATGAGTTCTTGGTGATGCCATTTGGGTTGACTAATGCACCAGCTACATTTATGGACATGATGAACCGGGTCTTCTAACCCTATTTAGTTCAGTTTGTGGTGGTGTTTATAAATGACATCTTGGTGTACTCGAAGAATTAAGAAAAGCATGATTCGCATCTGCGGGTAGTATTGCAGATATTAAGGGAGAAGCAAGTTTATGCCAAATTCAGTAAGTGTGAATTTTGGCTGAAGGAAGTGACCTTTTTGGGGCATGTTGTGTCGGTCGAAGGAATGAGAGTTGATCTCCGGAAGGTCGAGGCTGTGTTGGATTGGAAACCAACTAAGTCAATGGCCGAAATTTAGAGTTTCTTAGGGTTGGCTGGTTATTACAAGCATTTCGTTGAGGGGTTTTCGTTGATTACTGCACCCCTAACTAAGTTGTTGCGTAAGGGAGTGCCTTTTGTGTGGTCAGATCAGCAGCAAGAGAGCTTTGAGAAATTGAAGAAGATTTTGACAAAAGCGAGAGTATTGATTCAACCTGAGGCTAGAAAAGAGTTTATTGTTTATTGTGATGTGTCACACACGAGCTTGGGATGTGTATTAATGCAATGAGGAAAAGCGGTGGCTTATGCATCTCGTCAATTAAGGCCGCATGAGGTAAACTATCCCACCCATGATTTGGAGTTGGCCTCAGTGGTGTTTACTCTGAAGATTTGGAGACACTATCTTTACGGTGAGAAATCTATTATCTATATGGATTATAAGAGTCAAAAGTACCTCCTTACCCAAAAGGAGTTGAACTTAAGACAGCGGAGGTGGATAGAACTATTGAAAGATTATGACTTCTCAATCGAGTATCATCCCGAAAAGGCTAACGTGGTGGCAGATGCATTGAGTCGTAAGGTAATATCAGATTTGAGAGCGATGTTCGCTCATCTCAGCCTGTATGAAGATGGTAGTCTGCTAGCCGAACTTCAGGTGAAGTCTGCGTGGGTAAGCCAGATTAAGGAAAAGCAGTTTTTAGACGAAAGGTTGGGTTCCTTACTTCAGCAAGTGGAAGGTGGTGTGATAGGGGATTTTGGATTGAATACTGATGGAGTATTGTGTTTCCGCGGAAGAATTTGTATGCCCAAAGATTCGGAATTGAGACAAATGATTCTGCGTGAGGCGCATAGTAGCCCATATGCTATACACCCAAGGGAAATAAAATGTATCGAGACCTTCATGAGTAGTATTGATGGCCAGGGCTAAAACGGAGATTATTGATTTCGTGAGTAGGTTCTTAATGTGTCAGAAGGTAAAGGCGAAACATCAATTGCCGTCGGGATTGCTACAACCGGTGAAAATTCCATTATGGAAATGGGAAAGGATAACGATGGACTTTTGTAACATCATGAATTAATGGACCTATGCGTTTAATGTGTGGTTATGTGTAATGTGTTAATTAGAGTGTTAGGGGTCCAGATTGGGCTCAAGATAGGGCCGAGGCCTTGGTTAAATTAAGTGTTCTTAAAGGTGTCACCATGGAAGAAAGTACTGAGGTTTGGACGGAAGGGTAAATTAAGTCCTAGATTTATCGGGCCTTACCGGGTGTTAAAACGAGTCGAACCAGTAGCCTATCAGCTTGAGCTACCTTCAGAGTTAAGCTAGATTCGCAATGTATTCCACGTTTCTATGTTGAGACGATATCATTTAGATCCGTCTCATGTGGTGCTTGTGGAGGAAATCAAGGTAAGACCTGACCTATCCTTTGAAGAGGAACCAGTGGAAATCTTGGATCATGATGTCAAAGTGTTGCGAAGGAAGACATTTCCATTGGTTAAGGTTCTATGGTGGAATCACGATTACGAGGAGGCTACATGGGAACGGAGGAGACGATCTTGAGTAGATACACATCTATTACGATCGGGTTTTTGAGGTAGAAATTTTTTAAGGGGTAGAGTTGAACATCCTAAATTAATGGGCCTATCGTTTAATGTGTGGTTATGTGTAATCGTTAATTAGAGTGTTAGGGGTCCAGTTGGGCTCGAGGATAGGGCCGAGGCCTTGGTTAAATTTTTGTTTGGACACTATAGGGTTTAAAAGATGGTATCTATGGTTTAAATTACAAAATGGGCTTGTGGCCCGATGTGAGGGGCACTGCAAAGGAACTATAAGGTGGCGTCATTAGCAGGTGAAGAGGCCCAAGTTATGGCCACTTGGAGCCCATGTATTTGGGCCATTTTGGCACTTAAAGGAGGAGCAAGTGGGACGACAATAAGGCTTAAAATTAGGAGGGATTAAACGACTTGGATAATGTGGATAATGTGCTGATAAAAGAAGGAAGAGGTGGTCTTATTTAGGCCTCTTTTGGAGGTGTGAATGGATAAAGATAAGGGAGAAAGAATAGGGCCGAATTTCCATCTCTTGGAGGGGGAAAGGAATCGGTTTCAATATGCCAGAGGGGTGCCAAAATTTCCATAATTAATTGATTAGTTTTTAGTTCGAGGAAGGGGCATTTTTGGGTTTTAGGTAGTAGATGCCAAAATTCTGTGTTTAGGTGGGGGAATATCTTTTTATTTTTTGCAATAGGGTTTTATTTCCCATTCTCTTCTCTTATTATTCAAAAGTCGAAACCCCTAATCTTATTCTCTCATCTCCACTTTTATGCAAAAGATGAAATTCCATTATTTTCTCTGCTTTCATCTCCATAGCAGAATACCCTTGTCTATTCTTCTCTCTTTGCAGATTTCTTCATCAAAGCCGAATTTTCATAGATCTCTTGAGATCATCTTTTCTTTCTGATCTTCTCAAAAGTTGAAATTCCCTAGGAGTTATCGAATTCTCTGTGTTAAGGTAAGTGCTGATTTCTTCTGTTCTTTTTGTCTTCTCTTCCGGTTTTTGAGACCATAGCCGAATGGCTAGTTGGTTGTTAGGCCATCTTTAGTTTGACGTTTTCACTAATATCGTGTTCTTTTTGGGTGGCATTCAAGGATTTGAAGGAGATCTAATCGCCTAGGTTTCTAAGCCAGAAATCGTTAGCCTTTGAGCCACATTACTTTTTAGGATTTCAAGGTAAGGGTTTCGATTTTCCCTAAGTGTTCAATTAGTTTCTTTTCCTTATTGCGCCTTAATCTAATGCCTCGTTAAGCAATCATTATAGTATCCTCTGACTAAGGTCATTCATGGACTCGAATGTCAGCAAATCGAAGGAAGGGGTTGGATCTATAGTCCTAGCCCCAAAGTTCAAGAAACGCACAGTGTCAATAGTACGGGATTGGCCACCGGGTTGTGGACCAGCTTCAGAACAAACCTTAGACAGTTAGCCGTTGTATCGATTTCTGATAGTGTCGACATAGAAAGCACTGTCTTATCGGTAATCAGGTGTGTAGATCTCTATCACACTAGTTAATCTGTATTATATGTATGTTATGGGCTAAAAGCCAGAAAATGAGGTTGTATGAACAGTCGTGTTACCCAAAAAGGGTAGGCAATGGATGCCAGGTACGTAGTCATAGAAACGTCTCTATGTGTATTGAAGTATGTGAAAGTATGTGATTGTTTAGGTAGTTTAATGTTCTGATTCTTGCATATATGTATGCATGGGATGGGATTGATATGATGAAGGGGAGCAGGTCCATAGTGATCGGTAGCTTTGCCACATAGGTCACATAGTGATCGGTCTTTATGACAGGCAACACAGCTAGTCGATATATTATTAAGGTTGCATAGCGATCCGTGGCTTTGCCACATAGGTCACATAGTGATCGGTCTTTATGACATGCACAGCACAGCTGTCCATATGGTGTGTAGTGGATGGAGGGTTGATTGTAGAAATCCCCACGGTGTGATGGTTGGTACAGGGGTGTGTAGAGGATGGACTCTTAGGTTTGGGATGGGCCATATTGCATGTAAATATATTCTGTTGCCATTGTGTATGGTCCAAGGCACATAATGTGTTTGTGGGCCCAAGGCTTTTATGTGTTTTCGAGATTTGCACACTAAGTCTTGGTGACTCACCCTTTTACTTTTCCTAACTTTTCAGATGAGCAGTAGATCATGGACATGGGAGTCGAGGCAGACTCGAGGGGCCATCAAGTCTTTTATTTTCATAGACTATTTTTGGTCTTTCATTGAGTTTTAATTTTTGGGATTATTTTTGTAATAAGGCCTCCATAACTTAGGTTATCGATCTATATTTTTTTTTTATGTTACAATTTATAAGCCTATGTTTTCAAAGTCTTAATTATAAGTGACATGAAAATGGGCTTTTCAAGCACATTCAACGTAAATGTTAAGGGTCCTTTCAAAAATGTCACAATTAATGATTAGTCGGTTAAAATAAACTGAGATTTTCAAATCCCCTTTAAAGCAAAGTTTTCAACCTTCAACCCGTAGCATACCAGATCCAGTCATGACGTATGGGTCGGGTTTGGGGTGTTACAACTTTGTTAGTGGGTTACCCTTAACGCCTACTAAGAAAAATTCTGTTTGGGTAATAGTGGATCAGTTGACGAAGACTGCTCATTTCCTACCTGTTCGTATAGATTATTCATTGCAAAAGTTGGCCAAGTTGTATGTAGCAGAGATCGTGAGGTTACATGGGGTACCAGTGTATATTATATCAGACAAGGACCTTAGGTTTACATCACGGTTTTGGAAAGCTTTACATGAAGCTTTGGGAACAAGGTTACATTTTAGCACGACATTTCATCCTCAGACTGATGGTCAGTGGAGAGAGTAATCCAAATTCTGGAAGACAAGCTAAGAGGCTGTGTGATCGACTTCAGGGGTAGTTGGGAGGATTTCCTACTGCTGGTAGAGTTTGCATACAACAACAGTTACCAATCCAGCATCCAGATGGCACCCTATGAGGCGTTGTATGGTCGTAGGTTAAAAGAAGCTTGGATAGACAAAAATCGTATGTGGATCTGAAGCGTAAGGATATTGAGTTTGTAGAGGGAGATCGGTCTTTCTAAAGGTCTCACCTTGGAAGATCTTTAGATTTGGAAGGAAGGGCAAGTTAAGCCCTAGGTTCATCGGACCGTACCGTGTATTGAAGCGTGCTGGGCCAGTGGCTTATCAGCTTGAGTTACCTCCGGAGTTGAGTCAGATACATTGTGTATTTCATGTCTCAATGTTAAGGCGTTATCGATCAGATCCATCTCATATAGTACCGGTAGAAGAAGTTGAGATAAGACCTGATTTGTCTTTTGAAGAGGAGCCAGTACGGATTTTAGATCAGGACGTTAAGGTGTTGAGAAAGAAGTCTAGTCAAAGTATTATGGCGTAATCACGGATCGGAGGAAGCTACATGGGAGCCTGAGGATAGGATTCGGCAACAATATCCTCACCTCTTTTAATCTGGTAAATTTCAAGGACAAAATTTTTCTTTAAGGGGAGTAGAATTGTAACATCCTAAAATTTGGAATTTTATGTGTTACATTATTTTTGGCGTTAAGCTAGTTAAATTACGAATTGTGTATGTTTAAGGGTCCTGAGAAGGCTTGGGGTTTATTTGGGCCCTAGTAAAATTTGGTATTTTAGCATTTTAAGGAGATATAGTAAGTGACCTCAATGCTTATGGAAATAAATAAGTAATGTGCTAGCATAGATGAGCTTATGGTATAGGGGATATGGCGCCACATGAAGTACTTTGAGGAGGAGGTTCAAATCCCATAATGTGCAAATTTTGACTATTATTTTTGTATTCTTTCTCTAAGTGTCGGCCAAGCTAGTAAATAAGGCAAGGTGGTTAAGGAAATTAGGAAAGGTTGAAGGTAGGGAAAGAAATCAAGTGAAAGGGGAAAGTATAGGAAACATGTTGGAACAAAGAGAGGAAAGTGTTATGGAAAGTTTTGGTTGGAAAATTTTAACCTTTTTGCCAATGCATGGATGGTTTTGGCATAGGGAGAGGATAGCCAAATTTTGCTAGGAGTTCTTGGCAATTTTATTGCTTGAGAGGTTGTTTCTCTTTAGTTTTTGTGCCATTTTCTTTCTCTCCAAATTTCCTCTTCTCTTTGCCAAATTTTCAAACCTTTAGTGCGCATTTTTGTTTCTTTTTTTTTCTTCCTTGTTTGCCGAAAGTACCTAAGCCTTTAAGACCAAATTGTTTCTCTCGTTTTCCTTTGGAAAACCGAATTCTCATAAACACTCCTTTTCATCTTTCTTTTCCTTTTTACAAAATTTTCCAACCCTTTATTCTTCTTCTCAAATCCATATCCTCCATAGCCGAATATCATTGTTCATTTTCCTCTATAGTCGAACCCTTCATCTCTTCTTTATCTTTTCTTCTCATCCGTATTAACACTCACTCCTTTGATCAATCGGTAAGTGGTTCTATTCTATATTCTCATTTTTTCTTTCTCCTAGCCTAATGTGTGTTTATCAACATTCGAATATTCATTTTGTTTCAACCAAAATATTTTCCTTTTATAACTCCTTACAATATGATCATCTTCTAATGTAGAGTTATAGTGGAAGGCCGAAACTTTGATTCTTCCGTAGCCATCTTACAATCGTTGAGAATCGGTTCTATAAATCTTTAAGGTAAGGAGTTCTTCATGGATTTTATGAAATCATTCCTTATTCGTTTAAGATGTTATCGAAATAGTGATAATTAACCGATTATATTTTAGGGATTAAACGCTCGATCTATCAATTTGTGACCATACGATTCTAGAGGTAAGTCGAATCTTTTCCTTAGTCAATCATCTCATATCAACGTAGCATCGATCTAACTAAGATCTAACTGAATAGAGGCTTGTGGTGCCGATTCGAAAGGAAAGGCAAGTGGAGAACTCAAAAGGAGTGGATTTAAGATTCCTACTCCTAAGTTCAAGTGAAGGGCGATATTGTCGGTTCTAGATTTTCCACCGGGTTGTGGACCATCATCCGGAGAGAATCGACAAATCGTGATCATTCACGATTCCAAGGGTAAAAACTAGATCGTTTATTTTAGAGTTCATTAATTAAATTGCATATGTCGACTAATTGAGCGTTATGATATCTTAGGTGTCAAAGATCAAGAAAACCTAGTACTTACCATAATCAGGTGTGTAATCTCACATCGTTATCTGTGGATTTTAAGATTGATATCATATTGGAAATAAATCGCTATGACTAAAATCATAATCGGGCGTAAACCGAAAAAATTGGCCTGAGATACACTATTTTGATAAAATTGACAAAATCGGTAATATCATTGTGCGAATTACGAAAATACCCCTAAAGGGCCGAATTACAAAATTGCCTTAATGGGCCAAATTGATATATTGATTAATGGGTCAATTTGATACATTGCTTAATGGGCTGAATTGATATATTGCTTAATGGGCCGATTTGATACATTGTTTAATGGGCCGAATTGATATATTGCCTAATGGGCTGAATTGATATATTGCTTGATGGGCCGATTTGATAAATTGCCTTAATGGGCCGATTTGCAAAGTGTTAATGGGACGAACTTTTGTCTGAATTAATTATTGTTGTTATATTTGTAAATATCATGATTTGCTATGTATGATGCATTTACATGATTTTGCATGGGTTGGGAAAATGTTGAAGAATGAGTTATAAGAACTTAGTGTGTGATTCCCCATACGAACAATAACTAGGCCCAAGCCCATTCAGATACCAACTGGGCCTTAGCCCTCATAAAATCAAATTGGGCGAAGCCCATACAGATACGAACTAGGCCTTAGACCTATTAGCTTGGTATAGTAGATTATGAATGCAATGCAACCCAGCCCAACCTAAATATCCATCCGCTACACACCATCCACTCCAGCCAAAACACACCGGTGGGGATTTCTACAATCAACCCTCATCCGCTACATGCCATCGATGGCAGTCACGCTACTCATCGCTGAAATTGTGGCGGTGCCACCAAAATAATGTGATAAAGTCACCAAATACACTTCCCCGATCAATCAATATCCCTTTCCCATGCAACATGTCATAACATCATAATGTGATGAATGCAATCATATATCAAGTATGTTAGATTATCAGAACACACATACAATCATTCAAATTTACCCAAAATGGTATAGTCATAAGTTTACTTACCTGGTATATCTCCAACCTTACCCACTAGGGTATCCCAACTGCATTCCCGTTAAAGGTATTTCGCTTTTATTTGACACATAGTATAACACAAACCAAAATGAAATGAAGGTGTGAGATTACACACCTAATCACGAAAGAACTATACACTTCTGATCGCCGTCACTCTCATTAGTGGGAACAACAATGATTTGCCTATCCCAAATAGGTGTCGGCTCTCTACCACAACCTAGCGAAAAATCTCAAGCTGCTGATACCTTACGCCTTTTGATATTGGGAGCAGAGACTACGAGTACACTCCCCTCATGCTCCCTCAACGCACCCTCTTTAGATCAGCTAGCACTCACCTCCATGAAGAAAGTCTTGATCAGTAAAGTACTTTTAGAGAGAAATCGATGGATGTCTAACAAGAAGGTTTGGTTATGGCAGAATAAAACGAATAGAGACTAGTTGTAAAGAAACCAGAGAGAAAACTCCTTACCTTAATTAAAGAGGAACTGATCCAAGACAGATTCGGCTATGGACTAAACCAAAGTGAACCTTAGTTCAAGGAAAAGTCGACTTAGTATTAAGAATGTGCCGAATGGAAAGTAAGATTTGGCCATAGCAGCACGACCCCTGAACTCTTGATTCGGCTATTGGCAATAGAGGAGAGAAATCGATTTAAAATATGGCAAGAGAACTCAGTTGACGTAGGAAGGGCGTCAAGAACACTGAAAAAGAAAAGGGAGTTTCAGCTACCAACAAATGAAGAAATCGATTCAAAAGGAATGGGAGGAGGTTCGGTCGGTGGAGGGAAAGGTAGGAAAAACAATGAAGAAAAGAAGAGGTTTTCAGCTAAAGTGTATCTAGAAGAAATAGGCTTTAAATGGAAGAAGAAAGGGAATTCGACTATGTTGAGAACAAAGAGGAAAAAGGGGACAAAAGTTGAAGAGAAAAAGATGAAAGAAAAGGAATGCACAAATGGTCAATTGCTAAAGATTCGGTTAACACTCAAATGAAAAGAAAAGATGGAGAAGAATAGTTGAGAGGCTCGGCACACGAGAAAAGAATAGGAAAGAACCAAAAGGAAAATCATAAAGAACTTTTCAAGCAAAATTTGGCACCCCACACAACATATGACCGATTATGCTAACAAAATTTGCCTAAGAAACCAAAATAACCCCCAACACAAACCCACACTAACTAAAACTGAAAATACTCCCTCACACCTCCCCACTTTTGGCCAAACACTTCCACACACCCACTTCCATGATTTTCTCCCCCAATCCCTCCACAATTCACTCTCCATCCACCATTTTGAATCCATCCAACCACTTTGACCCATTCAAACTCCCCAAACTCCTCTCCTCCATCCATTTTGAATCCTTTGACTCATTCCACAACCACCCCATCAGAGTCCCACGCCAACACCACCTCCTCTCCCTCTTGGGCACAAAAAGAAATGCCATACCATGCAACAGGTGGGATTCCAACTCCTTCCCCCTTGCTCTGCCAATGACGCCACCACCACTCCACCAAGTGCTCACTTGTGCTAGCAATTTACTAACAATTTCTCTTAAGCCTTTGCCGCCAACAGCCTTCTCCCCCTTAAGTGCCAAAAAGAAAAAAGTTATTAGGACTCAAACTCGACCTCAGGCCTTTTAGGGCCCCTAAACACCTCTAAACAACACACAGAACCAACACAACATGCAATAACACAGATTTCACAGATCCCTAAATTTAGGATGTTACAAAGTAATAACCGTATTAAAAATTAAAACCAAAATAGATCTCAAAGGCCTTATTACAAAACATAAACCCAAATTAAAATAAAATTCAAAGTAAAGTAATACGGAGTTTACTAAATTAGCGATGTATGGTCACCACAGAGTCCACCTCGACTCCAAATCCTCAATGCTGAGAATTACCTGCAAAATTAAAGCAGTGGGGTGAGTTACGAGAACTCAGTGCGTAATTCCCCCTTTCGAACAGAATTGGCCTAAGCCTACAGAAGCACATTGGCCGAAGCCCAAGCGAAAACGAATTGTGCCGGAGCCCTATCAACAGGGTATAACAGATAATGAATGTAATGCAACCTAGCCCAGCCTAGTATTCCATCTGCTACACACCAACCGTATCCAACCTAACACACATGTGGGGATTTCTACAATCAACCCTCCATCCGCTACACACCTCGATGGTGGTCACGCTGTTCATCGCTAAAATCTGTGGTAGCGCCACTAAAATATGTGGCAGAGCCATCGAAATGTGAAATATGTGGTAGAGCCACCTAATTACACTTACTCGATCATCAATATCATGCCCTAAGCCCATGCAACATATCATGCCATAATAATTCATGTATGCATTAATGTACCAACATGGCAGATATACAGAGTACACAAACATGTTCAGTCTACCCTTTAAGGTATGAAAGTAAATTTACTCACCAGGACTGTAACCAAACTACCCCACTAGGGATATTTCATTGACTTAACCATTAAGGGTCATTTGGCTTTTAGCCAACACATAGAAAGTCTCATAGCAAAACAAATAAAAGTGTGACTACACACCTTAATACTTGAATCGTTCCCTGAACTCACGATCGATCACCCTTGCCTATACAAGAGTATTTCCTAATCACTCAACGATTGCAACTTAGACCCATGTCTACATCTTGTCTCGAATCAGGATTGATGAACCTGAAAGATGCTCAAAAATCCCCTTGCCAAAAGTGAAATCAGAAATGGCTAACCTAGACAATGAGTAGTGTCCGACCTAACCCACAAGAAACTACCAAAGATGCGTATAAAAGAATGGGTTACAAAAAGATGGAGTATTCGGCTAGCAAGAAAAGATCAAGGTTTGAGAAAGTTTATGTTCGGCTAACAGAGAAATTGAGAGAAGAAGAAGTGCAACTCTTTGGTTAGAGAAGAAAAGAGAAAAAGATAACAAGTTTTGAGAAGAGATGAGAAAATGAATAAAGCTCCGGGCTACTTAGCGTTTGGGCTATTCGCCACCAAGGAAGAATGTCCCAAAAGTGAGAAGAAGGGAAAGAAGAAATTGAGAATTTGGTGAAAGGAATAATTGTGAAGGAATAGACCTCAAATGCTATAGAAGAGCCAACCCAAAAATGCAATTCTCTCAAAAGAAACTAAAGGCAAACGGCACACTCCTCCAACCAAAAATGCTACCCAAGCTCCCTTACTCAGCCAAAATTCTCCCCTCATAGACCCCGCATTTGGCCAACACCTCTATCAACTTGAATCACATGATCCTCTCCTTATTTTACTCCACAATCCACTCCCCATCACCCATTCAAATGGTTTGACCACTTCAAACCCTCACCTAGCAAAATCCCATTCCAACTCCACCTCTTCTCCATCCGGGCACAAAATGAAACTCCAAATTACAACATGTGGAATTTGAATAGTCTCCCACCTTGCTATCACACTGACGCCACCACCACTCCACCATGTGGCCATTTGTGACTTACAACACACCCAACACAAGTTAAGCCTATAGCTAAAGTCTAACTCCCTTTAAAAGAAAATAATCTAAAAAGAAAAGCAAGTACTAAGACTAGAAACTTGGATCCCTTGCCTCCCTGAGTGGTGTCACTTTGCCACTACACCACAAGCTCCTCTTGTGTCAGCAAAACACCAACTTAAGTGCCCAAAAAAAAAAATTTTCCTATGGCCCAACTTGATCCCGAGACTTCATAAAACCTCATAACCTTCCAAAATCGCTTACCTAAAAGACCAAACCTGCACTTATAAAATTACCATACTCACAAAAATTTTAAAATGCTCCCACGCTCAAGCCCATTCTTCTAGGCCCAAATTTGGGTCATTACATACGTAATATCCCTGATTAGGATAGAATGGTACTTGAGCAGGTACGGTAATGAATCCTTGTTTAGGACTTATTGTTTTCCCTTTATTGGGTTTTTTATGGATAGTTGTCCATTCTCCAACTTTTTCTAAAGGTTTTTTTACCTCTATCCATAAGGCCTGCTAAGAAAATCAGCAATCGTTAGTACAAATAAATTTAGGATTTTCTACTAGTGGTATTTCTATAGAAGTTTTTTCTATAGATAACATAACTGATTTTTATTAATAGATAATGGTAAATATTGATTTATAAAATTATTTCCTAATAAAATATCACCATACAAATAAGGAAAACATAATATTTTTGGAATTATACGTCTAAGATTATTTATGTATATTTGTATATTTTTGCTTTATAATAAATATTAGTTTTATTACGATTTATTCCATTAATTTTTATTGTCTTTTTACGTGTTTCCAATATTCTTGAGAATAGCATTCTTTTTACAACTCTTGGTTGTAGCTCCTGTATCTAATAAAGCATGTAAAGAATATGATTTATATTCTTTGTTATGTAATATAATTTCAATGTTTGTATTTTTTCGTGGTTTAATAATATCTTCTATTGAAGATTGTATATCTTCCATTCTAGTGTTTCTAGAATTTTTACTGGGTGTAGTAGGAAAAATAGGAATATGAACTATTTTCATACCTATTGGTGTAGAGGTGTAACATCCTAAAATTCGGGAAGTTATGTTTTACATTATACCATGTGTTAGATTAGTTAAGAGTGTTAGTTGTGTATGTTTAGGGACCCTAAGAAGACTTGGGGTTAAGTTGGGCCTTAATAGAATTTTTTGTGTTTAAGCACATTAAGGAGAGAAGGTAAGTGACATCAAGGCTTAAGGAAATAAGTGTGTATTTTGCTAGCATGAGTGGAGCCAATAGTAGAGTGGACTGGTGTCACATGAAGAAGCTTAAGGGGTGGAGTTTGAATCCCACCTATTGCAACTTTTGGAATTAAATTTTTGTGCTAATCATGTAATAGATGGAAAGTGTCGGCCAAGGCTTTAAGGAAGGAAAGGAAGACTTTTTTATTGATGGAAAGAACACTATGGAGAAGAGTAAAGAGGAGATCAAGGGGAAAATAAGGAAAGAAGTAAAAGAAGGAGATAAGGGGGGATATGTTGGCCAAATTTTTGGAAGGAGCTTGGTAAAGAAATTTGGTCGACTCTCATCTTTTTGGTAAAGGTGGTACATGGTTTTAGTAGGGAGAAAAGGGAAGCCGAAATTGTTTTGGTCATTTTGCAAGTTTGTGCATGAAAGGCTTTTATTTTTTTTAACATTTTGGTGCTCTCTTTTTTCAATCCTTTCTCTTTGTTTTGCCAAAACACTCAAACAAATTGTTCACTTTTTCCCCTTGATTTGCCATGATACTCAATCCTTTTTATTCATTTTCCCTTGGTGTTAGTCGAAACCATCTAACACTTCTTTTCTTTTTCACTATTTCTTCAACCTTTCTCTCTTTCTCTTAAAATGACATTACCTTGTGGTGAATCTTCTTGTTCAATTCTCTCCATAGCCAAACCTTTTAACACTTCACTTCTTCTTCATTTTCTTTTGTGTGTTAGGCACTCTCTTCTTTGACCGAATTAGTAAGTGATTTTATTCTCCTATTTTCATTTTCTTTTTCTTCATGGCCGATTATGTGCCCTTAGTATTAGGATGGTTCTCTAAATCAAAATATCACTCTCACATACTCTCTCACATCGTGTTCTCCTTCTATTGAAGTGTTATAGTGGGAAAGCGAAATCTTATATCCTTGTCTCATCCATAGCCATAAGCCCAATCAGTGGAAATCCGATTCATCATCGTTAAGGTAAGGAGTTTCTTATTGGTTCATTCGATACCTCTCTACACGGTTATTTTGCTAATCAGATCAAAAGTTTGACTAATCGATTATTTTAGGAACTAAACCACTCATCTTTCTCTACTCATTGGTCCTCCAGAAGAAGTGGTAAGCCGAAATCCTCTCCTTAGATTTTCTCTCATCATAGTATTATTCTAACCGAGAGTTTTCCAATGGAGGCAAGTGGTAGCGATACTAAAGGAAAATCGATAGGAGGGAAAAAGGGAGTGGACTTGCAATCTCTACTCCCAAGTTCAAATGTAGGGCGGTATCGACAGTTCGAGATTTCCCATCGGGTTGTGGACCATCATCCGGTGAGAGTAGAAAAATTGTGGTCATTCACGATACTAAGGGTAAGCATTTTATTAGATCGTTAGATTTAGATATTTGGATTAAGACACCCTCTTTTTGTTAGTTAATCGAGTATTATGGTGACATAGGTGCCGACGATCAAGAAGGTTTAGTCCTTACCATAATCAGGTGTGTAATCTCACACCAAAATTCCGTAGATTTGTGATTCACTATCATGTTGGAAAATAGATTGTTGTTGCTTACTAATCTAATAACCGTAATATGGTATGAATCGAGTAACTTGCTTAATCAATGTTATTTCTAAAGATATGTCAAAATCGATATTAAATTGCTAAATTACCATAATGCCCCTATGGGTCGATTTATGAAAATGCCCCTATGGGCCAATTTACAAAAATGCCCCTATGGACCAATTTACCAAAATGCCCCTATGGGTCGATTTGCTAGAATGCCTTAGTGGGCCAAATTATTAAATTGCTTTAATGGGCTGATTCACCAAAATAATTCACTAGATTAATGGTGGTTATATATTTATATATATATATGGATAATTCATTATGTATATTGCATTTTTACATTTTGCATGAGATGGGAAAAATTGTATGGAGAGCAGTGTAGCCTGGTGGCATAGCCATAATTTGTTTATTATTGTGCTTAAATTATGATTTCAGTGGCTTGACCATAAAAATAATATATTATAGTAGATTGACTACAAATTTGGTGTGAGCAGCGGGGTGGGTTGACTTGATCCCCACAGGTGTGATTGGCTGGTCGAGGTGTGATGGATGGATGGGTTGGGTTGCATTAATTCCATTTAAGTATCACTTTGTAAATGGGCTTAGGCCCAAGATGTTTCCTATGCAAGTTCAGTGTTTGACGTGTCAGTAGGTGAAGGCAAAACATCAGTTGCCTTCGGGGTTTCTACAGCCAGTGAAGATTCCACTTTGGAAGTGGGAGAGGATAACGATGGATTTTGTTAGTGGGCTACCTCTTACGACTACTAGGAAAGATTCAGTGTGGGTGATTGTTGATCGGTTGACGAAGTCTACTCACTTCATATTGGTTCGTATCGACTACTCACTACAGAAGTTAGCCAATCTATATGTAGCAGAGATTGTCAGGTTACATGGGGTACCAGTGTCTATCATATCAGACAGAGACCCTAGGTTTACATCGCGATTCTAGAAGGCGTTACATAAATCGTTGGGTACAAGACTAGATTTTAGTACGGCATTTCATCCACAGACTGATGGTCAGTCAGAGAGGGTAATCCAGATCCTGAAAGACATGTTGAGAGGTTGTGTTATCGACTTTAGTGGTAGTTGGGAGGATTTTCTACCGTTGGCAGAGTTTGCGTACAACAATAGCTATCAAACCAGTATTCAGATGGCACCCTACGAAGTGTTGTATGGTCGTAAGTGTCGTACTCCTACCTGCTGGATAGAGTTGGGTGAGCAATAGTTATTGGGTCCAAAATTGGTTTCAGAGACAGATGAACATGTTAAGTTGATTTGGGCTTGGTTGAAGAAAGCTTTCGACAGGCAAAAATCGTATGCAGATCTAAAGCGTAAAGAAATAAAATTCTCAGTGGGTGATCAAGTTTTTCTTAAAGTTTCACCTTGAAAGAAGGTTCTAAGATTTGACGGAAAGGCAAGTTGAGCCTCAAGTTTATCGGGCCTTATCGAGTGTTGAAACGTGTGGGACCAGTAGTTTATCAGCTCGAGTTACCTTTAGAGTTGACTCAGATACATGATGTATTCCATGTTTCAATGTTGAGGCGCTAGCGTTCAAATTCATCTCACATAGTGCTGGTGGAAGATATTTAAGTAAGCCTTGATTTGTCTTTTGAAGAAGAACCAGTATAGATCCTAGATCGAGATGTTAAAGTGTTAAGAAGAAATTCAGTCTCATTGGTTAAAGTTTTATGGCGGAGTCACGGTTCAGAGGAAGCCACATAGGAGCCAGAGGATGTTATGTGACAACAATACCCTCACCTTTTTTGATCAAGAAAATTTTGAGACTAAAATTTCTTTAAGGGGGTAGAACTGTAACATCCTAGAAGTAAGGGTTTTGCATTTTATGCTATTATGTGTGTTTGGGGTCTGGGGAGGCTTGGGTTCGAGCTAGAGCTTTGGTAATTTTTTCTCTTTAGGGCACTTTAGGGGGAGAGCTAGTGGAAGCAGACTTTAAGATTATTTGCATGTGATTGTTGACACAAAAGGAGCTTGTGTCCAAGTGGTGGTGGTGTCATTAGCAGAGCAAGGGGGAAGGCGTCATTGCTAGAGCAAGGGGGAAAGAGTTTGAATCCCATTTGCTGCAACAAGAGCTTTATTTTTGTGCCAAGGTGGAGGAGTGGTGGTTTTGGCTGGGATTCTTCAAAGGTGGTTGTTGAATGGGTCAAATGCATTCAAATGGATGGACAAGAGAGCTTAGAGGAGTTTGATTTGGTCAAACCAATTTGAAAGGGTGATGGGGTGATTTTGGTGGAGCAAATCAGGGGATTTGGTGTGTGGTGGAGGTGTTGGCCGAATGTGGGGGTCTTGGAAGGGAGCATTTTCAGTTGTAGCTTATAGAGGGGTGTGCCAAAATTCTCTTTAGTCTTAGGAATTTCCATCTAGGCATTTTTGGTCATATAGAGAGAGTGCCGAATTTATACAAAAGTCTTGGGAGTTCTTTCATTTTTTTCTCTTCCGGATTTCCTACTTCTCTTTGTGCCGAAATTTTCATCTCTCTTCTTGCTTCTCTGACATTAGCCGAAACTAGAGTGACCATTCGGCCATTCCTTTTCCCCTTCATTCTTTCTCTCTAACTGTTTTCTCTCTTATTCTCTCATAGCTAAAACCTGTTGCCCATTTCTCCCTTACGCCGAACCTCCTTAGTTCATTCCCTACTATTAGTACTATTACTACAATTGAACCTCCCTTGTCACCCCATTCTAAATCGACTTCTCCCTTGTGTGTTCTTCACTAGTCGGATCCCAGTTGCCTTTTTCTTCACTTTCCTTTTCGTTTCTCTTTTGTTTTCTCTTGAGCCTAAACCTTGTGGACATTTGCTGCTTGTGTCGAAACTTCTTGGTCTTCATTCGTCTCTTCGGTTGAAGGTAAAGAACTTTTCTATATTCTTATTATCTCCTTACTTTTCTAAGAAAATCAACCACTCATTCGTTGATCACAAACCTGAAATTGGTTTTCCTTCCGAAGTTGGTCACTCCATCTTTTGTAACCCATTTCTTTTATCATTTTTTAGTCGAACCCCAAGAATCAAAGGGCTAGTTGGTTTCCGAAGGTCTCCTCTTCAATCGGTTTCTGTTTATGCAAGGTAAGGGAAACTTTTTCAGTTCTTTCTCTATCTTTTGGTCTTAGATGGGCATGGCCGAAATGGCTATTTTGTTCTTAACGTTAGTTCATGACTAATCTTTTCTATTCTCCTCTTAACGTGGCATGTTTGCATCAGATTAGAATTTATAGCCAAGTCGATCTGAGTGCGGTTCATTCTTTGACCAAGGTAAGGAGGTTCTCTTGATTTCGATTTATCTATCCTCTTTTCTCTTTCGTTGCCTTAACCCAATCTCTTTGTTAGACAACTTACGTTTCTCTTTGAGTACTGATCAAGGCTCTCTTTATGGATGCGAGTGCTAGTCATTCCAAGGGGGTATCGTTAAAGGATCCTAAAGAGAGTGAACCCGTAATCTCTGCTCCTAAGTTTAAACGACGTGCTGTGTCGACGGTGCAAGACTTTCCGCCGGGTTGTGGTAGGGAGCCGACATCTACTTGGGATAGACAAATCGCGGTTATTCCCGCTAGTAAGAGTGTCGATGATCTAGAGTGTTTACTTTTTCAAGTAATCAGGTGTGTAATGCTCACACATTCCTTTATTATTTTTGCATTAGTAACTATGTTGGCTGAAAACCAAAACGACTGTACAGATAGTTAAGATACCATTGTGGGTAAGGTTGGAAACACCAGGTAAGTACCTTTATGATTCTATCTTTCGAATAACATAGCCTAAGAATATGTATGATTTGATTATCTATTGTATATTGGAAATATGATTGCATTCAACACAAATTGTTAATATGTTGCATGGGCTTTGGGATATGATTGAAATGGGAAGTGTGATTCAGTGACTTTTGTCACAGTGGTTTGGTACCACAATGGTTTGGCACCACATATACATTTATATATTTCGTGACTCTGTCATAGTGGTTTGGTACCACAGTGGCTTGGTGCCACAGATGTTTGGCTGATTTAGGTGACGTAGAGGATGGAAAACTAGGTTGGGCTGGGTTGTATTGCATCCACTTTCTAATATGCCATATTGTGAGGGCTAAGGCCCAATGTGCATCTGTGGGCCTAAGGCCAGATTGCGTTCATAAGGGGAATTACACACTGAGTCTTGGTGACTCATCCCTCTGCTTAATTTTACAAGTAACCCCTAGTTACAGATTTGGAGCCGAAGTGGACTTCTGAGGTGGCCATGCATTACTAGTTCCGTAAACTTTCATTTCTTTATTTAAACTTACTTTTAATTTGGGATTTTGCTATGTAATAAGGCCTCCATAACTTTAATTTGGGTTTTGAGTTAATGCTGCTACTACGTATTTTATGAAATGCTAAATATGGAGTTTTTCTAAAAAAATAAATTTTAAACAATCATTTTCCAAATTGTTAACAAAAAGATGACTAGCGAACAAATTATTAAACTAAAAATTTTCTTAAAACCACAAATGTTGTTTTCAAAATGTCATTTATGCTTTAAATTCAGCTTTCGTAAAAATAAAACGGATTACGACTCTTAATTCATTTTAGTAAGAAGTTGGTAAGAAACCTTCAAACTGAATTTAATTTTTAAGATGGGTACACCAAACGAAAAGTTTTCTAAATTGCGATGTTTCTTTAAAATTTCTAAACTATCTTTCCATGTAACATACTAGATTTAGTCGTAACGTATAGACCGGGTTTGAGGTGTTACAACTTCCTAACATAAAATTATATTCTTCACAATCTGTATCAGAATCTGTTTCTGATATTAATTCATATAATATTTCATCAAGATTTATTTCTTCACTAAAACATATTTCTAAACCTTGTTTTTCAAGATTTTTAATTATTTTCCTAGCATTTTTCCCTTTGTTAGGACAATATGTTGCTATATGACCTTCTTCATCACATATGAAACATTTACAAATTTGTTTTTAGGATTATTAGTAGTTTTCTCCTAACAAATTTTTTCTTATTTTATTATTATTACTACGAGTATAATTTTTATATCCGTGGTTTCCATCTAGCTAATTTATAATTTTGTATCTTTTATAATTAGTAGGACGTATGGGTTTACATCAAACTCCCATTCATTTTCTAACATCTTTGTACAATATCTATGAGTTAATTTGTTTTTTACTTGTTTAGCACTTTAATTTGTAAACAATGTAATATTATTCTTTCTTTAGCAAAATTAATTCTATTGCCTATAGAATCTATGTTTGCTAAATCTATTCGAATCTTTACTATGTTTTATTATATAATAAGTGTATTTTTTTTATACAAATATCATCCCAAGGTAGCGGTAATTTATGAAAATATTGGTTTTTCAAAATTCTATACTATCATTCTTTAATTTTGATATTCATGAAGATTTTTTTAGAAAATTCTTCTAAATATCTTATATCACATAATTTTAATTTTGACAAGATATAAGCAAGTGGCTATCTTGATCTTTTTATTAGTATAACCACAAAATTACATTTTTAGAATTGAAGTTAATCCTTTTAGTAAATCCTTAGGGGTTACTATTTGATTAATAAGTTGACCTTTTTGTTCATTACCTTTCGCAGATTCTTCCCATCGTCTGAGAAATTATAGAACATCTCCTTGAAATGTTCCTACAAAATAATTTAAAAAATTTTCTTTTGACCAAACAGTATTGTTGTTGTTTACAACAATAGTCATAGATTGTGCCCAATCATCTATGGTTATTTCATAATCAGATAAAGGAATATTGGTTAAATCTAAATATATTCCTCCTTGAGCAACATTTCTTTTATTTAAATCATCTACCCTATATGGTATAGGTGTGGGTTGACTAGATTCTCCTAGGTTTTAAGATTTTATTTCATTAGTAGCTATAGTTTCAAATTTCTTACCTAATATTCTTGTTGTGTTTTCAACATTTTCATAATTTTTATTAATATATCTCAGACAATCATCTGTTTGAAGATCAGAATCTATTTTCTTTTTACCATAAGGATCTTGTTTATCAATTTCCCTAGGTTTTGGTATTTCATAATCATATGGATCTGTTTGTTCAGTATCCATGGGTTCAGGAATTTTTACATTATCGTCCTCTTCTATTGAAATTTTTCTTCATTAGACTTATGACTAGTGACATTTATATCTTCATTAGAATTATTAGAACTACTACTACTTTCTATAGTATCATATGTTAACATATAGTAATAATTATACTTTGTAAATAGATCTTTATGTTTTTCATAAAGTGTAACATCCTAGATTAGGGGCTTTGCATTTGATGTGTTTCTGTATGTGTGCTATGTCTAACACATTAGTTTAAGGTGCTTTAGGGTCCAAGAATGACTTAGAAGTAAGCCGGAGCCTTTGTGAAAATTTGCTTTTTGGGCACTTTAAGGGAGAGTTGAATGGGATAGGACTTAAAGGTGGTTAGTTGTATGTTTGGACACATGAGGTGCTTTAGTAAGGTGGCAAGGAAGTGCCACTTAAAGCTTAGGAAGGTGACACCTCAGGGAAACTGGCAGGGAGCAGGTTCGAGCTACGTGATTCCCTCTTGGGGATTTCTTTTTGATGCCAAGGTGGGGGAGAGTTTCTTTCAGCTTGGACTCTGGTGGATGAGTGTTGAATAGGTCAACACATTTGAATGAAGGGAAGAGATCAATTCAAGGAGAAGGAATTGATCAACAGGTTTGAATGGGGAGTAGAGAGTGATCGGTGGAGAGAATCAAGGGATTGGGAGAGAGGGAGAGAGTTTGGCAGAATGTGGGGTGTGTGAGTGTGTATGTTCGGTTTAGTGGTGTTAAGGAGGGTGGTCGAATGTTTAATGATAGCATAAAGGGGGAGTGTTGAGCATTTTTGACAAGCTAGAAGGAACCAAAAGCATTCTTTAGTTCATTTCCTTTAGTCAAAATCGAAACACCCTCATACCACTTGGTGTATTTTTCTTTTCTCTCAAATACCAAAACCAAAACACCTTCTAATCCTCTTCTCATTTTCTTCTTCTTTCATGCTTGGTCGAAACCTACATTTTCCTTCACTCATCACTTTTGTTTTGTTTTCTTTGCCACTAAACATCAAAACTGAAACCCTCTAAAGCCACACCTCTTGCTAAAACTTTGTCATTCTCTTCTCTTTTCTTTCGAACACCTTGACCGATACTCTCTTGGTAGATAGCACCTTTCTTATCCATCTCTTTCTTTTCAAGAGTAAAACAACTGCGACATTTGGTAAGTTTTTTTGGTTTAGCTTAATCTCTCTAGTCTTCTTTGCATTCACTTCTTCCCTTGATTTCTTTTTAAAGGAAGCTGAAACTTATTTTTGTTTAGGCAGTTTTATTTTGTTTGGTTAGCCAAAACACTCTGACTTTCTTACTCTTCTTTCGGATCTTGTTTCAGTGGATTGCTGTTACCTATTTTCTCCCTTTCCCAATCGGCTTCTTTAGTGTTTGGGGTAAGTGATCTCTTTTCAGTACAATCATCTCTTCTCATGGTAGAGTGTTGAAGGCAGTAATCATATTCTTTAACTCTTGGCCGATTGTAGGGGGCTTTATCTTCGCGTTCTTTCGGCTTTTGGTCTGCGTTTGGAGTGTTTAAAGGGATAATCGGTTCTAGTCAATTTAAGTACCCGAGCGGTGCAGGATTCGAAGCCGTTTTGATTCTTTGGAACAACTCGATGAATTTAGTAGATCCTTCTTCATCTCTGGGATTTGTTGATCTAGGTAAGGACCATTAACCTTGAGTGTTATTCTCTTTTGTTTGATTTCACTACTTTAATCCGGTCTAGTGACCAAGGTTTTGTTCATGGACTCGAATGTTAGCCAAGCGAAAGGAGGGTTGGATCCGTAGTCCTAGCACCTTAGTTTAAGAAGCGTGATATCTGCTGTCCGGGATTGGCGACCGGGTTGTGGGCCGACTTCTGAGCAAAATAGGAGGCAGATAGTTGTAGTTTCTGAAAGCGATAGTGTTGGCATAAATAGCATAGTGTTACGGGTAACCAGGTGTGTAAAATTCACACACTTTAATATTATTATGTGTTATTAAATATCTGGGCTTAAAAGCCGAAATGGTTAGATGAATCGACATTATGCCATAATGGGCATGACTGAAATGTCAGGTAAGTACCCTGTTGTTTATGTATGCGTTAATGATTGTATGTCATAATGATATTGTGCACTTGACAGCTTGTTGTATTCATTTGACACTTGTATGTATGGATTGGATATGATATTTTAAAGGGAAGTGTAAGACTGTCACTAGTGGTTTGGTACCACATGTGGGTTGGTCCCATATTCTTGATTTGTGACTAAGTCTCAGTGGTTTGGAACCACCAGTGGTTTGGTACCACATATTTATGATTTCGTGACTCGTCTCAGTGGTTTGGTACCACAGTAGATTGGCCCCATATATATGATTATTCGAGATTGTCACTAGTGGTTTGGTACCACAAGTTGGTTGGCCCTACATATGATATTTTGTGACTCTGTCTGTAACATCCTGAAATTAGGCCTAGTAGGATTGAGCCCAATGGGCCTTAGGCGTAATAGCGTTTAAAATTTTTTGGAGAATAGGATATTGGCTTAAGTGCAAGTTGGACCTTTTAGATAAGTGATTTTGAAGGTTAGGGGACTTCTATGAAGTCCCGGGATCAAATATTAGCTTTGGGAAAATTTTGGTTTTAGGTGAAAAAACCTTGGAGGTTGGCGGTAGGCCTTAAGAATAAAATGTGGAGGAAAATGACACAAGTGGTGTGTGTGGTGTAGTGGCAAAGTGACGCCACAAGGAAGGAAGGAGGTCCAAGGTTCTAGTTGTAGCGTTGCATTCCTTTTTGATTATTTTATTAAATGAATTTAGACCTTGGCCATAGGGTTATATTTAATTGCGCATGGTTTGAGGCACAAGGAGCTAGTTGGTAAAGTGGCTAGCAAACAGGATTATGTTATAAGGGAGCCCGTGTTCAATCTCATGAGAAGCAAGGAGTATTTATTTTATGAGTGGACGGTAAGAGTTTCAGCTGAATTTAAACTCTCTCGTGAAGGGATCCCACATCGGAAAGATACAAGGAATGAAGGTGAAGAGCTAGCTATATAAAGAGCATGCCAAGAGAAGGGTTAACATACCTTGGTGGGCGTTGGGCACGTGGAGTGGTCGCAGCAGTTTAGCACCGAGTCCTATCGTGTGTAACTCTCTACTCTAGTTGTAGAAGGCAAATGCCGGGTGCCTTGGCACGGCAATAGTAGCTACACGAGCGCAAGCGGCGCACATGTGGGGCTTCAACGCGATAGTTGAGGCCATCGTTAGTATTCTTGTGGGTTGGGGTTGCTTGGTCATATGGGTCGAATTGGGCCCAATGGGCCCATAGGCCCAATTGGAATAAATTGTATGATGATATAGTATATAGTGAACTAGACTAGGTGGAACTTATATACGTGGATAGATTTGTGTTAGGTGGGCCACACGAGCGTTAGGCCCAAAATGGGCCAAATCGTGTTTTAGCCCAACAAATCCTAAAAGACCGAAAATGGTAGTTGAGTCGCTCAAAGCGACCTTTGCACCTTTAGAAAGGCCATTCCGGTACAAAATTACAAAAATACCCTTGGTGGGTAAATTACAAAAATACCCTTGGTAGGTAAATTACTTAAATACCTTGGTGGGTAGATTACTTAAAATACCCTTAGTGGGTAGATTACGAAAATACCCTTGGTGGGTAAATTACTTAAAATACCCTTGGTGGGTAAATTACGAAAATACCCTTGGTGGGTAAATTACGAAAATACCCTTGGTGGGTAAATTACTTAAAATACCCTTGGTGGGTAAATTACAAAATACCCTTGGTGGGTAAATTACGAAAATACCCTTGGTGGGTAAATTATTTAAAATACCATTGGTGGGTAAATTACTTAAAATACCCTTGGTGGGTAAATTACAAAATACCCTTGGTGGGTAAATTACTGAAAATACCCTTGGTGGGTAAATTACTAAAATACCCTTGGTGGGTAAATTACAAAATACCCTAGGTAGGTAAATTACAAAAATACCCTTGTTTGGTAAATTACAAAATACCCTTGGTGGGTAAATTACTAAAATACCCTTGGTGGGTAAATTACTTAAAATACCCTTGTTTGGATAAATTACGAAAATACCCTTGGTAGGTAAAATTACTTATACCCTTAGAGGTTGATTAGCATGATTATGTTGTTTTATGTCTATCTCGATTATGATGGTAATTCATGTTATACTTATATTTGATATATGTTCAGCATACATGACATAACGCATACACCTAATTATTATGTCATATTGCACCTAAGATGATGAGAGGAGGGGAAGATTGATATCGTGACTTCGGTCACCAGTGATTTGGTATCACATTTGTGTCTTGAACACGTGAGGTTTGGCACCTCATAGCGACTCGTCCACGTGGTTAATACCACCGTGGGTTGGCCCCACTTTTGAGATATGGATCGTCGCCAGTGATTTGGTATCACACGTGGGTTGGCCCCACAACTTGATGATTCATGACTTCGGTCACCAGTGGTTTGGCACCACCAGTGGTTTGGCACCACCATTGATTTGGTATCACATTCGTGTCTTCGGACACGGAGGTTTGGCACCTCATAGCGACTCGTCCCGTGGTTAACACCACCGTGGGTTGGCCCCACTTTTGAGATATGGGATCGCCGCCATGATTTGGTATCACACATGGGTTGGCCCCACAGATGGATTATTCGTGACTTTGGTCACCGGTGATTTGGTATCACATTTATATCGTGACTTCGGTCACGGTGGTTTGGCACCACCAAAGGGTTTGGTACCACACGGGTAGAAAAGGAGTTATGGATGGCTAGGTTGGGTGCATTATACATATATGTTGCTTTGTTATAATTTGTGTAAGTATGTGGTATTTACCCTGGGAGAGGAATATGCACTGAGTCTTGGTGACTCACCTTCTCCTTATCTTTTCGGTGATTCGTGAGTTTGCGGATGAGGCCGGATGAACTAGAGGAGGCCATGCAATAAAATTTGGTTTTACATGAATTTCCAATTGGGTACTTTATTTTAATTTGGTTTTCATATTTTTATGGATTTGTAATAAGGCCTGTTTAATTATGTTTTGGATTATTTTTATGTTTTGAATATGTTTAAAATATGGCTTTTAAATTACTTGGTTAATTTAATAATTGAGCCTAAAGTTTTCTAAACTAAAACTCGTAATGGTTTTAAAAATCTTACCATCTGGGTAACATGAATTGTTCAATAGTAAAATTACAAGTTAAATGTTTTTGAACAGATTAAGTGATTTCCAAAATTCAAGTTTCTATACTCAATTGCAAATGGATTTTCCAAAATGATATTTCGAATTTTCTTAAAAAGATATAAATGTTTTCTATCCTATGATTTATCAACTAAGTTTTAAAGTTTTATGTAATTTCGAAGTAAATTTCAATTTTAACTTATTTTCGACAAATAAAGAATTACAAAGAGTTTTTCATAAAAATTTAATTGTTAATTCGATTCTTTCAAAAATTATTTTCCTTAGTGACATACTAGATTCGGTCGTGGCGTATTGACCGGGTTTGGGGTGTTACAAATTGGTATCAGAGCCTAGGTTTCAAAAACTCGACTGTGGGTTATGGGGTTCAAAAAAAGTTTGTTTGAAAATACATGTTGTTTGGAAGTATGGCACCTTGAGTCTCCTAGATCCAAACTGTAAGTTCCCTTATTTTATGTTTGTTAGGACAATGTTATGACCGTATTTTTGGTATTTATTTTGTGTGTGCTGGTTTGGACATAGAAATTGTATGTATAAATATCGATTTGCTTTTGTGTTTAGTTATCTAGTTATGAGAAAGAAGTTTTAGATTTGGTTTATTAGTGTTATTAGATCGTCTTGCAGCAGTGAGCGTAGTGTGGTAGGTTAGGACGTGTATCAAGTTAGTTAGTTGGAAATTTCGAGGACGAAATTTCTTTAAGGAGGGTAGATTTGTAACATCCCGAAATTAGGCCTAGTAGGATTGAGCCCAATGGGCCTTAGGCGTAGTAGCGTTTAAAATTTTTTGGAGAATAGGAGATTGGCTTAAGTGCAAGTTGGACCTTTTAGATAAGTGATTTTGGAAGGTTAAGGGGCTTCTATGAAGTCCCGGGATCAAATATTAGCTTTGGGAAAATTTTGGTTTTAGGTGAAAAAAACCTTGGAGGTTGGCGGGTAGGCCTTAAGAATAAAATGTGGAGGAAAATGACACAAGTGGTGTGTGTGGTGTAGTGGCAAAGTGACGCCACAAGGAAGGAAGGAGGTCCAAGGTTCTAGTTGTAGCGTTTGCATTCCTTTTTGATTATTTTTATTAAATGAATTTAGACCTTGGCCATAGGGTTATATTTAATTGCACATGGTTTGAGGCACAAGGAGCTAGTTGGTAAAGTGGCTAGCAAAGATGGATTATGTTATAAGGAGCACGGTTCAATCTCATGAGAAGCAAGGAGTATTTATTTTGCAGAGTGGTCAGTAAGAGTTTCAGTTGAATTTAAACTCTCTTGTGAAGGATCCCACATCGAAAGATACAAGGAATGAAGGTGAAGAGCTAGCTATATAAAGAGCATGCCAAGAGAAGGGTTAACATACCTTGGTGGGCGTTGGGCACAGGAGTGGTCGCAGCGCGGTTTAGCACCAGAGTCCTATCAGGTGTGTAACTCTCTCTACTCTAGTTGTAGAGCGCAAATGCCAAGTGCCATCCGGCAATAGTAGCTACACGAAGGCGTGCGGCGCACATGTGGGCTTCAACGCGATAGTTGAGGCCATCAAGAGTATTCTTGTGGTCAATTTGCTAAAGCCACGATGGGTCGGTGGGCCCAATGGGCCCATAGGCCCAATTGGAATAAATTGTATGATGATATAGTATATAGTGAACTAGACTAGGTGGAACTTATATACGTGGATAGATTTGTGTTAGGTGGGCCACACGAGTGCAGGGCCCGAATGGGTCGAAATCGGGTTTAGGCCCAACAATCGAAGAAAGAAGAAAATGGTAGTTAGTCGCTCAGGCGACATTTGCACCTTTAGAAAGGCCATTCAGTGTACAAAATTACAAAAACACCCTTGGTGGGTAAATTACAAAAATACCACTTGGTGGGTAAATTACGAAAATACCTTTGGTGGGTAGATTACGAAAATACCCTTGGTGGGTAGATTACTTAAATACCACTGTGGGTAAATTACTGAAAATACCCTTGGTGGGTAAATTACGAAAATACCCTTGGTGGGTAAATTACTTAAAATACCCTTGGTGGGTAAATTATTAAAATACCCTTGGTGGGTAAATTACTAAAAATACCCTTGGTGGGTAAATTACGAAAATACCCTTGGTGGGTAAATTACAAAAATACCCTTGGTAGGTAGATTACTGAAAATACCCTTGGTGGGTAAGTTACTGAAAATACCCTTGGTGGGTAAATTCTGAAAATACCCTTGGTGGGTAAATTACTGAAAATACCCTTGGTGGGTAAATTACAAAATACCCTAGGTAGTTAAATTACAAAATACCCTTGGTTGGTAAATTACAAAATACCCTTGGTGGGTAAATTCGAAAATACCCTTGGTGGGTAAATTACGAAAATACCCTTGGTGGATAAATTCAAAAATACCCTTGGTAGGTAAAATTACGGTTATACCCTTAGAGGTTGATTAGCATGATTATGTTGTTTTATGTCTATCGATTATGATGGTAATTCATGTTATACTTATATTTGATATATGTCAGCATACATGACATAACGCATACACGAATTATTATGTCATATTGCACGGAATGATGAGAGGAGGGAAGATTGATATCGTGACTTCGATCACCGTGATTTGGTATCACATTCGTGTCTTCGACACCGGAGGTTTGGCACCTCATAGCGACTCGTCCACATGGTTTATACCACCGTGGGTTGGCCCCACTTTTGAGATATGGGATCGTCGCCATGATTTGGTATCACGTGGGTTGGCCCCACGGATGGATTATTCGTGACTTTGGTCACCAATGATTTGGTATCACATTTATATCGTGACTTGGTCACGGTGGTTTAGCACCACCAAAGGGTTTGGTACCACGGGGTAGAAAAGGAGTTATGGATGGCTAGGTTGGGTGCATTATACATATATGTTGCTTTGTTATAATTTGTGTAAGTATGTGGTATTTACCCGGAGAGGGAATATGCACTGAGCCTTGGTGACTCACCTTCTCCTTATCTTTTCAGTGATTCGTGAGTTTGGGATGAGGCCGGATGAACTAGAGGAGGCCATGCAATAAAATTTGGTTTTACATGAATTTCCAATTGGGTACTTTATTTTAATTTGGTTTTCATATTTTTATGGATTTGTAATAAGGCACATTTAATTATGTTTTGGATTATTTTTATGTTTTGAATATGTTTAAAATATGGCTTTTAAATTACTTGGTTAATTTAATAATTGAGCCCAAAGTTTTCTAAACTAAAAACTCATAATGGTTTTAAAAATCTTACCATCGGGTAACATGAATAGTTCAATAGTAAAATTACAAGTTAAATGTTTTGAATGATTAAGTGATTTCCAAAATTCAAGTTTCTATACTCAATTGCAAATGGATTTTCCAAAATGATATTTCAATTTTCTTAAAAGATATAAATGTTTTCTATCCTATGATTTATCAACTAAGTTTTAAAGTTTTATGTAATTTGAAGTAAATTTCAATTTTAACTTATTTTCGACAAATAAAGAATTACAAAGAGTTTTTCACAACAATTTAATTGTTAATTCGATTCTTTCAAAATTATTGTCCTTAGTGACATACCAGATTCTATTAGTAGTATGTATTGACCGGGTTTGGGATGTTACAAATTGGTATCGAGCCTAGGTTTCAAAAACTCTACTGTGGGTTATGGGGTTCAAAAAGTTTGTTTGAAAATACATGTTGTTTGGAAGTATGGCACCTTGAGTCTCCGCAACCAAATCCAGTAAGTTCCTTATTTTATGTTTGTTAAGACAATGTTATGACTGTATTTTTGGTATTTATTTTGTGTGTGCAGTTTGGATATAGAAATTGTATGTATAAATATCGATTTGCTTTTGTGTTTAGTTATCTAGTTATGAGAAAGAAGTTTCGAGATTTGGTTTATTAGTGTTATTAGATCAGAGTGCGCAGCATGAGCGTAGTGTGGTAGGTTAGGACGTGTGACTGTTAGTTAGTTGGAAATTTCGAGGACGAAATTTCTTTAAGGAGGGTAGATTTGTAACATCCTAAATTAGGCCTAGTAGGATTGAGCCCAATGGGCCTTAGGCGTAGTAGCGTTTAAAATTTTTTGGAGAATAGGAGATTGGCTTAAGTGCAAGTTGGACCTTTTAGATAAGTGATTTTGGAAGGTTAGGGGGCTTCTATGAAGTCCCGGGATCAAATATTAGCTTTGGGAAAATTTTGGTTTTAGGTGAAAAAAACCTTGGAGGTTGGCGGGTAGGCCTTAAGAATAAAATGTGGAGGAAAATGCACAAGTGGTGTGTGTAGTGTAGTGGCAAAGTGACGCCACAAGGAAGGAAGGAGGTCCAAGGTTCTAGTTGTAGCGTTTGCATTCCTTTTGATTATTTTTATTAAATGAATTTAGACCTTGGCCATAGGGTTATATTTAATTGCATGGTTTGAGGCACAAGGAGCTAGTTGGTAAAGTGGCTAGCAGCGTGGATTATGTTATAAGGGAGCACGGGTTCGAATCTTATGAGAAGCAAGGGAGTATTTATTTTGCGAGTGGATGGTAAGAGTTTCATGGAATTTAAACTCTCTTCGATGAAGGATCCCACATCGAAAGATACAAGGAATGAAGGTGAAGAGCTAGCTATATAAAGAGCATGCCAAGAGAAGGGTTAACATACCTTGGTGGGCGTTGAGCACAGAGTGGTCGCAGTAGCAGTTTAGCACCGAGTCCTGTCGGTGTGTAACTCTCTACTCTAGTTGTAGAGCGGCAAATGCTTAGAAGTCTGCAGTCCACGGCAATAGTAGCCACACGAGTCTGGCGACATGTGGGGCTTCAGCGATAGTTGAGGCCATCGAGAGTATTCTTGTGGGTTGGGGTTTGCTTGAATGCGATGAAATTTGAAGTGGGCCCAATGGGCCCATAGGCCCAATTGGAATAAATTGTATGATGATATAGTATATAGTGAACTAGACTAGGTGGAACTTATATACGTGGATAGATTTGTGTTAGGTGGGCCACACGTGTGGGCCCGAATGGGTCGAAATCGGGTTTAGGCCCAACGATCAGTAGATTACTGAAAATACCCTTGGTGGGTAAGTTACGAAAATACCCTTGGTGGGTAAATTACTGAAAATACCCTTGGTGGGTAAATTACAAAAATACCCTAGGTAGGTAAATTACAAAATACCCTTGGTTGGTAAATTACAAAATACCCTTGGTGGGTAAATTACGAAAATACCCTTGGTGGGTAAATTACGAAAATACCCTTGGTGGATAAATTACTTAAAATACCCTTGGTAGGTAAAATTACGGTTATACCCTTAGAGGTTGATTAGCATGATTATGTTGTTTTATGTCTATCGATTATGATGGTAATTCATGTTATACTTATATTTGATATATGTCAGCATACATGATGCATATACACGAATTATTATGTCATATTGCACGGTATGATGAGAGGAGGGAAGATTGATATCGTGACTTGGTCACCAAAGTGATTTAGTATCACATTCGTGTCTTGGACACGGAGGTTTGGCACCTTATAGCGACTCGTCCTTGTGGTTAATACCACCGTGGGTTGGCCCCACTTTTGAGATATGGGATCGTCGCCGGTGATTTGGTATCACTGCGGGTTGGCCCCACAACTTGATGATTCGTGACTTGGTCACCGATGGTTTAGCACCACCATTGATTTGGTATCACATTCGTGTCTTCGGACACGGAGGTTTGGCACCTCATAGCGACTCGTCCACATGGTTAACACCACCGTAGGTTGGCCCCACTTTTGAGATATGGGATCGCCGCCAGTGATTTGGTATCACACGGGTTGGCCCCACGGATGGATTATTCGTGACTTTGGTCACCAATGATTTGGTATCACATTTATATCGTGACTTTGGTCACGATGGTTTAGCACCACCAAAGGGTTTGGTACCACACGGGTAGAAAAGGAGTTATGGATGGCTAGGTTGGGTGCATTATACATATATGTTGCTTTGTTATAATTTGTGTAAGTATGTGGTATTTACGGGAGAGGGAATATGCATTTGAGTCTTGGTGACTCACCTTCTCCTTATCTTTTCGTGTGATTCGTGAGTTTGCGGATGACGAGCGGATGAACTAGAGGAGGCCATGCAATAAAATTTGGTTTTACATGAATTTCCAATTGGGTACTTTATTTTAATTTGGTTTTCATATTTTTATGGATTTGTAATAAGGCTGTTTAATTATGTTTTGGATTATTTTTATGTTTTGAATATGTTTAAAATATGGC
Source organism: Gossypium rotundifolium (assembly GCA_025506655.1). Lineage (NCBI taxonomy): Eukaryota > Viridiplantae > Streptophyta > Magnoliopsida > Malvales > Malvaceae > Gossypium > Gossypium rotundifolium. The sequence continues at coordinate 130,757,710 of CP106725.1, read as the reverse complement.
TTTTAAATTACTTGGTTAATTTAATAATTGAGCCCAAAGTTTTCTAAACTAAAAACTGCAATGGTTTTAAAAATCTTACCATCGGGTAACATGAATAGTTCAATAGTAAAATTACAAGTTAAATGTTTTTGAGCAGTTAAGTGATTTCCAAAATTCAAGTTTCTATACTCAATTGCAAATGGATTTTCCAAAATGATATTTGAATTTTCTTAAAAAGATATAAATGTTTTCTATCCTATGATTTATCAACTAAGTTTTAAAGTTTTATGTAATTTCAAGTAAATTTCAATTTTAACTTATTTTAACAAATAAAGAATTACAAAGAGTTTTTCACAAAATTTAATTGTTAATTGATTCTTTCAAAAATTATTTTCCTTAGTGACATACCAGATTCTATTGTGGGCGTATTGACCGGGTTTGGGGTGTTACAAATGTATCGAGCCTAGATTTCAAAAACTTCATTTGTGGGTTATGGGGTTCAAAAAGTTTGTTTGAAAATACATGTTGTTTGGAAGTATGGCACTTTGAGTCTCCAGCATCCAAATCCGTAAGTTCCTTTATTTTATGTTTGTTAAGACAATGTTATGATTGTATTTTTGGTATTTATTTTGTGTGTGCTTGGTTTGGATATAGAAATTGTATGTATAAATATCGATTTGCTTTTGTGTTTAGTTATCTAGTTATGAGAAAGAAATTTGAGATTTGGTTTATTAGTGTTATTAGATCGAGTCTTGTGACGTGGCGTAGTGTGGTAGGTTAGGACGTGTATTTGTTAGTTAGTTGGAAATTTCGAGGACGAAATTTCTTTAAGGAAGGTAGATTTGTAACATCCTGAAATTAGGCCTAGTAGGATTGAGCCCAATGGGCCTTAGGCGTAGTAGCGTTTAAATTTTTTGGAGAATAGGAGATTGGCTTATGTGCAAGTTGGACCTTTTAGATAAGTGATTTTGGAAGGTTAGGGGCTTCATGAAGTCCGGGATCAAATATTAGCTTTGGGAAAATTTTGGTCAAGGAATAAAAACCATGCATAAAATTCTTTAAATCGCAAAGTAGAGATCTTAGTCATAAGGCCAGAGGTGGACGTGGTCGTGGACGTGGTTGAGGTAGGATGAGCTTCAACCCGTAGGATCCGTCGGGTCGAGAATGAGATACGACGCCACCACCGGAGGTGGTGAGTTTCGGAATGACGGGACGACGCAGTGTCACAAAGCGATGTTTGCAGTTCGGAAAGGGTAGTAGGAGTAGGTGGAGGCGCAGGAGCTCGTAAATCTATGCCTGAATGACTTTGAACAAACGGGGCTGAGGTTTTTCGAGATGTTTCTGGTGTTGCTCCAAGACGACCGAGTATTCCGGAAGCGATGACGGATCATGGACGATCTGGACCTGATTGTTGAAGAGAAATTAAAGGGATAGTATCGTTCTTCGAGATGAGTCATACCAGGTGGCTCACTGTTCGGGACATACCGCAGGGAAGATCCGACTTGGGACTATTTCGGCTATCGAAAAAGTACGGGGAGCTAACTACATTAATGAGCAACGAAGGCATTTCTAAGGTCGGCAGGGGAGTAAACCGTGTCGAGTACGAGGCGTAGTTCTTGAGGTGAAGTCGGATGTTAGGGGTATGGTGGCATGAACACGAGGTGTGTTCATTTCGAGGACGCCTCGAGATGAATTGGTTGTTGATTGCTCCCAGCAGAGCGAATTTGTCGTCTCCGTTAAGAAGGCTAAGGTAGCCAAGGTATTGAGGTCTCTGGAGGTGGCATGGATAGGAACCGACATAATAGGAGTTTTGGGTCTTCGGGTCGCCGTAATCCTCGAGGGGTTAGACCGAAAGATAATCACCGTAGGTTTGTTGTCGCTAATCGTGGACCGCCACCTGTAACCGGCTAGGAAAAGCTCATTGGGGAGGATATTGACTAGTGGTGAGGATGTTTTGAGTGTGGTTCGTGGACCACCGTGGAGGGATTGTCCACGAATTTGGCTAGGATTCACCGAGTCGGTCCGTACTCAGCCAGAATAATGGACCGCCACCGCAGAGGGCCGTGGTAATGGCGAGGAGGTAATAGTTCGTGGGGCCGTGGAGCACCTGCAGAGGTCGTGTAGTTCTCGAGGCCGCAGGCTAGTGTATGCAATGAGGCACCGAGAGAGGAGGACGGACCGACGCCATAACCGTATGTTTTTAATCTTTGGTTCTCCATTTACGCTTTGATTGATGTGGTTTCAACGCATTCATATGTTGCAAGTAGCATAGTGAAGACCATGGATCTAGACTCGAGATATCTTCTTCGCAGATGGCCGTAATGCCCTCTAGGTCACTCAGAAGTTGTAGATAAGTCAGACAGAGATGTACCTCTAGAACTCCAAGGGGTAGTGTTTGAGGTCGATCCGATGGAACCGCCGTTGGGGAGTTCGATCCGATTCTTGGATGGACTCGGCCGTTAAGTACGAGCGGTTGGATTGCGCTAAGCGCATGGTTCTAAGAACTAAGGAGATGAGGTAGTCCCGATCGGCAATAGAAGAAATTACCGTCTAACGTGGTGTCCGCTGAAAGCCAGAAGATGGTCGAAGCTGAAGCATATGTGGTTCGTGTGTATGCCTTGGAGGCTAAAGAGTCTCGTAGAGAAGGTTGGACGCTTAGGAATTTTTGATGTGTTTCGAGAGCTTCTGTGTTTGCCACCGGATCGTGAGGTAGAGTTCTAATAGATTTGTTATCTAACCGCCAGGTCATTGTTCGATAGGATGGCGTAAAAGAGTTAGTAGAGCTTAAGGCTCGATCAAGGAGTTATTGGACCGAGGCTTTATCGCAAGGTTTCACCTGGGAGCACCCAGATTTTGTTAAGAAGAAAGACTGTATTATGCTGATGTGTATAGACTACCGCCAATTGAATAAGTCGACGATCAAAACAAGTATCCGCGCCACGTGATAGATGACTTGTTTGATCAATCAAGGTGTATCGGATTCTCAAGATCGATCTAAGGTCCGTATCACCGCTAAAGGTGAAGGAGGCAGATATCTGCAAGACGGCATTTTCGGACGTATGGGCACTATGAGTTCTTAGTAATGCCATTTGAGTTGACTAACGTGCGTAGCATTCATGGATATGATGAATAGGTGTTCCAGCGAAGATTTGGACTGCTTCATCGTGGTTTTATCGACGACATCTGGTGTATTCAAGGACCGAGGAGGAGCATAATGCGATTTATGTGGTATTACAGATTCTGAGGAGAAACATTTATGCAAAGTTTAGTAAATGTGAGTTCGCTAAAGAGGTGACTTTCGGGTCATGTAGGTCATGAGGGATTAGAGTGATCCTTGAAAGATTGAGGCTCTTGGATTGGAAGCCCTAAGTCAGAGTCGAGATTCGAGTTTTCGGGCTTGCGGATACTACCAAGATTTGTAGGGATTTTCGCTGATCGTAGCACCAATGACTAAATTGATAAGAAAGGGGTTCCGTTATTTGGACCGAGAAGCAATAGGAGAGCTCACAAGTTGAAGAAGATTTTGATTGAGGCTCCTGCTCTAATTCAATTTGAGGTGAAAGGAATTCACAGATATATGCATGCATCACATAAAGGTTTGGGTTGTGTGCGATGGGAAGGAAGGTTGTGGCTTACGATCTCTCATTGAGGCCACATGAGGTCAATTATCCGACGACGATCCTGGAGTTAGCATCGTAGTCTTCGCTTGAAGATTTGGAGGCATTACTTGTACGGAGAGAGATCGATAGTCACACAGATCACAAGAGTTTGAAGCACCTTTTGACTCGAAGATTTGAATCGAGGCATGATGGATTGAGTTGCTAAACGATTGAGTATCATCCGCAAGGCTAATGTGGTAGCGCACGCATCGAAATTGTAAGGTTGTTGCGACTTAAGAGCGATGTTTGCCCATTTGAGTTTGTACGACACGAAGTATTCGTAGAGCTGTAGGTTGCTTACTTGGGTTGAGCAGATCGAGAGAAACAGTAGAGGATGAGGTTTTAGCGCAAAGGTCACAAGTGCGTAATGGTGGTTTGAAAGGTTACAGCTTTGTCTAGTGATAGAGTGTGTTTTCGGGAGAGCTTGTATGTCGAGGATATTGAGTTAATGGAAGATTCTTCAGACGCAATAGCAGTCCCTACGCTTATGCATCCCGGAGGCGAAGATGTACCGGATCTAAAAGAGCGCTTTGGTGGGGTCCAAGAGGAAACCGACAGAGTTTGAGGAAGTGCTTGACATGTCGCCAGTCAAGGCCGAACATCGATGCGTGGTTGTTCAGAAGTGAAGATTCCACAAGGAAGTGGGAAAGGATAACTATGGATTTTGTCAAGGATTACCTTTACGCCTAGCAAGAAGGATTCGTTTGGTATCAGGATCGTCGACTAAATCACTTCACTTTATTCGCGAGGTGGATTACTCACGCGAGGTTAGCGGTCGTATGTGTCGAGATAGTGAGGTCGCATGGTGTCAAGATCGATCATCTCTTGATAGGGATCCCGATTCACATCAAGGTTCCGGAAAGTGTTGCATCGCTCTCGGCAGCTGCTTGATTTCAAAGACGACTTTTCACCCGCAATCGACGGCAATGTAGGGTTATTCAGATCTTGAGGATATGCGAGAGGTTGTGTTCTAGACTTCAGAGGTAGTTGGGAGGAGTTTCGCCATTAGTCGAGTGCCTATAACAATAGTTACCAAGCGAGCATCAAGATGGCACCATATGAGGCGCTAATGGTAGGAAGTGTCGCTCACCTACTTGTTGGACGGAGTTGGGTGAACGCGCTTGTTGGGACCAGAGTTGGTTGTCGAGACCAAGACAAGGTTGTTGATTCAGCTCGTTGAAGGAAGCTTGACGGCCGTAAGTCTTATGCCGATCTTAAGCGAGATATAGAATTTGGTGTGGAAGATCAAGTTTTCAAGGTCTCGCCAGAAGAAGGTGTTGAGGTTCTAAGAAAGCAAGCTAAGTTTGAGGTTTATAGTATAATCGAGACGAGTGGGACCAGAGCTTACCAATTGAGTTGCCGCAGAGTTGAGTCGATTCACGATGTATTCCACGCTTCGATGCTTAGGCGATATCGCTCGATCCATCGCATGTCGAGAAGGGAAGAGATCGAGGTGGATCCGATTGACCTGGAGGAAGAACTCAGTGCATTCTAGATCGGGATGTAAAGGTTCTGGTAGGAAGTTTGTGCCTTTGGTTAAGGTACTATGGCGTAATCATGGCGTGGAAGAAGCTACGTGGGAACCCGAGGATGTGATGAGACAAGAATACCCAACTCTTTCTCGATGGTAATTTCGAGGTAAAATTATTTTAGGGGTAGAACCGTAATATCCGGTTAGGGCTATTTTATTATGGCTTTGTTTGCATGTGCCGTGTGCTAGGTTGTTGTTTTGATGTTTTTGGGGCTTAGTTGTAAGATAGGTGTAAGCCCTAGTGGTAGGAAAAATCTTTGCTTTTAGGCTTTGGTGGGAGGAGTCAAGGAGTTAGTTAATAAATATTATTTGGTAAATGTTAGCACAAGAGATGAGTTGGTGGAGGTGGATAGGCGCTACTTGAAGCTTGTGTGTGTGATGCCACTGCGGGGGAGAGGTCCTGTTCAAGCCGCAGGATGCTCACATTTTGGCTTCTATTTTGACAGATGGAGGGAGAAGTTGTGGCGCTCAAACTCTACCTGGACCAAGTCAAATGTTCAAATGGTGGGTGGAGAGTGAATTTAGAGGGAGACTAGTTCAAACTAGTTTGAATGGGTGGCTTGGAGTGTTTGGGGAGTTGTACGAATTTTGGAGAGATTTTGGGGGAGTGGACTTCGATGGGGGAGAAGGGAGGCCGAATTTTATTTGGCTTTGAGCATTTTCGGTCAAAAGTTTAGTAAGCCAAAGTTCTCTTTTTTTGTCAATAGCCTGCTTCTAATTTCAAGAAAAACTCTTCCATTTTCTTTTGCTTCTTGAAACCGAAACCCCAAGCAACTCTACTTGCCAAATTTTGCACTTTTGTTTTCCTATATTTTTGTTTGATAGTTAATGCTCTCTTCCAACTCTTTCTCTTTGTTCAATTGTGCTGTGAAATAGCCATTTTTCTTGCTCACATACTTTGCTTTTCTTCCTTTCATAAGTGTTAAACTTACCTTGCCTTCTAAATCAATGCTCCATTTGCTTTCTCCATTTCTATTGAGTCGAAACTAGCTTCTCTTCCTCTCATATTCTCTTTTTCTTTTCTCAATACCCTCTCGAAACTCCATTCTCCAAAATACCTTCCTTTTCTTCTTTCAAACCGAAGCACCTCCTCTATTCATCTTTTATTTTCTTTCTTTCCAAAACTCCTTAGCCGATTGTCACCATTTGTTCTTCCCATTTCTCTTAAGGCGAATCCTCTTTTCCTTCTTGTTAAAGGTGTTGGCGAATTCTCTTCTCTTCTAAAGTGTCTTCATTGTCGATATCGAGGAGTGTTGACCTTGTTGGGCTCTTTTTTTCAATCACCTAGTAGAGGTAAGTGCTTAATTAATGGCCATTTCTCCCTCTCTTGTGTTTTATCGATTTTGGGTTTGTTTAAGGCCAATTTCGCATCTTTGAAGGGAGTTAACCTTTTGGGTTTTGGTAACCGATTTCTATAGTAGCCTTTGGATTTGGTGGCAATCAAGTGAAGCATCAGCGAAGCCTTTACCTTTGGTCATCGTTGGGTAAGTGGTGGTAAGAGGTTGCTTTAATGGTCTTTCTTTAGAGTTTGTTAAGCCAAAGGCTTGTGAGGCTAATGGTTTACGCTTTAGGGGAGGCCGATTGTCGAAGAACCATTGTTGGTTCGGGTTTGGTAGGAAACCAAACCATTTCAAAAAGGTTTAATGTTAACCTCTTGATTTATTGGTTTTCGAAAAGGTATAAGTGACTAATCTCGTTTGGTCGATTTTAGGAGCAAGATAATCGAGGATTCAAATCGGTTCTTTGGGATTAAGCATGTTTTAACAGTGTGTAAACTAACACACCTTTGTACCGAGTAATATGTTAATAACCCGATTGGTAAAGTGAAACAAAGATGGTTGATCG